>OX637300.1:4796255-6248388 GCA_951799385.1 Hyppa rectilinea | reverse complement strand
ACTCTGTACGTTGCATTATTTGCGGGCCTTCCAATTGTGGAAAAACTAATTTGTTAATAGGTCTTCTCATACATGAGAATGGATTAAGATTTCAAAATGTTTATGTTTATTCGAAAACTCTACATCAACCTAAATACATTTTCTTAGAACAAGTTTTACAACGAGTTTCTGGTGTCTCATTCCAGAAATATCATGGTAATGAGGAAGTACTGAGTATCCAGGAGGCAAAACCTAATTCTGTGATCATATTTGATGATGTTGCTTGCGAAAACCAAAACAATATGCGTGATTACTTTGCGATGGGAAGACACAAATGTATTGATTGTTTTTACCTTAACCAAACGTATAGTAAAATTCCTAAACAGTTAGTTAGGGACAATGCTAACTTAATCATACTTTTTAAACAAGATGAAATTAATTTGAAACATATTTATGAAGAACATGTCAACACTGATATGACATGGCTCGAATTTCGTGAAATGTGTTCAAAAATATGGAATGAACCTTACAATTATGTAGTCATTAATAAGGATTGTTCCAAAAATAATGGATGTTACAGAAATAAATTTGACACATTTGTAGTCTTTGATTAAGATAATTAATATTTAAGTATCTTACCTTTGCAATATTATTATTCATTAAACAACGCTTAATCTATCAAGATCTAAAAATGGAAAAATCATTAAAAAGACAAATTGTTGATGCTGCAGAAGCTGTAAAGAAAAAAATACGAAAGATGAAAGACATTGAGATTGATAATAAACAGACACTGGAGTCAGTGTTCAAGCCTGTAACAGAACCTCTCAACCTAATTGTAAATGCAAGCCAGCAACCGCCTCGTTTACATACTACGGGAAATGAAGAAGCAGATATTTCATTTATTGATTCGGCTTCTCAGAAAGGAAACCTGAGTAACGTCGACAACGACTATGAATCTGACAAGGAAAGTGATTGTTCGTTTCAATCATTAGTTGAAAATAAACAGGGTGATACATCCTCTTGGTCAATATCACCGGAAGCACTCGCCGGGGTCCCATATGGTGTTAGAGTGAAGGACGGGAACTTGATGCTAGGTTCAGCTCACATAACAATCAGCGATGAATATATTATCGTGTCTGGACACAAATATCAAAATACACCTGGTTTGAAACAGTTGTTGCTAAAGAAAGATGTAGATTTAAGTTTGGTAACCGACAGTGATATGCAACACTATAAGTCGATGCTACTCGATACAAATGCTCATCGACGAGACTATGATTCCAGTAAACCAATAAAAAGTAATAAGGGACAGAAATATTTACAAGTTATTAAGCCACTTTTTAAACTACAAAGTACCATTCAAGACCCTCTGCCGAAGGGAAAAGGAATGTTATTGACAAAAACGTGGAAAAAGAATACAGATTTTGTATATTGGAATGATCCAAATGAACTAGTGAATAGGTTAAAATTACTGATAGCTTCTCGAGATGCTGGTAACACTGGAGTAAACAATGAAATTATATCTATCATTGAAGAATTGCGTGAAAATAAAATTATAAATAAATAAATGATTTTAAAAAATGTATTCATTTTATTGTTAACCTTCCATTAATATACATCTAAATATGAACGTAGACAAATTTGGACATCACGTTCATAAAAGATTACGATTAACAGAGTTACTAGACTTTAATGAGAACGCTCTGTGCAAGTCAGAAACGGGAGACTACGATTTAAAATCAACTAGACTGAAAGGAATCAGATCTCCCGTAGAAGGAGACGAAGTTGTGAACAAGGATTATGTAGATCAAATGAATGCTCACACGGTACAAGAATTTAATAGATTGATTTCTTCATTGCGTTCTCAAATTATATTGGATGGGCAAAATGCCGTTAAGTCTTATTTAAAAACAAAGTCATCGGACGTTTTGATTCATTTCGAAGACAAGTTTTATACCAAAGCAGAGGTAGACAAGTTAATTAAAAATCTTCCTAATGGCAAAACAGCAAATAGTCAATGAAATACATAAAGCCGCGCGAAGAAGTTTCCTGAGGCGTTCAGTTATTTTAAAAGGGATCGATGACTTGTGGCAAGCCGATCTGATGGACATGCAAAACTTAAAAAAGTATAATAAAAGTTACAATTATGTGCTAGTGGTTATTGATTGCTTCTCAAAGTATGCTTGGGCAGAACCATTGAAATCAAAAAATAAAGAAGATGTTACTCATGCATTTGAAAGGATATTGATTGATAGTAATCGCAGACCTGTTAATTTACAAACGGATATGGGGACCGAGTTTTATAACAACACGTTTCAGAATCTTATGAAGACGAGCAATATTAACCATTACTCAACGTTTTCAACCAAAAAAGCTTCGATTGTTGAAAGACTAATAAGAACTATTAAAAATAAGTTATATAAATCTTTTAGCTACAATGGAAACTACAAGTGGTTAGGACAACCGTTAGAAGTAATATTGAAGACATATAACAATACAAAGCATCAGACTATTAAATATAAACCGATTGAAGTAAATAAATATAATGAACACGTTATAAAAGAAAATATTAACAGAACATTTAAGAAAATATCCTCTCTCCATACAAAGAAACCTAAGTTTAAAGTAGGCGATTATGTACGCATCAGTAAATATAAACACAATTTTGAGAAAGGTTATACACCTAATTGGTCAACCGAGTTATTTACCATAAAAAAAATTAATGATACCTACCCATTAACGTATTACATAGAAGACCAGCGAAATCAACCCATAATAGGAACCTTTTATGAGCAAGAACTACAAAAATCTCACTGTCCCGGTGTTTATTTGATTGAAAAGGTTTTAAAAAGAAAAGGATCAAAACTATTTGTAAAATGGCTTGGTTTAAACAAAGAAGAAAACAGTTGGATTGATAAATCTGCTATAATGGGTTAAATAATTTTTATATTACCTATATAAACATTAATTATTGTAATCTTTGCTTCATTAAGCTTTGGACAATGCAAGGTGGTGAACTAGTTAACACTATAATTGATAATCTGCCATTCGAAGTTCATTTACCAGGATACAATTATTGTGGACCAGGAACTAAACTAAGCAAACGGTTAGCACGAGGTGATATAGGTATAAATAAGCTAGACGAAGCTTGCAAGCAACACGATATAGCATATGCAAATCATAAAGACTTAGGCAATCGTCACAAGGCTGATTTGGAATTACTAAACATGGCGAAAGAAAGGCTTAAATCGAAAGATGCTGGTAAAGGTGAAAAACTTAGCTCATGGATAGTAAGTAAAGTAATGAAAGCCAAAATGAAGTCTGGATCTGGTGCTAAAACATTTAAAAGTTTTGTATCAAAAATAAAATCAAAAATAAAGAAACTGAATCCCAAGGACAGTAAAACATTAATTAAAGCTGCTTATTCAGCGGCAAGGAAAATAATTCCTTGCATGCAGAAGATTCGAGTACCGCGAGTGATACCATTACCAAAAACAGGAGGTGTACTACCTTTGATTCCGATTTTTGCTGGTTTATCGGCTTTAGGAACATTAGCAGGTGGTGCGGCTGGTATTGCGAAAACAGTTAATGATTACAAAGCTGGTCAACAAAATTTGCGAGAAACAGAACGACATAATCGTGCTATAGAGTCACTGAATTTAGGCAAGGGTTTATATATTAAAGCACATAAAAATGGTAAAGGATTGTATATAAAATCTCCAAAAAACTGAATTTTAAGCTACCTAATCGTGCTCTAACAAATATAGACATCCAAAAGTATGCACGCCAAATCCCATACTTTCGAGGAGTTTACATGAGAGATAGGTTGCCCAAGACACCGAAACGGATTGAATGTGGTATCATTAATTTAGATGATTCTAAGAATGAAGGAACACATTGGGTAGCTTACGTTAAAATATACAACTACTGTGAATATTTTGATAGCTTCGGGGATTTGAAACCTCCAATGGAACTGATTAAATATTTTAAGAATTGTAACATTAATTATAACTATACAAGATATCAGATGTTCAACACTGTAATTTGTGGTCACTTATGTTTAGAATATCTATGGACTTTTTGGAATAAATTGTATAAATTTTATGCATTTGTTTCATTTTAATCATTTGCAAGATGTCCCTCACTTTGTCGATTACTGGAAACTCATCCACTTTATCTACGTACTATCCTACCACATTGCAGTTATATGGAAAGTATGAGTGTGCCTTATTACATTTCTCAACATTTAATTCTATTCCCAACATTGACAAAACGAATAACAAGTTCTACTACGGTTCCAACGAAGTTATTGAAATACCGGAAGGTACATATGAATTGCAAGATATAAGTGATTATTTAAAATCTGAAATTAAGGATGCATCAATTAAACTACAGTGCAATAATAATACATTAAAAACTGCTATTAACTGCACAAAAAGCATTAATTTTAGTAAAGAAGGCACCTTTAGAAGTTTGTTAGGGTTTAGTGAGCAGAACTTAAAAGCAAATATATGGCATGTGTCACAGTTTCCAGTCAACATTTTACCTACGACAGTGATCAGGATAGAATGTGATATTGTAAGCGGTTCATATATAAACGGAGAACCCAGTCACATTATCCATGAATTTGCACTCAACGTGCCACCAGGGTACAGGATTATAGAAATCCCGAAAAACGCTATATACTTTCCAATTAACCAAAACAACATAAGCTGTATACATATAAGACTTTTAGATATAAACAATCGCTTAATCAATTTACGTGGGGAGGAAGTGCAGCTATATCTACATCTTAGAAGAAAAAATGATTGACTATAATAAATATGTACATCAAATCAAACGCATTAGTTCTGCTCAAGCATCCAAACAAATAAGAGCTCGCACAAAAAAGAAAATAAAATTAACTAAAGACAATAAGGCATTTCTTAAAGCGATTGGATTGTTAAAATGAATATCTTAGATGTTTTGGCCGCTCCAACTTACGACAACACTGTGGAAGGAATTGAATTTCATTCATACAAGCCCTATGTAACAAGTTTCAATAGAAACGATGAAATCCGAATACCTATCAATCAACAGGACCTGTATATACTACCGTCAGCCAGTACCCTGTATTTAGAAGGAACTTTTATAATTAGCAAAAGGGATTCTAAGGATAAAGTTACTAGTGTGCATTTTACAAATAATGCTCTCCTCTATTTATTCCAAGATATAAGATACGAACTAAATGGTGTAGAGATTGACAAAATAAAAAATGCGGGCATAACGACCACCATAAAATCTTTAATATCAATGAATGAAAGTGAATCAAAGGCTTCCAATGCCTGGGGCTGGAATATTGATGGTGTAAAAAATATTAATGGAGGTAGTTTTTCAGCTTCTATACCACTCTGTAACATTCTTGGATTCGCAGAAGATTTTAAAAAAGTTGTGATAAATAGTAGACACGAACTGATATTACTAAGAAGTAACACTAACCTGAATGCTGTAAAACTTAACACCGGTGAGATTATAGACGATGTTCAAATTAATAAAATCATATGGCGCGTACCGCATGTAAAAGTATCAGATAAAGAGAAAATAAGTTTGTTAAAAGTGCTAGAAAAAGACCGTCCACTTCAAATGATATACAGAAATTGGGATCTTTACGAATATCCAGCTTTACCTAAAACTACAAAGCATACTTGGTCAATCAAAACTTCATCGCAAATAGAGAAACCTAGATACATCATTGTTGGTCTACAGACAAATAGAAAAAACAGTGCAAGTTCTGACATGTCTCAGTTTGATCATTGCTATATTCGTAATGTAAAAGTGTACCTCAATTCAAATTACTTTCCATATGAAAACCTAAATGTTAGTTTCACAAATAACAGAATTGCTTTATTATACGAGCAATATGTACGATTTCAACAGTCATATTACGGACGTCGTCCTGAACCCTTATTAAACGAGAAACAATTTAAAGACTTGGCGCCTCTATTTGTTATCGATTGTTCTAGACAAGTGGATAATATTAAGTCAGGTCCTGTTGTGGATGTAAGAGTAGAAATTGAGAGTGAATCCGACATACCTGACCAAACTTCTGCATACTGTCTTATATTGAATGATTGTATAATAGAGTATAAGCCGTTAAGTAATATTGTGAGAAAAATATCATGAATTCGAATACTATAATATTAGATATTCAAGGATTTAAAGATCTGTACAACAATTTTATAGTAAAAGAACTAGCGTTCGCTACACGTGATTATACACAACTGTTCTTAATAAAACCACCTTATTTATTCAAATATTTAACAACTGATGAAAAAAGGCAGGTAAAGTGGTTGGAAAAGAACAGAGGCATTCGTTGGAACGAAGGATATATTGACTATAGAGAATTTCACCGTATAATCGTACCCTATTTAGAGAACAAAAATATATTAGTCAAAGGTTTGGAGAAGGTGAAGTGGATAAAAAACATTTGTGAAAATTGTAAAGTGTCCGATCTTGGTGAAGACCAGTGTCCCAGCATGTTTGAATTGCATAAGAAATACTGTGACAAAAAAACTAATTTTAATTGTAATGTACATTTAAATCATTGCGCTCTAAAAAATGTTTTATGTGTAAAAAAGCACTTGGGATATGAAGTGTAAAGTGTATTGTTTTTGATTTTGAAAATAAAAACAAGTTTCTTTAATAAAATGCATTTTTATTTGTTACACATCGTAAATACGTAATAGAAAGTAAATGAATTAATATAACATAATATTGAACAAAAACTAAACTTAGCATAAAATAATAACTTTAAATAACAATATAATAACAGGAGTATCTTTAAAAAGCTAACTAAAAATCATTGTCTATTAAAGATTTCGATATTTTCTTAACTAACGATTCCGTTTCGTCCATAACACTGTCTATAGCGTCCTTAACAATGTACTGCGCACTTATCACAACGTTCTCACTTTCACTATCACTGTCACTTGTTTGAGAATTGTTGCAGAGATCAATTACAGTAATTTTAATTAACTTAGTGCCTCGTCGTTGTAGTCGGCTCATAACAAAAGATTTCGTGGGTTTATGTTTTTTCAAAGGTTCTCTGCGACGTTGCTTCTTCGTCTGTGTCTTTTTCGTCTGTTTGCATTGCTCAGGTTCACAGGGATACATCTCAGAGAATCCTTCGTAAGGATCCTGAGCATACTGGCTAAACACAATCTCAGAATCAGATACCTGGAACAAGATATACATAATGCATTTTAAAAATTGATGTACACATACATAAAATCACTAGTAGATTAGATTAAAACAGGTACTGTACTCACCGTTGACATGATTATGATAATATCCTGTAATATTCCAAAAACGACTAGTCAATTTTAGTAATATTTTGTAAATAATAAAAAATAAACTGACGATTAACTGTATATATTATGTTAAAATTGTTAACTTAGCATTAAGTCAAGCTTACATTAGGTAGTTGTTTGAAAATCACTCTTTAGGCAATAGTCTTATAGATCAATATAATAAAAGGCTTTAGTATGAATTGTAAACTGCTAGCTTGCATAATATTTCATACACTTCATATAGTGCAATGAACTGTGACCTTGTACGCAAAACGTGTACATATCTGTATAAACAATATCTACCATATCGGAGTATTATAATATGACTTGCTGTTCCCTGCGGTTTCACCCACATATCGATAGACAAACAAACAGAGTTACCTTCATATTTACAATATTAATACTAGTAAGGATTATGTTTTCAGCCATTGTTATGTGTTGTAAAGACTATTTTTAAGTATTATGAATAAAATGCTAACCGAACAACGGTAAGACTATATTTGTTAAGTTCAATAAAACAAAGTTGATACTTAAAAAAACAGTTTATTATACTTATGCATAAACATTGAACATACTATTTACTTACAATCTAATTCGCATTCATTTTATTTTTATATAAAACTTAATCACTAACTGAATACAAAAATTATATTTATAGTAATTGCAAAATTGCTTTCACAATGATCATTAAAATACATTACATATTTTACTTTGTATATTAATATTATTATCTTAAATTTAAACAAATTAAACAACTATTTGCACTTACATCATAGAAATATTTGTGCTGTGAAAAAATCGAACCTGCAACACTTAGCACAGAAGCCGATCGCTCAGTTATTGCGCTCAACTGTACTGTGTTCTGATTACATTATATTAAACTTATTTATCAAAGTTCATTATTATTCTTTAAAATAAATGAGTGACCCCAGGCTCGCGTTGATATTTTATCTGATGATATCGATCGTTTATCGTCATTATTAGATAAGACAATTTTGTTGACACTCCGTGTAAATACTTCGTGCTTTATTGATTTAAACATTATATTCTTTCTACGAATAACTCCACCATTGAATAATATGTTTTTATAATCTGTGATGTTTAACTCCTTCACTACACATGATTTTACACCTTTCGCTTTTTTAATTATATTATCAGGAGTTTTTATAGAATATAATTTCGATCTCAAGCCCACAAAGTCGGAGATATATCTCCCTCCTAATTCATCTTTAAACAAACCGGGTACTTTTTTGTTAATTATTGGTATTCTAAAATCATTTTGGTTGTCATAGTTACTGGTGTCAAAGTATTGCAAAAAATGAAATTTTAAATCATAATAAAAATCATCAGTATATATTTTATATACAAAAGAATCGGTATCTGTATAACATAGCTGCACTCGATTTTCATAAAAAGGCTTGATAATATTATAATGAAAGTCATACATGTGTGACTTAGAAAGTTCTAAAACGCTAAAGCCAATATAAATAGGTTTATCTAAAATTATTTCGTCTGGTTTCATTTGGATAGCAACTAAATTTTCAGATAAAATAGTTGCACTATGGAAATAAGGGCTAGCTACAAGTCTCTCGGCGGATATTGATTTCTTGGTTCGATTAAACGTATCTGACCATTGATTAACTAAATGAACAGTTACTCTAGTTTCAGTGTTTTCTAATGTTTTACCGAAAACACTGTTGTTCAACAACTTGAAAAAGTCTTGTTCGAAAGAACTTTTTGCCTGTTGTCTTAATTGAGTGTTTAATTCTATATACTGTTTTAAATACGAACTCTGTCTAAAAGTAATAACTCTGTGAATTTTACGTAGTTTCAACCCTTGCTCTAAACACTTTTTTAAATGAACATAATGTATTACATATTTATACTTATTATACAAATTTGCAATTAATTTTTTTGCTTTACCTCCTGGGGGAATACATTTTTCGGGACAAAATGGTAAATCATTATGATGGTCATGTAAATGCTCGGGATACAGAAGATCAACTTCTAATATGTATCCCCAGTCGGCATCATCCTCAACATTTTCGATATGTAAATTAGCTATTTCATTTTCAGTAAGAAATCTGAAACTAGAATAAGGTAAATACTGACACATGCTAAAGCCATAAAGATTATTACAATCCAAATATACTATGAAACAGTTAGGCTCTGATGAATTATATTCTTGCATATACTTATGATTAGCTTTTGCGTACCGTCGGGAACACATACACAATCCCCCACGTATACCACTTTGAATCATTCTGACAATAGCCAAGTCTGACACGAGTTCTAACGTGATCCCAGTTTTTAGCAACATTGCATCAAATGATAAACTAGGGGCAGTTATGTAAAATGCTGGATCCAGTTTGTAGTATTTTTTACATGTTTTTCGAAAATTTTGGAATATATCTGACAACAAGAGCACGTCCGTTTTTAAGTATAGGTCTGTATATTCCCCTAAATCATTTATATTGAATTCGCTCCAAACTGTCTGAGCGTGATTATAATCTTGTTCACTAATGTCTTCGTTGGTTAAGGAATTATGAAAATGATACTTTGACGGTAACGATTTCTGTTCATAACATTTCCAATCTGTCATATAATCATAAGGGTATATCCCTTTTCGTGTCAACAAATTAAACTGTTTTTTGTCAGGAAAATGAGTTCGAAGATTAACATAATCTTCTACTTGTAGTGTTTTAGCAAGTTTATCTAAACTAGTACCTAAAAAGTTGAAGGAATCTAAAAACCTTAATTGTATATAATCGTCACCAATATGTATAAACTTTGTGAATGCGATATATTTTTCCTTGGTCTTAGGTATTATTTTAATTTGCCCCGGAATTTCACCTAATTTTTTTATAAATAAGTGACAATCGTATCCCGATAAATTATGAAAAAATACGGGAACAAATTTTGGTATTCTATATTGTAGATTACAATACCGATGTGCTGCACCTCGGTATCGACCTGTTATATGACAGTGGTCCCTAACCTTATCATTCCACAGTAAATGATCACATATGTGACACTTAACGGTTTGACTAAAATCAAGAGCATCTTTGTCGGTGAATTTCATGGGTTCGTTTTTGGATATAATTTTATAAATGTCTCTAGCATCTTCAATTAAAAAATTTACAAATTTTGAAACACAATCTACACCGCGATAATTTCTATACCTATCGACAGTAGCGTTTAATGATGACACAACATTATACCCGAACGCAGCCGGCACGTGCCGTTGTAAGTATGTCGTGTTAGCGGTATCAAATTCATCGTTGGATATTGGTTCGAGTAATGTTTCGAAATCGGCATATATGACAAATGGAATGTTTTGTTTCCGATTATAATTTGTAAATTTTAAAAATGATCCTTTTTCTGGTAATACCGTGACAACTCCTCCGCACGCATGTGTTTCACATTCACTGGACGTTGGAAAAAACAATAAGCATGTTTCGCAAAAATGTAGTTTACCGTGATGCTTAGTCATCTGATTTCTAACTAGACGAGGTAAATCTTTGATAAGACAATAGTGAGAATTAGTATTATTTTGTAAAAACAGTAAATGTATGCTCTTAGATTTATTATTGTTTGAAGTATACAAAGGTCCTATGATTGTCCTATCATCTTTCAATCCATACACAAATATATTTAGAGACGGATTATTTTTCTCAAAAACAGCTATGTCTGAAAATGTGATTGGGAATGTTAAATTATCGACATTTAAAACATCCTTGAAGTGAGGATAAGATGAAATCCTATTAGGATGGTGGGTTGCGGGGTACAAGGCAGCTACAACAGCCCATAAGAAACAATACTCATCATTGTTTTGAATATTCAAACAAGCTTTTTTATTTCTGATAAATTCAGGCAATATTATATGTTTAGATCCGCCGAGAGGTTGATATTTACTTATGTTTATTTCTAAATGTGAATTGCACAGATACGTCCAACCACTATCTCTCTCTTGAAATTCCTCGATTTTCTTTAACAGTGACACAACTGATGATTTATATATTGAATCAAAATCGTAATTAAAGTGAACAATATAATTTTTTGTACTAAATGATTTCAGTTCTTGTTGATCATTTTTAAACAAAAGAAAAAAGGAAAAAAGTTCAAAATTAATTTTCACAGATGTATGTTTCTGTAATGTTCGATCTATTAGATTTTTAATTTGTTTACGATTATCATTGAGAAACATTTCAGGGAAGTAATTTTTTTGATCATTAGTTGCAATGATCTTGTAACTTGCAATGCGATGTTTAAACGAAGAATTAATAATAGCAATATTATCACAAAAAGGAATGGCGCTATTGTTTTTATGAACATTACTACGTAAATGACCAGACCATCGACGATTATCTACAAATACTTTGCAAGCCGAACAGTGAGGCATTATTAATGGACTTTATCAGAAAATAGACTGAATTAAAAGTTAGCAGTGCGGTGGGCGCAATGAATGAGCGATCGGCTTCTGTGCTAAGTGTTGCAGGTTCGATTTTCTCACAGCACAAATATTTTTTATGATTTACATTGAGTTGTAATGTGTAGGTAAGATTATGATATATCACGATATTATAGAAATCGTAGTGTAGGAAAAAGATTACATTAAATACTTACAACTAATATTCTTGATCTTATTAATACATAGATAATATCCGCTTCAATAAGTCATTGGAGTAACTTCAATAAGAAGATTGTAGAATTATCGAGTTGTTCAAATACAATTATTTTTCACAGGACTGAATATACCAAATATTTCTGAAAAAATAAAATAAAATAAATAAGTAAAAAGATTATCGGTGACAAAACAACAAAATTAATATTAGATTTAAAAATTACCTGCAAAGTATCTAATCGATACAAATAATAATATTAATTATTATTATACATTTCCAATATAGTAGTATATAATATATTTTTCATGAACAGGCACCTCTGCTGACCCTCAGTTCGTAATAAGTAATCGCCTGAAATTAAAAATCACACTTATTATTATTCTGGTAATGACATCAATTATAAAACATTCAAAATAAAGTGCATTATTTCTAAATAAAATAATATTTTAACATAATTACTATTACCTTACAATAATTCTGATAGCAATTTTGCAACTACTATAAATATAATAGTTATTCAGTTAGCGGACAAGTTTTATTCAAAATGAAATAGAATAGTTAAAACATAGTTTTAACAAATTGAAGACACATTTTACGTGCAAGTAATGCAATACCTAATGTGTGCATTGTCAAAAACAAAAGTAACATGTTAATATTCGTTGCATCCGGTCGCAGTTTACCTAAATGTATTTTGCAAGAATGCAATTTCGTACAGGGTTGTGATCTAAATGTAAAAAATCATGTAGATATTATTTTTAAACGCTACATAGAAATTTTGTAAAGGGTAAATTGATATAGCTAATTAATAAGAAGCATAAAATACGAAATAAATAATTCCAAGGTTTACTTACCTTAAAAATAATTATAGTTTGTTCTTGATTTATTTACTTATATGTGCCAGTGGTCTATAAATTTATTTACTAAATTGTTTAAGTAGGTATCATTCTTAATATTTTTTTCGATAAACAATTACACTATATAAAAGACCCTTTTAATCATAGATCACAAATATTTTTATCTTCGTATTTTTAATTACACAGTTTTAAGTTGTATCGTTTTAAATATATCCTGTCGGTCAACCCTAATAAAAAACGTTAATTAGAATAATTTTAATAGTTGCTTGGTATATGATAATAAAAGTATCATATTTACAAAAAAATATTTCTGATTACTACACTACGTATTTAAAACTGCTATTTAGCAATAGTCATCTTTATTTTAACGCAGCGAATTAGGTTAGGGATGACACTTCCACACATTTACTGCAAAAATGGATTCAATTCTTACATATTATGTAGTACTAGCTTTCCCCACCCGTTTTCACCCGCGTCCTAAGGGAACTACTTTGCGTACCCGCACAATTTATAGCCTATGTGTTATTCTAATGTATAGGTAAGTTATATTACTGCAAAGTTTCATCCAAATCCGTTCAGTTGTTTTTGCGTGAAAGAGTAACAAATATACATGCATAATAGCATGCATTCTCACAAACTTTCGCATTTGTAATATTTTAAGTAGGAAGGAAAAGATGTATGACACTGATATTGACAACCCTGAGTGCTTTCGCAGCGTTAGCAAATAGCGATTAATATAATTGTTAGTTTTCATTTTTACATGTACTTATAATCCGTACAAATAAGAAAGGTCTCATTTTTTGTTGTTTTTATTAAATATACACTAACATTCAATTTATCATTTTTACATGACTAATCTGCCTTAAAAGCTTGCGTTTTTGGAGTTCAATTAATCGAATTCGAGCCTGATCCCTCGATACTACAGTGCAAGCAGTCGCAGTTCAGTGTTTAAAACAATTATCATATTGTTTTAATTATACTTCAGGCCGCCACCATTTAAAATGTAAGTCTTTATATTTTTTATTATTTCCTTTGTTTATTTTAATTTAACAAATATTATACAGATCATATGTAGCCAAATATCTACTTGTAATATTTATTAACTTACTGATAATTAGAATCGATTAAATAAGTACGAGTTCAAGTACACATATTAGGTATTAGTTAATTACCAATAATTATCGTAAATATTTTGTTTTCTTTCAGCATAATTATTTCAAGTGATATTCATTTAAATTAATCTGATTATTTTTTAATATTTTACAGGTCGGACTCAGAGTGTGATCAACGCAGCAACTCTACAGATGTTGAACGAAGTGCCGAGTTCCTGGGAAAGCGTTCTACGCCTGCAAGCAAGCGTAAATCTACTTCCGTTAAGAAATCGCCTGCTAGTATAAGGTAATCATACTTAATTTATATCAATCAATTATATTATATTTTTATCAACTTTTGTACTTATGTCTGATATATTTATACAGCGTCGGTTAGTAGTTGGTTAATTTATTCCATATCATTTTCGTATCACTGTTCGGATATGTAAATCACAGTAACACTATATTTTTTAACTTAGTAAATAATAAGTTGTTTTTGTACTAAATAATATTTTTGAATCGATACTGTCACTTACGAGTAAAAACAATTTATTAACATGACAATCACTTTGCAGTTTTTATACTTATTAGCCTACTGACTACTACGGTACCTACTAAGGCTGTATTAATTGTGTTATTTTTGAAATGATTTTGAAACATTCTTATACGGGTTATTTATGTTTGTTTCAGAAAAAAAGCGAAGTCTGCGGACGTGTTTAATCTATGTCGTGGCGATGGCGAACCCAAAAATACTTCTTCGTCCGTACTGTCCTCGTTCTTCGTTAATAAAGTTGCGAACGGCAACGAACGTCGAGTGATCAACACGGTGGGAGACTACCTTATCGATTTGAAAGTATATCAAACCAACGATGCACGCAATACGGATTCTCAAGAACTTTGGAAGAAAGCGCTGGTTCGGATAAAATTCCAAACGGAAGACGATACACCTCAATGGCGCAAGCTTCAATCTCTGGTTCACTCCATAGATGCACTGTGTGAGGACCACCCTACATTTATTTCAAATCAAAACTGTAGTTAACTATATAACTAGCAATAAATCTATTTTTTATAATATATGATGTTTCCTTTCTGTGTTAGTCACAACGACGAACAGTTCGCATGAAGCTAGCTGCAGTCGTTTTGCATTTCAAATGTTAGTCACAACGACGAACAGTTCGCATGAAGCTAGCTGCAGTCGTTTTGCATTTCAAATGTTAGTCACAACGACGAACAGTTCGCATGAAGCTAGCTGCAGTCGTTTTGCATTTCAAATGTTAGTCACAACGACGAACAGTTCGCATGAAGCTAGCTGCAGTCGTTTTGCATTTCAAATGTTAGTCACAACGACGAACAGTTCGCATGAAGCTAGCTGCAGTCGTTTTGCATTTCAAATGTTAGTCACAACGACGAACAGTTCGCATGAAGCTAGCTGCAGTCGTTTTGCATTTCAAATGTTAGTCACAACGACGAACAGTTCGCATGAAGCTGGCTGCAGTCGTTTTGCATTTCAAATACCTTGAATGATGTTAGTCACAACGACAAACAGTTCGCATGAAGCTGGCTGCAGTCGTTTTGCATTTCAAATACCTTGAATGATGTTAGTCACAACGACAAACAGTTCGCATGAAGCTGGCTGCAGTCGTTTTGCATTTCAAATACCTTGAATGATGTTAGTCACAACGACGAACAGTTCGCATGAAGCTGGCTGCAGTCGTTTTGCATTTCAAATATCTTGAATGATGTTAGTCACAACGACGAACAGTTCGCAAAACTGAACAGGTGAGTCGATTCTTCATTATTAAGCGTCCTGAATCACTGTGTCAGTCAAGTTGATTGTGTATTATTGGGCATTCTGAGGCACTGTCCGGTAGCGAAGGCGACCTAGCCTTCGCTACTGGTAAAAGTGGCTCAGAATGCCCAATAATATACTACTGACCTCACGCTAAGCAGTCCAGCTTGTGACCACTAGACCATCGAGGGAGTCACTTAGATTTTTTAATTTATAAACGTACCACCGATTTTATTCTCACTCTAGTCTTAAGTACACTTTGTAATCGATACGGAAGATCATAATCGGCTCAACGTTTTTTTTCTAACAACTAAACGTTAGAAGAGTAAAAAGACCATGTTATAACTGCCAAACGGACTTGACTTCCTCAAAAGCAGGGGTGTGAATAAAAATTTTAAAGAACTCGCACACAATGGGCTTGTCTACACAATGTACACAACTGGCACAAACATGGTGCTGGCCTGACAATAGACCCACCACACTAGAAGAGTATAACAATAATAATTTTTTAACGGGTGTTTGGGATTATTTCGGTTCACTATTTAAGGATTTGTAACTTTGTTATTGTAATTAGTGAAAGCTTGTCAAATATTTTCTAAACTACACGTAAAAAAAACGATGTAGGTATCTCCACGTATTGACTTAGTTCGCTAAATCTATTCTTAGAAGGGTTCCGTGCTATCACGCTACGGCCCTAGCAAAGATAATATTGCGATTTTGTACCTGCTCGCAACCCCTGGTCTACCTGCTTCGTAAGCTTCGATGTTTTTGACCACATGGAGTCCCTTCATTCATTTAGTCAGAAACCGACGCTTGGTAACGACACATCTGTCTATGGTACTGTCATGATAATATTGATAAAACGCGGTAATCGTGAACGAAAACAAGTAAAAAACAAATTACATGTAATGGGGAGTTTACACATGTTCGTGTCAGTGCCAATGTGTAGGTATCATTTGCAGAGCAGCACGTGTTCTTCTCCCGCGGTTTCGAATATTCGCTCGAGTTCGTAACATGTCAGTTGTTTAGGTGTTTACCGGGAGTTTGTGTGTATTGTTGGCTTTACGCTAATTTAAATCGTTTAATAGAGTCGTTATAATAAAGACTGGAAAAGGTTCGGTTCGTAATGAGTTTTGAATAGAAACTGCGAGAATATTCAGAATCGGCTTCTGTTTAATTCTATAATTGAAGCTAATGGAGTCCAGTGAGTAAAATTTTATTATCATAGCATGCTAGTTTTTGTAATAAAACAATGTGTTTTACCATATAACTTCTTAACTTTTTGTTTTAAGTTACGAAATTACAATTAAGTACCACGGTTTAGATAGCGACCGTATAAAAATGACCACGACATATTTAATAATCAAGGTTTTCAGATAAATAATTCGATCCCAAATAATATCAATCTATTAATTTTCTTCTGGTATCGATTAATTGATTAACTTGAATATATAATATCTATAAAGCAAAGCCTATTCTGTGTGCCCTTAGTTCTGCAATTTTTTTTTGTACAGACAGGAAAAAACATTGTTTTGAGAATTTATTGCCCAAGATGTATGAGTAAATAAATATAAATCATATTTTACATAAACACAGCACAGAAATATCGCCTGTTCAGACATGTCGCACCCGTGCGGACCGAGAACTGGTAGCTAGGTGCTGAATAAAAATGAGACCATCCAATATTGAAGGACATGAAACCAGATGCAGTCAGATCGAGATCATATTCAAATATCATTCGCTTCGTTTAGTACGGTCTTGTTACGATTGTAAAACAAACCACAATTCGTAGTAATGAGATGCCACATTGATGTGACCTATTTAATAACGTTCGTATATTAAGCTGGAAACGATTTGTTTTTTAACAACGGCAGTACCGTTTATAAATTATTTATGATAACCGCTTGTTCTGTGCGCACGTGTACGAAGCCGGGACTCTATTTATTAAGTTTTATATTCTACAAACACGAGTAGATTTTTTTTTAATGTAACAAATAATTCAGTAGGCGGTCAAGACGAGTAAAAGTGTTATGTTTATACTAATGCTTTGAGTTTTAGTTTGAGAATAATAAGCGTGAAGAATTTGTTGTTCTCTGAAACTAGCGATAGTATTTGAAAAAAAAAATGCTTTATATAGCCTAGTTCTCAAAGTCCATAGGCTATTTAACATCACGCTATGGCCCTTAGAAACCGAATAAAACAAAAATAGTCAGAAAGAACGCTAGTTGAAAACGAAGTAAAAACTTTGACGGCCGACGCGATGCGACGCGGAGGGCCGACGGGATATGAAATTTTACGTGGACGAAGTCGCTATAAAAAGATAGACAATCGTAGTAACGTTTTCGAGTAACTATGTTCTCTAGTTCAAATATTATGCCTGATTCATATAAGCGTTAAGCAAGAGAGAATACACTTACACTAGAACAAAAACTTGATTAAAAACACTATCTGGAACCTTTATCGGAATAAAACATTTCAATACGTAAATGGTTTATGGTTTTGGTCAACTAAATTAAATTCACTGTTAAGCCATCCATACGAGGAAGAAGAAGTGGTTTAAAAATCGGTTGTTATAATTATGATAACTTTTTATTCCAGCCGGCTATGGACACTGGTTTAACAGGGCATTCACCGCACGCACACCCCGGGCGCTCCTGGGGAGGTCTTAATGTAGCCTTCGAAATGCAACAAGATCCCAACAAACCTGGGTAAGTATTACGAGATACCCATGTACTAGCCAGGGTACTTGATTGATAAGCGAATTAATTTAATACTATTTTCTTGCCGTAACCCAATTTATTTGCGGTCGATGCATATTTTTCCATCTCTATTATTCGTCATCTCAGTAGCCAGCCCCCTTTCTAACCATATCTTCTTTCACACAGTCTATCCAACGTTTCTTTGGTCTTCAACTCCTGTCGCCATCTTCATTCAAAATTAGAACCTTCCCCTCCACATTTTATTTTAGACGTAAATTATTTGTTAATTAATATCGGTGTAATAGACCACGGGTAAATGAATTAAATCAATCGCTTAATAATTAAGTTCCCTGGCGGTACACATATTTTTTCTTGACTTGTCTTATAATATTTGGTAAGCTGATATTGTTAAAAAATCACTAGTTTTTCAATCACATTTAAGTTACGTATGGTAGGTTTTATCTTTGTATCATACACCTAAAAATAACAGAATATTCATAAAGTCGTATTCAAAAATTATTGTTTATCCTACGCCATATTTGTTTACCTAATAAGACAAGTAAAGAATAATAAACTTTATTTATACATAGTTTATAGTTATTCTAAGAATATTTCTACATAAGTATCTTGCCCGGCGAAAAATATATTTTTAGCAGCGCGCTGATTACACATGAAAATAAGAAGAAATTAATGAAGTCGTATTAAAAAAATAGTAGGTAACCGACGCCATATTTGTTTACCCAATAAAACAAGTAAAGGATCATAAATTAAATATTTCTTGCCAAGCGAAAAATATATTTTCAGCAGCGCTCTGATAGTGATCCACATAATTGCTTATTTCTGAATACAATACAATATTTAAAACTGTATTTGGAGTAAGAAATTTAAACTTAAAACATTTTACGATTATTATTCTCAACGTACAATAATTAATTATTAATTAAATCGTTCAAAACTCATAAGAATAACCAGAGACTCCGGCTGGGAGCGTCGTAATAAAAATAATATTATTATGTGAACAATACTCAAACAACAACAATACTCTACAAACCGTTTTCATTTATGTGTTCTTAATTTTGCTCAATATACTTAGGAGATTCCTAAATCTAATCATTTACTATAAAAATCTATAGCCAATCCAGAATGTAACCTCTGCCTAGCCCTACGGGGAAACAAGGCATCATATATGTACAGAGGCCAGCACATCAAGTTACCACAATCTGTCAAATTTCTTTGATAGTATTTCAACTTTATTGCAAAGGCTTAAGGTTCATTTTTAATTGAGAATATTTGACAGTTAGGGATAGCTTGATGTGCTGGCGTCTGTACTTACTATAAAAATCTTATTCAAACAAAAAATAAAACAATAATAATAATGTTTATTCACATAAATATGTACATTTTTTTTTACTTGAACTAAAAATACAATTCATCAAATAAAATCATGTTTTGCCCTGGGTTCTCTTTGCGTTATGCATGTTGGAACAAGGCTACTTTTATGGTTTGCATAATATATCGCGTATAAATCAAAATATATTTTAACATAAGGACATACAACACCAGAAAGTTGAAAGTTGTTATATATTTAGTTGTAAATTTTAACTAATAAAAATAATAAGATAATAAAAATAATGGATTTAATGAAAATTTGAAAAACTAAAACTGCAATTTCTATGAATTAATTAAATTTGGGCAGGAGAACTCTGTCGGGCCAGCTATTAATATATATAGATCTATTCTTGTTTTTTTTATGTACCAAATGGTGCATCCACGAACCGAAGTTTGTTTTTGTTAAGCAACATTTTACAACATGATAACATTAAGTAACTTTCTATAACTTTTGCGGCATTTGTTATACATTTTTGTTATCTTATGTTGCCCGCATTTGCAAACGTTGCTCCAAAAAAGTAATTCCGGCGTGGATGCACCTTAATGGTAATATTATGCTTTCATAGTTATCTATTACTTAAATAAAAAAAACGCTAAAAGTTTGCGCTGTCTCAAACATATAAGATACTGTCTTCAACTGTCTACCTTCTCAAATACTTAGTTTATATGTTCTCGTACAACCGTGAAAACGTAATTGGCCTTATTTTGTTACTCTCAATCGTGTAAATTGTCTAACTGTAAATTTTCCAAGAACTGTAAAATTAATAAATCGCGTAGCAGCAGGGATAGGTTCTGGTGTTAGTTTTGCTTACTATGCTGCTCTATCTGCACTGCTAAAGTAACTTTTCTTTTCTTTCCTTTGCTAGTTAAAATGTACAGTTTTAACTGTGGTTCCAATACAAATAAACCGTATGTAAAATACGTATAATTGCTACTGCTAATTGGACATTTCTAGTGTGCCTAGGCCTTAAATTATATCGATAGCAACAATATCCAAAAAAAAATGTGCAATGCATCTTTAAAGCGAATTGGGTATTTGAAAGGGTAGTCAATAACGTTACTTTTTATGAACTGTCAAAACGCGGCATTTGTTCGTGATTTGAATGAAATATAACAATGTGACGTCACAGATTTTTAGAATCAAATGGAATACTTATTAGCATTAAATTCAATTTAACAATTAAATATTCGCATTATATTTAATTTCTGTACGGTGATGGAAGTTTTTATGACGAGTGGGATTTTTGCCATGGGATTTCATATTTTATTTTTGACCGATTCAAATAGTCAATTAAGGATACGCGTGTGTGATGGCCCAGTGGCGTCAGCCTCGATTTACGACTTTGTGTATTTAACTTCATCACCACTGCTCTCAAAACGGTGAAGGAAAACATCGTGAGGAAACCGGCATGTCCTAGAACCAAAAAAAAAAACAAAGACGTGTGACATCCACCAACCCCGCACTGGGCCTGCGTGGTGGATTATGGCCCACTCCCTTTCTTAGAGAGGAGGCCTGTGTCCCAGCAGTGGGGACATTATAGCCTGATTATGATTTTGTAAGGATGCGCATTGCATTGCATAGCACAGAACGAATGCAGAATTAAATAAATGCCAGTGCAAATGAAATACTTTTAAAGATTATAATTATGTTGTGCTATAAAATAAAATTATATTAAATAAAAATCTTTGACCAATATTATACTAGATTCAGGACTGACTTTACAACCTTCCCAAAAAGTAAGGCAAAATTCGGATAAACACAAATTGACAATATATTTTTTGCAACCAAATAGATAGTTTTAACTTTTATTTAGCAATCAATATTTTTATACACATTCTAAAATGAATTTTCATTTCATGCTTCATTAATGTATCGCAAACATAATTCAACTTAATTTTCGATTGTTCTAGAGTACCTAATTTTGGAAGATAAAACTTAAAAATGTTAAAAGGATATTTAAAAATTGAAATTACGTTGAAAGAGGTTTTTGGTAATTGTTTGTGTGAATTGAATTGAATTGAATTAAGTGTAATGAAATATATTGAAAAAATAAGATGGCGGCGATAGTTAAGATTTTGCTTACGCGGCAAAAAATATTTGTGTAGCTAATTTAGCGTATTTGAAGGGTAAAGAAAAAGTTAGAGATACAATAATTGTTTCTTCTGCAGGATGAGTGGCATGACTGGCACGAACAAGCCGCCGGATATGCCGGTGAACATGGTGCCAATGCCGCCCATGCCACCTATGCCACCCACTACGGTCAGGACAAAGAAACGAGCTGCCATGGCCACTTCTGTCGTAGCCAGCACCGCCTCGGCTATACGTAAGTACTTATACTAAACTAGTGGCATTGTATGATGGCTCTGCCAGCCTGTGAGACCTTACAATAATTAATTGAAAAAAAATATTCATACCGTCAAACGGGATGAATAGGGATGCAGGGTGGAATCGGAACGAAACTTAATGGATTTTAACGAAATAATATAGTTTGTTGCTAACAAGGGCACTTAATTGTTAATTATAATATAGTAAACACATTACTGGTTCTTTTTGGCCATAAACTATATTATTTCAATGTTAAAAGCACTTTTAATGTTTCGTCCCGATTCACCCCTGCATCCTTTTCACCCCGTTTGACTGTACATTATAGCTTGTTGATTCAATCAATTATGGTGCCAGCAATATATTGTTATTGCCACTACAAATGTCGAGTTTAAAGAGTGTACACACTGTGTGTGTCGATGTTAAATGATGTGGTTTTCCGCATCCTGGTTGGTCATATTTAATAATAAATTCATAGGTACTTAGATACAGTAGGCCATGGGATGTGGTTGACGTCTGTTGGTAACGCTATAACAATTAACATAACTGACCCATGTGATTGGCTTGAACAAGTAGGAGTCATTTCAGATTATTGGAAAAGGTAATCAAGTGTCCAACCTTTCGACACTTCGAAAACCGTTCCAACAACACTTTTTACTCTTGGAAAATAATTAAACAATCCATTACCAAATAACCGACATTCAGACATCGCAACCTACATACTATAGTTAATACAACGGTGTATGTAACGTGAATATTTCAGAGTCTATGGCAACTCAGACTCTCGCCAGCGTGCGCCGTCAGCCGCAACCGACTCCGCCGCCTATCTACTCGGAGACCATCAAAGATTCTCCACCCAGCTCCCCAAGTAAGTCAAATTTTATGGCGCACATATTTTTATATTCAACTAGAATGATACAAATATCTTTTGGTGCCGGAATGACATTAACAGAGAGGTGTTGTAGCTAAGCATTTACGAATGCAGCGCATAGAAGTTGTATTGAAATTATTTTAAGGAACAAAAAACCCGACTGCAACGACAAAAACAACTGAAAACTGAAAATAAGCATTTAAATAATTATAATAAAATGTTAATTATTCAAGACTTTTAGTTTTATTGATATCGCTCCTATGGGGTAGTCGGATAATAAAAGGAAATTAGATAAACTATTACTTATATGAACTAAAATTAACCTATACTCACGTGATTGAGTGAAAGTAAATAAACGAAGGGTCGTTTGCAGTTTTTACCATGTATTATTCCAAATAACATTTAAAAGTATAAGTAAAAAACCATAAATCCTTTATTTTATGCCCACTCGATAGGTTTTAAGGAAATCAATTCTGATGACATATAATATGGCGCCAAGAATCGGCCATTTTGTTTTTTAAAATTTTATATACCCAGTGTCACTCTCAAAATTAAGACAAATTTAACAACACGTTTAAGGATAAAATCTATCAAGACGTTTAGGCTACAGAGCGTGCCAAAGAAACATACATACACGTAACAGAATAATATCACCCTCCTTCTGAAGTCGGGTAAAAACAATATGGCGGTTTTCGTTCACGCACCAAAAGATTCTTGTACCGTTGTAGCTGCGTACCAATTTCATAATGGTTGCAGAACCCACTATAGGAAATAATTTAGTTTCGCCAGTAAAATATGTTTTGTTATCTAATCATAATTATTTATTTGTCAGAATCTGGTCTTTAAAAGATCAGTTCAGTAGGTATTTTCAGACATTTTTCCTCTTAACGTAGTGTTGATTGATCGAAGCTATGTTACGTTTATGAACTTACAGTTTATGAAGTTACACTTACTTAAATTATAGAAAGTGAACGGTGGTGGCTACTCGGTCACGCTTTAACGGCTGACTAGATTTTAATGAAATTTCGCTCACAACTCGACTTTAATCTGGATTTATAGTAGTAGCATTTGGGTGTATGGTATGTAGGTAGTTAAGTTTCCCTTAGATGTGAAGTTAAATTAGTAAAACTTAACTGTTGTTATATGCGGGCACTAAAAAGTCATCTTTTATACGACATTATCTTGCAAACATTAAGAAACTTCTCGTCTCGTTTTATGAATTCCATAATTCACATCACATTGATAGTCATGTAGTAACCCACTTGAAAACAACGGTCGTAACAATCTGTTTTATTCATAGAATATCGTATCATGCAATAATGTGTGTGTTATTTTTTCTTTTTTAGGCTCTGAAAGACCATTGAAGCCTAAATCGGATCCTAAGTAAGTACCGTAGTACTTAATACTTTAGTACTTAAATATTTCAAATATCAGAGTCATATACTGGCAAAACATCACAGGACGACATCATCTAGCTTAAAAAAATACGTGTAAACCGGTTTGTGAAAACCCATTTACAAAAATAAAATCATTTAGGCAGGTGAGCACGGATATCTAGTAACGATAAAGTAAAAATTAAAAAGATTTCTTTCTTTCATAATAACTAATAATGGGGTTGACGGGCGCAGTTGGTTGATTCTGTAGAAATTTCACCTCACACGTGATAACTCAGGTGAAGTGAGTTGTAGTTCCAACTTATGCTAGGGATTGACACTATTGACAGTTCACTTTAAACTCATTACACCTACGTTTTCACGGGAAGATTTTTACATATTAGCGCAACTGGTGTCGTTGCTTGAAAACTATAAGTATGGAAAATCTTTTTGTTTTGTTTCATCGTCTTGATGTCCCACCACCTCTGTGAAGTTCCGAGAATGTAAAACTAGATTATTTTTATTTTTAAAGAGTTATTATAAATTGAGTAGCGTTGTGAGCTCAGGTAATGATCACAACCTTTCTGTTAATATGTTTTGGTTTCAATTACTGTTACAGAAACTGCCAGAACACAAAATACTTGGAGTTTTACAAAAAAAATGACTATTTTGATGACACGGTCAAAAATAAAATACGAAATCACATAGATAAAAGACCGCTCGTCTTAAAAACTTTCATCACCGTACAGAAACTAAATATTATGCGAAGATGTAATTGTAACATTGCATTTAATGCTAACAAGTATTCCATTTGATTCTAAACAAACGTCACATTGTTATATTTCATACAAATCACGAACAAATTCCGCGTTTTGCCAATTCATAAAAAGTAATGTTATTGACTACCCGTTCAAATACCCAATTCTGTTTTTACCTACAGGTTCAAATGCAAAATTCACAAGCTCTTTAGATCCTTTGTACAAATCAATTTTTCTGTACGACTTGCAAATGTGTCTGTCAACAAGCTTCCATAGTGATCCATAAAACATTGAGGACAGTACACATACGGCGAGTAAACAATAATTATTCATGCCAAGAAAGAAAAACTTGTGACAGAAGGACGTATTGGTCACTAATAATTAATGTATTCGATTTTGCACGACATGCTCTTGGCCAATTGTATTGATAAAGATGATTTATTTGACCTACTTTGCATATTGGTCGGATCAGTTGATGTTACGGTCATGAACTCTTAAATACTTTGTTATCTTCGAGTATCGTTTCGAAATCGAGTACTTACTACTCTGTCAAGAAAGTACCGGGAAAAGATCAATAATACACAAAGTGTCTGTTATTCATCCAAATTTATTTTATCACCTTCAAAGTATGCTCCTTTATAAACGATACACTTGCGCCAACGAATAATCCATTCATCAAAACATTTTTAAACGCTGCTTCCGGAATTGAGTTCAGTTCTCGCCGCGAATTCTCCTTTATGTCTTCTATCGATGGAAAACGGGTGCCACGAAGTGGTAATTTGAGTTTAGGAAAAAGAAAAGAATCAGCAGGAGCCATATCTGGTGAATATGGTGGTTGCTGGATGGTATTTGTTGAGTGTTTGGTCAAAAATTCGTGATACACAATGATAGCCTTGTGCGAAGGCGCATTGTCGTGGTGCAAAATCCAAGAATTTTCTTTCCACAAATCTGGCCTTTTTCGTCGAATTTGCTCTCTTAAACGCCGCATAACGCTCAAATAATATTCTTTATTTACCGTTAGACCTTCCGGTAAGAATTCAGAGTGCACAACACCGCGATAGTCAAAGAAAACAGTCAACATGACTTTGACTTTTTATCGACTTTGGCGTGGTTTTTTCGGTTTCGGTTCAGTTGGAAGGCGCCACTCCGAAGCTTGTTGACTAGTTTGCATGTCAAACTCGTAAACCCACGTCTCGTCACCAGTAACAATGCGTTTCATGAATGTTGGGTCCGAACTGATTCGTTCTAGCATGTCCTCAGCGACTTTCATGCGATTGAGTTTTTGGAGAAAATTCAGATCTTTTGGGACTAGCCGAGCAGCAACATGTTTCATACCCAAATGATTAGTTATAATGGTACGGATCGACTCGTGAGATACAGAAAGTTCGGCGGCTATCTCTCTCAGAGTTGAATGGGGATTTTCAGTCACTATTTTCTTCACTTTTGCGATGTTAACTTCAGTTGCAGACGTTGACGGCCTACCAGAGCGAGGCAAAACTTCCATCACATCTCGACCGCTTTTGAACGCTTTGAACCACTCATAAGCACGAGTTTTTGATAAAGTCGATTCACCGTAAGCCTTCTGTAACATTTTCAGTGACTCCGAACACGAAATTCCATTGGCGATGCAAAATTTAAAACTCTTTGTTCGATATTTTTGTCCATTATGAAATTCGCAATACACACTATAATTATATGATATTACTAAAACCAGCACTGTATTTAATATAAATAACAGATGCAACTCAAACTCCGCGCCAAAATGGAAAACAGTTGTGCCAATCTAACAACTACAAAAAAACAAAAAATTGAATTTGGAACCATAAACAAATCATCCATTCCCGATACTTTTTTGACTGAATGTATATACGTGGTGGCAAAACTCGCTCATTTTTAGACGAGGGTTTTTTTTTCCGAAAATGGGCAAAATCGAGGATATTCAAAGTACTATGACTGACCCTCAGAACCTTCATGTATCCCAGGATCGCCGCTTCCTGCACAGCTCCTCACATGCTAGGCAATGAGTTGAACCCCGAGAGCGGTGCGGCTGCCTGTCTTCAGGAACAACTGACTGCTGAATTAGCCGCACACGCTGCTGGAAGCGTGGGTGGAGACACGCTCATCCCGCCACCGCTTATGAACAAAGCTGGGCCTGTAAGTTATACCTGACATGACCTTAGTCTTAAATTTCTGCAGTAGGGACCGCGTACGGTTAAGGCGTAGTTTTGTGAGGCTTTCTCCAATGTAGGTCCCGAATACCTGGTGATGGAACCACTGGGTGTGACCAGGACCGGTTGATGTGGCGACGCTTTGGACACATCTTTCGGTTGGAAAGATAGATTTTGATGTTACTGCAGCGTCGTGTAGCATTTTATGTTCAACTCTTTTCATAAAAACATTATGAAAAAGTTAACCTCAGCCAGCAGTGGAGGCTGATTTAATGCAGCATCAAATTGCATGCATAATTATGTATTTTAAAGTTCGTCATCGCACGACACCAGTTTTTCACTCTTCGTTACACATGCGTTACAGACAGTACCACAGATCAACATAACATCCCGCTTGTAATCCCAGATGGTTGTATCTATAGTACACCTTTGAGTCCCATGTAACAGGACCAAGTCTTACCATCGACCAGACACGAATTATGTCTCCGGACTGCCACTGAGAAATTTCTGACGAACAAACCCAAGGACGTAATAGGGCAGTCGCGCTTGCGAGCGCGTACTGTCTGCCTACGGACACACATAGTTCGAAACCAACAGGTACGATTCCACCAAAATTGTGTTCAGCACATTTGTTCACAAACATTCTGTGCAGAATTTCAACAGCTGCAAATCCGGACAAAGCAGTACGTAATAATTTAAGCGTACAGTGCAGCACATTTGTGAATGTTTACTTGAGTGGGTCCACCGTAAGAAACATTTGTGCCGTACACTGTCGCACAGTGCCGCACCCTGGTGGAATAGTGCCGTAACAAGCTATGTATGCAATTACAGGGCGGCAGTATGGGGGCAGGACGACCGTCCAGTGCTCAAAGCCTGGATCAGCTCCTTGAGCGCCAGTGGGAGCAGGGCTCACAGTTCCTGATGGAAC
This sequence comes from Hyppa rectilinea, assembly GCA_951799385.1. Lineage (NCBI taxonomy): Eukaryota > Metazoa > Arthropoda > Insecta > Lepidoptera > Noctuidae > Hyppa > Hyppa rectilinea. The sequence continues at coordinate 6,220,213 of OX637300.1, read as the reverse complement.
AAGCCCAACATTTCGACAGTAAGTATACATGCCCACACAAATGAATTTCGTATTTAGAGTAGATTAGCATTATCTTAATCTCAGTGATGTATTTCAAGTTCCGAGCACTTTAACTAGAGACGGCATGAAGTATTCACCACCCTCGTCAAAACTATTGACTACATGGCTTGAAATATGTGTGCGTAAGTTTTACGCATGTATTATCTACCTATTTAATTCTTTGTCCATCGTAGTTAAATTTTTTATCTTATTTTCATAAGTGTGTATGATATTTTTTTTTATTTTCCCCCTTTGTCTTCCCCTTAATAAAGTGATAGACACAGTACTTTGCAACAATTATGAAACATTGAGCAGGATAAAGGGACCGTTGGCAACAGAGAGACAATGGAGTCTAAGACATGGATAACTAACATCCTTATAAACATATGCTTTCATAACAGTAGTGGATTAGAGCTGTAACCTCTCCTGAACATGCAATACTGCAGTACGTGGTATCACCGATCACCTCGAAACGAGAATGAAAGGCATATTTTTATAAGCTGGTAAGTAACTGGTTTTAGTAAATTGAAGGCACTAAAGTTTTTTTTGCTTTTTTTTTTTTTTTTTTTAATATGAATTTCGTGAGCACATCACGGAGGAGCGTTACCTATTGTCAGACTTCAATCATTCTGCAGTGAAGACGTGCATACGAGGCATAGGTTCAATTCGGCCAAATTAAGCAAATCCGTGCGATATATCGCAAAGAAAAAGCGACACTCGCTTTGTTATACAAAATTGTATGTCTTTATGTCTAAGCATACACATTTATACCTTTTGCCTCGGAAAGCACGTTGAGCCGTTGGTCCCGACCGTTATCAGTAGATCTTAATAAATGTTAGTTAATGTAATTGGTGTTGTGACGCTTTAATTAACTGTAAATTAATAATGTATCCGTAAATCTGTGCTACCCATTACGGATACTCTGAAAATCACCCTCACTGAGGGGTATTACAGTGACTGGCTTATGGAGGTCATATAGGCAGTCGCCCTATGATAAATACTGGTATTCAGGTGCAACCTGTTAGAACGAAAGCGAACCCCTACAAGAGTTGGGGAAAACGCTAGACTTAAAGAAAGAAATTCACTGTTATAAACCATAGGAGCAAAGTTAAATGATAATTTATTACCAGTGTCTGATATATTATGTTCTATCAATGAGTCACACCGTTGTTTGTTATCAGCATATCTAAAAGATAGACAACTCGAGATTTTTTTCTTCTATCTTCAGATGAGACAGAGATATTAAGTTTAAGTAAATCCGTGGCAAAATCAAACTAAGCGACCGTGTGACGTCACACAGCTTACTGCGAGTACTTCGCCTCTTTGCGCTCTCGCGGTTTCCCTGTATTTTTTTTTTATTATGGTTAAGAAATATTATTTTGTGTCATTATAAACGTACCAACTCCAGTGAAAAAACTCCCTGAAACTACCCATTTTCATTACTTTAGGGGTAGATTTTAGTAACATACATCGTGTATAACGTGTATAAACAGATATGTATATATTATGTTTTTTTTTTTTAAAAAGGAGTAGAATTTTGAATAACACAACAAATACACGTTATTCATTGATTGATTTTAGGTATAAATACTGAGTTTCGAGTTAATCGGATAGCACGTAACAATTCTTCCATACAAACTTTAACACCTCCCAATCAAGGGGGATTGGGAGGTGTCAAAGTTAGAGAGTAATTTAGAAAAAGAACAAAAAATAAAATCATTTCAGTGGTATAAGTAAATTTCAAGTTCAGTCCATTGAAATGTTACATTAGCTTTGCATTTTTAGAGGACGCTATTTCCTCCTATATTATCCTCCTATAGGACACGGTGGAGCACACGGTGGAAACCTGCCCACTTGGGCGGAGCACCGCCGTGTTCTCGTAGAGGCGATTGGCGGCGGAGACCTCTCGCGCCCGGCCCTGGTGCAAGCCATGGTCCGAAGTGAGAGGGAGTGGGAGGCAGTCACCTCCTTCTGCGAAACAGTCATGCCCGCGAAGGAGGTGGCGGGATGGGAAAGAGAAAGGTCCTCCCGTCCCAGCCGCCGCGGGAGACGCCCCGGGCGTTGGGAGCCACGTGAAGACTCCCGTCCACCGTAGGCGTGGGCCTGCGGGCGGTGAGCAATGGGTGGCTCACCACCCGATCAGGACCAGGCCCGTGCCGGACGGCGCGTATATGTTCCACCCGCGCCTCAAAGAGATGTCAGCACATGAAGAGGCCCTTTAGGGCCAAGCCTGCCGGGTAAGCGGGATTGTCCGAAAGGGTTACCGCTACCCCGGAACATAAAGGGCTACGGAAGGAACATGAATGGGTTTTAATCAGTAAGAGTCTGACACTCCCTCGCGCTCCACCCAGAACTTGAGAAGACATTGGATGATTTCCCAGCTTTAAAAAAAAGCTGTCTTGTGCCTAATGCCGTGAGCAATACAAGAATGGCAATGTCCTCTGCACAATAATAACAGAATCATGATGCATCTGATTCAGCTTGGTCGACAGAAAAACCAACCCCTGATAGAGCAGTTTTGAGAAGATCTATCAAGTTTGATTTGTTTTTTTAATTTAACAAAATTTCTGTAAGAATATATTTACAATATAATATTATAAAGAGGAAAACTTTGTTTGTTTGGTTGTAATGAATAGGCTCAAAAACTACTGGACCGATTTTAAAAATTCTTTCACCGTTGGAAAGCTTAGTTTTCTAGGAGTAACATAGGCTACTTTTTATCCCGGGAAAAATAACGGGTCCCACGGGAAAGACCACGGGAGCGAAGCCGCGGGCAAAGTGCTAGTTTACAATAAAAAAATAAGTGAAACATTTCGTTTCGACCGGATTCTCATGAACATTGACGAACCCGGTCAACTTTGGAGCGCTGTAACAGCGTTATTAATGAAGGAAATTTAAAAATAAAAGATTGTTCTAAGGTATTTTTTTTGTAAAATGTAAAAAAAGGTTATAGAACAAAAAAGATATTTTTTATAAAAAAAAAACACTTTTTTGCTTATATCTTCTATAATTTTTAATTTAGGGCAAACAGTTGTGTGACATATTTGTAGGCAAAACAATTTGCTACAAATTATGTCTTTGCAATTTCTTTGTAAGACGCATTGTTTCCGAGATATCGCGAAAAAAGTGTTTTCACCCTTTTTCCAAGATGGCGGCCGGGGTACAAGGGTGGCGATCCCACAAACTTGAGGTTAAGCTTCTATTGACCACCCAAACAAGTCCCAAAAATAAAATTGCGTCCTCTAAGAAATGCAATATTCGGTCCTTAAATTGTAACATTTCAATGGACTAGTTGGTAAACTTAAGGTACTTAAGACTCATACAAACAAAATCCTCTCTTTTCCAAAAAAACCCTTCTTAGTACTTCCCAACATTATAAAAGGAAGCTGTGTGCAAAATTCCACGTTCCGAGTCGCGGTAGTAATTTTCTTACGAACGTAAACACTCCGCATCTCCCGTAATAGGACATGGTACTCACGGTGTGACGTCTTAGCAGTAGCGCACGTAGGAACACGAATTTACAAAAGCTTTGAATCCACGCTGTAACTTTGGAAATCGAAGGATTTCCAATGAAATAAAAACTATTATAATTTGCACTTAAAGTACAGGTCTCCCAAAGTGATAATGCGCATAGAAATCTTCGCCACTGTTCGGCAACAGTCGTATTCCCCGAGCGTCGGAAGACGATATGTATATAGAGTGGCTAAGTGCATTTTCTTCATGCATAATTTAGTAGAATTATGTGTTTTGTGCTAAAAGAGATAAATATTGATTTAATGGTAACGAAATTTGATTCAATTATTCCATGTAAGTAAATACCGAGCTATAATTTATATAAGCCTAAATCTGATTTTAAAATGTTTTTTCTAGTACTTAATATGTATTTAACGTAGGTATTTTTAATTTTTTAATATTAAAAAAAAGTGAAAAATGTTAGTATATTTACCTATTTTACAAAATTAACTATTTAAATTTGAATAAGATAATTAAAGTTGAAATTAAATTCACCTTTGAAAACAAAACCAAGAAGGGTGTGTAATAGCTGCAGCTCTATATAATTCCATACAGAGAGAACACGTGCAGTCACCACCAATATATAAAAACGACTGACGGACCTTTGACTGACGGCCGACCGCCCGAATTGTTTCCGATTGTGTACAGATGATATTGACTCCTATTTCTTTCGAACAAGGCGCAAAATGCAAGTGCATTGTTTAGGACTCGAACGATTCAATGATTCGGGTGTTTCCGGGAATACGACAATTAGCGAAGATCTGCATGTGCATTATTAATTTGGGAGTACTGTAAGCTTTTGTGTGACTCATTGAGAACTGCTAATGTTGTGCAATGCAAGTTCATTTCACCTGCAATACAAGTTTGCACTATAGAATAATTGGAAATAGAATAAGCAGCTATCGTTTGAGTGTATGTGTGAGATATTATCTATAGTATTTTGTATGCAGGTCCATCGAGATACCCCCCATATTTGAGCCGCGAAACCTCGCTTACGGAGGAGGTCGGTAAGTATAAACAGGCCCTCAGATAGCACAACTGGTGTATTACCATCTGGTTCCGTCTTAAGCGCGATGTTTCACAATATCTGTAAAGTACTGTACACTATAAGGGACAGGCACTGCCGTCTCTAGTCAACGATATAAGTTTAGAGGATTGGTTTATTTTTGTAACTGTATGTATCGCTAACACAAGATACGTGTGCACAGTCGCTTCGCTGTTATCATGCCTACACCAACTGCGCACAGAGAATGTGCGCCTGGAAGAACACGTAGGAAGCCTGCTCCAACGGCGCGATCACCTCCTGGCTGTTAACGCCCGGCTAGCTATACCGCTCACTACTGGTACGTGTTTGTTTTTTAAAGATCCGGAAAATCTGAACAATCTTTCAACAAATCGCCCTCAACTTAATCTTACTATTGCTCTGACGCGATACTTGACAGAATATGATTTTTTCAAACGTAAAAACCACTGTAACGTTAACAGTAACAGGAGGACAATGTTATGTTAAAAAGTTGTTAAGGTTTTTTGGAATACACCCCTTACCCTTGGATAGCTCTACACTGACTACTGAATGATAGTTACAAGTTTATTTTCTTCTTAGCCCATATATCTTGGTAGCCCTGCATGCTTAATGTGGTGGTAGGCACCCTTAGTTATGACATAACATGCTGTCATTAGCAGTTTAGTTATAGTATTAAAATCTACAGAATTTTTAACATGTCTGGAGAATGACTCAGCGGTTAACCTATTGACCGCTTAGTTTCATATCAATTGCCTTACCCCCAGCGCCCAACTCATAGAAAACAAAAAAAAATCTGACGAATAGTCTTGCAATTACATTTAAAACGAAAACCGAACATAGATTCTCCGTCGTATAGACACGTCTCAGGCGCCACGGACACGAAAACATCTTTATATTCAAGCCTCTCAATTCACATTATGATTAATCGCATAACTAGTAGTAGAACGCATGTGATAAAGTAATAATTGTTCACTATGACAATTAGCTTGGCCCCTTGTAACAATGACTCGAGTAGACTTTTGAAACACAAACATATTTAGTTACGTTTCAGTATACTGGGTGTAACCGAAAGGGTACATACAAAAGTATACGCTACAGACCACCAAACTGAACAACTTTTACTACAACACCAACACCGAAATCGTGAAAAAAAATCAGCTGTTCCCTACATTTCGACGAGTCACGTGACCAAAAATGTATAGAACACCTGATTTTTTTTGCGCTTTCGGAGTTGGTCCCTTTACTACGGGACCAACTCCAAAAGCTAGTTGCTAGCTAGAAGTTGTTCAGTTTGGTGGTCTGTAGCATATGCTTTTGTATGTATGTAACCTTTCGGTTACACCCTGTATAAAAATAATCACATTTGAAGTTTTGGCTACATCTCATGCCAATCATCATCATATAGTGAAAAGGAACCTATTCCATGTTGTGCTGGATTACTTTAATGATTTCTCTTATATTCAATCATTTTGTGATGTTAGGACAGCGCGCTTGTCTGTTTTGAGAGAGCAAAAGGCTTTTTAAGGTGAAAGCGCCAGGGTAGCCCGGGAAATTCAATTTTTCTTAAGTTATTATTTGCAATTTGCAGGTCAGTATTAGGTTTTATGTTGATCAAAATATTCTTCGCGGTCGTAGCAAGTACGTATTTACAGAACTGTAATTTTAAATATCACCGATACAAGATACAACCCTCAAAGTTCTTATGACCCTACGGAATGACTAGTCATGAAATCGTGTCATTTGAATTGTATTAATGATCTTAATGAATACAAATTGTAATTAAGAGAGTTGTATTGAATATAATTGACTATTAATTAATGGTTATAATTGACTATTTGAAAGACCGCTCTTCTTAAAAACTTCCATCACCGTACTGAAATTAAATATTATGCGAAGATGTAATTGTAAAATTGCATTTGATGCTAATAATTATTCCATTAGATTCTAAAAATCTATGACATCACATTATTAAATTTCATACAAATCACGTACAAATTCCTTTATAAGTAACGTTATTGACTACTCTTTCAAATACCCAATTCCGTAAATCAAACGGCATGCAACCTGATATTGACCTGCAAATTGACAAAAACTACATTTTGATTTCGCGGTCTACCTTGTCGCATCCACCTCAATTGAAACTTAACATGTTTACCTATTATAATATAAAAACGAAATGTGTGAACTGCCTTGCCCCAAGAAAGTATAATAACATGGATATTTATTTTCTTTAGGACCAGTATGTTTGGTGCAAGCTATCACCCATGTCCCCATCAAACTGTGAATCTTGAAGCTTTTTTTCTTTTGATTTATTTTATTTTGTGTATGTGCTTAATAAAAATGAAAATTAACGTGATTTTTTTGCTGAAACTGTCACAGAAATGCTCCTAGGGGACAGATGTTACAATTCAAGTGATGTACAATTGCGCAGTGACTACTGGCCCGCCCGAACCGACGCGTTGCCCACGCGAGAATGGCCCGCCGAAGATGCAGGTTCGTCCTCCGCCGCCGCCGGTGCGCGCCACCGAGACCGTCACCTCGGAGCGCCCTCATCAGGTACATCATCAGACTGGTTGTCTAGAGGCACTGGTAGCATACAAGCTAGGGTGAATTTTTGACAAGTTTAACCCATTACATGTTCGCCTATTAGAAGCCGTTTGCTTATAAGAACTTAACGATTTGTTCGATTATATTTATTGTCGATTCGAGAGAATTTTCCTGATGGACCAACGGGGTTCATACGACATTTGAGGGGTTAAACACACGGTTTCTAGATCGAACATTCAACAATTAGTTAAGTTTTTTATTATCTATAGTACATAAGATCTATTCCATACCAAAATGTACTTTTTAAATAAAAAAAAAATAATAAACCTGATTAAATTAAACGCATGTCAAGTGATTATATGTTGATAATTCAGTCAAAAAATCACAGTACTTAAAGCCTTTGACAATTAATTATCAATTTTTCTTGTTAATTTTCGGTCTAAAACCTAATCTTGTTCTAATCTTTTAACCAGTTCTCCAGAAAAATTCAGTTGAGGCGAATGTAGCCCCGCGAAATTATAAATTTCTTGCGTTTTTTGCATATTGCGACTACATAATTTTGGTCGTAAGATTTATAATTTTCACTGATGTATAATTTTTTAAATTGTCAAAATATTATCTTATACTTACTTGGAATTTTAATTGTATTCAGTAACTTGTCTGTTGGAGGGATAGGTACCAGTTTCTGAAAAAAATAAGGTAGTGAGGTGAAACAAAGAACGAACGAGACCATGGAGTTCTCTTGCCCGTTCTTCTCCATGGGTACCTACTGCTTTGGAAGGGGCAACTAGCTTCATCTCTTTGACTGACCGACCACTTGACAATTCAAATTGCCTGTAATTGGTTTATTTAGACGACACGGTTGGCGCAGTGGTTGAGCGATTGACTGCTGCGCACTATGTCGCGGGTTCGATTCCCGCACGGAACAAATATTTGTACGACCTGCAAGTATTTGTTACGAGTCTGGGTGTTTTTCTATCTATAATATGTATGTATTTACGAAAAAAAATTGTATATAAGTAGTTTATCAGCCATCTCGTTACCATAACACAAGTATTAGGTTGCTTAGTTTGGGACGATATGGCGTTGTGTGAAATGTCCAAGGATATTATTATTATTATTATTATTATTTGAACGAAATCGAGTGAAGTTTGCAAAATGAACGAAAACAAATGAATATTTTTTATCGTTTATAACTTAATTTAAACAATGAGTAATGATCGATAACACGTATTTAAAAAGCGAATGGACTGAAAACAAATTTTACGCTTGACTATGTAAAGTTAAATACAACTTGTAAAATTTACAATATTCCAATAGATTGTAAATTTTACACCTGTTTACCATGTTCAGGATTTTATTCAAATTCTACTTTTAACATTAATTCTTTTCGCATATTTGTTCAATACCCCAACACTATAGTTTTAGTGTGGTAACATTATTTTGTTACGAACTGTCAACTTACTGAAAATAATTAAAAGTCCAAAGATATATTTTTTTTTGAAAAAGTTAGGTTTCTAATTTCGCGGACTACCTTAGCCCGTCCATTCCCCTTAATTTTGTCAAAAATTCATTAAATTGTAGAGAAAGGCTGACAGCCTGTGCATCATTGGTTTCAGGAATAAACTTCCCTCGTGGCTCCTTTGTATATCACTTAAAAGTTCAAATAAATGAGCTTGCCAGAATTTGCATTTTGTCGAAATCTTAAAAACAAAAACTTGCATAACCGGCCCGAGGGAGTTTAAAATAACTTAACAACAAAATATATTAGTCAACGTAGTGATTAAATAAATTGTTAACACGTCTGTTTATTATTTCATGTAACCTTTGCTGTGGCTCTAGCGTCATCATCCACCCTTGCTTCATTAGAATTATAAACCCGTAACACCAGCCGTTCTCATTAAATAAAAAAGCACCCTTTTAATGCACTAACAAGTTTAGTTCCATTTTCCCTAATTAGTTCTAACTTTTAACTAGTTTTTTTAATAGTCACTTTTGCCTTTCTAGTGCTATAAATAGCTTTGAAAACTTCCACACGATAATTTGTGTAGTTCATTAATTTTGTTACTTAACATTCGTTTACTTTTAATGTAACTTTAAATCAAATTTAAAGTTTAAACACCAAAGAACACAAAACGCCCATAGCCGATATAACAGTACAAATTCTATTGCATCTTTTTTTAGTATCGTTAATGGGTTCATCCCATATGTGTAGGTCCTGAAATTCTGGCAATCTCTGTAATATCTTATCATATCTCAACACGATAGGTTTCGAAAGAAATGCAGAAATAATCTACATCATGATAAATTGACTAATATACAAATTTGATTCGTTTGAACTTCTTCGTGATTTCTCTCTCTGCTAAGCGCCTGGCGCCTATTTAGCCGATGATGTAGACAACATGAAGCAAACGTTCTAGTCTATGGATGCCTCACCGCGAGCTTAGCTCATTCACTAGTGGCTTAGCTTGAAGCTCAAACAGTCAACCATGTTTGACCTAGATAGACGGGCCCCAGGCGCTAAGCAGACCACCTAGCTATGTCGCCTTAAAGCTCTGTTTTTTTTTCAAACAAATGTGACACGTGTTGGGCATTTCCAGGCACATGGAAATGATGAAGGAGTCAAAAATCTGTGGAAACATTACACAGATGACTGCAAACCACGACCATCAGTGGTAAAACGTACCGGCCGTATGGCCGACGTACCTTTATTTTTCAGCAGCAAATTGAGTTTTATAATCATTATGACGGTGCCACTAGATTTTATCTATATTCAATTCAATCAAAATTAACTTGATATTCAATGCAATCAAAATGAACTTGATATTCAATGCAATCAAAATTATTTAACCCCTAAGAAGTATTATTCTGACATTCCACTTAATTTTTTCTGACACTCTTCAATTCATAATGCTTGTAAAGTCACTGCGCACACTTGGCTGCCTCATCAAAAGAAGGTCAAACTATTTTTAACTAATTACAAGTATTTTTTTAGTTTATGTAAAGCATCCGCTTGGCGGGCCATGGATCATACAAACGCTTTTATTAGGTTTCGATAATAATTTAACGTTTATCATTTTAATTTGGTATTTATTGCTTCTGTGATCGGCAGTTAGTTTTTCATTGATTAGTTTTTGTTTTAAACTTTTATTACAAAAGTATTTTGTTTTAATATAATTCGACGGATACAAGAGATCGTAAAAATAAACTCCTGATTGGTAGTCTACACGGAATGTTAAACGTGAACTGCTGCGTATTGTAGTATCACTATGAATAACAGTGATGTACTGTTTCACATTCGTTTCAGGATTCGTGTCACAATATGGACACCACATGTATGCAAAAAATTAAACCACAACTATTACTAGTCCATAGAAGTATGACAAAATTAAATATTGTATTACTAAAATAAATAAATAAAAAGAAATTGTAATAGTAGTTATGACAACGTTGCTTGACCTCAGAAGAGCGGCAACGATGCACACAGGTCATCATATCATTGACCATGTGGCCCAATTCCGCACAGTATTCAAATTGCTGAGAATTAAAACGCTACTTTTTGACTTAATTATTGGACCGATTTCGTAATTTTTTTGGATATCGTCAGTGACGAAAATGTATTTCATATCGTCGGAGTTAGCGATTTCATTTATTGCATATATGTAGTCTCTATATTGTATATGTGTATTTTCATTTTTTTCTATCAGTTTATACATTTCACACCATTACACTGCATTAAAATTAACATGTATCCATATATGTCCAAAAAACAATACGTTTTCTTATTCAATTTGACGTCATTTTATTTCAACTACCAACCCGAATAGCAGTATTATTTTAATATTACTTAAGTGTGAGAAATAGATGAAGCTATACAGCAGGTGCAGCTCCATATCTTTCCCAAATTGAAGCAATGTTTAAATAATACAGCTATGAGAGGTTGGCTCATAGTCCCCTTTCAACATAATTGTTAAAACTTGAACCACACACATACACGTATAAAACCCTAACACATTTTTCCAAAAAACCCAACAGTATTTTTAAGTTTAAGGGCTGATTTTTTAATAGAGAAAAAATATGTCAACCTGACATGTCATTCCTATTCAAAAGCTGTCCAACCGCCATATTTATTCCGCAGATAAAAGTTATCTGACTATTGGAAATTGGCTCTTAGTTGTATATAGGTAATTAGTTTATCATATTATCAAGACACACAAACTTCGTTTATTTACATTTTATTTTGTTATCATAATTACTAGAGCATTACGCTTAGCATAAGCATAAATGTACGCTCCAGTATGACATTGCCCAGTGCGATCTATTGCTGTTACGAATGCTTACGTAAGACGCTGTTATTTCTTTTGCTCTATTACTGTTATTTGTCAGCGAATTTCGATGTGCTGGCAGTCTGGTAATGGAACCCTGAAACGAATATAGTGATATAAACGACCTCTTAGTGTCTGTCTCACACTGGACCCAAGTATACATGAATTGGTTTTATTTTAGCTTATAATGCGTGAGGTGCAGCAGAAGCCCAGCTGAAAGGAAGAGGGTGGCGGCGGAGGCGGCGGCGACGCTGCCACCCCGGGGCCGTCGTCGGCCAACCCGGCAGCGCTGCACACCGTCCAAACCTTCATAATGCTCGAGCAACGACGCAGAGTCGACTTCTCCATCGATTCCATTCTTAAACAAACCAACTAAACCAAACACTTGTCGCATTCTAGAAGCCATAGTATGTAACCTTGTTTTAAATCATGGCTTCTAGTACAATTTGACTTCTCAAAATGGACAGTGTTAGGAATTAGTACACATTCAGTGTCTGCGTTGTTTAGCTCGTGAAGGAGCGAGTTGTTGCGCGGCTCCATCTCGTTGCCACCACCCAACCAGGACTCGGCTGACTTCGTCAGCCTACGAACGATCTTGTGTATCAGCTCAATGCAGAGCTTGCACTATTGTAGTATTTAAACTTCTAAACTTCTAAATGTTATACTAGATTAACGCACAGGCGTGTGTTATATTTTTGGGCGGTTTCAGCGTTTATTAGTCGTGTCGAGGTTGATATCTTGAATGCTGTTGGTCTTCTAACAAAGTACGAAACCGATGCTTCGTGTATAGTTCTTTTGCACAATATTATATCGCGGTGTATTTTAAGAATTAATGTACGATTTTAACACGTGCTTTTACATGATACTGTTTCCAGGGTTGCCAACTTTTTGTGCCTAATTATTAATAGGCGTCCCCTTTGGACCAAAGTTGGTATTACCTATTTCATTTGTGGACTATAATTATATATATATGTGGCATTGTGTCGTTGGTCAACTAGTGACATTGTAAATCGACTTTTAATCGATGTATGCGCCTCGGTTGGTACTTTGTGTGAGGCCTCAGGTCACGGCACCACCGACTGAGTAGATTACCCGAAGTGCGGTTTACCCCGTAAGTGTTTTCATATATTCGACTGGATCAACATGTTATTCTATTTGGATAGTCAGTTCTTTTGAACGACGGATGGGATTTAATGTTTACTTTAGCATTAAGGATTTTGAACTATGTGTATAGGGTTAAGGACACGGAAATGTTAAATAGGACTATGACAATGTGGGAAGTAAACTTTCTACTTCTGTCATTAAAAAAAATGTTCCAACTACAGGTAAATAATCCTTTGCTGAAGCCCTTAAGTTATGGAAAGTTGACTGGGAATACTGAACATTTTGTATATGATAATTAATGTAATAGATTTTATGTAGCTCGGGATTGCGAAATATTGATTGATTATTGGAGACGCTGGCCTGGCATCATGTAAGAAGTAAATTACGATCTATAACCGATAGATGATTACTTATCGATGCATGTTTTAATTGTTTATTATTATAATAGTTAACTTGTGTGTTAGTTGTAAATTAATAAGTGTTATTAATATTTGCAGTATTTCAATTGATGACCGGCACACACAGCTTGGTAAAAAAAGATGTTCTTTTTGATGTACTGTGAATTGTGCGGGGCCGCGTTTGAGCAGCGATGTTCGTTTAATCGTTGCAGCAGTATAACTACCAGAAAATTATATTCATAAGATTATTGCATCGATTTAAATAATTCTAGAAGTAATACTCATATTTGATGTTCTATGATGTACCGTTAATCTATGTGTTAGGTACGTATAACAATAGTTGTAATTGTATTCAGCGCGAGACGCGTATATATGTCCTGGTATCTATGTGCGCCACAAATCTATTTGAAGGCAACACGCGGCCCCGATGAACTATATTAATTTCTTGATAGAATACGAGCACAGATTCAGTATTATATTATATATTCACAATGTGATAGCGTACGTTCCTTTAAGATTGTGTGTAGGTGTTTGCAGATTTATGTGTTGTCGATGAGTACTTACGTGCTGCGTAGAGAAGTTTATCACTTCTCTCGGGGGCAGAGGAAGATGATCGAGTCAGTCGTTGTGTGGAATGTGGACGCTCGATATACTGTGACAGGATTTCGTTAACGTTCTCGCCGTTAGCGTCTCCTCGTCAGTTACGTAATGTGTACGCCCTTACATCGCGCCGTAGTACTAGCCATCATTATTATCTGTAGTCCAACTCTACGTAAACAATGAATGTATCGATTATTATCATAAAATACTAAGCTCAATGTTGTCGATGGATGTACATCTATGTATCGGTGTTAAATGTTAATTGGATCCATAATTGTTTCATTATATGAATAATACATATTTTAATCAATTAGTACACTACCAGGCCCGTCACTCGCTTTGGTCATTGGGTCGTCTTCTAGCCTAACTTCCGTCAAAAAGCTTTCAGTGTTGTCCCAAGCCATTTTAACTCAGATTAAGAATTAGTAGATTTAAACAATATAAAATTGTATTTGTTGTGGATAGTTTGTGTCGAGAGCTCGCGCAAACAGATAACAGTCACGCGTTCTTTTTAAGTTGGACATTACTCGAAATTGGGTTGGTTAGCAAGGGTTATTGGGAAGATGCATTGTCCTAACGTGGTAACATCTTGCGTACGTGTGACGTACTTGACAACACAGAACATTGGCCGCTGTCTGCATGCGAGCGCTCCTATAGTTAAATGTCAGTATGTACGATGTTCAATCTCCGATGTAGCTCTTGGAATCATAGGTTAAACTTTGATTCCATTGCACCTTTGGTCCTATTTTTCACGTATCAATTTCACAATAGAATACTCAATATATCTCGATGTTTCTTCAAGTAGCTGAAAACTGATAAGTATCACCCAGTGCACTGAGAAAATAAACAAAAAAGCGATTTAATTAAAACTTGACAACTATTTCGTGAAATATAATAAAATCTACAATTCAAATTAAATTCATATCAAAACAATTGTGTTTCATACATATCATGGCATCATTTTTAATTTTAAATGTAATACGATAGACTTATTATTTCAATGCAGCTTCATGTTATCGGTTTAAATTATGCATTATTGTTAATTATTTTCTATTATGCCTTGACGCCCTTTGAAATATAATTCAAAATTTTATTCAATTTGATAAATTGTTCTTAAGTAGTTTCGAATGGGTGGTATTTTTAATATTTGATTATGGTAATGTTTGATTAGGTAAGTAGGCGTGATAATGTTTGTTTTTACAGTACTTTAGGCACTTTCGTTTCTACTTATAAACATTATGTGTGCAATATATGGAAAAAGCGGGAAGTTAATGGAACACACAGCCGTTACATAAACTGAATACTTATTATTAAAATGTCTAGATTTTACCATACATGTTAATATGTCTCATTCAAAAACAATCCAAAAAGCACAGTTGCAATGAAGTACACATTATAAAGCAGTTTATTCTTGTTGTTTTCTTAACATACTTATTAAAACACATCGGCTTAGTGTTTCCAAAGGAATGAAAAATGTTTAAACAAAGGTTATGGTTGAAACGAAAGTGCAAACTTACCTATATTTTATTTTCCAAACAAACAATATTTTCTGTTGAAAATTGTGTTTTAAGTAATTGTTTGTAAGTTAATTTAAGTATCAATTGTTTTAACCGATTCGCTAAGATTCAGGGCTCGTCACATTTTTAGTTTTATGTAAATGTGAGGAGCATAGATTTAGTTTCGTTCAGAATGGTTCTATAAAAGGCTGGTTCACACTGTTTAACAAGTGATATTTAAAATGTAGATTATATAACCACAGAGCTGTGTGTGATTAGAGACGCAATCACAAAAATAATCGTGCTGAGTAATCTGCTTTGAGCAGTTTCTATTCACAAACATTCGCACGTTGTGGAGAAAAAAATGTTCCGAACAACGATGCCCGAGGCGTCTCCGGACTCTGTGGTTATCTAAACCATTTCATTATTCCGTTTCATCTGCGTCTGCATTGATTACCTTTAGGCGCCAAGCTCTGCCAACAACTGAGCCTCATTTTAAACGACGCTAAAACTACTAACCTGAATCAACCTAACAGGAATTGGTGAAATGTTATTTAAGATAGTGTGGTTAGACCATTGTAAACTTCATACGAAGTGATCTCAGTCGATAGTACTGGTATTTCACGAGTTCATATTTTTATTGTAGTCTTGTTGGTCTTTGTTTTTTATATATTTCATGGTTATTGGATCGCAACCAAGGGTGAGCTGAAAATCCTGATGATTACCCGCGAATTAACAGTGGACCAGTCGTATGAATACTGGATCTCTGTTTTCCTAATACGTTTTTGTTACGCGCTCCTTGGGTGAAGTTGAAACTCTTAAATAAACTCATTTAGTATGGAATTTGCATCATAGACGAATTAAAAAAGCATGTTTGACAAATATTCCTTGATAGAAAAGTAATAGATTTTGTTTTTAGAATTTCGTTCTACAACAAAAATATGATCTCGGTATTTGAGGGAATCGTAACGAAAAATTATGACTGATTGTTTGTAATTAGATTTTAATCCATTATGTTGATTATGCATCCAAATTAAATTTATGTTTGACGATGTCATGTTCTTTGGTGATAACAAAATCTTGTTGCATTTATTGGATCTATTAATTTCAGTCAATTACCAATGAACTACCTTAATTAAATTAATTAAATCACTACAAATTCAGTTTTTATTTAGTCTTGCTTACCTTGCCCCCTTCATAATTCTTCATAATATTAAGGTGCTCTTAGTAATTCACTTAAAAAATATTGAAATTGATGGATGGAGTCGACATTTCCTATTGGACTGCCGTGCGAAACAAGCTCTGAATCACAGACTCCTTAACATTTTGAGTGCCAAAGTCGGATGCAGCCGACAAATGAAAACGTGCCCAATACGCCACCGTCGTTTTAAGGGTCTAAACACTATGCCGAACTCTCCGTTTGCAGATAATATGCCTAGTAGCTACTCACAGAGACAAAAGCAGCTCAAAGGTTACAGGATGATTCTAGTCGGGTTTCAAATAGGCACACGACCCTTGATTGGTTCTTAACGCAAGTAAGACCATTCACGTCCACTCTAGTCATTTAACACACATTGCCGCTTTTAAGATACAGCACACAGCTACGACTGTCTTCACTCCACTCGGTGAGGTACATGTCGATGTGAGTCAATCGATCAAGTAACGCACCACACCTACCTTGGAGTAGTCGTTGACAATCGTTTTTGCTGGACTTTTCACGTGGACTTACTAGTCAGTGACAAGTTGCGAGCTGTGCTGGCAAAATTCTACATTTTGAAACCTAGAGTTCGTTCAAAATCCTGCTCAACATGTAGATTGCACGGTGGTCCAAGCGCGGTCATAGATAGGTACTGTAGAGCCTTAGAGTAAAACCTTATGAAACCAGAACTGGTATTTCACGAGCCTTTGGCCTCAACTCAGGACGAGTGTAAGGGGTGACACTCGTCCTGAGTTGAGGCCTACTTTGCTAACGGGGCGTAGCCTTGCAAAGTGTGTCAGGTTGACACAATTGGTCTAACTGAGGACGGGGTACCCATATTGTGGTTTCATATCTGGAGTATGGGCATGAAACGTTTTTTCGCAAGTCTTTACGTCTGGATCGTTCTCTCCCTCTGACTCAATAGCGTTCGATGGGGTACAGGATACTGATGTTCAGTCTTCTTTGCAGTCAACCCCATCAGGGTCGATATGAACTTTCATATCACTGTTTGTTTTAGGAGGCTGGCTGCATCCTTTACCTTAGGTTTTGGTGCAGCGGGGTTCAAACTGGCGAGCGTTAGTTTGTGGGGGTGCACATTGGCACACATTAATGCATTCATGGACTCTTGTGATGTCGTAAGATTCGCTTTGCCAGAGTTGAGCCTGCCTTTGCAAAGGCCAGACCTCACATGTAGATTCTCCTAAGGTTAGGTAATTTTTTATGTTAGGCTAGGTAGGGTAGGATTGTAGGTTCGGATGCCGAGAGTAAAAGGGCTTAGTTATTTTAAAACTAAGTGTTCCCTTTTACTCAAGGGGGGCGTAGCTGATGTAGAGCCTTAGAGTAAAACCATGTTGTACAAGGCTGGTAATTATCTGACGGCATTCGAACCTTTCAAATGATTTAGAATAGAGTTAGGCTTTTGTACATTCTAGACTTGACGTCTGGCAGCGGTGCTAGACAGATGTATTCGTTATAACAAAGTGAAAATATATTATCTTACGTTGAATTCCTAACGGGTTTCCCTTGGTAGTATTAGAAGTTCCTCACACATTACACGCTCTACCACTGAGCCCCCTCAGTAGAGGATCCTCAATCCTCTACAGTACCTTAATTTATTAAGGCATTGACTGCCACGTAGCAGACACAATAGAAAAACTATTGTTTGTCGGACACACGGTGACCGCGTTGGCGTTCAACGTGTTAAATGTGATTTTTCTGTAGGGTAAATAATAAAAAATACTTCAGAAATGTACATTAATGCTTTATTTATATAATTTAGTACATAATATACAATAAACTGCACAAAATGTACTGTTTACACATAAATTTAAATGAGTATAGGTAGCCAATATTTGAGTTTTATAACTGTCCCTCGTTCGGAAATACATCTGAATATGATATTAGCGCTAGGATTCATTAAGGGGACATATAATTAATTATAGGTAATTATTTATATATTGTATACATATTATATACAAAAAAGTAAGAAAACTAAAAGAACAATTTATTTACAAACGTACTATAACCACAACAAGCAACCTAATATCAATTTAAACTAAATTCGTAATAAATCTAAAGCCTGCCTCGACATAACGCTCTTTTTCTTACGGGGAAGGAAATCTGTTACGTAAGTCCGTATTCGTAAGTCTCGCGAAATTTTTCTCGTGTGATCCCGCCTGAAGACCTTATAATGTTTATTGTTAGATTCTGCTGCCTCTTCGGATAATTCCTCGATAGATAATAGAGCATACTATGCCACTTCAGCACCATGAATGAGGACTTTGTGAACGGATGTTGGGAAATTATACCACGGATATTATGAATTAAAAGTCTCGCGATTTCCAAAGCATATTTATTAAATTTATTCGAATCAATATTAAAACCCGAGGACAAGACTTGTAAAATTGTGGAACAATGATCAATCAAGCGCTTAGACAATTTGAAAAACCTTTCCTCGGGCTTCCGCGTTCGCAAGATTTTGATTTATTTCTAGAGACAATTTTCCAACATCTATCAAGACTTTTACATAAACTGAGTACCTATTTACTATGTAAGTTCCTAATGTCATTCTCCACCTCATCCAGTGAAGCTAACACGTTTTAATGTTTCTGAGGAACACTTCCAGTTAGGGCAGACTAAATACCAAAGAAATATGTCCGTAAGGATTGAGGAGCCACATCAGATTTTTTAAATCTTTTTTCACCATTATTTAGCAGCAATGTAGTTTATTTTGCAGCACGAATTCTAGATTTAGCAGCAAAATATATCACTAGTTATTTTAATGCAAAAGTGGCTCCTCAATCTAAACGTCTGAATTGAGGAGCCACCTGGAACTCGTTAAGTAATAGATGAATATTTATGAAAATGTTGTATCATTTAGTAGCAATTTTGCATATTACCGTCTAAAAATTTAGCTTCTGTAGCGCTAAAATGAAAGAAAATACAATACTTTTAATGTGGCTCCTCAATCTAAACTCAAGAGGTGAATTTCTATTGGATGTGAGCGATCAATTATTATATTCGACATAATGATAAATTACAGTCAAACATATATAATTAGAACGTCAGGATTGAGGAGCCAAAGAAAATGCGTTCATATACAAAATTTACTATGTTTTATTATTTAATCCGATACTGCTAAAACAAACACAACACCTGCTAAATGATCATTATGTCGAATATATTAATTGTTCGCTCACATCCAATACAAATTCACCTCTTGAGTTTAGATTGAGGAGCCATATTAAAAGTATTGTATTTTCTTTCATTTTAGCGCTACGGAAGCTAAATTTTTAGACGGTAATATGCGAAATTGCTACTAAATGATACAAAATTTTCATAAATATTCATCTATTACTTAACGAGTTCCAGGTGGCTCCTCAATTCAGACGTTTAGACTGAGGAGCCACTTTTGCATTAAAATAACTAGTGATATATTTTGCTGCTAAATCTAGAATTTGTGCTGCAAAATAAACTACATTGCTGCTAAATAATGGTGAAAAAAGATTTAAAAAATGTGATGTGGCTCCTCAATCCTTACGGACATAAAGAAATGCATCCTTGAGAAAGTAAATTTAATCAAACTACCTGAAATAATAATTAAAATACTTTACGTATGTTTCGTAGACTGTGCTACGCCTGGGCCTACGCAGTCGTACAGGCTATATAGCAACTAAATATGCAAAAGTATCTATGCAATAAAACTTTTTATATTTTCAAAATAGACAATTCAATCTTTAATTTTAGATATGTGAGAGTATTGTTAGTTGAAATTAGTTGTTAGTCTATGTGAAGTCAACAATAAGTTAAATATTTGGTAGAAATCTTGTGTGGCGCACGTAAAAACGGTGTCCTGCCTTTTCGCATAAAATTGTTTGCCAGATTATTACTTGCCAACCAAGGTTTCGCCGATTTTTCGCTTTGACAACTAATGATTGGCAAATTTTTGTATGACAACGTTTCATTTGGTAGAATTATTGTTAAGCGGATTATTAAAATGACACAAAACGTTTGGGACATTTTACTCTTTGCATGTATCATTTGTCAATTATTTCACTAGGCCACACAACTATTGGATGAATGACGTTTTGTCAGTGTAACAGTTCCTAGTCTTGAACATGCCTAAAACAAATAAGTATTTTTTAATAAGTATACAACAGAAGTCTAAGGTTACGATAGGTTAGCTTACCCACATAATATTACATAATTATTAAACGAAACCCAACTAGATTTGGTAAACAATAAACAACTAAATGAATATTACGCAAACTAAAACATTCTGCTACTTAAAAGTTGGCATTTTAAAAAGGGTCATTATGAAAAGCAGACCAAACGTACAGTTGGTAACTGTGAGGTTGGGAAATAAAACAAAATTATATGATAAGCTGGCATATGATTATTCGGCGAAATAAAATTCTACGAAACGTTGGTTGGCAAGTGAAAATCTGGCAAACAATTTTCGGCGAAAAGGCAGAGAACCTGTGAAAACACGTCATAATAAGTTGTTTTTTTTTTTAATTACTAAATGTTAAGAACATACCTTGATCTTGAAAATCCATGTCACAAACACTTCTGAGAATTCACCATTATACAAAGAATATTTATGTGCAAATGAGTGTGTCTACTGCTTAACCGGACTTGCTTGTGGATGCCACAAAAGAATTGTAGCCTCCAGCCAGGGCTTAAAAAAACTTACAAACTAAGCGAACACACGCTAATGGCACCCTCTGTGAGGTACGGACCTCGGCTTAGGGCATCCCTGGGGGAGGACAGCAAGGGAAAAGCTGTATCGGGGGTATTTAATACTAAAGCAGGCTCAGCGGCAACGCGGGCTGGCACGAGCAGGGGTTGGAGGGACGGGGATGGACAGGGTCGTCGCGAGGGGCCTCGACGGCGAGGACGGAACGACGGAAATCGGTGCCTCTAGGATTTCCTAACAGTCGCGGTCGGCCGGGTTACTCTCTTGAAGGAGAGTAGTGGCATCGTCGGGGGTAATGAGACTATGCCGTGGACGGCGAACCTTACTGATACTTGGGCTTGGCGTGTGCGAAGACGACGCAAGCATAGGTCATTATGGGACGGATTACAGCCTTATTTATTTATTCTATTTATTTATTTATTTATAACATAAAACGGCCGAGGCCAATTACAATTAGTTACACGTTATACGCCAACAGTTTTTGCATTGTCTGCTGCGTGGCAATCAATAGTCTAATCACATTACATAAATGTAGTAACTATGTATACAGTAATTCAACAGTCATACGCTTATCTCACAGTACTCCAAACATACTGACCAGATCTTCTTCCATTCATCCGCGAACACATCACAGTCAGGCTTAGCATCCAAGAGAGCGTTGAGCGCAGAAAGTGTGCGAGGGACAGGAGACTGGGCTCAAGCGACGGTTCGAATTCGAGGCACAGCGAACAATCTGTGGCTCCTGTTACGGTTATAATTTATCTGAGCAAAAAGATGGAACAATTCGTCGTGCAATTCAGGAGCATCTGTTTTTCCGTGAAGGATCTTACAAAAATTAATGATTTGGTCATTTTTTCTTCTCACTTCTAGAGAATTATACCCTAAACAACCTAAAAGAAATTTCGAGGGATACATAAACGGATAATATCCATTCAAGCGTTTATAGCTATATATACCTTAGATAAGCTTTTTGAACCTTTTCTAAAAGTACCATTTTTTTTTTAAGGCTGGGAAATCATCCAATGACTGCTCCCGCTCTGGGTGGAGCGGAAGGGAGTGTAAGACTGACTAAATCCCGTCCATGTTCCTTCCGTAGCCCTTTATGTTCCGGGGTAGCGGTAACCCTTTCGGACAATCCCGCTTACCCGGCAGGCTTGGCCCTGAGTGGCCCCTTCATATGCTGACATCTCTTGTGAGGCGCGCGTGGAACATATACGCGCCGTACGGCACGGGTCTGGTGCTGATCGGACGGTGAGTCACCCATTACTCACCGTCCGCAGGCCCGCGCCTACGGTGGCCGGGAGTCGTCACGTGGCTCCCGACGCCCGGGGCGTCTCCTGCGGCAGCTGGGACGGGAGGACCTTTCTCTCTCCCATCCCGCCACCTCCTTCGCGAGCATAACTTTTTCGCAGAAGGAGGTGACTGCCTCCCACTCCCTCTCGCCCCGGACCATGGCTTGCACCAGGGCCGGGCGCGAGAGGTCGCCGCCGCCGATCGCCTCTACGAGGACACGGCGGTGCTCCGCCCATGCGGGGCAGGTTTGCACCGTGTGCTCTACCGTGTCCTCTGGGTGATCCTCGCAGTGGTGACACCCGGGCGTTTCCTCCCGCCTGATGATGTGCAGGAACCTCCCGAAACATCCATGTCCGGTGAGGACCTGCGTCAGGCGGTAGGTGAGGGCGCCGTGATGCCTAGCCACTCCTCAAAGAGGGGCCTTACCGCCACTATCGTGGCGTGCCCTGCGCTGGGTTGCGACAGTCGCTGCTTCCAGGCTGCCATGAGATCGCGCCGGAGGTCCGTCCGCTCCGCCGCAATTTGCTGCGGAAACGGAGTTTCGCCCCGGCTTAGTACCTCCGCGCGCCACTCGAACAGGCGCGCGAGGACTATCGCCTCCAGATCCCACGGCGGCAGTCCGGCAAGGAGGTTTGCCGCCTCGCCCGAGATCGTGCGGTACCCCCGGATAAGCCGAATGGCTACCACCTTTTGGGGCGCGTTCAGATAGTGGGCGGCTCGCCGCCGCAATGAACGCGCCCACACCGGGGCCCCGTAAAGGGCCATGGACCGCACGACTCCCGCGTAAAGCCTCCGGCAGGAGGCGTTTGGCCCCCTCGATTCTAAAAGTATCTAAGGTGTACTTCTTTTCATGTGGGTTCCAGACGCATGCACTGGACTCCAGTTGGCTCCGACAGCACCGGCAGCACATTGAAAATAGATTTTATAGTGCTGATGTTACTGAAATCTTTAGCATTGCGTAGTATGAAGCCTAATCGCCTAAATGAGTCTTTTGCTACCGAAACCATGTGATCATGAACCGTTAATTTGCTATCAAATGTGACACCCAGATCCTTCAATCCAGTTGTTCTAGTAATTACATTGTTATTAATTTTATATGTAAGGGTGTTATGGTTGCCTTATAGAGACGCAGTTTGCACCGGAGTGTCAATTTGCTGCGTTCTGTCAAGATGAATTGGATCCTACCGAGAGCAAAAGCGGCCCGCGAACGGACCTGCTTTGTGTGCTCTGCGAAACTGAGGTGTTGGTCGGGAGTGACACCCAGGTACCTACTTGGCATGCTTCGCCCAAGGGATCAGCTTGCCGTACATGGTGATCGGACTAGTGATAATTAGGTAAAATTGGTGACATATTTATATTTTTAGGTAGCTTGTTTATCGGTAAATCGTTTTAAGTAACTATAGTGCGGGTTTTTGATGATGATATTTTTGCGTTTATGACCTAAGGCGGTACCACCGTGCATTGCCTTAGCGGAATCAATCAAATCATAGCATACGGAATCTCCAGGTATGGGCGAACATTTAAATCATATAGGTATTAAAAGTCTGACTTGCAGTTTGGAAACTTTGCAGTTTCCAAACTGTAAGTCAGACTTTTCAAACTCATCGTACCTACCCAGAAAAATAAAACACCAATATAAATATAACGTCATCGAACTATTTAAATATTGTAAACTCAAACTCAAAGTATTTATTTCAAATAAACCAATTACAGACACTGAATTGTCAAGAATGTCAGAAATTTTCTGACCGACCCGGTCAGAAAAATTCTTCCAGTTCAGACGAGACTCAACATGACCCTCTTGACTCATCAATTTAATAACAAAAGCATTCAAATACCCATATCACATAAAATAATCACAAGAAGTATCACCAAAAATAAACTAACAGTATCTCAGGTAAGTAAGTATTACGGCAGACGAACAGTATTTTTTTTGGTCCCTGCAATACTTAATGAAATGCCAAAATGTATAAAAGATGAAATGATGGTATAAGAAATTCACCCAAACCTCTATAATCACATCAACACTATCATTAAAAACCCAACAAAGATGCCACCATACATAGCGGAAGGAATTACGTAGGTATACGATACCAAAAGACAGCAATGACAGCACAAACCCAGCAAAGTACAGATCCAATAAATGCTTACAAACAATAAATAAAATAATTACCTCGTGCATCACTCATATAATTTATCAACATCTTGAAACTAATATGTACAATATTATGAAAAGAACAAAAAGGCTGCCGAAAGTTTAGAAATATCTCTCAGACATGTTTCCTTACGATGTTTTCCTCCTTCATCGATTCTCCTCTAATCCTCTTTTAAATAACACCATGACCCAATGGACGACACGCTTATATCTTAGATCACCTTCAGGAATAGTTGAAACTGAACCTATTAAAATTCAAAGAGGAATATTTCAAGGTTAGCCCATTGTGGTTCCGACTTGCATTAAATCCCTTATCCAACAAATTTAACACACTAGAAGCAGGATATAACCTACCGTTTCATGACACTACATATAACTTACAGACTGACAGACAAAACTGTAAAATTAACCACCTTCTATTATATGGACGACATACAATTATACGCTTCTACACCAGATGAATTGCATGAACTCGTAGAAACCAGGAATCAATTTTCAAGTGACCTTAGAATGTAATTTGGTATTCATAAATGCAAGCTGAACTCGGTCAGGACAGGCCAAATTTACGAACATTCATATACCACACAGACAAGTGAAACTATAGACTCTCTAAATGAACGAAACATACAAATATTTAGGATACGTAGAAGCTCAGCAATCAAACATAAAGAAATTAAAAATAAATTTACTCAATAATTTAAACGTAGGCATAAATAAATTTTCAACACTCAATTGCATGGCTGACATACAGGTAAAGCTATTAATACCTCTGCAATTCCCGTCCTTATGTACTCTTTTGGTATATTAATCTGGACGAAAACTGAACCGAAAAATCTGCAAAGAGTTATTAACACCACTTTGACCAAAATAGGAAACACCATCCGCAATCTTGCGTTCAGCGACTAACGCTACCCAGAAAAGAGGGAGGATAAGGCATAATATTTAGATATTACGAACTTACACAATAAACAAATACGTAGGTACTCTAAGAACATATTTTAACACAAAAAGTACAACCTCTACCCTACACAAAGCAATAGTTAATAATGACAGAAAACTGACACCATTAATTATATTTGAAAAACTACACAAAGTAACGAGAAACAGACTGACAGACAGACAAAAATATTAGAGTGGACCCAAAAGTCAATCCATGGAAGACATCGCCACGACCTGTGCCAACCTAACGTCGATAAATTAGCGTCGAACGAATGACTCAGGCGTGGAGATCTTTTACCTGAGACTGAAGAGTTCTGAAGAGAGATGACAGCAATCCAGGACCAAGTAATCGAGACCCGTAACTACCAAAAACATATTATGCGAATCCCCATTTCGACAGATATTTGCAGGTGGTGCCATAGTTCGTCCGAAACTCTCCAATATATTACTGGAGCTTGTAGAGCAATAGTTCATACTGACTATAAACACAGACACGATCAAATAGCCAACATAATCCATCAAAAACTTGCTACAAAATATAAACTAATAACTACAACCCCAGTTCCTTACTACAAATATAATCCTGAAATAACGATTTCTTGAAAAAGCAACACATGATAGTTATTTGTTTTGCAAGGCCGCAAAGATGACTTATGGCGCGAGTACTTGTATTGAAACCTGAGCAAGCGAAGGTTTTAAAGGTACGAGAAGCAGAAAAGCTTTGCTGCCGAGCGCACAACTTTTCACCTCACTACAGCGAGGAAAAGGCTAGGTGCAAGAAAACAGGTGTTATATGTTGAGTTTTATTTTGTTTAAGTGTCTCAGACACATTGATTCATGTGAAGAAAATAACAGATACTTGGCAATATATCTAATGAGATACATAGAATATCTCCAAAATTAGATACCCTGTATTCTTTTCTATATCCTACTTTCCTCTAAGGAGAATGTAAGAAAAAAAACAATTTAATACAAATAACTAACAAATTTAATGTAATATATCTATATTTATTTTCGCCAAGCAAAAGGTTTAATAACATATTATATTAGTATTTATTTTATTTAAGAAATTAAACTTAAAGTACTTCACAATTGGGTATTTGACAGGGTAGTATTTTTATGGCATATTCAAATAAGAAGTCACAGATATTTTTAATCAAATGAAATACTTTTAACATTCATTCCAATTTTACAATTATATCCTCGCAAAATATTTGATTTCTGTACTGTGATGGAAGTTTTTAGGGTGAGCGATATTATTTCTATGTGATTTAATATTTTATTTTACACCGTATCATGCATTTTCATTGGACTGGCAGTATAGAAAATTATTAAATAGAAATGTTCGAATTTAAAAACTCTTTCCACGCTAGTGAGCAAAATGTAATTTTGGGCTCAGATTTCGAATGACAAACAGACTCGAGCCTGTGAGGTGAAAACTATATTTTGATATAGCTATCTTCACAGACAGAACAACACATTACAACAGACCAGACATTACTTTATTAGATAAAGTTAATAAAACCCCACAAATAATTGACATAGCAGTACTAAATACACACAACCTACAAAACACAATAGCAGAAAATCTGTCAAATATACGGTCTTAAAAACAGAAATTAGCCGAATGTGGCGATTAGGCAGCGTTGCCATAATCCCAGTAGTAGGTACTCTCAACCACGGGTGTCATTCCCAAACAACAGCACCAATCTTTAAACACGCTAGGCTTGACTCCTTCCACCTACCAATCTCTTCAGAAATCTGCTATCCTGAACACTTACAGAATTGTCCGAAAATTTCTTAAGAACGGCAATGATACAATATCACACCCACAAACATCATCCACGACACAAACTCTAATCATCATCTCAGCATCATCATCTTAGAATAATATGTTATCATATATCACTTATAGTTTAGTATTTTTTAGCACTTGGCTTTGGCCCGTGTTATCATATAAACCCGGCACATCGGTGCCGAGATACAAAAATGTGTACTTACCAACAAATATAGTAAAGTTTATTCAAAAATATATGGATTACCCTTAAACACAGTGTTCTTAAATCTATGTCAAATTCACTCATGATCTGTGCCTGAACTAGGTAATCCTAACAATATTTAATTTAGCATAATTAATAATTTACTCTGTATGTTCATACGAGTAGGACATAGTTTGAAGCGCTTTAAAAAGGAATTTCTTGCAGTTACTATTATTGAAGAAGTAGATGTAGGTATCCTTTTTCTTTTAGCCAGTTATAGAGTAGTGATCCAAGGTACACCTATAAAATTTGGCTGTGAAAGCATACTTTTTTTGAGGCAAACTATATCTTTCCGACTGTTTTAGTAAATTCAGTGCTGTATGGAAGCGCTTTGTGTAGTATTAGTACAGTGCTCATTATAAATACCTAACTGTCGAACTGTATGCCCTTTATATGTTTTATATAACAGGTTAGTGAGAAAAAGAAAAGGGCAAGTAGCCACCTTGAGTATAGTTCTTTGGGCTCTTTCAATAGGCAATATCAAAGTTTTACTCGCCCGACCGCATTAAGTAATACAGTAAGTCAAAATTGACTGACAAAGAGCAAAGTATACTTGACATAATATATAGTTTAGTACCTTACCTAACTGTCAAAACTGTCAAAGATTTTCTGATTACTAAGACTTGAACTTAGGTAATTTAGGTATCCCAATCCGGCACGGTTTGTTATGCCACACATACAGGCTCTGTGCGCGGCAAGTGTAACTTGTACCTTCAAAAATAAATTGCAGATGCCTCTAACCAAACCAGGTTTGGTTTTTAATTAGATCGCCATTTATTATGTGAAAATCATGGATAAAGTATGTAGTAATAATTTGTGAGATAGTTTATTAAAAAGACTGTACATTTCCTCAAATTGGTTACAGACTCAAATAACAGATGTCGCTACTGTATAGGAACTGTAGGAGCTAGAAACTATCATGTTGTAAAATAAATATTCCGCGACTTAATTGTAAGTAGATATCAGCTTGGAGATGAAAATTTATTGATAATAGGAAAAAGAAAAGATTTGGAGTGTCAGCTAACCAGGTGAAAAGAGCTGGAAGAAAAACATATTTTTGTATGTAAAAATCAATGAACTTGAAAATAAACTCCTACCTAGTTTAATATATACACGTTAAAGACCCTAAAAACAGTTAGTTATCTCAGACAGTTAATTATAACAGCTATTACTACTGTGTAGGAACCCTGCTCTGAGAAAAAGATGCAAATAAAATACCTAGGCATATTTTAAGCATATAGTAGTAACCAATTGATGTCACACTTACCTAAGTTGTTTTAATTTTTTGCCTTTGCCTGTTGCTAAGTCCGCAAAATCTCTCATTACATGCAGGGGAGCGAGGGTGTGGGGCGGCCGCCCACGCTGGCAATTAGTTCAATATTATTTTGTAACATGACTGTTATTTCGCAAATTGGCTGTTAATCCCTCTTCACATTTGAAATATTTTATGAACGACGGACTGCTTTCATAATCGGTACAGATATTTTCTATAAAAACCAAAATATTTTAATACCCCACCTAGGGGTATTAAAATATTTTTATCTTTTCAAGTGGCAAAGCTTCTTGTTTGCTTTGTTTGTTTTTGCTCTGTATTTATTTTTTTATTAAATTGTATGTTGTTTTTGTATCTTGTAGCTACTTCAAACCTATTAAGTAGATGCTCAATCAAAAACAAAACACTCTCAGCAATCAGCCCCGTAGCGTGCGTAGCCCCGTAGGTGCGTAGGCTGGTAGGTGCGTAGGCTCGTAGCACCACTTGATTTAGTAAAAGACTATGGCAGCTGTATATAGGTTGTTTCGCATTGATGTGAATCGAAAAACTTTGTGGAATTGTGAAAAATTGAATTTCACCTCTGTAGTACTCCAATATAAATAATTATTTGAAACGGTCAAATATGAAATCATATAGGTAAAAGACGGCTCGTCTTAAAAGCTTCCATCATCGTACAGAAATTAAATATTATGCAAAGATATAATTGAAAAATTGCATTTAAAACTAATAAGTATTCGATTTGATTCTAAGAATCTGCATTTTGACAACTCATAAAAAGTAACGTTATTGACTACCCTTTCAAATACCCAAATAATTGTACATTATTTACCTATTTCTTAGTGCTAAGAAATGAAGTTTGATATTAACTTACTAACCGTTTGTTTTTAAATATTTAACGTATGAATAACTGTGCACCTAATGCGCAGTTCATATATCGGCAAATAAGTATCTACTACACGAAGTAAATACAAAGTATCTACTACGAATAGGGTCGTGCAGAGAATTAAAAATATAGTTTCCCAATCGATGAAGCAGCACAGACACGAAAACATTTATCGTATTCATTCGAAAAAATTTCTTCTAAATATCTCAAACTGGTAAAAATACATGAAGAAATTGCGCTTACCTCAGATAAAGTTACTTATCTAGTCAGATACAGAAAGCACGTTAAGCCGTTGGTTCCGGTTGTCATTTGGGCACATCTTTGACAGTCGTTACCGGGTCGTTAGAAGCCCGAAAATCTGACAGCCAGTTTTACCAAGGGGTATCGTATTACCCAGTCACTGGGTTGTGGAGGTCAGATAGGCAGTCGCTCCATGTAAAATACTGGTATTCAGCTGCATCCGGTTAGACTGGAAGCCGACCCCAACATAGTTTGGCAAAGGCTAGGCAGAGGCATCTAGGTAGGTACAGAAGTGCCTCTGTAGCGATATGAAGTTTAAATCCGTTATTACTGCGCTTCAATGCTTTTTTTTTAAAGTGGGAGTTCCGATGCACAAATGTGGTCCACTTGATGTATCCGACATAAATATCATTTATGCGTGATTAAAAAGTTGTTACCATTAAGTAAGATAATAGGTGCAACGAAAAATAAATAATGCATTACAATAAGTAACATCCCGTTAATAATGTTTACGTCCTCTCTAAGCTGTTTTATAGAACGTCGTGCGTTTACGATATTGTATTTTTTTAATTGTCCAATTGTTCATAATATATTTTTTTATGAATGATTAGTAGTCAATGGATACATGAATTGGGCTGCCGTTGTAAAACGACTAAAATTGTACGATGTGTTTTATACTCAAGTGATTTAAGTACGAAAAAAATACGCTTTTTCTATATGATAAATGGTGATGGTAAATAGCAACCGAAGCGTATAAGTGATGCTGGGGCCGCCCTACAGTACTTACACGCCTCGGTTGTTATTTTAAGTTAAGCGTATACTTTCAGCCGCATCGAGTACATCGCATCGCAGCACATCGCATTTAAATCCAAAAAAGCGCGGTGCAGCCCATTTCAAGATGGTTAAAAAAGTTCGGTAGTAGTTTAGGAGAGAATTTTTGCAATGCGGTCTGCCCACATCTGCACCACCCTTTACCTACTGGTAAGCTCATCTGACATTCGACAGACGGCCGGCTCTCTCCATTAGCAGGTTTCTAACGGACTTTGCTAACGCTGGTCAGCAGGCGGAATAGGAACATATATCTAGGTACTGGAAATTTACCTGTACTGTAGTTGTATCCTACCAAATGTACCCATTCTCATCATTCTTGTGTCCTTATACTCAATACTCAATCATTTATTGCATTGCAAGCACTTATTATAAGTACCTTTTCTTTTTGAGGTTGAGAAATCATCAAATGACCTCTCCCGCTCTGGGTGGAGCGGAAGGGAGTGTAAGACTGACTAAATCCCGTCCATGTTCCTTCCTTAAGCCTTTATGTTCCAGGGTAGTGGTAAAGCTTTCGGACAATCGCGCTTACCCGGCAGGCTTCGGCCCAAACGGGCCCTTTCACATGCTGACATCTCTTTGAGGCGCGCGTGGAACACGTATCATATAAGTACCTAATGTCATCATGTTATAAGAATAAGAAAAAGTTTATTTTTTGAGTCCAATTTGCCACAAAAGACGTAACAAGATTAATTGTAAAAGTTCTTCAGTTCAACATTGCACTAAGATTTAAAGTAAACTCAACGGTACATGGACCGGCCATCGCACTTTTATCTAGCCTTGACTCAGATGATTGATTACAGTATCTAGGCCAATAAATTCTTATACCAGATTAACTCCTATTTATCTAAAAAGTAGCCCAGTATCTCTTATCAAAGTATTTACCTACGTTCGTTTTGTTATCATAGTGATTATAGATATTATTAATTATAAAATAAACATTTTAATCTTACAAGTGATTATTATTATGATCTCTTCGTGTAGCAAGAAATGTGATAAGTTTGTACTTACGATTGGATTTTGAATAAATTTCCTTGTAAGTTCGGAGTGAGCATTCGGTGTCCGAGGCGCGGTGCAAAGGATCCACCGGCTACAGTCACCAGTGGCTATCGTCTCTTGCTGCGGTATTGAGTACTGCTTTAGCGGGTGACCGCCACTGGCCACACGTGTACATAATAATATAATCAGCCTTTCATGTTCCGACTGCTGGTATGCAAGCCTCCACTCTATTAGGGTGAGTAAGCCGTAATACATCACGCCGGCCCAGTGCGGGTTGGTAGATGTCGCACATATGTTCAAATTTTTGGTTCACGGACATTCCGGTTTCCTGACACTGTTTACCTTTATCGTTTTGACAGTAGTGGTGATAGTAATATTTATTTTCTTTATTATCTGTAATTTTTGTAAAGTATAAGTCAAAGTAAATTTTCCTACGCTGGAGCGCTGACGCTTTTGTATGGGCGTTAATACTGCGACACTAATGCAATTATTATAGTACAAAATTTTATTGTAATTTGTGTTATAGTTCCAATAAAATATTATTGCATAAAGTTAAGTGCTACCAACCCATATTGGGCCCGCCTACCAAATAAGCAATATTATAAGGATGAAACTAGACAAAATCAAACTGGTTGCTAAGTAAATTAGGTACTTACCTAATAATTCATAATTTGTACCATTCTTATTAACATTTTAGAATAACTCTAAGTCACACATTGATTGATTTATTATTACTGACTTTTAGAATGTTTGTAAATATGTGAGCACCATGTACAGAGGCCAGCACATCAAGTTACCACAATCTGTCAAATTTCTTTGATAGTATTTCAACTTTATTGCAAAAACATAAGGTTCATTTTTAAATGAGAACATTTGACAGTTAGGGATAGCTTGATGTGCTGGCGTCTGTACCTACTTATGACATAATTAAGTTTACCTGCCATTGCTATTTTCTTTTCACCTTTTGTGTTGTAGTGTTTTTATGCTGGGTGCATCGTCTTCACATATAATGTTAAATGCATGTTTACAAAACATTTTAAAAGAGTAACGGTTGATTTTCTTGCCCATTCTTTTCCATACGAAACTACCTTTTGGAATGGGCGACTTGAATCAATTCTATTTCTAGGTCATTTTGACGTTCAAAAGTGCCTTTCTTTTTCCTACTTGAAATAAATGATTTGACTTTGACTTTGAAAGAACTGCGAAAAGTAAGCGAAATTTTTTATTATTTTGTTAGTTTTTTTTTTTCATTTTGCGATTTATTTTAACCTATCAACATTTATGTGATTAATGGGCACTAACCCTACCCGGGTGTTAAATTAATGTCACCATTGTAGCGCCACGTTGTATAAGAGGAAAAACATTGTGCCTAATAATAATATTTTGATTGATTCATGATAGAACTTAACTGTATTTATAAAATATCATGACTGCTTCGTTGCCGCAGGCTGTACTACTGAGCTGGTTTCGCGGCGATTCCCAGGAGGAATTTCTCAGAAGCAGCCCGGAGCCTGGATTTGTGCCAGTTAGTGGCTTGCCTCTTATTACATGGGACTTGAAACATAACAGGTGAAATGTGGGTGCGCTACGCTTCTAACTAACCCTTAAATAAGTATTTATATCTTACATAACACGTTTTATTACTTCCCTATAGTTAGTTTCCTACAAATGTAAATAGTTCAACTTTTTCTCTAGCCGTGCTGGATTTTATATTATTTTTATTGTACGTTCAATATTTGTAGAGATCTTATTTTTGGATGCTGCTAATAAATATCTATTCTATTCTAGATATCGAACCAATAGCAGAACCAAATCAATAATTTCTACCTCTGAAACCGGGGGAAACTAAATTGAAATGTTAATCTGTTTTGAAGCTGACGCAATACTAATTATTGTGCAAAAGGAAATCCCGTGCTGTGATCCCCTGAACTCCGCGTACGTCGGATAAGCCGGATACGTGATATTAAATGGAATTGGATACAGAGAGGATACTCTGTAGAGCTTAACAGAAGTACTCCACCGGCTTCGTACTCTTCTAGTGTCAAAGAGTGTTAACTACATTGAATCAGCCAGCAGGGAGATGAATTCGCACATGTTCCGTATCTTTAAAATATTGTTTTCTTCGTTATGTCTTTTTTATGGACAATCTGGATATAAGTAAACACTAAGAAAAAAACGAGAACGTGGCATCGCTGCCAGCCTTTTGAGCACATTTCCCACTGTCAGCGATGGGGATGAATTTTTTGACGCACTATGAGCTCTTCCCCTTTTGTACCACTTGTAAATAATGGTTTTTTTTTTTTAGTTTTAGGTTGTATATATTAAGTAATTGTTTTAGCATGTAATAACTGTAATATGAAAGGATTAGAATAAAGACTTAGGGTTAATAAACGTTCATAATACGTCAAGTTGTCATGTTCCAGAATTAAAAATGATAACAATTTACAAAAATATTATTGTTCGTTTTACTTTTAACCTAATTGAAGCTTTTATTTTTTTTATTTTTTATTTTAGCTCATAGGAACAACAAACAGCTACATTATGGAATATAACAACATAATAATATAAATAACTTAAATAATAATGTAGCCCACAACGCTGTTCACAGATTACAACACTGAGTAAACCATTAAATTGCTAGGAAAAGCTGTTCATGCATGACAGAAAACATTTTTTTTTTTTTTTTTAACATTACAAATACAAAAAGAAAAAAGACTTAACATTAATCTAAGAGCTTAAGTGTCTCATACAAAAGGCTGCGAAACTTCTGCATGGAGCATGTAAATATATCTATGTGTTCGAGTTCTTTATTGTATAATGCTGCCATTCGCCGAATTGGTGAACGTTCACCAGTGTTTGATCGGCAGGTACCTATTGCAAATAGTGTACCTGCACGCACCTGGCGTCTTTGAACAGTTCTAGGGACAACATAACACAGTACATTATTCAGGTCGATACAGTCAAATTTGCCATTTACAATATTATACAAGGTCATTGCTTCTAATTGTTTGCGTCTGGAACTGAGCGTCAGAAGTTTGTATTTATCGAGCAATTGGTCATAAGGCAAATACATTCTGTGACATCTGTAATACATTACACGAAGGAATTTACGTTGTACATTCTCTAACATATTTATATATTTTTTATAATACGGGTTCCAGATGGGCACCGCGTATTCAAGCTGTGAGCGGACTAGAGTTTTATATAGGCAGAGGTACGAAGAGGTCCGTTTAAAGTCGTGGGTTGATCTCATTATAAACCCATACATCTTGTATGCTTTATTGATGATTTGTTCTATGTGTAAATCCAAGCAGAGTTTAGCATCAAGCAATACACCCAGGTCACGTACCGAGTCAGCTTTATTCAGAGAGATGCTACATAAGGAGTACACAAACCTAATAATGTTTTTATTTTTGGTAAAATTTATATAGTTGCACTTGGGAATGCTTAGAAGAAGCTTACTTGTGTAACAATAGTCCGTCAGTCTGTCCAAGTCCTCTTGGAGGAGATAGCAATCCTCTATATTTCGAATGGGTCTGTATACCTTAAGGTCATCTGCATATAACAAAAATTTTGAGTTGCGAAAACAATTACCAATATTATTTATAAAGATAATAAATAAAAGAGGACCAAGAATAGAACCTTGAGGGACGCCTGAGGTAACCTGAATAGCATCAGAGTAGTAACCGTTGATTACAACCCGTTGACAGCGATTAGTGATGTAGGAAATGAACCATCGCAACAAGTTACCCCGGATGCCATTGAAGGCTATTCGGTTCAGCAGTAATTCATGATCCACCTTGTCGAAAGCTTTCTGAAAGTCCGTGTACACCGCATCAACCTGTATACGATTATCCATCTTTTCAAATAGATCGCTGGAAAAAGCTAATAAATTTGTTGTTGTTGATCGTTTTTTAACAAACCCATGCTGTTGTTCTATGATGGCGTGATGTAGGATAGGGTACACTTCGTTGTGTACTAGTCTTTCGAAAAGCTTCGACAAGGTGGACAGAATAGAAATTGGTCGGTATTGTTCAACACTACGTTTGGATCCAGCCTTGTGTACAGGCGTGATATTAGCTTGTTTCCATACCGTCGGCATGACACCTTCAGTGACGCATTTATTATAAATTATGGCTAAGGGTCTACATATGACAGTGGCAGTATTTTTGAGGAAAAATGCAGACAGACCATCTGGACCTGGGCCCTTAGTTGGATCCAGTGATTTCAGTTCTGTCATAATTGTTTCCTCTTTGAAGTGAAGGTCAGAAATAACTATGTCATTAGACATTGTTTCAGAAGATGGCTCCCATCGAGAAAGGGCAGGTGAAGCAGGCTCATATACGGAAGCAAAGAAATCGGAAAACATATTGCAAATCGATTGAGGGTCGTTGGATACAACGTTGTTATATTGTACTTTTGCCGGTATACCGGGTTTGTCTTTGCGATTTGCAACATAGACCCAAAAGTCTTTAATATTTTTATGAATGCCATCCTCAATCGACTGGATGTATTTCGAGAAGCATTTGTCACAATTTAGGTACTGCTAACCTTTTAGGAGATAAGTACAGGTAGGTACCTAATGTCACAATAGGACCAATTACGAAAAAAAAATCACATCGTTTCATACATTTCACTTCAAACTCTTACTCTACCGCTATTGACAAAACAAACATAACATGTTCAATTCAGTAAAAAAAAAAAAACTTTTATTTTTAAGTCAATAAATTCATTTTTTCTTTATAAGTAAGGAAGTAAGTTAAAGCCGTTTTCGCTTCGGTTTCTCTCTGAAAATACAGTTTTTACACCTCACTATTAACTACTTGAGGATTAGAAGACCCACAGGACCTATTGACCCATAGACCTTTCACTTATCACTTACACGTAATGCTAGTATAATTCTCGACATTTAGCCCGGTTATTCACTCAACGGAAGGAATTCAATATACTCGGCGCTGAACCCTAAAATCGTCCGAGGGTAGCTAATCCCCTGCAAATTATCCTGTGATTTAAGTTCCATGTCCACTGGGTTTCGATGTTACGCAATATTTTTACTAAGATAATTTAAGAATCAATATGTGCAACTCATATTTCATGTATTCAAATTGCTGTTAGGTTTGCTAAACAGCAATTAACAACAATTTGTTAAAAAAAGCAACACTAAATTATAATGTACTAAAAAAGTAAGAGCAAGAGTGTTCGATGGCAACTTTTTGCTTCTGTCAACAATTTGTCAAATTTCTTTGATAGTTTTCAAACTCAAACTCAAAGTATTTATTTCAAATAAACCAATTACAGGCACTTTTGAATTGTCAAGGTGTCGGTCAGTCAGAGAGATGAAGCTAGTTGCCCATTCCAAAGCAGTAGGTACCTATGGAGAAGAACGGGCAAGAAACTCCATGGACACTCTTTTAAACAAAATATGGTTACAAAATATTGGTTACATAGATCATATTATTATTATTATACATGTGAGAACGATGCAGAACGGTGAAAGCATCTGATATAAAATAATGTAAAAAAAAAAGTTCAAAAGTTAAATTAAAACAAGCCATGGCCGCTAAGAGATGACCAGTCTCTACCGACAGCGCCCGTTCACGAACATGACGCATGGATTAGCACCATTCAGCTCAACCATTTTGAAGGGAGCTAAATGATCCAACACACACGCCACCATCAGCGAGACATTAAAGTGAGCATGACATACTCTCAGCCGCCAAAGCACATTCAAGTCAATGAAAGACGTACCCAGTAAATGGTCACTTTATATTAGGTACATAGTACTCACATATGTGCTAAGCAATTATACAATATTAAGAAATTGAATTTATACAATACAAATATAGTTTTTATTGTTGTTGATCTTCCGCAGCTCCAACAGTTTTTTAAGAAGTCTAATGAATTAGGTGATACGCCCTTGTGGAGCAGGAATAGCATTGACCCAAGCGTTTTTATCAGCGATGTAATCTCCCAATGTATAATATGCTTGGCTGCATAGTGTGCGTTTTATACAGGATTTAAATTTTGTTTCATTAAGTTCAAGAATGTTGGGAGGTATTTTATTGTAACATTTTAAACAGTACCCCATGAAAGATGAATCTACTTTAGCCAGCCTGAAACTTCATTACCAAAGTATAAGGTTCATCTTCAATTGGGAATATTTGATAGTAAGGGATAGCTTAATGAGCTGGCGTCTGTACTACCCAAAACACAGCGAAAAGAAATAAACAAAGTAAAAAGTTAGCCAAGGTATCAAGCCTAGTGAACACACTCTCTTAGACCACTCGCTGACTATAACCTGCTGCCATTTATTAAATTCCTAGAAAAACTAAAGCCTATTCATATTTTACGTGATATGATTTCAGTTCAGCACTGTTTCGAAGGGCTTTCAGTGACAATGCATCCTTGGAAACCCCAAAACAAAGGATGATTAGTCTTTGATGATAATAGATTCATCTTTTTTTTTTGTTTTCAACTAAATGGAACATCCGATGGACGGTTTTAACGGATATTCGCGAATAGTGATGACGACAAAAATTTATTGTCCGTCGGCTAGATTTAAAAAAAAATATTGGACCCGTATTTTTTCTTTTTTCACGTATCAAAAGATTACGTCGATGCATCGTATTAAAATGTGGTATGACGTCACTCCTTTGATTTTTCTTCAGATTTAAATTACTTGTGACTTAGCGCGTCCCCACTCCCCAACTTTAATGCGTTTTATTTTAGTAATTTTTTATTAATATGATAAAGCAAAAAATACGTGGCTAATATTGTTTGATTATCTGACTGACGGACTAAATATAAAATATATTTTTTATCCTTTTTTTTTGAGGGTGGAAAATCGTCAAATGACTCCTCCCGCTCTGGAGCGGAAGGGAGTGTCAGACTTTTACTGACTAAAACCCATCCATGTACCTTCCTTAGCCCTTTATGTTCCGGGGTAGCGGTAAACCTTCCGGACAATCCCACTTACCCAGCAGGCTTTGGCCCTGAGGGGCCCCTTCATATGCTGACATCTCTTTGAGGCGCGCGTGGAACACTACGCGCCGTCCGGCACGGGCCTGGTCCTGATCGGACGTAGAGCTACTTTTTTTTTTACCCAGTCATCATGCCCTATTGTATTGCAATGCTAGTATGAACACAGATAAGCTGTCGTTTGACATGGTTTGTTTGTTAGGCTATGTTTTCATCACATTATCGGCACCCGGAGGATACTTGGGTCACCTATTTGAGTAGAGATTATTATAATATTTTACGAGTATAACACTTTTGTTGCTGACCGTACTGGACTCGTGATAGCTATTTTTATTTTTCACCTAACAAAATTCAATGCATCACACAATTTTTAAAATGTCACCCTCATGGATTGAAAATTGAAATTTAAAAATATTGGTTCGTCGAAAACTATTTACATAGGGAGATCAAAGCAATGAATTTCACGAAAAAAAATGCATTAAAATTGCTTTTTACCGCTGCCGCTGAGCTACTTTTGCTCGTTCGTAATTATTTTTCTCGTTTAAACTCGTTAAGTATAGAAAATCAATCTGCCTAGCCTTTTTCCAGCTATGTCGGGGTCGACCAGTATTTTACATGGAGCGACTGCCTATCTGACCTCTACAACCCAGACCTTTGAAAGGCGTTCGAGTGGCCGAAGCCAACTCACTGCACCCCAGACAATTAATATTATCAATGATGAGGAGGCACCTACCGACGGCCATCCCTGTGTGCACCACACAAGTGCACCCATGGACAAGCCCAGGTCGTTGGGTGGCTATCGTGGATTGGATACCTAAAACTAAGGAAAATCTATGTCGCTTGCCCGACCAATGTAATAATTACTTGGCCACGAGCTCCTTGTTATAGAAAATGTCGGTGAGTTATTGAAAATTCAGTGGTGCAGCTAAGCCGATAGGTCAGTTGATTTAATCATCGCTGCTAACTAGAGGCCGGGAGACAAACTTATTACGAGCACCGGCGAGGAACGCATAATTGAATCGTCTCCTACGTTCAATTTTAGTTCGAACAGCATCGATATTGCTGTTCAAAAATTTAAAAAACACGGATTTTTTAAGAGAAATCTTTTGGTCGATTCTGTAAAAATGTCACCGTGAACACTCAGGTGACGTGATCGTGAAGTGAGCTGTCGTTCTATTGCTGTGAGTCTATTGCTAGGAATTGACACTATTGACAGTTCAAATAGTTGGTTTTAGTACATAATGATAATTGATTGTGTAACAACTACTGCTACGTTATGTCTAATTGGCAGGCGAGGACGCTGGCACCCTAAACACAAGTTAAATCTTACATTGGGTGCCAGAGTTCATCGAAAACACTTACGCTGTTCTAAAGCATAGTTGTTAAATAGTGTTTATGTAATAAAAGTAATAAATGTCTTTTTTTTTCCACCTTAAACTCACTTCACCTACGTCATCATGGTGAGAATTTTTACAGAATCGAGCGACTTACAGTTGTACTCCCACATTTCGCCAGGGTTTCACTTAATTACGAAACGCCGAGGCTGCAGTGTACCCAGCGCAAAAACCCAAATTCACCGGCCACAAGTAATAATGACACGTATCCGGGGTATTTATTGAGAAATTCCTGATAAATTAGTGTAGGTAAAGTGTCAGTTGACTTGTGGTTTGTCGCAGAGGGTTGCAAGAGGAAGCTCTCCTGACATTTAGGAGAGGTTAGTTTGCAATAGTTTGCGCGGTTATTCAGTTCCAACAACTTACTGCACATTGTTTTCATAAACTAGTTCAAGTTGCATCAAGTAACAATATTGTACTAATACCAGACAAAGTTAAAAATAAAGTTGTCTATAATTATGTTAATAAGTGAGCACTTCCGCCGGCACTGACCCCACGTGGTGGATTATGGCCCACTCCCTCTCTTAGAGAGGAGACCTGTGTCCCAGCAGTGGGAACTTTATAGGCTGATTATGTTATGTTATGTAAGTGAGCACAAGGACATAATAATATCTGTTTTATGTCATTGAAAGGCTAAACGAGCCGACGAATGGTGCCAATGGTACAAAACCACCCCAGCCTATGCTGATACACCCGAGTCCTCACTGAAAAATATGGCCGTAAAATTATACAAAAATCCTACAATGCCATGTAGATAAAAACACCCGTAAAGGCTCCCGCAAACGGACGCGACGTGATAGCGCAACACTACAACATGAACAATATCTATGAAGTTTTCATAAAAACTGTTCAACAGCGTCGTGTCAAACTGTCGCGTTGCGCCTGTCTATGTAGGCTGCGTATCAGCCAGAGATATGCCAGGTAGCTTTTTTTTGAGTAGTTCTTCTTCTTTTCGTGTGGTTAGTAAATCATCAAATGACTCCTCCCGCTATGGGTAGAGCGGAAGGGAGTGTCAGAC
The DNA here is from genome assembly GCA_951799385.1 of Hyppa rectilinea. Taxonomy (NCBI): domain Eukaryota; kingdom Metazoa; phylum Arthropoda; class Insecta; order Lepidoptera; family Noctuidae; genus Hyppa; species Hyppa rectilinea. The sequence continues at coordinate 6,179,231 of OX637300.1, read as the reverse complement.
TCTTACTGACTAAAACCCATCCATGTTCCTTTCTTAGCCCTTTATGTTCCGGGGTAGCAGTAATCCTTTCGGACAATCCCGCTTAGTACCAGGTAGCAGGAAGATTTCCGAGGAAAAAAACCATCATAGGATCACATGTTTTCATAGCTTGAGCTAAGCTAGACTTGTTATTAATTAGTTTTATACACATACGCCACTACACATCCTTGAAAACGCACCCCTAATGTATTTAATTTTCCCATAGCCACCATGTTCATAACCTTGTTACAACACAGTTTGGTGAAAATGTTAACAAGTGGGTCAGAAATGTACAGTCCATGTACAGTGGAATTTAGGTATATTCGTTACATTTTTTTTTTTATTTTTGTTTATTTATTCATCGTTTATCGTGGTTGCGACTACGCAACTAATTATTTTGTTAAGAGATTCCTAAAATAACTGTACTTGTTAGACTACGCCCTACGTATTAGATTGATTTCAGTTTTTTTTACGCGGACCATTGTACGTGAGCCGTAGTGTTACAATCGACAAATAAATTACATTTTGGGTGTCAAAATCACCCAACTACCGGGCGAGCTTACACACATAGAATTGTCCGCATGATAAAAAAAATTCTCTCAAATCTATTCCCGAAAATTTTAATGTCTAATCTTGACATTTGTTTAAAGTCCTTGTAAAGCAGACTTAGACTGAAGATCTTTCGAGATTAAGGGAATTCGTGGTACAAATATAATTTCTCCTTGCGCACGATGCTACTTTTAGTTTTGTTTGTTTCCATTGCGCAGTTGAGGGGTTTTAATTCCACCGCAACTTAACCCACGCGCAAGCAAAACGCTTATGATATGGAAGATGGTTTCGGTGGTTGCCACGTTTTCTAAACCAATTGAATAAGGTACTTCATACAAACTGTATCCACCTCAATGTGGTTATTTTTTTTTAATTGTTTAGGTACTTTAATTTTTTTCGACTTATAGGTTATTTAAACGAATTTTCAAAATCCCCTTTAAAATTCACTACCCCTTTTCGAATTTCAATAAACCTTGCTACACGTTATTCTTTATTCTTGGTTTGAGATATAAATACTGAGTTGCCGATTACTCGGACCGCACGTTTCAATTAATCCAGGCAAACTTTGATACTCCATCCCTCTTTAAGGGGTTTTTTAGAAAAACAAAATATGACAGAACTTTATAATTTACTCAGATAAGTATTTGTGCTAAGTTTCAAGTTTTTTTACTGAGGCAATAAGATTTTTCATGCCAACTTACATCACTTATTTCACTCCATAGGAGTGTAATTTCCAAAAATCCTTCCTTAGTGGATGCCTACATTATATAAGGTATCTATGTGCAACATTTCAAATCTCTAGGTCCAGTGGTTTGGGCTTAAGCGGGATTGTCCGAAAGGGTTACCTCTACCTCGGAACATAAAGGGCTTAGGAAGGAACATGGATGGGTTTTATTCAGTATGAGTCTGACACTGTCTTCCACTCCACCAAAAGCGGGAGAAGTCATTGGATGATTACCCACCCTCAAAATAAAAAAAACTTTTGCATAAAAATAAAACTAAATAATAAATAAGTGCAACGCCAAAACTTGCTGACAAATCCTTAATTCATTCACTAGCTTATCAACTGAGACGAAGTAAACAAGTGTATTCAATGAACTATCTATCTACCCAGCCGCTAAATTCAGATAAGTAAATACTTCAGATAAGTAAGTAGGTACGTCCATACACAATCGGCGTAAAACTCTATAGTAAAAAAATCAGCTGTTCCCGACATTTTGACGAGTTATGCAAGCATAAGCATGTATGGGAACAGCTGATTTTTTTTCGCAACTTCAGATTTGTTCCCATAGTGAAAGTTGTTCATGATCATCATCTGCCTTGCCTTTTCCCAACTATGTTGGGGTCGGCTTCCAGTCTAACCGGATGCAGCTGCAAACCAGTATTTTACATAGAGCAACTGCCCATCTGACCTCCACATCCCAGTAACTGGGCAATACGATACCCCTTGGTAAGACTGGCTGTCAGATTTTTGGGCTTCTGACGACCCGTAACGACTGTCAGAGATGCACAAATGACAGCCGGGACCAACAGCTTAATGTGCTTAATTATTTAGTGAAAGTTGTTCATGATGATAAGTACAACGACCCCTTTTTTTTTTTTTAAGGCTGGGAAATCATCCATTGACTGCTCCCGCTCTGGGTGGAGCGGAAGGGAGTGTCAGACTCTTACTGACTAAAACCCATCCATGTTCCTTCCGTAGCCCTTTATGTTCCGGGGTAGCGGAAACCCTTTCGAACAATCCCGCTTACCCGGCAGGCTTGGCCCTGAGGGGCCCCTTCATAAGCTGACATCTCTTTGAGGCGCGCGTGGAACATATACGTGCCGTACGGCACGGGTCTGGTGCTGATCGGACGGTGAGTCACCCATTACTCACCGTCCGCAGGCCCGCGCCTACGGTGGCCGGGTGTCGTCACGTGGCTCCCGACGCCCGGGGCGTCTCCTGCGGTGGCTGGGACGGGAGGACCTTTCTCTCTCCCATCCCGCCACCTCCTTCGCGAGCAAAACTTTTTCGCAGAAGGAGGTGACTGCCTCCCACTCCCTCTCGCCCCGGACCCTGGCTTGCACCAGGGCCGGGCGCGAGAGGTCGCCGCCGACGATCCTCTGGGCGATCCTCGCAGTTGTGACACCCGGGCGTTTCCTCCCGCCTGATGATGTGCAGGAACCTCCCGAAACATCCATGTCCGGTGAGGACCTGCGTCAGGCGGTAGGTGAGGGCGCCGTGACGCCTCTCTAGCCACTCCTCAAAGAGGGGCCTTACCGCCACTATCGTGGCGTGCCCAAGTACAATGACCCCTTAAACATGAATTCAATTTCATGTATATATTTATTTATTTCAGATTTCCAAATGTTAGATTAATTATGTATACCTTTATTGACCCTGGTGATCGAGGGCGGATTAAAGAGTGGTTGCTTACGACCGTATGGCAAAGTATATGTGCAACCGTGTACGCTTGTATGCATAAAAGAGACGGTACTTAAATGGCGAATTGCAGAGTATGATCAGGTCAGTCTCGACTGCAAAAAACGGCGGAATATAGTGGTTGTCGTTTATTCGAACGGAAGATTAAAGAAAGTGCGGAGAAAGAGCGATAGTTCGAAACCAAAGACCGACATCTACTGGGTGTAACCGAAAGGGTATATACATACAAAAGGATATGCTATAGAATAGACCACCAAACTAAACCACTCTTACTATGGGACCAACTCTGAAATCCTGAAAAAAAAAGCCGGTTATCTACATTTCGACGAGTCACGTGACCAAAAATGTATAGAACAGCAGATTTTGTTTCTTGCGATTTCGGAGTTCATCCCATAGTAAAAGTCGTTAAGTTTGGTGGTCTGTAGCATATGCTTTTGTATGTATATACCCTTTCGGTTACTCACTGTATAAACATTGTTTAGCAAGCGCTTTGATTTAGGCATGTTCTCGTCTCTATGATATCTGGCACTTGCAGTTTCACAACAATAGGAATAATGCTTAAACCACTGATGTCTGCAAGGTTCTGATCTCAAAAGAGCTTTTCAGTTGTCAGACGTTAAAATGTGTTCTGGTCCATATTATGGTCTGAAAAGATCGTTCGTGTTTTTAAAGTAATCGAATACAAAACAGCAGTTATTTTGCACTCCTGATCTGAAGGTCTAACTAGCAAAATGTCCAACAGCGCGAAACGTCCAATGAGCAGCTCTTTCTTTCTTTCTTCGTGTGGTTAGTGACTAAACTGGTGTCAGAGTTTTTATGTTTGTTTTTATGAGTTTTTTTTCAGACTTCGCTTCATATATTGAGAAATCTCTCAGGTATACTGGTTTCCTCACGACGTTTCCTTCACCGTTTTTTTTAGCAAGTGATAATTATACAATATGCACATGAATCCGAAAAATCAGAGGTGCGTGGCTTGGGTTCGAACTCGAGACCTAAGAATTGGCAGTCCGTCGGTCACACCACTAGGCTATCACTATAAGTCTAATTAGCAAAATGTCGATGTAGCAAAACGTCCAACTATCAAATGGTCAGTATAGCAGAACGTCTATTTAGAAAATTGTCATTTATAAAATGTGTACACTTTTGATAGAAAGTAAAAGTCATTTGTAAATTACATAAAAGCAATATAGGTAAACAAAAAAGTATAAAGCCTGGGCTCACCCACCAACAGAGCTGAGATCACTTTGGGTATATTTGAACTTCACTAAACATTAAGATATAACAATTTTTTTTGTGAAAAATCCATGGGATATTTTACTATAAATATTTTTCTCCTACCATAAATAAACTATAATTCTGAAAAGTAATACCGTTAGGGCATTAGAAATGTTCTTTGATTTCTTATGCTAGTTTTAATTCGAGATGGAACAACAAAAAACAGCTGTCATCAATTAAAATCATTTTTAATACACTGAATAAATACATATTATATTGTTTATTTTTACGCGTAAATGTGTTTTCACCTCACAAGCTCGGAAAGATTCTGTTTATCATTCGAGTTTTTGAAATTCGAACCTTTTTAGTATTCCATTTGATTCCAAAAATCTGTGACGTCACATTGAAGTATTTCATAAAAATGACGTACAAATTCCACGTTCTGACAATTTATAAAAAGTAACGTTATTGACTATCCCGTCAAAACCCAATTGTGGTAATTTAATTTTAATTTATTAACATAAAATAAATACTAATGTAATATTTTATTTAAACCTTTTCTTGGCTTATATTTTTCATTCATTTTATTCTCTTTTGAGAACACGTATTGAGGATTGAGAATAAAAAAATACAGGGTATCTTATTTTGGAGATATTTTATCTATCTCATGAGATACAATGCCAAGTATCTGTTAGTTTCTTCACATCTGAGATACTCAAATAAAATAAAACTTAACATATAACAGCTGTATTTTTGCACCTAGGACTTTCCTCGCTGTAGTCAGGTTGTTGAAAGTTGTGTGTTTCACTCGGCAGCAAAGTTATTCTGCGTCTCGTACTTTTGAAACCCTCGCTACGCTTTTAAGGATTCTATACAAGTACTCGCGCCAAAAAACCACTTTGCACCCTTGCATAACAAATAACAATTTTTTTATCAATTTACTAACAAAAAAAATCCATACGACTTATTGTTAGGTAGGTATCTCACCGAAGAATTGAGGGCAACAGGTTGAGTTGAACGCAGCGCTCATTAACGAAGCTTTTGTTCTGTGCTTGCAGAGTTAATATACGAACAACGGGATAAGTGAGCAGTGTTTGACTACCAATCACTCGAGGATTAGTATTTTGCGATGTTATACTCGAATACAACAACATGGCTGCCAAGTCCTTATTTCGATTGGAAACCTTAGTTTATTGCTTAAGTCTGAAATAATTTATTTTCTAAATAGAACGTGCGATGGAAAAACTGTGAAGCCCTAAAAAAGATAGTCAAAGAATCGTATTTTTTCAAAATGATGTATCTACCTATCTACATTCACAATCAAACGACCTACTTTTAATTTTCTTATTTTTTATTATTGAATCATCTGAAATTTACTAACATACTTTATATATTACTCTGTCAAGAAAGTACCGGGAAAAGATCAATCAAAGTCAAAGTCAAAGTCAAAACATTTATTTCAAATAGGCACAAGAATGGCACTTTTGAACGTCAAAATGAACAAGAAATAGAACTGATTCTAGTCGCCCCTTCCAAAAAGTAGTTTCGTGTGGAGAAGAATGGGCAAGAAACTCCACCGTTACTCTTTTAAAATGTTTCACAATGTTTTGTATACATGTATTATAACATTATATGTGAAGACGATGCACCCAGAATAAAAACAATACATCACAAAAGGTGAAAAGAAAAACACATGTAGCAGTGGCAAGTAAACTTAATTATGTCATAAGTGCATGGTGCTCACATATTTACAAACATTCTAAAAGTTAATAATAATAAATTAATCAATGTGTGAGATGTTATTCCAATATTATAAAATAATATGGTACAAATTACCTAATTTACTTAGCAACCAGTTTGATTTTGTCTAGACACTAGATTGTCCTGTGGAGCAGGACCAGCATGTTTCCAAGCATCCTTATCTTTGATATAATCTTCTAATTTGTAATAAGCTTGTTTACAAAGTGTACTTTTAATATGAGTTTTAAATTTTCTTTCATTTAATTGCAGTATGTCACAAGGTATTTTGTTGTAACATTTAACACAGAACCCCATAAAAGATGTATGTACTTTTGACAATCGAAAAAATGGTTGAATTATTTTATCTTTATTTCTAGTATTAAAATTATGCCTATCACTTATTTTGTTAAAAAGATGTCTATTTTTTCTTACATACATAATATTTTCATAAATGAATTGGCAAGGTACTGTCATAATATTAATCCTTTTAAATAGTTCCCTAAGCGATTCGCGACGACGAAGATTGTAAATAGCCCTGATCGCTCGCTTTTGCAAAATAAAAATGGATTCAATGTCAGCAGCCCGACCCCACAGTAAAATGCCATACGACATAATACTATGGAAGTAACTAAAATAGACCAAACGCGCGGTTTCTACGTCTGTTAACTGCCTTATCTTTCTAACAGCATAAGCGGCCGAGCTTAGCCGTCCCGCAAGAGTTGTTATGTGGGGACCCCATTGCAACTTGTCGTCTAGCGTGATTCCCAGGAAAACCGTCTGCTTAATAAATTCCAGCTTTTCTCCGTTCAATATGATGTCACAATCGCTACTTTTAACATTAGGTAATGTAAATCTAATGCATTTGGTTTTTTTTTCATTTAGTACCAAATTATTTACCGTAAACCAATCTTGGACCTGAAGAATAGAGTTATTCACGTCGTCAAGATTTTGTGAGCGTCTATTAATTTTAAAGATTAATGAAGTGTCATCTGCAAATAACACCATCTTCGGTTGATTTTGAAGTAATTGGGGTAAATCGTTAATATAAACTAAAAAGAGAAATGGACCCAATATCGAACCTTGAGGAACGCCCATTGTCATTTCCGACCCCAGCGAGTTCACACCATTTACTTGAACTTTAACCTTTCTATCTTTCAGGTATGATCTAAGTAAATCAAGGGCTGTATTTCTAATTCCATAGTGCTCTAGTTTCAGCAGAAGCGTCTCATGTTCTACGCAATCGAACGCCTTAGAGAGATCGCAAAAGATTCCAATGGCATCTTGTGCTTCTTCCCAGGCGCTAAAAATGTTCTTTATTAGGGTGACACCAGCGTCAGTAGTACAACGCCATTTGGTGAAACCGAACTGTTGGTCATGCAAGATGGAATTTTTATTAAAGTGACGTAACATTTGATTGAGCATCAACTTTTCAAACACTTTACTGAGAACTGGCAGAATTGACACGGGCCTATAATTGTTGGGTTCTTTACTATCACCGGATTTGAACAATGGCACTACTTTACTGTGTTTCATTAGATCCGGAAAGACTCCTTGGTCCACACTAGAATTAAATATGAAAGCTAAATAGGGCGCAATGGTATCGATAATAGAACTACAGACTTTTACAGACATTCCCCAGAGATCTTCTGTTGATTTGATTTTAAGATCTTTAAAAGCTTTTATAACAGCCTGGGGGTTTGTATGCTGAAATGTAAATTCTAAAGGGCATGCCTTTACATTTTTTCTAAGTAAGGCAGCAGAAAGTGCGGCTGAGGAATTTAATGATGAAGTAGTTTTGAGAGGAATATTAGCAAAAAAGTTTTCAAATTCCTGAGCTATTTCTATATCTGAGTTGATGCGGCCATGTGCAGTCTCTAAATTAAACTCAGTATTACGCTGCTTTTTCCTACCTGTTTCATTATTTATTATTTGCCAGGTAGTTTTTATTTTATCATCAGCTGATTTTATTTTATTGCTAATATAAAGAGCTTTAGCTATTTTGCACACACTTTTAAAAGTTTTAGAGTATTTTGCAACATACTGATGAAAGTTTGTATTATTCGTATGTTGCTTGAGGCCATAAAGTTCAAAAAGTTTTGCCCTGCTTTTGCGAATACCAGGAGTCGCCCAATCGCTAAATAAAAACTTTGTGAAAATGCTTTTAGTTTGTAGTGGAAAAGAGTCATTAAATTGCTTATTCAATAGTAAAAAGAACTCGGCGTAGAACTCACTTGGGTCAGATATATTATTAAAATTCTGAACACATAAATTACTGGCCAAAGACTTATTGAATTTGTTTAAATTTGTACATGTAATTGGCCTAAATCTTATTTGAATTTTTTGTAGAGGCATATAGGAACAAAATGTTATAGTTTGTCCACTGTGGTCAGATGGCAACTTATTTAAGATATCTTTATGTAAGTATTCACAATTACAAAATGTCTGTTATTAACAATAAATAATACACAAAATGTCTGTTATTCATCCAAATTTATTTTATCACCTTCAAAGTATGCTCCTTTAGAAACGATACATTTGCGCCAACGAATAATCCATTCATCAAAACATTTTTTAAACGCTGCTTCCGGAAATGAGTTCAGTTCTCGCCGCGAATTCTCCTTTATGTCTTCTATCGATTGAAAACGGGTGCCACGAAGTGGTAATTTGAGTTTAGGAAAAAGAAAAAAGTCAGCAGGAGCCATATCTGGTGAATATGGTGGTTGCTGGATGGTATTTGTTGAGTGTTTGGTCAAAAATTCGTTCACAGTGATACCCTTGTGCGAAGGCGCATTGTCGTGGTGCAAAATCCAAGGATTTTTTTTTCCACAAATCTGGCCTTTTTCGTCGAATTTGCTCTCTTAAACGCCGCATAACGCTCAAATAATATTCTTTATTTACCATTAGACCTTCCGGTAAGAATTCAGAGTGCACAACACCGCGATAGTCAAAGAAAACAGTCAACATGACTTTGACTTTTGATCGACTTTGGCGTGGTTTTTTCGGTTTCGGTTCAGTTGGAAGGCGCCACTCCGAAGCTTGTTGACTAGTTTGCATGTCAAACTCGTAAACCCACGTCTCGTCACCAGTAACAATGCGTTTCATGAATGTTGGGTCCGAACTGACTCGTTCTAGCATGTCCTCAGCGACTTTCATGCGATTGAGTTTTTGGAGAAAATTCAGATCTTTTGGGACTAGCCGAGCAGCAACATGTTTCATACCCAAATGATTAGTTAAAATGGTACGGATCGACTCGTGAGATACAGAAAGTTCGGCGGCTATCTCTCTCAGAGTTGAATGGGGATTTTCAGTCACTATTTTCTTCACTTTTGCGATGTTAACTTCAGTTGCAGACGTTGACGGCCTACCTGAGCGAGGCAAATCTTCCATCACATCTCGACCGCTTTTGAACGCTTTGAACCACTCATAAGCACGAGTTTTTGATAAAGTCGTTTCACCGTAAGCCTTCTGTAACATTTTCAGTGACTCCGAACACGAAATTCCATTGGCGATGCAAAATTTAAGACAAACTCTTTGTTCGATATTTTTGTCCATTATGAAATTCGTAATACACACTATATATGATATTACTAAAACCAGCACTGTATCTATATATATAAAAGAAAGACGGGTTTGTTCCCTTCGTTATAACTCGAGATCTGCTGGACCAATTTTCATGGTTTTTGTTTCGTTGGATTTGTCTCCGCCCTGAATAGCAGAATACATTTTTTTTCTTTTTTTTTTTAGGTAGGGTAGGTAGGTAGGTAGGTAGGGTAGGTATGTAGGGTAGGTAGGTAGGTAGGTAGGTAGGTAGGGTAGGTAGGTAGGTAGGTAGGGTAGGTATGTAGGGTAGGTAGGTAGGTAGGTAGGTAGGTAGGGTAGGTAGGTAGGTAGGGTAGGTAGGATGGGTAGGTAGGGTAGGTAGGTAGGGTAGGTAGGTAGGGTAGGTAGGTAGGGTAGGTAGGTAGGGTAGGTAGGTAGGGTAGGTACTGTAGGTAGGTAGGTAGGGTAGGTAGGTAGGTAGGGTAGGTAGGGTAGGTAGGGTAGGTAGGGTAGGTAGGGTAGGTAGGGTAGGTAGGGTAGGTAGGGTAGGTAGGGTAGGTAGGGTAGGTAGGGTAGGTAGGGTAGGTAGGGTAGGTAGGGTAGGTAGGGTAGGTAGGGTAGGTAGGGTAGGTAGGGTAGGTAGGTAGATAGGGTAGGTAGGTAGGGTAGGTATCACAGTTAAGACAGGACAACGTCTGTCGGGTCAGCTAGTTTAATATAAATAACAGATGCAACTCAAACTCCGCGCCAAAATGGAAAACAGTTGTGCCAATCTAACAACTACAAAAAAACAAAAATTTGAATTTGGAACCATAAACAAATCATCCATTCCCGATACTTTTTTGACTGAATGTAAGTTAAATTGTTCCTAACAAAGTGGATTGATGTCTGAAATAAAATTTTATTATTATTACTAACTTCCGCCCGCGGCATCGCCCGCAAAATACGTCGACAAATTATACACATAAACCTTCCTCTTGAATCACTCTATCTATTAAAAAAAAACATCAAAATCCGTTGCGTAGTTTTAAAGATTTAAGCATACATAGGGATATAGGGACAGAGAAAGCGACTTTGTTTTATACTATGTAGTGATTATAATGTAAATTTGTAAAAGAGTTCAAATTTAAATTCGAAAAAATACGTAGACGTAAAACTACGCTTTCAATAAGGACCTTTAAGTACTGTGCTATTCTGCGAAAATAACCATGTGAATACGTAGATGAAGTGAGCCGTCAATAGTGTCAATTCACCTTAGTTTTCACGTGGAAATTTTTACAGAATCGACCGACTGTTTCCTACCGCACACACAAAGAAATAAATATGATATTCATAATATATTTTTCCTTCATGGTAACGAAAGTTGCGAACTACGTAACTTGCTCATTAGCCCCGACAAAGAAGTCATACAATTAAAATAAACATTAAATGTTTCGTTTCCATAACTTACGTCAAAGCTTTACAAATAAAAGTTTAGCAAGAAACCTTAGCGATGGCGGTGCGCGCTACTTTTTATAGCTTGGTCTAGTAAATTCGCATCGACGGATTACAAAACAACTCCCTCCTCCGCCCCCAGGCTTGCTATATATACTGAACAATTTTTCCCTTTAATTTCTTAGTATTTCATTACACTCTTAGTGTACAACATCTCTGATCTGATACGTGCGCGTAATAAGAAACAAATATGTCGGGTTGCACCCTTTATTTATTGCGAAAGTTTATTTAATTCTATATTCCAAAAATTACCATTTTAATTTTATTGCAAAATCAGTGCGTGTCAAGAGCAAAATATCAATAAAATACCTGAATATAAAAGTACCTATATAAGTAAAACCGGTAAAACGTATACGTACTTTCAAAGATAACGGTTACTATCTAGCACCTTAATATAAATCTTGGATATCGTTATCGGAGAAAAATGTGGTGCACAATGTCAACACTAATCGCAATTAGAAGCGTGTGGTATTAACGCACGGTCAATAATTATCACCTGTTTATAATTATCGCTGTTTAATTAGAATAATTGTGAGTGTTAAAATGTTTGGGATAATCGGTAGCGTGGTGATTGTAGCCATTGGAGCTGTTCTCGTGCTGGGCAGCTCTCTCTTCGGGTACTTCTGGGTCCCTGAAATCGTCAAGAATGTAATCATCAGCGTAAGTATTATAAAAACTATTCTTTAGAAATATTTTTACGATTATTATCGTAAAAATATTTCTATATAATCTACGATTTTAGAAGGGACATGTTGTCAAATCGAAACGTATCGTTAATTTTATCACCGCTTCTCATAAAACGATGAAGGAAAACATAGAGACGCCCCGTCTTTCTTAAAATCAAACATTCAAATTTAGTGACGTTCACCATTTCGAGCTGGGCCGGTGTGGTGGATTATGGCCCAATATCTAGCATGCGTTCTGGAGATGCACAGTACAATATCTAGGCCAATTTATTATGGTTTATTGTTTTTCGAACTCCATTAATTTCTCGCGGAATCGAGATGAATTAAATGTTTTTTTTTGTTTTAATAAATGGGATACTAAAATCACTTCACATTACCATATTAAAAAAAAAAAAGAAGTCATAATTTGTTGTCATTAGAAGACATTGCGAAGCAAATTGAGGTGCCAAAGTCTCTTTTCAAGACCAAACATTCATATTAAATACATCTATTGAGCTGGCTTTTTTGTGGGTAGTACCAAAAACATTTTGGGTATACCTGTACCAACCGACGGCACTCAGGCCTCATACATCGCTAAACCCAAACCTAACTGAGGGAGCTCAAGTGTGTCCCATTTCCGTGTCCCGCTTCCTCGAAACACTCGTATCTCGATGCAATTTTACTTCGACAACTCTCTGGCGGACATCATTAAAGCTATGTACTTCCATATTTTCTATTATGTATTGTTTGAAACTTTGCTACTCAATACCTTTGTTACACTTTAACTACTACTCTGTATCATCGCTTATTAAATTGATAATGTTAAATAGATTTTCATAGAATGTGATCGATTACAATAGATGCAAGAATTCGAACGTCGTGAACAATTAAAGACATTTGTAATGTCCCTGTAATGTCTCGCTGATGATGGCGTGTGTTGTGGATCGTTTAGCTCACTCAAAATGGTTGAGCTGAATGGTGGTAATCCATGCGTCATGTTCGTGAACGGGCGCCATCAGTAGGGGCTGGTCAACGGGCCGACCTCCCTGACGGCGTCAGCGTAGCAAACTACGCTGCGTAGTTTGCTACGCTGACGACACGCTGGTCCTGGCGCAGGGGAGGTCGCATCAGGCAGCGGCCGACGCGATGACACGCGGGGTTGCGACAGTCGTTGAGAGGATCCGGCAGTTGGGTCTCGAGGTGGCACTGCACAAATCCGAGGCCATGTCCTTTCATGGGCCTCGGAATAGGCCACCATCGGGATCCCAACTTACGGTAGGAGGGGTTCACATCGGCGTCGAGACCACGATGAAATACCTGGGTCTGGTCCTCGACAGCCGATGGAATTTCGTGGAGCATTTCCGACGTTTGGCCCCCAAGCTGGAACGGACTGGGGCCGCCTTCAAGCGGCTCTTGCCCACTTTGAGGGGGCCAAACGCCTCCTGCCGGAGGCTTTACGCGGGAGTCGTGCGGTCCATGGCGCGTTCATTGCGGCGGCGACCCGCCCACTATCTGAACGCGCCCCAAAAGGTGGTAGCCATTCGGCTAATCCGGGGGTACCGAACGATCTCGGGCGAGGCGGCAAGCCTCCTTGCCGGACTGCCGCCGTGGGATCTGGAGGCGATAGTCCTCGCGCGCCTGTACGAGTGGCGCGCGGAGGTACTTAGCCGGGGGGAAACTCCGTTTCCGCAGCAAATTGCGGCGGAGCGGACGGACCTCCGGCGCGATCTGGCGGCCTGGAATCAGCGACTGTCGCAACCCAGCGCAGGGCACGCCACGATAGTGGCGGTAAGGCCCCTCTTTGAGGAGTGGCTAGAGAGGCGTCACGGCGCCCTCACCTACCGCCTGACGCAGGTCCTCACCGGACATGGATGTTTCGGGAGGTTCCTGCACATCATCAGGCGGGAGGAAACGCCCGGGTGTCACCACTGCGAGGATCGCCCAGAGGACACGGTAGAGCACACGGTGCAAACCTGCCCCGCTTGGGCGGAGCACCGCCGTGTCCTCGTAGAGGCGATCGGCAGCGGCGACCTCTCGCGCCCGGCCCTGGTGCAAGCCATGGTCCGGGGCGAGAGGGAGTGGGAGGCAGTCACCTCCTTCTGCGAAAAAGTCATGCTCGCGAAGGAGGTGGCGGGATGGGAGAGAGAAAGGTCCTCCCGTCCCAGCCGCCGCAGGAGACGCCCCAGGCGTCGGGAGCCACGTGACGACTCCCGGCCACCGTGGGCGCGGGCCTGCGGACGGTGAGTAATGGGTGACTCACCGTCCGATCAGCACCAGACCCGTGCCGTACGGCGCGTATATGTTCCACGCGCGCCTCAAAGAGATGTCAGCATATAAAGGGGCCCCTCAGGGCCAAGCCTGCCGGGTAAGCGGGATTGTCCGAAAGGGTTACCGCTACCCCGGAACATAAAGGGCTACGGAAGGAACTTGGATGGGTTTTAGTCAGTAAGAGTCTGACACTCCCTTCCGCTCCACCCAGAGCGGGAGCAGTCATTGGATGATTTCCCAGCCTTAAAAAAAAAAAAAAATAAGGGGCTGGTCAAAACGTAGCGACCACGGCTCTTTTAAAATTTAATTTAACTTTGAATTGTTTTTTAAAATCTTTTAATGATGGACGCTTTTTTACGTTCTGCATCGTTCTCACATGTATAATTCAACATTAATGATGTAACCCAGTTTTTGTAAACATATTTTGATTTAAAAGAGTGTGCATGGAGTTCCTTGTCCGTTCTTCTCCATAGGTACCTACTGCTTTGGAATGGACAACTAGCTTCATCTTTTTGACTGACCGACCGCTTAACAAAGCTTCAAAAGTGCCTGTAGATGGTTTATTTGAAATAAATGCATTGAGTTTGAGTTTGATTTATTATGCCAGCTTCACCAATTACACTGAACGCGATCAGCCCATCTAAAACGCGTTCATGAGCTTTCAGTGTCAAGATTGCATAGAAAATGATTACATTGATAGTTCTTTTATAATCATGGTTCATGCGCTGATCGCGTTCAGGTTCATTGTTGAAATCCCAATCGTTTAAAGTTTTCTCAAATGTTTACGCGCCTTCTTTGATTTGTCAACCAGTATCTTGCCTGGAAAATATATATTCCTAGAAAATAGTTGATGCGAGAATACGACAGCAAGAAAGCTAGCAGCATCCCTTTGCCAATAATACAAGTCAATTTCGCTCGTTTCTCGCAGCCGACTTTGCTTCCTTTGTAAAATTATTCCTTTTAAGCTTTTATGAAATGTTGAAAGTGAAGGTTTCGGATATTAAAAGTTTAGCCGTATCGCGGGACTATAAGCAAATCAAACTGGCGTCTTTGACCACGCCGGATGAAGTGAATGAAGTTGTTCGTAGTTGGGATTTTATCCCAAAAACAAACTTAACATTGTAGTTAAAGAACATGATCTCCCGCGTACTTCAAAATACGTTAGTTTATTATTTGCAAAATTAAATGTAAGTTTGTTATCGCTAAAACATATTTTCCTAAGTGATTAACTACTAATTTACGGTTTCCAGACTTAATCCTTTACTTGGGCTACGATAAGTTGCTCCTCGCCTATATATTTTCATGATTCTAGGTCAATGGAAAGTACCCTGTAGGTTTCGATTTATTTGTGAGTATTACAATATGTTGCATAAATGACCGTATTTTGTTATTGCATCGACTTAGGGCGGATTCAACCAGTGAAACTAATCACAACCAGCATATAAACCCGTTTGAGAGCTGCCAGAGTCATTATGTTCTTTGGAATATTGTCACATAGGTCTTGAACAAGGTTTAGATGTAGATCGCGTTTAGTTTCATTGGTGAAATTGGCACTTAGAAGCGTGATTTTAAAGCCCCAATGAACCGTAGACCTACGTATGTGATATTAATTTCAACGTGATAATTTTACGCGTGCCTGAAAAAAGGGTCCCGACTGACAGAGAGTCGGCCAGAAAAGTAGTGATCCTGTGAGCGTTCCATTGTTTCAATAATTAGAGAAAACAAAGATAATTTAGTGTATCCGTTTCCTTTTCCGTTTCCGCTGATAGGGCAGGATGTTCTTCATGATATTGTCTCCAATTATATCATCTAACGGAAGCTGGTCCTGTGGAACCAGGTCATGTGTCCAAAAATACTTATAATATGGAGGAAGTCAGAAGATATACAATGACAATCTGTGAGCTCTATAACGAAAGCCATTGATGCGCGATTCCCTAACGACACGATCGCTTACATGATTTATGGGTATATAGGATATATTATTATAGGTAAACGCTCTCGTTTAGAACAAAGGATGAGAATCTCTTTGTTTCTTATAATAAGCTAACAACTTATTATTATTTACTAGCGACAGATGATTTTTGTCTTACGAGCCTACTGTCTTGTCTTGTCTAACTTTAACTGGGATTGTGTGGAACAAGATGTCCTGGAAAGCATGCTGAGACAACATATATCCCTTGTTTAAAATTAACTTTCTTAGTCCGTAGTTCCAATATCTTTTGAAAAACATATCCAGCACCAACGACAAATCATCATCTGCCTAGCCTTTTCCCAACTATGTTGGGGTCGGCTTCCAGTCTAACCGGATGCAGCTGATTACCAGTATTTTACATGGAGCGACTGCCTATCTGACCTCTACAACCCAGTAACTGGGCAATACGATACCCCTTAGTAAGACTGGCTGTTTTTCGGGCTTCTGTTTTCTGACCCGTAACGACTGTCAAAGATGCACAAATGACAGCCGGAAATGACCAACGGCTTAACGTGATTTCCGAGGCACGGAGGAGTCTCGGTATGTAAAGATGGTCAGCCATCCACGGGCAACTTCGGCAAGCGTAGCTTAACCTGGTGGATCGACCTGTGCGGCTGTTAGTACTTAGCCACGAGCTCCTCAACCAACGACAAAATATTTATCTTAAGATACTAATTTTGTCTTACCTCTGAACTATTTTCTTAGGTTAAAGATTATGTCTCACTAGGAAATCATTCACCAATCACCATTGTCGCGCTGCCTGAAAAAGATACATAATATGGTGGTGGCTATATGGTGGCTTTCCCCTCTAAACGAAAACTATCTATGTAGTTAAGTTTATGTTCGAGCCGTTTGGGGTTGAAACACTAGGGCCGTGGGGTCCGAGTGCTCATCGAGTATTTTGGGATATCGCCCAGCGGTTGATCGACTCTACACGAGATCAGAGGTCTGGCTAATTTTTAGGCCGAAGAATGAGCATTGCCATCCAACGTGGCAATGCTGCCAGCCTTTTGGGCACATTTCCGACTGACAGCGATGGGGATGAATTTTTTGACGCCCAAGGAGCTCTTCCCTTTTTTTTACCACTTCTACATAATAGATATATTATTTAGTTTTTCGTTGTATAGTAATTAGTTATATGTACAATATGTTATTGGTAAAATTAATGAATTATACAAATCAGCTTTGAGTTAAAAGTTTTACAAATTCAGTTCAAAACCTTTGGTTTCGAGACAATTGTTTTACAAACTTAAAATATAGTCTGAAATCCAGGGCCGGTACTATGAAACGAATGAAAAATCCCAATAACACTTAGCCCGACACGGGAATCGAACCCAGACAACGAGACCGATAGGGCAGAAAAAATTTAAGAAGTAATAGCAATTAAAATAAATCAATGGCCTATTTAAATAATACCGCAATGGTTCGCAGATCCGTAATGTTAGTTGTGGGTTAAACATTACGTGAATAAATATTGAACAATGATGTGATAAAGCTACGGTGCAATATAAAAGAAGACGTATATGAAAGTGACAAACATTTTAAAAGAAGTCAAAGTTAAATCATTTATGTCAAATAGGCACAAGAAAAGCACTTTGGAATGCCAAAATAGAATTGATTCTAGTCGCCCCTTTCAAAAGGTTGTTTTGTATGGAAGTAAATGGGCAAGAAACTCCACCGTTACTTTTTAAACATGTTTTACAATGTTTTGTATGCATGTATTATAACATTATATGTGAAGACGACGCACGCAGAATAAAAACAGAACACCATAAAAGAAAAACACATACAGCAATGGCAGGTAAACTTAATTAAGTATGCCGTAAGTACACGGTGCTCACATATTTACAAACATTCTCAACAATTAGAAGATGTATTATTATAGTGACAAACATATTAGGAAACTGAAGGAAAACTTTGGATTTGTAATTCAAGCTGCATATTTTAAACTATTCATTACATTACCTGTACCTTGTACGAAGTGTTTTATTATCACAATAACCCCTTTACTAACAGTCGTGTTACATCAGCTGAATAGTTAACATCGATTTCTATCTTTCAGTCGTCAGAAAGGAGTTTGTCAGAAATGTCCTATGCATCAACACACATAAAACCTATAAAGTAGTTTTTTTATCGTTATTGCGTCATCATGCATCTTTGACAGTCGTTACGGGTCGTTAGAAGCTCGAAAATCTGATAGCCAGTCTTACCAAGGGGTATCGTATTGCCCAGTTACTGGTTTGTGGAGGTCAGATAAGGAGTCTCTCCCTGTAAAATACTGGTATTCAGCTGCATCCGGTTAGACTGGAAGCCAACCCCAACATAGTTAGGGCACGCCACGATAGTGGCGGTAAGGCCCCTCTTTGAGGAGTGGCTAGAGAGGCGTCACGGCGCCCTCACCTTCCGCCTGACGCAGGTCCTCACCGGACATGGATGTTTCGGGAGGTTCCTGCACATCATCAGGAAACGCCCGGGTGTCACCACTGCGAGGATCGCCCAGAGGACACGGTGGAGCACACGGTGCAAACCTGCCCCGCTTGGGCGGAGCACCGCCGTGTCCTCGTAGAGGCGATCGGCGGCGGCGACCTCTCGCGCCCGGCCCTGGTGCAAGCCATGGTCCGGGGCGAGAGGGAGTGGGAGGCAGTCACCTCCTTCTGCGAAAAAGTTATGCTCGCGAAGGAGGTGGCGGGATGGGAGAGAGAAAGGTCCTCCCGTCCCAGCCGCCGCGGGAGACGCTCCGGGCGTCGGGAGCCACGTGACGACTCCCGGCCACCGTAGGCGCGGGCCTGCGGGCGGTGAGTAATGGGTGACTCACCGTCCGATCAGCGCCAGACCCGTGCCGTACGGCGCGTATATGTTCCACGCGCGCCTCAAAGAGATGTCAGCATATGAAGGGGCCCCTTAGGGCCAAGCCTGCCGGGTAAGCGGGATTGTCCGAAAGGGTTACCGCTACCCCGGAACATAAAGGGCTACGGAAGGAACATGGATGGGTTTTAGTCAGTAAGAGTCTGACACTCCCTTCCGCTCCACCCAGAGCGGGAGCAGTCATTGGATGATTTCCCAGCCTTAAAAAAAAAAAAAAAAAACCCCAACATAGTTGGGAAAAAGTTAGGCAGATATAAAAGTATCCGTAGTTTTAAATTAGTTTAAGTCGAATTTAAACATTGTTTTGAAACACGGAGGAAATACAAAAATAACATTTTGGCCATTAAAGAGTCTTTAGGCATGAATGATGAACAAATTTCAGTATTAAGATTAATAAAATATGTTAGTACTGAGCTCTACGTACCTAAATATTTTTAGTTTCCATGACGCCAAGTGTCGCCATCTAGTATCGGGTGGAATTATGTTTCGAAACGCCGACGCTAGTAGATTTTCCTAGAACTATTTTAATAAATTACGCATAAAACTACTTACAAATGAAATGTGATGCTATCCATAACACCAGAACGTCTTTCCGAGTAATTTCCGAGTAATAACGTCAGGGCCTAGTTAAGAATCACAGTGCACAATGGCTTAGGCCACCTCCTCTTTATATTTACTCCGTGGTTTTGAACACAAAAAGTAAATTCACTTTCCTGTTGGTTCTTAGGCTAACGATGTATGGACGCGGAACAATGTCCTTTGACATGACTTGAATGAACAAGACAAAGTGCCGTGAAACTATACAGACACTATACAACGTAAGTATATTATTAAGGGGGTAGATAACGCCGCCTCGTCGGGCACCTTGGAAGGACGGGGCCGGACCTTGCGGACTGCCAGTTTGGCTTCCGCAAGGGGCGCTCGACGGTGGACGCCATCATGCGCGTTAGAGCCCTCACGACGGGGGACGCGGTGTCCCAGGGTAGGGTCGTCGTGGCGGTGTCACTCGACATCGCCAACGCTTTCAACACCCTGCCCTGGAGTTGCATTGGGGAAGCACTCCGTTATCACCGGGTGCCGACCTACCTCCGTCGAATAGTCGGGGCGTACTTGACGGACAAAGCCGTCATCTACCCCGGTCGCGATGGGGAATGGAACCGGCGAGAGATGTCGTGCGGTGTCCCGCAGGGATCGGTTCTGGGGCCGTTCCTGTGGGACATCGGTTACGACTGGGTGCTGCGGGCCGACCTCCCCTCCTTTTGCTGACAACACTGGTAGCCGGTCGTCAAAAAAACGATCTCTAGGTTATTTAAATGTAAAAAGTTAATTTAAGTGTTTTAATTAGGATAAATTAGTGTAATATAGTTGTAGCTAGTAAGTTAGTAGTGTATCCTGTGATTATATAGTGTTTTTTGTCGCGATAACTTCGCACAAAAAGGAAAATTAACCGGCTGTCAACGCGCCCTACCCAACGGCGACGGATTTGAAATTTGCACTCATCAATCCCGGGGAGTATTTTGTTTTATCTAAGTTGTTGTACACAACATTCATACAACATCACTAAATACTGCTCAGGTTCTTGAGCTACGTCCATCACACACTGGCACGGTTTATGTCTCCTTTTGCTTGACAACTAGTGGAAGCAAAATCGATGACGAAAACATTCGCTCAGACAATAAACACTGCATATTTACTACACAAAATATAAGCTCGTTACAGCTTAATTTAGGTATACTTATTTAATGCTTAAATAAATCCCCTATGTATTGTGTAACCCCTTTGTGTCATAAACTTGTAATAGTGAAACTTATTTGTGTCATACATAAATAATCAGTGTAATTCTTTTAAATTCACTTCTGTTTAACCCTCCCATTCTCCTTAATGACTTCACCCTACAATAACTTCCTTCCCTAAGACAACCCACTGACCCGTATACATTCTCTTCAAATTGATAGAATTTCATTTTTATTTTATTTATTGTTTTTCCCATCTACCTCCAACTAATTTAAATGTATTAAAACATCTTTTCTTACGCTGTTATTTAGCTGCATAACTCCACACATTACAGGTAACTGACATTTGCAAGAAAATGATGACCCGTAGTGCTACTATCAAGGAGCTGGAAGCAAAATTAAGAGCTACCTTGAAGGAGCTTGAGGCTTCGAAAGCTACTTGCAGACAGCTGCTCCAGGAAAGGGAAGACAGTGAAGTGGAAGTAGAAAACATTATATTACAGAACACTTCCCTTAAAAATGAACTAGCTCAATTACACATCCAACACATGGACTTGACTGACCAGCATAGCCAACTACAACATATTGTATGTACATTTAAAGAGTGCAGTGACACCCATGAACTGGCTTCGAATAGAATTGCAGAACTTGAACAGCAACTGTATGAAGCCCAAAAGACACTATCTCTGTCAGAGAGTATCAAAGTCAGCAAACAGGTTGCTCGCACCAGTAATTGTTTGATGAGTTGGTAGGCGGTAACTTAAAATCAGTGTGTGAGCCATCTTTAACAATAGATTTGACTGGTGATGATACCTTACCATTATGCCCTATAGTTATGAGTCATAAAAAATTAAAGAAATATATTAAAATCAATAAAATAATTAAACGTTCACAGAGAGCAATTAAAAAACATAATCTCTTGAAATTAAATATTCCACTTAGAAAGGAACGTGTTTTTCTATCAAAAAGTTTAAATAGTTGTACTATTGAATTAGATAAGTGCAGGGAAAAGTACGACATTGATATCCAGCTTCTATATAATGATATATTACACAAGGAGCACTTGTTAAAGGATATTTTTGAAAAATATGAGACTTCACAGAAACAATTAAGTGACCGCTTGTTTGAGGCCGGGGAACTGTTGGATTTGGTGAAGTGCAACGCTGAGAGTTATGAGTCTCTGACTAATAATCTCTCATGAAGCTGTGCCAAGCAACCACCATATTCTCAGCATCAGCCTGACTTGCCCTCTGCAGTGTTAGATCTTCCAGCAGAGCCCTGTGCTGTTTCACAGAAAAACAAGTCAATATTTTTTTCTGATGAATTAGGTTCAGGCTTTGGGAAAATTTTACTTAATTACCTTAGCCATAGTTTTACCAATCATAGCTATCATAACATAAGTTTTAAACAAATGATTAAAAGAATAGCAAACACAAAACTTGATAATTATTCTACAATGGTTTTGCTATTAGGTAACAGCAGTGGTATTACTAGAAAGGGCATAGTGGATGGTGTTAACACCTTATTAAATTTAAATATAGGAAAGCTAATGTTGTGTGCTTTTCCTTATTGTGATACATTGTCAAATGACGAAAATAATTATATTTATAAATTAAATAATACAATGCACAAACTGACATTATGTCATAGTGACAAATTATTGTACTTTGACACTAACAACTTTGTTAGTGGTTTTAAATTAACTCAGAGAACTTTGTCTCTGTCTTGGGAATGTAGACATCAGATTGCTATGTTGATAGCATATAATATTAATGAGGTTATAGCTAATATAACAAATTCTAGTATTAGGGACGAATCTGTGTTGTTTAGTTATACTAACAACATAGGGATTAATTATGTTTCATGATGTTGTACGAAGGAGGATCTACCTATAGTACCAACAACCTTAGAGGCCATGAACACTCAGGTTGAGTATTCTCTTCCTGCTAGAACTCATATGGACATTCTAGACTCTTCGGTTGTAGTTGTGGAGGATACTCCGGATAGTTCTTTAAACTAGTCAGTAGGACAACAGAAGTTACCACCTCTAATAACCAGTTATTATTACTACAAAATAATAAAAAGGTATCTTCTGGCAATATTACTCTTAAAACTAATAAACTAAATGGAGTGCAACACACATTAAAATTATTAAATCAAAATATTCAAGGTTGCTCTTCCAAGTTACTGGAAATAGAATTGTTTTTGGAAAATACCAAGTTTGATGTCATTTGTCTAACAGAACATTGGTTAAAAGATCATCAAGTAGTATCAATTAATTATGAAAATTATTGTGTAGTTAGCCATTTCAGCCGAAAACTAATGATACATGGGGGGTCATTAATATTAGTTAAAAATTCAATAAAATCCAAAGAACGAAAAGACATCATCACACTGTCTGTTGAACACACCATTGAATTGTCCTGTGTTGAGCTAGATAAGCATGTTATAGTATGTGTGTACAGACCTCCAAATTACCAGAATCTATCTGTGTTTGATTCTGTATTGGAAGATGTGTTAAAGAAACTTAGTACTAGTAGCAAGTCCATAATCATATGTGGAGATTTTAATATTAATTTACTAGAAAATAACTCGAATACTGTCAGATTATTAAGTCTTTTTAGGTCATTTGATTTATCCAATGTTTTTATGGAACCAACCCGAGTCACTGCTTCTTCTGCCACTTGTATAGATAATATTTTTTGTAACTGTGAATACTTACACAAAGACATCTTAAATAAGTTGCCATCTGACCACAGTGGACAAACAATAACATTTTGTTCCTATATACCTTTACAAAAAATTCAAATAAGATTTAGGCCAATTACATGTACAAATTTAAACAAATTCAATAAGTCTTTGGCCAGTAACTTATGTGTTCACAATTTTAATAACATATCTGACCCAAGTGAGTTCTACACCGAGTTCTTTTTACTATTAAATAAGCAATTTAATGACTCTTTTCCACTACGAACTAAAAGTATTTTCACAAAGTTTTTATTTAGCGATTGGGCTACTCCAGGTATTCGCAAAAGCAGGGCAAAACTTTTTGAACTTTATGGCCTCAAGCAACATATGAATCATACAAACTTTCATCAGTATGTTGCTAAATACTCTAAAACTTTTAAAAGTGTGTGCAAATTTGCTAAAGCTCTTTATATAAGCAACAAAATAAAAACAGCTGATGATAGAATAAAAACTACCTGGCAAATAATAAATAATGAAACAGGTAGGAAAAAGCAGCGTAATACTGAGTTTAATTTAGAGACTGCTCATGGCTGCATCAACTCAGATATAGAAATAGCTCAGGAATTTGAAAACTTTTTTGCTAATATTCCTCTTAAAACTACTGCATCTTTAAATTCCTCAGCAGCGCTCTCTGCTGCTTTACTTAGAAAAAATGTAAAGGCATGTCCTATGGAATTTACATTTCAGCATACAAACCCCCAGGCTGTCATAAAAGCTTTTAAAGATCTTAAAATTAAATCAACAGAGGATCTCTGGGGAATGTCTGTTAAAGTCTGTAGTTCTATCATCGAAACCATTGCGCCCTATTTAGCTTTCATATTTAATACTAGTGTGGACCAAGGAGTCTTTCCGGATCTTATGAAACACAGTAAAGTAGTGCCATTGTTCAAATCCGGTGATAGTAAAGAACCCAACAATTATAGGCCTGTGTCAATTCTGCCAGTTCTCAGTAAAGTGTTTGAAAAGTTGATGCTCAATCAAATGTTACGTCACTTTAATAAAAATTCCATCTTGCATGAACAACAGTTTGGTTTCACCAAAGGGCGTTGTACTACTGACGCTGGTGTCACCCTAATAAAGAACATTTTTAACGCCTGGGAAGAGGCACAAGATGCCATTGGAATCTTTTGCGATCTCTCTAAGGCGTTCGATTGCGTAGAACATGAGACGCTTCTGCTGAAACTAGAGCACTATGGGATTAGAAATACAGCCCTTGATTTACTTAGATCATACCTGAAAGATAGAAAGGTTAAAGTTCAAGTAAATGGTGTGAACTCGCTGGGGTCGGAAATGACAATGGGCGTTCCTCAAGGTTCGATATTGGGTCCATTCCTATTTTTAGTTTACATTAACGATTTACCCCAATTACTTCAAAATCAACCGAAGATGGTGTTATTTGCAGATGACACGTCATTAATTTTTAAAATTGATCGACGCTCACAAAATCTTGACGACGTGAATAACTCTATTCTTCAGGTCCAAGATTGGTTTACGGTAAATAATTTGGTACTAAATGAAAAAAAAACCAAATGCATTAAATTTAAATTACCTAATCTTAAAAGTAGCGATTGTGACATCATATTGAACGGAGGAAAGCTAGAATTTACTAAGCAGACGGTTTTCCTGGGAATCACGCTAGACGACAAGTTACAATGGGGTCCCCACATAACAACTCTTGCGGGACGGCAAAGCTCGGCCGCTTATGCTGTTAGAAAGATAAGGCAGTTGACAGACATAGAAACCGCGCGCTTGGTCTACTTTAGTTACTTCCACAGCATTATGTCGTATGGCATCTTACTGTGGGGTCGGGCTGCTGACATTGAATCCATTTTTATTCTGCAAAAGCGAGCTATCAGAGCTATTTACAATCTACGTCGCCGCGAATCGCTTAGGGAACTATTTAAAAGTATTAATATTATGACGGTACCATGCCAATTCATTTACGAAAACATTATGTATGTAAGAAAAAATCGACATCTTTTTAACAAAATAAGTGATAGGCATAACTTTAATACTAGAAATAAAGATAAAATAGATCAACCCTTTTTTAGGTTATCAAAAGTACATACATCTTTTATGGGGTTCTGTGTTAAATGTTACAACAAAATACCTTGTGACATTCTGCAATTAAATGAAAGAAAATTTAAAACTCACATTAAAAATACACTTTGTAAACAAGCATATTACAAATTAGAGGATTATATAAAGGATAAGGATGCTTGGAAACATGCTGGTCCTGCTCCACAGGGCAATCTGGTGTCTAGACAAAATCAAACTGGTTGCTAAGTAAATTTGGTAATAATTTATTGTTTATAAAATACTATTTTAACATGTTGAAATAACTTCTCACACATTGATTGATTTATTATTATTAACTTTTAGAATGTTTGTAAATATGTGAGCACCATGTACTTTGACATACTTAATTTTACCTACCATTACTATAACTATGTGTTTTTCTTTTCACTTTTTGTGGTGTAGTGTTTTTATTCTGGGTGCATCGTCTTCACATATAATGTTATAATTCATGTATACAAAACATTGTAAAACATTTTAAAAGAGTAACGGTGGAGTTTCTTGCCCATTCTTCTCCACACGAAACTACCTTTTGGAAGGGGCGACTAGAATCAATTCTATTTCTTGTTCATTTTGACGTTCAAAAGTGCCTTACTTGTGCCTATTTGAAATAAATGATTTGACTTTGACTTTGACGGCGTCAGCGTAGTTTGCTACGCTGACGACACGCTGGTCCTGGCGCAGGGGAGGTCGCATCAGGCGGCGGCCGACGCGATGACACGCGGGGTTGCGACAGTCGTTGAGAGGATCCGGCAGTTGGGTCTCGAGGTGGCTTTGCACAAATCCGAGGCCATGTCCTTTCATGGGCCTCGGAATAGGCCACCATCGGGATCCCAACTTACGGTAGGAGGAGTTCACATCGGCGTCGAGACCACGATGAAATACCTGGGTCTGGTCCTCGACAGCCGATGAAATTTCGTGGAGCATTTCCGACGTTTGGCCCCCAAGCTGGAACGGACTGGGGCCGCCCTCAAGCGGCTCTTGTCCAATTTGAGGGGGCCAAACGCCTCCTGCCGGAGGCTTTACGCGGGAGTCGTGTGGTCCATGGCCCTTTACGGGGCCCCGGTGTGGGTGCGTTCACTGCGGCGGCGAGCCGCCCACTATCTGAACGCGCCTCAAAAGGTGGTAGCCATACGGCTTATCCGGGGGTACCGCACGATCTCGGGCGAGGCGGCAAGCCTCCTTGCCGGACTGCCGCCGTGGGATCTGGAGGCGATAGTCCTCGCTAAAATTGGTCTAAAAGCTTTGTTTTGGAAATCGAGAAGAAGGATTTATTTTAAAAAATAATATTTGTTTGATCATATAAGGTTACTAATAATGAAAACTAATGCAATGGCGATATGTAAAAAGATCATCTAGTTTTACGTAGTATATTAAACCAATTATCTGGTTTAAGTCTCGTTACGTTACGTACCCGTTACGTCTCGGTACGTCGTTACGTAGTTTAGAAGGATTACGCGATCACACAGTCTATGTGACTGTGTGACCGCGCAAGGCGAATTTAATTTGTAAAATTTATATAGATAGATAATATAAAACGAGATATTATAGCCAAGCTGTTCAAAGTAATATTTGTATGCTTGTGACTATAGTACCTCCTTGAATCACTGTTGTTCGTTCTCTGAACATATAATAAAGATACAAAAGCCTAACCTAAAGCAACTAATTAATGTATCTAAAGGAAGTTATTCATTATTTACGCACAGTAAGCATATTTCCTTTTATTACCTACGAATAAACTGATCAAAGATACCCTCAAGCTAATAATAAATTACGAATTCAGTCTATCAGTCCTTTGACATGACTAAAACCCCCTCTTGTCAAAGGGAGTCGATATTCCATAGAACGTATTCTACCTTAGAGATGGATAAGATTTGCTTAGCTGCAGCAGAGGAACCACGTATTTCCCTTTGAGCACGGCCATTGGAAATATCTTCCCAAGATGTCTGATGCAATATTCAATATTATAAATTCTTGGAAAGTGTAGCGGCGGAACAGGGGCGGGCATCTATATAAATTAAACTCCGTTTAGGGTAGTGCTGTTAGTTCTTTGTTTTTCCTTCTAAGATAATAAAATATACTTACCTATGATAAATTAAAAATATGTCACTGTGATTGAGAACGTGCAAACTACTACTCAGCTTAAATGTTAGTCAAAGCCCGAGATAACTTTGTCAATGCCATTTTATCTTTAGTTTTATTTTATTTTCTAGCTTAATTAGGTATATTTGGTCATATATACATTATATGTAGATAGGCCCTAGCACAGCGGGCTGTGCTGGGGTGGAAAACCTCAAGCGGCGCAAATAAAACAACCTTATAGGAAGTTATATGTTTAAGCCGTTTGGGGTGAAAACACTAGGGCCAGTGGGGTCCTAGTGCTCATCGATTATTTCGGGATATCGCTCAGTTGTGGGTCGACCCTGCACATGACCAGAGGGCTGGTCAATTTTTAGTTCAAAGAATCAGCATTGCGATCCAACGTGGCAACGCTGACAGCCTTTTGGGCACATTTCTCACTGACAGCGATGGGGACGAATTTTTTTATGCCTTATTAGGTTATCCCTTTTTTTTAATACTATTACATAATATATACATATTTTAAATTGTATATTGTACTTAAGATTTATGGTTAATTAGTATTAGTATGACTTTCAATTGAAATGAATTACAAATGTAGATGGAAAATTAGAGGTAGCCTGATTGCGGTGCCGATCTGTGAGCTCCGTTCGTCATCTACCCTCGCCGCATTAAATACGGATCACCAAGCTACGTTCCTTTGTCTAACTACCAGTGCATCAAAGAGGAAATCTCTCGCTTCAAAGGCATTGGAAACGCTGTATAACATGAAATTGTCAGAAGGCAGCAAATACAAATGTATTTGCTGCCTTCTGACACAAAACTGGCTGTATCAAACTGGTTTACTAACGTATTTTACCTATAAACACCGTTAGAAATAAAACTGGAAAACTGTTAGTCAAACAACAGTCAGTTTTGGAACAATGAATGGAAAACTGTTAGTCAAACAACAGTCAGTTTTGGAACAATCTATAGAAAAAAATCTAAAATAAATAACCATCGAGTTCGTTTGACGTCAGTCGAACAAAAGTTAGTTAGGTAGTTAGCAGACGCAAATAGTCGCATGCCCCGGGCAGCCACAGTAAAGCGAAAATAGCATTTCATAAGCAACTTACTAGCTACACCCACATACGTAGGCTTAAACAAAAAATGAATAAAATGTTGCATCCTAAAATAGAGTGATTTACGGAATCTGACTCTGACTCGATTTTATTTTCACTCCGAGGGTTTAGGTAGTTCCTCGTATTGACGTGGGTTGTGTTCATTTAATTTCCCCCAACTACCAAAGATAGCGAAGTCTTTTCGCAAATATGTTGGGGTCGGCTTCCAGTGTAACGGGATGCAGCTACCTCTTCTTTTCGTGTGTATAGAGACTAACCTGGAGTCTAGAGTTTCTTTTTATGCTGCCCATGGGCCTCTGACTTAGCTTCACATGCAGTCAAGAATATCTATATCTATATCTCTCAGATATGTTGGTTTCCTCACGATGTTTTCATTCACCGATTTTAAGCAAGTGATAATTATACAATACGCACATAAACCCGAACCGAGAATTAAAGGTGCGTGTCTTGGGTTCGAACCGAACTTGGCAGTCCGATGGTCACACGACTAGGCTATCACTGCTGTGCAGCTACCAATACAACTGAATATTACCAATGAATGGTAAACCCAAACTATTTAAAACAGGTGTCTCAATACGGAATCGACGATTTTACAATAAATAATGTGCGCTAAGATTATCCATGTTCCATTTGCGTTAGAAGGCCTCCTACAATATATTAAAGCGGTTCTTTGAGGAGGCTTGTGTCCAGCAGTGGACGCTTTTCGGCTGATGACGAAATGATGATGATGAAGATTAAAGACAGAATTCAAGCGTAAAAGTATTTTAGCTTTAGTAGTAAAAATCCCTGAACTCTTAGACAAATGCACACAAGTCTATTTAAACTACATCTGCAAAATGCCGGATAGCCGAATGTTATTACAGCCTCATGTAATTTTTAAATGATCGTACTAAAGCGATTTACACACGGCACCGCGCTCCGCCGCGGTAGGCGGTGAAGCGGATCTCATGTCGCATTGATCTCTAAGAAATCTGTTGATGTCTAACACACGTACACCGCCCGACCACGCGGTCTAGCGGTGCTCCTTTCTACCGCAAACTGCTCCTACCGCGCGGTCGAGCGGTGCCGGATGTTAATTGAATCGCCTTAGTTCCTATTATTATGACGTTCATCTGATTTGAAAACTGTAACACTTACAGTTTTTAATAGCTATAGTTTTTTATACCTTTCGTGTGCAATGATTACGGATACAATTAAAAAGCCATTGTGTCTCGCGTAAATTTGCGTACCGGCAGTAGATAGATGGGTTTAGTTTTTAACGGACTGCACGACAGTAGATAAAATTATTGCTTTCTTTCTTGAGAAGTATATTCAATTGGCTAGCTAAAACTGGTATAACGTGTAGATGTGACGTTGTTATAAGACCATGCAAATCTATTGTATATATTTATTTTTTTAATCAATTTTAACTTTATTACATTAACAACTTATACATGCTTAAATTAAATGACTATGTAGTTAACTGTATACAAATAAAAACAAAAAGGACACTTAGGCGTCGAAGTACTCATCCGCATCGCTGTCGTCCGGAAACGTGTGAATATACAACATTAGTTTTGTACTTCAAAACTGTTTTATGAAAAACCACAAAGCTATAAGCTTGCTATGTTACCTGGTTGTCCGTACAAAAACATGGTCACTCGCGCCTCCAGCAGCGTTTTGCGCTCCTTGATAATGTTTGGTGTCCAACTTGTAACCTTTTTTAAATATTTTTGAGAAAAAATATGACATGGTGTAGAAATGATTGGAATCGATTCAGTTCCTCATCTTAAACAAACTACATATTCAGGTTTCGCATATAATATTTTACAAAAAAAAACCTACCTTTCTGTTATAAGTTTTTCATGAACAAATCAATTATTCCATAGTTATGCATTTGCATACAATCCGGTCCGTAATGATGATGATGATAAACTAACCTTTCATTGTTTTATTTTAGGAAACTGCGTTGATTGATAACACAATACAGATGGATCGCTTCGAGTCAGTGCCCTTCGCTATGAATTTCACCGTCAGAATCTTCAACATCACCAACCCTGAGGCAGTGATGATCGGAGGGGTGCCCGTTGTCAACGAAGTTGGACCCTATGTCTATAAGTGAGTATATAATCTTCTATATAAACAAAAATCAATTGCTGTTCGTTAGTCTCGCTAAAACTCGAGAACAGCTGGGCCGATTTAGCTGATTGTGGTCTTGCAGTGTTTGTCGTAGTGAAGGGAAGGTTTAAAAGGTGAGAAAAGTGAGGTGTGTAGGTAGGGTAGGTAGGTAGGGTAGGTAAGTAGGGTAGATAGGTAGGGTAGGTATCATAATCAAGACAAGACAACGTCTGTCGGGACAGCTAGTCTTCTATCTAAATAAAAACCGACTTCCAAAAAAAACACTACAAAGTGAAAAATAATTTTGATTTCGGAAGTCGGTGTCTTCGGTTTTGTATTTTCATTTTTTGCCACCGACTTCCGAAATCAAAATTATTTTTCACTTTGTAGTGTTTTTTTTGGAAGTCTGTTTTATTTTTTGTAAAAAAGTTTTTTGTTGATTTTCAAAAACCGCTTATCCGATTTCGATAAAATTTTTATGGGACCATTTGGGAAGTATACCCTTTCCAACAAAAAAAGAATTTTTCAAATCGGTTGGCAAGCAACGGAGTTATGCGCGAACAAACATTAAAAAAAATATATATATATATACAGTCGAATTGAGAACCTCCTCCTTTTTTAGAAGTCGGCTAAAAAATCAATTGCTGTTTGTTAGTCTCGCTAAAACTCGAGAACGGCTGGGCCGAATTAGCGAAAGGAAGGTTTAAAAGGTGACAAAAGTGAGGTGGGTAGGTAGGGTAGGTAAAACAAGAGGACAACAAGACAACGTCTGTCAGGTCAGCTAGTGGGCATATATAATTCTTGTCATCTCACACTCTCCCCAAGAGACACCACATGTATAGTTAAATGCTTATACATTGGTGGAACCACAAAACCCTCATGGGCTAGTGTAGATGCTACAGTCGCTTTAAGATCGTTCGTGGGAAAAGATTTTATATAATAAAACATTTTCAATTCATAAGGTTTCCGCACGTGTACTTGTTTCTTCATCAATCTAGAATGTCACAGGTTAGAACAAAAGGGAAAAATAAACTTTCAAACATTTTGAAATACTTACGACAACCACCCGTGACTTTTCACAAAGAATCTGTACCTATGAGTTAGTCAGGGAAAGGATATTTAAGCGGGATTGTCCGAAAGGGTTACCGCTACCCCGGAACATAAAGGGCTACGGAAGGAACATGGATGGGTTTTAGTCAGTAAGAGTCTGACACTCCCTTCCGCTCCACCCAGAGCGGGAGCAGTCATTGGATGATTTCCCAGCCTTAAAAAAAAAAAAAAAAAAAAAAAAAAAAAGGGAAAGGATATTGCCCAAATAAATCCACGGGTTACTAAAACAATTTATTTGTACTTATACATAGTGGATGTCTAATTTAAAATTAGTTTCTTTCAAAATATATATATTTCTTTCCATAAGCGTCACAGCGCACACAAATCGGCAACATTGCAAACTTCATGTAAAGGGTTTCCTGTGGTCAAAAAGAGATAGGTAGTGCACCATATGGTTATGTTGCACATATTTCACCATACAAACAACGCGATGAAAGTCAGTTAAGCACACTTATTTCAACAAAGCGACGAATGCAATGAATGCCTTTAGAATTGCAGAAGTCCTCATTAATGGATATCGAGAATGGTATCGTATTGAGTGCCTCATGCAATATAAGAAATGAAAATAAATCGTTGGTCGTCGTACACTGGGAAGTCGTAATAAGCGGGTATTATCTCGCCAATAATAGGCATCGAGACACAAAACGACCAGATCTTTTTCTAGATTTGTTCTAGATCACGATAATAGGATAATTATTTTTTGAAGTAAAGTTTCATATTATTTTTGATTTACAATTAATTTTTCACAAATTCAATTTGCGCACATTCGTTTTTTTTCATCTACTTTGGGTTTTTTACCCGTACATTTTTGGGTATTCTCCTTTATTGTATAGTTGGTAGTAAATATGTTAATCAATTACATCACATGGCTTTAAAACAAATATCCTATTTCGCAATTATGTTTAAAGGTAGATTTAGTTTTAACAAGTAATTTCTATAAAAGGTCAAGAGAAGCCCTTAAGAAACTTTCAAAGTTTTTGGTAAAGGGTTGGGGGAAACAATCGTTTAAAAAACAATGAAATCTACTGGCATTGTACAATTTTATTTGTGCCTTCGTCATTAGTACTAAAGAAAGAATTATTGAGGCTTCAGTTGTTTTGTTTTTCTCCTTTTGTTCTAACTATATTTTTTCTTTCAAGAATATTTTGCGTCATATTTAATTTAAATTAATAAAGAAAAATGTAGCTAGAGTGGAGTCTATACTCCGCCCTCGCTGCATTTTTCTACAGTCGAGTATTTCTCGCCTCTTTGTTGTGCCCGCGTAACCTCCTTCTCAACTATTAAATTCTTGAGAATCGAACATTCTGGTTCAAGGAAAACATTTTGCAATTTTATATACAGCAATAGTACTTTCAAGAATACATTATTTTATTCAAGTGTAACATATAAACCGTCTTGTTTGCGTAGATTTGCGGGTATGAAGCTCGAGTCGGCAAATAAAGTATCAGAGAGCCAAGACAAGTGACAATCGTTTTCAATGCGTTTCGTATATTTGACGACACAGTTGACACAGTGGTTGAGGGATTGACTGCTGCGCAGCATGTCGCGGGTTCGATTCCCGCACGGAACAAATATTTGTACGACCTGCAAGTACTTGTTACGGGCCTGGGTGTTTTTCTATCTATAATATGTATGTATTTACAAAAAAAATGTATATAAGTAGTTTATCAGCCAGCCGTTGGTCCCGGCTGTCATTTGTGGATCTTTGACAGTCGTTACGGGTCGTCAGAAGCCCGAAAATCTGACAGCCAGTCTTACCAAGGGGTATCGTATTACCTAGTTACTGGGTTGTGGAGGTCAGATAGGCAGACGCTACATGTTAAATACTGGTATTCAGCTGCATCCGGTTAGACTGGTAGCCGACTCCAACATAGTTGGGAAATGACTAGGCAGATTGATTTTTATCATTAGCACTAATAAAATGACCTCTTGTCGTGCAGTCCGGAAACTCGTAACATAGTAGTTCCATCGACACTAGCTTTCACACCAACCTAGCGTGACGTCATTCTTTTTTTTTACAGACTATACCAATCCCGAGAAGTGCTTGACACAAACGGCGATGTCATTAAGTACCTCCGACATGAACACTTCGTGTTTGATCCGGATCTTTCATATCCGAACACGGAAGACGATTTGCTGACCATTATCAACGTGCCGTACCACGTAAGTTGCTTTTTTTATAACAACGTGTTAATTTATTATTTTTAGAGTTCCGTAACATAAAAGGCAAAAAGGAACCCTTTTTATACAAGCACTTTGATGTCTGTCCATCTGTCTGTCAAGACCCTTTATCTCTTTAAAATATCGGTTACCTATGGCGGTCTGAAACAAAATACTTGTTGTTAGTAACAAGATAACTTTATTGTTAAACTTTTCCTATTATGTTTATTAGTTACCGATGAATACGAATTGGGTATTGGATAGGGTAGTCAATAACGTTACTTTTTATGAATGGTCAAAACGCGGAATTGGTTCGTGATTTCTTTGTAATGTAACAATGTGACGTCACATATTTTTAGAATCAAATGGAATACTTATTAGCATTAAATGCAATTTCACAATTATATCTTCGCATCATATTTAATTTCTGTTCGGTGATGGAAGTTTTTAAGACGAGCGGTCTTTTATCTATGTGATTTCATATCTTATATTTGACCATTACAAACAGTCAATTTTTTACTGACTACTTGAAACAGTCGGTCCCGTGTACAAATTTTTATTACAAAAATGCATACAACGGATTGGAGTCGCCACAAGTCTAGGCGTTATAAGTCGATTGTGCACATTTAATTTACCTATCAGCATCGTCTCACTTCATGTATCTGATCCCCACGTTTACGTCGGGATGCTGCCGACCTTATGGTTGCGCGATAAGCGTGCGATGACCTTAACCTTTTCACAGCCTACGTAGGTACACAGGGCGCAATGCCTACCGCGGCGCCAAGCTATAAATGCATAACAATAGTTAAAATTAAGAACTTTATATGAAGTCGGTGGCATGAAAATCTCGAACTTCTATTCAAGTGCTTGGCGGTGAAAAGGTTAAAGGCTGACGCAGATAGGTGTAAACCACTCCCCAACGCAACGCATAGCAAGAATTCGTCGTTATCACTTTCGTATTTTTTCTATAAATCAACGCACACTACAAGCGGGTGGCACCGCTATTTATTACATCAAAAATCGTTGCGTTGCGGCCCGCTGCGGCTGAAATGAGTGCTTGGATTAAGGATGATTATTAACTGGCGCACGTCGTGCATATGCACGCATACTGGATTGCTTATACTTATGCATATTGACAGGAATCGATCTCTGCAGCCAGAAGCCATTGAGATATAATATTCATAGATATATGTACATTTGTGCTGGTGCTGCTCGTGTTTATACATAAAGGAGTGATTAAGTAGCAATAAGGGCTCTCGCAGACACTGGATTGGATGACTGACTATTCATCTTCAACTCAATCTTATAGACGAGTCGGTGAGACGCGATCTGTGTCACATTTAATCTATGATCAGCATCATCTTTCTCATAAATTTATCCAAAAACAGATTTTTAGCTTTTCATAAAATATTTGTTTTATTTTGAGGTTGAGGAATTATCAAATGTCTCCTCCCGCTCTGGCTGGAGCGGAAGGGAGTGTCAGACTTTTACTGACTAAAACCCATCCATGTTCCTTCCTTAGCCCTTTATATTCCGGGGTAGCTGATATGTATGTCTCTGTGTATCTATAAATATGCATGTGTGTGTGCGTGCCTGCACCATAACGATACGACGCGAACCAGTAATAAACTAGCATCCAAACGCAACGGTGGTTTCATTCAGTAGCTGACAGTTCACTGGCGACGAGTACGGGATAACCTAAAATTACAAAAAAAAAAAAGTTCGCGTAAAATGTCGAATATCATCGGCAATTTATCAAGTTTCGACCACGACACTCAAGAGTGGCCTATATTTAAAGGTCGACTACTGCAGTTCATAAAGTTGAACAACGTAAAAGCCGAAAACAAAAGTGCGTTATTACTGACGCATCTTTCGGATAACAGTTACCGCCTTGCACGGAACTTACTTCACCCCGATGTTCTCGAGGAAGTAACGTTCGAGGAGCTAGTCAAAAAATTAGATAAGCACTTCACGCCGAAACGTTGTGCTTTTGCTGACCGAGAAAAGTTTTATGAGGCAAAAAAATCTGATGGCGAGAGCGTCGAAGAGTGGGCGGCTCGTGTGAGGGGTTTAGCCGTGAATTGTGAGTTTGGTGAGGCACTGGAGATGCTGCTCCGAGACCGCTTCATACTCGGGCTTGCACCGTGCCGGGAACGTGACCGGCTGTTTGAAGAGGACGCCAGTAAACTCACTTTTGCTAAGGCATTGGAGGTAGCTCAACAGGCTGCGTACGCGCGATTGGCTCGATCCAGTGCTGGAGCAGTACTTGACACCGCGGCAACATCCTTCAAGGCCACGCAGATCAAGGAGGAACCTGTGTACAGGCTGAGCGGGCAGCGTGGGCAGCGCGCACGTGGCGCGCCTGTCGTGGGCGCCCGCAGCTCAAACAACAGTTTCGAAGAGAATCGTCGCTGTTCAGTGTGCGGTCTCAAAAACCACGACAAGGAAAAGTGTCGTTATAAAAACTATCGGTGCCAAGTGTGTGGTGTGAAAGGCCACTTAAAGAAAGTATGTAATAGTGCTAAAAAGGGTGAATCACGTTTACATTGTTTGAACACTAATGAAATAAATTCGGAACAAAGTGACTGCGAGGAATGTGAGCTATTTAACGCAAGGTATGTTGGTAACTCGCCTATAATAATGAGTGTATTAATTGATTCCGTAAGATTAGATATGGAGTTGGACTCCGGGTCGGGGGCTAGTGTAATATCCGAAATACTTTACAAGAAATATTTTTCCGACCGTATTCTGATAAAATCGAACCTAAAAATGGGCCTATATAATGGTCATAAAATCTCGCCCTTGGGATATTTTCAAGGTGAAATTACGTACAAGCAAAGTACCCACAACATTAAGATATTTGTATTACCAAACGGAGGCCCTCCATTACTAGGACGAGATTTTATGTCGAGGTTCAGAATATATTTTACTTCGGAAATAAATAACATCCATACTCAATCTGTAACAGAGTCCGACTCAAAAGAGGTGCGGCAACTCTTGTCTAAATATTCCGACCTGTTTACGGACGAACTAGGTAGGTTCAACAAATTTGAGGTGAATCTTGTATTAAAAAAAGGCACCCAACCGAAATTTTTTAAGCCACGTTCTGTGCCCTTCGCCTTGAAGGATAAGGTGGAACAGGAAATAGACAGACTGATTAGTTTAGGCATATTACAACCGGTAAAATTTCCTAAATACGGAACCCCTATAGTCCCAGTTCTAAAAGAAAACGGGAAGGTTAATATAGCCGGCGACTATTCAATTACGTTGAACAAAGATTTGGAAATAGAAAAATACCCAATGCCTAGGATCGAAGAGGTTTTTGCCAAGTTAGGTGGAGGAGAGAGTTACAGCAAATTAGACCTAAGTAATGCTTATAACCAGTTTGTTTTGGACGAACCGTCGCAAGAGCTCACCGCGATAAGTACATCTAAAGGTTTCTTTAAATATACGCGTCTTGTTTATGGTTTAGCAAACGCACCAGCTATTTTTCAAAGAGCGATGGAAACGTTACTAATTGGCATAGAAGGTGTTAGCATTTGGTTGGATGACGTTTGTGTAACTGCACCAACTAGGCAATTACATTTTAGCAAGCTAAATGAAGTACTAAAAAGATTAAAAGAAGCCGGCTTAAAATTACATAAAGAGAAATGTTGTTTTCTGCAGGATAGTGTCACCTACCTAGGCTACATTATAGATAGGCATGGATTACGAACATGCCCTAAAAAAACGGAAGCCATTATTAACGCCCCGCGGCCAACTAATGTCACAGAAGTTAAGCGATTTATAGGCTTAATTAACTATTATCGTAATTTTATTCAGAATGCATCAGCAAAGCTGCACCCGCTGCATGATTTATTGCGTAAAGGTGCTAAATGGGAATGGGGCGAACATCACGAACGTGCATTCAATACTGTAAAGGTCGAGCTATCATCAGAAAGGGTGCTAGCTCATTTTGACCCCGCAGCACAGTTAGTGTTGACAGTGGACGCGAGCCCCGCCGGCCTGGGCGCGGTGCTTGCGCAGCGCGACAGTGAGCGCCCGCATCTCGAGCGACCGCTGGCGTTCGCCTCAAGGTCATTATCAACAAGTGAAAGGAACTATAGTCAGATTCAAAAGGAGGCTACAGCCATTATTTTTGCTGTTAAGTATTTTCACCAATACCTGTATGGACGTCAGGAACCGTTCGTCCTTAAGACCGACCATCGCCCTTTACTCTCGATATTCGGAAAGAAAACAGGTATCTCGGTTATGGCAGCATCAAGGTTACAGCGCTATGCAATAATATTGTCTGCATATAATTATAACGTGCAATATATTAAAAGTGAAAACAATGCCGCGGCGGACTATTTATCGCGCTCGCCATTACCTGAATCTGACTGTAGCTTAGAAGGACAAAATGATCTTTCATTCCTTAATTTTCTGGATGCAAACGTCGCCCCGCTCAAGTTCAGCGATATAAAAACGGAAACTAGTAAAGACAAGATTTTACAAACAGTTATTAAGTACGTGCAAATCGGCTGGCCGCGTAAAATTAATTGTAAATTAATTTCACCCTATTTTAACTGCAAAACAGATTTAGAGGTAGATAACGGTTGCATTTTTCGAGGTCACAGAGTTGTGATACCAGCGGTGTACCGAAATAGGTTATTACAGGAACTACATTCCGGTCACTTCGGCGTGGTAAAAACAAAGAGTGCGGCCCGCAGTAGATTCTGGTGGCCATCAATAGATAAGGACATAGAGGAATGGGTCGGCGCGTGTAACACGTGTGCCGGCACTCGCGCCGCACCGCCGCGAGCGCCCCCTGCGCCCTGGCCGCGCGACTCGGCTCCGTGGCGACGCTTGCACATTGATTACATGACGATAAACCAACATGTATACTTAATTGTCGTAGATTCATATAGCAAATGGTTGGAGTGTTTACACATGAGTTGCGGTACTTCAAGTCGGGCGCTTATAACGAAATTAAAAGAATTGTTTTCTAGGTTCGGTATACCGGGTGCCATAGTTTCCGATAATGATGCAAAAATTAAGTCGAATGAATTTAAACATTTTTGTGAAATGAATGGTATTCGTTATATAACGACCCCAATTTATCATCCACCCAGTAACGGTCAGGCCGAAAACTCTGTAAAAACATGCAAGAAAATGATAAAAAGCATTATTAGCGATAACAGCCAACAAAATATGATTAACGAGAAACTGTTAGGATTTTTATTTGATTATCGCACCACACCACATTGTGCAACGGGCGAATGTCCAGCAAAGCTTATGTTTGGCCGAAATATAAC
This sequence comes from Hyppa rectilinea, assembly GCA_951799385.1. Classification (NCBI taxonomy): domain Eukaryota; kingdom Metazoa; phylum Arthropoda; class Insecta; order Lepidoptera; family Noctuidae; genus Hyppa; species Hyppa rectilinea. Next base: position 6,140,065 of record OX637300.1, on the reverse strand, counting down.
ATCCAGACTGGACCTATTACTGGAAAACAGTCATAGCCATGAAACAAAAACTGATAACTTAAAAACAAATAGGATTTTTATAATCGGCGATAGGGTATGGGTAAAATGGTTTACAGCTAAGAAAGAAAAATGGGTTCTGGGTAAAATCATTAAAAGTATAGGTAACCGTATGTTCGAAATACAAGTAAGAGATTATAATGAAAACTGTCAAAGGCATATTGACCAAATGCGGAAATACACAGGTGCAACCGTTTCGGGGAGCGAGACGAGCGGCGCTGACGTGAGCCCCACGCAGTCACCGACGCCGGCGCCGCGCCCGCGCTCCCCGACAACGGCGGCGGATGCGCCGGCAGAAATATTACCATCTAACATAGAATCGCAGATCATAGAAGGCGAGGAAAATGATATTAGAGAGGAGAATGAGTGGACTGAGGCTCAAAGTGAAGTCGACACTAACGAACAAAATAAATCTGTGACTAATCAGGAAGTCACTAAGGATCATTGCGATCTTTCCCTTGAGCCCCAGTCTACAAGACCGACTCGTAGTTGTAGACGTAAGATTAATTATAAGGTTTAAATTGTATCTGGTATCGCTCACCACGCATCTGAATTTGTCTTGATTTTTATGTGAATAAACACGTAGGTAAATATTGACTATTTTTGGAAAATACCAAATGATGGTGAAAGGTATGGTGTGCGACCAGCCAAGCAAGATGATTTGTTGTTTGTAGCCATATAAGTAATTATATTATATCGTAATTTTGAAAATAGCGCTGGAGGAGTGATATGTATGTCTCTGTGTATCTATAAATATGCATGTGTGTGTGCGTGCCTGCACCATAACGATACGACGCGAACCAGTAATAAACTAGCATCCAAACGCAACGGTGGTTTCATTCAGTAGCTGACAGTTCAGTAGCGCTAACCCATTCGGACAATCCGGATTACCTCATTTAATAGCTCACCGTTAATATTCGTATACCGTTAAGTACCTATTAGTTCTGTTCCGATTTTAATTTAACAAAATATTTTGGTGCGTATTGTAAGTGCAACAAAGAATATAATGGAGTGGCTGTTTTTGAAATTGTTGCAATATTCTTGCAATCGAGCAACGAAAGCCAGTTAAAAATTAAATTTCCTTACTTTGTTCTTAATTAATGCATGCCTACAGCATACCAAGTCTTTTTAACGAAAAAAAAGACTGTATTTTCCAGGCGACAACCAGTACGAAGAGGTATCGTGTACTCAGTAACTGGGTTATGGTGGTCAAAGAGGCAGTCACTCCATGTAAAATACTGGTATCTAGGTGTATTTGGTTAGACTGGAAGCCGACCCAAACAAAGTTGGGAAAAGACTAGGTTATTACCGTCTACGGGGGCCCTAAGCTTTGTCCGATACACAAATACATTAGTAATTGGTTCCATTGAATCATATGCATCTCTCAGAGACACAAAGGCGGGCTGGCGCACTTCTCGGTTCAATTGAGCTCTGCGAATTTATGATGTACCTTTGAATACAATAACATACGAGTAGTATCTCAGAAGATTCTTGGAGCGAAATCGCAAATTAATGTTTGCTGCAATGAATTTCATATATTATTTATTATACTTAACACATTCACTGCGGCTGCGCTAGATTGAAACTTACTTCCAGTGCTGTACAAGTCACATACTTCCCGTATCAAGAATGCCTGATATGCGTTACGACGTCTATTTTCCCGTACGTAGTCCTGACTTCAAACCTCCACAGAGGCATGGAAAGACCACAACTGATTTTTTTGTGGTACCAATCAATTGGTTACATCCTTGTGTATACACAGCTGCAGTCGCACGGGGTTCTAAGTAATACCTTAAAAGTTACAGGTATTTTTGGAAATGGTTGATTTTACGGGAAAATACTTGTCGTGGCGCATACAACAGTCATATTGCTAGGGATGGGGTGTCATAAGTAAAATATTGTTTTCGTTTCAGATTTATTGTTGTTTAATCAGGTGGTGCACAATCAACGAAATCTATTTTCAACAAAACTAATAAGTAATTAACTATGTTAATGTTAAATTTGTAACAAAAACAGTTAATTCTTATTTTATATTATTATTTATTTTAGGTAGGTACTTATAAAAGCTAAAGCACAAAAAATGTCCCTAATTTATTTATCACAATTATTTATTTTACTCGATAATTTGAAAAAAATAACTAATAAAAAGAAACAGTACAGGTACCATACCATAAAATTATATAAGCTTTAATAATTCTTTACATAACATCCTGCATATAATCACGACTAATAGGAACTTTGAGTATATATTGAGATCTAATTCAGTTATGCATATAATTTTTACTAAAGTCATTTTTATTTTTATATAAAATATTGCGTTCTGTAAAAACGTATTAAATGGGCACAGCACTACGACTAACCGAAGCTCCACGCGCGCGCACGTTCAGTGCGGTACGGGGGTTAGGATACGGCCAAATAGTTCCCGTATCGCACTATTGTAAAATAATTACCTTTCTGTGCGTTACGAAAAAATAATTCCCGTACATTTTTATTCGTAAATTTTAATACACTTCAAGCAAGGACATGGGCAATATATGCTTCTCTTTTTAACTTGTACGAATACTAGGAAAAATCACCCCCGCACGGAGCGCAAAACAAGGACAACTAGCTGCCGCACAGAGCAGAACTCAATTACAACCAAATTCTGCCCGTAACGCAGTGAATGTGTTAAAGAGTTTAACGTTTCATCGCTTGCAGCATTCCCCACCATTTTTTGTTTGTCTCCATGTGCTAGGTGCATATGCACTGAAAGCCAATTTAAACTCAAAGTCAAAGCATACCAATTAGAGACTTTTGTGAACTGTCAAAGGGCCGGTCAGTCACTAGAATGAAGCTAGTCACCCATTCAATTTCAAAGTGTCAAAACGTGCAATAGACTCCAAACAAATATAGGTTGGGGGATTAAGGTTGTACTTGTATGTGATGACGAAATAATTATGAGCGAAAGAGCCATGCTACTGCTGTTTAAGCAGACCACACTGCCAGTTTGCGACTTAATAGCGAATTTTACTAACAATGTTTTATGTAAAGTATATGTTTTTCAGACAAAAAATATAATTTATATTTAACACAATGTTGTGAAACACAGTGCAGTGCTCTATTTTGTATTATGTGGAATATAACCACATCACTTCCCACGCTAACTGGCGTTATGAGAAACCGCAGACGATAGATGTGAGAATATTCTTGAAATTACGACTCTATCTACGAACAGTTTAATTTCACCTTTCAAAATGGTGAAGAAAACGGGTTTATATAAAATTCAATGACATGTGTCATCCAAACAATGTCTAGCGTTGCGATTAGCCAATACATGCAAAGTTCGAGAGCATCAAGAATTATATACAAAACGCGAAGCAATAATAATAATTTCAATTTCTTGGCTGTAAATGTTATTATAATGTAAAGGAATATTTATTAATGATCTAAAGTGTTATAAATTATCCAATAAATTTTATTACACAAATTATTATGATGAAAATTCCTACATATAAAAAAATATTTATATTGTAATATAGAATATAGTAGTATAACTGTATACTATATAATATAAATATTTTTTATTTATTATATTACTGAATAGACGTGGTGTATGTACGTAGGCGCGGCGTAGCCGTATGTAGGTGCGTAGCGGTAGCCGCGTAGCAAGCAGCGTAGGGGAGGCGTAGCTGCGTAGGCGCGGCGTAGCCGTATGTAGGTGCGTAGCCGTAGCCGCGTAGCAAACAGCGTAGGGGTGGCGTAGCTGAGTTTACTAATACGCTAATTATTTTCATTTAAAATGTGTAGGCACCCTCGAGTATGCTATTTGGTTGAAAAACAGTGAACTAGTACATAATATAATACATGCACTTTTTTACTCGTTTTGTTCCGCTTGCTTGCGTACTAAGTAACGCAGACGGTCGCGATAAAAACAGAAAATAGGCCTCTGCCTTTTTTTTTTTATCAGTAACTTTTTATCTGCATCACAGTAATAAAAGGTCCTATTTTCGTGCGATGATTGTGATTATTTTACATGTCTTGTAAATTATGGAAACGGGGGGCAGGATTTGGCATTTAAGTGGGATTGTCCGAAAGGGTTACCGCTACCCCTAAACATGAAACGCTAAAGAAGGAACATGGATGGGTTTTAGTCAGTAAGAGTCTGACACTCCCTTCCGCTCCACCCGAGCGGGAGGAGTCATTTGATGATTTCCCACCCTCTGAGTCGGTTCTGACATTGTCGTTTACTAGGTAGGCCTTTTTCAATAAGATTCTGATCCTGATTCTGAGGAAATAATTATAAAGAACCTTACGTATATATATATGAGTATGTAAACGATCGCAAAGTTCGGAGCCTTACCGCACTGAATAGCATCGCAAATAGACTAAAGAGATAGCACAAAGTAAACAAATTATTTTCAAACTAGAGCTCGCTTAGAATGCATTTATCGGAAAATGAATTCCCGGCAACGCTGAAAGGAATGTTCAATGTTTGTTACCATACAAGTGGGTTTTATTTTGTACTGCTGCAGTCGCTTTGACTCTCTCTGTAGAATATTGGTAATTCAGCTGCATCCGGTTAGACTTGAAGCTGACTCGAACATAGATGGGAAAAGGCAAGGCAGATTTCAGCTTTGTTACAGACACTCTTTTTGAGACAATTAAAAATTAATTTACATAAAATCTATCAAATCAACATGGATTTAGAGAAACTAATTAAAAAATATATATATTATTATCACTAATAATTTAATTAAAAATGGCTGTACTCGTCGAGCAGGCATCCGAAAACAGTTTGTTAGTGCTCCATTATTATCACTACATGAACAAATAATGTTACAAATAAATTATGCAAGAAATAAATACAAAGTACGTTTTACGCAAATGCGCTGAGATAAAAATAAAGACGTCTTGATTAGAACGATGTTATAGGCTTAACGGATAAACAGATTATTGTGTCCTGATTATATGAAATTTTTAATCTGTGTTATCACGCGTGATATGTGTTCGAGTGTGAGGTATGATAAGGAGATTGTAGTTATTATTACTGTTGGTAAGGTGTGAAATCACTGAGAATTGTTGTCGTAGAAAGTTATAAACTAACTGTAACTTGCGGCAAACATAATTACACTTGATTTAATCAGTATCTCTGTAAAAAAAAGAAAACCCGCTTTCCTTCTAACTCTTTATTGTTTTGTTTCACCTAACATTCCAGGAGATTGTTCTACGCCCATACATTGTTCGCCCTGGAGCCAACGGCATAGAAAAAATCATTTTCTATTTGTAAACTGCCCTTATTAGCCCATAAGAACAAAGTTTCTTGACGGACACTTTAGAGAAAAGATTTATTTAAAGAAAAGGGACCGATTTTGAGGTTATTTTTAATAAAAGAAAACTTAAGTAATTCCTTCTAAAATCGCTATTTCTGGTTTCTACAAAGCATTAAACTTCAAATACAGTAAAATATTACCGTACACGACATACAGTTGTATTATGCCTTTTAGGTACAGTTATTATTTATTGGTTGAAGTTTACTTTAAGCGAAGTCCGTTATCCGTTGTCAAAATGCTAAGGTGTCGTTTAAACAGATCACAGAATCAGTTATTCGAAGCCAGGTCACGTTGAAAGCAATCCAAATTGTAGTCCGTTAAACAGAAACAAAATCAAAAACGCCAAAAGAAATCGCCAAATAAAATACGTAGTCACAACAACACAACACAGCCACAGGTTCGTCTCGGTGAGACGCTCCGACTGACGTAGTGACGTAGAGATGCTCTCTCGAAGATCAATCATTGTATATCGATTATCAATGACCACCTATTTAATCTGTGGTTTTAATTTAGTAGACCAAAATGACAGATCAATATGACAAAAGTAAATTAATTTGTTCCGTTTCAAACATAAACACGTTGTTGCTACGATTCTACTTCGATTAAATTAATGCTAAAATAAAATATTTTGTTCCCAACGAACAATGTGTAACGTTTTAGTTTGCGACATTTAAAAATAGAGTTTAAGTACTTAAAAAGTAAAAATATGGCTATTGAAGTCGTGAAATGGTTATGAGATTAATTCACTAGAGTTGCGTCGTAAATGACATTTCAATCGTTAAATGAGAGATTTTCTGACAAGTGAAAAAACATAGTTCAATAGATGGGGTGGGTAAAAAATACGTCTTTGTTTTACTGGCTACTGATAACAAAAACAAGATCCGTAAATAAGAAAGCTTATTTGATGTCAAAAACCTGAGACAGTGACGTATTTTTTACCAACGCCTCTTTTGAACTAATATTTTCTCACTTGTGAGAAAATCCCTCATTCGACTAGTAAGAAGATTTTGTGAGTTTGTTTTGTTCATTATATTTTCAGCATAATCGTGCTAGGTTTATATATAGCTAGCTAGCCATATTCATCATAAGTTCCATTAAAATGTTCACGGAACTAATTCCATGAAAAAAATATGCATGAAAAACTTTTATGTTGCACATTTTCAATGTTTTGGAAGTGATAAATATCGAACATCCATTTATCACTAGATATTATGGACATCGTCGTCGATATCGATATTTATGTAATATGAGCGAGAGCGACACTGTCAAATCTTTTGTGACATTCACATTGACAATTCCTTGAAAGATGGCGAGTTCAGTTGGTAATAAAATCAATGAGGTCACTTTTAAAAACCTATTAAGAATTAAACAGTGTCCGCTTGAATTTATTATTTTTAAAAAGCATATTAAAATATAATTAAAATTAACGTACACGTCAAATGTTTGTTGGTTATAGGGCGGTCTAGAACAATCTCCTTTATCAAAATGATTTATTTGCAGAAATAAAGTACAGAAAGTTCTTAAAGATAGTAACATACTTACATCTCATAGAATGTCTTTAATTTCGGCGTGCTTTTAGGAAATTTATGGTCCTACCTAGCGAAAGATTATGCCAAAACACGTATGTAAATCGGGAAGTTTCGATAAAATTCAATTACAAAAAGACGTAGGAATAGTAACTATCTCCCTAAATATACACAAAATTACAGTGATTTTTATTAAACTACTCTTTAGGATCAGAGAATCGATTAATTTAAAAAGAGTGAAGCGGCCCTAGGGCATGCGAGCGGTGACCGCACCGGGCGCCGTCATGGGGGGGCGCCGAAATCAACCGATACGCTATAAGCAGGCACCGACTCGTTATTTCCCGACGGTCGAACGGATATTTTTTAACTTGTTTACAGGTTAGAGAAAACGACTAAACGCCAGATTTTCATGCTCCTAGTCGAGTTACTGGATATGAAAGATTGCTTTTTTGTGGATAAAAGGTAACCCTCCTCTATGTTCCTATCACTAAGAGCTAAAGACTGAGAAATCTTTATGCAAAAAGGCGATGCTATGCAAAATCCATACAGCACTATTAAAAGCATAAGAACGTTTTAAGTTAATTCGAGACCACTCATTGGTATGACACCTCTACAAACAGGAGCATGTGCATAATGCACCCATGTATGTGTCCCATGTAAAATGGGCGAGCCTATTGCCAACAACATAGTATTATGTACTCAGATACGATTTAGGTAAAAACGTCGGAATGTTAGAACGAATTAATTGCAGAATTATTAATTATTATCTTTTTAATTAATCAAACAGATACTACACAACGTCACTCCGGTTTTCTGGTTAAAAATCTGACGTAGCTATAAATACGAGTACCTGACGATGACGTCGTTTCGGTTTTCGACGACTTCGGGAATCCGAGAAATTTCTCGGTCACCTGCGCTTGAGTGATGACACGGGAACCTCTGAGGATAATTGAATTATCCGCCCTTTGGGTAACAAGAGATCTAGATAAAACAACAGCGTGCTTCACCTTCAGGAAAACAAATTAAATACACGTAAAACATAGTTTGAGGACAAATCCATCGTGCCCCAGAGACTTCCCACATTTCATGTGATGAACACAATTAAGTAACATGTCTAAAGTTATCGTGAAGCTGAGCTCGCTCGCCCGGGCATGATGTCCTGTCGTTTTAAATTGCATTGCAAGTTCCTCAGCTAACATTTTGAGCACTACACTCCAATAGGGATAGTTTCCGTAGTACATTATTTTTAAAAGAAGTGCATCAAACCTAACACAGAAAAAAATAATTAAAATTAAAATTCATTTTGACCGTTAATCTGAATATTTATATTTATATAATTAGTGACACGTTAAATTTTTTCACGTGACCAGAAGGCTGGATTGTTCTTTGGCCAAAGAATTAGCATTGCCATTATACGTGGCAATGCTGTCAGTCTTCTGGGTACGTTTCCGGACGACCGCGATGCGGATGAGTACTTCGACGCCTAAGTGTCCTATTTTTTTTTGGATTTATTTGTATATACATAGGTAGATAGCCTTTTAATTAGTACAACTTGTACCTAATTTATAAACAACTTAATTTTATGTTGAAACAATGCAAAATGAAGCTCAGCTAGTAAAGTGTTTCCAAACCGTTACAAGCACGTTCCTGTTTCGTATTATTTAGAAAATGATTTGTTTTGAAAGATGTATTTTGTTATACAAATATTGTAGATGTTGTTTGTTTGTTATAACGGCAATGTCATGAGCATAATCAAATGTTCCCTCTGTTGGGACATAGGCTTCTCGATGAGCGGGCCGTAATCTGTTGGTGAATACCACATGTCTTTTGGTCCTAAGACATGATGACATCCTCATGTCTTGAGACCAGTGGTGATGATTTAATTTTCCTAAAGTTCAATCTGCCTGCCAAGTTCTTTCCCAACTATATTGGGGTCGGCTGTCATTCAAGCCGGATGTAGTTGAATACCAGTATTTTACATGGAGCGACTACCTATCTGACCTCCACAACCCAGTCACTAACTGGGTAATATAATACTCCTTGGTAAGACTGGCTGTCAGACTGTCGGCCTTCTGACTACCCGTAACGACTGCCAAAGATCCACGAATGACAGCCGGGATCAACGGCTTAACATGCTTTCCGAGGCACGGACGAGTCTTGATATCTAAAGATAGTCACCCATCCACAGAACAAATCCGGCAAGCGTAGCTTATCCTGATGGATCGATCCGTGCGCTTGTTTTACTTACTTAATTTTCACGAACCTTTTTTTAATGATCGATCCCGCTCTGGGTGGAGCGGAGACTCGTTAGTCGGGGTTGACACTACTGAGCTACCACTGCTCGTCACACTATTAGATTATGCTTAATTTAGATGACGATGGAGCATTAAAATTGTAGGTAAATAAGTGTAAAAATGTTGCCTTTCAATCATAATGAATCAATTTGTTTGACCCATGGAAAATTTCCTTTAGAAGGATCTGTTAACGTAGCCCACCACATTCCAAACTTACGTTTTTTATTAATGGTAGCGCTATTCTACTGTTGATTAAAAATAATTAGTAGGGACATCGACGACTAGGTGTCGCTTTCAATTGGATTTATTTGTATATAGTTAGTTAGATAGTATTTTAAATTAAGTTTGTATAATTTATTTTTGTATTAGGTTTTACACTAAAATAAAAATATCTAGTTTCATCAGGGAAAGATTAAAAATTAAACTCGCGGTAGTCCTGTTAAAATAATAACTATTCTAATAATTTAAAACCGCAATGTAACTCAACAGCTGCAAAGAGGATTATTTCGGGAAATAATAATACACATGCAAAATGAAATCTCTACTCTTGTACGTATTCAAGCGCGGTGGTTTACACTCGAATTTTGCCCGTGCTTGTACCTGCACACCGCCCCTTGTTCAAGGCACCGAACAACAGAATACACTGATTAAAACCAGATATTTTGTGCCGCTCCGAAGCCCTAACTATTCAATCATACCGGTATATAAGTTGCATCGTAACAATGCGATGACGCGCCACCCCGCGCGGGCGCCGCGCTATTTCGATTCCACACTGCATGCGCCACCCTCTTATGCAGACTGGTAATAGTATTAGCTCATATACCTATTGGTACTGCTATACATCTGTTTGCAGACAGCCTGTGATGGAAATATGCATTTGATGCGTAATTGTGTTTTGTACGTAGAATTTTCTGGATGGTAATGAGCATTTACAAACCATTTGTTGTCGGTTTTCGAAAGAGTAGGTAATTTCCATGAAAATTGTAATTTGGTAGGATTACTGATAGGCTTAAAAAAACTAAGTAATACCACTTTTCTGCTTTCAATTTTAAGTCATTAACTGCCACGCAGCAGACACAATAGAAAAAGTATTGTTCGCGGTCACCGGTGACCGCGTTGGCGCTCAACGTGTTAATGTTCTCAGGGTTAAGAAAGTAGATAAAAGAGATGTAAACAAAGGGAGAGAAAAAAACACAATACATAAATGTAAAGAAAGAATTCACTTATTGAAATATAAATTTAACATACACGAAGAGAACCAACATACTAAGATACATACATACTACTAAAATAAATATCACAACATATAACTATCACTATTTTGGAGTTAAGTACTTTTCCTTCTAAATACCCCAGTAAATGGAAATAAAAACAGACTAAACTGCGTTTTACTTAATCCTTGCACCGAGATCGACCAAACATGAACTTGAATCACTTTCAGACGACTTGACAGACGGCGGGGAGCCACTAGTTTTCTACTATGTAGATATACAATGCAGCGTGCCATAGTGATATAAAAATATATGTATATCTAAACATCTCTATATTGTTTGGCATCTCAATATCAAATGTTGGTGAAAATGAGTAATTTTCATTTGGGCATTTCATTTTTCGTGTGGTTCGTGACTAAACTGGTGTCAGAGTTTTTATGCTGCCCATGGGCTGACTTAGCTTCAGATGCTGTGGAGAAATACCTCACAGACATGCTGGTTTCCTCACGATGTGTTCCTTCACTGATTTTTAAGCAAGTGATAATTTTTCAATACGCACATGAATCCGTAAATTCAGAGGAGGTTTGAAGTCGAGGCCCATGACTTGGTAGTCCGACGGACTCACCACTGGCGATCGGCGGCGGCGACCTCTCGCGCCCGGCCCTGGTGCAAGCCATGGTCCGGGGCGAGAGGGAGTGGGAGGCAGTCACCTCCTTCTGCGAAAAAGTTATGTTCGCGAAGGAGGTGGCGGGATGGGAGAGAGAAAGGTCCTCCCGTCCCAGCCGCCGCAGGAGACGCCCCGGGCGTTGGGAGCCACGTGACGACTCCCGGCCACCGTAGGCGCAGGCCTGCGGACGGTGAGTAATGGGTGACTCACCGTCCGATCAGCACCAGACCCGTGCCGTACGGCGCGTATATGTTCCACGCGCGCCTCAAAGAGATGTCAGCATATGAAGGGGCCCCTCAGGGCCAAGCCTGCCGGGTAAGCGGGATTGTCCGAAAGGGTTACCGCTACCCCGGAACATAAAGGGCTACGGAAGGAACATGGATGGGTTTTAGTCAGTAAGAGTCTGACACTCCCTTCCGCTCCACCCAGAGCGGGAGCAGTCATTGGATGATTTCCCAGCCTTAAAAAAAAAAAGGCCATCACTGCTGCACCGTAATAATATGACGAAACGGCTTTCTTAGGAAACTGTAGTTTAAACGGTAGGAATATTGTGGTCATCGTAAGACTACATATCGCTCATTTGCGATAAATTCTAAATATCTCAAAAATATAATTTTACAGGAGAACAATATTAAAGTTTTAATTTAAAATTATACCATAACAATTTTTATTTAAATCTGACAGCCAGTCTTACCAAGGGGTATCGTATCACCCAGTTACTGGGTTGTGGAGGTCAGATAGGCAGTCGCTCCATGTAAAATACTGTTATTCAGCTGCATCCGGTTAGATTGGAAGCCGACCCCAACATACTTGGGAAAAGGCTAGGCAGATTGATTGAATTGTTATTTGAGGTAACTTATTTATACAAAAATGTAGAGTGGTTAGTGTAGTATTCTGTTAAAATATTAAATCTTTTGTAAATATAAAGCGCACAAGACACACTGTACTATTTTTTCCACAGCAAGGTAATACTTATGTCATTGTCGCTGATAAATATACTTACAAATATTTTTGTAGTATTTTGATTTATGAGATTACAATCGATAATCATTTTGAATCTGAGGTAAACTTAAAGTCATAATAACAAAATATGTCGATTTTGAAAAAGTGTTTTATTAATATGCGAATCAGAAAGTGACGTAGTCTATCTTTATTTTATTACTATCTTTACAAACAATCAACAGAAGATATTGCGCTTACTTCTAAGTAAGTTATCAAGTTGTATTGGCACACCAATAGTCTTTTAAATCCACTTTCTTACGCAGTTGTCGTTATAAACTAAATAGTGAATATCTATTAGTATCATAAAGTCAGCCTCAATAAATGACTAAATGTACCGGTCAAAAACAAAATATGATCACATAGATAAAAGACCGCTCGTCTTAAAAACTTCCATCACCGTACAGAAATTAAATATTATGCGAAGATGTAATTGTAACATTGCGTTTAATGCTAATAAGTGTTCAAATTGATTCTAAAAATCTGTGACGTCACATTACAAACAAATCACGTACAAAAGCCGCGTTTTGACCATTCATAAAAAGTAACGTTATTGACTACTCTATCAAATATCCAATTTAAATCCCACATAACACATTTGAAAGAGTGTCCGTGGAGTTTCATGCCCGTTCTTCTCCATAGATACTTATGCTTTGGAATGGGCAACTAGCTTAATTTATATGACTAACCGACCCTTTGTGCCCGGCTTATTTGCAATAAATGATTTGAGTTTCAGTTTGACAACTTAGTAATAATATTGTAATCATAAAGTAATCACAAAATAAGTACCTATCATCAATCAAATTTTAGTCTTCAACGCAAAATAAACATAAAATTCATAACAATGTTAAAAATAAAAATACAATCGCAATCATAATAATATCGTAGAAAAGCATAGAACTGTGGAATTAAGTATTTATTAAGTGCCTGTACAGGCGCAGGCGGCAGGCACATAGTATGTGCCAGTGCTTTATTTGTTAATTAAGTTCGAGTGAGGACAGAGAACGGTACAAAATTAAATTTAGAACTAAAGCATAGCAAATTCCAAAGGCGGCATGACTTCGACAAAAACCGACCGTCTGCTTATTATGCCTAATGGGGTTCTATTCTAAGCAAGAAATTCTATGTATTTTTATTTCTACTGTCTGCTATTCTCTACCGGTCAGTGAGGGCCGTCTGCGATAGGACTTGTTCACGTCACTTCCTTTTTCCTATAAAACACGGAACTCGTTTGGCGGCACGGCGTTGGAAGGTATATTTAGTCGACGAATTAAAACTTAATTTAACGTTATGGAAATGACGTTAAAATTTCATTGTTCGCTTAAAATTACCTTGCCCTGATGTGCTGCCAATGAGCGCCGGGTCTTACAGTAACTAATGGGTTTCTCGTGTTTTTAAATAGAAATACGTTTTCTTTTAATGTCAGAAATAATGTGATTAGGTTTTCAATCTATTTAGGGATGAGGTATTTCGAAACGAAGTTAAAAGTTTAGTATTGGGTATAATAACGCCAGTAACGTTATAACTTTACTTTGCGCACACCATACCATACATACTTAATACCATACCACACACCATGCATGGTGTACTGTTCATATACCAGACTTGTGCTGGGAAGGTAGGCTGCACGTCAGTAGGAACAAAAAACCAGTATAACCTGACCTCTTATTCTGTTAACCACCGCGCGTGGCCTCCACTCCAGACTAGAAATTTATTTCTTCTTGTTATCATAAATTTCCCAATACCCACCACCCATTTCTTTTTCAATTAAATTTGTTTCGTGTCATTTAATACGTACGAGAGCTTCAATTTTTAAGATATTTGTATAAAGACACACAAAAGTAATGATTTAGTTGTTTATTTCGTGTTGATATCGTATCGCATTGTCACATGTTTGTGTCTTTGGCGTACAGGGCATGCGCTTGCTTGTCACAAAGCATGTGACAATAGTGTTCATAATTAAAACTCCGTTCCACTGTTGCCAGTGATATCTATGGGGTTGCAAACACCTGATCTGTATCTGAATTCTATAAAAACTCACAATTTAGGCTGACCAATTTTATTGTAGTTTCCATCCTTTTTTTTTTTTTTTAAGGCTGGGAAATCATCCAATGACTGCTCCCGCTCTGGGTGGAGCGGAAGGGAGTGTCAGACTCTTACTGACTAAAACCCATCCATGTTCCTTCCGTAGCCCTTTATGTTCCGGGGTAGCGGTAACCCTTTCGGACAATCCCGCTTACCCGGCAGGCTTGGCCCTGGGGGGCCCCTTCATATGCTGACATCTCTTTGAGGCGCGCGTGGAACATATACGCGCCGTACAACACGGGTCTGGTGCTGATCGGACGGTGAGTCACCCATTACTCACCGTCCGCAGGCCCGCGCTTACGGTGGCCGGGAGTCGTCACGTGGCTCCCGACGCCCGGGGCGTCTCCTGCGGCGGCTGTGACGGGAGGACCTTTCTCTCTCCCATCCCGCCACCTCCTTCGCGAGCATGACTTTTTCGCAGAAGGAGGTGACTGCCTCCCACTCCCTCTCGCCCCGGACCATGGCTTGCACCAGGGCCGGGCGCGAGAGGTCGCCGCCGCCGATCGCCTCTACGAGGACACGGTGGTGCTCCGCCCATGCGGGGCAGGTTTGCACCGTGTGCTCTACCGTGTCCTCTGGGCGATCCTCGCAGTGGTGACACCCGGGCGTTTCCTCCCGCCTGATGATGTGCAGGAACCTCCCGAAACATCCATGTCCGGTGAGGACCTGCGTCAGGCGGTAGGTGAGGGCGCCGTGACGCCTCTCTAGCCACTCCTCAAAGAGGGGCCTTACCGCCACTATCGTGGCGTGCCCATTATCGTGGCGTGCCCGTAGTTTCCATCCTGACGGAGGGTTTGCGTCAATGTATTTTTAATAACTGAAAAATGGCAACGTTCTAGGAAAGATTTTCAATACTCAATATATTTATTGCTTCCACGTGTGAACTTAGGTATTAGGTACAAAGATTAGATCATTGTGGACCCTGTCTGGCATTGCGAAAGTAGGAGGGAGGAAGAGAGACGGCTTTTGTTTGATTAATTAAGTATTATTTAATTGTATAACACAATGTAGGTGATTTAGAATTTGTCATTGACACTGTAATAGCATTCAGTTAATAGAAATGATTTTAATTTGGAAGGAAGGAAGGATTGGAGGATTTTTAAGGAATGCATTATTAGTTATTAGTTGTAGATGTTATTAGATATAAGTTAGGATAAGCACATTTATCGCATTGGGTTTTGTTACCTGTAATGATAGATGTAAACATGATATAAATAAATAAATTTATTTATGAAAAGGTTATTTTTTTTTGTCATTATTTATTTCTGGTAATCAATTATATAAATATTTTCATTAACTTGAATAATGTACTTGATGAGTGTATTTCAGTAATCATATGAGCTGCTATCAGGCTTATTGCAAAAATAATGAAATAAATGAATAACAGCGCAACAGCACAGCCTTTTATCTTAATTTTATCATTTCAAAGCTCGTCGCTATTTTGAAAATAGAGGAGAACTTCACTGTGGGACACCGGGGAGCCTATCTGTGGGGGAGCATTGTCACTGTTGCACTCGTTCCCCTAGACACAGTTCTAAACTATGTCTAGGGGAAAATGGGGTCATTGGGCCACTGGGGCTGATGCGACTCGACGATTTGGGTGTAGTTGTGATAAACTGCGTAGACGAGAGAGTTCTTATCGTCATTGCGATCTTGTTTTGTACTGGACCATACGCGGAAATTTCTGTTTAAGGAGAAATGGCCGTTGTATGAATTATGTATGCCTAAGTACAGTCAACAGCAAAAGTAGATGATTAAAATCAGAAATTCAATACTAAAGAACGGAGTTCACGTCAGACCTGTGTGGCGTCAGAGTGATTCAAAAGTTTGTGATTGGAAATTATACCAAACATTTACTACTAGTACAGCTGCCATATATTCGTGAACTCCGTTCATTAGTATTGAATTTCTGATTTTGATCGTCTACTTTTGCTGTTGACTGTACAATGCTTTGTGCGTAAGATTGCGGGATACAGTAAAAAGCAATGTTTCAAACCATCAATATAATTAATTTATCAGAAATATTTTTTGGACACTCTTACTTATTTTGAGTATAGAATGCTTAGAGATAGTCGGCTGTGTGATAGAATTTATAAATTCTTATGTTATAAATTAATTAAAAATCAAAACTAGACGTTGACGAAATTACTGTTGACTGGCGGTAGTAGTAGTAGTAGTAGTAGTATCAGTCAGTAAGTCTGAAACTCCCTTCCGCTCCACCCAGAGCGGGAGGTCATTTGCAGCATTTGATTTGGTGCATATCATATATTTCATGAATACGTACTGCTTAAATGTGGGTTTAAAGATTCTTTATTTATTCTAAAAGAACATACATTGTTCACTTAGCGAATAAATACATAACTAAGATAAGTGTAGTCCAGAAGCCAATCGTTTTGTTTTTTTTTGTAGTGTAGTTAGTTGCGATGTTGTGCATCTTTGACAGTCGTTACGGGTCGTCAGAAGCCCGAAAATCTGACAACCAGTCTTACCAAGGGGTATCGTATTGCCTATTGGTTCGTGGAGGTCAGATAGGCAGTCGCTCCATGTAAAATGCTGTATTCAGCTGCATCCGCTGAGACTGGAAGCCGACCCCAACATAGTTGGGAAAAGGCTAGGCAGATTGTTTGATTGAGTTGCGATGTTGTTAGTGACGTACTGTTTGAGTTTAGATTTAAATATTTTAAAAGAATATTCTTTCCGTCTCAAATGTCTGTAGCAAAATCTAGACGGAGTGTAATTAATATAAATAACGTCTGTCAAGGAAACCACTTGCGGCTGACATTCTCCCATAAAGACCAAGTTAACGCGTGTAGAACCAGCACTAATTAACGTAATTATAGAAACGTTCGCCGCATGCCGTTGTTACACTTTTTCTCGCATTTTTTATAACTCCACGTGTTGACAGCAATTATTTTACATTGCACGAGTTATATTACGATTCACATAACTTGGTTGGTTCGTCAAAAGAAAAATTGTTGAGCTCAATAAATACAGTTGAACTACACGCTGACTGATGCATGCGTGTCGTCTGGGTGAACGGGTCCACTCAATGCTGCAATGGTTCATTCTTCAAAAGGCCCTTGCAGACATGGCTCTGCATTTTTAGACTGGCATAAAATCTTAATAATTATAAAGTTTGGACTTTAAAAGCGCCCATGACCTCTGACTTAGTTTCGGCATTTCAGCTAGAAAATGCTGGCTAAACTAGTTTGAAAATATTGACTTGTAAAAGTTTCAGATTTATTTACAGAAATAAATATTTAATTTTATTTCAATCACCGTTATGTGTCCGAATTGTGCCTTAACATAACAAAGCTGAGTTTCTGGATGCAACGTAAATTAATATGCCAATACTAAAATGGTGAACTTATTTATGAAAAGACAATGTTAGAGAAGCATTACGTTTTCATTTCATTTACTTTAAAAGCCTTTTAGAAAGGCTTGTAAAGTAGAAACCTTTTAAAGCTAAGGTAACATAAATGATGCAGAAAATTTCGTTTTAAGTCTTAAATTAATCCTGTCTGTTATTGTGCGCATGGGGAGGTCACCCCCTTCTCCCCGATAAATGCTTATATTTCCAGGTACCTAGTTGAAGAAGTCAAGAATGTTGTACTATTTACATCGTTAGTGTCCGCCCACAACACCCCCGCGTTGCACCCACGCAAAATGAAACCCACTCCACATCTGTAGGGGAGCTTAAAACAGTATGGGATTAAATAATTGTGCATAATGTGAAAATAATAATGCGAAATGTTTCTGAAATTAATGGATTGGTTTTAAACATTGATTGTTTAATTTTTCATGTTACATTTCGGGGTTGGTCCGTGGATGGGTTACATATCGAGACTCCTGCGTGCCTCGAAAAGCACGCTAAGCCGTTGGTCCCGGATGTCATTCGTGGATCTTTGACAGTCGTTACGGGAAGTCAGAAGCCCGAAAGTCTGACAGTAGTCTTACCAAGGGGTTTCGTATTACCCAGTTACGGGTTATGAGGGTTAGATAGGCAGTCGCTCCATGTAAAATCAGCTGCATCCGGTCAGACTGGAAGCCGACCCCAATATGGTTGGGAAAAGGTTTAGCAGAATGATTGATTATTTCATTTTCATTTCGTCTTTTTTGAATTACTCAGTTTGTAAGAACTTACTCACACAAATTTGGATAGTCTGTAATAAGGTTATCTATCTATCTATGTACAGGTGAACTTTTCAAATCGGCGTGGATGGCAAAATCAGAAATTATGAGGAATAGCGAAAAGTACTCAAAGGAATATCGGGCTCGATTTTGATGAAAACTAAAACTGCATCATTGGATTTTTGAAAATTCTTTATTTTAGCCAGGCATCAACTCTTTGATTTTTCTTTGAACTGAGTTTTTTTTCAACCACCATTCGATAGTGTCGCTAATTGGGATCAAATTCTGAGATGTCATACCATAAAAGAGTTATTAAATGACAAACGACACAGTAAAGACCGGAACAAACTCAGTCTCTTTAAAGGTTCAGATATAATCTTGGTCAGATCATACGATATAATTTCTATATAATTTCAAAAATTAGTTTTCTTCTAAAAAAAAAAAACAACGCAGATCCTTCGAGTTTGGTAGAAAACCTAGAACCGAAAATTCGAACGCAACTACGTTGGAATTTTCGGTTCTAGGTTTTTTACGATGTTTCCTTCACCACATAAAGTAAGCCCAAAAACTACCCTGAAAGAAGAACCAACAAAGTAAATACTGAGCCAATTAGGTATGTCACAGCATTGTTTGTGTGACATTCGCACTAGTTACCGAGCCACTTGTTGATACAGAATTTTTTGTCACGATCTGTCGCGCGCTATTCTAGTGGTTGCCAAGTGTACTAACGGGCTGTGAATGTGTGTGTAAGTGCCGGAGCTCTCAGTCACGTCACAGCGTGTTTGCACGCTTGGCTACCACAAGTAAAGCGCGCGTTGCTTCGTGAGATACAGATACTACACTAATTAATCGTTACTTCCATAAATAGCACCCCATTCGCACGAGCAGGTTATCTCTATAGCAACACATTTATAAGATGAACAATGATTTTTAATGCCTTTCGTTTCAAGACTGTCGAGACCTGAGAGACTAGCTCACCTGACTGACTTCCATCCAGGGGTGAATTTTGTCATATCTTGATAGCCAAAATAATATTATATGTAGGGTAGTCCGTTCAGTTGTGTGGGTAGATTATTTTCGTTGAACGCCAATGTAGGGTAGGTAGTCTTGCTATGTGGGTAGATTATTTTCGTACAACGCCAATGTAGGGTAGGCAATCCAGTTTTGTGGGTATCCGTAGATTTTTCACGTTTTAACGATAAATGCCAGTGTAAGGTAGGCCGTCCAGTTATGTGAGTATCCGTAGATTATTTATGTTGGGCGCCAACTTAGGGTTGCCACAGATAATAAATATATTGCAACGTTTAGTGCTAAGTTGTTAAGGAACCATCATGCCATATCAATTTGGGGCTTTATTTTGACAACCAGCAACCCTACATATATAATTACAATCTATAATCAAATTGTAGAAAAGTGGTGTCTGTACAATGGAAATACATAAAAAAGTTGCAGGGGTTGTTATTATATCGATGCCGAACCCGATATTGTAATTAATTTTGTCTGTTTGTCTGTGTGTTTGCACGTTATTATCACTGGTTTTCACTAATATATTGTAATAAGTTCACTTAACATTTAATGTTTTTGTTTATTTCATGTCAATCGGTTCATAAATAAAAAACTTATGTCAATTTAAAGAATCACGGTGAACATTTGTGAAGGTGTTCTATCAGAGTTTGTCATACGTCAAATATCGTATACAGAGAAGCATTACTGTAAAGTAAATGTTTAGCTACCCAAACGAAGGTATTTGTTATTCAAAATATGCTGCCCGAAAAGTCATTATTCCACGCGGACGAAGTGGCGGGCACTAGTTTAAACATAATTTTCTTTATCATTTATTTTAATATGATGCAGCACCATAATCAGCCTGTAATGTTCCCACTCCTTTTTTTTTTTTTAAGGCTGGGAAATCATCCAATGACTGCTCCCGCTCTGGGTGGAGCGGAAGGGAGTGTCAGACTCTTACTGACTAAAACCCATCCATGTTCCTTCCGTAGCCCTTTATGTTCCGGGGTAGCGGTAACCCTTTCGGACAATCCCGCTTAATGTTCCCACTCCTGGGACACACTCCTCTCATCGAGAGGGAGTAGGCCGTAATCCACCACGCAGGCCTAGTGTCTGTTGGTAGATGTCACATGACTTCGAAGTTTTTATTTCTAGGACATGCTAGTGTTCTCACCATGTTTTCTTTAAACCGTTTTGAGTGCAGTGGTGATTGCTGATAAAATTATTTACACAAAGTAAAACGCCTGCCTGGGTTTGACCCCATGACCTACAGTTCGTAAGTCGGGGCGGTTAGCAATGGGCCGCCACTGCTCACAGCAGCATTTATCTTTATTATTTCAGTTTTCGGTTGATAACGAGTCAGTTAGTTAAGTCAAAGGTCTCGGGTTCGAACCCAAGGCACGCACCTCTGATGTTACGGATTAATGTGCGTATTGTATAATTATCACTTGTTAAAAATCGGTGAAGGAAAACATCGTGAGGAAACCAGCAAGTCTGAGTAATATTTCTTAACAGCATGTGAAGCTAAGTCAGAGGCCCATGGGAAGCATGGAAACTCTAACACCAGCTAAGTCACTTACCACTCGAAAAGAAGAAGAGAAGTTGACAAAAGTATTTTTTTTAAATGATTATTGGACTATAATTCCAAATTAAGAGTAGTTTAAGGAGGCAAGATCGGTTCATAAAAGTCGATGAAAACACAAATACGGCTGTCATTCATGCGTTGTGTTCTGACCAACATGTGGTAAAGTTTTATTAATGTAATAGAGCAAAATCCCCTTCAAGTTGGTACACCTAGAAACTGAACTTAATAAACTCAAAAGGGAGTTGGTGTTCCCGCAACTGGAAACAATATTAACAGGATCATGCTTTGCCATGCAGCAGAGGCCAATTTGTTGAACTGAAATTTAACACGAAAAGCTTAAAACTAGCTTCTCCTGCGTTCGTTCTCTTCGTTTCTAGTTTTAAAATAAATGATATCCTATAGAACTCCACAACAGTGTAGCTGTCTGTGACTGAAAAAATGTTTATAATCGTATCAGCAGATCCAAAGATAACCCGCTTCATAAAAACTCACACATTTTACTTTTTTTATAGTATCGATTTATATTTCAAAAATTTTGCTTCGACGCGATGTTCATAATTATTAATAAGTTAAACTTACATAAATTTAATGACTATATAACTAACTATATGCAAATTAATACAAAAACAATAAGGACACTTAGACGTCGAAGTACTCGCTGTCGTCCGGAAACGTGTCCGGAAACGTGCCCAAAAGACTGGCGGCATTGCCACGTTGAATTGCAATGGTAATTCTTTGGCCAAAGAACATTCCAGCCCTCTGGTCACGTGAAGTGTCGACCAATCGGCGATAAATTAAAACAAAAGGTATCGTACATGACGTATTTTGAACGTATTTTCGTATTTTGAACATCGAAACAATTTTCGTCTATAAAAGAAATTCGTTGGTGTTTTGTAATAACAATTTATAGTATTTAGGCGGTTTACACGAGTCAAATGGTTATATCATAATAATAATCGCATTTGCGTGGCGCGAAAGTAGCTCTCGTGTGAATGAACTATAATTTGACTTGATTGTACAGAGGCCAGCACATCAAGTTACCACAATCTGTCAGATTTCTTTGATAGTATTTCAACTTTATTGCAAAGATATAAGGTTCATTTTTAATTGAAAAAATTTGACAGTTAGGGATAGCTTGATGTGCTGGCGTCTGTACTTAGCTGTACTTTATTTAATGTAAATAAATTAGGCATATGCATAGTCAGCATACAATGTTTCCACTGCTAGGACACCCTCTACTGCCCTTTCTCTGACGGACGGAGTCGTAACCCCTACGCGGGCCGGCTGCGGGTTGCTAGATATTTCGAAGACGAAATCATTATTAATCTAGATCCTGTTTTATACGAAGTAAATACAACATAACTAAAGTGACCTAGCACAAACACTGCCACTATTTTTGTGCTATTCTAAGCTCAGTGCCTTCAACACAAATACGTGTTCATGGCAGTGTATGGGCTAGGCAACCTATAAAGACATGGCGCACGCAATGCGACATACGACTGACAACTTTTTCTATATTTTGTTCAAACCTCCACACATTTAGCGTCAGGTTACAGAGTTGCAGTGACAGGCTAGTGGAGTCGTACGCTCTCGCTACTTGTCGCAGCGTTTAGACGCACAGTTCTCACGAGCTCTCTATGATAGTCGCAAGCAACAGCTCAACGTCTTGTCGTCAAGCTGTCGCAGTCTGTTCCACGCGCGCCTCAAAGAGATGTCAGCATATGAAGGGGCCCCTCAGGGCCAAGCCTGCCGGGTAAGCGGGATTGTCCGAAAGGGTTACCGCTACCCCGGAACATAAAGGGCTACGGAAGGAACATGGATGGGTTTTAGTCAGTAAGAGTCTGACACTCCCTTCCGCTCCACCCAGAGCGGGAGCAGTCATTGGATGATTTCCCAGCCTTAAAAAAAAAAAAAAAAAAAAGCTGTCGCAGTCGCATTTTGCGTAGTGTGGGGTTTTGATGGGTCGTTGGCGGTTTTGCCGTTAACGAAACGTCAACTTTGATTTGCGTTCGTCAACTAGTTAAATTCGTCAACTTACAAAGTAAACCGTTCATTGCACGGTTTTAATTCAACGCTGCGACGTTGTACGTGTCTCTGAACTACTTCTACTGACCTGATAATAATGCTAATTTAGAAGACGTTCACCAATATGGTCAAACTCTTTTATGCATTACTTATAGTTCAAATCGTTGCTCACAATCTAAGATGTGATTTTGAATTTTAACGTAAGTTTTTAATTAACTAGTTTGCGTTTTCAAATTTAATCGAAGAATTAACGAGTCAAATTCATAACCTTTGGTGAGGAATTCAACTAGTTCATTCATAAACAGTTAACGTTAATACGTTGACAGGAGATCAACAGTTGATTCAACTAGTTCGTTGATTTAATACCCATCGCTAGTGCGAGGTCGATAAAAATTTAAGCAACTGTTCTGTTATATTACTTTCTGAACGCAGACTTGTTTTATTCACCACAAACGAATGGACGATCATTCCTTTCGTTCATAATCTACTCAATATGAATTAGTTAGGTATTTAAAACTTATACCGTTCACACCGACATCGCGCGTCTACGCGAGCTTTTATAGTGATGCAGATTACGCTTTCAGTTGCACAAAGTGAATTTCGAATTTGATGTACTTACCGATAATGTGCTTAATTAATATACATTGACATATGTACCTACATAATTTATCAGCTAGCATGGCACATAATAAATTATTTCCAAATTCACGTTGTTCAAACCGTGGGTAAAATACTAGTCAATTAATAAATGACAGGGTGATATCCGGACAGACATAACGAAGTTATTAGGATTCTGTTTTTGCCACTTAGCTACATTTAGAAACTTTCAAAACGCTTGTGTGTTTTTTCTTTTTTATAGAAAGTAAAATTACCTTCAGTTGTATTGTATCTAGACCTAATGTTTTAAAATAATTTTCTTTTCTTTCAGGCCATAATTCAGGTAGCGGAGCGTTTGTACCCGGGTTTGATGACTCTACTGAACATGGCGTTGAAAGACGTGTTCGGGAAATACAACAAACCCTTCGTGACCATCTCAGCTAGGGAGCTGCTGTTCAGCGGGACTCCGATGTGCGAGCCAGGGCCCAGCGTGGTCGCGTCCATTGCTTGTGACATCATCAGAGGCATCGCGCAGGACGCTCGGAACATAGAAACAAAGGAGGACGGATCTCTCATTTTTTCCATTTTGAATTATGTAAGTATTTCCACTCCGATTTATTTGACTGACATCTTTATCTTGTGGTTGCATGCAAGTTCTGTGGAGTAAATAAACAATATTTTATCTTTCTTGGCGAACAAACCGACGACGCCGCCAGACCTGTACTTGTTGCACAACTAACTAGGTCGGAGAATGTTCAGTATCCGTATTATTAGCAGATACTTCATCCAGTTTGTATGATAGACAATTGATCTGAATACTAAATACCCCAGTTGAAAACGATACTTTTCTTGTTTCTTGTGTTTTCTCGTGGAATAACGATAACTTTCAGATTATACAGCCTATTAAGGTTCTCAATTACTAAGTCCGTAACACAAAAAAATACAATATATACAAAAGAAGAAAATCACTTTTAAAAGTTGCTCAGTGTGTACATATTAGTGCAGGTGACTGTACCTTCGGGTACGGAATCCTGTCGAAATGCGCTTCAGACAGTCGAAATATGGCTCCACCTGCACACGTAAACATTCGCAAAACACCGCGTCGCTTGATTCGCTTCAACGGAATGTTTAAAATCCTACCTTTATGTGAATGCGAATGCAAATATTCGTAATAAAGGCTGTAATACTGTGTTAGGACTTATACATTTACTATGAAATTTATTTGGAGGGGAGTTGCATTGTGTGGGAAGTTGCATTGTGAGGTTGTTTTGAGACTATTGAATTTCAGCCACTCAAAGCGAATGGACTGCGTGCCCCTCGTGCAGGGACTCGTGATGAAATGATTTCAAAATTAATTTAATGGACAGTCGCATACACATTAATACCGAATTTAACTTTTGCGAACATTTTAAAATATTGTTGATTGTTTTTCTAAAGAGGATAATACAAATTTCATATACCTAACACAAATTTCAGTTAAACGTTTAAATCAACTTTTTAACTTTTGCACCCGAATGTATGTCCTTGATGTACTTTATGAATTGAATTTGTTTAAAAAAAAATATCATCGGTCCTTTGGAACGTAGGCAATTTTTCAGACTTAATACCAGTTTTGTTACACCTCTTCTTAAACCTTCTAGGATTACAAGCGTGATGCTATCAGTAATTAAACAGGTTCCATTTTATCCCAAGAGACTCGCATAACCATAGTAAATACTGATTTTTATAGGACGTCAACAAAGTTCTTTGAGGTGTTTCATCCAAAAAAATTGCGTAGCATGTATTGATCAATCAATACAGATGAAAATCTGACGATACCTTAACGTATACGCCAAGTAGAATATAATATATAAAATGCATTTCTTACATATTTTCTTCGAAGAAAATAAATCACAAAACCTTGCATCGAGGCCTGATTAATTCTTGGAAACGGCTGAGAGCTCCACCACCCTTCCTGCCACCCCATCCGTAGCCACGCCTACGCAACGCATCCAAACAGAATACCTTCTTTTAAAATAAACAGGTATTACTAATACCGAAGTCATGTTTTTGACGGGTTGAACTGAATAGGCAATTGGTATTGACGTTATAAGTAGTTCGTCCCTTTCCGGTATTTATTTTGTTTCCGTGTGGCTAGTGGCTAACATGGTGTAAGAGTTTCTATGCTGCCCATGGGCCTCTGACTTAGCTTCACATGCTGTTGAGAAATGTCTCTCAGGTATCGGGTTTCCTCACGATGTTTTCCATCACCGATTTTTAAGCATGTTATAATTATACAATACGCACATGAATCCAAAAAGTCAGAGGTGCGTGCTTGGGCTCGAACTCGAGACCTACGACTTGGCAGTCCGACGGTCACACCGCTAGGCTATCATTGCTCACTTTCAGATAAATACCACACCTAAATTAATTTCACTGCTACGAAGTTTAATCTTCAATTGCGTGTGTAACGTATATAGGCCATACCTTTCCTTCAAAATCTATCGGTTTCTATTTGACAGAGTGTTAGGAAATTATTGCGGTATTGGAACTAAAGCACGATAAGCAAACCCGCCCGCAGGGAATATCGTAGCTGTCCAAGTTGCACTGGATTATTGATCTACCCTCTATCTAGTTATTTCCAAG
The DNA here is from genome assembly GCA_951799385.1 of Hyppa rectilinea. NCBI lineage: Eukaryota > Metazoa > Arthropoda > Insecta > Lepidoptera > Noctuidae > Hyppa > Hyppa rectilinea. Next base: position 6,113,949 of record OX637300.1, on the reverse strand, counting down.
AACCCAACCACCCGCAAACAACTATCTCGACTGAGAATTTCAATCTGCCACTAATCTTTTGTTCATAATAATATCTGATACCTTGTTTACGAGTAAGAGGAAATCGGTTGCCATGGGAACTCCCCCCCGCGAGGTACCAGTTTGCAGGTGTTAACAAGCACTGCAGTACTGCGTAGTTCGCTCGAATAATTATATTGGAAAACGAGATTATTACCTCGTTTAGTAGAATTGGCACGGTATATTGGAAGTTCATCTAAGGTTACATATATTCTTGCTTCAGCGAACGCGTCTTCTGCTTATTAATAAGCGCTTGCAGTAACGAGAAATAGGTAGCGAGAAATGCTATCATCCGATATGCTAACCCCGCCCCCTTGCTTTTGCTTCGGAGTTTCATTACTAGATTTCGCACGCGGCTTCGCCCGCGTTTACGTCGCAGATTATCACACGGGCAAGTACAACCGTGATAAAATAGACAAGTGCGCTGGTGCTGCTAGGTCGCTTGGATGTCCACTTCGGGCACATTTAATTATGCAAGTACCTACTGGATGCAGCTGAATACCAGTATTTTACATGGAGCGCCTATCTGACCTCCACAACCCAGTAACTGGGTAATACGATACCCCTTGATAAGTGGCTGTCAGATTTTCGGGCTTCTGACGACCCGTAGCGACTGTCTGAGATGCGCAAATGACAGCCGGAACCAACTGCTTAACGTGTTTTCCGAGGCACGGTGGAGTCTCGATATGTCAAGATGGTCACACTTCCACGGACCAATCTCAACAAGCGTAGCTTAACCTGATGGATCGACCCGTGCGGCTGTAAAATTTAATTTCTGTGCAGTGATGGAAGTTTTTAAGACAAGCGGTCTTTTTTCTATGCGATTTCATATTTAATTTTTGATCGTGTCAAGTAGCCAATGCCGGAAGTAACGTTAAAGTCGTGTGAATATACGAATGAAGCAAGTATAAGATTAATGTGTTTGTTCAAAAATATAAAACATAAATATCTGATACCATAATAAGGTGTTAAAAGGAAACTCTAAGAATTACCGCGAAGCATTATACTCATCGTTACGAACAACTTCACTATGGGATGAACCCTGAAATCGCGAAAAAAATAGGTGCTGTTCCATACATTTTATTGTGTTACGTGTGCATAAATGTATGGAACAGGTAATATTTTTATCGCGAGTAATTTTTTTTTTGCGATGTTCCCCGTTCCCACCAATTTCTTAGAATTAATTTTTAATACCTTTATAGATATAGGTGTTGTCAACAAATATTGAACATCTCTGTCTGAACTAGATATAAAATATCCGTATAATAGACATCGGCGGTATTCGCCAGAAATATGAATCTTGTAAAAAAATTGAGGTGCCTGCAGGATCATGGCGACAGTAACGGACATTCACACTGAATGAAGTTGGAAATTAGTATTTTTTTTATTAACTAGCGGTACTTGCAGTCTGAATTTGACTTACTTATATTACTTAATTTGACGTCTTATAAAAACTATACATGCATGTTCCCTATTATCTACCAACCTAGACTACTTAGTTTACATGTTACCCGAGGTTGTTTCGAGCGTTTTGGGTTCGATTCCCGTGGCAACCAGTGTTTGTCTTTTCGGCACACACTGTGTAAAAGATTATTTTCACTTTTTTATGTTGTCCTTTGTTTTTATTGTTTCACAAACTGTGCTGTGTGTAAACGTTATTCTTTCTTCCTTTGTACGTATTGATAGCTTATGTTTGTATGATGTGAATGCATTGAAGTCAATGCAATTGTATTGATGGAACTTAATGGGAAAGTATTGCCATTACCATCTCTAGCAGCGGGGCGTCGCCGTGTTTTGTGGTATACATCGAAGCGCGTTGCTTCGATGTTACTCCAACTTGTGATAGACAATTTAATGGAATTTATTTGTCATTTCGCGGCGGAAATGTAGCAGTACTGTATTTTTGCGGGAAAAATATGAAAGCTTTCATACGTTTGGTCCTGCTAGCACCATTTACTCGACAGCCGTGCTCAGAGCATTTGAAAAGCTTGTAAGCTTTTAAAAATAAATATGATGTTTATGAGGTTTCGCATACCAATGTTCATTGGACACAGCTTAATGAAAATGTTCTTCCTGTAGTGTTTTTTTATTTCGTAACTTACGTTATCTACCAAATAGTTTTGTTGTTTTCGTGTGGAATGAAAAATTTACTTTTCCAGAGTTTCCAATGCGCTGATGGCTAGTAAAAATTAACAATTATTAATTTAATTCAGATAATTATTACCATTCTTCTTCTTCCTTTCGTGTGGTTAGTGACTAACCTAGTGTCAGAGGTTTTAAGCTGCCCATTGGCCTCTGACTTAGCTTCACATGCTGTTGAGAAATATCTCTTAGGCATGCTGGTTTCCTCACTATGTTTTTTCTTCACCGATTATTAAGCAAGTGATAAAAGTGTAAAATCAGAGGTGCGTGCCTTGGGTTCGAACCCGAGACCTATGACTTGGCAGTCCGACGGACACACCACTAGGCTATCACTGCTTCGAATATAATTATTACTATTCAAATACATTTAACTAAATAATAGTACTTTTAACAATAAAATCAAAAACAAAACTGGCGTGAACAATGTGTTAGTGAGCGTTCATTACGTTGGATAGGGCAATGAAAGATACAATCACCTGCAGGATGGCGTTGCGAATGTCTCGCACACGCTGACAAGGTAGCTGGCCTTTCTCTCACACAAAGCATGTTGGAATTCCATACTGATACAACTGTCATAGCGCGTAGGTATTTCGTTTAACTACATTTTTACGTAACTTTACCTATACCTTTATTAAATACACGCAGATTAATTTCTAGAGTTTTATGTTTTGCCTAATATTAATCCACGTTTATTATTAAAGTGGGCTTGATATATCTCAATCGGATCAGACTTAGAATAGACAGACTAAGATATCTATATCTGGCCCAGAGGTAGATTAGGAGTATGAGGGACGCCTCCTAGCTAACGAGCTAGGAAAGTATTTTAGGAATCGCCCCCGCAAAGGGGTGGCTGGGGGTGGAAGTTTGATTTTAACATTGACGTGTGCGGACTGCGGAGCCTCGGGCAGCAGCCAGTAAGTGTATAGAACCTTTAAAAGGCTTGTTCTGTTATGGAACAGAAAATTCTGTCATTAAGACATGAGTTAATTAAACCATCGATCCAATTTTTATAAACAAAGCCTATGGAACTATTCATGCACACGGCGTTTTCGATGCGCGCTGTAATTGCGGGACTGTTATATCGGGCTGCGAGACACAAAATACGCAACTAGTGCTGCGTTTTCAAAGCAGAAAATGCGTCGTCAACGTGCGTTTTAGTATTTAATTTCGAACCACAATAATTTTTAAGGTTCTGCAGCCAAATAGCAAAAAACAAAACTTTTTAATATCATCGTCCGTTCTTGGAGTGAAGTGACATTTATTCAGCTCTCTATCGATCTTCTTTCTTCTTCGTGTGGTTATTTGACTAACCTGGTATCAGAGAGTTTTTATGCTGCCCGTGCCCATTGCCTCTGACTTAGCTTTACATGCTATTGAGAAATATCTGTCTAGCCAGTTTCCTCAGGACATTTTTCTTCACCGATAATTTAAGCAAGAGAAAATTATAAATTATACAATACGCACATGTACGAGAAAAATCTGAGGCCTTGGGTTCCAACTCGAGACCTATGACTTGACAGTCCAACGGACACACTACTAGTCTATCACTGCTGAATTGATGAATATTTTAATAGGATATGATATGTGAACCGCTAAACAATGGCGAAATGAAATTACGAAAACAATAGGGTGACAGCCCCCATAAACTCAACCAAAAAGATGAAAAAAAAAACATTCAGTTGTGGGTTAGCGTGTGGGATATTGTTGTGTCCCATAATTATTAATAATCTATATCTATAATATAAAAGAAAGTCGGGTTTGTTCCCTCCATTATAACTCGAGATCTGCTGGACCAATTTTCATGGTTTTTGTTTCGTTGGATTTGTCTCCGCCCTGAATAGCAGAATACATTTTTAATTTTTTCGATCAGCTGCTGATTTTCCTCCTATAGGGTAGGTAGGTAGGTAGGGTATGGTAGGTAGGTAGGTAGGGTAGGTAGGTAGGGTAGGTAGGTAGGTAGGTAAGTAGGGTAGGTAGGTAGGTAGGGTAGGTAGGTAGGGTGGGTAGGTAGGGTAGGTAGGTAGGGTAGGTAGGGTAGGTAGGTAGGTAGGTAGGTAGGGTAGGTAGGTAGGTAGGGTAGGTAGGTAGGTAGGGTAGGTAGGTAGGTAGGTTAGGTAGGGTGGGTAGGTGGGGTAGGTAGGTAGGTAGGGTAGGTGGGGTAGGTAGGGTGGGTAGGTAGGGTAGGTAGGTAGGGTAGGTAGGTAGGGTAGGTAGGTAGATAGGGTAGGTAGGTAGGGTGGGTAGGTAGGGTAGGTAGCTAGGGTAGTTAGGGTAGGTAGGGTAGGTAGGGTAGGTAGGGTAGGTAGGGTAGGTAGGGTAGGTAGCTAGGTAGGTAGGGTAGGTAGGCAGGTAGGTAGGTAGGTAGGGTAGGTATCACAGTTAAGACAGGACAACGTCTGTAGGGTCAGCTAGTAAATAATAATTATAAGATTGTGACGGTTCTGTTTGTATTTGATTATAATTCTGTGTTTTGTTTTGTTTTATTTTATTTTGTTTTATTTATTAAGGGATAATAAACAACTACAACATATATAATACATAATGTTAACATACTTTAGGTGGTAATGTTGCAGTCCACTGCATTATCCGCAGATAGGACATATTAAAGGATCAGTGGTCGCCACTAGACGAGCATTACTAAAATTAACAAGTATTTTAAATTTATAAGTTACTATGAGGCTAGCTATAGCTATAAAATCATAACAGAACAGAAACAATTTCATTTACTTAAATTAAACAATAAATTAATAATAATAATACGATAACAATTAAGATATATTTTTTTATAATATTAGATTTAAATATACTTACTTTTTGAACAAGCAAATATATCAATATCAATTAAATTCAAATTATAGGATTCCAACATTCTATGAATAGGGCAACGTAAGCCAGAGTTCGTACGACAAGAATTTACCGCAAACAGAGTACGTGCACGAACCTGACGTACCTGAACCGTTCTGGGGACAGAATAACACAGCTTACTCGTTAGTTCAATGGCATCAAAATGATTAAACAATATCATAAAGCACGTCGGCCTCCAGGTATTTGCGACGGTTCTTCAAGCTGATAAGCTTGTACTTATCAAGAAGTTGGGAGTATGACAGATAAGTTTTAGTCCTATAACATCTGAAGTACATAGCACGGAGGTACTTGCGCTGGACCCTTTCTATTTCTACTACGTACTTTTGGTAAAAGGGGTTCCAAACAGGGACCGCGTATTCTAACTGCGAGCGAATGAGTGTCTTATATAGATAGAGATAGGTTGAAGTACGCTTAAATTCTGTTGAAGATCTCATCACAAATCCATACATTTTAAAGGCTTTAACTATGGCTTCGATATGCTGGTTTAAGGACAGTTTGCCATCAAAGAGAACACCTAGGTCCCTCACTATTGAGATATTATTTAAGGGGATACCGTTAAGATTGTAGTTGAAGTTGAAGATGGATTTATTCTTGGTAAAGTGTATATACACTTTTTAAACTGTTAAACTTGGGGATACTAAGATGTAGCTTATTCTCAATACAGTAGGCAGTTAGTCTGTCTAGGTCCTCCTGAAATGACTGGCAGTCATCCATGTTACGTATAGCCTGAAACGCTTGCAAGTCATCAGCACACATCAAGAATTTGGATTTTCTAAAACAGGTCTTAATATCGTTGATATAAACAATAAATAATAGCGGTCCCAGAATAGACCCCTGTGGAACCCCGGAAGTAATACTAACAGAGACAGACTTATGACCATTAATAACAACTCTTTGTGATCGGTATTCGAGGTACGACACAAACCAACGCAACAAGTTTCCACGTATTCCATTCCCAAATTTTATTTAGGAGAATTTCATGATCAACCTTGTCAAATGCTTTTTTGAAATCAGTGTAAACCGCATCTATTTGTAATTGTCTATTAACATTTTCAAAAAGGTAATTAGCAAATATTAACAGGTTAGATGTCGTGGAACGGCTCTTAACAAAACCATGTTGTTCAGGAATAATAACATTATGCAGAAGAGGGTAAATCTCGTTGTGAACAAGTCTTTCAAAAAGCTTTGACAAGGTCGGCAGATGGGTCTATATTATTCGATGTCATGCTTTGAGCCACCCTTATGCAATGGGGTAATGTTAGCTCGCTTCCACACCACCGGGAACACACCCTCATGCAGACATCTATTAAAAAGAATATAAATCGGCTCACAAATATTATCAGCCGTGGCCTTAAAAAAGGCCGCCGGAAGACCGTCAGGTCCTGCCCCTTTAGAGGGGTCCAACCGTTTCAACTCGCTGAGTATTTTGGATTTATCAATATGCAAATTACTAATTAAGGTACCATTATCTGCACACTGCTGCGGTGGACCCCACGTGGTGAGCGTTGGTGACACGGGCTCAAATACGGACAAGAAAAAGTCCGAAAACATATTGCAAACAACATCAGGTTCACTTGATTTGACGTTCTGGTACTGCATCTTGGACGGAATGCCTGACTTACTTTTACGATTAGAAATATAGGACCAAAAATGCTTTATGTTACGGTTGTTATCTTCAACCGAGTTTTTTTTTTTTTTTTATAATCTTTATTTTTATTAAAAGGGGTTTTTGTCCAGTAAGGATATGTCAACCCCATCATACCTTATTACAATATAACTACACTTAAATATGTATAATACACAATGAAAAACAAATTAAAATTAACTTATAGTAATACTAAAAGGCTGCTGCTCAGTGCTGAACGACTAATTCCAACTTACATATTTTTTTAGCTGCTTCCGATCTAGGGTTTGCCAAAATACCTTGAATCAGACCTCAACCGAGTTAATATAGCTGGAATGACAGGTTTTACACAAATGTTTGAAGATGGATCTACATTCCGAGAAATTATTATAGTCTTTTACGTTGCTGTATTTTTTCCACTTTACCCAAAGACGTTGCTTCTTTTTAAATATTTTAACTAATTGCGGCATAAACCAGATTGGGAAGTCAAGTGATCTAGTCCTTGCGGGGGGCACGTATGGGCTAATTATGTCACTCAACATACTATAAAAAGCCTCCACGGCCTCTTCTGATGGTAGACAAAAGTTGTTAAAGTGAATATGCAGCCGCATAAATAACTTTGTATTTGTGTTTGATCACAGAAACAGCAGTTACCCAGTGAAGAGTACGAGGTATTTCGAGGAACGGAGGACCCCTCAAATTTGGGTCGTATCATAACCTACGGACAGTCCCGCTACTTCTCTCAATGGGACAATCCACCGCAGGGAGGCATGAGTGTTTGCAACGCCATCAATGGAACTGACGCCGGAATCTACGCTCCGTTCGTGGACACCAGCAAGAGCCTTTATGCCATAAACACGGATATCTGTCGGTAAGTTAATACTACGTGACGAAAGCTTCCAGGACAAGGCCTAATAACAATTGAATGTTTATCAAATCACTACAATATAGTATAAAACAAAGTCCCTTTCTCTGTCCCTATATCCCTATGTATGCTTAAATCTTTAAAACTGCGCAACGGATTTTGAAGCGATTTTTTTTAATAGATAGAATGATTCAAGAGGAAGGTTTATTTGTATAATAACATGCAATTTCCGTGATCCACGCGGGCGAAGCCGTGGGCAGAAGCTAGTCTATATATAAAAAAACCAATGCCACTTTTTGTTGTAATTTTATAACTCAAGAACGGACTCACCTATCCAAACCAAATGTTTAGGCTTTGTTCGGACTATTTAGTAGATGGTTTATGTGTATCACATTTTAAATATAATATAAAAATGAATCGCTGAATGTGTTGCAAAGCGCAAATCTTGAGAGCAGCTGAACCAATTTCTCTAATTCTTTTTGTTGTGTTTGTTTTTGTCAGGAGAACGTTCTTATATTTAAAAAAAGTAGGTATGTAGGGTAGGTACCTGACCCTAGTAGGTAGGTAGGGTAGGGTAGGTAGGATAGGTAAGGTAGGTAATATAATTAAGTCAGGTCAGCTATGTAGTTATACCATATGCGGCACGGCAAAAGTATTGAAACCATTATAAGTTGGCCTCTTGTAGTATTGTAACTCTGAACCAGACTAGGCCAGCTCAAAGTCTAAGTGTTACCATGGACGCACACAGTGGATAGACTTTCATTAATTTATCTGACAGCGTGGACGGCATGCCTCCATCTACATTGTATCAGAATGTCTGATAGGTACCCGCTATTGGTATTAGAATACTGTATAATAAATACTACACAATCGTAAGCAAAGTCTGCTTTACATACTCGTAAATGGCCAAGTCAAAGTCAAAACATTTATTTCAAATAGGCACAAGAATGGCACTTTTGAACGTCAAAATGAACAAAAAATAGAATTGATTGTAGTCGCCCCTTCCAAAAGGTAGTTTCGTGTGGAGAAGAATGGGCAAGAAACTCCACCGTTACTCTTTTAAAATGTTTCACAATGTTTTGTATACATGTATTATAACATTATATGTGAAGACGATGCACCCAGAATAAAAACAATACACCACAAAAGGTAACAAGACAAACCATACACTGGCACAAATAAACAACCATTTTACTACGTTAAAATAAATGTGATTCTCCAGCAATTATAATTTTCATTCAGATTCTGCTCATTGTTTCCAAATTGTACCGAATACGTAGATTTCGTCTGTTTCGACCTTCCTTTTAATTCTATTTTATTTGGAAAAACAAACAGTTGTACATTAAGTCTTGCATCTAAGTTTACAATAAAATAAATAAACGTACAATCCATAATGTTCCACATATTACTATACGTGTTATTTAATAACATACATATGGACATAGACAATGATTATATGGATACAGATTTGGGCCAATACGAAATACGTAATTAGTACGTTCTCAATATATTTACCAATTCTTTTTTAAATTCAAAATGAGACAACGCAAATATGTCTAGGTATAGCAACAAAAATTTGGGTTTTAATTGCGGCATCCACCTCACAGAAATACCTAGGTAAAACTTACAATTTGTTATTTGTTATACCTATAACAATGACATAAAAACACCATCAAAATAAACTAGATTAAAACGTACTATCGAAGCTGACGCAAAACTGTCTCAAAGTACTTATAGGGAACGTCGATTTGGTTACGTCCGTCCCTCAACGCTGCATGTTATTGACATGACCACGGAGCACAGGCATCGACTAGAAAAGAGAATTTTAGTAAAATACATGACGCTTCAAGTCCAACACATGCTTCACTGTCCCGACTCGGCATTCAAAGCGTCAATCTATACGTCGCCGTCGTCATGACGTCATGTGTGTCATAGTACCAGTCAACTGTGTCACGCTTACTGTGTACTGAGAGTGTCGTCAATGCCGCTTCTAGCACAGGCCAACGAGGCGTCCAGCGCTCTGTGTACATGACAAACTCAGGGCTGTGTGCATTCAGGCAGCACTCATTTATGTTGGAAGGTACAACGTAGATAGGTACCTGGTACAGTAAATTTATCTGGCACGGACTTTCCAAGTTCAGATTATTGAATTATTATGACAAGAAATTGTGTCACTGAACTCAATTCTAACTTAGTTTTATTGATGACTAGCTGACCCGACAGACGTTGTCCTGTCTTAACTATGATACCTACCCTACCTACCCTACCTACCCTACCTACCCTACCTACCCTACCTACCCTACCTACCCTACCTACCCTACCTACCCTACCTACCCTACCTACCCTACCTACCCTACCTACCCTACCTACCCTACCTACCCTACCTACCCTACCTACCCTACCTACCCTACCTACCCTACCTACCCTACCTACCCTACCTACCCTACCTACCCTACCTACCCTACCTACCCTACCTACCCTACCTACCCTACCTACCCTACCTTCCCTACCTACCCTACCTACCCTACCTACCCTACCTACCCTACCTACCCTACCTACCCTACCTACCCTACCTACCCTACCTACCCTACCTACCCTACCTACCCTACCTACCCTACCTACCCTACATACCCTACCTACCCTACCTACCCTACCTACCCTACCTACCCTACCTACCCTACCTACCCTACCTACCCTACCTACCCTACCTACCCTACCTACCCTACCTACCCTACCTACCCTACCTACCCTACATACCCTACCTACCCTACCTACCCTACCTACCCTACCTACCCTACCTACCCTACCTACCCTACCTACCCTACCTACCCTACCTACCCTACCTACCCTACCTACCCTACCTACCCTACCTACCCTACCTACCCTACCTACCCTACCTACCCTACCTACCCTACCTACCCTACCTACCCTACCTACCCTACCTACCCTACCTACCCCCTTTTAGGGGTTGAATTTCCAAAAAATAATATGCCTATGTCCTTCTCATGAATGCAAACTATCTACATACCAAATTTCAGCAAAATCGGTTGGGTGGTTTAGGCGTGAAAAGGTAACAGACAGACAGACAGAGTTACTTTCGCATTTATAATATTAGTGTGGATTTCGTGATTATAATTCTGTTAATTGATTTGTTAATGGCACAATTTTTTTAAATACCAACATGTAGTACAACTCGACCTGAAAAATGCCAAAAAAACGTAAGAAATTTTTATAACTCGTTTCCATAAAATATTTTGGGGTGAGAGATAAGTTCTACTATTTAATTAGATTTATTCGCGAACCTTTCTTTAACGGTTACTTAGTACCTACCTAATAGCGTCTAGAATTTTCTTATAAGTACAGAGTCCAGCACATCAAGTTACCACAATCTGTCAAATTTCTTTGATAGTATTTCAACTTTATTGCAAAGATAGAAGGTTCATTTTTAATTGAGAAAATTTGACAGTTAGGGATAGCTTGATGTGTTGGCGTCTGAACATTGAAAATGTATAGCGGTATTACATAAAAAATAAGATCACAGTAAACGTTACAAAGTGTCAAAGTATTAGTTATACACCTAAAAAAAACAATATGTTTATTCATATAACTGGAATTGTCATCAAAAAAGTTAAGTTAGTTCGTGATTTAGGAGTTATGTTTGACAATAAATTAACTTTTTCAAATCATATAGATTTGGTTAGCACAAAAGCTTACAAAAACTTAGGCTTTGTTATTAGGTCATGTAAGGTTTTTAAAAGCATTGAAGCTCTTAAATCAGTGTACTTTGCTTATGTGCGTATAGCGTCTTGGAATATGCGTGCCCAATCTGGTCCCCCCAATACATTATCTACAAGAATCAGTTAGAACGGGTTCAAAGAAAATTTATTAACAACCTTACAACTATCGCCTACGTAAACCTCCGATGGCATATGAAAGCAGTTGTCGAACACATGGTTTGTTGACGCTGGATGAAAGGCGCAAAGTTATGGATATGTGTTTGCTTTATGATATACTTAATGGACGCCTCGATTGTCCCGAGTTAGTAGCACAGGTAACTTTTAACACTCCCCTACGGCGAACTCGTCACACTACAATGCTAAACGTGCCTCGGCACTCGTCTAATTACGCCAAAAATTGTGTATTGACCCGTATTGCTCGAATTTATAACACAGATTTCTCTAATGTGGATATATTTAACTGTAATAAACCTGCATTCAAAAAACAATTACTAAAAACCATAAACAAAGACAAGTGACAGGCTTCTAGTCTGTTAATGTTTACTCTTTTTCCTTAGTAGTTAAACATTTGTTTTTCGTTCTAAAATTTAAACTTAAATATAATATAATAACTTATATATAATATAATATAACTTAAATACCTTAAATTTCACCTCTTTAATCTAAATATGTATTAGTAGTCCGTTCGTATATTAAAATGTATTCTAGTTATACAGGGAAACCTATTATTAGCCATACAATACTGTAATCAATAAAATCTGTAACATACTAAGCATTTTTTTATATCACAGATTTTTTTATATCTTGTGATCAATTTCATTCACAACTATTCAACCACAACAACAAGTTAGGTTAGTTCACCGTTCAACTAAACGAAAATCAATCAACCTGCCTAGCCTTTTCCCAACTATGTTGGGGACGGCTTTCAGTCTAACCGACAAACTGTATAATATGATCACAAAACAATTTTTCCCCGAATTACTCCTACTTTGATTCCATACAGTTGTAATCGTTACGCTAAAATATTCTATCGCCTTTTCATTGTCTCCTAGCCTAGTATCCCAGTACGACTATAACATGTTTTGACGTGTTTCAGTCAATACTCTTATTACATTAGAATTGTTTCTTTTTATTAATAAAAATCAGTTTTCTTGAAAGTTCTTAAAGTATCTATAAGCCATACAGTTTTCTCGGCAGTTCTTAAAGCATCTATAAGCCGTACAAAAATATAATGTTTAAAAAAGATTTCGAAAAAAAACTTAGCAACGGAATAAGTTTCGGAGTAACGTTAGTTTGAACTAAATTCGGTTACAAGTGGTTTTCAGCAGATTTCTTTTTACTGTGACGTAAAATCTATGACTGCCTACCGACTTTTAGCTTTCTTCTGTGCGCCGTTTCAAACATTTCCATAAACAAAGTCCTGACAATGGTACTCATACTAATTTTAAACAAGTAGGTACCAACGTAAGTACCGACTGGACCCGTAGAGGGAATACGGGATCTCACCTGTCTGCGGCAGGATTAATACTTTAAACACCCATCGAAGTTTTCATTTTAATGCCATGTCAATAGATGTCAGTCTGTATTTCAATTTCAGCATTTCATAATGTCGATGCGAGGTTACCATGGAGGCCTCTGTGTGAGTGGGGCGGAGCTTGTTGCACACTTCCGTGAATTTCCATGAATTTCAGCGCCCACACATACAAAGGCTTTACTTTAAAAGCATGAAGTGCAATAATAATTTCTTCTCTATCGCTCTCACGCAAAGTAACGTTTACGTAAACAGTAAAGGCAATCCTCATGCAAGTTGAAACGCATCTGCGTCAATATGGTTACTCTCCTCTCTCCTATGACGGATTATATCTAGACCCCCGATTGCTCACTTATAATTGAAATTATTCGGTAGTTTAGTGGTTGCAAGTCTGGTTGCTGTGAACGTAAGGTCCCTGGTTCGTCCGAGCGATCAGGAAATATTACTGGGTGTCTGAAAACTGCCAACAGCTTTTTTTGATTTTGGAATTGTCAGGTACCGGTAATTACAATCACCTAAAAACAAAAAAAAATCTCACTGTTTTATCGTAGGGTAAAGTGCGTTTGAAGTGACCTGTCAACAGTGTCAAACTCTAGCATTAGGTGGAATGACAGCTCACTTCACATGAGTTTTAACGGTGAGATTTTTTACAGAATCGACCGACTCGTTTAACTTCGGTTAGACATCTTTTTTTTAGGTTAGATATTTATAAGTTTGGAGAGTTTTCCGACCTTTATCAGTAATAATTCACTGCCATTATTTCCAAAAATCTACTTGTGAGTCTAAACCCATATTTAAATACACAAAAATACTTAATAGATGCTACAACTCCTATTCGTTTTAACAAATTGAGTCGTTGCTGACAAGAAAAGAAACAACAGTGACGGTGACTATTCTTAAAGTTACATAATTATCTAAGCACTTATTATTACAGAAGTTTACAGAACTATACCTACGGTGCACACTGCTCCCGTACTTCGTAACGTAACGTAACTAACCTTTCCACTTGTTGCAAGGCAAATAAACTGAACACAGCTTTGCCGACCTTTGTTATGCACTTACAAAGGCAGCCGCCCGTCCGATTAGGTACCTATTTCCGTTCTACAACTCGGCTCATCTCTTTGAAAATAAAAGCTAGTTTATGTGGAAATGGTGCAAAAGAATCAAGTTGGAACGGTGAACAGGAAAAACTGAGATTAATATTTTTGTTTCACTCGAAATATTATTTCGTTTTTGACATTTCACAACATAGGAACACGGACTTTTGTAAGGTCCGTGGCATGTGCTAGCTGACATGTGGCAAATGATTGATTTTAATGTGATGTGTTTCGTAATGTTAATTACATCTCATACGATAAATGTGTAGAGTCAAATTCTTCCAACTCACGTCAACGTCAAGGGGAGTTTGTTGCGCCACTTCTTCTTCCCAGCTAAAGCAATAGTAATTGGTGAAGGGTGGGCGTTTTTGGGGAACTGTCTTATGTAACTTTGACCTTCAAAAGTGCTGATTTGCAGCCTAGTTTGAATAAATGACTTTTGATTTTAATTTTGGTGTACTAAGAGCCGAAACCAACTCGAAGAGAACCTTTTATCGTTGTGTATGAAATGAGGCACTATCCGACGCGTGACGACCGGTTCGGTCTATTTGCAAAAGCGGGCAATTATTGCCCTACTAGGGTCAGCGGGACAGACTGCCTGCACGTATTGTTACGTTATGCATGATAAACAAACATCAAACTATATTTTGAACTAAATAGAGAACGAACCATCGATAAATAAATGAAGGAAACTGCTTTTCTTTATTACCTTTGACAATGTCACGCTAAATCGCTAGTGTAAGCTCTTTTTAGTGGAATAAAACACTTGCTTATATACATTAGTAGTGGTCAATTAAATTCATTTTCGTCGAAGTCGTGGGCACAGCCACGACTTCGTCCGCGTGGAATAGTGAAACCGCATCTAAATCGAATAAGCCGTTTCTGATATTAGCGTGCACAAACACACAGACAAACAAACAAACAGACAAAAAATATTTAATTACAATTTCGGGTTTGGCATCGATACAGACACTCGATATAATAACAACCCCTGCTACTTTTTACTTTATATATTTCCATTGTACAATGGAAAAACACACCAATTTTCTACAATTTTATTATATACATGTATTACTATTACTTTCTTTTTTATCTACCCTCGAATGGGAACCACCACTTACGCATCGACTGCCGATAACGCGAATCTACGCGAGACACAATGCTTTTTAATTGTTTCTTCATTTACATTTTTGTCTATCGCACTTTCTAGAACATATTCCCTGTGAATTGAGAGTTTTGACTGTTGTGATGCAGGAACTCCTATTACAAGAGTCAGGGGTACATAGATGTGTATGTTTTGAATTGCAAATAAAAACATTATTATTATTGAAATGTAAAAAATGTGAATGAAAAACACAAAAGAAAATAAAAATGAATGAATGTGTGTGGGTGTTGTGTATTAATGTCTGAAAGGATTTGAGGGCAGCCTTTGCTCAGCAGTGGGACAATACAGGCTAAGTAAAAAAAAAAAAGTTTAGCATCATGCATCCAACAATATTTCATATCTACGGTCTCAACACAAATAGAGATTGCCGTCAGACGATACAACGCGTCTCACAATTGAATACAATGAAACTCAACATCTCATTGAGAGATGGTAAAGCAAATCACTACACAATGAAAGAAAACAGAGTTATGCAGCTCGTAAAGTTCAAAAACCTTTGGTGAATGACCGCATATTGCATAAAGATTACAAAGCATACGGGTGATCGCAGGATGCGTTCTGTATCGGTCAATCATGACCTCGTTTGTCATTTAACTAACCACTTTTGTATAACTTTACCTTGTTATCACGTAATCGAGTAAAATTGTAAGGTATTGGTATATTTTTCAAGAGACGCGCTTACTGGCCAACGAATAGCATTTAGACCTGTATTTAGAGACGTTTAAACGTTAATATATTGTATGGTTAATCAATTGGGTATTTGAAAGAGTAGTCAATAACGTTACTTTTTGAACGAACTGTCAAAACGCGGAATGTATACGAAATATAACAATGTGACGTCACAGATTTTTAGAATCAAATGGAATCCTTATTAGCATTAAATACAATTTTACAATTATATCTTCGTATAATATTTAATTTCTGTACTATGGTGGAAGTTTTTAAGACGATCGATCTTTTTTCTATGTGACTACATATTTTATTTTTGACCGTTTCAAATAGTTAATTGCTAATCATTACTGAACATTAAATAAACTCATAACTTGTACTTGAAATATTAAAAATATGTATAGTAAAATGCGGTTGCTAACAGCAGTGTTTATAAATAAACCCCCTAGATATGAAGAACAAGGTACATACATACAAAAGAAGTTCAAAAACAACTAATAAAAATTAATTTATACTATACAACTTAAAACTAAAAACTATATACATTATGTACAAGTGGTAAAACCTCATAGGGCGTCAAAAAATTCATCCCCATCGCTGTCAGTGGGAAATGTGCCCAAAAGGCTGGCAGCGTTGCCACGTTGAATGGCAATGCTGATTCTTTGGCCTAAAAATTTACCAGCCCTCTGGTCACGTGTAGAGTCGACCAACCGCTGGGCGATATATATTATTTAGTTTAAAGTTGTATATAGTAATTAATTCTTCATGTAATTTGCTAATATCTGAATAAAATTGTAAAAGAAAAAAAAAAGTATACAAACTAAAAAAAAAAATAGTAGCGAGAAATATAAAACCTTCGTCAACTTTAGCTGAATTGGGGTTACCCGGTTCCCTAATTGTCGTCTCGTTCACCCTTTGATGAGAGTTCGTTGACATCCCACTCATCTGTGACCTACTTATGATTAGTGATCAATTCGGAAATAAAAAAACTAGCGACGATGCCATTTTAAATGAGAAACTAATGTTTGTGTGGAATGTGGTGTGCAGGTTCGATTCCCAGGTCCGGTGAAGTGTTATTGGGTTTACATCTGGTTTTTTCTTAGTAGCAGCCAGCTGTCTGGATTTTTGCCTGGATAATGGCAATAGATTGTGTGGTTACCCGTTACGTGGCACATAAACGCGTCTGTTATATATGTCACAATTATTTGTCGAATTCAGTAAGACATGATACCCCGAATATCTGACAGCCAGTCTTACCAAGGGGTATCGTATTGCCCAGTTACTGGGTTGTGAAGGTCAGATAGGCAGTCGCTCCATGTAAAATAATGGTATTCAGCGGCATTCGGTTAGACTGGAAGCCGACCCCAACATAGTTGGGAAAAGGCTTTTTTTTTTTTTTTTTTGGAAAAGGCTAAGCAGATGATGATGATAGGAAAACTCTCTGCCTCTAATTACGTGTTTCTGTGAAAAATAGAATCAGTTTGCAGTAGTTCCGGTTTCAAGTTTGCTTTTGAATTCATAATTCATGCGAGAACTTCCACGAGATCTATCTATTGTTCCTATTCAATCCAATTTTATCACGAACACGACATAGAGCAACAAAGCGACGTGAATAGGTTTGTCCCCATCTGTCGGTAGTTTGAGTGTCTACTGGACCAGAGGCGGCACGCCGTCGGGCATTGATTGAATGATATGAAACGCCTCGCTCCCCTCACCCGACCCCTCCTGCTCGCCTATTTTGCTTCCTACTATCTTTAGTTTCCCCATGCGGTTTTACCGATAATCTTTGCATCTTCAGTGCAGAATGAAACATTTCACTGACATGTTAAAAAGATCTATTTTGCCTCATTTCGTCTTTAAGGATGGTGACAGAGTAAAAAAATCAAACTTATATTTAGTCTGTCAGTCAGATAATAAAAAGCATTAGACACGTATGTTTTACTTTATTATAATAACAAAAAATTACTGAGATAAAACGCTTTAAAGTTGGGGAGTGGGGTCTCGCTACGTCACAAGTAAGTATAGAAACCGTGACGTCATGCCCCATTTCAACTCAATGTATCAGCGTAATCTTTAGATTACGTAAAAAAGAAAAAATACATATCCACAATGGTTTTATAATCGAGTTGAAGGATTAAAAACTAAATTTTAGTCATCATCCCTATTCTGCTCGGTTTTGTGATAAAAACGAGAACCGAAGAAAGTTATGCCATGAGTAACACAATTAGCCTTAGTAAGTTTACTAATGCGCGAGTCATATATAAGCTACGTTAGCACCAGAAAATTAAAAAAAAAAACATTGAAAACCGTCATCGACAGGTTACTGCAATAACAATTCGTTCTAACAGATTCTAGAGTCGCATCTAGAATCTGTTAGAACGAATTGTTATTGCAGTAACCTGTTTTTCGAACACAAGACCGCGCAGTCGTATTTGCGAATAGATGAATAATAAACTATGCACACGAGTTCTAATTACGTTTAAAACCATGAAAAATAACAAGTGTTTTGTAAAATAGTCAAAGTGTATTTTTGGAATGGTTAAATTATGAACACCGTATAATAGAATATTTAAGACGATCGTCATTGCTACCCAGAATAATTATTATGTACCTGTATTTGATCTTAGTATTTCTCGAGGATCCACGACTAAGTACTAACAGCCGCACAGGTCGATCCACCAGGTTAAGTTACGCTTGCCGGGGTTGACCGTGGATGGGTGACCATCTTTACATACTGAGACTCCTCCGTGCCTCGGAAAGCACGTTAAGCCGTTGGTCCCGGATGTCATTTGTACGTCTTTGTCAATCTTTACGGGTCGTCAGAATCCCGAAAATCTGACAGCCAGTCCTACCAAGTGGTATGGTATTGCCAAGTTACTGGGTTGTGGAGATCAGATAGGCAGTCGCTCCATGTAAAATACTGGTACTAAGCTGCATCCAGTTAGACTGAAAGCCGACCCCAATATGGTTGGTAAAAGGCTAGGCAGATGATGATCTAATCTCAGTATTTAATGTTGTAAGTTACTTTTTTTAATGTTAAATAATATGCTCAATGTGTCTCGAGGCTTTGAGTACACCTTTACCTCTTCCTAGTTGCGCTAATGGACGCTCTTACGCCAGGAAAATAGAAAGAATCTTGAGACAGTGTATACGTTCCGTGGAGAGTAGCTAACAGGTCTGGAGGCAATCTCTTTAAAAGCTTTTCATATTGACGACAACATTTGATAATGGCATTTTAATGATATAAGTATTTCATGTCATTAAGACATGGATACTGGGAAATTCATGATAACAAGAAGAAATAAATTTGTAGCTTGGAGTGGAGGGCACGTGCGTGCGTTTATGCTCTCGCGTTCATAAGGTTAAAGATCGTAGCGTTCTGTTCTACCTATTCCCGTGGACAGAAGGCGTGAGTCTATGTATTTGTACACTGTACATATGTCAAGAGGGGAAAACAAAAAACATTTATAAAAAAAACGTTTTTTTTTGTATCTAAAATACTATATTATGTTCTAGGATCCTCTAAAATACCAGTTCTGTTTGCAGATCCGTAGAGCTGCGGTACGAGGGCGATACGGAATTCGAAGGCATCCCGACCGTAAGGTTCGCGGCAAATCAGTGGCTCCTGGATAATAACGAGGGCTGCTTCTGCCTCAACATTACAACTGGTTTGAATCGCGAGGACGGCTGTCTGCTGGAAGGCGCTATGGAGCTGTACACTTGTGTTGGTAAGTGGATTTTTTGTATGTTACAAACCGCGCGCTCGATAGGACTTGATGAGTTTCCAAAACCATATGAACAGTAAAATGGTATATAATGGTACAATAAAATGGTAAGCGGGATTGTCCGAAAGGGTTACCGCTACCCCGGCACATAAAGGGAAGAAACATGGATGGGTTTTAGTCAGTAAGAATTTGACAGCCTCTTCCGCTCCACCCAGAGCGGGAGGAGTCATTTGATGATTTCCCACCCTCAAAAAAATAAAGGTACAATAAAATTATTTTTTTTCATGTGGTTAGTGACAAGCCTGATGTCAGTTTTATTATGGTGCCCATGG
The DNA here is from genome assembly GCA_951799385.1 of Hyppa rectilinea. NCBI lineage: Eukaryota > Metazoa > Arthropoda > Insecta > Lepidoptera > Noctuidae > Hyppa > Hyppa rectilinea. The sequence continues at coordinate 6,094,140 of OX637300.1, read as the reverse complement.
ACCTCGTGACTTAGCGTCTTTAGCTTGTTGAGAAATATCTCTCTGGCATGCGGTTTCCTCACGATGTTTTTCTCCACCGGTTTTTAAGCTAACGATAATTATACAATATGCACATGAATCCGAAAAGACAGAGGTGCTTTGGGTTCGAACTCGAGACCTAAGACTTGGCAGTCCCGCGGTCACACCACTAGGCTATCACTGTCTTTTAGGTACTCATGAACAGGTCTAACTTCATGAATGACATGAAAGCTCGTCATTTTTGTCTTATATTTATTAATATATAAACTATTCGCACACAATAAAGGTCCAAAAACAGACTTATGCTTTAGGCATGCTCTGCCAGTCAACCAAGTGTGGTGAAGAGATTAGACTGCAGGTGATTAAAGTTAGTATGAGAAGAAATAATCGAAAAAAATATTTAGAATTATTGCCATTTCGAGTTATGAATAAAAGAGGTACATAAAATAGGCTATACAACCTCCGCGGGAATTTTTCAAAAACCATATCAAGTGGCAATTTCACCAATGAAACTAAACGTGATTAGTAAATCTTAGCCGAGTTTCAGACATTGACGGCTCTTGAACGCGATGAGCGTTCAGTTTTATTGGGGAATTCGCTCTTAGTGTTTACCGACGCTATAAAATTAGTGGAACTCTTGTGCAAAATATCATGTTTCTGGAACCGGGTTTAGGCTGTGTGTTGTTAATATAACTTTTACTTAGAGAATAGTTATGCCTATTATAATCTGTAAACGGGAATCCTAATTTGAAAACACGCTTAAAATTCTGAGACACGTAGTGGTCTCGGTATATAACGGTTTGGCACCCATCCATGAACCAACCTTGGCAAACGTAGCTTCTCGATCTTCGATTGACCCTTGTTATTACTTACTTCGTTTGGCTACTGACTAGCCTGGTGTAAGTGTTTTTATGCTGCCCATGGGGCTCTGTCTTAGCTTATTAATTAGCTACCTAACTAACTTAATAATTTATATAAAATAATTATGGTTACCTAAGTACTTACTAGTACATACCTATACAATATTCTCTCGTTTCCCATCAATTACTCGGTGCAGTCACATGAGAATGGTTCAAACAGCTTAGTAATACAGCGTAATTAGATAATTGCTTCATGAGAGACGGATTGGAGCTACCACGTGGACCGAACGTAATCCGTTGGGCGTACTAATCCTGTGCTATCGAATCACTTAGATTGGCCGAAAACCACTTTGTCTATTAAATTGATAGCCTATTTGTATAATTGTTCAGGTCAACTAGTAGCTCAGTGAGTGCATTGTGTGGTTTGCAGCTGAATATCACTGCACTTTGTGTTGTCATCTGACATGATTGATATTTTTTTTTATTTTTGCATTACAACTTTAAAATCAATATCATGCTAAGGAAAATTGAAAGTTTTCTACCAAAGGCTCAGGGCGCAGACGACCCATTGGTAGCTCAGGGACCGTCCACATGATTTTTCATACGATTCCACCTGCTCAGATATAGATATAGAACAGTTCTCAGCACGGCCAGTGGGTCATTTGAGCCGAAGGTCGAAACCTCCTAAATGCCACAAAGATAAACCTAAAATCGAGTATTCATTAGGAATTATAAAAACACATTACGGACTGTCACTGAAATAAAATCAGGGGTAATAATTGATAAGCAAATATGGAATTTGATAAATGTTCCTTGTTCCATAATAAATACAATATACAACTCTTCTTCGTGTGGTAAGTGACTAACCTGGTGTCAGAGCTTTTAAGCTGCCCAATGGCCCTCTGACTTAGCTTCACATGTTGATGAGAAATATCTTTCTCTCTCTTTCTCTCTTTCTCAACTTAAAACTAAAATAGGTATATAAAGGGAAAAAAGAGAAGTGTATTTTGGGCATCCAAAAATTTCGTACGCATCGATGTCGGTAGGTAAAGTTTATAAAAGGCTAGCAGCGATGCCACGTTGGATGGCAACCTGGTCGTTTCAAGACGTTCAATTTATTATTAACTATTAAGTACACGTATATTACTATAACTTACAGCTATGTATACATACATATTGTTAAATTATCACTAGAAAATAATTAATTCCTTATAATGGTATTTACAATATATAATCTAACACTAAAATAATCATATTTACATATTTACATTTAAAAGCTAAATATTCATAATAATAGACGTTCATAATTTATAGGATAGAAAAATAAAGGAAATAATAATAAATCAGAATAAGAATTAAGTTCAGATCCCTGAGTTATTTAAAATAACCATGACTTGGTCAGGCGCGGTTAAGTCCTTTCATAGTTCTAAGTACTGTAGAGCCTAGGTGAAACCTCATGTTGAACCAAGCTGCTTGTTTAGAAAATAACTGGCAGCATTCGAGCTTTTTATAAAAGTTTTAAATGGGGATTCAGTACGTAGGCGTGATACTGAACGTCTGTAATCTAAAAGTAATAAACTCATTAGCTGCTGCCCCCGTGATTTTTACCTTGTAGGTTTGGGAACCCTTCTCAAATATACACAGTACAATTTAATTACACGAGCTCTCCCACTTTGTGAGCTCTAGAATATCAGTACCTACCATATACCCTTAAACTTATTTCTTTACCCTGTAAAAGTCTTGCACCAACTTGGGGTGTCTGGGACCCCATGGACCCGAGTTGTGTTAGGTATAAACGCAAAAAAACTGTTGAAGCATCAAATCTCAACAAAAGCTTGTTTTGTTAGGAAAAATAAAATTTTTGTGCTTAACCCCTCAATCGTCGTACGAATGCCATAGGTTCATGAGAAAAATTCTCTCGAATCGACAATAAATATAACCGTATAAATCGTTAATCTCTTATAAGCAAGCGGCTTCTAATAGACGAACATCTAATGGGTTAAATACAGATCATCGCAACTACCGGTTTCAAAATTGATTGATTAAAATTCGATAACATTATTCTGTGCTATTAGTTTTTCTGTCATGTGTACTTTATTAATACTCTCCTATGCTTCTTTGCTGAACATATAAATCAACATTAAGAATAACGAATCTATGACTGAACTGCTATTTAAAATTAAAGTGGCGTCATCTTTATTGACTAATATTTCATGTGTACGAATTGCTCACATTATTATTCATCCTTTCAATCACAAAAAAATACTATTTTTTTTTAATGAAAAGTTCTTCGTATAAATCTGTGATAAGTACTTTGTTTACATTAAATCAAACGGTAGTTATAAATATCGTTAATGCACATAGTCCTTTAAATTGATTGATAGCCACGATTATTCATATGTAGATGCGACGCGTCCGAGTCTACGAATATCTTTAAGTTCAAACTTATTATTAAGCAACTGAGGCCAGCGGCTCACCTCTTGACCCGCCTCAGAAATCAGCCGAATGTTTACATACAAGCGGGCACGCAGACGCGCTCAACCTTGTACAAAAATTTTAAAATAGCCTCCAGACACCATACCGACTAATATTTACGATACCAAGTAAAAATAAAAGTGAAGCTCAGAGTGCTACTTATTAACACACTCTTTCTGATTCAGGGAACAGGTTGACCGTTTTAAAGATTGACCTTTACACCCAAGAACCATAATAATAATATAGTCTTTAAAAACCGGTCACACCCAGATCTTCTCACGGTATCATCGTGTGTATTTCATTAAAAACAATGAAAATGTTTCATTTTGCACACGTATATTTAGCCATTGCAGAATGTGCGTGAATAAAATATATTTACATTTAATATATTAATATTATTACGACTGTTCCGAGTTGTTCATACGACATTTGGTTTGTTGAGACTGTGACGCGCCCCGTCAAGGTAAACTAGCGACCTCGGCGTGCTCTCCCCGGTCCTTATACTCGATATTGACGACCTGTAACCTGGAAACACAGACCTTCATTCGTGCTCTAAAATGCATGGCAGCTCGACCTGAAGCAATTAAGATTGCAGTAGAAATACGGGCGCGACACAGTTTGAGAGTGGCGCGCGGCGGGAGGTCGGTGTTACTTACGTAAAAAAGAGTGCGCGGACGCAGGACGGTCAAACACACGCTGCGATGAATCGCGTCGCGTGGTTGACGTGTGCGCTTCTGTCGATCGCCGGCGCGCGCGTGTTCGAGCGATGTGAGCTGGCGCGCGAGTTGAGTGCGCTCGGCGTGCGCCCTGACCACATCTCTACTTGGGTCTGCATCGCCTACCACGAGTCCCGTTTCGACACCACCGCCAACAACCCCTACAGCGGTGACCATGGCATCTTCCAGATCAGCGAACTGTACTGGTGCGGGCCGGGCAAGGCGTGCGGCCTGCCCTGCTCCGCACTGCGAGACGACGACATCTCCAACGACCTGGACTGTGCCCTCGTCGTCCATGAAGAACACACTCGGCTCCAAGGGAACGGGTTCCTCGCCTGGGTAGTGTATCCGCAGCATTGCAAGCATAACACGAAGAAGTACCTGGTGGATTGTGATATAAACGCGAAAAACTCAGTGCCGATAACAAGATCCCGCGGGTATCAATACGCGAACAGTTACGACCAGTTGAATGACACGACAGACAGAGAGATTGTGGAAAATTTGTTGCCCCCGTACCTATCGATTGGATCCTTCGTCAGAGAAAACTACGGTAAAATACTAGATAACAATAATGGTAGAACCGATTGGTATAATTATAAGATTGATAACATTGACGACCTCAAGCTTCCTGTGTTTAACCAACCATCTCAGCATATAAGTATGCCACCGACGACGAGTGCACCAATCCGTACCACTCCCACCACGACGACCACCATGGAGTACATACCACCAGTGAAGGTGTGGAGGGTGATTGAAACGAATCAGTTCAGGAAGAAACAAAAGTTCAGTGAAACAACTACACAAAAGACATATACTAAGAAAGAGTACGCCGCCGAATTGGAAAGATATACACAGAACACGAGAGCAAGTACAGCCACACAAATATCAAGTACAACAATTCGTCCGCTATCCATCGCAACGACTAGAATACCACCAAAGTCAACTACTACATCAGTGCGGCCGACTACAAGGACGACTGTTACTACCACTACATACAGGTCACCGACTTCCACATTTACTTACAGGCTGCCCTCATCAACAACAACATACAAGCCACCAACATTTTCAACCACATATCGATCACCTACTCCAACAACTAAGTACCAGCCATTTACTTGGGCAACAACATACAAGCCTATTTCCACTGCCTTATCAACAAGGCAATGGTACAGCACGACCACCCAGAAACCGTACACCACTTCAGTGGCTCCAAAACCTGTTACTACAACCTACAGACCGGCAACTACAACCACTCTTAAACCAAGAACCACAACAACCACTACAAAACCAACAATAGCTTGGACATGGAGATCAACGACGTCGAAGCCACCCACGGTCGCAACCAAAGCGGTCACAATAAAACCTAAAACAGACTTTTCGTGGTACACATTCACGTCACGAACAGCGACGACTCCAGTGACGACAAAACTTCAGCCGTTCAGCCAAACTAGGACGACCACGCAGCCATTTGCATTTGCGACAAAACTTCAGCCGTTCAGCCAAACTAGGACGACCACGCAGCCATTTGCATTTTCGACAAAACTCCAGCCGATCAGCCAAACTAGGACGACCACGCAGCCATTTGCATTTTCGACAAAACTCCAGCCGTTCAGCCAAACTAGGACGACCACGCAGCCATTTGCATTTTCGACAAAACTTCAGCCGTTTAGCCAAACTAGGACAACCACGCAGCCATTTGCATTTTCGACAAAACTTCAAAATAATGAATATAAAAGAATAACTCAAGCAGAGTCATATTCGAGTGCCAAAAAGCCACAAACGACAACCATCAAGCCTCAAACGACCACAGCTAAACCACAACCAACCACCGTCAAACTACAACCGTATACCGCCAAACCACAAACGACCACCGTCAAACCACAAACAACCACAGTCAAGCCACAAACGACCACCAGCAAGCCAAGAACGACTCAATCAATATTCGATCTCTACTTGAATCCAACAAAAGCCCCGCAATTACCAAGTTACAAATACAGCTGGGGTCAATCCAGGTTGAAGATATTCGCTGGCGGGACAACAACAACTCCTGCGCCGGTACTGTCAACACGAGGACGTGGGGAGAATAATAATGACGCCGCCAAGAATTATATCAAGAGACAAACATAACATGCATCTCATAAAACGTAGGTTAATAATCTATTTGTGGTCTCCGTTATCACTTATTAAAATACGTGTCGCTTTGTTTACTATAAAACAACTTACAGAAGCCTTTCATTATGAGATGTGTGCAGGAAAAATAACTGCTTTTGTATTCAAATGCCAGTTAGTTGCGCAAAGGCATGCTATTGCGACTCACGCCATACGACGGAGATTACTCACTCGTACTATTGTAAATATAAGTTGCGAATTAAGCGAATGTTTGTTTTAGTATTAGACCAAAAAGCATTTATCTAATTATGTATAAAAATTATATTATAGTTATACTCAACATCTTTTTTATTGCGCGTTCTTTTTATCATTAACTCGCCCCGCTTCGCACGATTTTACGAGTTGGCAAAACATCGGGTCTCTTTATTAAATATAATTTTAATAATAATGCACATACACATAAACCTACCGTCATTTTTTTGCTTGGGTGGAGCGAAAGGTTGTGTCAGACTCTTACTGACTAAAACCCTTCCATGTTCCTTCGTTAGCCCTTTATGTTCCGGGGTAGCGGTTACCCTTTCGGACAATCCCGCTGACCTAACCGGCCCCTTCCCTAGTGCTGACATCTCTTTGAGGCGCGCGTGGAATACGAACGTGCCGCTCGGCCCGGGCTGGGCCCTGACCGAACGGTGAGCTACCCATTATTCACCTCCTTAGGTCCTCAAGCCCGTGCCTACGGTAGCCGGGAGTCGTCATGCGTAATAAATCCTCTAAATAATGGTAAAAATTGCATCAAAATCCGTTGTGTAGTTTAGAAGAACAACATACGCATACAAACACGGAAAGCAACTTTTATTAATAAAATCTATACACTTAAATATTTAAATAGATGGTCTTAATTATGTGTATAAGTATATTATTTAACTCTAAAAATAATGCATAACATCATCAGAGGCTCGTTATTTTTGTAATTAACATTTAAAATTACAAGTTCTAATGCGGAAATAAACTGAAGGTGCGAATGTTCTGAAGGACGCACGCTGTGGTTAAGATACACGCCTCCGTATCGTTTACACAGTCTATAGAAATATAACAACTACTCAGACCGTTTTACGATGACACTATCTTATGGCCGCTTGAAATTTCTTGTTGATATGTATTTAAATACAAGTTTGTTTTGTTAAATTAAACATGACAAGGCAATACTGTAGCTGCACATTATTTAAAAAGAATAACCCCTTTTTTTGTTGAGGGTGGGAAATCATCCAATGACTTCTCCCGCTCTGGGTGGAGCGGAAGGGAATGTCAGACTTTTACTGACTAAAACCCATCCATTTTCCTTCCTTAGCCCTTTATGTTCCGGGCTAGGTAATCCTTTCGGACAATCCCGCTTACCCACCCGGCAGGCTCGGCCCTAACGGGCCCCTTCATATGCTGACATCTCTTTGAGGCGCGCGTGGAACAATAACCCCCTTAACACAAACTCACAAATTCCACCTCTATAAAAGTTAGAGATCATAATATTGACACATGCAAATTGTTTATTTATGATATGTGGCAAAACTTAGGTAAACCGAAAATTGGTTATTCGGATATTAATTCTTTTAACAAATAATGTCTTTGTTAACCTCGCTTACAATGTAAAAGGATTCAGCTCTTTTTCTTAGTGTTTTAAACAGGATCTACAACAATATCTTAGATACTACAATATTTGATACTACAATGTAAAAGTTTGAATGTTTGTTACTCAATCACAAAATAACGGCCCGATGGTTTTGGATGAAAGGCCCACAGATGCACGAGAAGCAAAAGGCATAAGCTAGTATAATAATAATAATAATAAACAAAACACAGTAACCATATCAAGTAGAATTAATTTACTGATCACCTTATTATTATTCATATCCATGTGACATCCATGAAAAGTGAATTGATCAAAGACGCGGCGCGTTGTCCAGCCAAACCGGTCTGCGAGGGCTGTCACAAACAACATTAATCGAATTGATTTATTATTATAATGCCGGTATCGCTTTCAAAGTTCAGAGGATGATACAATCAATAAATAAAAGAATTTAACTTGTAAATTAAGTATTATTTGCAGTTTATTAATAATGATGCATCAGCGAAAGCACACGTGCCTGTTATCAAATATCTGATATCTTTTTTTATTAAATACCTATCCAAATAATAATTATGTTATTGAGGAAAACTAGCTAGTGCTCGTGACTACTAAGGAGATAAACGTCGTTTGTCTTTTTACGTTCCGCACAAAGGAAAACGGAACCCTTACAGGATCACTTCGTTGTCTTCCCGTCCGTCTGACCGTCTTTGAGTCTGTCATGATCCTTTTTCACAAAAACATGTCACGAGGTATCAAGTTGAAATGAATACTTAAAGATCAAGTTTCTAAGTCAACGTAATAAAACATCTTTTATAGGTACTCGCAAATAAATCAAAACCTATAGGGGTACTTTCCGTTGACCTAGAATCATGAAATTTGGCAAGAAGCAAGGTCTTACAGCGCAAGTAAAGGAAAAAGTCCAACAATCCTTAATTTGTATATTTATATACTAGCTTTTGCCAGCGGCTTCGCCCGCGTATTTGTAAGAAATTATCCCACGGGAACCATACATTTTTTCGGGATAAAAAGCCTATATGCTATTCTAGACTATAATCTATCTCTGTGCCAAATTTCATTCAGATCCATTCAATAGTTGTTGCGTGAAAGAGGAACAAACATCCATCCATCCTCACAAACTTTCGCATTTATAATATTAGTAGGATAGAATTATCATCTCATACAAAAACATTATTTGTGATAAGAAACTTACTTTTGCAGTCGGAGAATTGACCGACGTTTATCGATGTATTTAGTTTGGTTTCGGATAAAATCATTCTAACTACGGAACCTTTCAGGGTGCGATCTTCAACATGCAATTGGCTGATTATTTTAAAACTTTGTTTCTTATTTTGCGTGTGGTCAGTGACTAGCCTGGTGTCAGAGTTTTTAAGCTGCCTCTGACTCAGCTTCACATGCTGTTGAGAATTACCTCTCAGACATGTTTTCTTCACCGGTTTTTAAGCAAGTGATAATTACACAACACTTCAACTATGAATACCTACCTATATATAGATGGAAATCGAGTAGGTAAAAACTGATAACAAAAAATGTAATCCGGCGTGACGGGGGGGCCTTTGGCCTAACGACTCCCTCCCTCGGTAATCCCCCCTTTATGTCACCTCGCTGAGCTCGGACTTTTATACTTACTAATAGCGAACTTTTCATACAAAATAGTTTCGATGTTTCATATCTGCCAAGGTTCCCGTGACGGCTTAATTTTTAATACAAATGAGGGTGAACTAATTCTTCGTTTCTTCTTTGGTTATACTTATTAAACCTCTGCTTATTTTTATATATAAAACCTTATTTTGACTGAGATATAGTTTAGGCACGGGTGTAAAATCGTTTTTTTTTTGTATTTAAAAACTTTAATTAACCGTGTCCGTAGAGTTTCTTGCTCGTTCTTCTCCGTAGGTACCTACTGCTTTGGAATAGGCAACTATCTTCTTTCTGACTGATCGACCCCTTTTTTTTTTTTTTTTAAGGCTGGGAAATCATCCAATGACTGCTCCCGCTCTGGGTGGAGCGGAAGGGAGTGTCAGACTCTTACTGACTAAAACCCATCCATGTTCCTTCCGTAGCCCTTTATGTTCCGGGGTAGCGGTAACCCTTTCGGACAATCCCGCTTACCCGGTAGGCTTAGCCCTGAGGGGCCCCTTCATAAATGCTGACATCTCTTTGAGGCGCGCGTGGAACATATACGCGCCGTACGGCACGGGTCTGGTGCTGATCGGACGATGAGTCACCCATTACTCACCGCCCGCAGGCCCGCGCCTACGGTGGCCGGGAGTCGTCACGTGGCTCCCGACGCCCGGAGCGTCTCCCACGGCGGCTGGGACGGGAGGACCTTTCTCTCTCCCATCCCGCCACCTCCTTCGCGAGCATAACTTATTCGCAGAAGGAGGTGACTGTTTCGCAGAAGGAGGTGACCGACTGATCGACCCCTTGATAATTCAAAAGTGCCTGTAATTGGTCTATGGTTAATATATGAGTTCTTTGAGTTTTAACTTTGTCGGAATAAAGGTGAATGTGACTCGCAGAAGCTACTACTTAAGAAGAAATCTTTTCTTGTAATAAGGCTGATAATAGTCACTGCTTACTGCTAGTAAGATATTAATAGCTTTCTATCTCACATGACGACCAACGAATTTTATAAAACTAGTTCTTTAATATAGCAATGCTGGTTAATATCATCGGCCTTGCTAAAACGAACATGTCATTAATCCCAGGAGGAAAAATGCAAGATCTCTAACTTAAAAATATACCTAACTGCTTTAAAGTATGTAGCTGTTGCTCGAAACTTTGTTGAAATACCAAATGTTAGTCAATTATGGCATATGCACCCGGCGATTCATTTACACATCGTCGACGTTCCTTAGAATCCATGTCGGCGGCGTGTTTTCTAACTAAACTTGAGAAATATGCACAACTTACGTAGGCAGGGTCTGATGCGCGCGTCGGTAAATAAATCCCCGTGTACTTAGATCTTTATATCCGCTCTTGCCTTTACAGAATACATCACTACATAGTATAAAACAAAGACGCTTTCTGTCCCTATATCCCTATGTATGCTTAAATCTTTAAAACTACGCAACGGATGTTGATGCGGTTTTTTCTAAAAGATAGAGTGATTCAAGAGGAAGGTTTATGTGTATAAATTGTCGACATATTATGCAGGCGAAGCCGCGGGTGGAAGCTAGTACATAATAAGCCTATAATGTTCCCACTGCTGAGACACAGGGCTCCTCTCTAAGATAAAGGCCATAATCCACCACGCGGGCCATGTGCGGGTTGGCGGAGGTCGCATGTCTTCGAATTTTTGGTTCTAGGGCATGCCAGTTTCCTCACGATGTTTTCCTTTACCGTTTTGACAGCAGTGGTGATGAAATTAAATACACAAAGTAAATGCTTGGGATCGAACTCATGACTCGTAAGTCGAGGCCGATACCATTGGGCTACCACTGCTCTTACTCCACGGCTCTGGCCTTTAACCTAAATCTCCATATTTGGGGTCTATTCTTCCATACTTCTTTATCTCGGTAGTCCTACCTCCTTTCTAGCCATATCATCTCTCACACAGTCCCATTCATCTTGTCGTTGGTCTTCTCCACATTTATAAAAAACAAAGAAAAGCCTCTAAAAACGCAAAGAAGGAGCGCAATATGGATGAAATTATGAAACACCGGCGCACTTGACGCTGCGTGACAATGTGAGCGTGGATAATTCATCGGCGCCCGTTCGATGTCCAGCGCGCACAGGATGGATGGAAAGCAGCACATGAAGTAATTTTTATTCCATTGGTGTAATTGCTGTATGGCGTTCCAGTGGAAGGATAAATAAATAAATAATAAATAAAAAAGTATTATATTGTACTGCAGTATCGATGGTTACGTAATAGGTAGGTACCTACCAGCTCACCGTCCGATCAGGACCAGGGGGTCTACTCCCTAAGCACGAAGTCCGTAGTTTCGGCCTTCGTAACGGGCGTTTCCTACTCCCTAGCACCGTCGGACGGATGATTCGTCCGTGGCCCGAACGAAGAATGAACTACAACACGAATTGACATTTGTACCTACTCCCGACGTGTTTTTTCCGTCCTAAAAATTGAACTTGACACTTGTTTCGACGGAGCGTTATGTCAGTTCATACGACATCAAAATAGTTCTCGTGCTGTTGACGAAAATTATAATTTAAAGTGTAATTTCGAACTATGGCTGCTTTTTTGTTGCTAGAATGATCATTACGGGAAGAGCGGAGGTGTCGCCGACGATATTTACGCTAGAACTTTATTTTGGCGAGTATTCCCGACGTCGAGTTCATAGGGAACTATCGGCACACTCGTGAATTATTCGAGGACCTGTGTAAGGACTATATACCTCATTTGCCTCAACATATACGACGAAGTGTTGATTCAATAATGAAGGTAAGGATATATCAAAGATTTTGCAACTTATTGACACCAATATTACCAATCCGTCCCACCCATTTACCTACTGTTTTCTTTGTTTACTTTTAGATCCTCGCTGCTCTTAATTTTTATGCCCGGGGGAGCTACCAAGGTGCAGTGATCCTAAGCAGTGATGAGCCAATGGCACAACAGACAGTGTCACGTTCTCTGCGGCATGTCACAAATGCATTCAACATCCCCTCAATTTTGCAAAAATATGTAAGGTTTCCACAAAATGTTGCTGAGAGGAACCTTATAAAAAAACAGTGTCGGCGAAGAGACCCTATCTGAGTAACGTGTCCCAAGTAATGGGTGGACCGCTACTAAAAGTGAAGTGCAGTGAGTCTAACATGTTAAAAGTGAACATTTCTGGTTAGATTCTAATTAAGCCTTGTTAAGTGCTAATTAGTTTATATTTGTTGAATTCATCTTAGATTATGATTAATATATAGGGTTTAAGTCAATAAGACTGATATTATAAGAATTTAAGAGAATTTTTTAATGTATAGGGCAAATTACGTAACTTGAAAACATGGTTTTTTATTTATGGGAATATTTTTGTAACTTAGGGTTTATGGGGTATTTCTAAGCCTAAAACGAATAAATCCTGTGGAATTATCAAAATAAACTAAAGGGTTCGGAAGTTATAAGCGAAAATGTATAGTAAACATTGTAACTTCACAAAATCTTGATATTTTGTTTTAAGGATATTTTATATTATGTAAATACGATAAATATTGGTGTTGAATACTGACTACGACCTATGCTTTGAAGAGTGTTTACTTATACTCAAAGTGCACTAAAATAGATAGTATCATTTTTAACTTTAGTAAGTTGTATGTTTACAGATTTTATAACAAATATGCTAGACGTAGTTGACCGCATTGTAGGCAGTCGCTCATACTGGTATTCAGCTGTATCCGGTTAGACTGGAAGCCGATCCCAACATAGTTGGGAAAAAGCTAGGCAGATGATGATGATCGTATGTATAAACTATAAAAATATAAACTTTGATTTGACTATGACAAAATGTATTTTATTTTATTTAGCACCAAGCAAATCCGAATAAATTCAACACACAACAATATACTATTACAATCAAAACATAGATTTCCTTTTATTCTAGTCGTTTTATTTTAAAATGTGCGCTCTTGCATAGGTGTACATCTTCATTCTGATTAAGAAACCGACGATACTATCGGCCGATAAAAAGTCTGTAGTCTGAGGGGGCTCTTAGCCTGAGTCATCCCACTGCTGGGCAAAGGCTCCATGAATGATTCTTCCTAGAATGTGTTGGAAATAATTATTGTAGTAGAAAATTTATATAATTTTTTTGTGTAAAATGTCAAAAAATGGACATTTGACATTTCTCATTTGTCATCGCGACGTAAGGAAGCAACCAGACGACTCGGTACTCGATACTCACAATTAATCGATTCAAGTTTGTATGAGTATTTGATCGATTTCATTATATATTCTAAAGTGCATTGGATTAAAGTTCTGAGTAACAAAAAAATAACTTAAACTTTAATTTTGTAGGTATTTTGAAATGAAACAGTGGTACAAAAGGTCAACTTGTCTATAATTTAATATTTTTAGTTACAATTATATCCACTCATTCACAAAAAAATCAAGAGAAAGCGAAAGTGACTGAATCATCATTCAATCATTTTCTTCGGATGATGAGCCAAAATCGTCAGTTGAGCTATGAAAACCACCAAATGAAAATGAAATAATAATATTTACTTTTTAATTTTTCATTTTCATTTCTTTTATCAATATGGACGTCTCTCGAATAGCGTTTGCGTCAAATGTGTCAATACCTGTTACAGGCTTGCTTTTCTTTCCCATTTTAGGCGTACGTAATACATTTTTTTCAGTACTGGAAGGCCCATACTTTTCCTTCAAGATGGTTCGAATAGTTTTTTTGCTGAATTCAAGTGCTTCTGCGACACGATCTTGCACTTGCGTTACGAGCAATAAAGGTTTCGGTTAACTTCACAACTAATTCGCGTGACTAGCTGTTGATTGTACGTCCTCTTTTCGACATGTTGAAACAGTAGGTATGATTTACAACAAACACCAAAATCGAGTTCAAATCACTGTTTAAATCAATGTCCAAAATAGAAGAGCCAGGATCAACGTGATAGTAAACAGAAATAGTCCAAAAGCAAAGCCGAGTCGAGATTAAAATCGAATGAAGCTGGTGATAAGTAATTAATTGGCTACAACATTAGTATTAAGAAAATAAGGACTGAGCACGTAACTGTTTTGAGACGTTTCGTATTCATTAGAAATTGCATGCTACTATAAAGTTAGCGCAAAAAGCAATATCAGCAATCTCTTCCATCATATTATTAAACGCGCCAAAAATATTTATGTATTTTTTAAAACACTTTATGTAATTAATGATTAGTTTATTGCTTTTTTCTGTTTCGTTCCAAGTTACATTCTAGGGTCATTCTCAAATGTCAAAACTGACCTTTTACTTTTTGACAACTCTAAGAACTTTGACATGTCGTTTGATAATTGGCGTTAAAAGAAAAAACGCAAAGGTATCGACTGGATAATGCCTTATTGCCGAACCAAAAAAGGCAAAATAATTTAATTCTGTATTTAAAGATATAATAAAAAGTGTATTTTTAATAATGTGGTCATTTTCTTACAACAAAAATAAAAAAAATTGTTTAGTATGTTTCGAAACTACAGAATATGTAAACCGGTAAGCGACCGATAAAATGGCGCAACTCTATTGCCATTCGTCGTTCGTTCACGAATATTGTCCGTAAGTAGTCTATGATTCCGTCCCGTTCTGATGAATCCGAAATCGTTAGGGAGTAGGGTTCGCTACGACGTAACGGACTACTGTCGGACGGGCCCGTTGCTTCGTTGACGGAGTTAGGGAGTAGACCCCCTGGGGGTCTACTCCCTAAGCACGAAGTCCGTAGTTTCGGCCTTCGTAACGGGCGTTTCCTACTCCCTAGCACCGTCGGACGGATGATTCGTCCGTGGCCCGAACGAAGAATGAACTACAACACGAATTGACATTTGTACCTACTCCCGACGTGTTTTTTCCGTCCTAAAAATTGAACTTGACACTTGTTTCGACGGAGCGTAATGTCAGTTCATACGACATCAAAATAGTTCTCGTGCTGTTGACGAAAATTATAATTTAAAGTGTAATTTCGAACTATGGCTGCTTTTTTGTTGCTAGAATGATCATTACGGGAAGAGCGGAGGTGTCGCCGACGATATTTACGCTAGA
This sequence comes from Hyppa rectilinea, assembly GCA_951799385.1. NCBI lineage: Eukaryota > Metazoa > Arthropoda > Insecta > Lepidoptera > Noctuidae > Hyppa > Hyppa rectilinea. The sequence goes on along the minus strand of OX637300.1, from coordinate 6,078,629 downwards.
ACTTTATTTTGGCGAGTACTCCCGACGTCGAGTTCATAGAAAACTATCGGCTCACTCGTGAATTATTCGAGGACCTGTGTAAGGACTATATACCTCTTTTGCCTCAACATATACGACGAAGTGTTGATTCAATAATGAAGGTAAGGATAAATCAAAGATTCTGCAACTTATTGACACCAATATTACCAATCCGTCCCACCCATTTACCTACTGTTTTCTTTGTTTACTTTTAGATCCTCGCTGCTCTTAATTTTTATGCCCGGGGGAGCTACCAAGGTGCAGTGAGCCTAAGCAGTGATGAGCCAATGGCACAACAGACAGTGTCACGTTCTCTGCGGCATGTCACAAATGCATTCAACATCCCCTCAATTTTGCAAAAATATGTAAGGTTTCCACAAAATGTTGCTGAGAGGAACCTTATAAAAAAACAGTGTCGGCGAAGAGACCCTATCTGAGTAACGTGGCCCAAGTAATGGGTGGACCGCTACTAAAAGTGAAGTGCAGTGAGTCTAACATGTGAAAAGTGAACATTTCTGGTTAGATTCTAATTAAGCCTTGTTAAGTGCTAATTAGTTTATATTTGTTGAACTCATCTTAGATTATGATTAATATATAGGGTTTAAGTCAATAAGACTGATATTATAAGAATTTAAGAGAATTTTTGAATGTATAGGGCAAATTACGTAACTTGAAAACATGGTTTTTTATTTATGGGAATATTTTTGTAACTTAGGGTTTATGGGGTATTTTTAAGCCTAAAACGAATAAATCCTGTGGAATTATCAAAATAAACTAAAGGGTTCGGAAGTTATAAGCGAAAATGTATAGTAAACATTGTAACTTCACAAAATCTTGATATTTTGTTTTAAGGTTATTTTATATTATGTAAATACGATAAATATTGGTGTTGAATACTGACTACGACCTATGCTTTGAAGAGTGTTTACTTATACTCAAAGTGCACTAAAATAGATAGTATCATTTTTAACTTTAGTAAGTTGTATGTTTACAGATTTTATAAGAAATATGCTAGACGTAGTTGACCGCATTGTAGGCAGTCGCTCCATATAACATACTGGTATTCAGCTGTATCCGGTTAGACTGGAAGCCGATCCCAACATAGTTGGGAAAAAGCTAGGCAGATGATGATGATCGTATGTATAAACTATAAAAATATAAACTTTGATTTGACTATGACAAAATGTATTTTATTTTATTTAGCACCAAGCAAATCCGAATAAATTCAACACACAACAATATACTATTACAATCAAAACATAGATTTCCTTTTATTCTAGTCGTTTTATTTTAAAATGTGCGCTCTTGCATAGGTGTACATCTTCATTCTGATTAAGAAACCGACGATACTATCGGCCGATAAAAAGTCTGTAGTCTGAGGGGGCTCTTAGCCTGAGTCATCCCACTGCTGGGCAAAGGCTCCATGAATGATTCTTCCTAGAATGTGTTGGAAATAATTATTGTAGTAGAAAATTTATATAATTTTTTTGTGTAAAATGTCAAAAACTGGACATTTGACATTTCTCATTTGTCATCGCGACGTAAGGAAGCAACCATACGACTCGGTACTCGATACTCACAATTAATCGATTCAAGTTTGTATGAGTATTTGATCGATTTCATTATAATATTATATTCTAAAGTGCATTGGATTAAAGTTCTGAGTAACAAAAAAATAACTTAAACTTTAATTTTGTAGGTATTTTGAAATGAAACAGTGGTACAAAAGGTCAATTTGTCCATAGTTTAATATTTTAACACGCTTTTATTAGCTCGGGTTGTATCTATGTATGTATGTAACGGAATCTTTGAGCTTAATTTTCACCGGTTTCTAAAAGTCTGATCAACTTGAAACTTTGCACACGTCTCAAGGACCGATGACAATGCAATAATTTGATAATAGTTTCCCATTATCCTTATTTTTACACGCTTTATATTAGTTTCACTTGTATGTATGTTTGTAACCGACTCATTTGGAAGCGATTTTTACCCACTTTAAACGGCCAGATTTCGTTCAAACTTTGTAGATTTATCGAGGACCGATGACAATACATTAATTTGAACTAAAAAGTAGGAAATAAAAAATAGTTAAAAAAAAATAAAAATCACGCTTTTTATAGAAAACCGAACTAAAAATAGAAAATAAATTTTACTTTTTAAAAAGCGTGGGGTGCATGGTGGTGGTGAATATTATCTTAAAAAGCACCCCACGCTTTTAAAAAAGTAAAATTTATTTTCTATTTTTAGTTCGGTTTTCTATAAAAAGCGTGTTTTTTAGTTTTTTTTAACTATTTTTTTTAGTTACAATTACATCCACTCATTCACAAAAAAATCAAGAGAAAGCGAAAGTGACTGAATCATCATTCAATCATTTTCTTCGGATGATGCGCCAAAATCGTCAGTTGAGCTATCGTCACCTGTAAATATAATTATTTCATTTTCATTTCTATTATCAATATGGACGTCTCTCGAATAGCGTTTGCGTCAAATGTGTCAATACCTGTTACAGGCTTGCTTTTCTTTCCCATTTTAGGCGAACGTAATATATTTTCTTCAGTACCGGAAGGCCCATACTTTTCCTTCAAGATGGTTCGAATAGTTTTTTTGCTGAATTCAAGTGCTTCTGCGACACGATCTTGCACTTGCGTTACGAGCAATATAGGTTTCGGTTAACTTCACAACCAATTCGCGTGACTGGCTGTTGATTGTACGTCCTCTTTTCGACATGTTGAAACAGTTGGTATGATTTACAACAAACACCAAAATCGAGTTCAAATCACTGTTTAAATCAATGTCCAAAATAGAAGAGCCAGGATCAACGTGATAGTAAACAGAAATAGTCCAAAAGCAAAGCCGAATCGAGATTAAAATCGAATGAAGCTGGTGATATTAAGTAATTAATTGGCTACAACATTAGTATTAAGAAAATAAGGACTGAGCACGTAACTGTTTTGAGACGTTTCGTATTCATTAGAAATTGCATGCTACTATAAAGTTAGCGCAAAAAGCAATATCAGCAATATCTTCCATCCTATTATTAAACGCGCCAAAAATATTTATGTATATTTTAAAACACTTTATATGTAATTAATGATTAGTTTATTGCTTTTTTCTGTTTCGTTCCAAGTTACATTCTAGGGTCATTCTCAAATGTCAAAACTGGCCTTTTACTTTTTGACAACTCTAAGAACTTTGACATGTCGTTTGATAATTGGCGTTAAAAAGAAAAAACGCAAAGGTATCGACAGGATAATGCCTATTGCCGAACCAAAAAAGGCAAAATAATTTAATTATATATTTAAAGACATAATAAAAAGTGTATTTTTAATAATGTGGTCATTTTCTTACAACAAAATTAAAAAAAATGTTTAGTATGCTTTGAAACTACAGAATATGTAAACCGGTAAGCGACCGATAAAATAGCGCAACTCTATTGTCATTCGTCGTTCGTTCACGAATATTGTCCGTAAGTAGTTTATGATTCCGTCCCGTTCTGATGAATCCGAAATCGTTAGGGAGTAGGGTTCGCTACGACGTAACGGACTACTGTCGGACGGGCCCGTTGCTTCGTTGACGGAGTTAGGGAGTAGACCCCCTGAGCCCAAAATTGCATTTTGCTCTCTAGCGTGGAGAGAGTTTTAAAATTCGAACTTTTCTATTTAATACATTTTTATACTGCCAGTCCACTGAAAATGCATGACACGGTCTAAAATAAAATATTAATTCATATAGAAATAATACCGCTCACCTTAAAAACTTGCATCATCGTACAGAAATTAAATATTTTGCGAAGATATAATTGTAAAATTAATAAGTATTCCATTTGATTTAAAAAATCTGTGACGTCACATTTGAATAGTCCATTAAAATATTTCTCTGTCAAATACCCAATTGCAGTAATTAAAGTTTAATTTTTGAAACAAAATAAATACTAATATAATTGTGTTAACGGTTACACTGGAAGCCGAAACCAACATAGTTAGGAAAAGGTAAAACATAATGAAATTGTTATAATTGTTTAAATAGCCAGCTACCTGCGAGCTAATTAGCGAGTTCGTTGTTGCGGACAACTGATACTACTGCGGTTGCAGCGAGATTCATAACAATGAAATACAATATAATAACTACTCACGAATAGAAACTTATTTTCCAGGGAGTAAATTCAACTTTTAAACGATTTCTGGTAGGGGAAACGGAGCGAAGTGTTTCATAATTGCGAGAGCAAATTAATAAACGGCAGCTTTAAACATGCAGTGTACCTACTAAGGTAGCTATTATATCATATATATCTTTGTCAAAGGAAGTATGATCTACTGAGTCAGGCAGGATGATGGAGGATTAATTAGGTACCTCTTTTTCTTGAGGAAATTATCCAATGACTTCTCCCGCTCTGGGTGGAGCGGGAGTGTCAGACTCTTACTGACTAAAACCCATCCACACCCATCCCTTTATGTTCGGGGGTAGCGGTAACCCTTTCGGACAATCCCGTTTACCCCGCAGGCTTCGGCCCTAACAAAGCCCCTTCACATTCCGACATGTCTTTGAGGCGCGCGTGGAACACGTACGCGCCGACCGGCACGGGCCTGGGGGTCTACTCCCTAACTCCGTCAACGAAGCAACGGGCCCGTCCGACAGTAGTCCGTTACGTCGTAGCGAACCCTACTCCCTAACGATTTCGGATTCATCAGAACGGGACGGAATCATAGACTACTTACGGACAATATTCGTGAACGAACGACGAATGGCAATAGAGTTGCGCCATTTTATCGGTCGCTTACCGGTTTACATATTCTGTAGTTTCGAAACATACTAAACAATTTTTTTTATTTTTGTTGTAAGAAAATGACCACATTATTAAAAATACACTTTTTATTATATCTTTAAATACAGAATTAAATTATTTTGCCTTTTTTGGTTCGGCAATAAGGCATTATCCAGTCGATACCTTTGCGTTTTTTCTTTTAACGCCAATTATCAAACGACATGTCAAAGTTCTTAGAGTTGTCAAAAAGTAAAAGGTCAGTTTTGACATTTGAGAATGACCCTAGAATGTAACTTGGAACGAAACAGAAAAAAGCAATAAACTAATCATTAATTACATAAAGTGTTTTAAAAAATACATAAATATTTTTGGCGCGTTTAATAATATGATGGAAGAGATTGCTGATATTGCTTTTTGCGCTAACTTTATAGTAGCATGCAATTTCTAATGAATACGAAACGTCTCAAAACAGTTACGTGCTCAGTCCTTATTTTCTTAATACTAATGTTGTAGCCAATTAATTACTTATCACCAGCTTCATTCGATTTTAATCTCGACTCGGCTTTGCTTTTGGACTATTTCTGTTTACTATCACGTTGATCCTGGCTCTTCTATTTTGGACATTGATTTAAACAGTGATTTGAACTCGATTTTGGTGTTTGTTGTAAATCATACCTACTGTTTCAACATGTCGAAAAGAGGACGTACAATCAACAGCTAGTCACGCGAATTAGTTGTGAAGTTAACCGAAACCTTTATTGCTCGTAACGCAAGTGCAAGATCGTGTCGCAGAAGCACTTGAATTCAGCAAAAAAACTATTCGAACCATCTTGAAGGAAAAGTATGGGCCTTCCAGTACTGAAAAAAATGTATTACGTACGCCTAAAATGGGAAAGAAAAGCAAGCCTGTAACAGGTATTGACACATTTGACGCAAACGCTATTCGAGAGACGTCCATATTGATAATAGAAATGAAAATGAAATAATTATATTTACAGGTGACGATAGCTCAACTGACGATTTTGGCGCATCATCCGAAGAAAATGATTGAATGATGATTCAGTCACTTTCGCTTTCTCTTGATTTTTTTGTGAATGAGTGGATATAATTGTAACTAAAAATATTAAATTATAGACAAGTTGACCTTTTGTACCACTGTTTCATTTCAAAATACCTACAAAATTAAAGTTTAAGTTATTTTTTTGTTACTCAGAACTTTAATCCAATGCACTTTAGAATATATAATGAAATCGATCAAATACTCATACAAACTTGAATCGATTAATTGTGAGTATCGAGTACCGAGTCGTCTGGTTGCTTCCTTACGTCGCGATGACAAATGAGAAATGTCAAATGTCCATTTTTTGACATTTTACACAAAAAAATTATATAAATTTTCTACTACAATAATTATTTCCAACACATTCTAGGAAGAATCATTCATGGAGCCTTTGCCCAGCAGTGGGATGACTCAGGCTAAGAGCCCCCTCAGACTACAGACTTTTTATCGGCCGATAGTATCGTCGGTTTCTTAATCAGAATGAAGATGTACACCTATGCAAGAGCGCACATTTTAAAATAAAACGACTAGAATAAAAGGAAATCTATGTTTTGATTGTAATAGTATATTGTTGTGTGTTGAATTTATTCGGATTTGCTTGGTGCTAAATAAAATAAAATACATTTTGTCATAGTCAAATCAAAGTTTATATTTTTATAGTTTATACATACGATCATCATCATCTGCCTAGCTTTTTCCCAACTATGTTGGGATCGGCTTCCAGTCTAACCGGATACAGCTGAATACCAGTATGTTATATGGAGCGACTGCCTACAATGCGGTCAACTACGTCTAGCATATTTCTTATAAAATCTGTAAACATACAACTTACTAAAGTTAAAAATGATACTATCTATTTTAGTGCACTTTGAGTATAAGTAAACACTCTTCAAAGCATAGGTCGTAGTCAGTATTCAACACCAATATTTATCGTATTTACATAATATAAAATAACCTTAAAACAAAATATCAAGATTTTGTGAAGTTACAATGTTTACTATACATTTTCGCTTATAACTTCCGAACCCTTTAGTTTATTTTGATAATTCCACAGGATTTATTCGTTTTAGGCTTAAAAATACCCCATAAACCCTAAGTTACAAAAATATTCCCATAAATAAAAAACCATGTTTTCAAGTTACGTAATTTGCCCTATACATTCAAAAATTCTCTTAAATTCTTATAATATCAGTCTTATTGACTTAAACCCTATATATTAATCATAATCTAAGATGAGTTCAACAAATATAAACTAATTAGCACTTAACAAGGCTTAATTAGAATCTAACCAGAAATGTTCACTTTTCACATGTTAGACTCACTGCACTTCACTTTTAGTAGCGGTCCACCCATTACTTGGGCCACGTTACTCAGATAGGGTCTCTTCGCCGACACTGTTTTTTTATAAGGTTCCTCTCAGCAACATTTTGTGGAAACCTTACATATTTTTGCAAAATTGAGGGGATGTTGAATGCATTTGTGACATGCCGCAGAGAACGTGACACTGTCTGTTGTGCCATTGGCTCATCACTGCTTAGGCTCACTGCACCTTGGTAGCTCCCCCGGGCATAAAAATTAAGAGCAGCGAGGATCTAAAAGTAAACAAAGAAAACAGTAGGTAAATGGGTGGGACGGATTGGTAATATTGGTGTCAATAAGTTGCAGAATCTTTGATTTATCCTTACCTTCATTATTGAATCAACACTTCGTCGTATATGTTGAGGCAAAAGAGGTATATAGTCCTTACACAGGTCCTCGAATAATTCACGAGTGAGCCGATAGTTTTCTATGAACTCGACGTCGGGAGTACTCGCCAAAATAAAGTTCTAGCGTAAATATCGTCGGCGACACCTCCGCTCTTCCCGTAATGATCATTCTAGCAACAAAAAAGCAGCCATAGTTCGAAATTACACTTTAAATTATAATTTTCGTCAACAGCACGAGAACTATTTTGATGTCGTATGAACTGACATTACGCTCCGTCGAAACAAGTGTCACGGAAAAAACACGTCGGGAGTAGGTACAAATGTCAATTCGTGTTGTAGTTCATTCTTCGTTCGGGCCACGGACGAATCATCCGTCCGACGGTGCTAGGGAGTAGGAAACGCCCGTTACGAAGGCCGAAACTACGGACTTCGTGCTTAGGGAGTAGACCCCCAGATTTCGAATGACAAACACACTCTTTCCGAGCCTGTGAGGTGAAAAATAAATTAATCAATGTGTGAGTAAAAAATTATTCCTAAATGTTAAGATAGTATCTTTATATTTACTCCGTGTATGGTACAGACTATAAATGATTACCTAATTTACTTAACAACCAGTTTGATTTTGTCTAGACACTAGATTGTCCTGTGGAGCAGGCCCAGCAGGGTTCTAAGCATCTTTATCCTTGATAAAATCCTCTTATATGTAATGTAATAAGTTTGTTTACAACTGGTGACCACTCGGCAACCATGATAATCAGTTGCTCCTACCTTAGAACCCACCTTGACAGGGATGTGGAGGTCAGATAAACAGTATCTAGCTTCATATTAAATACTGGTATTCAGATGCATCCGGTTAGACTGGAAGCCGACATAGTTGTAAAAAGGCTATAATAGACCTAGATGTAACTTTTGTGTCGGTAGTAACAAGGAAATTATCCCTAGGGATAATTTGACAGTTTGTGTGTTTAACACGAGCGAATCCGCTGGCAAAAGCTAGTTCTTTAAATAATTTTGTCAGTTCAAACAACTTTATACTCATACCTCCACTTTTGAATAACTTAAACCACTTAAATAGTGGAATATTTTATTTGAAAAGTAAGGATTTCTTTTATTAAGCAATTTGTATACCTATTCAAAACACAACTGTCATCTTTGGCAGTTGTATAAATTGGCTATATCGCGCCGAATTATTGTAGGGTGTCAATTTACACATCAATCAATTCCACCCACCTACGCACCTTGGCCTTGCGCTGATCAAGATGCGGTTTATCGAAGTTCGTTAGTGAAATATGCTAAAGGTAGGCTATTTATAAACTGTCCACCAAATGTGTTGTTACCGCAACATTAGCATACAACGAAACTTCTTGGAAAAGTGTCTCACCAAAACCTGTATTTGATATTAATGCGAAAACCTGACGATCGGACCAGAATTATATTTTTTCCTTACTACGAAATATATTAGTTCACGGTTCTATGACCAAACCACATAGTATAATGGTGGAAATTCTGCTTTATTTAATATTTCGATAATGTTTGGTCCGTTCCAAGTATTCCAATTTATATCAAATATATTGGCGAGCATATCTGTCCTATTTAGTTTCAATTCATCGAACTCGTTCAACATTAACGAAATATATTTATTTTATTATATACATACTATTTATGTACAGACGCCAGCACATCAAGCTATGCCTAACTGTCAAATTTTCTTAATTAAAAATGAACCTTATGTATTTGCAATAAAGTTGAAATACTATCAAAGAAATTTGACAGATTGTGGTAACTTGATGTGCTGGCCTCTGTACATATTATTATGAATATGATTATTGTAGTGTTAAATTATATGTTGTAAATACCATTTTAAGGAATTAAACGAAATATTGATTCAAATTAGTAATATGATAATTAAACAAGATCTATTTGCCTATTTATACCGGCTGTCAAACATTAAGACCGTCTCGCGACATGACGATGTGATGCGACTCTGGTTATTGAAGTTTTCATAGAAATTGATCTGTTAAGGTCGCGTCCTGCCTGTCTGCGAGAGCCTAGAATATACTTCGTTTAATGTCTAAAGTCAGAAAAAAACATAAGTGTAATATTATGTATCATGTACATAATATTACACTTTTGTTTTTCAACTGACTCCCGCTTATAGTGCCTGCCATCTGCACTTTGAAAATATTCCCATGATATATGGAAGCTGCCAATCGGAAACTAACATGACATGAAAATCTAAGTAGTGCTAGGTTATTTAAGCTTCATTTTGAAGGACGTTTAAAGCAGTAAGCTCCTACTTCGAAACATCCTCTCAAATATATTTTACTGACTTCCGTATTGAAAATTCAACACTTTAAAGGAAGAAGTGTTGGCCGGGGCCAAAACTTATGGGTACTACTGAGTATGGGACTTACGAGTGGTCACAGGTTCATACCCGGGCGCCTGGCACTTTACTTTGTGTATTTAATTCATGACCGAAAGCAGTGGCAAACAAAGTAAACAGTATGTTCTAGTTTTCTAGAACCATCGACCACTAATATATGCCTAGACAGAACGAATAATTCGAAGACATGTTACATTCACCAACCCAGCAGTAACGCGACTTAGTGGTCGAAAGCGCTTACTGCTAAGCATGAGATTCTAGGCTCGATTCCCGGGTCAGGCATAGTGTTATTGGGGTTTTCATCTGAAGTTGCTCAGTAGCAACTCAGAGCCTGGATTTGTGCCCGATTGAATATGCAATAAGCGAATTCGGGGATTCTGGCGTTATGATAATATGTACACACATCAAAAGTGTCTAGGGATCAACATATATTTTTGCAATAACTTTTCTCTTGATTGATATTAATTTAAATTTTCTTTAAGGATTCATCAAATAAAGTGTTTTCGTTTGTCACAGTAACGATAAACCAAGTCACCTTTGCATTAATAAAGAAATTTGCCATTTTCCTAATAAAGGGATTTTTGACATTTGAACCACTAACATTAAAGTTCGAAAAAAAGACTGAAATAACAGTTTTCTTTAAAATTTTATTGGGTAACTTAAACAATTAATAATCCGTGTTTCTACCGCGAACACTAACAACACAAGAACATCGGTTTGGCATACTCAAAATGAGTTCATCCAAATCACGCTGTGGAATGGCCGCCCATGTTCGTTGCAACAACAAAAAAAGGTCTTCTTGCAACTGGATACCCTCCATATTCGGCAGAGCTCTTCTCTGTAGCATATCCCATGCATGCTCAATCGGGTTCAAGTCTGGCGACTGAGCAGGCCAGGGCAGGACATTGATGTTAGCTGCGGCGAGAGTCTGTCTTACAACTCTTGCGGTGTGCGGTCGTGCATTATCATGCATTAACTGAAATAAGGGACCGATTTGCACTTGTAGAGGAACGAATGAAGTGAACCTTCATTCCCGAAGACCGCTACGGGTACCACCTATAGCAATGCACAATCGTAGGATTCGATATCAATGGGCTCTTGAACACAGAAATTGGGCAGAAGAACAATGGCGTTTCGTGTGCTTTTCTGATGAGTCTCGTTTTGGTATGAGACCGGATACAAGACGTATACGACACTGGAGAACCCCTGGACGCCAACAGCGATTAAAATCCTGCCAGGAAGTCCATCCTTATAGTGGTGGAACCATCATGGTATGGGCGGGTATTTGGATCGGCGGAAGAACTGAGTTGATTTGGATCAGAGGCAACCTCAACGCTCAAATTTATGCTGAGACGATTGTATCTGACGTCATCGTTCCTCTACAAGTGCAAATCGGTCCCTTATTTCAGTTAATGCATGATAATGCACGACCGCACACCGCAAGAGTTGTAAGACAGACTCTCGCCGCAGCTAACATCAATGTCCTGCCCTGGCCTGCTCAGTCGCCAGACTTGAACCCGATTGAGCATGCATGGGATATGCTACAGAGAAGAGCTCTGCCGAATATGGAGGGTATCCAGTTGCAAGAAGACCTTTTTTTGTTGTTGCAACGAACATGGGCGGCCATTCCACAGCGTGATTTGGATGAACTCATTTTGAGTATGCCAAACCGATGTTCTTGTGTTGTTAGTGTTCGCGGTAGAAACACGGATTATTAATTGTTTAAGTTACCCAATAAAATTTTAAAGAAAACTGTTATTTCAGTCTTTTTTTCGAACTTTAATGTTAGTGGTTCAAATGTCAAAAATCCCTTTATTAGGAAAATGGCAAATTTCTTTATTAATGCAAAGGTGACTTGGTTTATCGTTACTGTGACAAACAAAAACACTTTATTTGATGAATCCTTAAAGAAAATTTAAATTAATATCAATCAAGAGAAAAGTTATTGCAAAAATATATGTTGATCCCTAGACACTTTTGATGTGTGTAGTTTCCCTAACTTTTGACAGGCGTTATTGTCACTAGATATCGATAAGTTTGACGAAGTTTTAGCACCCCTTGTTGACTTTATCGATCGATAAACATAATACACAGTGGCGATCGAGAAAAAGTAGTTTCATCTATTGCTTACTTATATACTCGTAATTAATGTTTACCTACATAAGCTCGAAAGTATTACACAACGTTTACCAAAAACTATACAATTATATTAGACATACATATGTATATATGTCGCAGGTATATTGTCAAAGCCGTGATATTACAATTTCACTAGTGGTATTATAATTAAACAGTTGATTGTCAATCGACTTCATTTTTTACAATTTAACGTCAGAGTTTTAGTGACATTGTAATGTCACAGGGACACTATAGAGATATTGTAAGGCAATGATATTTTGACAATATCACTGGTCGTTCGATTTTGAGGCCGTTTCAGATTGGTCCGTTTCCTTACTATTATTGTTTTGCAAATTGCGTATGAAAAATAATTGACCAATCAGAACGCTCGACGTCTCCCACTGCCAACTTCATTCATGATATACCTAGATTTATTAGAATATCACTAAAGTGTCCCCGTGACATTACGAGTACCTACAATGTCACTAAAACCCTACCGTTAAATTGTAAAAAATGAAGTCGATTGACAATCTACCGTTTAATTATAATATCACTAGTGCGTTAAGCCCTTCGTCCTTCCACTACAATATACCTGCCTTAAGCCCTTCCTTCTGTCTTCTACTATGCTATTCTCTTGGACTGAGCCCGTCGGGCTCCACAATGGATACATTCACTGTATTAACCTTTTGTACGCCATTGTCACATACACGTACATGTGACAACGGCGTACAAGCAAGCTTATGCACTGTACGTCAAAGACACAATATGACGTTACGATATCAACACGAAATAAAGAATTAAATCATTACTTTGTGGGTGTATAGATAGATATCTTAAAAATTTAAGCTCTTGTACGTATTTAATGACAACAAAAAAATTAAAAGACATCATGAATTTTGGGAAATTCATTATAACAAGTATAAATAAATGCCCAGAGCATTTATTTATACTTGTTATAATGAATTTCCCAAAATTCCCGTTCAAAAGGTTAAAAACATTATGAAACAAAGAATTGAGATATTTAAAACTCATATCTGTGAGCAACTCAAATCCAAAATCATATTTCCTCTTTATAAATAACCACAGTTTCTGGTTTACATTTTATGTTGAAACTCCAAGGCTTCGGGCCACATTTCCTGAGGCTGTTTTTTACTTGTCATTAATTTATCTGGGGCCGCACTACACTACCCTCATCCCCACCCTTTTAATGCACGTCAAATTATAGAACTGTGTCAACCGCATCATATAGGTCACTGGTTGCAGGAGTCATGGAAACTCATTCGATTCTCGCTGGAGTTTGGTAAAAAGTCGCGGTGCATTTCAATTGAGTGGGTACCTATGGTTAAAAGTTTTCTAAAGGAGTGGGTTTGCATCAATACTTTAAGAATGTATCAACCTGTTTAGTAATATAATGAAAGGCTGTAGTGTAAGCCTTTCATTATATTACTTCTTTACACTCTAAATTAAATATTGATTTTCTAAGATTGATCGCCTTTTTTATCCTTTAAATGCTTTAGGCTTTTCACCCAGGTATAGTCACTTAGTCTCTTCCTTGCTCTCTGGCCATATTACTTAGCTAAGCTGGCACTGGGACATATTCCACATTCAACATCAAACTGCCTAATATCTTGCATTTAAAAATATTATACTAGATAAATGATCATAACAATTGCAAATACAGCAAAGCCTTGTTTATTTACCGGTGGTCATTTTCATCTCAAGCTTGCATCGCGCAGCCGTTAATACCTACGTAAATAAACTATATAACATCGATTCCGCTTCCAACCACAGTATGTAGTGTCTAAATAAATCTACTTACATATATACACTTTCCTATCGAAGGTATACTGGAAGATATGTGAAGGTCAGAGGGACCAACACTAAAGGGGCTCAGTGGTAGAGCTTGTGTCGATTTTTTATCCTATAAACACAAACACACTGGCAGCAGTAATTCAATTAAATTGCTTTGTAACGAACACATGTGCGTCAAGCAGCCACGGCCACTGACCGACTCATTTTTCTTTTATAAAAACCTATCAAACTATTCTATTCATTTAGAACAAATTCCAATTAGAACAACCCAATGCCATAGATAAATAAGCATCATCTTTTTACTTATTTAACTGTTCTCTTCGGTTTAAAACTGCTTAATTAAATGGTTTAATCTAAAACCAAAAGTTAAAAATTACGCGTATCAGGGTTTCTCAAAATTCTACCCTTAAAGAGGTGAAAAGAAATGTTATACCTTGAGTTAATAAACTTGAACACAACTATGTAAATAATAAAGTTTGTATTTTTTTGTCTTTTTAAACAACCACCTATACGAGGGTTGGGGGGTGTCAAAGTATGTACGGAAGAATTTTAACGCGCGGTCCATTTAACTCGGAACTTAAAAATAAACTAAAATAAAGAATAACGTGTATCAAGGATTATTCTTAGGGGGTTAAAAGGAGTAGTCAATTTTAAAGGGGATTTTACTGCGTGTCTTGGTGAACTCGAATTGATACCTTAAACACGTCTTTTTAATCCGATGTTGCGATATAACCGAACCCCACGCAGACAAAGTCACGTAAATAAATATACCATAATTCAACGGAATGTTTTAACGATTTATAAAATACATAATTATAATACATGCAACATTTCATACGTTAATTTAACCGCACAAATGGATGCACGTTTTAATTAATGTTTTCACAGATTAATTGATGTGGAGTACACTCAGGTTTAATCAATCTGTACACAATATACCAAACATAGATCATATAGACTGGCTCTGATGGACGAAATGCATGATGTGTTTCTCAAATACGGATAGCCGTCGATACTGACAGATTTTCGCTCACCGTGGTCAATCCCAAAGGAGACTAGCACCTGTGCACTAGACATTATAGTGCATAATCGTGTAGCCTTTGTTTGAAATGTGACAATGGAGGGATGCTGATGAAAATTGGAAACCAACGACTTTTAGCATATTGATATAAGTGACTGCCTCGCTGCTCTTGTGGTCGCAAGCGCTACATAGCATGAGGGTTCGATTCCCGGGTCGGGTAAAGTGTTGAAAATGATTGATTTTAATATGATGTGTTTCTGTGACTTCTTATACGATAAATGTGTAGAATCAAGTTCTTTCAACTAAACAGACAGCTGTACTGCTAGGGAGTTCTTTGCGCAACTTCTTCCCGGCTAAAGATAGTTCTTCTTAATGGAAGTGGCGAAGGGTGGGCGTTTTTCGGGGGTTGTCTTATGTAACTTAGACCTTCAAAAAGTACCTACTGATTTTCAGCCTAGTTTCAATAAATGTTTTTTGAATTTATTTGTTATTGAGATTTTCAATCTGGAATTTCTTAGTAGCAACCTGAGTCTGGATTTTGAGCCTGATTGATGACAATAGGCTTGCCCCCTTTGAAATGTGGGTATGAGGTGCACCGTTGCCTTACCCTACGATGTATACAGTCGTGATGTTATGTGACATAACTGAGGGTCACATTGGAGGAGCTCGTGGATAAGTACCAACAGCTACACGGATCGATCCATCAGGTTAAGCTACGCTTGCCGGGGTTGGACGTAGGTGGGTGATCATCTTTACACACCGAGACTCCTCGTAGACTCGGAAAGCACGTTAAGTCAGAGTCGTGTGCACATCGAGATCTGCAAAATCCTGTTCGCCGTCGAGTTTGATGGAGAGCACTGCGATCCAATTAATCAATGGAGAATAGAAATCCTGGGTTTCCGTTGCGTTTGTTGTCTCGTATTGTAAAGTCAGAGGAGAAGCTAACCTAACAAAATTGACACCCTTCGTCCATTTGCCGCATTTTTTAGGGTGGGAAATCATCTAATGACTCCTTCCCCTTTGGGTGGTAACGGCAGCCCTTTCGGACAACCCGCTGCGTCCATTAGCCACTGATTTAATTGTGATCTGAATAAACGGACAATTTATGTCAATAATCAGTTTGCTCAACCACGAATTACTTGTTTTAAATTGTTGGTTTGCTTTTAAACTGTTTCTCTACATATACGAGGTGTTTTATAACATGAATGAATATAATTATAAAAATAACATGTAAGACGTGGTATATCTTAGAACCCATCCATGTTCCTTCCGTAGCCCTTTATGTTCCGGGGTAGCGGTAATCCTTTCGGACAATCCCGCTTACCCGGCAGCCTTAGTCCTAAAGGGACCCTTCATATGCTGACATCTCTTTGAGGCGCGCGTGGAACAATATCTTAAAAGCCGTATTATTTTGGATTTGTGTTAGTAAACACCGTACGATACAGGCTAATCTACTGTTTATAATTTAACCAATACTTACTTTGTACACAGAACCTAATATTTGTCGAACTTATTAAGTTCTTCATTCCGGATCATACTTAGGTACAGGCGCATCAAGCTATACCAAACTATAAAATTTTCCCAATTGAAAATGAACCTTATCGTTTTGTAATAAAGTTGAAAAACTATCGAAGAAATTTGACAGATTGAGGTACCTCGATGTGCTGGCCTCTGTATACAATCCATAGAGGGAGAGAGAAGAAAATGTCGTGAGGACCGCAGGGAGAGACCCTGTGAAAGACGATATGGCTTGAACTGAGTGAGTGAGTTACTGAAATATCGACTAATAGACAAGTGTGAAAGAAAAGACATGTTTCATCGGCAGGAGAATGATGACATACAATCCATACAGAGTAAAATGGCAAACTATGCCAACAAATACTTTTATTAAATAAAATCTGCAACGTTAACCTCTGATGAACCAACATCCTGTCGTTACCGACATCCGTCTTTGCCTCCTTGCTCCAATTGCCGGTTGCATCCAATTTCCTCCTCAGCGAACAACGTCTTGATCAAATACAAGTTCTCAATTGACTATAGAGTTATTCTTAACGATTTCTGCAGAGAGCTAGTATAAGTAATAGAATGGGCTTATTGGACGACTCGCACGAATTTAACTCGCACAAAACGTACGAATCGACTCCTTTAAAAAATATTATTTTTTCTGTGGTCGATTCGCACAAAGTTTATTTAATGGGGTGCGAATCGACACCCTCACAAAAATGTAGTAGGCTATTCGCACACATTTCATTTTAAGGAATAAAAAAATTAAAGTACAGTCGTATTCAGCCATCACTGAAATAAAACTAAAAAATAATCGAAGTTTAAATAACAGAATAACAGATATTTACTTGAAAGTAAGAAAAATCTGTATTATTTTTATATTATTTGTATTGATTTGTTTAGTACTTAGTTTTAATTTTAATACAGATATTTTTTATTATAGATTGTGTTTTTATTATCTATCTATTACGAGTAAAACACATTTGACCTTACTACTTCTGTACTCAAGTGTACTTTATCTTAACTGCATTTCATAAAAATAACATTATGTGTGCGAATAGCCTACTACATATTTGTGAAGGTGTCGATTCGCACCCCATTAAATAAACTTTGTGCGAATCGACTACAGAAAAAATAATATTTTTTAAAGGAGTCGATTCGCACGTTTTGTCGAGTTAAATTCGTGCGAGTCGTCCAATAAGCCATAGAATGCAATAATGGAGCGAGGTTTATTCCTAGTTTCGGGAGAATTTAATTATTAAAACTACCTCTAACTTAAGGACGTAATATTGTTAGTTACCTATGTCATCATCATTTCAGCCAAAAGACATACACTACTTGACATAGGCCGCTACGCATCAGTATAACCACCATTTCGACTGGGTCTGCACTTTTAGCATCCAGTGAATTCCTTCAGGCTACACCAGCTGGTCGACTCAGTAACAACCTCACCGAAAACTTACATGAAGTGAGCGTGAAGTGAGATATCGTTCCACCAAATACTGGGGATTGACATTATTGACTCACTTTAATCTCACGTCACCTACGATTTCACAGTGAGATTTTTACAGAATAGCACTACAGGTACATTCGTCGGTCCAACTAGAGATAGACCTACCAATATTTTTATTCATCATCGAAGTCTAGTCGTTTTCGTGACCGAAGTTTAAATAAAACGTAGCTACAGAGGCCAGCACATTAAGTTACCCCAATCTGTCAAAATTATTTGATAGTTTATCAACTTTATTACAAAAGCATAAGGTTAATTTTCAATAAGGAAAATTTTACATTTACGGATAGCTTCATGTGCTGGCGCCTGTACCTAAAAAGCTACGTAACGGTATCCCGGACATTTAAGTCAACGCTTTGCAGCGGTGCCATTGGTCAAATTACACTACCAGCATAACGGGTGCCCGGCTCATTTTATCACCGCGTCGGGCGAGTGCACCTTGATGCTGGGTTTCCTCAGAGCTGGATGGGAGGCGGCGGACCAGTGACTTATCCAACTAGAAGCCCGGACTTGACTCTGTTGGGTTTTAACATGCGGTCTGAGCTAAGATCTAGGTATCTTTCTTCAAGAAATCGTGAAAAAAGTCGCGACGCGTTCCTAACTGCGATATTGGTCGCTTTTGTGAAAGAAACACAAGACAATCAATGACAACGGCTTGCATATTGAATAATTACTTTGTTTTGATTCCATTTTTATTTAAATAATAGACGTACTTCATTATCTAATTGAGAAAAATTTCTTTGTAAAATTCTTCATCAGTTTCGTGTTAAGTTTGAGGTAAAAATTATTTGTGACTGCCGTAAGCTTGTAAAAATATGAAAGGGAAATTGAAATGACTTTTAGGTAAGTAGTAAAATTAGCTAGGTAGTTATCAGAGGTAGCGCGAAGGTCAGTGACCGCGCGAAGTCGGGCGGTCGCGCTGTATTACCTGGATCCAAGTAGCCTTCGAGTTTTGTTTTTCATATTGTAAATCTACATTTTTTGCTATTTTTTTATAAATCGAGTGCACTACCAATACAAATTCAATTAGCTGTGGGTAGACAACCACTTAAATTTCAGCGCATACACTCTTCATTGCACTTTGTTTCATAATCTATTAAAAAGTAGGGATGGGCCGAAATTCGGTTCAAATTTGGTTCAACCGAAATTCGGCAGCTTGAACCGAACTTCGGCATTCGGCCGAAATTCGGTTCAGATGCCGAACATTCGGCATAAGAAAAATAATACCTACTTGCAAAATTTTGACTGAATACAATAGAATTAGAATGGCATTGCTGTAAAATAAAATTATGTCTTTTACTCAGTCATGGTCATTTAGACATTTTAGATATGAAGATTGTAAATGTAAATCTAAAATTACAGTTTTTCTTATTAGTTTTAAAAATCTTTGCCTAATTATTAGACATTAAAATTAGACATACTATTACAAAAATGAAATAAACTTAGTATTCTTCTAGCAAACATCTGGATTACAATTCGTAAATTGAATAAAAAATCACGTTTTGGTTCACAAACTAAACATTCATTAACATCAAATATTTTTTTATTACAAAGGATATAGGTCAAATTAAACAATCAAATTAAGCTGGATGCTCCAAGGTAGCACGCGAAATTCAAATTTTCATGCGTTTTTTGCAATTTACAAGGTAGTGTCAGGTTGTATATTGATTAAAATATAATTGTGTGGGAGCAGGGCATACATCTAGCAATAATATTGAAGTAAATGCGTATAAAAGTCACGACGTGTCGCTCTCGAGAAAGCCCTTGAAATTGAACCGAAATTGGGCCGAAGTTCAGCCTAGCTTTTCATTTTAACCGAATGTTCGGCCGAAGTTCGGATTCGGTTCAAACCACATTCGCCCCATCTCTAGTAAAAAGAGCCCAAAAATATATTCGGCAGTTTTTACAGTGGCTACAATGTAGCTCAGCTAATTGATTACCAGGGAATCCACAAAAGGGTAGCACTTTTCATTAACAGCCGGTACACAGAGAGCTTAACTCAATTCTGATAAATCTCTGTGGAAATTTTACGAAGTTTTATTTAAAATACAAATTGTGTAATTATTGAATACGTGAGGTATACATTTTTTCTGCCAATAATAAAGTGAAGCTCGTAGTAATAACAGCCGTAAGGTACGATGTATTAGGTCAAGCTATGCTTGCCGCCTGGTCCGTGGATGGATGACCATCCCCACCTCGGAAAGCACGTTAAGCCGTTGGTCCCGGCTGTCTTTCGTGGATCTTGGACAGTCAGATTGGACGTCTGAAGCCCGAAAGTAACAAGCAATGTTACCAAGAGGTATGGTAGCAGTCACTCAAAAAAAAAGTGTATTTACAATTACAAAACTAAATGCCTACTTTGTGTTTCACAAAGTAGGCAAATGTAATTCAAATGCTGGAGGCGGGCAGCCCTATCGCATGTTTACGTACCACGCGGCTGTAGGCATTTATTTCAAAGATGCGGCCGAGTTACAATACTGTATAGATAATATTACCGTGGTTGTGTCTACACAATCATATAGCATGTAGGTATACAAGTTTTATGTAAGTGAGGTAAATACTTAATTAAAAGTAGGATAGCGGATATGTTACCGCCCTAAAATCTGCGTCCAATCTACCTAGCCTTTTCCCAACTATATTGGGATCGGTTTCCAGTCTCACCGGATGCAGCTGAATACCAGTATTTGACATGGAGCGACTGCCTATTTGACCTCTACAACCCAGTCATTACCTAAGTAATACGATACCCTTTGGTAACCCTGACAATCAGACTTTGTGGCTTCTAACTAACTGTATCGACTTTCAAAGACCCACGAATGATAGCCGGGTTCGACGGAAGAGTCTCGATATGTAAAGATGATCACCCACCCACGGACCAACCCTGGCAAGCGTAGCTTAACCTGATGGATCGATCCGTGCGGCTGTTATTACTTAGCCAAGAGCTCCTCTACCGCCATAGACATATTCTATTTTTCTATGTTTGCCGCCATCATGAATTTTAACAAATACCAACTCCTCTATTTTAACAGTGCACCTAACCTTTTCTGTGACAGTACGACTCGAATTTAGTAAACACATCAGTGGACACATTAACATAACTACCGTTAAAATTAATAATATCGGATGATTAACTCGTTATTTGTGTTAATTAATGTCTGTATGGCGGATAGTGGTCAGGTAGGAAGCGTTTGTTAAACGGTAGGGCCGACTGCCAGTCATTGATTGACTCATAAAGGACATCTATGGCTCAGTGCCTATTTAGTAGTCAGCCTTGAATCTTCCCTTAGCAGTCTCCGCATGAACACTTCTAAAACATATTGGATCGGATTTTTTTCACTTGAACTGGCAGCTTTACTAACACTTAAACGAGTGAGAACCAATTCTCCATGCTTATATTATATATATATACAGGGTGGAATTTTGTAATGCCCCCTGAAGGGAAAGTACTCTTAATACTGTAGATAGCAAATTTTACTCAAAGGAAACATTCCTTTATTTTTGAACAGAAAGACAACTGCATTCAAAGATTTTCAAAAATTCGCTTGCCACACCCGGGAATCGAACCGACTATAATCTATAAAAATGACACCCTGTACTTTTATTGCATCGATCGTCAGGATTAATTATATGGATGAAATCTTTCTAAAAACTTGATAAATTAAATGAAAGGAAAGCCATGAAATCTTGACTTATAAATTCAATGAGTCAAGTTAAACTCTTTAACTCAAAGATCCATCTGTTTACTTATGTTAATAATTAATAATTATCATTGACGTCATTTACCCATTCAAATGTCAAGTTACTATTTAGATAAGACGATTGAAGATTGGTTCAAATGGTACAATCAGATGGCCTACGAGATTACCAGATCTCACCCCTTTAGGCTTTTTTTTTGTGGGGATATGTGAAAAATCAAATTTTCATTAAATCTTAAGCAAAAGTAAACGAGTTGAGAATTGAAGTTCAGAATACGATTAATAATATTCACCACAACACGTTATTAAAGTTTACTAGATATGAATTCGTTAGAAGAATACATTTATGTATCCAAGAAAATGGAGCCCATTTCGAGCAACTAATTAATTAGTTTACAATTTTTTGTAAATAATTAAAGATTTCATGGTTTTCCTATCATTTAATTTATCAAGTTTGTTCGAGAGATTTCATTCTTATAATTCGTACTAACGATCGCGGCAATAAAAGTACAGTGTGTACTTTTTGCAGATTTTAGTCAGTTCGATTCCCGGGTGTGGCAAGCGATTTTTTGGAAATCTTTGAATTCAGTTTTCTTTCTATTCAAAAATAAAGGAATGTTTCCTTTGAGTAAAATTTTCTATCTACAGTATTAAGAGTACTTTTCCTCCAGGGGGCATTACAAAATTCCACCCTGTATATATATATATACATAATATTATGTATATAAAAATGAATCCCTATTTCCCTTGCTCACGCCATCACGCGTGAACGGGTGGTCCATTTCACTAATTCTTTTTTTGTCACGTTTGTTATGGTCAGGAGAGGATCTTACATAAAAAAGTAGGTAGGTAGGGTAGGTCGGGTAGGTAGATAAGACAGGACAACGTCTGTCGGGTCAGCTAGTATATAATAAAGGAACCATTTAGTCTTTCCGAACACCAAAATCAATACATTCCCAACATAGACAACATAGTTATTACAACTGTCGCAAATGCTGAGCATGAGGTCCTGTGTTCGATTCCCGAGACGGCAATCCCAATATATAATAATATGCTCGACCTCTACTAAATGGCACTCAAACCTAACTGGTGAAATGTGGATGTAATAAACCGTGCGGAAGGATCAATCGAACGCGAAATTCAATTTTTCTTACGTTTTTTGCAATTTGATTCGAACATGATTCGGGGAATTTGATGAAAATATGATACGCGGCCATTTTATATATCAGTTCTATCCTAAAAACTTGTATTGATGAAGGGACATTTTCTTAAAGAAAGTATCGTAGTGTAAAATTAAAATAATATACCATACCTAGGCCAATTATTTCATTATTATATTATTACTCACGCTAACATCATTCTCTTGCCCATATCCCAAATTATTGAGGGTCGTCTCAACGTCTAAAGGATGTGTCACGCTACACCGTCACGAGCGCGAGACGCGTCCGTTGTGGGGATCAAAACTCGGACGCGTGACGGACACTGCACGGTGTAGCATTAAATATTCGTGAAGCTCGGCGCGGCTCGGGCCTGGCGCTTAAGAATTCTGCCTTACTCCTCTATATAGGCGTTATCTAGGTACTCGGTTGTCTCTCCCACTTTCCAGGCATTTCTGTAACCACGCTCGCGCGCGTTTCCGTTATATTCCTAAGCACTTATATAATATTGTTGTTTGTGTTTGTTCTAGGCGCTTTTCTCGTGATGTCGTACCCACACTTCCTGTTTGCTGACGTAAGATATCGCGATGGTGTCATTGGGATGCGGCCGAATGAGGAAAATCATAAAATTTACTTGGACATCGAGCCGGTACGTAAAATATACTTATTATTTCTAATGGTGTTAATCATGTGCCTGTTTTAAACGTTACGAGGTCATTATAGAGGTCGTGTTGCTTTTATATAGATTTGTGAACATAAGTCTGAGATGTCTAGTTCTTATCCATTGCAGTTAGAGAGAATTTGTGTTACAAACATCATCATCCGCCTAACCACCTTTTCCCAACTATGTTAGGGTGGGCTTCCAGTCTAACCGGATGCAGCTGAACACCAGTATTTTACATGGAGCGACTGCATAAACGAGTAATACGATACCCCTTGGTACGACTGGATGTCAGACATTTCGGCTTCTGACGACCTGTAACGAACCACGACTGACAGGTGGAACCAATAATGGCATAACGTGCTTTCCGAGACACCGAAGAGTGTCGGTAGGTGACCCATCCCCGGACCAACCGGATTTGTGTTATAAACAACGTTTTTTTTACGCAAGACTTTCTACAAACATTATGTGTTCAGAAGCGGATTAAATCTTTGGAGCTATGTAATGTATGTTGTATGTATGTATGTAAGCATTAGAGTTCATCCTCGTCCTCCTACGAATGACAGACGGGCACAACTGCCCAACGTGCTTTCCAATGCATAGAATGGGGTCGGTATGTAATTTATTAAATAGTCACCTATCCACGGACTGACCTCGGCAATCGTTGCTTAACCTTGAAGATCGACCTGATCGATTGGTAATCAGCCTCGAGCCCTTCTCTGTGGTCGTATATAGATTGCTGTTTAGTGACTGCACTCAACTCAAAAAATCATTCAAATAAACAAATCATAGATTCCATAACGAGCGCTGCTCAAAACCCCCTTCGACTAATCCAAAATTAGGGACTGAAACAGGACGAGTTAACTTTGAAAGAAGTTGATTGTGTATAGTATAATACACAAAACAAACGAGGGGATGACCTTGGCCGTGAAAATGTTGGGGAAATTTGGCTCGTCTGTGGAGATCATGGCAGACCCGCGGCGGCGGGGCCCGGGGTCGGGGGCCGCGACGTCTCACCCCTAATCGTGTACTTACAGTCCCCAGAAAACGATCGGATCTACCTTGACCTACATAACATACATAAAGTATTTTGTTAGAGTTTTAAAAGTTCTCGGTATTCCTCGCGGTTGTTGTAAAACGGAATCGATTTTTTAATCTCTGTTAAATAATTTTCAACAATTAACACCTCCAATCAAAACAAAATGGTATTTTGGTATGGTGTGGCATGACAAAGTGGTACCTAGGCATAATGTAGGTACATATGAATGTCTTGTAAACAAAATGCTTAAAAACTAAATACTTAAATCAAATTTCTACCGGTAACAGCTTTTGGTAGGTATTATTGCTGTTAATTGCTGGTTAGCAAATCTAACAGCAATTTGAATTCATGACATATGAGTTACGCATATTGGTTCTACGCAACATCAGCACCCTGTGAACATGAAGCTTAAAACGCGGGATAATTTGTGGGGATTAACTACCCTCGGGCCGATTTTAAGGTTCAACACTGAATATATTGAATTCCTTCCGTTGAATGAATAACCGGGCCTGGCCTAGGTATGGTATACCTAAATGTCGAAAATTATACTAGCATTACGTGTTTTAGGATAAGTGAAAGGTCATTGGGTCTTTAGGTCTTATGGGTCTTCAAATCCTCAAGTGAGTAGTTAACAGTGACGAGGTGTAAAAATTGTATTAGACAGAAGCCGAAGCGAAGCCGGTTTTAACTTACTTTATTTATTAAAATATTAAAAAAGAATTTATTGACTTAAAAATTAAAGTCTTTCTTTTTACTGAATTGAACACCTCAACTATGTTTTTGGCAATACTGTTGATTGCACGTTTTGTCCATACCGGTAGAGTAAGAGTTGCTGATACAGGTCGATCCATCAGGTTAAGCTACGCTTGCCGGGATTGGCCGTGGATGGGTGACCATCTTTACGTACCGAGACGTCTCCGTGCCTCAGAAACCACGTTAAGCCATTGGTCCCGACTGTCATTTATGCATCTTTGACAGTCGTTACGGGTCGTCAGAAGCCCGAAAAACCGACAGCCAGTCCTACTGACTGGGTTGTGGAGGTCCGATAGGCAGGCGCTCCATGTAAAAATACTAGTATTCAGCTGCATCCGGTTAGACTAGAAGCCGATCCCAACATAATTATGATGATGAGTGAAAGTTGGTACCTACCTTTACTTTTCTCCTAAAAGGTTAACAGTAAATTAGAAATCACCACACAATCGCCAGTATCAGGTAGGTTGCTTCCCTACTATCAGATGAGACAAAGGAAAAACGTGGTCTTGCATAAAAATCTTTACGCTACATTTTTTTGAGGCTATGATAAAGAACACGGATCGTATTTGTTGTCAAATCACAGAATTAAATATTTTTGTAAATTGTTATCATTTTTAATTTTGGAACTTGAACAACTTGAGGTTTTACGAAAGTTTATTAACATAAGGGACGATTCACCTCTAAAGAATTAATAAACTGTAATTATAAATCAGTTGGTGGTTTAAAAAGTAGCAACCATCGCTCTTTCCCTAGTACCAATCTGAATGACGTATTGTAATTACTACGTACATTTTGCGGTTTATACCTACTTATATTTACAAATAAAATTAATCCTCATTTTAATTAATCGCTCTATTGAATCAGGCAGCCTTTTACCGTACAAATTAGAGTTTCAATGGTTCAAACGTTAACCACTACCTGGAATGTAAATGTTATCAGTAATTTGATCATTATTATTTTGAATTACGTCCAATAATATTTACAATAATAAAATTAATGGGGATGTTGACAGGGTAAAAAAATAAATTATATTTAGTCCGTCAGACAGATAAAGCAAAAAATGACTTGGATAAAACGCTTTAGGTTGGGAAGTGGAGGCGCGCTACGTCACGACTCATTATAAAATCTATATAGGAGTGACGTCATGCCACATTTTAATCTAATGTATCTTTTGATTACGTAGAAAAAGAAAAAAATCTCGTCCAATATTTTTTAACAATCTTGCTGACGGTCTAAAAAATAATGCTTGCGATGGCAGCTAGCACTCTATCAATCTTTTTTATTAATTTAATACAATGTTCGTTTCGAATCTGCTATTAACTTTAAATATAAACGCGGTGGCTTTTTTTCTAAATCCATTAATCTAATCTAATCTAATATTATCTTAAAGCTCTTCAACTACATGTTACTGTAAACATCAATCGTTTAGCAGAGCCATATCAAAATACTAACTTCATTTTTTTAAAGTTTGGGTCTGTCTGCTGTCTATATCGACGGCGCGGCGAGGGAGATCACCCCTTCCCTTGGTCTAGTTCCCCCTGTCTTCCGTCAGCTCCCCCTTGTCAAAGCGAACGGTAACATGAAGCAACCTATTCATTTTGTTATTAATTTGTAAGTATCGGTTATGAATAAATGGACAAGGACATACCGTCAAGGGGAAACGTCCGCGTGGTCAATTGAGTACATACCGCCCTCTTTGTACCTACTTGTTGTTTTGTGTTTGTATTTCTTCTTGTGCCCTGTTTGCGGCAAATAAAAGTTTTTTACTTATTTCTTTCTTCTTTTACCGAAGTGCCCTATTACGGCAACGGTAGCCGGGACCTGTTCTGAAGCTATTTATGATTTTCTTAGAAGAGCGGTGGACGCCATATACTTTCCGAATGACGTCACTGAAACTGTGTTTGCCTAGAGGGCGTTTCAACTTTTTTGACAATGGAAACTGAAACCTCTCCAACATTTTCATGACCGTTATGCGGCGGCTACTATTTTTCTAGGAAACCGCAGCTTAAGTAATATGTCATAGTCCATGTTCGAATGTAAAATTTGAAATAAGTGGCTTGCAAATAAATAAAAAATGTAAATGGCCACTCATTGAAAAAAGAGCAATAAATTGTTTCAATATTACAAGTCTTTTAAAGGCATAACTACCGCGACTAATACCGATCAATACCTGTTAAAAAACACTTAGACTGCCTCGTTAGTCCAGTGGTCGTAAGTGGTAAGCGGTAGCGGCTGTTAAGGACGAAGTCATGGGTTTGGTTCCCTGGTCGACCAAAGTATTATTTGGTTTATCCATCTGGAATTTCTCAGAAGCATGGAATCTGGATTTATGCCTAGTGAATCGCTATATGCTCGCCCCCTGCTACATGGGATACAAACATAACTGGCGCAATGTAGGTGGTGGGGCCGTCGGACTGCAAAGTCATGCATCTCGATTCCAAAACACGCACATCTGAATTTACGGATTCATGTGCGTATTGTATAAATTATCACTTGCTTAAACACCGGTGAAGGAAAACATCGTAAGGTAACCAGCATGACTGAGAGATATTTCTTAACAGCTTGTGAAGCTAAGTCAGAGGCCCATGGGCTGTATAAAAACACACCAGGTTAGTGACTAACCACACGAAAAGAATATAGGTATAACTTTGCCAAACCGTTCCGGGTTTACAGGAGTGAAGTTATTGTGACTTAGTTGAGTCGCCTTGTGAATAAATCATTCAGAAATGAAGGCTGCCCTTGGCAAGCCCGTAATTTACTGAATGGCAGCGTTCTTGTTGGAAATAATGCACCTGACGGCATCGATCGCCAGTCAAGTACGTTGTGTACTCATTACTTACGGGCGATCGATACGGTCCTTGAAATTATGACTTTACATAAGTCATAATTTTCTTGGTTGTCTTATTAATAAAATATGAGATGCAGGTGGCTACCGCACGTTTACCACTCAATTATTTAAAAAAGAATAAAAACTACCAACAAACACATTTGCTCACGAAGGAGCTCTTATTGCACCATCATCATCATCTGCCTAGCCTTTTCCCAACGATGTTGGGGTCGGCTTCCAGTCTCACCGGATGCAGCTGAATACCAGTATTTTACATGGAGCGACTGCCTATATGACCTCCACAACCCAGTAACTGGGCAATACGATACCCCTTGGTAAGACTGGCTGTCAGATTTGCGGGCTTATGACGACCCCCCTTTATTTTTATTTTTTTTAATTTTTTTGACCGGGTGGCAAATCATCATGGATGTCCCCCGCCCCGGGGAGGGCGGGGGGGTATGTCGTACTCTTACCGACTAAAAACCGAACCCGACTGTTCCCTCTTTCACCTGCGCGGGGGTCGCGGGTACCGAAAATACTTCCGCAACCCCCGCTGATGACGACCCCCCTCCCCCAACTTCTTATTGCACCAATAAATGTAAAAATTGTTTTGTCAGATTGTTTATCACACAGTAAAGTCTAAGATGCTATATCTAGATACTTAAGTATACTTTTTACATAATTATCATAAAAAATAGATAAATCATTAGTTTCGAGTTTCACGGCTCAGGGAAACGTCTTGGATATGGAAGAGGAATTAGTACTAATCGCGCTACTTTTTGCAATCTTAAATATCCCGATCGTATCGTACGCTCGTCAGTACCTATCATTCTGACAGTACAATGTAAAGCAGGGGTTCCCAAACTAATTTTGTCTACTGCCCACATTAAGGTTGATGTTCCAGGGTAGCCCGCGAAATTCAAAGGTTCCGGAATGACTTTGACCTTGTAAAAAGTCATTTTTACACCTTTATGAGCTCGGAGGGTTGTATTAATGATTTTGATGATTATAATTCTGTAACTACATACGTCTTACAGCCGCGAATCAAATGTTCATCAACATACAACCTATCACTGGCCTGCAAATTGCAAAAAACTTAAGAAAATTTGAATTTCGCGGGCTGGTTGGAGGATTCACCTTAAGAATAAATATTTTTAGCACCTCAATCTCAAACCTCAAATTTAGTCTTACATAAAAACGACTATCTAGATGAAATTACAATTCGCCATTTTTTCTGGGTCCCTGACTGCTCCCCTTTAGGCCTGCAGCGCCCACATGGTGGCGTCATAGCCCATTTTATGAAAGGTAATCAAAATCTGTTAAAATCAGAATATGTGTGGAGCATAATGAAATTGTACGCGATTTGTTATGAATTCATATTATGAATCAGAGAGGAATTTCGGATGTGTGCGAGTGAAGCATCTGTTTTATTAAAAATAATATTCATAACTTTTCATTATGAAACTCATGTCTTAATTTAAAAGTTGACATAATTGCATTAATGCAATGACATTTATGAAAAATATTTGATTGAAATAAAATGGCAAGTTTAATAAATGACTGAAACATTATTTGCTGCTCCTAGTAAGATTGACGTAACGGTAATTTCTGTTGTTCTATGTGTTAAAATTGTTGCTTTGTCTTTTTCATTTTTATGTCAAACTTTTTACAGACCATTACCTAAGTATGGATTTAACTGTAAATTCAAGTTGTTTATAATAAAAATCTAATTAAATAAAATAAAACTTCATGAAGGTGGTTTGAATATTAGTGCTATATCACAAGACATCAATTGGATTACCGTATCCAATTGAGTTCTTGACTGACACCGGTCAGTCATGGCGAAGAAGTACAAGAAACTGATCATAGGAGTATTTCAGATCGATGGCCGATACTATTCAAAGGCCGTCAATCCAGGGCCGGCTCGTTTATATCTAATAGGCGAGTTACGCCACGGCCTAGGGCGCTCGGATTGCAGGAGGCGGCTACGGTTGGCATTGGAAAAAAAAACTGATTTAATTACTTACCTTCAGTCAATTTGTGGACGGATTAGCCACGAAGTTGGAGAACTGACATCTCTAGATAATAATGAAAATATCTGTGTGTTGTATACTTTTGTATAAATCATTGGTCAGAATGGGTACCACAGTGCATCTATAACCAATATATCTATAATCCAATATATTTGATTCCATATCTTGCAATAAGTCCTGCATCAACCGAGGGTTTTTCCTTGGGATAATCGATTGGTGCCTCATTTAATTAAAAGCTATAACGGGCCTCTGCGAGTTGGCTTCCAAAGGTCCGACGCCCGGATCCCAAAACGTCAAAGACACATAAAACAAGAATAATAATTGCGAATTAATAAGACTCAGAAGGCAGTACGCCTCGATACGGTTCGCGTTGTTAGGAGGTTCCTGTCTCTGTAGCCCTAACCACCGGTATCATGGTCTCCCTACTGCCAACACCGGAGGACCACTATTCATTTTTATTTTTATATATTTTTTGTTTCTTTTGTTTATAAAAATATTTATAAAAAATAAGGACGTTATTTGCGAAGAATTATGTGTAGCTTTTGAAATCCTGATGCTGCCTGCTGTGTGTTTTGTGTATACTGCAACAGAACCCTACTAATAGATTACGTTCAGGATAATACACCGATACATACGGCCTTGTCTATTACGGCGTGGGTCAACGTAGACCGAGACATTCGTCTCAATCAATGGCTTGCTCGGTCAGCAAATATTCAATTTAATTTAATTTATTTTCAAGTAACCACGACACATTTGTTCGTAAAAAGTTATCCAATGTTAGTAATTATAATAATTGTATCTACAATTTTCGCTCCATGTAAAATAATGGTATTCAGCTGCATCCGGTTAGACTGCAAACCGACCCCAACATAGTTGGGAAAAGGCTAGACAGATGATGATGAGTACTGTCCGACTCTTCACCGTGGCTGCACCATTCCATGGGAAATGGTCCATCAGCGATTCACGTAGGGGCAGTCCAGCCTGTTCGAAATTTGAGACAGGATACTGTTGTTGCCACCCCACACCCCACGCAACAGAGACGCACAGCACTTACGCATAGTGGCAAACCAACAATCCACATGTGCGTCCGCGAACATCCCAGATGTGTTGCAGTAGCGAGGCAGCCTCACAGCACCCTAAACGCGTTGTTGTACTGCACGCGGATTGTACTATTTTAAAGTATATCTAGCCCACAGGCTACTCATGTAAAACGCAGTGCAGTACGCTTTGAAAAGAGTTATTTTAACGCTTATTGAACAGCGAGCCAGCATATTCGCTCTAACCGAAAAGGCCCTCCGCGCCCGATCAATTTCATCATCGCCCTTGAGAACAGGGTTAAGTATGTGTACAAGATATTTAAATTTGTATGCGCTCTCTAATGCAATACATACAATGGTACAGTATCAGGTAAACTGCTGGTACATAAACTGGATACTTACTCCTGGCCTCAAAGACCATGACTTCACTTTTTTTTTACAATTGTAAATTAAGCCATGTGAGTCGGCATACTCCTCACATATACACTCCCCACATATTGCCACTAGCTTCCTGAAGCCGCAGACTGGCAGACTTAGCAGCACCATGTCATCTGCGTAACTGATATTATTTATGCAGGCGCCATCTACAACCATCCAACCCGTCGACATACAGGTTAAAGAGCTTAGGTGAGCTCAAGACCCCTGCCTCACTCCGCACTTCACCCCATACGGACTAGACAAAGCCCCTGTCCATCGCACCAGCTTGACCGCGCTTCTATACCAAATCACTACATAGTATAAAGCAAAGTCGCTTCCGCTGTCCTAATGTCTGTATGTATGCTTAGATCATTAAAACTACACAACGGATTTTGATGCAGTTTTTTTAATAAATAGAGTAATTCAAGAGGAAGGTTTTTATGTATAATGACATGCAATTTCCATCATCTACGTGGGTAAAGCCGCGGGGAGAAGTAGTATGATATAAAACCGATTGAAAATCTGTAGGGCATAATAGTGCAACACTGGAATTTTCAGAAAAAAAGTGGTCTCTTACAACACATTGTGCACGGATTCGGGATAACATCGGTGGGATTGATTTATACGCGCGCCTTGACGCACCTGTGCGAGATAAAAGAGTTGCGATTAAAAAATAAAAAAATTATAGAATTTAAATTTAAAAAAAAATCTTAAAAAAAGGATGCTTTCAATTTCTATTTCATTATTTCTTCTTACCGCCTCGTTGGTCTATAGATCCCAAGGGCTACTGCCAGGCATGAGATCCTGTATTTGATTCCCGAGTCGGGAAAGGGTTTTTGAGTTTTTCCATCTGATATTTTACAGCAGCTGCCCGGAGCCTGGATTTGTACCCGGGGCCCAATTCTGTAACCCTGAGTTAAGCAACACGATATTGACACTCTATCGACACACTACTGACATGTTGTTGCGATTCTGCAAAAACTTCAATGGCCTTTCAATGGTGGCTCAGTAATTTGTCTATAGTATGTCGATAGTGGCCAGCATAATAGTTTTTAGTGTTAAAATATTTATTGACTGACTACCTTAACGTTGGCCATTACGATGACATTGACACATTATAGTGGCGCAGACTACCAATTATTACAATAGACTTAGAATGGCGTTGCAATGGCACTACAGTGGTAAGTCAATGATTAGTCTATAGAGCCACTACCGACTCACTATTGACAAGTTGGTTATTTTATAGAATTGGGCCCCTAGTTGAGTGCAATAGGCTCGCCCATGGGACTCAAACCTAATTGACGAAATGTAGGGCATCTCTGCCTACCGCTTCGGCGATTAGGGGTGCGATGTTATAATATTAAGTTATGTTATTATGAATGCATTTTCAGAATACTGGCACTCCGATCAGAGGCGCCAAGCGAGCCCAGTTCAACATCTTCTCGAGGAGCGTCAGGGGAATCCCAACCACAAGATTTCTTCGCACCACGCTTGTCCCTATCCTTTGGGTTGATGAAGTGAGTATACAATGAGCACATTCTAACACAGCCTTTTTAGAGTTTTTATCTAAACCCTTTTTTTAGTTAGTTTTATTTATTCGTATATGTCAGGTGTAATTGGGTATTTGAAAGAGTAGTCAATAACGCTACTTTTTATGAACTGTCAAAACGCAGAATTTGTACGTAATTTGTATGAAATATAACAATGTGACGTCACAGATTTATAGAATCAAATGGAATACTTAAATGCAATTTTACAATTATATCTTCGCAAAATGCTTAATTTCTGTACGGTGATGGAAGTTTTTAAGACGAGCGATCTTTTATCTATATGATTTCATATTTTTGACCGTTTCAAATAGTCAATTGTTAAACACCGATTTCACTCTTACAGTCGTCAAAAATTTGATTTTCGAAAAAAGAAGACAAAGCTCTGTGTAACTATACAAACGCTATACGTTTGTTAGTAAGTGGGTTAGTATGATATACGAGAAGTAAATTGAAATAGTTGTTGAGCAAAACTCCATACGTCAATATTTGCAGTTTTATAGCAATTTGTAACCTACAAGATTAATTCCATGATTTGTGATTAAAATACACCCACGTTGGTCGCAAGCTCTACTGCTAACCATGAAGCTCTGGGTTCGATTCCTAGGTCGGGCAAAGTGTAATTGGATTTTTCGTTAAGAATTTCTGAGTAGCAGCCCGGAGACTGGAGTTGTACCCGGTTGATGGCAATAGCCTCGCCTAGTACCTACATGGGACTTAAACATAACTGGCGAAATGCTGGTGTATCTTCTATGAGTACCTACCACCTCGACCTCTGCTTAACCCTTTGGGAGAACAAGGCGTGATATCATGTTAATTCTATTACAAACCCACGGAATATTTAAGTTTGTTAGTACCTAGTTTGCTTAACAAACAATTTCTTTTCCTTTCCATTTAATTAACTTTAGAGATGAATTTACCTATTTTAATAGTTGGCTATTTGACACGGTCAAAAATAAAATATAAAATCACATAGAAAAAAGAACGCTCGTCTTAAAAATTCCCATCACCGTGCAGAAATTAAATATTATGCGACGATATAATTGTAAAATTGGATTTAATGTTAATAAAAATTCCATTTGATTCCAAAAATCCATTTCAATATTTCCGCGTTCACAAATTTCGCATTTTGACAGTTCCTAAAAAAGTAACGTTATTGACTACCTTGTCAAATACCCTATTTTGGAGCATTCTAATAAAACGCAACTGAATAGGTAAATAAAAAAATATAAAACATATTTTATTATTCTTTACAACAATGAAGAGTCTATAGAACACGCAGTGCTTACTTTGCCGGATAGCAACTTGTTGCTTCGAATAAATTATTGAATGGCCCGTTCTTAACCTCTCAGTGAATGAGATCTCATTCAAACGAGTGCATGAATGAACGTACAGTCTGCAACTGACAATAAAGTTCAAGAGTGAATTGAACTCAATTGAGTGTTTATTGGGTTCATTTAATTTGCGTTATCGAACGACAAAATATCATTTCGCCCGGGCGCCTTTTAAATATAGCATAGCGATACGCAACAACGGAACACAATGCTATTGCAATTATCGTTTTTTTACGGACCTACGCAATACGTGGTTATGATATTTTGACTTCACAATGGTAATCGCCGGTTAATTTACCAGCAGGCACAGTAAATTTCGCTTCTAGATACCTAGGCTCTTCTCATATTGTTAGATAGGTAGGTGGGTATTAACTTGATAATAACAACACAAAAAACAGGTTACCTTTCGGTACCTTTTAGAACGTTTGATTAAACATTATTTAGCTTAGTGTGTCACTAAACTTCAAATGATTGTAAACCTTAAAACATTGCGTGTCAAATTCAAAATCAATTGAGAATTTTTGACAGTTTGTGGTAACTTGATGTGCTGGTGCTGTAGGTACATTGTAACAAATAAATAAACTACACATTCAACTCCAACCGTCTGGTTGGTGATAACTATTTAACGAACGTTATTTAATTTTCTGTTTCATTTTCAGGGCATTGATTTACCCGAAGAATTCGTCGACGAGCTGACCGAGCGATTATTGAGGAATCTTCAATTGGTGGATATATTTGTTCCAGCTATTATAGCCTTCTGCGGTCTCATATTATTGGCTGGAGTTGCTCTTACCATTAGAGCTAAATTTATGAAAGGAAAAAACGGTGAAGCGAACTAGATGAAAAAGATATTATTATGATGTATTAACCGACTCACGCATGGAATGGATACCGATTAATTTAAGTACATACTTATTAACCATATGATATTATTAAATTCTTCTTATTTCGAGTGTCTCTGTCTTGTTTTATTTTATTTACATATTATTTTTCAACATGTAGCAGTAGCTATTATAGTCTAGCTTTTAGTTCACAATATCTTCCTAGCCTTTTCCCAACTATGTATGCAGTATTTTACATAGAGCGACTGCCTATCAGACTTCCACAACTCAGTCACTATCTGGGTAACACGATCCCCTTGGTAAGACTTGCTGTCATAATTTCGGGTTTCTGACTACCCGTAACGACTGTCAAAGATCCACGAATGACAGCCGGGACCAACGATTTAACGTGCTTTCCGAGGCACGGAGGATTCTCGATATCTGAAGAAGGTCACCCATCCACAGACCAACCCCCGCAAGAGTTGCTTAACCTGATGGATTGATCCGTGTGCCTGTTATTACTTGAATGCAATGCTATGCATTATAATATTATCTTACTTATAAGCTTGATTGTACACTTCAGTCGCCTGTACAATTTATCGGACAGTATGGATGTATACCTACTGAATACGTAGGTATCGCAATTCGGCTTGTTCAGGTAACTGTCACTCGATTCTTGACGTATAATCGGGAACACTTGACTCAGAAGTCACATTAATCTATTATACAGAAACGGAGCAATAACGGTTTTTGTGACCGGGGTCAGATTACGCTTACGCTTAGAGGCCGCCCGCGGTGCTTTAATAATATAATAAGTTTATTCAAAATATAAGGACTATCGTAAAATACAGTGTTCGTAAATCTATGTCAAATTCACAAATGATTTGTGCCTGAACTAGGTAACCCTGTGTTTCAGGCGATCGCAGGTAACATTAATTCCTTAAATAATCACGTATACATTAATCTTAATTTAAATTTAATCTTATTGGTTAATCACATAATCTTATTAAAAAGGTGGATAATAACTAGTATAAAAACTTATATAATACGAACAATATTTACTTTAGCACAAGTAATAATTTCTCTGTATCTTCATAGGACATAGTTTGAAAAGTTTCAATAAGGTATTTCTTGCAGTTACTATGATTTAAAGGGTAAAAGGCTTGACGGATAGTTGACGTAAATAATGGCGGTTCTTGAGAGGTTAAACGAAAGGGAATACATGTTGCAGTCAAAACTCTTAACCAGTCCAAAGTACTATTGACTAGCAAAATCAGTCAAAAGTACTATTGACGGAATCACTTAGTCAAAAGTACTTTTAACCAGCTTCATTGGGCAAAAGTATTATTGACCAAAGCATACGGTCAAAAGTAGTTTTGACTGATTTTGCTAGACTGGTTGAGTTTTGACTGCAACATATACATACAAAAAGATGTGAATCGCAAAAAAAATCAGCTGTGCATTTTTGGTCATGTGACTCGTCGAAATATTTCGGAGTTCGGAGTTGGTCCCATCGTAAAAGTTGTTCAGTTTGGTGGTCTGTAGCATATGCTTTTGTATGTATATACCCTTTCGGTTACACCCTGTCTGTATAGTCATGTTTTTTTTTTCTAAATAATACATAACACAAACGCCCAATAATTGACTTAAAAATACAGCCCTAAAAACACAAACATGCCCAGATACCGAATATAATTCACCTAAAATTTATATTAATTAATTCGCCAAGCGACCCGCACTTCGGCTGCAAGACAGGCCGTAGTGTCTGAGCCCTTTGACAACTTCGCCACAGAGACAGCGATGAAGAGAACACAATAGAGCTACTAGTAGCAGAGAAGCATTTAGGCAGACGGTAGTGCCGTAGAATCAATGCCTATATCTGACGACGGCAGTACAATCACCAGCACCAATATGTATACACCAAACAAAAATTCAGAAGCGATCTTCTCTAAAAAACCTATTTTAACTCCGAGATATGACAGGTTCGATCAATCTATGGATTCGGAAATGTAATGTGTGTGACAACATACAATTTCATTTAATAATTAAGGAGAAAAGCGCTTTTGAAACTAGTTAACTGTATACATATTTTTGCTCGTGACTGTACATGAAGCCAAAGACTTTCTCAGCCGGCTTAGTAGATGATTCGGCCGCTGAGTTTCGTCCAATTCGGTCGAAACAGGAATTTCATTATTATAATTTTTTTTGAGTGGTGTTTCAGACTATACTTTTTTTAAAACAAATATTGCACAGTCGGAATGATGTTCCTGTTTCGACCGGATCGAACGAAACTCAGCGGCCGAAACGCCTAATAAGCCACTCAGCCAGAAGCACGCTCCGCAGTAGTGGCAGGCGTGTCAAGTACATTTCTCTGTACCAATTTGCAGAAGGTGAATTGTCGGATTAATCAGAGCGGACGCTAGCCCCTGGATATGAAAGTCGGGTAACTAATAACAGAAATTTTACTGACGTCGTCGCTTTTTTTTTTAAGGCTGGGAAATCATCCAATGACTGCTCCCGCTCTGGGTGGAGCGGAAGGGAGTGTCAGACTCTTACTGACTAAAACCCATCCATGTTCCTTCCATAGCCCTTTATGTTCCGGGGTAGCGGTAACCCTTTCGGACAATCCCGCTTACCCGGCAGGCTTGGCCCTGAGGGGCCCCTTCATATGCTGACATCTCTTTGAGGCGCACGTGGAACATATACGCGCCGTACGGCACGGGTCTGGTGCTGATCGGACGGTGAGTCACCCATTACTCACCGTCCGCAGGCCCGCGCCTACGGTGGCCGGGAGTCGTCACGTGGCTCCCGACGCCCGGGGCGTCTCCTGCGGCGGCTGGGACGGGAGGACCTTTCTCTCTCCCATCCCGCCACCTCCTTCGCGAGCATGACTTTTTCGCAGAAGGAGGTGACTGCCTCCCACTCCCTCTCGCCCCGGACCATGGCTTGCACCAGGGCCGGGCGCGAGAGGTCGCCGCCGCCGATCGCCTCTACGAGGACACGGCGGTGCTCCGCCCAAGCGGGGCAGGTTTGCACCGTGTGCTCTACCGTGTCCTCTGGGCGATCCTCGCAGTGGTGACACCCGGGCGTTTCCTCCCGCCTGATGATGTGCAGGAACCTCCCGAAACATCCATGTCCGGTGAGGACCTGCGTCAGGCGGTAGGTGAGGGCGCCGTGACGCCTTTCTAGCCACTCCTCAAAGAGGGGCCTTACCGCCACTATCGTGGCGTGCCCTGACGTCGTCGCTTGACATGCGAATGGGAATTCTCGGATTTCTTAGATCATCCATATTATTATATTACTAGCTTTTGCCAGCGGCTTCGCCTGCGTGTATGTAGGAAATTATCCCACGGGAACTGTACATTTTTCCGGGATAAAAAGTAGATTACTTACATGCTATTCCAGATTATTTGAATACGTACACAAGGTTATTGCTGATGAACCACACTATAATCTATCTTTGTGCCAAGTTTCATCCAGATCCGTTAAGTAGTTTCGAGTTTTAAATTCGTTACAAACATACATGATACAAATCTTTACTCTAATATTAGTATAGATATATCCTACTAGTGACTCCCTTTATCGTAATTAGTGAACAACCTCTTTTTTGTAGAGTCGGAATATTTAGGAGGGCGATCAACACCTCAAAAAGCAGTATACTTATAATTTTATTAATTAAGTCACTGAGAGAAAGAGATGAAGCTATCCATCTCTTTCCCATTGTGAAGCAATAGAAAAATAACCCTGCTCTAAGAGGTAGTGGTTGACCCCCAAATCAATGATAGGTAGTTAATGATTTCGTTGTTATATACTTCATATATAACAACGAAATCATTAACTACTACGTTCAGCTCTTGGCTACTAGATGGTTTAAATAGCTCAGCTATTCGTCTCTCGATGGCGCACATAGCTTAAGTCATGATGTTTTAAGATTTTTTCTAAAATTATAATTCTCGCTATCACATCTTACTATTTTGTTTCACTTACAAATCGTTATTTTCACCTTTGAAATGTCCAAACTTACTTATATTTTATCTTAAAATGTTGTTTCGAAGTTCAACTCATCAGTTACTTCACATAAATACATTCCACGAATGTATCGCCATGTTTCTTGGCGATTATGGCACTAAAATAGGTACTTTATGAAACACAATTAAAACTGTTATTTTAATTAATTAGAAACTGCAGAGCCTATTA
This sequence comes from Hyppa rectilinea, assembly GCA_951799385.1. Lineage (NCBI taxonomy): Eukaryota > Metazoa > Arthropoda > Insecta > Lepidoptera > Noctuidae > Hyppa > Hyppa rectilinea. Next base: position 6,039,218 of record OX637300.1, on the reverse strand, counting down.
GACACATGCCCAGTGCTGCCCTCTCTGTCTATTCATCTATTTTTCTAAATCCTTTTTTCTAAATAGCCCGCCGTAGTGGGCAAAACTTGACGAAGAAATTATAGGTTTTTAGGTAAGTAGGTAGGTACGAGTGGTAAATTGTCCAACCTAAATCGTTTAGACCGCTTTCGCATTTGGGCGACTTTAGTCAGAATTTCATAGTTTACCTATTTTAAACAGAAGTGCGGCGAACAGCCGCCGCGGCCGCCGTGTGCCCTCAGCAGGCGATGAGCACATGCAGCATGAGATTATAGACTGCACAATGAGCGAGTTTGAAACCGAACGATTTATTATTGAAATTCAAATGCGTCCTGTTTTGTAGGACTCAAGAAACAACAATCCTCTGCTGAAATGCTATTGCGGAATCTAGTGTCGCGACGTTGAATACTACCTACTCTCAAGAAGACTTAATAATTCGTAGAAAGACGTTTTTGACATTTGAATATAATTTAAAAAAATTACCCTTCTTATTTATAATTATTTTAAATAGTGTTATATAATCATTATGCACATGACGATTTCGAAACAAAGGATTAATCCAGTATGTACCGTCTTTTTCATTTTTTACGCAACTTTTATGGCGCCGAATGAGTAGGTGAGTAGGCTTTCATCCCGGGAATCTCTCTACAATTTCGAGAGACTCGACGATTCTTGGGTATTTAGGAGACTCGAGACTGATAGTTTCGGTTTTGGGACTTTTGAGACTCACATAATTATCAGTATTAAATAACTAACAGTAAAAGTAAGAAGTAATTTATTTATTTATTTAATTATACTTCCACTGGAACGCCATACAGCAATTACACCAATGGAATAAAAATTACTTCATGTGCTGCTTTCCATCCATCCTGTGCGCGCTGGACATTGAACTGGCGGCGACGAATTATCCACGCTCACATTGTCACGCAGCGTCAAAACATTAATTGTTTCATAATTTCATCCATATTGCGCTCATTCTTTGCATTTTTAGAGGCTTACAGTATTTTCAAACAAAAATATATATAGATATGTGTATACAACAAAATACGAATGTATGAACATGTGATTTATAAAGTCCGAAAAGAAGCGAAGAGTTCCACAGAGAACTAAAATTAATAGTTGATTGCAAGACGAGACAGTCCAAGTTAGCGGCAATGCTTGAACGAAAGAAAAAAAAAGATGCTTTTGAAAGCTCTGATTGATGTAGGATCCAGTACAGAGTACGCTGAATCTATAAGTCTCTCTTTTTTAAATGAATAGTCTCGAAAGTCTCGTTTTTGCCGGGAGTTTTGAGACCACATCGAATCTGGATGTTTTTTCCCGGAACTCAAAAATGCAACGAGACTGAAAGCCTTAGTAGGTACTATCAAAAGCAGGAGCAACAAAGTTACCCCGTCGGATTCCATTTTTGAAATGGAGTGCGCCACACTGATCCGAACGCGCGTGAGTAGAGATCCGAGTAACACAAAGTAATCTCTCTTTATAAAATGGGTGCATCCAATATTGACGCTGCTTTCGTTGCCGACGCTTCGGCTGCTTACGTAAAAGCAGCACCAAAGAAAACGTGACTAATATTTCCTCAACGGAGTCCATCTTGCATCTGTAGCGATCGCAGCTATTTTTGTGACGTTACTGAATCGCGTTTGCATCGCGACAGAAGCGCCACACCATCGCGTTTGCATCGCGGCTGAATCTGGGCCCGTGGGCGAGGGCACACAGCTAGCGACCGCTTCGCGACTGTATCGATGCGGATGCGTGCCAGCATCGCTACAAAAAGTCGCCGTTGGCGATGGCCTATAATGTGAAGGGATGTGTTTCTGCCGCGCTGTTAGCGTCGTAATGTGAAACCGGCCTTATTTCGAAAACAAATTGAACATTCCACATTGACTGGAATATTTAGTTTTTATGTAACCTTTTATGTTTATATGTTATTGGGAGTGCTTACAAAGCCCTGCGCCTGACCTTTTCATATCATTATAACCAGCATTATACAGAAGTAAGTAACTATTACGTCCCACCATTTGAAGCAATTTTGTGTCTTTACCAATGCCTTGGTGTATTGGTCGCAAGCAAGACTGCACATGTGAGATCCTGGTTTCTATCCTCAGATTTACAGATGAAGTATTATTCGGTTGGATTGTGCAAAATTTCAGAATTTCTCATTAGCAACTCGGTGTCTGAATCTAAATCTTGTTTATCGCAACCTCACCACGGGTGGGTGGGCGTAAGCGGAATTGACCGAAAGGGTTACCGCTGCCCCGGAACATAAACGGCTAAGGAAGGAACATGGATGGGTTTTAGTCAGTAAGAGTCTGACACTCCCTTCCGCTCCACCCAGAGCGGTAGGAGTCATTTGATGAATACCCACCCTCCAAAAATAAAGGTGGATATTCATCAAATGACTCCTACCGCCTATATATAAACGTCTAGATAGGCACTCCTTTGGTGGGTCAAAGGGCTTTACGGGCTTTCAGGCACGAATAGGCAAGATAATGTTTTAGGTTTTGTTCACCAGAGTAAAATGATATACTTTCTTAAGTAAGGTACGGCAAGCCTGACTACTGCACGAAGAATTTAAGTGCAACGAGTGAGGTTCGAAATCACGATCGCTAGGTCACAATAGATTATACACGGGCTGTACTCATAAGGTTGAATTGAATAATACGTCTCAACAACATCGAGCAATTTAGGAATTTACACTGAGAACGCAGGCGTGCTTCGCGACCCGAAGAGGTTTCCACGGAGCGAATTGCAGCCTAATGTTCTCGAACAGCATCAAGTCTCTCCTGACGCTCTTCGGTGGATTTTTGGGATCTTATGATCCTCAATCTTTTAGCTCTCTTGGAACATTGGGAAAGATTTGACCTCTAGGCATGGTCATAGTTTTATTGTGAAGATACCTGATCAATAAAAATCTAAATTAAAATGACTGCTTCCCTGCGTTACCGGGTAGGCTACCGTGTCACGAAGGTAAATGGAAAAGGAAATTAAACACTCAAACAACATAAGCCCGAAGGCATATTCATACGATAAAATAAAAAAATAAATGGGAGTTTCGGCCAGTACAGTCAAATTTTCAATGATATACCATCGTCATCGAAAATCAGTCCTAAACTGTTACCGATACAGGTACGAGTAGTCCCAGTTTATGTTATTTTATAATTACACAGTAAAATTAGTGATAGCTTTGATTTCCATTTGATTTGATTCCACATCAGTTGTTTCTGATCTTCGATTTTTATAAGTCAACAGAGAGTGCTCATCATATTGAACAACTTTTGCTTAGACGTCATTGCTAAACTCAAACTCAAAGCATTTATTTCAAATAAACCAATTACAGGCACTTTTGAATTGTCAAGGGGTCGGTCAGTCAGAAAGATGAAGCTAGTTGCCCATTCCAAAGCAGTAGGTACCTATGAAGAAGAACGGGCAAGAAACTCCATGGACACTCTTTTAAATCAAAATAATGTTTACAAAAACTGGGTTACATAATTCATGTTGAAATATACACGTGAGAACGATGCAGAACTTAATAAAAGCGTCCATAATTACAAGTTTAAAAAAACAATTCAAAATTTTACATTTTAAAACAGCCGTGGCAGCTAAGAGGTGACCAGTCCCTACTGACGGCGCCCGTTCATGAACATGACGCATGGATTAGCACCATTCAGTTCAACCATTTTGATGGGAATTTTGATGACCTATATGTGTTATGGTGTAGCTAGGCTCTTGGAGTTCCACAACAGGTGTTCCAGATCTTCGATTTTTATAAGTCAACAGAGAGTGCTCATCTGATTGAACAACTTTTGCTAAGACGGCATTCCCATATGTGTTATGGTGTAGCTAGGCTCTTGGAGTTCCACAACAGGTGTTTCAGATCTTCAATTTTTATACGTCAACAGAGAGGGCTCATCAGGCTAAACAACTTTTGCTAAGACGCGATTCGTATATGTGTTATGGTGTAGCTAGGCTCTTGGAGTTCCACAACAGGTGTTCCAGGTCTTCGATTTTTATAAGTCAATAGGAAACGCCCATCAGACCGAACAACTTTTGCTAAGACGTCATTCTCATATGTGTTATGGTGTAGCTAGGCTCTTGGAGTTCCACAACAGGTGTTTCAGATCTTCAATTTCTATACGTCAACAGAGAGTGCTCATCAGGCTAAACAACTTTTGCTAAGACGTCATTCGTATAATGTGTTATGGTGTAGCTAGGCTCTTGGAGTTCCACAACAGGTGTTCCAGATATTCAATTTTTATACGTCAACAGAGAGTGCTCATCAGGCTGAACAACTTTTGCTAAGACGTCATTCCTATATGTATATGTTATAGTGTAGCTGGGCTCTTGGAGTTCCACATCAGGTGTTCCAGATCTTCAAATTTATTCTCTCAGCAGAAAATGCTCATCACGTGGAACAATTTTTGCTACGGTATCATTTTTGTATCTCTAATAGTTTAGCTGGTCTGTTGCGGTTCTGCATCAGGTGTTCAAGTTTCCAAGATAAATTCTGTGGTGTCAAGGTAAAAGGGGATGAGTCAGATATTTTGAAAAATGAGATAATTACGCAGTTGGATAAAATATATTACTAAGTATTACGGTAAAAAGGAGATGAGTCAATATAATATATTTTTATTTCGTGAATCTCAAATAACAAAAAGAGTCTAGATAGTCATAAATAGCAAAACTTTAAAAGTAAAAAGGAGTTACGTGTAGTCATCTTCTTATTACATACCTAATTCTTTACTTATAAAATTAGGCATAGTGAGATAAGTCGACTCGTGCCTAAATTCGTATTTATTGTTAAGCGTCAGTTGCATTTCGCGCGCGAAGTTGACGTGTTTTGACCTGTTTAAAAACCCTAAATTTTGGTTTACGTGTGTGTTTGAGTGTTAAAACCTATAGAAATGAAGAGGATTCATAAGATAATGTCACTGGCTCTAAATGAAAGTCCCACTGAACGTGGAACGTGGAAATATTTTTCGTACCATGGGTCTATCTTTTAAGAAACCTTCTTTGGACACCTGCAATACATGCGACGCATACAAAATGAAAATTAAATGAGCTTCGCCGCCAGATTCAGATATTTTAAAGAATGAACTTGAGGTCCATCAGTCAGAAGCCGATGCAGGATATTCTATGAAGAAAAAGGACAAAGAAGAGTCGAGCGATGATAAAAGAGTTTATTGTTTTGATCTCCAGCAATGTCTTCCAACCCCTTTTTTAAAGACAAATATAGTATTTTACAAAAGGCTACTGTGGACATTTAACTTAACAGTTTACGATTGTTATAGCAAAAAGAGCTTTTGCTATATGTGGAGCGAAGCTGACGGAGGACGTGGAGCTAATCAAATAGCATCATGTCTCTACAGTTTTTTGATGACACTGCCATCACATGTAAAAGAAGTGACCTTTTATTCCGATACGTGTGGCGGACAAAACAAAAATAGCCACGTTACTGCTATGTTTTTATGCATAAGCAAAATGAAACCAGGTTTGCTGATAAACCACAAGTTTTTAGTTCCCGGGCATACGCACATGGAGTGCGATTCTGTACATGCACAAATCGAACGAAAGAAAAAGAAATCTGATATGGCTATACATTTGCCGAGAGACTGGTACAACTTGGTCAGAGTGACTAGCCCAAACATTTCTGTCGTGATAATGGATAACAATATGTTTTTGAACTTCGCAAAATTGTATAAAGGCCCATTGCAGCTGCGAAAAGTAGATACATCTGGCGAAAAATTCATATGGCATGATGTAAAATGGTTTAGATTCAGTGGTGAACATGAACCAGGTGTTATTAAGTTTAAAACAAAATTGGACGATTTGACCGACTTTAAGGAGTTTTATTTCTGTCGAAGGGGCAAATCAACTGAATCTATGAATCCCGAGAAATGTTATCAACGTCCAGTGCCTATAAGTCAGGAAAAAAAACGAAATCTTCTTGGTATTCTTCATTTAATTGATAATAGTTGCCATGACTTCTATAATAAATTAGAAACCAATACAAACACACGAGATATAGATCCTGATATCGAGGAGTTCAGCGAAGCTTAGATTAAGTTACAGTATTATGTTTGGCATTTTGCATTTATCGTACCTACTTTAATTCCATTCTTTTTTTAAATTGTTAGAAGCGTTCATGCATGAAGAGGTTGATGAATGAAGAAGCAAAAGAGGTTTGCTTGGAACGAAGTAATTGACGTGCCATGGTCTCGGCCCACTTCAGTGGGAGTCAAGTGTGATGTTTTATGTATAATATTTGTAAACTGACAATAATGGATACATAAATAAAATAACACATAAAGAGACAAGTCGTTAGAAGGATTCTTTTTTATTTTTCTTTTTGTTATGGAAAAAGGAGATATTATTTCAATTATTTTAATAATTAATAATTATTAATATTTTTCAGATACACATAAAAGACACCTTAATTGATAAATGAAAATTAAAACAAATTTGTATTAAGTATTTCTATTCATTTTTGATTAAACTGCATTTATTTTATAAAACAAATAATTGTTTTCTTTATTAGCCTCTGGTCATAAGTTGTGTTTTTAGACTCATCCCCCTTTACCTTGACACCACAGAATTACAGCCTATATGTTGCCCAGACTTAATACCTATACAACAAAAAAAAATCATTCCAATCCGTCCAGTAGTTCCGAAGATTAGTGGGTACAAACAAACAGACAATTTTTTTTTTTAGAATCGTGCTCTATTTCTGTTTCTAAACCCCTCAATTTTTTTTTTTTATATATTCAATGTACAGACGCAGTTTTTTTACTGTTTTATTATATGTATAGATATTATAGCTACGTCTGTGACGGGCTTTATGGTGATTCGAACATCATGCTATAGGTAATCAAATAGTTTTGTACTGTAAGTTGCAGTAATATCCAATTCACGAGAAACTCGGTAGGTATATTTACGGTAGCTAGCTTGGTAGCTATGTACTCATGTGCTGATAGATACCTACTCAGAACAGTGAGTTTGTGAGCTATAGTGCAGCGCGCCCGATGAATTTTGACAGCCTCTGGTGTGCTCCGTCCGCCGTGCCTCGCAAGCTAGGTTTTCAAAGAACCTAACTAGGTGAATTTATCGTGTGCGTTCGCGTAGCGGAATGTTGTTGAATTTAAAGATTTTAATTATGCAGATATTTCGTGTATGACGTCGTATAATTGTGTATGGTAAAAAAAAAAATGTGCATACAGACATTGTGGAGTTATTATCAATTAAAAAATCGATTCAAGAAGTAGTTTTTTTTTTAGTTATTAGATTGTTTGATCCACTAAAGTTGCAAAGGGGAACGCTCGTGCATGCCTAGTCCATTGGTTAAATAGTGTAATAAGCTACAATATGATAAATATTTACCTAAACAGTAGTAGGTACTTACATGTGGTAATTATTTAATTTCCCTAAGGGTTCTATAGTTAGAATCCTGATCCGTGAAATCTTCAATAGAAATTAGCTGTATGAATTTTATTTGTCTTAAGTAATATATCTAGATTATATCTCAAATTCTCAAGCGCATACTTAAATAAAGTACCTACGTAAATAGTACCTACTTTCTGTCATAGTCAAATACATTTAAAAAAGGAGGTGTACAAAAATAAATGACCTATAAATTATATCGAAACAACAATAATTGTATTATCATTAATACCGGTATATATTCAATACCGGTATTATACTGAAAATTTTGGGATGTTACCTAAATATATTGCACGGCCGCTTTTTTGTAGCTATCCGAACTTGGTCGGGTTATGTAGGTTTTCGATGCTTCGTCAGTATTATAATTGTTTTTCTTTAATTACTGAATTTAATGACATGAAATTTTGCATGTGAATAGTTGAATGAATACACTAATTATTGGCATACATTTTACCATGCAATTCCATTAGAACGTCGTGATATTTGACTGCTTTGTAAACAGTGATCTATTCATGGTAAATTGTCCTATAACTCTTTAATTACTAACGGAACATCATTGATACTTGGCAACATGTTGCAGACACTTACAAGGTTTGTATAAACGTGAAAATCTAGACCCCAAAGTGCATACTTTAAGAACTAAGACCTAATAAGCCTATTTTACGTTTATATTTTTATCTTTTAAGCCCTACGATTTTTTCTAAATCTGTTTTTTAAACAAATATAAACAAATTCAAAGCAACGTATGTAAAAATCTACAGCTCTCTATGTAAGCGCTTTATATGAAAAATAGCTAATGGCCAAACGTTCGCGTAGCGGAAACTTGAATTTCTCCGAAGTTTATGCATGCACTAATTTTATCCAAACATACACAACTACACACAAATACACACTAATTTTTGGACACATCTCTTTTCTTCTAAAGTCTATGGATTAAAAAAAGTTCCGCCAGGACAACGTTCGCCCAGCGGAATCAGTTTTTGGTGAATTTCTCCACAATGGCTGCATGCACAAATTTTTTTTTACCATACACAATTATACGACGTCATACACTAAATATCTGCATAATTAAAATCTTTAAATTCAACAACATTCCGCTGCGCGAACGCACACGAATTTATCCTTAAATGCTCTAAGATTTATCCAAGTAAAGTCAGGGACATTTATAGTTTAGCAATGAGACCTCCTACTTACGGACGGCTATTCAAATCATAAATGTCATTCGTTGACAACTGTACGTGGTTGCAACCTCCGTGGTTGCAACACAGCAAATTGACTGTGTCAATTGATTTGTTTGACTGTCCTTGAAGCTGTATTCAGAAATCTGTCATTCTGTGAAGCGTTAAAGGACTTAGAATAGTGAGTCTGTGAGCTGTGGTGCAGCGCGCCCGATGAACTCCGGCAGCCTGTGATGTGCTCCGTCCGCCGTGCCTCGCAAGCTTGGTTTTCAAAGACCGTAACTACCCAAGTAAAGTCAGGGAATTTAATAGTTTAGCAAAGAGACCTCCTACTTAGGGCTATTCAAATCATAAATGTCATTCGTTGACAATTGTAAGTGGCAGTAACACAGCAAATTGACTGTGTCAATTGATGCATATCAACTGACTGACTGTTAGTACTTGCAGCTATATTCAGAAGTGTCATTCTGCGTATTGTTATACTTAGAACAGTGAGTTTGTGAGCTGTAGTGCAGCGCGCCCGACGATTTTCGACAGCCTCTGATGTGCTCCGTACGCCGTGCCTCGCAAGCTTGGTTTTCAAAGACCCTAACTACCCAAGTAAAGTCAGGGAATTTAATAGTTTAGCAAAGAGACCTCCTACTTAGGGCTATTCAAATCATAAAAGTCATTCGTTGACAATTGTAAGTGGCAGTAACACAGCAAATTTATTGTATCAATTGATATGCTTGACTGTACTTGTAGCTAGATTCACAAATCTGTAATTCTGTGTATTGTTATACTTAGAATAGTGAGTTTATGTGCAGTGCGCCCGATGAACTTCCGCAGTCTCTGATGTGCTCCGTCCGCCGTGCCTCGCAACCTTGGTTTTCAGAAGACCCTAACTAGACAATTATACCCAGGTAAAGTCAGGGAAATTAATCGTTTAGGAAATAGCTTCCTACCAAAATTGTCCGTTAATTCAAATCACAATTATCATTCGCTGACAATTGTAAGACATGGCTAACGGCAATCTGAATAACAATTAATTCCCTTGACTGTATTTAGAAATCTATCATTCTGCGTATTGATACCTACTTAGAACAGTGGGTATGTGAGTTGTGGTGAAGAGCCGATGATCTTTAACAGGCTTTGATGTGCTCCGTCACCCCAGTTAGGTAACCAGAAAATATGGCATACCTACCATAACTATGTGCGTATTAGGTAGGTACGTTTTTTAGCAGTTCCTTCATCAGGAGCTATATCAGTTCTTTGAGAAAGGTTCATGTTTAGTAAATTTCTCTTTCGCGTTCAGTAATCTATCCCACACGTTTTTAAAAACATTCCTTTGTTGGTACTTATCTCAAGTACAGTACACGTCCAACGTTATGGCGGCTCTGAAGTGCGCTATGTGTTGCGCAATACCGCATGCCTACCCTGCGCTGACACATGAATTTTACTGCGCAGGTTTCCGCCTCATGTTCAGAGCGGCCATAACTTTGCATCTGGCTGTACGTTTATGAACGAGGGAGCTAGTTTCAAGTAGCTGCTTTCAACTTCTAGGAATCTGTTTATTGTTCAAGGGCAGGTAGGTACTGCCGCAGTTATTCATGAATTTTAAATAACAAATAGGGTGATAAAATAATAGATTTTGAAACTTCATGTGATACATTTATTCGTTAAAATATATGACAACACAAAATTTATTTTATTTTTCAGGAGATTTATAACCGCAATGTATATGGGAATCAATCACCCTTGCTCTGCGTACAAGATCTTGAAATACCTTGTGACTAGGTTTAGTATTACACAATTTGATTATTATTTTTTCTACATTCTAACACCTATGCGTCTAAAAGAAAGAGTTTGAGTCTATACAGGGATGTATTTCCCAATAACTACCATAAGTTGATGTTAAATGGACTTATCACATAGGTAGTAGTACCCTTTCAAACTTGCGTACTAGTTAGCAATAAAATAAATAAACATTTAACATTGAGCTTTATTTAAAAAAAAATCCTGATTCACAGTTACACGAAATACATACCAGTCGTTTTTAAATTAGTTTCTTGTGAATATAGTGAAAATGTTAAGTCTATCCTCAAACACGTTGACTATCTCAAATACATTGGAAAATAAATCATATTGGGAGGCTGATAATGCGGTTAATAGTCTTTCCTTATTTGGACTAGATAAAAACAATAACTAATGCATGAGATTTCACAATAATATGTACTTAACACATTCGACTACGCAAAAATATCCAATGCAGGTATAAAAATAGTTAACAAATTAATTTACTCAACTCAAAGATACACAAATCACTCAGACCGCGTTGTCAGCCTCGTAAAGACATAAACTTTTGACATAGGTAACAGAAATTCAGTCGATTAGACAAATTCATAATATACTGGACCCCAAATGTACTAACCCACAATCTTTCAAATCAAAAAAATAATAAATTTCACATCTACTAATCCAATCTTTTCAAATTAATGCTGTTAACGAATATAGCGAAAACCTTTTCATAAAACAGTCCAACATTCATATGTTTAGTATTTTAAAACTAATCAGCTTTATGGATTCATTTACCTTCATTCATTTTTTTCCTTCGGAAATAGTAGGTAAATGTTTGTGGGTTGGTACAGAAAACACATAAGTGGTAACTCCTACACTATGAAAATCACCCTTGCTATGAAGGCGCCCCCAATGGTAAACAGTTACCACTGATATGCTGTCGAAATTTTAGCATGACTGGGTAACACTTTAGAATCATTTTGAAAATAAAAATATAATAAAAATCCATACACTTATAATTCATTAAGGAACATTACTACAATTTTATTATGCTTTGAAACTTTTACATCAATTTATATTTGCTGACTAAAATTATTTATATTTTAAAATTACAATAAAAGAACGAGGCATTTTTAGTCGATACACTTTTATGAATATTTTTTTTTCGAATATTCATTATAAACATTCAAAACATTTATTTTTTAAACATACATTATTATAATATTTTTAAAACTATGTACAGACAAATGTGAGTGAGTGATACCTATAAATATATGCTCGTCTTTCCCCAGCTTTAGCTTGAGAAAATTACTAATTTCGACGTACACAATTAAATTTCCATTATTAGACATTTAATAAAATACTTAACCTTATTCTCTACTTTTTATATTCTTGAGAATTAATGAACATCTACGGGGTAACCTGGAGTGGTAGTGAGAGCGGAAATGGAAATTGGTTTCAACTATTCCTATGTATGTTTTGGTGACTAACGTGGGTTCTACTTACTTAATAACAAGAAAACAAAAATAAGTAAAATTTTCAGCCGAAATTATTTATGTTGATTGATAAAATGATTTATTGATACAAACAATCTACCACAGTCGATAAGTATAAACTAAAAATGCCCGTCGTAGGTTTGATGGTATGTCGGAGCAAACAATCAAATTCAAATAAATGTTCCAAATAAATTCACTAATTCAGGAGTTGACAGGACATTGGCTCATTTAAAATTTAACTAAAGTTTTAAAACTATTTATTACAATATTTACAAAAATAAAAGAAAAAAAAATAAGCTTGTAATGTCTGGTCAACCTTTGTTTTAAGACATTTAATAAAGAACTAGAATATTATGTACAATATATTTACAAGATTAATATAATCTAATAAACTAAACTTATTCGACGAAATCACTTTTATCATCATTATTTCGTTTACGGCCTTTCGCATGTGCTAGCATCGTAACTAGCTTCTTGTGGCTGTCGCCCACGATCCAGCCGTGTTGCTGCACGTGTTCGGGCTCCTCATCACCCTCCGACGACCAGTTGTAATAGGCCGTAGTGCGAGGGCGCGGCGGCTTTGGTACGGGCGGGCCCAGCGGCAGGTGCGCCGTTGACGTCGACGGCACCGGCGAATCATATGGGTTCACGCTGCCCACATAGTCGCTGTCCCTCCTCCCTCGACTCGTTCCAGTACCACTGCTCCTAGCTGTGTTACGACCACTAGTGTTTTCAACATCTTGCTTTTTAAACGAAATATGTCGGCTATTTGCACGTTTTGTATGATGCCCGTCTCTCTTCTTCCCTTTCTTTCTACGAGCGGAGCTGGGAACAACTGACTCCGCGCTGTTGGGGCGCGGCGGTATGCCATCTGGTTCTGATTCCGAACTCCAAGTCTCGGCTAATACGTTTTGTTTCCCTACGGTACATTTACGTCTCGCCCTTTGTCTAGCTACTCCAGTATCAACGTCATCATATGCATCAGCGTTGTAATCATAACTAGTGCTGATGCCTTCATCTAATTTGTTCGACGGTGACTTCTCTTTTTTTGAATCACGTTTCTTTGAAGGCATGACGTCACTCTTTGAAAGTGAAGATTCACTATGTTTAATTGTCTTGTCTTTATGGTCTTTAAAGTCTATTGGCGAAAGCAAGTCACGTTTTTTAGATGTGCTGGGGCCAAAATCGATTGATGCTGTTTTTGATGTTGAAGGTCCATAGTCTATGTAAGATGAGCTATCATAATCTTTAGGTGACGTCATATGGTGCTTTGGTGATGGACTTCTACACTTGGCTGGGGAAGAATCTCTGATCGATAGCGTGCGGTTATATTTTTCATATTTCGAAGAATGGTCGTGTTTTTTCGGTGTCACAAAATCGTCATTCTTGGATGATACTGCGTCTTTATTCAACATAGAAGAGCTTAGTTCTTCCTCTAGTAAGCTGTCAAATAATTGATCCAAATTAGCTTTTGGCTTCGCGGATTCCTTGATTTTTGTACTCTTTTTATCACTACGCACTGCATTGAATCTAAATATTTTTCCCATTACGGCATTTTTCTCAAGCGCGTCTTTCCTTTTCAAAGGTGATGAATTTTTTTTCAGATCACAGCCAACCTTGCCGTTACTCAATTCACACGATAACCGACTGTTTTCTGTTTCATCATCGCTACACACATAATCATCAGACATGTATACAAAGTCGTCCCCGTCAGAAACACTATCTCTAGAATTGTTCACATCGTCAACACCTGGATTTACTTTGGATGTACTGGGTGTGTCCTTATAACTAATACTTTTAAATCTTTCCATGAGTGTTGAAGGTCTAAGCTCAAAAACTGGATCTTCGTTATCCTTAAACTCATATACATCCACTGCCTTGTGTGTGGTCTGTTCGTCTGCACCATGCCGCTGACTGTCGTTCTTGCTACATGACTCAGAATTCTTTTCTTTTTTCTTCCTCGAGTTTCCCTTCTTTTTCTTTTTCGGTGAAATTATCGAAGGGACAATTGCGGACATGTTAATGTCGGATGTCGGTATAGAAACCTTAATTCCGTCGAAACCTTTCAAGGCACCTTTGGTAGGCACCTGGGTAATTTGACGAGTTTTTTTAGAATTTTTTCGGACTTTTTTCTTTTCAGATTTCTTTCGAGTTTTGGGGCTGAAAAAGAAGTATGTATAAGAAAAAACATCCGGATGAAGTTGTTCCCTATGGTGTAATTGAAATACCTGAAAATGGCCATTGTGTCATTACGAACAGTTTTTATTAAAACAGACCCTTAAGTCATTGACTGCCACGCAGCAGACACAATAGAAAAACCGCCGGTGACCGCGTTGGCGTTCAACGTGTTAAATTACTGAAAACTTCAAGGTCTTTTTGAGGTTGCTATTTCATATTTAAACCTAAATCATTTTAATTGAAAACAACGAATCCATGCTATTTCCTCTAAAGGAACGGTTTACGTATCTGTATATCATATTTGCGAGCGAATGTTCGTTTCGCGAATTAATGTTAGTTGCGTGCCCCCTACAACATGGGCTCTAAATATAACTGGCGATATGTGGAGATACTTTATTATTTTCTACAGATTTTGCAACAAAACGTATATAATTATGTTTATTAATGTTTTGTAACATTCTGTATGTTATGTTTCTTTTTTCGGGAATAAATATTTTATATTATTATTACTACAATAAATTACTTTTACATTAATGGCGATGACTAATGGCTCATTTACAGCGGCGCGTTTAACGATTTTCAGTTTACGGAGAGGCGACACAGGCAGCGGCCCGCGTTGTCATACTCGCAAAAACAAACATATTACAAGGTACGATGCTGTTAACGAAGAGCTGAACGTGGCACAGCACGTGGCGGCTTGAGGAGTAGCGGCGCCCGCAGTGAATCCTGTAGCGTGTAAACGTTGCTCGTCGTACATCATGGCGTTGCAGGGGGAGGACGGGCTAAGGAATATAAAGGGCTAAGGAAGGAACATGGATGGGTTCTAGTCAGTAAAAGTCTGACACTCCCCTCGGCTCCACCCAGAACGGGAGAAGTCATTTTGTGATTTCCCACCTTCAAAAAAAAAAAGGTGGAGGATGGGAATACTCTTAGCGCACCCCGCCTTATTAGTTTAGTATGTGTTTGGCGAGAGACGAAAGTAAGTATAACAAAATAGGAACTATTCAGTTTTCTAAAAAAAAAATTAATGACATCGTTCTCCATTGCTCACGTCTAGGTTGTGTGATAATCAAGCTGGCTCGCTCCGCTCTGAGGAAGCTCAACCACGTGATCTTCCTCAGAGCGGAGCGAGCCAGTTTAGGCGTGGCGGCGGGCATAGTTCGATATGCGCGACTGACGTCGCGGACACCGTCACTAGAGGTACTGGCGCCATCGGCGGGCTCCACTGCTAGTAACGCTGGGTTTCTGGTAAACGCACGTAAAGTCGCTTTTCCATAAAGGCTCTCATACATCGTTATATGTTTGAATTTACTACCAGAGTCGCGCGACGCGTGGCTTTTCTATCAGAGGCAAGGGTTATGTTATAAAAAAAAAATAGCAAATTGTGATTATGACAATATACTTACAATCAATTACGCCAATAATAATCAATGTGAAAAAAATACTATACGCCTTTTAACCTCATTATTTCATGCGATACCGCGTTTTGCCGTAAAATAACCTTAGAAAGATAAAGACTTACCTAGCGCTGGGTTCAATGACTGCTTGGGTTTGTTTTGCAGCCGCGGCCACCGCCTGAGATCGACACTTCCTCTTTATTTTATCGAACTTGTCTTCAAAAATATCTATGCTTTCGATTATATCTGGATACATTTTCTCCTTTACCTCAGGTTGCTTTTTCGTTTTAACAGGGTTAGATATGGGGTATGGTTCTGTATGCTCATAGTTGCGCTCGCACACATTTGAAGAAGAGTAACTCATTTGTTCTTCATCGGTCTCTTTCAGGCCCACCTGACTGACACTTCGTTGGTATATAACTTTTGACTTCAAAGAGCCTTCATTTGCAGCTTCTTTAAGACCTGAAATTAAATCTTTCTCTAAGTTTTTCACTTCATCACTTTCTAATATGTTTTTGGCGGTAATAGAATCCACATCGCCATCACCTTTGACAGGTTTTTCTAGTAAATCAAATTCTTTGACTGTTGACTCAGAAAACTGATTAGCTACTGTGTTAAAACCAGTCGGCTCCAAGGTTTTTATGTCATTTTTATTGGATTTCAGCAATTGACAACAATCTATGAATAGAGCTTCATCTCGGCTTAGTCCCGCTCTTTGAGAAAGTTTCAGCTCTCTTACTTTCTTATTTACTTTTGCTAAAATTTTGTCCAACGAAGGTAGATTTATTTTTGAAAATTTAGATTTTTTCCTCCGGGCAAATTTTTTAGTAAGTAGTTTCAATCGATCCAGTTGTCGCTTATAAGCAATAAGGTAATTAAATTTTTCAATAATGGGTATTGTTGTCAACTTTAATTCTATTTCAGATATCTTTGATGCATGTATAACAGTCATTTGATGCCGCAAATAGTTATCTGCCCGGCGAAATTCTTTTTTACATAGGCGACAGATGCATGGTAATGGTTGCACGTATACCTTCTTTTTGGATTTCGGAATTCTTTTAATACCTTTTTTAGTTGCGATATGACGTCTTGGTCGCGTCTTTGGGTCTCGAACTCCTACACATTTTTTATTTTCGTTTCGATGAGACCGCTGTCGCGTTCGTTTCTTAGGACCAAAATATGCGTCATCACTTTCATTGCCTATGATATGGAATGTCTCAGATATTTTTTTGGCAGCCAATAAATTAGATTTGCGTGGCTTCCTTTGGGAGAAAAAGCCGAAGCTCTCCATAAATTTCTCAGACCGCAGTTCTTCAGCATCCTTCGGAGAGCCAGATTTGTCGACGTCATTAAAAGTAGCAAGAGTTCGTCTACTCTTTTTAAGGTCTTTATTAATTTTTTTGCCTTTGATATTTTGCTTTTCTTTTTGTCGTAGAACGGTATCTTTTCGTTTATTGGGTTTACCAGAACTCAATTTTTTCTTCTCTTTTTTGTCTTCTATATATTTCTTTAGTGGGACATCGCTTTTTGAAGAGTCATCCGAATCAAACACGTTGCTTTTAGAGCAACCTGGTATTTTGTTACTATAAGTAACAAGATAACCCGAACGTTTCGTTTTTTTGTCTAGAGCGTGGGTTTTTTCAGAAGTTTCCGATTTGATGTTCCGTCTAGATTTACAATGCTTATGAATTTTCAAATTTTGGGTTTTGTGATCTGATACGTTTACATTCGATCTAAATGAATCGGGTTTTTCGATCATATCATCCAAATCAATATCGTATGGGTCATAAAAGTCAGCTGTCGAAGATTTTACAATAACCGATTTAGAACGTGTTCTACGTGCTGCAACTGGCATGTAACATGCAGTACGTTTTTCCAAAGATAAGGGGACTTTTTCTTTAAGAGTGTGTATTATATGTTTCTCTGTCAAGTCTTCCTTACTGTTATCCAAAAATTTAAGCTTACTTTTTGTATTTTGACTATAATCATCAGTGGCAGTATAGTCGAGTTTTCGTTTTTCTCCAGAAGCAATTAGCTTTTCTTTTGCTATAGTGGAACCAGAAAGTGAATCCAAGTTATCAGTAGTTGTCTCGTCTTTATTTGCACTTTGACTGCGAGGGATAATAGTTGTAGTTTCGGAAAATTCTTCATCATTTTTTATTAACGTTTGCGGGCGATGGCGTATTTGATCTGAATTATCAGAACATTCGGTATGCAATCTTATTTTTGATTTTTTCTTTAGACTCTGGGAATCTCCGGCCTCGCTTTTATAATTCATTTCATACGATTTCTTTTTCTTGTGTACACGTCTTAATTTATTAGATTTTTTCTGTTTCGTTCGTTTGCGTTTTTCCTGGACGCCAATTAATGTATGTTCCTTAGCAACATTACTTATAGGTGAAGTAGGATCAGTCATTGAATTATTGTTGTTTGTTTGAATATTTTCCTTAACAGGAATTAAATCTTTTTCGGGCGTAGAATGAGCTTGTGGCCCGGTGTGATTTTCTTCATCTAGCAACAATTTCGAGAAAATAAGTTGTTTTTTAGTAAGTGGTGTCTTATGCTCCGTCGAAGCAGCAGGTTCGTCTATTATTTCATCTTCAGTTATCGCAGATTTTCTACGTCTGCTGCGGCGTAACGGTGTTGTATTATTTTCTTCTTTGTCGGACCGTCGTTCGCAATCTTTAGACAGGTCAGTTTCTATAGTATTTTTATTATTTTCAGCAACAATGATCTTTTTAATATTTCGATCAGCAATTGGGTTTAAAAGGTTTTCTTCATATACAGTACCCTTCTCTTCAGAGTCAATATTTGCGTTTTGTGATTCTGTTATACTGATTTCTTTACTCTTTTGATGAACAATTTTCGAGGAAATGCTATTTTTTTCAACATCGGTTTTAGTGCAGATCGGGTCACCATTATTTATAGAAGTGGTCGATAAGTTAGGTTTAGATGTCTTTTTGTGCTTATCCTTTAGGGCGAGCAACATATCTTCATTATTTGATTTTAGTGAGATCAGGAAGGTATTTTCAATTTCTTTTTCAACAACCTTTTTTAATGAACTAGTTTGCTGATCAGGTTTTTCATTTACAGTCTGAGGTTTATTAATTTGCTGTTCAGTACTGTTTAAAGTTTCTTTATCAATTATGTTGACTGCCGTTATAATATTTCGTTCTATTTGAATATCTTCTTTAGTTACATATTTAACATTTTGAACTGTCTCTTGAAGTTTTTCGTTATTGGGACCGCGATTTGATTTTTTTCTTTTATTTATTTTTGTTGATTGGTTTTCCTCTACCTCTGTTATTGAACATCCTCCAAAACGAGCTTTATTTGCATGTAATAATTCGTTTACTGTAGTTTCACTAGACAGAGATTTTTGTTTAGTCTCTATTTTATCATAAATAAAAGCAGTCGGCTCAATTGTTTTATCTTTGTTAAGGTTATTTGTAGCTTCTTTAAGTACTATGTCTTCGTCAAGGGAATTATTATTATAAGGTTTATTCTCCGATAAATTATCTTGTACGCAATTTTTCAGTTGATCACGGTTTTTCACTATAATCGCAAGTGAAACATCGTCGTCAGAATCATCGTCATCAAGTGTGTTGTCATGTTTAATCGTTACTGCAAGTTTACCGTCGGTGTCGATCATATGTTCCGAAGTTATTCTTTCTACAGCAGTATTGGTTACATGCAAGGAAGAGGTATCATAACTTTTGGGTTCATTACTCTCTTCCGATGTTAATTGAGCTTCATCCAGCAATGCATAGTTTTGCGATGATGCCGAATTATGTGAACGATCAAGAACGCGATTATCTTTATCTTGATTGAGTATCGAATTGTCATCGTTTTTAACGACTAATTTTTCTGTCGCTGCTACAGGTTTTTGTAATTCATAATTAGTGACGTTTTCTGGGCGTATGAACCCTAGGGCTGAAACTGTGGCGGGAAGCTTGGCTGCTTTATTTTTATTGTTTTTTTGAGTGCTACTAATTTCAGCCTGTTGAATAGCTAAAGATATTCTCCATTGTAATAATTTGTCGTCTTCTTCTTCAGAGTCTTGATAGATTAACCCTGTTTCCAAGGAATCGTTTGCTACTGGTTGTTTTTCAGTTTGTTCAGATAACTCTCTGAATGTTTCAATTTCACGCTCTTCTGTTGCTTTTGCGCATTGAACTTCTTTAACAACTGCTGGTCTTGCAGTAAAAGGTACTTCCTGTTCAGTGTTTGATCGGTTCTGACTGAGGTGTACCGTTGGTGGTTTATTGCGTTTCGATGGTGTCTTAATACGTACAGCTCTTAAACTTGCTGTCTTGTCACTTACAGTCTTTAGATTTGGTGTAGTCACTACAGAGACGTAGTTAATTATTTGTTGAGGTAAATCACCCTTAGTAACGTCATCTGCTAATTTAACTATATCTTTATTTACGGGTGGATTTTCTTCTTCAGTCAAATCTATTACTATGGTTTCTTTATAAGAATTTTCTTTTTCGGTATTGTTTTCTGTCGCAGCCGATGGACCAGGTTGAAATTCGTCAATGCTGGGGTTTTCACTTTCTAAATCGTTTTCTTCTTTCATTTTAAAGGTCATGACAGGAGGTTTTACGTCTTCTTCTGAGTCATCTGTTTTCAATGGTGGTGGAGAATTTGGAGGTAGAGGGGGTATGAACGTTGATCTGTTTTCTGCGAAATGTCGCGATGTATCCTGTACTGGCGACGGCGGGGGATGTGGTGGGGGCGGGGGCGGGGGCAATAACGTGAAATGTGGACGATTTGTATCCATGTGTAACGATGTCAGATATTGGGGCGCGCAATGTTGTATATTTGTAGTTAAATGGTAGTTTGGAATAAAAGCATGCATATTAGACATGTCTTGATTTTCGTGTTCTAGCATATTCTCTGAGGCATATTGAGGTAATACTCTTAACAGCATGTTGGCATCTTGGCACGCTTTTACCCCCCAAACGTCTGCTAGTGTTTGCGGTAACATAGCAATCTGTCTAGCTCTTTCGGAATCTGGGGTTTCGTTTGTTGCTCTACTTGCATCAACTGTATTCAGATCTGTTGAACATTCAGAAGCAGCAGCTTGCATGTGACTGTTTCGGATGGCGGATTCCGTTTGCGAACCACTATTCTCTACACCTCCATAATCCAAAGGTGCTACTGTAGTTGTCCTTGCTATAGTATAAACTGATGAAGTATCTGCGATGGTTGTACCCGCTATATTAAGAAGAGTATTTGTTAGTGTTACTGAACTTGAAGATTCTGCTTTAATGTCTGATATAGTTGCGTCAGTCGAAGGGTAATTAGGTTCATTGCTATTTTGTTTATCCACCGTTGTAGCCATTACAGGTTTTGATAATGTATACATTGGACGAATTACATCATTCACAGAATTTAAGGAGGACTTAGCGAAGGTATTCGGTAACCTTTCTGTAGTAGTTTGATCATTTAAAGAGCTATTTAAAGTGCTCGTTACAGTTGTAGTTGGGTCAATCTCAAGTTCAGTTGTTGGTGCAGCACATAAGTCTGAGCTTGTTGAAAAACTTGTATTTGTTGTCTGTAAAACCTTGTCTGCTTCCCTAATTGAGTTTGTATCTGCCATAGTATTGGCTACCGAAACAGTTGAATTCAACTGCTGTAATATATTCTCATAATTATTCATTACTCCCGTTTCAGCAGGTGGTAATTCCGTAATCGAATGCAATAATTCAGTTTTAACGTCCATCGAACCGCTATATTGATTGGTATCATCTGTGCTCATAATATCAAGAAGGCTTTCTTCATCTACTGTCATATCCATAGAAGGAATGTATTTGCTTTTACTCGAAAGATCGGTTGGTAAGTCTGAGGCATAATTTGTTATATTAACATCCTTAGGGTCGCTTTCAGGTATGGTGCTTCTTTGTAAGTTCTGGACGTTGTAAGTTATATTTTTCTCATTGCTCTCTGATGATTCATTCCACGATGTATCTCTTACTAAAAAATCCTTTGCGACATAGACATCTTTGTGCTGATCAGTCAAGTGTGTAGCATCTTCAAAATGATTCACAGGTACAGGTTCTTGAGGAATAGGTTCCGTCAAATGAGATATAGGTTCAGGCATTTGAGTTCTGTCAGATTGAATAGAAGATTTAACACACATATTTAAAACGTCATTATCCATGTCAAAGCTCCGTTGAATTGAATTGTTACTTGAAAAATCCACAGATCTGTATATTTGATTGTTACGTATTAATGAGCTAAGGGCATCAGGCGGAGGCAAAACACGTGGGCTTTCCTGTGGATATGGCCGCATAGATAAATTCAGCGGACCCTGCGAATCATTGTCAGCCACGTAATTGCTCACCCCATAAACATTATCTTGCATGGTGTGAGATAGATCGTGATCACATCGTATTGCAGGATTTGGAGTATTTTGGTGATACATGGTTGTTGGCATGTGACTGCCCATGTATAGTGAGTGAGGATTTAATTCTCTATATGTTTGCTGCGCAATTAATGTCGCTTTATCACGGAAAGAGTTATTCTGAATCATCAACTCATGTATAGCAGGATTTTCTTCCGTAGAGGATCTATTTTCAGATAATCTCTGTTCATTTAAGGATATACGCTCATTCAGTAATCTTCGATCCTCTAATGACTGCCTTAACAATTGTGCATGTTCTTTTTCTATTCTTTTTGCAAGTAGTAATTGTTGGTTGATAACCGGCCACTGTTCAAGATGGCCTTGTTCAGTTAGTGGTGTATTTTCTTGGAACATTTCTTTATTCACCACATTTTGCTCATTTCCACGACACAGTTCATACGAAGGTTTACATGTATGATTCTGGTTGAGTGTTTCTTCACATGCTGACATTGGTTCGAATGGGAATTCTTTTTCGAATGATTGTCTTCGTTCAGATGATTCTCTTCGTTCACATGATGGTCCCCGTTCTATTGAAGCCCTTTGTTCGGTAGAGGGCCGACGTTCGACAGACGACCAATGTCCGACAGAGGGCTGGTGTCCGGCAGAGGGCGGGTATACAACAGAGGGCCGACGTTCGGCAGAGGGCCGGTGTTCAGCAGAGGACCACCGTTCGGCTGAGGGCCGGCGTTCGGCAGAGTGCCGGCGTTCTGCAGAGGCCCGACGTTCCGCAGAGAGCCGACATTCAGCAGAAGGTCGGCGTTCGGCAGAGGGCCGGCGGTCGGCAGAGGGCCGGCGTTCAGTAGAGGGCCGACGTTCAGCAGAGGGCCGGCGTTCGGCAGAGGGCTGCTGTTCGATAGGGAGCCCACGTTCCTCAGTGGAGCAACGTCCGATAGGAAGCTGCTGTTCGGCAGGGGGCCGACATCCAACTAGGGGCCGGTGATCAGCAGAGAGCCGACGGTCATAAGAGGGCCGGCGTTCAAGAGTGCCCCAACATTCGCCGGAGGGACGACGTCCGACTGAAGGCCGACGTTCAGCAGAGGGCAGGTGTTCGTCAGAGGGCCGGTGTTCAGCAGATGGCCGTTGTTCAGCTGACGGCAGTTGTTCGGCAGAGGGCTGACATCCGACTGCAAACCTATGCACATCAGAGGGCCGGCTTTCGAATGAGGACCGGCGTTCGACAGACGGCCGGCATTCGACAGAAGGTCGGCGTTCGACAGAGCGCTGGCGTTCGACAGAGCGCTGGCGTTCGACTGACGGGCGGCGTTCAACAGATGGCCGGCGTTCGAAAGAGGGCCGGCGTTCGAAAGAGGGCCGGCGTTCGAAAGAGGGCCGGCGTTCGAAAGAGGGCCGGCGTTCGACAGAAGGCCGGCGTTCCTCAGCTAATCTCAATGCATTTATAACATTCTGTTCATTAGATATGTTTTTATCTTGTAATGATAAAAGATCATTTGATAGTCTATGTTCATAAGAAGGCCAATGTTCATGTGAGACTCTGCGTTCTGAGGCAGAATTCTGTTCTTTGGATGACCTTGACTCTCTTAGTAATAATCTCTGCTCTGGTGATAACATTTGTTCATTCAATAACAATTGATCAACAATTTTTTCAGCGACAGTTCTGTTGTTCGGATATATCACCGAATCTGGGTATGATGTTTGTTGTGAATGCTGCCTCTGTTCTGGGTATGTTCCCAGTTTTTGGCAGATCGTTTGATCTTGGCACCGACCGGGGAATAATATTTGTTCCGAGTATCTCTGTCCGTATGCCATCTGTTCCAAAGATCTGTTAGATGGCGGTCTAAACTCGGGGTACAACATCTGTTTCTGGAATGGTGTCTGCTCAGGATAAGTCCTCGAATCAGGACTTGCTCGAGGCTCCGGATAAATATTTTGTTCAACGCGAGACCTCATTCCTGCGAACGGTCTCTGTTCGTGAAGTGGCCTATTTTCCGGGAAAGGCCGGTCCGGATAATTTCTGAGGTCCGGAACTCGGAAACTCTGTTCTGCTTGTAGCAAAGCATTTGGTAATCTATGTTCTGTGTATGGTCTATATTCTGATGGTGTGGTGATGGTGGCAGATTTTTTATTTTGCAATAAACTCTTCTCTGTCCGCTGTTCGTTATTAGTTCTTTTTTCTGGTATGCGTTCTGTATTATTTCTTTGATCCCCGATGAACGGTATTCTGTGCTCAACAGCTGGTCTAGCAATTGGCTCGGTATCTAAAGGTTGTTGGTAAGATTTGTTCTCAATAAGTTGACCGCCTGACATGTTAGTAGTATTAAGAAATTCAGCTCTTTTAGGTTCAGGTTTATTCATTGGATGTGTATCAGTTGCTGTGTTAGTTAGTTTCCGTCTTTTATTTTTATCGCTGTCTGGACTTATCATCTTATTAGAATATTGATCGTGAAATTGCATTACTGGATGAGGAGTGCTTCCAAGAGCAGATTGGGGTAGTATTTCACATGGAGATAATCCAAATACATTCTGCGCCAAGTTAGGTTGAACATTAGACTTGGTCGAAAGACGTGTTGATTTTCGTCTTGCAGGAGTTCTTGGCGGTTGGATCGTAGTGACCGGAGACTTAGTTTGTTTTCGTCTATGATTAACACCACTCTCTGTAGTTGGCGTTGTTTGGGCTTCTGTACGCAAAGGCAGGCCGCGAGCAACTGGATCTAGGGCCATATTGAGAGGCAGGTACGCTAATCCTCTGTCCGATGGTAACATAGACCGCGAAAAGACCTCCGCAGGTTTTGGGTCTATTTTAGGGTCAATTATACTTGGCATAAAGAATTGAGGATTTCTATATTGTGCAGCTAACTGCGCTTGATGAACAGCTAAAGTTGCAAGTTGCAGATCATAATGTGGACGAATGCCGGAAAACAAAGGTGGGAGTACCGGCTGATGTGCCGCTAGACGTGCTGCTGTATGTAGAGCCAGACGTTCAGCTGATTGCATAGCTAATTGTTCAGCAGAATGGAGAGCTAAATGTTGAGATGCGAGTGATGCTGGCGGTACAACCGGATGTTCAGCAGAATGTTGTGCTCGATTTGCAGCTAGATTTGCAATTTGATGAGAAAATAGCTGAGCCTCTGGACGATATTCTGATAGAACCGGTGGGTGTTGGGCTGTTCGAGCATCTGGAACTGCACGTGGAATTTCTGGCTGAAGTCCAACTTTCGGTGAGATACTATTATAAGAATTTGTAGGAGAAACTGTCTGAACAGCCTGACGATCATTTATGGGAACAGCTGGTCGAGTATTTTTGTGTACAGTTGGCGAACTATCTATATGATCAGCCGGATCGTTGTGGCTAGCTGGACAATCATCACTTTGAACAGCTGGATCATTTCTTGTGTGCACTGCTTGATGACCTCTTATGTGATCTGCTGGACGATCCTCCGAGCGAACAGCTGCACTATCGTCTGTGTGAACAGCTGGACTGTTACGAGTCGGAAGTGGACGAGCATCAGTCTCCACAGCTGGACAATCATATGTCTGCACAGCTGGACTAGTTTCTGTTACACCAGCTGCTTGCAGTACTGTACGAGCATCTGTTTGAACTGGTGAAGGAGCATCTGGCTGATCCGATTGTCGGTCATTCGTCTGAACTCCGGGTAGGATTACCTGCCCAGCGTCTTGTGGAACTGTTTGGCGAACAGATGATAAAGGAATTATATTATCAGCGAGACGCGCAGTTTCGTTAACAGCTGTGATAACGGCTGGATGAGAAGCCACGTCAGCTTTTGAAGCTGTAGGTTTGTGAGTAGCTGGGTCAGCAGCAGAATTAGCAGCTAGGTTCTCAACTGCATCAGCAGCTTCATTTTCATTCGAGTCAATATTAGAGGATGGGAGCTTGTTTTTTAACATCGCTATGCAATCATTAAGGCCTTTGCCTTTTCTTTTGGATCTCCATTTTTGGGAATCCATAGCTCCCAAGGGTGGTTTGTCGGAGCGGGAATCCCTGGCTTCGTTTTCGAAATACTCTACCTGTCGCGTGGGTAAGTTCTGAGTGGAGGTTAAACCCTCTTCATCGTCTTTAGATTGGTATCGAGTTGGCTTGTCCTTAGTTCTGTCCCCCTTCGAAGTTGCTTTGGAACGTCTAAGTGGGTCGTTTTCGGGGGAGGGTTCATTAGCCATATTATCATTGTCATCTCCATTATTGTCTCTTCCACCTTGGCCATGTTCACGATTATTATTTCCATGATTGTCGTTTCCACGATTGCAATTTGCCCGATTGTTGTTGCCCCGATCGTAGTTTCCCCGATTATTGTTGCCGCGATCGTAGTTGCCCCTATTACTATTTCCCCGGCCATAGTTGCCTCGATGGTTGCTACCCCGATTTTTGTTTCCCCGATTATAACCTCCGCCACGACCAGAACGCTGTCTAGAATTGTACTGGCTATTATTAATATCGATTTTTTTTGGTGTATTGTTTTTTGGCAATTCTTCGTCTGGCGAATTACTATTTGCATCTTCAGTGTCAGGATCGGGAACTTTCACAAAGCTAGTATTTTTCATCTGAATTTTTCGTTTGGCTCGGTTTAGAACAGATTTTCGTTTGATAGTATCAGAATGACGAGTATTTTTACTGTCAGTAGGTCTTCTGGTAGGTTTTAGAGGTTTATTGTCCTCATCATCTTGATTGTGTATAATTGTATTATCTTCCTCATTATTTGGAGGCATGTTTACAGAAGTACTATGATTTTTTATAGACCGCAGCTTTCGGCTCTTAGAATCATCTGTTGAGCGGTGTTTCATTAAAAGCTTACCACTTCTTTGTTTATCAAGTTTCCTTCGAGGTCGTAAAGTAGGATTTATGGGATTAACAACGACTCGATGTCGTTTAGGAGGTAAGTCTGCAATCATTTTTCGGATTGTTTCAGCTATAAAAAAATTGAACATATTATTAGTTACATGAAGAGTACGTGAACTAATTTTAAAATAAATAAATTACTTACCGTCACCGACTTCGCTTCTTATTTTTTGGTTAGATCTCAAATGGTTTTGTTGTTTGTGTCTATTCCTCAAATCTTTTCGAATCTTTCTTCTTATGACGTTGTCTGGTAGACGTGGACGTCTTCGGCGCACTCCGAAGGGCCGATATCGGCACTTCCTGCGTACGGCCGGTGTATCACCTGCGCAATCTAGCATGTGTTGATGCAATTCTTTTAACGTAATAGATTTTTGACATTTTGTGCACTCTCTGATCCCTCGGAGAGGTCTGGTCCTGTTGAATACCTGGCTCGGTGGTACGTATAAATGCTTTAAAATGTCAGCATTCAACAGTGGTTCTCCAACTATTTCATAATGTTGAACCTGTGCATTAGGATGTTGAATCGAAATATGAGACGAGAGCGCTCTAGAATCTCGAGTCTGAGCGCCGCATGCGCAACAAACGTAGCACCTGGGCCTCACCCACTCTCCACTAAGAACAGCAGGTTGTAAATTATAAGTTGGCGCAGACGGTGCTAATCCCAAATAACTAGGGAAATCAAGTCCATCTCTGACTGGAGGAAGACTGTTAGAATATGTTGTTACCTGTTTCGAAGAAGTACTTGGTATTTCTCTACTTTCGAGGATATACTTCAGTTCTTTATCAAGTATACTTTGTTTTTCAGTCTTCTTCTCCACATGTGAAATATTAAATTTATTTTCGTATTTCTTCCGCATGCTCAACTGGGTCATTATATCCAGACTCGAAACTAATGTTATGATGCAGTTGTTTGTATGAGAGTCACGCTTAATCTGATCTGCATTCATAAGGCTTTTATCGCTTTCTGGACTGTCCCATTTCCATTTGTGTTTAGGCGCAATACTTCTTGGCATATAGCTGTCAAACATGTTGCGTGAATATTGCTCGCGGGCCAAAAGTATTGGGAAACCTTCAGCTGTATTAATAACAACACTATTTTTTGCTTTTCGTGTTTTAATCGTGTTTTCCAAATCCGGGTTAAAGTTGAACGAGCCATCAAGACATTTAGCCAGATTTTCAGCGACATTACTCGCCACTTTGGAGTAAAAGCTAGTTTCAAAACATCTTTCAAATTTTTGGGCCGAATCGTCGTTTGTTTTGAACCAATCTCTGCGAGTCGTTTCACCTGTCCTTGGAGACCGGTGAACAACGCCTAATCTTGAGAGAATCTGATCGGCGTCGGTGTTGTGAAATGAAAAGTTGGCGGGAATTCGTTTGTTCCATTGTATGTCGTCTAAAACGATTACTGCATTCTTTTCTATTACTGTACTATTAGCTAAAGACTTGCTGGGCGGCAAAATAAAATTCGTTGTTATATTATCCTCAATGTCAGCTTCATCGTGTATTTGTGATGGTTTAAGTTCACATGATATAACAATTCCATTGAAGCCATGACTTCCAATATATTCTTTGTCGCTTTGGAAATCATCTCTTCTGTCGTTGTTAAGATTCTTTTGAGCTTTCTTCGACGCAGATGAACTTTTCTGCCTCAATTTGCTGCGATAAGGCTTTTGTTTCTCGCAAACATTCAGCTTGTGTTCGGCAAGTTCCGAAGTTGAAGAAAATCTGGTTTGACAGTCCAGACATGCGAAGTATTGGTTTGGATGACTATCCACCATATGTCGAATAATTTCACCTGCTTCAGCTTCAGTGTGATTGCAGAAACAGCATGCGATAAAAAAGTCTTGTTTGGAACTCGACAAATGTATACGCCGTGCATGTTTAGACACCGTCTGCTTAGAGGCAAATTTTCTGTCGCAATGGGGGCATAGATGTTGCGGAGCAGTATCAGGCTTGATAGTGAGATCTTCTGGTTTATTTGGACAAGCTCTCGACGGGTTACTTGTCCTCTTGGACTTGTCTTGAGCAATCCTACCTTCAGCTTTCTTGGAACCTTTCGTTTGGGGACTGGAGGTCCTCCTCCGAGGTCTTAGTCTTGCATTTAAACCAGATAATGGTTCATCTTCACTCGAATTCATTGTGAAATCTTGATCGCTAGAAAAGGAAATATACTTAAAAAATAACAATTCATCATTTATTCTTACAAAATATGAGTAATTTAGGGTGAAGACACAACTTCTCTAAAACCTGTAATTTGACTGAAAAATATTATGTTATTCGTATGTGTTGGTTTGATTCATAGACCTTAAGCGAGACCATCATATCTGTCACCTTGTACATATAGGATTGGAACTTCGCCTTACTTATTTTTTATTAGCAAAATTGTTCTATCTTTATTTAAAAAATGCGTTGTTACTACATTGTATGAATGGCTGATGTGTGATGTTGTCATCTATGGATAATTGGATACTACTTAATGATTAATCACTCCTTTGCAAAAAAAAAACGGCGGGTTTTGATTTTTCTACATAATGGGCATTTAGTTTTATATAGCCAAACTATGTTGCTAGCACTTAATAAAAAATCTGGGTATGGAAAGAAGTAAATTCCAAATTCGAAACTTTTGTTTTTAAAAACAATATTCCCTTTTTCAGTTTGTGACATTTACTAACTTTCCTTGGTTAAAAGGTTATCAAGCAACTAAAACTAACTTAGTATATATTATAGTATATTTTTAGTAGAATAATTTATGTTTGTCGCATAATCCTGCCTTATTGTGACTTAAAACAGATATCTTTGTGCCGATTGTTATGGCAGAAAAAGCAATAAGAGTTAAATTATAGCGCTGCTGGAAGTGGGGTGTAGCCGATGTTACGTCTTACAGCGGTTAAACGTGAGTCGTTTAACCATCCAAAGAACCTGGACTCGATACTGAAAAACCGCAAATGTAGTTACATAGACCTCAAAAGAAACCTTGAAGAGGTATGCGGAGCGCAAGATAGCCTAAGGCCCGTGAGGAGGAGGCTTTTAGCGGCTTATATACGCAGTCGACGACCAGCGCGGGCCTCCAAGTTACTCGGTGAGTACAGGATTGCTCGATTGAGCTTCGCTAGAAATTGCCTATCTTGGACACTAAGTAACTGGAGTAGCCTACTCGGTTCAGTAGGCTCGAATTTCACTGAATGGTGATGACCGACGTCGGCGACGAAGTTACGAAGACCAGGGGAACGCTACGGCGACGTGTGTTTTAAAGAAATCACCCCTTATGGTGGAGGATCCGTTATGTTTTGGGCGGGCGTAACATCCAGATATCGTACCGAGTGATCTCAGCTGAATGGGAACACATTCCACAGGACACCATCAAAAGCCTGGTGAAGAGCATGCCATGACAATTACATGCTGTAATCGCTGCAAAGGGAGGTCATACTCATTATAATTTTATGTCAGTTTTTATTAAATCCAAAAATACTCGTGTCTTAATTTCATTATACCCATAAAAACATTTTAACACGACTCTTGACTAAACACACAGACTCCGGGATTTAAGAGTTAAAAACTACATATTATTATATTCTCATTGATATTATGAAACTTCTAGTCGTTTATGCTAATCACTTCTAAAAATAATAATACTATCCATACAAAAGTCAATAACTGTAAGGAGCCCGTTTTTTGTTTTCAAAGGAGTGTTTATATTTTTGTGTATTTATTATTACCTAGTTTTTGAAATTTTCTGGTCCAATATTATTTAAATTCTTCTACGTATCAATTACTAAACTGTTGTTTTGAGGGTTCGTCTTAAGTCGAATCGTTTTGTATGTGTTTCAATCTCAAAGAAAATGGTAGACAAATAAAGAGAAATTAAAAAAAAAAAAATGATGATGTTCAATGACAGCAACTCACCCGTTTGGGTGAGGTGGACCTGGATCTGTTTTATTTTATGTGTCCATTTTCAATAAATTATAGGGTGGAATTTTGTAATGCCACCTGGAGGGAAAGTACTCTTAATACTGTAGATAGAATGTTTCCTTTGAGAAAAATTTGCTATCTACAGTATTAAGAGTACTTTCCCTTCAGGGGGCATTACAAAATTCCACCCAGTATAGTTTAGTTTGTGATGTTTACTTAATTGTGTTCTTCAAAATATTAGGTTGTTACAATACCAATATGTATTTAGCACACAGGTGAACCATGGAAAACTTGGTTTAAACACCCTTGCCCTTGCATCCTGCAAATATTTGAAAAAGTAAAGGACAACCGGCATGATTTTTCTGCCATCTTCAACGATCATCGTCTTATTTCAGATAATTAACACAAAATCATAATTATTTATACACTTAAGCCTTCTTCATGGATCACTCTGTCCATTGGTAGAAACCGTCTGTCATGTAGGTTTTGAGAGTTAACAGTAGACAGACAAACTCGGCAGCGTCTTTGTTTTATAATACACAATTAGACTCGGTATGTACATATTCTTTAATTTTTCAAATATTAACAACATTGAAAGTAAAATTCGCAAAAATTCTACAAGTAGGATGAACATCGTACGAAGCCGTACGAGAAAGTA
Source organism: Hyppa rectilinea (assembly GCA_951799385.1). Lineage (NCBI taxonomy): Eukaryota > Metazoa > Arthropoda > Insecta > Lepidoptera > Noctuidae > Hyppa > Hyppa rectilinea. The sequence continues at coordinate 6,007,952 of OX637300.1, read as the reverse complement.
TGCAAAAAATCAGTTTTAATTTTATTAGTTGATCCCTTTTTTATGTCGGTATAAGTATATATCGCAAGAAGTTTTTATTAATGCATAAGTAGTCTGACGACGTAAATCCTGGCTAGATGTAGGAAAACATTCTTCGTAATAAATCATAGATAGTTTTCTTGATTCTTTTCAAATTTTATTTTTACTAAGAGAGAAAATAATTAATTTGTAAAAAAAACACGTTCATCCCTATAATCCTACATACTTTTCAATTGTGTACTTCAATGGATATTATATATTGAATATTTTTGGATTACAAATAAAATGTTGATGTTAAAACGACCGATAGCGGCCGCCTCTTGTTGCAGAATTGTACATTTTATTTCCCATAAGAAATATTGAAACACATGACAAAACTTAACAATCCAAACACATACGATAACATTTTAAACCTAAGGCCGCCATTACTTTTATCTGTTTTATTGTCGTTGTATCAAAGCGATGGGCCCTTTAACGACTTATTACTTGTATGCAAGTGTAAAGTCGGCCATCCGCTGCCAAGTAGATTGCAATGAGGTTTGCCACGGTTACAATGGGGATAATGACTATTTTATTTTAATTAGTCTGTAAGCTAGATTACTAAAAAAATATTGGACACGTATTTTTATTTCTTTACGTAATCCAAACGTTACGTCTATACATTGAATTAAAATGTGGCATGACGTCACAAGTATGTAGTTTTTATACTTACTTGCGACGTAGCGAGCCCCATTCCCCAACTTTAACGCGTTTTATCTAAGTCATTTTCTATTAATATGATAAAGCAAAAAATACGTGTCAAATATTTTTTTTATTATCTGATTGACTGACGATATATGACTTCTTTTTTCCCTAGGCATCATCCCTATTGTGCGTAGCGTAGCGATGGATCCCAGTAAGTGATCTCGAAAACTCACGTACGCATGAAAAAGTAGGCGAGGCCCTCCTCACTATTTTGAAAACAGATAGTTTTATCTGTTAGTTTTAAGAAACTTATCCTATTATTCTGTAAACTCAGATAATGTTAAAGCAGTCCTAGGGTTGAAACTTAGGATATTTGATGGCTCTGTTACAACTCACTGCCACTTCAAAAAGGAGGTTTTCGTTTCGACGCGGTTTAATAAGTGCGTACACAATCCTGTGAAGATGATTTGGTTGAATTTGAAATGAAGTACCGATTTCTTTCCAGTCAATGCAAAATTTGGCAACTAACTGTATGTTTGAATTAAAACAAAAAAAAAAACAAAGCGGTTCTCGAAATAGAGCTTATGACTTTTGTTACTTTGGTTTTCTTCTCGTAATTAAGGGTTCCGTTGTGATATATTTTACTCTTACGTTCTCTTAGTTAGGATATCGAACCACACCCTTAGTTTCCTGCGACCACAATCAATCTGTCTAGCCTTTTCCCAATTAAGTTGGGGCCGGCTTCCAGTCTAACCGGATGCAGCTGAATACCAGTATTTTACAGTATTGTATTTTACGACTGCATATCTGACCTCCACAACCCAGTAACTGGGTAAGACGATACCCCTTGGTAAAACTGGCTGTCAGACATAAGGGCTTCTGACTACCCGTAACGACTGTCAACGATCCACAAATGACAGCCGCGACCAACGGCTTAACGTGCTTGTCTAGGCACGGAGGAGTCTCGATATCTAAAGATGGTCACCCATCCACAGACCAACCCCGGCAAGCGTAGCTTAAACTGAAGGATCAATCCGTGCGGCTGTTATTACTTAGCCACGAGCTCTTCAGTTTCCTGCGACCACATCACTTTTAATAATACTCAGTACACAATTATTTTTCAGTGTTATACAGTTTTATCGCAATTTACAGGCTAAGTCGTGTGAAACCCTTCTTTTTTTAATGAAACGTGCTTAAGGGTCACGTTTCAGTAAAAATAAAGCTTGGCATAAAAACCTAGTCTTGTTGCGTTTCACCTGTATGCTCATCCCTACACTTACATGGCTTATTTATTTAAATAAAAATTATTCTCACGGGACACCAAAGAAACGATGGATGGATGTGTGAAAGATAATATGGCTAGAAAGGGAATGACTACCGAGAAGACCGCATGAAGTATTTGAATATCTTGTATAGTAAGTGAACTGTCATGTGCTAATTGACACCAGTATTATAATGCTAAAGATTTTGTTTGTTTGTTTGAACACGCTAATTTCAGGAACTACTGGTCGGATTTGTTGTTTTTTTATTTGATAGCCTAATTATTAAAGAAGGTTATAGGCTATTTCCTATCACACTGGGACCATCACGAGTCGAGCAAAAACAAAAAAGAAACCGAAAGTACGCTAAGCGAAAACTGCGAAACTGAAATGTGATGCGACGAGAGGGTCGGTGGAATATTTCACGCGGACGAAGTCGCAGGCAGAAGCTAGTTGTGAGAATAATTCTTTAAGGGCTGATTTTTCAATACTCAGATGAGTTTTATTGGAGGTATAAATAAGACAGAATGAAAGCTTTTGAATAGAAAATATGTCAAACCGACATTTTTCAGAGAAAAATAAAGTTATCAATCGATTGAAAAATCGGCCCTAAACCGAATATTATTATTTTTAGTACTGAATAAATTGAAACTAGAAACGACCAAAAATTACTTTATTTTTGGCCAATAACGAGCACGAATTTTGGCTAGATTTGCATTTTTTAATTGAAAACGAAAAGCATTAAAAAAAATGGCTTATCGATACGTTTTTGTTTGGTAACAGTAAAATAAATACTATACTATAATAAGAATTAATCTTTCAAACATTGAATTTAACCGTTTTAACTTAAACTTGAAAATATTATATGGAAAATTGTACAAATCATTTGTTAGAAATCGTTAATATATATTTTTTATAGACACACGTAGACATGTCAAAGATATGGATCGTTTGCTAATAATTATTTATTAATAAACTATACATACACACCTACCTATATTATCTCATTACATGCGCGAAACGATAATATTCCTGGAATGTTTAATTATTGTGCTTTTATTTGTTGTAACGATGGATTTTCTCCGAATAAATTACTCGTTTTTGTATGGATTTGCCCGCACTTAATTTTTATCGGACAATGTTTGTGCTGTAAATTGCAGAAAACCGAATACAATCAACGAAATTCGGTCATAGTACCTGTTTGACTTTACTGTACGATATTTAATGTAACTAGTAAACTTTATGTTTAATTTATCTCAGGTATTCTTAAATATAACGTTTTTCAAAGAAAAATATTACATTCATTATAATTAATTACCTATAATTATTAATTGTGATAATTAAGTTTATATTATTAAGTGCAATTCTAATCACATACCACATATTAAATTATGTATTTTTTTTGGAGGGCGCGGCAACTAACTTCGGCCTCTTACATGATTTTTCCGAGCGCGCTCAGCTACGGCGTAGCTCACTACGTGCTACGAAAGCGTAGCCTCGTATCAGTAACGATTCTGAATGTTGGCAATATTGAGACTATTACAACAAACTTACATTTCAGTATTCAGGAAGGGCTTTCTTTAAGCTTAATTTACTGAGATGAGATTTAAAAATATACTGAGAGTTTGCAGAAGACGACATCAGTCATTGAATGTCTATAAACTGTGCCTAGCACGTTCCTTAGTTGGTTGATATAATAGCTTTTATTTATTTACTAAAATAAATATAATTATCATTATGCACTTCAATAAAAATCCGTTCGTAAATTTTTTAGTTTATCGTATTCGAAAGACAGACAGGCATACGCGGTTGGGGTGGGGACATTGCTTTATATTATGCAGTAGTTTCTAGTGATGACAAGAAAGTTACTACCGGTCCGTGGAAACTGCGGAGTTGGACGGAAGGACGTTTTCGGCGGGAACGGAACGGAATTTCAGACATTTTCGTTGCCGGCAAAAAAATTTTTTTCGGCAAATCTATATTGCTAAAACATATTCTCAAATTAAATTATTATGTACACTAAATAAAAGCACAATAACACAGAAATTGCCGAAAAACGTTTTTCTCCATAGAATCTGATAGTCTAATACTTTTAGACTATCAATAAAGTATAAAATACAGGCCAATGAGTGAAGGCACCTTGTATACGCACATTGTTTTGGTTAAGAAGTTACAAATGAAGAGCTCACAGAAAGAGCCACAGGTTAAGTTAAAAGCTATTTCTACCTGTTGATACTTGTTAATTTATACACCAACAAGTATCAACAGGTTGAAATAGCGAGTCTTCCTTTTGAGAAGTGTTTAGGTAACAGTTCTTGTCGTATTTGATTTGTGTTGCTTAAAGTGTTCCAATTATGGCAAAGTATTCCTGACGGTTGAGTTCAATGATTAAAAGATTGACCCTGTTTTATTTTTATTCTACGAAACTTAATCTATCGAAAAAAAAATAGTTTTTCACCCTAAAATGCAAATCTTGGGGCCTAGACAAAGTTATATTTTAATTAACGATAGCGAAATTAGATAAATTCGAAATGTATGAAATTGGCATAAGCTTTCGAAATCGTGATAGACTATAGATAGAGAATAACAAATTGTGTAACGAAATTCGATCAATATTCCCATAGAAATGCGTTTACAAGTGGCGTTTTGACAATCCAAATCGCTGAGATAACGAATTTTTCGATTAACAACTATCGGAATCGAATCGGCACGGAGCGATCGACACTTGTCTAAGCCCCCATTCCAACTAGCTTTCGTTTTCGGCTGCAAAAGAATTTATTTTCGGTCGATCAATTTGTGTTTGGGTTTTTATGTTATGCATTCAGTATCTGATTCTGAACCTCCCTGCGTTGAAATAATGAAAATGTATAGAATAGCAATTTTTTTTTATTAATAACCGGCGTATCATTTCAACTCGGGTAGGTTTAAAATCATGCACTGAATGTTTGCGTTTTAATTATGTACGACGCACCGGACTGGAACAACGTTATTTAAGAACCTCATATTATCAACGTGCACCGCGATGCTTCTCTGACCATTAAATGAGTGACGAACTGGCGGATGTATCTAACTACATGTTATTACGTCGCTTCGCCGTCAAATAACAGGCGAACGCTAACAACACGATGGCATTATTAGCAGTTCGTTTCAAAAAGGGGGGGAAGGGCGATCTACCTCGCGGTGTTTTAAAGTTTGCGTAAACTGCTCGGACACAGCGCGTTTTTGCCGGTTGACTTACCTTTGGTAGTGAACGCAGTACGCGTTGATTGCAAATGTTGTAATGTTGCCATCTAATATTATGCTGAGCAGAGGCCCTTTTGGCATAAGTTTCTTTTTTAATTTATTGTTTGTTCAAACGACTTTCTTTCTTCCCTTCGTTTACGGTACAAATAATTATGGTCGAGGTTTTTAAGATAGTTCGGAGCGTAATACGAAATAGATAAAGAGAAGTTCGGTTGTTAAAAGTCATAAGCTCAAATTATGGAACACACAGAAACTGCATTCTCAGTATTATTTCCAAGAATAAGATAATTAATGCTGAGACCGGTTACCTTCATAAATAATTATACCACTATTTCCTAACTAGCTAATTGTGTAACATATCAGGGTGAAATTAGTTAAAAAAAACCTCCTTTAAGTTTGCTACAAAGCCATCAAGAACCATTTTTATATCTTATAATAATATGGTTATGACATGCAGTATGAGTATTGCAATTAGAAAATTTTACTGAACCAATAACAACGAAAATATCAGTAAAATCCTCTAAGAAAATGATTTAAACCTGAAAAGAGTTAATTGCTCGAAGTACACAAACACTTAGCAGACACTTAATATTGTTAGTAAACTTTTCTTCGTTGGTTATTCGTATAATTACTTTGAAAATAAAGTGAGTGACACAAACGTACTTTGACAGTGTTACGCAAGTTTCAACTGTAACACAACTCCAAACGGAATAAATCCTTTTGTTGCAGGCTGTTTGACGGGCCACTTAAATGTCCGTATGTCCCGTGGTCTGGCGATAACGAACAATTTCTCTGTTCTGCTGTAATGGATGAAGGATGGACGAACGATTGTTTTAAAATGACAAATAAAATCTTCCAAATGACTTATGAATATGCTAGATAAACGCTGAATAATGTAACATTTATATAAAAATCACAGAACAAAGTCATTCAGTATTTTTCACGTAGGGCGAGCGAGTTTTGTTTTGTTTACACACAAACATAACTAAGTTCTGTTTTCTTTAAATATTTTAAATCTTCAACGTGTCCTACGTGTAAAACAACAAGTTTATAAGATCCATTAAAATAGTGAACAACATCTTTAAGGTTTAAATGTTATTATGTAATCCTTATAAGAACATTACCCTTCTTTTGGGCTTCGCCGGGTAAAAAATACTAATAGGTACTGAATTCAGTATGAGTAAAGATTAATAGGATGTATACACAACTCGTGTGTACTAATTTTAATTGCGATAAAGATTTTTTTTTAAATGCCTGAATATTTAAACGAAAGTAAAAGAATTTTTCTTGGGCCTACTATTTTTATTTTACCCTGACCTGCTGAAACAAACCTGCAAATATTCTTCACTATTTTAATTAGACCTTATACAATCTAAGGGCACTTACTTCACTGAGTAAAGATGATCCCCATGAGGATCATCAGAGTCAATCAGGTCGGCCGGATCCGGCGCAAAGATGTCAGGGTCCAAATAGGACTCTACATCATGCTTGGATGTGCCGCGAGTCGTGTACAGTTTTGGTGATGAATATCTAAACAAAATTACATACAATAAGAAATAGCGGCCGTTGTGAAAATAAAATTGGAAAATGCCTTATTTGACGTACACCCTAAGTTGTATCGAGTTTAAAATTACTTCTACATCTTAACTTATATTATGACGAGGTAAAATTGTTTCATGATTGTTTATTCGTTTATATGTTTGCAGGAGGTAATCTCTCAGCGGGATTGTCCGAAAGGGTTACCGCTGCCCGGAACATAAAGGGAACAGGGGAACTAAGAAAGGAACATGGATGGGTTTTAGTCAGTAAGAGTCATGTGTTTTTTTTTTTCAAAATCTTCGGTTTCATTTCTTGGCTAGAAATATTGATTTTTTAATAAAAAAAAAATATGTTGTGAAATTCACCCTGTATATATTTAGCATTTTATGGCCGCCTGTCCACCGCACACCACCACCGAGACGTGTGTGTGACGTGTGTGTGTGTGTGTCACGTTCCGTTCGCATAAACTACTTTCTCGCTGACGTCCCTTTGACGTTGTGCGATGTATAAACTGAAAAGCTGTCAATGCTGATGTAGCGTTTCATTTTTATTTTTAAACTAACTAGGAAAACTCTAAAAGATGTAATGTACAGTCACGGACTTTAATTGATGAGCCACTCATAGACAAATTAGATGACAAATTACTAATAATCGGATATAGTGTAGAGATTATAAAGTACGTTGAATACGTGTATCCATCTATTTTGCTACTGACCTCTTTTGAATTAGAGCTCATTAGATAATCTTTATTTCTAAAAATCTATCCGTGACAGTTGAAATGTCGATGTCAAACAATACGGTACGGTTACGGTTGCTAGAGCCGGGAATAGAAATTTAAGACATTATGACTTTGCATGTCTGGATATATGAGTATAACCGACTTAACTCGATTTGCGTTACACGGCTAAAATACGAACAGTGGCAAGCGGCTGTACGTGAAAATGTCGGTCGTTCAAGTAAAATCAGGCTTAAAGAGTAATAGGCTAACAATTTTCTTCCTTTTTTCTTCAAAAGGAAGGAGATTCATCGTCATCATTATAATAAAACAATTTATTTCATTTTTACATTCAGTCAAAAAAGTATCGGGAATGGATGATTTGTTTATGGTTCCAAATTCAAATTTTTGTTTTTTTGTAGTTGTTAGATTGGCACAAGATTGGCGCGGAGTTTGAGTTGCATCTGTTAATTATATTAAATACAGTGCTGGTTTTAGTAATATCATATATAGTGTGTATTGCGAATTTCATAATGGACAAACATATCGAACAAAGAGTTTGTCTTAAATTTTGCATCGCCAATGGAATTTCGTGTTCGGAGTCACTGAAAATGTTACAGAAGGCTTACGGTGAATCGACTTTATCAAAAACTCGTGCTTATGAGTGGTTCAAAGCGTTCAAAAGCGGTCGAGATGTGATGGAAGATTTGCCTCGCTCTGGTAGGCCGTCAACGTCTGCAACTGAAGTTAACATCGCAAAAGTGAAGAAAATAGTGACTGAAAATCCCCATTCAAGTCTGAGAGAGGTAGCCGCCGAACTTTCTGTATCTCACGAGTGGATCCGTACCATTTTAACTAATAATTTGGGTATGAAACATGTTGCTGCTCGGCTAGTCCCAAAAGATCTGAATTTTCTCCAAAAACTCAATCGCATGAAAGTCGCTGAGGACATGCTGGAACGAGTCAGTTCGGACCCAACATTCATGAAACACATTGTTACTGGTGACGAGACGTGGGTTTACGAGTTTGACATACAAACTAGTCAACAAGCTTCGGAGTGGCGCCTTCCAACTGAACCGAAACCGAAAAAACCACGCCAAAGTCGATCAAAAGTCAAAGTCATGTTGACTGTTTTCTTTGACTATCGCGGTGTTGTGCACTCTGAATTCTTACCGGAAGGTCTAACGGTAAATAAAGAATATTATTTGAGCGTTATGCGGCGTTTAAGAGAGCAAATTCGACGAAGAAGGCCAGATTTGTGGAAAGAAAATTCTTGGATTTTGCACCACGACAATGCGCCTTCGCACAAGGCTATCATTGTGAACGAATTTTTGACCAAACACCATCCAGCAACCACCATATTCACCAGATATGGTTCCTGCTGACTTTTTTCTTTTTCCTAAACTCAAATTACCACTTCGTGGCACCCGTTTTCAATCGATAGAAGACATAAAGGAGAATTCGCGGCGAGAACTGAACTCAATTCCGGAAGCAGCGTTTAAAAAATGTTTTGATGAATGAATTATTCGTTGGCGCAAGTGTATCGTTTCTAAAGGAGCATACTTTGAAGGTGATAAAATAAATTTGGATGAATAACAGACATTTTGTGTATTATTGATCTTTTCCCGGTACTTTCTTGACAGAGTAGTATTAGTTGCGATTTATTGAGCTTGTGTGGTAAGCATGGAACATACTAGTCCAATTACTTCAGATTATTATTAATACATCATGATTTTTAGATTAAGAACTGAAAAGCATTCCGTTTTTATCACCGCTTCAGTTTTTCAGGTAATCGACATGCCATCCTTAAACTAAGTAAACGGTTTCGTCCCTGAGTGCCCGATCCCGCATGTTCCTTATGGCCACAATTCCTAATTATCTCAATAGAGTCCATTAAAAATCAATCTTGCTTAAAAATACCATCAGCCGGAAAAGTGATAAACATTTTTTTATTAATTCTTATTGCAATACTTGATTGAGGATCAGGAATAAATGACGAGTGTAAAATAATAATATTATATTATAGTCTGCTGGAGTTATCACATTTGTTATGTTTTTGATGAATTTGTAATTGCGGTCCCGCTCAGTAGAAAGTACGCCCGGAAACTTCGAAAGACACTAAACTTTTTGGAAATGCGCATTTATTCTGTAGGTACAAGAAATAAAGAGAGCCAGATATATTTGACTTTTAGACAGCACAGACTATTCAGGGTGGAAGGTGAAAAGCTGGTTACCGTACGTATGTATGCATGATTCTGAACCTCCGTGCGAATTTGATCGTCAGTTATGAAAAAAAGCATCCGTTTCATGGAAAACTACAATAAGTAGCGGAAATATGAGGAACAAGCGGCTTTTTTTTTTAATAACCTATGGAATATTTATACGCTTGCAGGTTCAGAATCATGTACTGAACCGTGATAACTGGCTTCGCGTCGATGTACCTTCTACCCTGTATTGTATTTTTTGTAATTATTATATAGTCATTTAATTATTCCAGGATTTTAAATCATTGTTGTTGTCTTTAATTGTTCAATACAGTTTTAAAATATTATTGATTGATTAGTTTTGAAATTATGAGATATTTGTAATATTGTTAAAAGACATTGCCAAGGTTTGGACCAATAAATAGCCCAAGAGCCCAGCCCACGACGGCGACGGCCAGACCTTCGTTATTTTATAAATGTTCATTAAACAACGTTTTTGAGATAATTGAGAAAGAGATGTCAGCATTAGGGAAGGGGTACGCTAGGGCTGAAGCCTGCCGGGTCAGCAGGAATGTTCAAAAGGGTTACCGCTTTCCCGGAACATAAAGGGCTAAGGGGGGGCATGGGTATTAGACAGTAAGAGTCTTGACACTCCCTTCCACTCCACCCAGAGCGGGAGGAGTTATTTGATGACTTCCCGCCCTCACAAAAAAAAAGGCTTTCGGGCTTCTGACTATATGTAACGACTGTCAAAATTCCACGAATGACAGCCCGGGCCAACGGCTTACTAGCCTTACTTTTTTTTATGCGCTTTGGATTTCAGATTAGTGAAGATCTGGGTAGCAAAATGCACTATGTGTGCATCCTAGGCAGCCCTTGATCCAACTTCTATACAAAATTAGGCAATGTATAGTTACCTTTATTTCGTTTCAATTTTAATTATTAAAAGGAGATGTTTCAGTTTTGTATGGGACGCCGGCCATAACATGTACCTTTAAGCGAAGCTGGGAAACTTACCCCTGAATAGAATAAAGTAACATTTTTTTCATAATATAAAAGGATTTTAATGTACATGAATAAAATGAAAAGTGTTTGACGTTTGTCGTGACAGTTATGACAGCCATGATGAGAGGTTGTAGAGATGACGTTTACATGGAAATAGTTGTTTGTTAATTACTGTTTATCAGAGAACTATGATCTTTCTAATAAAACATTGGACAAAACGGCTCAACAAGGCATGATCAACTATTTTAAATCATTTCTTTAAGTAGTGTTTCAGCTCATCTTGATTATTATGGTTATAAAACCATTGAGCCTGACCCACAGTGGTTATGTCAAAACAAACGGTCATTTTGAATTTTTCGTTCAGAAATGGTTCAGAAGTACACTTCAGAAAAATAGTTTAAATATTTTTATAACTATGAAATCGTCACACTTGCTTCTGATTAGTCAAAAAGACATATAATTGAATAATAATAAGTGTTAATAGTACAAGAAAACATACCTTTTATATTTTATCGCCTACGTGATATTATGTTTTGATGTGATATGATTTCAGAACGAAAGCAGACTGCAAACTATGAGACGCCATGTTGAATAGAATATATGGCAATAATTGAAAAACGATTACTTTTTGTGCACGACAAATCCTGCTTGAATTAACAAAAAGATATTTTTCCGCAATTCGTGGTATTTTTCCCTCTTTTTCGATAAATGTACATGTGATGGCCGAAAATGAAACATCTCCTTTTGATTCTTTAATTCACAAAATTATGAAATAGATCTAATTGTTCTGGACATCTATATTTGGAACCACTGTGTGCCGGTAGAAACCAAAAACCAAACAACCACATTATCATACCTTGATGCACTTTATACCGATGGTATCCGTTGAAAACAGTAGAAAATATAACGAAGAAAATATGTGATCTTTATTAATATCGTGGCCCTTAGGGTGGAAATCGCCTGTTCTAGTAAATTCAGGCTTTTTATATTCATTATGATTTGCCTTAAAGGCACTCTAGTTTCGAGGAATTTGAAGAATAGGTATTTTAATAAAACTATTGCCGTCGTGCTGCGACGCAAAGCCGTAAAGTGCAAAAGAGACAAATGCAGCTCAGGCTGATTTTACCTTGACCAAAAGACGTTTTGTATTTCGCTGTTTTCTTCTTCAAAACTGGACTGATCTAAATAATTCTTATTTCAATATTAATAGGAAAATAATATCTATGCTTCTATTATTTTCTTTAATGGGGATGATGACAATTTTTTTTTAATTTGTCCGTAAGCTAGATTATTAAAAAAAATTGGACCCGTATTTTTACTTTTTTTAGATTACGTCTATGCATTTAATTAAAATGTGGCATGACGTCACAAGTATGTAGTTTTATACTTACTTGTGATGTAGCGAGCCCCACTCCGAACTTTAATAAGTTTTATCTAAGTCATTTTCTATTAATATGATAAAGCAAAAAATACGTGTCAAATATTATTTTTATTATCTTATTGACGAACTAAATATAACTTCTTTTTTTTTACCTAGGCATCATACCTATTAAACCAAAAAAACTTGTTGGCATTGCTCTAAAGGCATTATCCACGAAGAAAACAGCGGAATGATTTTGTAAGGAGAAAGTTCAATAGACTTCCCTCTTAATATCGGCTGAAGTTAGGTGCACTTCAAATATACTGTAAAAATTGCACAAATGACTGAATCATTTGTGCAATTTTTACAGACTATTATTTTTTGAATCATCAAATTTTCAAACATAATAAATATAATAGTGTTATAGGTTAAACGAGTGACATACTTTCAGGTTGTATAGTACTCATGAAAATCAACAACTTTGTCCATTGGACCGACTCTGAAATATGAAAAAAAATCATCTGTTCCATACATTTTGACGAATTATGCGAACATAAATGTACTGAACAGCACACTTTTCATGAGTATAGTATCCCCTGAAAGTATGGCCCTCGTTTAACCTAACACGCTGTATAATTATTATTTTATATTCTGTTTGTTTTAGCTGTAAGTCATCTATAGTTAATAAATAAATAAAAAAAGCTATGTCTGAATGACCATAATTTTTATTTCTGATTCTATTAGTAAATTACTTTTTTTTTAAATTTTATCTAAGCATCCAAACCAAGGACAACAAACTTTATACGCTAAACTGCCCAAATATAGTCAAATATCAATTTCTTCCGTATCAAAGTCGTAAAAGCAAGTGGTCTTGATAACGTCTTTTAAAACAACAGTTTAGGAAAATATTCCATAAACAATTCTTTCTGCGACCAGTTTGTCTTATTTAGGTTAGTCAACAAGTTCAAAAACTTGTTAATTAAAGATGAAGCTCTTAAAATATGAGCGACGGCTCATTCGATACGGTACAAAAAATGTTCGCAGAATTTAGACATTTCCAGGCACAGTGGCCAGGCATAGAAGTAGTATCTCAGTGGTTAAACAAAATGAAAAATCTAAGTGGCTAGTTAATTAGACTCAGGAGCGAGTGAGCTTACGTGTCCTGATACTTTATTTTCATAATACTCAAATATTATAAAAGTCGGTGGTAGTTGGTAACGGCGGCGTCATTAAAGGTCCGATCTTACTAGGACACCATGGTCGTGCTGCCAGCAAAATATACATAGTATTATGATGAGCCCGATCGGTTGCGCAACCAACTATACATTTACAGCCAGTGCGACCATGGTGTCCAAGTAAGATAGGGTCCTAAGGTGTTAAGTTCTGGACAGGTCAATAATGAAAGTGAGTGAAAAGACAGAACAATAGACAACATATTGTTCGTTCTCAAACTCTTTAGTTTAGACATTGGGAAGAACCGTGCTTACCCTCCAACAGACTTGAAACAAGTGTCATCAGAAGCGTCTCCTAGGATAGATAATTTCTTATAGGTAATTGATTGATACTAAAATTATTAACACGTTAAACATAATATAACGCTAATATTCGCCGAATGGTTAGGCAAGTGCACCAACACCTAAAAGATATTAGGGGTTAAAGTATGAGAAAGGTCCTCCCGTCCCAGCCGCCGCAGGAGACGCCCCGGGCGTCGGGAGCCACGTGACGACTCCCGGCCACCGTAGGCGCGGGCCTGCGGGCGGTGAGTAATGGGTAACTCACCGTCCGATCAGCACCAGACCCGTGCCGTACGGCGCGTATATGTTCCACGCGCGCCTCAAAGAGATGTCAGCATATGAAGGGGCCCGCCAGGGCCAAGCCTGCCGGGTAAGCGGGATTGTCCGAAAGGGTTACCGCTACCCCGGAACATAAAGGGCTACGGAAGGAACATGGATGGGTTTTAGTCAGTAAGAGTCTGACACTCCCTTCCGCTCCACCCAGAGCGGGAGCAGTCATTGGATGATTTCCCAGCCTTAAAAAAAAAAAAAAAAAAAAGGGGTTAAAGTATGAAATTGCCGATTTGTACTGAAAAATTGAAATTCTTTTTTTTTGTAATTTAACATATTTATTTAATCAAAATAATTACTATTATTATCTATACATTGCTGCCATCTAATAGGAAGGTCATTTATGCCTTTGCGATTGAACTCGCGTGATCTAGATTCGACAAACTGTTTGAAAGCATTTTGTACTGCCTCCTGAGAAGAAAACTTTTTATGACGAAGTAAATTGTCCAAATCACGAAAAAAATGGTACTCCGGAGCAAGGTCTGGCGAATACGGAGGATGACGAATGGCTTCTAATTGCAGTTCCTGTAGAGTTAAAACGGTTTCTCGTGCTGTATGAGGTCTCGTGTTATCATGGAGCAATAATGGTGAAGATCGATTCATGAGTCGGGGTTGTTTCACTGCTTCGGCACAGTAGACATGATTGATGACAAACTTTGATTTGAAGAACGAACCACGAGGAAGACCGCCCACATAGGTGAATAACAATTAATTGAAAGAGATGGTGGAAGCCGATCGAACCAAAGTACCCAGGAATTAGCGGCATGGGTTAACGTTACCTCATCAACAATATTGACTCATTTGCGTCAAATCAAATTAATAAAAATATGAGAAATGGGTGCCTCATGATTTGACTGATCTGCAGAAAGAAACGCGTGTTGCAACTTGTGTTGCCTTGTTGAACCGATACAGAAATGACGGAATATTGGACAGAATTGTGACATGTGATGAAAAGTAGATTCTTTACGATAGCCGTAAGCGAAAAATGCAATGGCTGACCCCAGGTCAAACGCCGCAACAGTGCCCTAAAGCAAAGCTTACCAATAAAAAGGTAATGTCCGTCGTGACGTTCGGTGTTCGTTTACAAAGCAGTCCTTGTAATTAAAAGTAAACCTTTTGCCAATGAAATATAGTCGATAATATGTAACCAGTTGACAGTGTTGTCGTTCGTGATCCCTAGGCATCTTAGTAGGGGAGGTATCGAGGGTATGTAGGTATTCTGGTAGGGTAGGGAAAAGTAGGGTAAGTAACTTACCATACCTGCCTGCCCTATCCATCTACCCTACCTAGCTACCTAGCCTATCTACCTACCCTACTTTTCCCTACCCTACTTACCTACCCTACCCAGATGGGTAGATGGCTAGGGTAAGTAGGTAGGTAAGGTAGGTCCGTATTCTAGTAGGGTAGGTAAAAGTTGGGTTGCTAGATTGGCTAGGTAGCTAGGTAGGGTAGATGGGTAGGGTAGGTAGATAGGCTAGGTAGCTAGGTAGGGTAGATGGGAAGGGTAGGTAGATAGGCTAGGTAGCTAGGTAGGGTAGATGGGTAGGGTAGGTAGATAGGCTAGGTAGGTAGGTAGGGTAGATGGGTAGGGTAAGTAGATAGGCTAGGTAGCTAGGTAGGGTAGATGCGAAGGGTAGGTAGATAGGCTAGGTAGCTAGGTAGGGTAGATGGGAAGGGTAGGTAGATAGGCTAGGTTGCTAGGTAGGGTAGATGGGTAGGGTAGGTAGATAGGCTAGGTAGGTAGGTAGGGTAGATGGGTAGGGTAAGTAGATAGGCTAGGTAGCTAGGTAGGGTAGATGCGAAGGGTAGGTAGATAGGCTAGGTAGCTAGGTAGGGTAGATGGGAAGGGTAGGTAGATAGGCTAGGTTGCTAGGTAGGGTAGATGGGTAGGGTAGGTAGATAGGCTAGGTAGCTAGGTAGGGTAGATGGGTAGGGTAGGTAGATAGGCTAGGTAGCTAGGTAGGGTAGATGGGAAGGGTAGGTAAATAGGCTTGGTAGGTTGGTAGGGTAGATGGGTAGGGTAGGTAGATAGGCTAGGTAGCTAGGGAGGGTAGATGGGTAGGGTAGGTAGATAGGCTAGGTAGCTAGGTAGGGTAGATGGGAAGGGTAGGTAGATAGGCTAGGTAGCTAGGTAGGGTAGATGGGTAGGGTAGGTAGATAGGCTAGGTAGGTAGGGTAGATGGGTAGGGTAGGTAGATAGGCTAGGTAGCTAGGTAGGGTAGATGGGTAGGGTAGGTAGATAGGCTAGGTAGCTAGGTAGGGTAGATGGGAAGGGTAGGTAGATAGGCTAGGTAGCTAGGTAGGGTAGATGGGTAGGGTAGGTAGATAGGCTAGGTAGCTAGGTAGGGTAGATGGGTAGGGTAGGTAGATAAGCTAGGTAGGGTAGATGGGTAGGGCAGGTAGGTTTGGAGAGTACTTAGGTAGCGAGGGTAGGTATTCTAGTAGGGTAGGGAAAAGTAGGGTAGGTAAAATAAGGGTAGGTAGATAGGCTAGGTAGCTAGGTAGATGGGTAGGGTAGGTATATTCGGGAGTTTCAGTCAAAGATGTAAACCACAATGACCGCTCAAAATTGTCTATTGTTTAGCGATGCGGTGTAACTAATTTTAAAGTATTGGGTTGATGTTGTGTTTTTTTTAGAATTTCCCAGTGTCACTTGTAGGTGACAGTAGTTTTATATTTTTTTTCTGCCACATGGCAATTTATTTTTTAATTCTACCATTATTGTAGAAAAGCTTATTAGTAAAACTATTCTTAATTTTTTTCTGGCCGCACTAACTACATGACATTTGTCAAATTCATTCATTTGTTTCGCGCGTACTTGAACTAGTCTGAGATTGTGTGATTTCTTGGCATGAAAAGTGAAATAAAAATGTCCAGACCGTAAGTATTGCCTTTTTTTTATTACACATAGTAAATGAATGTATTCGCTATAATACTAATGTATTTTATGATAAAAATAACTTATAGCGTCTTGGCTACAGTGTTGAGAATATGCCGTGGCACCTGCAGGTGACACTGGGCATTATAATAGCTTTATTGTTCTGAATTCATTCTAAGTAATAACAAGACTGTTGTTTATTTTTGGTCATATCGTTATGTGTTGATGTTTTTTTAGAGGTGGTTTACGTATTACAGGTTGACGTTAGATGAGATTGCCGAGGAGTTGCACGCTGGGGAAGACCCAGGCGATATTATTTTATTTCCTCCTGATGATGGTGTGGTGACTGAAGAAGACAGTAGAGACGAAAATGACACTAGTATTCTTCATTTTTCTAGTCGCCTACTTCGATCTCAAGTAGAATCACAAAATAACCCTTCCGTCTCTGGAGAAAATTGTGTACATGGCCAGGAAGAAGAAGACATCGAAGTATCTGTACCGAAGAAAAAAAGACTGTGGTATAATGTGGTGGAATGTGGAAACCTGCGAAGATATGTTAAGCCTCCAATCCGCAATTCTGCCTGTGGAATTTCAGTAGGTACAAGTGAGAGTGCCTACAGAAGTGAGGAGTGCTGGAAGTGCGGACGAAAACTCGGAAGTCGATTGCTCACAGCGTAGATTCTATGCGGATATTGTCACCAACACACTAGAAAAATGTGCTGGTACATGTTCCACAATAAATAAGTTTTGTATTTTCAACTTTTTTGCATCAATAAATATTATTATAAAAATGGACGTTTTATTTCTACCTACAAAATAAGAAAAATCGCGAGAGTCCTTTAAAGGCCTAACTTAGCACAATGCCCAGTGTCACCTGTAGGTGACACCTTCATAAAAAAAAATGAGGGTAGTTTTTTTTTTTAAATATATTTTTTTTTTCTTCGTCTAATGTATCTAAACTATTTTAGTAGAAGAGAAATGCAAAATCAATGTTCACTTAAACATGGGAATTGAAGAGTTAAACAAAAATACCGAATTCAGAAACTTTCACATCAAAATTCATTTTTTTTTTCTAAATACATTTAAATATTTGTAGTCACAAACTGTAATCAAAATGAATTAATCAAATTGAAGAGTTAAAAACATTAGTTCGCACGGGTACCATAATTACCTACGTTCGTCTGGTATGTCAAAGATTACAAAATAATTCCTTAAGCTTGTCAATACCTGACAAATGAGATGAGATGAACCTTACAGTGTAGCTTACGTGTAGGTCTTATTCTCTGATCGTACTTCTTCCTTCGAACATGATGAGCGACAAACATTTCGTTGCCTACCTCGTTGTATTTGTGCAAGCATTCGTCGTGAGCAAATCGATTCCTTTTTATTTAAAGTCGTTATTTTATGTCGACCATATTACCTATGGACTTCCGACATATTTAATATGTAAAAAAGACCTCGTCTTTACTAAATAGAATGCGGGCTAGCTCCAATAGTATATTTATAATTGTTGTAGGTATAATTATTACAAAAACATTAATGTGGCTTTTTTTCAATAAAGGAGTATAAAATACACTTTGTACGAATCGTCGATAATTTTTATGACAATCACTAGCAATTCAATGACAAGATAAATTTAGACGAGTAAAAAAAAGATGACGGTCGTTTGAAGTTTGTAAAAAATTCAAAATGCATCCCAGTTTTCGCTAGTATTAATACATATAATAAAAAACTTTAAAGTTTAGAAACACGTACAGAATGTTAAAGTAAGTGTGATAATATGTGTATCCTATTTTATGCGTAGTTAATCAGTGACACTCAGATGTCGCGTTTAATTCCCAAGCAAATTCAATGTTATTTCTTTTTGTCCGTGACTGCCACATCGTCTATAGCTACCTAGCCTATCTTTTGAGCGGTTACAGTTTATGACTACAAATATTTAAATGGATTTTAATTGTTTTTGATTTGAAAGTTACTCAATATAAAAAAATACTTATGAAACACTACATCAGTATTTTTTATTATTATTAAACCATAGACAATTTGGCAGGCATTAAGTCCGCCTTTGTACCTTTATTGTGTGCGAAAAGTTTAAATAAATAAATAAATTTGGGGCGGCCATTGTTGTTTACATCTTTGGCAAATTTTGAAACTCTGCATAATAGGTAGGGTAGATGACTAGGGTAAGTAGGTAGGTAGGGTAGGTCTGTATTCTAGTAGGGAAACGAAAAGTAGGGAAGGTAATGGTTGGGTAGGTAGATAGGCTAGGTAGCTAGGTAGGGTAGATGGGTAGGGTAGGTAGGTAGGATAGGTACCTTATTAGGGTTGGTAGGTAGGTACCCTATTAGGGTAGGGGAAAAGTAGGGTAAGGCAGGATAGGTAGATAGGCTAGGTAGCTAGGTAGGGTAGATGGGTAGGGTAGGTAGGTACGCTATTAGGGTAGGGAAAAGTAGGGTAGGTAAAGTAGGGTAGGTAAAGTAGGGTAAGTAGATAGGCTAGGTAGGGTGGTTGGGTAGGGTAGGTACCTACCTACCCTACCCAACCACCCTACCTAGCCTACTAGAATACCTACCCTCCCTACCTAGGGAGGGTAGGTATTCTAGTAGGGTAGGGAAAAGTAGGGTAGGAAGATAGGCCAGGTAGCTAGGTAGGATAGATGGGTAGGGTAGGTAGATACGCTATTAGGGTAGGGAAAAGTAAGGTAGGTAAAGTAGGGTAAGTAGATAGGCTAGGTAGGGTAGATGGGTAGGCTAGGTAGGTAGGGAGGGTAGGTATTCTAGTAGGGTAGGTAGAAGTAGTACATCATGTACCTAAGGAAAATCTACATCTTTTTTAATAGAAGAGGTTAAAGACAATAATTATTTCACTCGAAATATAGACCAATTAGTTCAATCAAGTTTCAGGATGACTAAAGTAGACTCATCTTTCATAGGGTATTGTTTAAAAAGTTACAATAAAATACATCCCCACATTCGCCACGCAAAAACTAATCGATTAAATTGTTGCTAAAAAAATACTGTTGGAGCTGCTGAATATTAAAGAAAATAATATAAAGAACTATCTTTGCATAGTATAAATTCAATCTCTTAATATTGTTTAATTGCATAGCACATATATGAGCTAGCAAGCTAGCAAGCTATGATTTACTGAGTACGGCTTTCATTGACTTGAATGTGCCCAGGCGGCTAAGAGTATTTCATGCTCACTTTAATGTCTCACTGATGGCGGCGTGGGTGTTGGATCATTTAGATCCCTTCAAAATGGTTGAGCTGAAAGGTGCTAATCCACGCGCACGGCACCGTCAGTATTACTGACTGGAAATCTCTTAGCGGCCCTGGCTTGTTAATTTTCGAATAGTTTTTATATATTTATAACGGATGCTTATAACATTCTGGAACGTTCTCACATGTATAGTAATAACATGAACGATGTAACCAATATATTTCAACTTTTTTTTTTATAGAGTGTCCGTGGAGTTTCGGTCCCGTTCTTCTCCATAGGTGGAATGAGAACTGCTTTGGAATGGGCAACTAGCTTTATTTTTCTGACTGACGGAATCATTGCAAATGCATAAGCGCCTTAAATTGATTTATTTGAAGTAAATTCTTTCAGTTTGAGTTTAGAGTAGGTAGATAGTTAGGGCAGATAGTACCTACCCTTTTAAGTTAACCTAGTAATAGTCGATCAACTTATGTTTGCAGTTGGAACTTATGGCAGAACATGATTTTCAACTACAATGTTAAGTTCGTTCTTGGTAAAATTCAACCACGGATGCCCATCTACGGAACCCGTCATTGTGCGTGGTCCGACACGCACTTTTTCTAGTAATAATACGAGGTGAGCCTATTGATATCAGCAAGTGCAAACTTCCGGCTGCTACTTCGACTATCCTGATGGTTGAGCTCAAACACTGCCAGCTAGAGAATCGAACCACGGACGGGGAAAGGATTTTTAAAATTAGTCATCTAAGGGCCGATTTATCAATAGTCAGGTAAGTTTTGTTTGAGGAATAAAATGTCAGTTTAACAGATTTTGCATAGAAAATATGTCAAACCGCCATTTTTATTCTACAGATAAAAACTGACGAGTATCAGACGTAGGCCCTAAGGGGCTTTAATAGGGCATGCAAGTTTATATACATAATCAGCCTATAATGTTCCCACTGCTGGGACATAGGCCTCCCTTCTAAGAGAAGGAGTGGGCCATAATCCACCACGCGGGCCAGTTTATATGAAAGTTCGTAATTTTGAAACTTGATAACGACGAGGTAGTTAGTAGGTATTTAGATTCCACTTTTATAAGTTAGTTAATAAGTTTAGTTAGTTAGTAGTGTTTTTTTAAACTCGTCCCCTAAGGCTCCTGCGAAGCTACCGATGGAAGATCCCATCGGGCACAAGGCTTGTATTTCAATAACTAAGATAATTCTTGAAAATATTATACACGTGCGAAGTAATTTTAAATTCGATACTTTTATATTGTACAACAATAACGCCACAAGTTACAAGAACAAGCATCTTCTAAGCCGGCTTTGTGTTTAGCTCGAAACAATAAAACTGGCAAAATCGAGCAATTTGTAATTTTTTTATTTAGTATTTATGCCCAACTTTATTTTACAGTTAGTAGAGTTTCTTTCAGTTGTGAAGAGGTAAGGTTCGTTAAAAAGAAACTTGAACGCGGTATTTTATCTGTTCATTATAGGGATGATTTTTTAATGCAGTCTGCTTCCGAAACACCTGCGCCTTCTTAAAAAGATACTTATCTTCTACTTAATAATCTTAAATTCACTGACAGCGCTTAGCCTAAACCGATGGGTCTAAAACCATGACATTTTTCACAAGAGCTCTAACGAAGGATTTTTGAAAAAAACGAATTTTTATCTCCTGTTAGGTTAAATAGGAGATGAAAATTCGTTTGGATGAGGATTTTTAAAATTTGTATTTCAGTTCGTAATTTTTTTAAAGTAGAATCGTGGAAATCATTTTTATAAGTAAAATCTATTGTATCATTGTTTTTTAAAAACTTGTCCTCGAAGGCTCGTGAAGAAAAGTTGTTGGTATTAAACCTCATCGGGCGCAACAAGACTTCGTAACTATTTAATTAAAACCGCTATGATATGCAATGTTTTTATTCGCCGGTTTTAAATTTTGGTTTTATTCGCCGGTTTTAAATTTTGGTTTTATTCGCTGGTTTTAAATTCTTTTTTCGCAAAATCGAGACCTTCGAGTAGGCAGTAAAATGCAATTTGAAATGCTGAAAAGATATAGAACAAGTCCGTCTAGAACGCCAGCTCTGGTGTGAACTGTACCACCACAGCCCACAGCCACCCCCTAGGTCCCACGCGGCCAGTAGTGACCTATTTCCCCGCTATCAAGAGACGCACTAATTGACGTCAAATAGACTTTCCTTGCAACCATCCATTGACTTATTTAATTCCCTCCTGCCTTCCTCCTGTTTGAAACCCTCCCGTAAATGAATTTCTTCTAATTGACATCTTTAAAATAACACAATAAAGAAATTAGCAAAAGCACATCAAGCCAAACTTAAATGCAAAATAAAATTGTATGTAATAAAAATATAAGCCCCAAACGAT
This sequence comes from Hyppa rectilinea, assembly GCA_951799385.1. Classification (NCBI taxonomy): domain Eukaryota; kingdom Metazoa; phylum Arthropoda; class Insecta; order Lepidoptera; family Noctuidae; genus Hyppa; species Hyppa rectilinea. Next base: position 5,985,613 of record OX637300.1, on the reverse strand, counting down.
AAAATATACTACATAAATAAAAAAAAATACTGGCTAAGGCCTCACAAGATCCGTAAGGACTAACCTGTGGACATCAAATATCCGCTGAAACTGTTGGACGCACATTTTGAATAGAAAGTTTTATGGCCACTTTCACACCAAAAATAAAAAAGAAATCAAATAACACAAAATAAAATAACACAAAATAAAATAACACAAATAAAAACACAAAATTAAATAAAAACAATTACTGAAACTGAATTACTGAACTAAGTTGAACCTCCCGGATTTAAGTTCTTTAAGATCGTTTACAAAGAAAATATATAAAATGACACGGAGCGCGAAAATCAAAATCAGAATCACTACTAAAATGAGACCAAGTATACGAGGGGGAATCATTTTCGCAGGGAACTCAAGACGTCCGACGTCGAGCTCGGTCGCGGAATGAATAATGGCTCTCGCTGCTGGCAATTCGCAGGTAAGGGTTGGGGGGGTACATTGTCATGGAAACGGGTTGGACGCGTGTATGCGGGTGTTGTACACAAGCATTACACTTACAGATGCAGTTGTGGGGCGGCGCAAAGCGCCCGCCCCCGGGTGTACGCAGGCCCACACGTGGCGTCTTCTCCCCGCTTTGGCCAATTCGCGAACAACTACTAAGAATTATTTCACAGCGCGTACGCGAAACCGCTGCCGACTTGACCCAGGCATGGGCCCATGGCGTTCAATTTTACCTGAAACCAATAAAAAATATGATGTAACATTTCAAAAGGAGGCTGGGTGGGAGGAATTATTCAATGGACCAATAGCGGTTCAATTTTGATATTTGTAGGAGTATCTCATCCTTGATGTAGTTGGGAGCCCTTGTTCAAACTTTTTTATTATCAGGACGGGGTACATATTCAGATTAGTTATAGATACAGAAAAAAGTTCATAAGTCCACAGTCCTTAACGTTTTTAAAAATATTAATTAGATTTACATAACGTATATCATTTTGAAAAAGGTATACAGTCAGCAAAAAAATGGGTTTAAAATCTGTAACTTAATAAATCTCTCTAAAGAAGATCTTATTGGATCGAACCACCGTCAAATCTGTAGGCCGTTATAAGTTGCCGTTAAGAAAACGTGAAATAAATACACTTCTCATCAAAAAAATCGAAACACCTTCGTTTTAATTTGTAAAAATATTGAAACACCTAATTTAATACAAAGGAGTTTTTATTCCATGAAAAATAAACTTTATTGTATAGCTGGCAATCTGGCAATTACAATGGTAAGCGAAAATTTAAAATTCGAAATTAGAATTTCATTTGTTTATCCTCTAAATGAAATGAATCACTATTTTGAGACAAATGTGCGTCTACAGTTGGAGAACATTTCACGTTCAAAAACTACAAATGAGCATGCCAAAATTAGGCCCAGAGACGCACAAGAAATTGGTTTCATTCTAAAACTATGTAATTTTATTCTCATGTCTTCCACGTATTCATTATTCTGTGCAAGTCGGCACAATTTATTCAAAATATAAAATATTGAAACGACTAAAGTTATTGAAAATGAATAAAAATTCATTACAAAATGTTTCCGTTACAAAAAAATGTCGACAATCGGAATAATCAGTCATCATTGCTTTAATATTTATCATTGAACACCGTTCATTTTATTCCGAGCAAACGATACATAATATTATAAATCACAAAAAACTCTTTAATAATTATTTTTATTTCTATCTTTGATAGCTTTGATGATTCTAGTGTATACGAAAAAAATCAAATATCGATCAACCTTTTTTTTCCATTTTTATGGCAGCACTAACTTGACCGCTAGCGGATAACGTAAAAGTTTTTTTTTCACCTACGTGTGTTATTTCATTCATTGCCTTCGTTCTCCATACAAAATAAAAATGACTCATTAAAGAAAACACGAAACCTATGAAAATTTAATTTGAATTCAGAACAATAACATTAAAATTTGAAAACCTCATAAAACTCACTATTAAGGGACATTTGATATTTATTCATAAATAATAATAAAAAACTGATAATCCTTACAAAACATAAATTTGCATGGTGTTTCGATTTTTTTGATGAGAAGTGTATTTACTAAACAATATAATTTTCTTACAGTTTCAAGGCAATTTAAAGGCATTATTGCTGTTTCGCTATAATTTAAAACACAAAACTAATAAGACATAATATACCACATACGACATCATTTCTTATCAAATGTAATCTAGAGCGGAATCGGTTCTGAAACAGAATATCAACCGCTGTCCGATTAACTGTGTAGCACATAATTCTGCTACAAAACATTTCCGCTACGCGCAGCTACGTCGTAGCGTAGGCCTACATGCAAACTTGTGAAGCAACAATCCAATCACTTTAATTTATTATAGGAAAAATCATATTAACTGACATAATAAGAGCGACCATTACTGTTTAAATAATTTGTACTTTTAAGTATCTAGGATTTTATAAAACATATTTTCCGCTACGAGCTGCTACGCCGTAGCGGGAGCGGAAGGGTCGCTTGTATGCCTTTTTATGCCAGTTGACCACGTTTGAAAATGTCAATAAGACGGAAGGGCGGAATATGCTAAATTCAATTTTTTTATATTTTTGCAATTAGCAGGTCAATGTAAGTTTGTATGTTGATCAAAATATAGTTAACGACCGTAACAAATATGTATTAACATAATAAAAGTCAACAGAATCAACAAAACAACTCTCTAAATAAGTATTGGCCACATATTTAAAGGATTCGTATTCAACAGGTACAACAATAAGCGGGATCGGGCCTGTCCGAGTGAACTAACGGTAATGGTAACGACTAATGGTAATTAGATTGTTTGTGACTTAACACGTAGGCGCGTCGGTGCCACCGCCGCCGGCTCCTCACACGACCGGCGTTTGCACTCATCGCTAATAAAATATATTGCCATTACCGGTTAATTTCACGTTAAAAACTTTCAATAAACACTCCAGGATATTTTATGCCAGTTGTGTTTAGGTTTATCAGGTATTCCTACTTATTATTAAAACAATCCTTAGATTTCCAAGACAAATTTAGAACTTAATACTTAACAACTAAGTTAATTTTAATAATACCCGTTTACTGAGTCTGGTATTAAAGTATCTGTTTTAATTTATAACCAGGCCTACACAAAGAGATGTTCTATAAGTATTTTCGATGAGTGCAAAGTCAAAATTGAAAGCAATTGCCACTTGTCCTGGCCCTCTTCTAATTGGTTAAAAACTAAGATAATTAATAAGTTGACACAAGAGTTGACTAAGGAATATGAAGGACTAGCTTCTGCCCGCGACTTCGTACGCGGACCCTGTTGCTTATGCCAGCGACAACGGGGTCGCCATTTATGTTATTTTTTATCATTTTCACATTTAAATCTTTTATCACACTGAGCTTTCATTTTGGTAACCGCATTATTATATTCCCCACTTGTCTCTAGAGACCTAGAAGTCAATGCGTAGATACGGTTGGAACTCAAGCACAATTCTCTATCCGTGAACGGCTCCGACTCGCGAGACAATACATGACGTTCACGATCAGCGGTCCGTCGCACATCACGTGCTCCACTTGTCTCTAGAGACCTAGAAGTCGATGCGTAGATACGCTTGGAACTCAAGCGTAATTCTCTTTCCGTGAACGTCTCTGACTCGCGAGACAATACATGACGTTCACGATCAGCGGTCAGTCACGCATCATATTCTTCACTGGTCTCTAGAGACCTAATGAATACGCTGAGAACGCAGGCGTGCTTCGCGACCCGAAGAGGTTTCCACGGAGCGAGTTGCAGCCTAATGTTCTCGAACAGCATCAAGTTTCTCCTGACGCTCTTCGGTAGATTCTTGGGATCTTATGATCCTCAATCTTTTAGCTCTCTTAGAACATTGGGAAAGATTTGACCTCTTTCTAGGCATGGTCATAGTTTTATAGTGAAGATACCTGATCAATAAAAATCTAAATTAAAATGACTGCTCCCCTGCGTTACCGGGTAGGCTACCGTGTCACGAAGATAAATGGAAAAGGAAATTAAACACTCCAACAACATAAGCCCGTATTCATACGATAAAATAAAAAAATAAATAGGATTTTTGGCCAGTAGAGTCCAATTTTCAATGATATACCATCGTCATCGAAAATCAGTCCTAAACTGTTACCGCCTTCACCGCGTGCAGGTACTCCCAGTTTATGTTATTTTATAATTACACAGTAAAATTAGTGATAGCTTTGATTTCCACATCAGATGGGTCTGATCTTCGATTTTTATAAGTCAACAGGAAATGCCCATCAGATTGAACAACTTTTGCTTAGACGTCATTCCTATATGTGTATGTTGTAGCTAGGCTCTTGGAGTTCCACAACAGGTGTTCCAGATCTTCGATTTTTATAAGTCAACAGAGAGTGCTCATCATATTGAACAACTTTTGCTAAGACGTGATTCCTATATGTGTTATGGTGTAGCTAGGCTCTTGGAGTTCCACAACAGGTGTTTCAGAACAGAGAGTGCTCATCAGGTTGAACAACTTTTGCTAAGACGTCATTCCTATATGTGTTATGGTGTAGCTAGGCTCTTGGAGTTCCACAACAGGTGTTCCAGATCTTCGATTTTTATAAGTCAACGGAAATGCCCATCAGACCGAACAACTTTTGCTAAAACGTCATTCCTTTATGTGTTATGGTGTAGCTAGGCTCTTGGAGTTCCACAACAGGTGTTCCAGATCTTCGATTTTTATAAGTCAACGGAAATGCCCATCAGACCGAACCACTTTTGCTGAGACAACATTCCTATATGTGTTATGGTGCAGCTAGGCTCTTAGAGTTCCACAACAGGTGTTCCAGATCTTAAATTTTTATACGTCAACAGAGAGCGCTCATCAGGCTAAACAACTTTTGTTAAGACGTCATTCCTATACAGGGTGGAATTTTGTAATGCCCCCAAAGAATACATTTGTATATCCAAGAGAATGGAAAATTTCGAGCAAGTAACTAACTACACACATCAAAAGTGTCTAGGGATCAACATATATTTTTGCAATAACTTTTCTCTTGATTGATATTAATTTAAATTTTCTTTAAGGATTCATCAAATAAAGTGTTTTCGTTTGTCACAGTAACGATAAACCAAGTCACCTTTGCATTAATAAAGAAATTTGCCATTTTCCTAATAAAGGGATTTTTGACATTTGAACCACTAACATTAAAGTTCGAAAAAAAGACTGAAATAACAGTTTTTTTTTAAATTTTATTGGGTAACTTAAACAATTAATAATCCGTGTTTCTACCGCGAACACTAACAACACAAGAACATCGGTTTGGCATACTCAAAATGAGTTCATCCAAATCACGCTGTGGAATGGCCGCCCATGTTCGTTGCAACAACAAAAAAAGGTCTTCTTGCAACTGGATACCCTCCATATTCGGCAGAGCTCTTCTCTGTAGCATATCCCATGCATGCTCAATCGGGTTCAAGTCTGGCGACTGAGCAGGCCAGGGCAGGACATTGATGTTAGCTGCGGCGAGAGTCTGTCTTACAACTCTTGCGGTGTGCGGTCGTGCATTATCATGCATTAACTGAAATAAGGGACCGATTTGCACTTGTAGAGGAACGATGACGTCAGATACAATCGTCTCAGCATAAATTTGAGCGTTGAGGTTGCCTCTGATCCAAATCAACTCAGTTCTTCCGCCGATCCAAATACCCGCCCATACCATGATGGTTCCACCACTATAAGGATGGACTTCCTGGCAGGATTTTAATCGCTGTTGGCGTCCAGGGGTTCTCCAGTGTCGTATACGTCTTGTATCCGGTCTCATACCAAAACGAGACTCATCAGAAAAGCACACGAAACGCCATTGTTCTTCTGCCCAATTTCTGTGTTCAAGAGCCCATTGATATCGAATCCTACGATTGTGCATTGCTATAGGTGGTACCCGTAGCGGTCTTCGGGAATGAAGGTTCACTTCATGCAAGCGGTTTCTGACGTCATCGTTCCTCTACAAGTGCAAATCGGTCCCTTATTTCAGTTAATGCATGATAATGCACGACCGCACACCGCAAGAGTTGTAAGACAGACTCTCGCCGCAGCTAACATCAATGTCCTGCCCTGGCCTGCTCAGTCGCCAGACTTGAACCCGATTGAGCATGCATGGGATATGCTACAGAGAAGAGCTCTGCCGAATATGGAGGGTATCCAGTTGCAAGAAGACCTTTTTTTGTTGTTGCAACGAACATGGGCGGCCATTCCACAGCGTGATTTGGATGAACTCATTTTGAGTATGCCAAACCGATGTTCTTGTGTTGTTAGTGTTCGCGGTAGAAACACGGATTATTAATTGTTTAAGTTACCCAATAAAATTTAAAAGAAAACTGTTATTTCAGTCTTTTTTTCGAACTTTAATGTTAGTGGTTCAAATGTCAAAAATCCCTTTATTAGGAAAATGGCAAATTTCTTTATTAATGCAAAGGTGACTTGGTTTATCGTTACTGTGACAAACGAAAACACTTTATTTGATGAATCCTTAAAGAAAATTTAAATTAATATCAATCAAGAGAAAAGTTATTGCAAAAATATATGTTGATCCCTAGACACTTTTGATGTGTGTAGTTTACAATTTTTTGTAAATTATTAAAGATTTAATGGTTTTCCTATCATTTAATTTATCAAGTTTGTTCGAGAGATTTCATCCTTATAATTGATACTAACGATCGCGGCAATAAAAGTTCAGTGTGTACTTTTTGCAGATTTTAGTCAGTTCGATTCCCGGGTGTGGCAAGCGATTTTTTGGAAATCTTTGAATGCAGTTTTCTTTCTATTCAAAAATAAAGGAATGTTTCCTTTGAGTAAAATTTTCTATCTACAGTATTAAGAGTACTTTCCCTCCAGGGGGCATTACAAAATTCCACCCTGTATATGTTATAGTGTAGCTGGGCTCTTGGAGTTCCACATCAGTTGTTCCAGATCTTCAAATTTCTTCTCTCAGCAGAAAATGTTCATCACGTGGAACAATTTTTGCTACGGTATAATTTTTGTATCTCTTATAGTTTAGCTGGTCTGTTGCGGTTCTGCATCAGGTGTTCAAGTTTCCAAGATAAATTACAGCCTATAATATGTTGCCCAGACTTAATACCTATACAACAAAAAAAAAAACATTCCAATCCGTCCAGTAGTTCCCAAGATTAGTGTGTACAAACAAACAGACAAACAACAATTTTTTTTTTGGATTCGTGCTCTATTACTGTTTCTAAACCTAAACTATCAATTATTATTTTTTTAATATATTCAATGTACAGACACAGTTTTTTTACTGTTTTATTATATATATAGATTAATTAATTAAAAAGACTTCCAGTAAGTACCTATACGCACCCGTTACGTGGTCGTAAGTTTTTTTTCTGGTGCACTTTAAAACACCACTTATTTTATTTATTTATTTATTTATTAGGGACAAAAAACAGTTACATGCCACAAAATACAGGAAAATACTTAAACTAAAATTTAACAAGCACGTAACCAACACCATTGTCCACGTTTTAACTAAAGGTTAGAAGTGCTAAAGACATAAAAAAAAAATTTAAAACAATATTCGTTGCCACAATAATGTGCTGTGCACACATTTGTTTAAACTGTATAAATGAATGTGTACGATATTATAACACATCAATAGATTAGAAGATGACTTCTAACACGAAGTAAATGTAAAGATGCCCATAAAACTAATATTTGTTTTTAATTCTCATTAAATAACAAACAAAAGTCTGAGCTAATCTACACATAAATTAGTTAACTCGTTATCAATTGCATATTCATAATTCTCTTGTCTTAACCGACGGCGGTTCTATCAGTCGTCTTGTCGATTGTCAGCCCCTTACTGTCCAGTCCTCTTTGCCCAAGATAATAACAGGACATCAAATCCAGAGTCTTCAATTCAAAAGACACTAAAATGTTGAATTATTAAGTTGATTCGGTTTATAACCGTTGCCTACAGAGAACGGATGTCGATAAAGGCTAAAACTCACGGCTTTTGTCTAGAATCGATTGATCAGGGATATTTATAGAATGTACTGCCCTTACAGCAATAGTGCCTATATACCTTTAAGTGTGTTTATGTTGTGCAAGAGAGTAACTTAAAACCACAGTTAACAATTCATTTTTCTCCACACTTATTATAACTTTATTTTAAGTTGTGTAATACAATCATAAACTCCGCCTGAAAACACTATTTTAACACGTAGTTCTCTTAACGGGTATCTAATAGCCTACCTCAACCTACATCTAACTAATAAAAAACTTAAATTCAATTTTTTTTTTCGTGTGGAGAGTTACTGATTTGGTGTCAGAGTTTTTATGCTGCATATGGCCCTCTGACTTAGCTTCACATGCTGTGGAGAAATATCTCTCAGACATGCTGGTTTCCTCACGATGTTTTCCTTCACCGATTTTTAAGCAAGTGATAATTATACAATACGCACATGAATCCGTAAAATCAGAGGCACCAGTCTTGGCATCATTATTTATGCCCACAAATTAAATTATCTTCGTGCGAGTCGCCTTTAGAAACAATAATATTATTCAAAAGTGTCGATTCGTCCGTTTCGGGTGAGTAAATTCGTGCGAATCTAACAATAAGCCGAATTGCAGCCGTTCCGAGTGATAATGGCAATTAGGGTGTTTGTGACTTAACACGTTGCTGCGGCTTGGCGCGTCGGTGCCGTCGGTTCTTCGCACGATCGGCCGTTTGCACTCATCACTACTAAACTAAGTTTCCATTACTACGCAAAACAACCAAAATGGAATCCGATATCACTTTGTTCGACATTACCTACTTTAGTTTTCAAGCTTCTAGCTAAGCTTCCGAAGAAAATTACGGATAAGTTCCAATGACGTAGCACTTATTGCACAAGTTGACATTCTCTTTTTGTGATCATAAGTATCCATAACACATTTAATTATATTGTAGCTACCCATCCTGCCCCTGTTTGGCACGGTATTCGAAGCTTCACAAAACATCGAATTTTTTTTATTTGGGGACGCCCCCTATTAATCGGGAAGACACGGGAATTAAAAAGATAACTGGCGAAATGCACTTACTATAACTGCACATCTGCCTAACCTTTCGGGAAAAACAGGCATGAAGTTAATTGTTTTTCTTTAATATACACCTCTGAACAACGAACCGAGTCATCCTGAATATTTGGAACAATGCTGATACCGAAATGACGGCCAGTACGTTAGCTTCAAAACTGCATATAAACTTTTTCTCTCACTTATCATTGTTCTGATGTTCGAGCTTATCATTAATTTTACAAAATGCAGCATGGTGCGAGTATTCATTTATGTAAGTACTACACACATAAACTTCTAGAATAAATTCTTTAAATGATGGTGAAACGCGCATCAAAATCGCATCATAGTGTAGAACAACAACGCGGTCGCACAAACAGACTTGAAAAGCGACATAAAAAGGTACCTAATTATATATAAACTAAAATAACTGTATCGAGCCATCCCTTCGTTAATCTAGCGTAGGCTTCTTCTAGGTACGGCTAAGCCTAATTGGCGTTATAAATACGACGACATCCGGGATGTACAGGATGCACATCCCGGATGTTTCGTATGTATAACATACGATAGGATTTAAAAATACATCATATGTTCAGTACCAGTCTAGCATTTGAATTAATGTAAAAATATTCCCGATTATAGAATCAATATAGCACAATGTGGGTGTATTATACACTTGGGTACCTTTATCCGTTCTGAACAATATCACAAACACTGTCATTATTTTTTGTGCTATTCTAAGCTTAGTGTGTGGGAGTGTGTGGGGTCAGCAGACGTAGAAAAAAGAATTAGAGGAAAGTTAACTGAAGGACTCTGAACTTCATTAGTAAAAGCATTTTTTACATATATTAGGTATAGGTATGTGAAGATATGTGTGCAAGAAACCGATAAAATTTGCGTTATTGTTATTATACATTATTATTTTGATCTTTAAACATGATTATAATAACAATAGGTTACTTATCTTTCTTATTTATATTCCACAGTGCAATTTGGTGCGGATTTCGTAATTAATTATCGTTCGTAGTTTGTTAAAGAAACTTAGTTTCTGACAGTTTAGCTCCATAACTATATGGGCTCTTTCAATTTAGACGTTTCGTGTCGGACGGCTGCCGCACGTTTACCGTGCCGCTGGTTATAGCCCGCTGCCGTGCCGCTGCAGTACGGTAGCCGTCCGACACCAAACGCCTAAATTGAAAGCGTATCTGACTGCCGTGAGTTTGTATGCTAGTGATGTTTAAAATTTATTTGACAGCAGTTAAGTCATGGATTCTCACGAGGAAACATTACTGTTAGTGCTCTTGTTGAAAAATATCAAACAGAAACAAAAACGACGCCCCCGTAAAAGAGCATCACCAATGTTTTCATTACACATCATCTAATTTTGGTGATTTCAAATGATTACCAATCTTTACCCTAGGTTAACAAGATCCAAGCATTTTTTTTAATTACTTAAGAATGTCTAGAGAATGTTTCTACGAATTACTTGAATTAGTTGGAAGTAAAATTCAGCGGCAAGAAAGTTACTGACTAAAACCCATCCATGTTCCTTCCGTAGCCCTTTATGTTCCGGGGTAGCGGTAACCCTTTCGGACAATCCCGCTTACCCGGCAGGCTTGGCCCTGAGGGGCCCCTTCATATGCTGACATCTCTTTGAGGCGCGCGTGGAACATAAACGCGCCGTACGGCACGGGTCTAGTGCTGATCGGACGGTGAGTCACCCATTACTTACCGCCCGCAGGCCCGCGCCTACGGCGGCCGGGAGTCGTCACGTGGCTCCCGACGCCCGGAGCGTCTCCCGCGGCGGCTGGGACGGGAGGACCTTTCTCAAATTCAGACTGCTGAGGTTTTTTCACCAGTATTTTTACTTTTAAAATCCTTTGTAAATTTTTCACACATCATCCCAAGCATTTTTGTTTCTGTGCGATTACTGTGTTTGTTGCTTTTGGAGTTCCATAAAGCAGGACGTAATTCAATTTCATTTATAAATTCTACCACATTTATATCATCCATTTTAAGCAATTATTAAACATGAAAATTCGATTAAATTAGCTCAAACAGACGTGAGAGCTAATTTCAGTCACCGCACTATTCAATAACGAAATAAACACGTGGTGCTTGCGTCGTTGCCATCCTGTTGTCGTGCGTTATCAGTACCGGCACCGCACTGTTGCCGCACCGCGCGCTTTGTATGAAAACACATGACCGTCCGTGCACCGTACGACAAACGCACCGCTTCGGCATAGCAGAGGTCCGACACGAAACGTCTAAATTGAAAGAGCCCTATTGTTGAGTAAAATTCAAATCATGAAATATTCAAGTCTTGAGTTCAAAATATAGTGATCGTTTATAGAATGAAGAGTTCACAAAGTTAGCGTGAAGTTGAATATCTCTATACTCGAACTATACGGTGATAAAATGCAACTGACGAACTTTAAATGACATTAGTTTCGGAGGAATTCCACTAGAGCAACGATGTGAGGAGCACTTGAGCAGATTGAAATCGATTTCTCCTTTATTGTTGAATTGATTACAAAAAATGACTAACTAAGGATTTTTCCATCTAGAATTACTCAGGAGCAGCCTTGAATTTGGGTTTGTCCCCGGTTGATAGCAATAAGCTAGCCCTTTATTGGGAGTTAAACATTAGTGGCGAAATGTTGGTGTACCTACTATAGGTGAATCTCTGCCTAACCTCAGAGAATACTGGAATCATGTTGTTGTAAAAACTACGACTCTAAAGATGAAGCTATTTTCTTTCATCCTCGTGTTTCCTTTAAAAAGGCCATCTGCCTAATAAGACAAACCTATGACCATTTTTCCATTCGAAGGCACTGCAAGTGAACGCAAAATGAATGAATCTAGGCAGTCGGCGTTTCCACTGAAAAACGCGTGACCGGGAATGAATGAATATGAATTATCATGTCCTTAAAAAACCGCCAATGTTCCTCAACGGATCCTCGGGCTCTCACCTCGAATATAATCAAATTAATATAACAATGGCTAATTTTCTAGTTCCATTGAAATATTATAGGAATAAACTAAAGCAAGTCGGATTTTGCACTATTCGGACTGTAAATTCCAGTGTACAATATCGTTGGCTGACTGCGTGGTTCTGTTTTAAACCCTGATTTTGTCACTTGTTCGGTCCGAATACTTGAACTGACAATTAAGGTCTATTTCAATGCACATTTCGTATTCCACCATGAAGACAAATGTTCATGGTTCTGAATACCAAATGCACTGAAAATGTTTTTCCTTTCGGGTTGAGTGGGGTACTGATTGCAGTGTTTCACGGAATTCTGGGTTCGGGCATGATGAATGCTGTTCGCTAAAATAACACTATTACACTATCAGTGGGAGTTTGTGTTAGGTCAGCCAGGATAGTAAGTATAGAGCTAAAATTTGTTAGCTGTCTGCAGCTGTTTTAGGCAATGCTTATTTTTAAACCAGCAAAATTGTAAGCCAATGGTTCTCTTGAAATTACAAGCCTGACATTCTAATAGAATCGATCTGTAGTTTAAGGTACAGTCAGGGGCGAAGGTTGCGTGGGTGCTTGGGATCCAGCACTGATCAGAGGTAAATAGTGAGAACAAAACTGACCAATCAAAAAACGGCATTGACGATAGCTCTTTAATATCAATGGCCGCCGGCCGCGCGGTATGTCGTTTCACGTTAATACGTTGATTGGGTTATAACCTTTCAAAGAAGAGGGCAAACGTTTTCGGACCCACACACGTTTGTTCTTGTATCGTGGATTAATTCTGAAAGTTTTCTGCATAAGTGATCAAAGTAACTCCTACTTATGTACGAATGGTTAAAAGAAAACTTAACCTAACCTATACGAGGTGCTTTAATTTTTCGCTCACTACGCCCGCCCGCAGTTCAATGTTTAGGTATTAGGTAGTTATAGAAGGTTTTCACTGTATGATTTTTTTTCCTTAATTCGTTAATATAGGAAAAAAGCGTTCTTTATTAAAGTACCATATTTCAGCCATCTTAGCATTTCACAATTTTCACGTGATCTTCTAAAAGTCACGAGGCACGAGGCACGAGTCACGTGTTTGACGAAAGCTCCCAGTGAAATAAAAGAAATAAAACAAATACTATACTAGATTTTGTTTTTCCTTTGAATTGAAACATTACTAAGGCTTAAGCACTTCGTCTCACATTTACTCCTTGGTTGAACAAAAATTGGACATAAAGCTTCAGTTTTTAGGGTTTCGTACCCAAAGGGTAAAACGACTCTGTTACTAAGACTCCGCAGTCCATCCGTCTGTCACCAAGCTGTATCTCTCATGAACCCTGATAGTTAGACAGTTGAAGTTTTCACAGATGATGTATTTCTGTTGCTGCTATAACTACAAATACAAAAAAAAAAACAAAACAAAATATTTACGGGGGCAACAGACATGAATTTTTTTGCCGTTTTTATAGATAATGGTACGGGACCTTTCGTGCGCTCGCGAGTCCGTTTCGCACTTGGCCGGTTTTATACTTCTTAGGAACTCGGAACCCTATAGTCTTTGACATTTAGTGCCGTGCACTCGTGCACGTTGATATGAATCCTTAGCAACTTTGACCAACTCAACAAAATAAGCAATAAAAGGTGGAATATACAAAGTTGCTCTCTTCTGTTGTAAACAAAGTCCCACGTTCAGTGAGTATCCAGTTTTTTACCAATTCAAGCATAACGTACTGTGTACAACTAAAACATCAGCATTTGAACGGTCGATACACGTAATTGGATCTATATTGTGAATGTTACCCAATTGTCTTTAATAAAAAGCGAATGTTGCAATCGTGTCTAATAATTGGCAGATATAAGCTATCAGTTATAACAGTCGCCGGAACACGTGACAAAATTATAACAGCCGCACGCGGCGATCGATGGCTACCCCTCCATGCCTCGGAAAGCACGTTAAGCCGTCAGTCGTGGTTGTTACTCGGTGTCTGGTACTCAGGAGCCCAAAAGTCTGACCTACAGTCATACAAAAGGGTATCGTGTTACACAATTTCGGGTGTGAAGGTCAGATAAACAGTAGCTCTATGTAAAATACTGGTGTTCAGCAGAATCGGTAAGACAAGAAGCCGACCCGAGTTAGGAAAAGGCTAGGCAGATTGTTATACAGGGTGTATTGTTTGTTTTGACAAGTAGGTATTGGAGTTTTATATGGGACTTTTTTTTTTTTCAATTACGATGTTGGTCCCCGGGAAAAACTTGTTCCGTTTGATGGTCTGTACCACACGCTTAATTTTCGCTACTCCTTGCCCAGATACACTGTATAGAGGCTTTCAGCGCCACATTAGGAAACTAATTGATTAGATTAACTTGTACGTACAGTAGACAACACGTCAGTAATAACTTATTTACCTTGAGCTGGTCTAGTATAGCACAAAATTTCAATAGAATAAGAGGTCAGCTTTAAATGGTTGTGTCTCTGACGCAGAGCGTACGTAAGTGGTCATATTAACTTTAAATCGATATGATGCTGAGCAGATATTTAAACCAAATGAACATATAGGAAGTAAACAATAGATGTCACCACACTACAGTTAAAACTAGTATGTGGCGACTGGTTGTATGGCGCTGTTAACCTTGTATTAAACGTGTGAATTGTGATTGTGAACACAACAGTGTCCAAGGGTTAAATTTTTTATCATAAAATGATTTTTGTGGTCAAAAATATGCCCTTTTAGGTTAGCCTTTTAAATTAGTCCGTTGTGACGATTCACAACATACAATTACATTCGTTTTCTAAAACCATTCTCTAACTAAAGCATTTTATACTCATCATCATCTGCCTAGCCTTTTTCCAAGAAATGTGGGGTCAGCTTCAAATCCAAACAGATGCAGCTGAATACCAGTATTCCATGGAATGGCTGCCTATCTGACATTCACAACCCACTTACTGATTAACGATACCCGTAATGAGACTGGTTGACTGGCTATCGGGCTTCTGAATATCCGCAACGACAGTCAAATAAAGTTTTCCGAGGCTGCTCCATAACTTGTATTGGATAGTCACCAAGCGTGGCTATTATTATTTATCCACGAGACCCACCCAATCACTGAAATCTGCTTCCGGATTCCCAGCAGTGGAAACGTTTTAGACTGTTTATGCTACTTTTTGCCCTTACTTAAATCCAGTTTTAATTAATGCTTAGAAAATATCTAGATAGTGGACCTAATAGATCGGTTACGCGAGTTTATGTTTCCGCTCTCTCTCAGCCTCTCGCTTGAGCGTAAACACGTGTGAGCTTTTAATCGCCTGCCGACTCTCGCACGGACAATAAATTGACCGAAAGAAGACTTATTTACACAGCTCCAGAAGCAATTACATTGAATTGCCTCGGTAGGACGCACTATTTGCGTGCCACTGATTAAAATCGATTCAGTTTCATCATGTGGATTAGCCAAAACTTTCTCCCCGTTTCCCCTGTACGTTTTTAATTGGTCCTTTCATTCTGGTCAGGAGTCAACACGTCAAATATTCATTTTCATATCCATAGAAATAAAATCCGAAAAATCTAGGACGATTTTTGAATTCGTAAACAATTTCACCGACCTACATTCGTTTTGTCTCGTGTGTCGACGGATATTTGATTCCCCTCTTTGCAACGGTCGAGGAACTCTCTTCGCATATAGGTACAATCTTTGTTCAACCGGCAATTTTTGAATAAAGACAAATTTTTCGGTAGCTTCTTTGGTACCAATTCATACTTGCCACACCAAACAATGATAATGACTCCCCAGTAAGGTAACAATTTTGAGTGCTGATACAAAAACAGTGCTGGCCCCTGCTTAATAATTTATTTACAATTTGCTAATAAAAATGCATCATTGAATACATAAATATATACTTAACATACTAACATAATAAAAACTTAACACTCGTTAAAATCGTTGCGAGGCGATATAGTTCAATGTAAATATAATATGTATTTAAAAAACATGTTAATTGAGAGATTATTTGGAGGAAACGTTAACTAATAGTAGTTTTAAGGGTGCGCTTTGTAAATATGTAAGCACCATGTACTTATGACATAATTAAGTTTACCTGCCATTCCTATATATGTTTTTCTTTTCCCCTTTTGTGGTGTATTGTTTTTATTCTCGGTGCGTCGTCTTCACATATAATGTTAGTTATACTACTCTGTCAAGAAAGTACCGGGAAAAGATCAATAATACACAAAATGTCTGTTATTCATCCAAATTTATTTTATCACCTTCAAAGTATGCTCCTTTAGAAACGATACACTTGCGCCAACGAATAATCCATTCATCAAAACATTTTTTAAACGCTGCTTCCGGAATTGAGTTCAGTTCTCGCCGCGAATTCTCCTTTTTCGGTTTCGGTTCAGTTGGAAGGCGCCACTCCGAAGCTTGTTGACTAGTTTGCATGTCAAACTCGTAAACCAACGTCTCGTCACCAGTAACAATGCGTTTCATGAATGTTGGGTCCGAACTGACTCGTTCTAGCATGTCCTCAGCGACTTTCATGCGATTGAGTTTTTGGAGAAAATTCAGATCTTTTGGGACTAGCCGAGCAGCAACATGTTTCATACCCAAATGATTAGTTAAAATGGTACGGATCGACTCGTGAGATACAGAAAGTTCGGCGGCTATCTCTCTCAGAGTTGAATGGGGATTTTCAGTCACTATTTTCTTTACTTTTGCGATGTTAACTTCAGTTGCAGACGTTGACGGCCTACCAGAGCGAGGCAAATCTTCCATCACATCTCGACCGCTTTTGAACGCTTTGAACCACTCATAAGAACGAGTTTTTGATAAAGTCGATTCACCGTAAGCCTTCTGTAACATTTTCAGTGACTCCGAACACGAAATTCCATTGGCGATGCAAAATTTAAGACAAACTCTTTGTTCGATATTTTTGTCCATTATGAAATTCGCAATACACACTATATATGATATTACTAAAACCAGCACTGTATTTAATATAATTAACAGATGCAACTCAAACTCCGCGCCAAAATGGAAAACAGTTGTGCCAATCTAACAACTACAAAAAAACCAAAAATTTGAACTTGGAACCATAAACAAATCATCCATTCCCGATACTTTTTTGACTGAATGTATGTTAGAATTCATATTTACAAAACATTTTAAAAGAGTAACCGTGGTGTTTCTTGCCCATTCTTCTCCACACAAAAGTACGTTTTGGAAGGGGCGACTAGAATCAATTCTATTTCTTGTTCATTTTTCTCGTTCAAAAGTGCCTTTCTTGTGGATATTTGAAATAAATGATTTGACTTTCGACTTTGCTTGTGAACACTAATTCTAAATACAGCAATAAAGTAGGTCAATTGTTACCTCCTATGCTTCTATGACACTAGTCTGTACAGACCAACAAACATTCAAAAAATTACCATAATAAACGGATACATATCTTCGAATTCCTCCATTTTAAAAACGCGTCTTTACTCTGTTAAGCAAAACGGTCAGCTACAGAATACCGGCAACGTCATACTTCCGAGTTACTCGTCCGGGAAGTTCTGCCGCCATCGGCGAACATAATCGGTTTTGGTGAGCGCGAGCCGTAAGATCGACCGCAACGTACGACGGCGGGACCGATTACGAACTATTTTGAAGCAAATCATTTAATCTATACAGTGAGATGGTTTTGTATGTGTACGTATCCGGTTTGAAAGATCTGACGCTGCCGCACTATGGGACCAACCGGTATTTTCCATCTCAAAATTGGTTGGGACGTGTTTCTGAAACTGTTTTAATTGTTTTACATTCTAAGATGATCCGATTAATAGTAATTATACATAAAATTAAACTTATACTTTCATAATTTAATATTAACTAGACAACTCGTTATGGAAGTTCAACTTCAGATATTTTCTAAGTTCTTCAAGGGAACGTATAAATATTATACATTTTTGGATTGCTCAAGAAGTCTAGTTTATTTCTACTTACGTTATTTTTTATTCTATTTTTTCCTATTTTTTATTTAATTTTTAAATGTCATATGGAAATTTTACGTCTTTTTAATTTTCAAGTTGAGGTTTCATTGTTACCTATGGCTCCCCATGGTGAGTTAATGACATTTTTAAATACCTTACCGGCGCACCGGTTCATCTGTTCTAGCTGATCTCTCCAAGTATAAGCCTTAATAGGAACCGAAGGCTTTAATTCCCACAATTTATCTGATTTAAGAACACCATTCCAGATTTAGACAAGTTTAAACTCCAGTTGAGACTTTTAAGCCACTTTTTATAAGAGGGAATAGATAATAATGCCAAAGTAAAATTCAATTTGAATTATTCTAGAGACACTACCGGATTTAAGACAGGTCTTAAAAAGAAAATCTAAAACTAGGCAAGTGCGATTTAAAATATTAAAACCCTATTTTTAAAGCTAAAACGGTTTTGCATGTCGTTACGTCTTGCGTTCAATGAACTGCTACCAGAGGAAGTCTTTGATTGGGATTGATTTAAAATCCAATTCGGCGACGTCGTCTGATACATTAACCCAGTACAACACCATCGATTTTCGAATAAATCACTGGCGATTTGCAACTTTAAAAGTTATGTTTTTTAGCTGGCTTTAAAAACAAAAGACAAGACACAACAGCCATGGTAGGAATTTATTATCAATCTCCAGTTCTGGGGCAAGACGGCTTACCAATGACAACAATATCTGGTCACTATTGGTCAGGACATTATCCTTACATTTCTGCTCTTACTCCTTTATTAAGGAGAACTTATGAAACATTTTGAATAGCACTAAGCTTAGGAGATTGTACGAAAATCCCCAAGCTCGTTGCTGACCATCTCCACAAAAGCTTCCTTACATTTAATTATTACCCGACCGTCTTTTGTGGACTTAGCTACTGTCTCACTGTCCAGCCTGCTATAAACCGAGTAAAGCACTTTGTTATCTCACCTTTGCAGTTGCAATGAATATTTCGACTTAGTTAAAAGAAAATTAATCTTAACCCTAGAGGTTATGATTTACATTTGTGTCCAAACTAACGGTTTATCACTCGATCAGTTTTTGTGTAGGTAGCATCTTTAAAACACGGAAAGCGTCACGGAAAGCGATGATTAAAGAAATAATTTTATCTCATTAGTCGAGGCTTGATACTATGTTGCTATCGCATAATCAGAGGGAAAATTGTGAAACTCAAATACAGGTCCCACTGACCCATTGTCATTCGCCACACGATGAGTTAAATGGCCGTAGTGAACAAGCCGCATACAACAGAACTAGTACTTCTGCTTTATGGTATGTATAATTAACAATCTTTTGTTCCAAAAACTTAAATAAAGTCATCAAAAACACATAAAAATTGGAAAATTCCTATTTTTTCGACCTTATCCCATAAAGTTTTTAGTGGGACAGCTTAATTTTGACAATAATTTTTATCTCTATAGGTAATTCTCATTAAAACCGACAAAGGGCAACCAAACGGTACATAAGAGCCTCTTATACACGAGCGACATGTTGACATCGGCAGAGGTAACTGAGGCTGTTGACATGCCAACTTCAAAGATCAAACCGCTGAGAATATGGCGGACGCGTCACGCTACAACACAACTGTAAGTGTCGCTATAAGTCGACGGGTCGGCTGCCGCCGACATATTGTATCCACGGCTGCCGCCGACATATTGAATCGACGGCAGTTACCTCTGCCGTTAGCAACATTCCGGTCGTGTGTGAGAGCTCTAAGTTACTATTTAAAACTACTACAAAAGGTTAGCCACTCGCTTCGGAACTGAAAGTCCCAATCGAATTTTCTTGATCAAAATGTTTCCGAGCTAAGTTTTCTCCTAAACTTAAAATAATCTCCGTAAAAGTATGACGTATTTTTTTTATTCGCAATGCCCTTGGCGAGTGGCTTCTAAAAAATCTATTTGTATCACTTTATTCCCGTCGAACTTTGACGACCCTTATACCTACATAACTTCTAATTGGCATATTCTGGACCTTACGGTTTCAAACAGCGGTTTGTGTTAAATCTTCAAAATAAGCCAAAATAAAGCTTTTGGGTTCATACCCCAACTATAAAGGAAATACCTTTTTTTAGACATTCTGACGTCTATACACTACTTGCCGTGAGTTTACAGAGTGACAGTGATGGGTTTTGCCTTAAAACACGGCTATTAAGAGCAAGTCGGCCCTGTACAATAGGACGCCGTACCAAAGGAAAACCTACTTTTCTTGAAAACTTTTATTTAATACTATGAACGGCAACGCGGTCACCGTGTGTCCGCGAACAATCGTTTTTCTATTGTGTCTGCTGCGTGGCAATCTTTGAGTTACGAGTAAGTAAGGTAATTACCACACAATACTAAAATCCCTTACGTAATACATAACACCCTTTGTATGTAATAATAGGGGTTAAAGTACAGGTCTCCCAAAGTGATAATGCGCATAGAAATCTTCGCCACTGTTCGGCAACGGTCGTATTCCCCGAGCGTCGGAAGACGATATGTATATAGAGTGGTTAAGTGCATTTTCTTCATGCATAATTTAGTTAGATTATGTGTTTTGTCCTAAAAGAGATAAATATTGATTTATCAGTAACGAAGTTTGATTCAATAATTCCATGTAAGTAAATAGCGAGCTATAATTCATATAAGCCTAAATCTGATTTTTAATATGTTTTTTCTAGTACTTAATATGTATTTTACGTATGTATTTTTAATTTTTTAATATTGAAAAAACGTGAAAAATGTTAGTACCTATATTTAAATATTTTACAAAATGAACTATTTAAATTTGAATAAGATAATTAAAGTTGAAATTAAATTCACCTTTGAAAACAAAACCAAGAAGGGTGTGTAATAGTAGCTCTATATAATTCCAGACAACGAGAACACGTGCAGTCACCACCATTATAACAAGACGACTGACGGACCTTTGACTGACCGCCGACCGCCGCCGACCGCCCGAATTGTTTTCGATTGTGTACACATGATATTGTGGAACAAGGTGCAAAATTCAAGTGCATTGTTAAGGACTCGAAAGATTCAATGATTCGGGTGTTTCCGGGAATACGACAATTAGCGAAGATCTGCATGTGCATTATTTGGGAGTACTGTATGAAATTGCCGTTTTATTGTATTAGGCACTTCGAATTGACATAAAACCTTCATGGTTTGAGATTTTTGAGTGAAACTTTTTTCACATGATACCTATGAAGTTCTTCTTTTAAAAAAGGTGCAACATTCGATTATAGACTTTCAGTTGTTTTTTTTATTCAGCTTAGACAAGAAAGATGGATACTTCGAAAAATCGAGTTATTATTAATACGACTATACGAGTTCCGACGCGGAACTTAAGCGGCAGAAACAGCTCGCAATATCAATGTTGCGTTTGTAGAGGGGACTGCTAATGGACGCACAGTGCGATTGTGGTTTAAACGCTTTCGTAATGGAAACTTTGATGTGAAGATCGAACCACGTGGAAGACCGCCCACACAGGTGAATAACAATGAGTTGAACCAATGGTGGAAGCCGATCCGAGCCAAACTACCCAGGAATTAGCGGCATGATTTAACGTTACCTCACCAGCAATATTAACTCATTTGCGTCAAATCAATAAAATAAAAAAAATATAAGATATGGGTGCCTCATGATTTGACTGATCTGCAGAAAGAAACGCGTGTTGAAACTTGTGTTGCCTTGTTGAATCGATACAGAAATGAAGGAATATTGGATCGAATTGTGACATGTGATGAAAAGTGGATTCTTTACGATAACTGTAAGCGAAAAATGCAATGGCTGACCCCAGGTCAAACGCCGCAGCAGTGTCCTAAAGCAAAGCTTACCAATTAAAAGCTAATGGTAACTGTTTGGTGGTCTCAACATGATGTTATTCACTATAGCTTTCTCCGATATGATAGCAAAACTAGCAGTGAAACAGTCCCGACTCATGAATCGATCTTCACTATTATTGCTCCATGATAACGCGAGACCTCATACAGCACGAGATACCGTTTTGACTCTACAGGAACTGCAATTAGAAACCATTCGTCACCCTCCGTATTTGCCAGACCTTGCTCCAACGGACTACCATTTTTTTCGTGATTGGGACAATATTCTACGTGATAAAAAGTTTTCTTCTCAGGAGGCAGTACAAAATGCATTCACAGAGTTTGTCGAATTAAGATCACGATAGTTCTATCGCAAAGGCATAAATGACCCTCTTATTAAATGACAGCAATGTATAGATAATAATGGTAATTATTTTGATTAAATAAATATGTTACATTAAAAAAAAATGATTTCAAATTTTTCAGTACAAATCGGCAATTTCATACTTTAATTTTTAATATTAATATTAAAAATTAAATTTTAATACCTCTAATCGTTCTTATGAAAAATGTACAGATTACAAGTGTTTCTTATAAGTGTATTATTTTTACGTTACGTTTTATTTTCAAGTACGGAACCCTAAAACCGCTAAGACGACTTAAGAGGGAACTCTATTATATAATCGCATTCCTCTGTTTGCTTCGTGGATAATGCCTCTAGAGCAATGTTTTTTTTCCAAAAAAATCTAGGTTTAATTAGTATTCATTTCCTTATTTCCAAAACATAATTTCACTAAAAGAATTATGACAATCCAAAATCCTGTAAAATAGCCCGTATATGTACAATGAATAATTCTCAAGTTTGTATATCTAGGGTAAAATATAACGATAATTAAAATATTTCACTTTTATATATATTTTTTTATTAGAGGTGTTTATTTACATTCGTAAATGACACTCAGCCAAACACGAATCGTTGAAATAATATTTAACGAACTATTTCATAGAATTAGTGCACAGTTATCATTCATTAAATGTAATTCGGCCTTTATGTACCGTAAATCCAATTAAAATAATATACGCATGTCAATATTGATTAAAAACAAATTAATTTCAAAATAGAAAACGTAAAGTAGGCTGTATGAAATTATGTCCTTATATGTGCAGTTTGACATTATTGCATTAAGTTTTTTAGATTGTTTATGGCTGCTCGATTCATTGTAAGCAATTAAATAAATTGCTTTCTAGGACATTTAACAACGATTGTGCATTTTTTAAGGATTTTGATTTTAAATCTACACACGATACCCATTTTTAAGCCCGGATTTTTATTGGACCCGCCCAAACGACGGCTCGGCTTTGACTACAGTCCCTGAACCTGCTTTAAATACGACGCAGTTAATATTTTGACTTATTATGCATTTAAAAATTGATAGAAACCTACACTGTATTAGTTGTTATCTCGTTATTGCAAGGGTGAGACGTAACCTCATAACACTGTAAAAAGATGAAAAACGTATCAATACAGGCATGGCATTACATCACAAGCTGTAAGTTTTGAGATTCCCTAGTTTTTTTGCCTAATTATTTTTTAATTGCGTCTGAAGTTACGGCATATGAAAGGTAAATCCTTAGCCATGACTTAACCATGTTGGAAGAAATGTTTGAAACAGGCTTCTACCTAGTTTAATGATAATTATTGAAATTGTAACGGATTTCCTACTACTATATTTCATTGATGTTCATTTCATGCATTTTTTGTAGTGTTGATGGGCTTTCCCTCTTGAAATCTGTTTTTTTTTAGATCAGTCCAGTTTTTAAAAAGAAAACAGCGGAAAACAAAACGTCTTTTGGTCAAAGTTCTTTTAGGTAAAATCGGCCCGAGCTGCAGTTGTCCCTTTCGCACTTTACGGGGGAGGTTGGAGGTGGGGGCGACGGCAATAGTTTCACCAGTATTTTACACGGAGCGACTATCTGACCTCCACAACCCAGTACAATTACAATTTTGCACATAGATACCTTATATAACGTAGGCACCCACAAATTAAGGATTTTTAGAAATTCTACCCTTAAAGTAATAGAGGAGATGAAAGTTTGTATGAAAAATCTTATTTCTTGAGTGAATAAACTTAAAACTTAGCATAAATATTTATCTAAAGCAAGCAAATTAAAAAGTTTGTAATTTTTTGTTTTTCTAAACAACCCCCTAAACGGGGATTGAGGGGTGTCAAAGTGTGTACGGAAGAATTTGAACGCGCGGTCCGATTAACTCGAAACTCAGTATTTATTTCTAAAGGGTCTCCCTTGTTTTACCGAAAAGAAATTGCCAAATTATCACTTCCCAAACAAATTTTCGCATAATTTCATTTGCCAAATTATTACTTACCAAAAAATCTCTTTACAAATAATTGTTACGAAAACCTATGTTTGGCAAGTGAACGTTTGAACAATAACTTGTTCACCAACTAGTACTTTTACCATTTTTTATCTAGTCAAATATTGCAGTTGGTATAACATATTTTACGCAAAATTAAATAAGCCAAATATTTGGTGTCGTCAATTTCAAACTTAATAAGATCTAATGTTGAAGACGTTTTATTACAAGAGTGCTTTTTCCATTTGGGACAAATTCTAAACAGGTAATAATAATGTTATTATAATTGTATTATTTCTATCGATAGCCTCCTAAAAATAATCTCTTTTTTCCATATTTTTTTCTATATAATCTAGTCGTTTCTGGCACTCGCCGGCCGCTGCCGCGGCACCGCTCGCTTCGCTCGCTCGGCTCGTGCGTAGGTGGTCACAGTTTTAACCTAACCTAACCTAACCATTTTATTTAAATTAATAACCTACTGTAACTAGTTCCATAAATAACCTAATGTCTAGTAACCATAAATTTGACTTGTTTCAGACAAATTCAAGCACATAAGCTTACAAAGAAATACGCAAATGACATCAAATTTAACAAACAAGTAAAATGTTTATTTTGCCTTTATATTTTTTGTCATAACAAATCATTTGACTAAACGTTTATTGTCTAAATATTGTTTGCTGTAATAAATCATTTGATTAAAGACCAAATGCCTTAATGACATTATCCTTGGTAATAATCTGCCAAGTAAACATTTGACCAAATGAAAATGTGCGTACTAAAATTATTCCAAATATTACATTGGCATAAAAAAAGGTTGCTAAAATTTGTTTGGGTAATGAAAATTTGGCAAAATCTTTTCGGCAAAACGGCAGGATCCCATTTCTAAAACAAAAAGTAAAAAATAATGCGTATCAGTGTTTTTCGAAAATCTAACCCTAGCCGGGTGAGAATGGGTAGTCAATTTTAAAGGGGAATTTACTGCGTGTATTGGTTAACTCCAATTAATACCTAAAAAACTTCTTTTATTCCGATATTGTGGTATAACTGAAATCCACGCGGACGAAGTCGAAGGAAAAAGCTATAGTTTATAAATCATTAATCATAAAGTGTATTTTGACTTGTAGCTGATACCTCTACTCTGTCAAGCATGAACTATCGGTTCACATGTCATGTCTCCCACTTCAGCTCACTGCGGATAAGTTCTTAACTGTAAACGTATTCTTTGTTGAAGTTTTTGAACATACGCTATAACATTTTCGTGACCATCTTTGCATACCGAGATTCCTCTGTAACTCAGAAAGCACGTTAAGCCGTAGGTCTCGGCTGTCAATTGGGCATCTTTGACAGTCATTACGGATCGTCAGAACCCCGAAAATCTGACCGCCAATCGATTTTCGATTTTCGTATTAGCCTACTTACTGGGTTGTGGAGGTCAGATAGGCAGTCGCTCCATGAAAATACTGGTATTCAGCTGCTTCCGGTTAGATTGGAAGCCGACCCTAATATAGTTGGGAAAAGGCTAGGCAGATGATGACTGTAGAGCTGAAGTGCATTTTGTACAGTAACATAGGCAAGTCGAATCACATGCAATGATGTTCAGCAATGTAATTAACCAAGATACTAATTGCATTATGCTTATTGTATTGTAAAAGTGATGAAAGGACATAACTACATAAGTTACCCCAGGAAGGTACTATTCATTGTATTCATATGCGCATTTCGTTTATGGGCAAGAAGGTTGACATAACTTAAATAAAATGTGGAATTTTGATTGAAGTACTCAGGTGAGTGGTTATACTTTTTGCTACAAGAACAACATCCTTACTAGTATTATAAATGCGAAAGAATTTTTAGCACAGAGATAGATTATAACCTGGATTAACACATAGCATGGAATTTTTATCCCGGTCGTTCATTCACGTGGGTGAATTTCGCCAGCGAAGCCACTGGCAAAGGATAGCACGTTAATTGAATAAAAACGAATCATTGCACTTTGCCCCCCGAGCCGATGGAATGCCTAAAATTTTGCAGTGGAATCTGCCCCAGTAATGCGATTTGGTGGGAAGGTTTCACCTGCCCGAAATACAAAAATGGTTAAAAAAAATCTGCCTCTGAAAGTTTTTCGATAGCATCAGGTATGCAAAAAAGCCGACCCTCGTGTGTCACAATGCGTTACTAAATCCATTGGTACACAGGTGATAGCAACTCCCGCAGCACCGCGTCATAGGAATAAGAAAGCCGATCCACAGGGAGTTTTAACAGGAACAAAAAAGAAAAGTGCGCTAGCCAGAACGAGGTAGAAAGAAAGATTTTTCTTTTTTATTTTGTCTTTTTTTATATAATACGTTACTCTTTTACGCGGAATTTACTCAACGGATCTGGATGAAATTTGGCTCACTGATTCTGTAATCAGGATTAACACATGAGATACTTTTTATCCACGTGGGCGAAGCCGCTGGTAGAAGCTAATAAATAATAAATTCTATTGGTGGGCTAAGGCTAAGGACGTGTCCCGAACACACGCCCATAAACTATAGACGTCGGAAACAATAGCCGAAATCGGCTTGGGTTATATTTGTTGTAAAATAGTACCGTTCATGAACATTATTTGTTGATCACCTGCAGAACTGAGGTAATTTTTATCCTTTCAAATATATTCACCGTTTGCATCTGACATGTGTACTTACATAAATATATGCTCACATTGTTTAGTGTCATGATTGATCTAACTGCCTCTCAAACTAGGGTCACAGTGCAAGGGGGACACTGCACGTGAGGCATAATAGAATGATAGTGCACTTCACACCGTGCAATGCCTAGATTACCACATGCAATGACGGACATGTTCAATTTATACAATATTAAACAACGCTTTGATATTTTTATTAGCACAATCAGCAACTACATTTTTAAATTGTACTAATGTAACTCTCTTACTGTTTCTGCACCTCGGTTTTAAAGAAACACTGATAACTGAACAAATAAATAGACTGACCATAATTTAATGTACTAATATTTATTTTGGACTTGGAAATCTTATACTGGTGCTAACGATAAGAGATATAAGTTACCTCAGGAGGGGGGGTTACTATTCGTTGTAATATGCGCATGTCGTTCATGGGAAGAAGAGTGACATGACTAAAATAAAAAAATGCAATTTTGAGTGAAGTACTCGGGTGAGTCGTTATACTTTTTGCTACGAGAACAACATCCTTACTAGTATTATAAATACTAAATAGGATCTTATAAATACAAAAGTATGGATGATAAATGATTTTATTTTTGTAAATATGTTTTTAGTCTTGTAAGACATCACATGTTAATAATATCTTTAAAACAAGGTGAGGTCGGAGATGATCAATGAAGACTTACATTACCCAATCACACCACACTGGTTGAATGGATGTGTCCTGGTGTTTGTGTATGGTGTGTCCAGATTAATACATAAAATAGTTTTTACTCTAGTAAGTACTACATTCTCATGGGATATTTGTTTAAATTTCTGACATTTATGCAGGCAAAACCGCTAGCAGAAGCTAGTTTGCTATAAAATTGAATGAGCTCTAGCTCTAGATGTTATGACTTTATTCTCATCACACTCTTAACACTGCTTTAAACATATTAACCAAATATTGCTCTTTCTGAGTTATGTTAGTAGAGTAGAGTTATGTGGAAACTTCTAGCAAATGAATAATATGTGATGGACGGCACCACAGCTTAATTCATGGTCTCAGAAAATCATATCATAGGAATCAAATCATAGAAAGTACTAATATTATTAGTTGGTACTTATATTAGTACTTTCTATACAACAAAACATAGACAATTTAGAGTATGACGGTTCATACTCATAAAATTGTCTGGTTTTTAGGTAATATCCTAAGGAGTGGCAATTAATAGCATAATGTAAATGTTTGTAAATTTATGATGATACTCAAGATAACTGTCATAAAATCTTAAGAAAAATGTGAGAATAATGGTAGTTTGTATGCACGTGTTGGAACAAAGGAACTCCCAACCTCCATCCCTTCACATTCAAGTATTTCATATCATATGTTACTGATAAAAATGTGTTCAATAAGGTTGATTAGAATTAGACTAATGGTGATTGAGACTGTGGTAGATAAATGATGAGAAGGAAGCACAAGTAGACTAGGTTTTATTTTAAAGTATTGATTGCCCCTTCTATTTTGTAGAATAATAATTAATAGGAGAACAGAGTGCAGATAATAATGATCTTTGAATAGTAATCATCACCTTGTGATAATGAAATAATGTCAGATGTTAAAAAAATATGTGTCTTCAGCAAGGTTTTAAATTAAGGACTTTAAAGTCAGGTAGGCCAAGTAAATGGACATTCTATTCTCAAGCAAAGTCAAGTAAATTATTTTTATGACAACATGGATAGAGGATTTTTTTGTTGGTCTCTCCATACTAAAATGTCAGAATGTGTAGAATACCAATTTAGAATGCTTCTGGAAACCAAACACACAAAGAGTTTGGTTTACCAGTAGAAATTAAGTTTAAGTTTAGTTTTCAATACTCAAGTCTGATGTTTTGAAAGCATTTTAGTTTTAAAGATCAGTTCTTTTGTCTAACTCACAGAGAAACCATAACACAGCTGGAACATTCCCTGTGTTGGCTCACAAGCGCCATCTAGTGAGCATAACCTGAATCAATCCTAAGTGGATGGTGGAACTGTGTCATTTGTCAAATATGGTATTTTCTTGGTTTTTGTACCCTTAAATCATCAGCCCCTGTGAATGCTTCAGCAGAAGATACACCATACACAATGAAGTGTATGTACATGTATTTCAAGAAGTATGTGCAGGTTGATCAATTATTATTTCTAATAAGCATCTGGGTATTTCACCTGTCTCAAGTTATTTGTATGTGGGGTCATTTTCATCATGTTTGACTTCAATTTTGATAGATAAATAATTAATATAGTTTGTTAAGCTTCTAACAATTCTATGTGGACCCAAAGCTTAGACAAAAAGTGTTGTCTTATTGGCCTTGTTACCTTAGATTGTTATACAAAAATACAAGTTATGTTTCAATTTAGCCCCAAATTGATAAGCAGGTATTAAAAAGTTAATTACCTAATAATTTTATTGATTTAAAAAAACTAAAATATGAAGAGCCCAATGTAAAAGAGTCGTGGACAATCAAATTCTTGTTTATTTCTTAACTGATGCAAGAGAAAATGTATTAAATAATAGGCACACAAGCAAAAAAAGCCTCTATAGCTACTAACATTATGTAGTTGGTACCATGCACGTAGCAGTAAAATATGGAGGATGCATATCCGATACTATCGAAAATCTCTTCTAAAACGAAAAAGGCCGTTGTGATAGACAGGGAATAGCATAATTATGCTGTTTATCAACGAATCACGATCATTTTTATTGATAAAAAATGCTGTAAGACAAGAAATGCCGTCAATTGCCACACGATAGTACCGCCCTATCCACTGATGTTGATGTAGCTTAAAATTGGACTTACCTCGCTCGAAAATAACATATTCCACGAAGAAAATAATAATAGATGAAGAGAGATAAAAACTAAACCGAAATTATTCACTGATTGTGTAGGATTTAGTTAAGTTTCACAATTTTTTCCACAAAACAATAACACTACGCGCAACCACTATCGAACCACCACACTGAAGTTGTTGACAACGATTCAAAACAGCCAACATAAGAGACAAAATTAATCAATTTTTTGGAGTTGAATTCGTGGTAGTGCCTGCGGTAGCGCCTAGTCAACCACGGCGTTACAAGAAAAAAAAATTAAAATTTTATCATTTGTATGTCATTTGAATTACTAAATTATAATTACAGTATGTCTACAAATTTCACAAGATAGCTAGGAATATTTTTTCGAAAAATTAAGTAAAGACTCACTTAAAATTACTAAATCAATACTTACTGCCTCTTACAGTTTTCAGATTTATTTGATTATAGTTAACTAAATGTTAGTTTGAAGAATACTTCGCATAATAAACTTGAAAAATGTTTTGTATATTATACATATTTTAACAGCCAAGATTAGAGCAAACTCGGAAATTAGTAGTGTGTTACTCAAAATTAAAAATAAGTTCCCTTGCTTTTTTAAAGGCGCAGACTCCAAAATGCATGATTAAATATCACACCAGTAAATAAAAATAAATGGCCCAAACTGCTTTATGTAAGGCGAAGTTATTGCTCATTGAAAATTTCGGTCCTATTTATACCTAAAGAAAAAGTAAATACAGTCATCAATACAATGACACGGATGGACGAAGGTTTCCCGTAAAATTAAATTTTCGTACTTTTTTGAACCATCTTACGTGTATGGTCGTGGGTTCAAAACCCAGGCGGGCCCCCCTCTAAGTGGGATTGTCCGAAAGGGTTACCGCTACCCCGAAACATAAAGGGCTACGGAAGGAACATGGATGGGTTTTAGTCAATAAGAGTCTGACACTCCCTTCCACTCCACCCAGAGCGGGAGAAGTCATTGGATGATATCGCATCAAATCTGCCCTGAAAAAAAAAACGGGCCCCTTACTCTGTGTAAATAATTTCATAAGCTACTAGCCACAGCTCTCTAAACACTGAAAGATAACACCGTGAGCAAACCGGCATGTCCTAAAACCAAAAAATCGAAGACATGTGACGTCTACCAACCCGCATAGGGCCCACGCAGTGTACCTTTTTCTGGTACAGAGGGACAGTGGGTCCTGGGAGCCTGTGTCCCAGCAGTAGGAAGTGTTTTTTTTTAAATATTTCTCTTAGTTTAATTAAGTTCATGTTACCCAAATTTCGTAATCCCTCCTAAATGTTAAAGTATTTAGGAGGGATTACGAAATTTGGGTAACATCAATGGGTATTCGGGTAACATCAATGCACAACTTTAATTTAGTGCCACAGAGGCTTAAAAGCCGGAAAAATTTCATTCGGTGTGGAGTCCAGCCGAAGCCAACCCCTCCACAGGTAGATGCGACCTCTGGCAAGAATTGTTTAAGCCTCCTGATATCTTCGCTGATCCATCAGAAAGCCTCCCATCTGGGCACAAGCTACCGCCTACTTGGAAAACCTTAAACAGACTTCGTACCCAAGTAGGTCGCAGTAAGGACAACCTCCACATGTGGGGGTTCATAGATGGCTCAGATCTCCGATGTATATGCGGCGTCTCCCCACAGACAATGGCTCACCTCCCATCTTGCACCGCATGCCCCGTCACATGCACACGTGAGGACCTAATGGCTGCGTCAGTGAACGGTATTAGCGTTGCTAAATTTTGGGCCAAACATAATTAAAATATAAATATATGTACTATTTTTGCCATCGACGCGCTAAGAAGAAGAATGTTAAAGTGAAGATCCAAGATACAGGCAAATGCTTAGTTTGGGAGTCACCGTCCTACATCATCATCTGCCTAGCCATTTCCCAACTAGAGTAATCTTTCTTTACATTAAAGTAATAAGGATAAAACAAAATATCTTATTGACTACATTTGTTACCAACTGTCCAACTATCCAACCAAAATCTTCCAATTCTATCAATCAATCTGCCTAGCCTTTCCCCAACTCTTTTGGGGTCGCCTTCCAGTTTAACCGGATGCAGCTGAATATTTTACAAGGATTGACTGCCTATTTGAACTCCACAACCCCAAATATAACTGGGCATTACGATACCCCTTGGTAAGACTGGCTGTCAGATTTCCGGGCTTCTGACATCCCGTAACAACTGTCAAAGATGCACAAATGACAGCCAGGACCAACGGCTTAACGTGCTTTCCGAGGCACGGAGGAGTGTCGGTATGTAAAGATGGTCACCCACCCACGGCCAACCCCGGCAAGCGTAGCTTAACCTGATGGATCGACCTGTGCGGCTGTTAGTACTTAGCCACGAGCTCCTCGTCGTCCTACTTATAATTGTTAAATTCTCACATTCTTTTCGTGTGATTAGTGACTAACCTGGTGTCAGAGTTTTTATGCTGCCCATGGGCCTCTGAATTAGCTTGAAATTGATTATAAACAAATCAATTTGAATTTTGAATGTTTTGAACATTGAAAGGCTGATTGATTCAATACGCTGCTGCAACTTCTGTTTTTGAAAATTTGTAGGTCAAATGCATTATGTAGGTATGTGAATCAAAGTACGATTCGTGACCACAATAGGTAATACGGGCAGGTGTCCGCAGTAATTCATCGTCAAATCAAATCAAATCATCAAACCCAATCATTTATTTATTTGTTGACATAGGTGTATAGAAAATACAGATCTTAGATTGGTTAAAAGTAGCACTATGTCATACCAAGAGGCGTACAAATATCGTCAATGCGCGTATTTTGCCTACGATTCGTGCCCTTATCAAATGTGTATGTACCAAATTAAAATCACTCTTCAATACAATTCTCTCTTGCATTATCATAGTAGCGTCATCTATTAACACATCACTTACAAAATTTGGCTTTTTGATCCGGTTAAAATATGAGAACTCAAGTCAACTCAGAAACGGACTGTTGCGTCATTGTGTAGCTAGATGGCACTAAATTAAATTTTCAGTGTCAGATCGACCTTATGCTGTCCTGATACCCGTTATTAAGTTACAATGTTCGAGCAATAAGTATCATGTTTGCAAAAAAAAAAAGCTACACGAAAGAAAGATTTCGGTTTCTCGAACATTTTGAGTTTTGGTACTAGGTTTGCAGAATCCGGAGCTTGCCATTACAGTAATGGACGACGCCACGTTGCGATAAATAAGACATCTAGCTTCACGTTTTGGAAACTGGAAACATTTTAGCAATGATTTGTGTTGGTATTTAAGTTTATTCCTTAAACAAGTCTGTATGACGGAGAATCGCTTGAGAACGGCTTGAATTTTTTGATGATTTTTTCTAGTATTCGTTAATCGTCAGGACGAGTTATGTGTGAAAGAAAACTTTGCAGTCAGGCAAAATCCAGAAGCATTTATCTCGTGAAACTAAAATATTGCAACTTTGAGAAAACCTATTTCATAATAATATTATGGTTTTAATGTTTTATCACCATAAAATAAGTTTATGTGTTAAAGCTAAAAATCTCATGTTTTCACTTAGATTACATCTGGCAAGACAAAATTTAACCCTTTGCAACACTGGTCGGCACCATTATAAATTGTCAATGTCTTTGTCTTGCAATAAGTCATTAGTGTCATTTCCACTTTTCATCACAGACAGAGTAGGTACCGAAAATTTTGCGTGTTCTGAAAGATCATCAAATTTTTCAATGTAACAAAATACAGTGGAAATAAATATTTTGTGGTAAATTAGGAAGTATAATAAATACTGTTGTAATTGTTGTGCGACTGTAATAATGAAATCAGTAAATGTCTTTAGAAAAACATTTGTGATGGCTAT
Organism: Hyppa rectilinea; assembly: GCA_951799385.1. Lineage (NCBI taxonomy): Eukaryota > Metazoa > Arthropoda > Insecta > Lepidoptera > Noctuidae > Hyppa > Hyppa rectilinea. The sequence goes on along the minus strand of OX637300.1, from coordinate 5,952,000 downwards.
CATTTTAAGTGTTCTAGTTTTTGTTTTCTTCTGGGCTAACATGGAAATCTTAAGGTAATTTTAATATTGCAATAGCCTGCTGATTTTCACGAATTTTATAATCGTGAAAATTGAATCTAAATGATCAATATGTAGGTTTTAAAATGTATATTATTGTAATTTTTTGTAATAAATTAATAGAATTATGATGGAACTGGACTCGCGATTCCGTTTACCGCAGTACTCATAGTTATAAATTTCAATATAAAGTATGCAACAGTATACTTAATGTTTGTAAGCATCTCAAGTAATTTAGATAATATATTTTATTATCATTGCTATCAATTTCTAAACACTTTTAAAATATTCAGGGGGCCAGTTATATTATTTTTAATATAAATATATTTTTTACCTAACATTCTGCTTCAATAAGCAAGTCAATTCATCATAAGACAATAAATCGATGAGGTCATGTGTATGAGAATAAATTTATCCAGTTCAATGTTACAAAAATGACCTCACAACTATAACATAATTCTTTGATATATAACTATATTAACAATCAGTTTGTCCGTAGGGTGTTTTTTCAATCTAGATAGTTAACAGTTTGGCATACCCAAAGTCCGTTAGCCTTTGGGTACGCCAAACAAACAATTGATATGTAGCTTTGATTTTGTTAATACTAGACAGTACTTACTAGTATGTTTTATGTTCCCACACTTAGACCTAAAATACAGTGGACCATTGTGTGCTACACTAAACACTATGTCCACAATGTTTGTGAACCTGGAGATAATAAACAACCAGCCAAGTAGTTGTTCAATATTAATTTCATGCTTCATATAAAAAAAAACTTCAGTTTAAAAAAAAACATGTTTCTTGTATTGGTTCTTTACTATTTATTGCCTTAAACTGTATAATTTTTATTATTTTCGTTGTGAGACAGACGGACGGACAGTGGTGATTTAGTAATAGGATTCCGTTTGGCACCCTTCAGGTATAGGTACGGAACCCAAATTTACACTTAGAAGAGGGATGAACTACAAATTGGACATATTATGTGCAAACTAGCTCCTGCCGCTACTTCGTCAATATAGTATATTGTCTTTCACAAATGTTTAATACAATTATCCTAGTTACTTCAACACACATACATAATATCTGAGGTTACTGCCTTAAATGCCCTTCTCAAGGTTGGGACCAAGCTAAATGTCTTTAAAATCTCATAACAACCAGTTCCAAGGTTCTATGTTCTTCCTGTAAAAAACCAGCCAGCATCAGATTTGCACTTAGGATTTTGCCACTGAATACAAACCTGGAAACTAAAACTTTGTTGATTTAACTCCGTAGCCATAACAGGATGATGATGATGGTTTAAATATGTTTTGTGCTAAGTACAATGAGTGGTAGTGCAAGCGGAGCTTACTAGTCAATGTCCCGCACACATTCTGTGCAAATTTTAACTAGGTACCTATCATGGTCAGAAAAATAACATTATACAGCATAAACTTATTGATAGGATTCCTTTGGCACTCTCTTGATACATATCTCTCTCTCTCTCTCTCGGTACACTAACAACTTTGTTAGTGGTTTTAAATTAACTCAGAGAACTTTGTCTCTGTCTTGGGAATGTAGACATCAGATTGCTATGTTGATAGCATATAATATTAATGAGGTTATAGCTAATATAACAAATTCTAGTATTAGGGACGAATCTGTGTTGTTTAGTTATACTAACAACATAGGGATTAATTATGTTTCATCATGTTGTACGAAGGAGGATCTACCTATAGTACCAACAACCTTAGAGGCCATGAACACTCAGGTTGAGTATTCTCTTCCTGCTAGAACTCATATGGACATTCTAGACTCTTCGGTTGTAGTTGTGGAGGATACTCCGGATAGTTCTTTAAACTAGTCCGTAGGACAACAGAAGTTACCACCTCTAATAACCAGTTATTATTACTACAAAATAATAAAAAGGTATCTTCTGGCAATATAACTCTTAAAAATAATAAACTGAATGGAGTGCAACACACATTAAAATTATTAAATCAAAATATTCAAGGTTGCTCTTCCAAGTTACTGGAAATAGAATTGTTTTTAGAAAATACCAAGTTTGATGTCATTTGTTTAACAGAACATTGGTTAAAAGATCATCAAGTAGTATCAATTAATTATGAAAATTATTGTGTAGTTAGCCATTTCAGCCGAAAACTAATGATACATGGTGGGTCATTAATATTAGTTAAAAATTCAATAAAATCCAAAGAACGAAAAGATATCATCACACTGTCTGTTGAACACACCATTGAATTGTCCTGTGTTGAGCTAGATAAGCATGTTATAGTATGTGTGTACAGACCTCCAAATTACCAGAATCTATCTGTGTTTGATTCTGTATTGGAAGATGTGTTAAAGAAACTTAGTACTAGTAGCAAGTCAATAATCATATGTGGAGATTTTAATATTAATTTACTAGAAAATAACTCGAATACTGTCAGATTATTAAGTCTTTTTAGGTCATTTGATTTATCCAATGTTTTTATGGAACCAACCCGAGTCACTGCCTCTTCTGCCACTTGTATAGATAATATTTTTTGTAACTGTGAATACTTACACAAAGACATTTTAAATAAGTTGCCATCTGACCACAGTGGACAAACAATAACATTTTGTTCCTATATACCTTTACAAAAAATTCAAATAAGATTTAGGCCTATTACATGTACAAATTTAAACAAATTCAATAACTCTTTGGCCAGTAATTTATGTGTTCACAATTTTAATAACATATCTGACCCAAGTGAGTTCTACACCGAGTTCTTTTTACTATTAAATAAGCAATTTAATGACTCTTTTCCACTACGAACTAAAAGTATTTTCACAAAGTTTTTATTTAGCGATTGGGCTACTCCAGGTATTCGCAAAAGCAGGGCAAAACTTTTTGAACTTTATGGCCTCAAGCAACATATGAATCATACAAACTTTCATCAGTATGTTGCAAAATATTCTAAAACTTTTAAAATTGTGTGCAAATTAGCTAAACCTCTTTATATAAGCAACAAAATAAAATCAGCTGATGATAGAATAAAAACTACCTGGCAAATAATAAATAATGAAACAGGTAGGAAAAAGCAGCGTAATACTGAGTTTAATTTAGAGACTGCTCATGGCTGCATCAACTCAGATATAGAAATAGCTCAGGAATTTGAAAAATTTTTTGCTAATATTCCTCTTAAAACTACTGCATCTTTAAATTCCTCAGCAGTGCTTTCTGCTGCTTTACTTAGAAAAAATGTAAAGGCATGTCCTATGGAATTTACATTTCAGCATACAAACCCCCAGGCTGTCATAAAAGCTTTTAAAGATCTTAAAATTAAATCAACAGAGGATCTCTGGGGAATGTCTGTTAAAGTCTGTAGTTCTATCATCGAAACCATTGCGCCCTATTTAGCTTTCATATTTAATACTAGTGTGGACCAAGGAGTCTTTCCGGATCTTATGAAACACAGTAAAGTAGTGCCATTGTTCAAATCCGGTGATAGTAAAGAACCCAACAATTATAGGCCTGTGTCAATTCTGCCAGTTCTCAGTAAAGTGTTTGAAAAGTTGATGCTCAATCAAATGTTACGTCACTTTAATAAAAATTCCATCTTGCATGAACAACAGTTTGGTTTCACCAAAGGGCGTTGTACCACTGACGCTGGTGTCACCCTAATAAAGAACATTTTTAACGCCTGGGAAGAAGCACAAGATGCCATTGGAATCTTTTGCGATCTCTCTAAGGCGTTCGATTGCGTAGAACATGAGACGCTTCTGCTGAAACTAGAGCACTATGGGATTAGAAATACAGCCCTTGATTTACTTAGATCATACCTGAAAGATAGAAAGGTTAAAGTTCAAGTAAATGGTGTGAACTCGCTGGGGTCGGAAATGACAATGGGCGTTCCTCAAGGTTCGATATTGGGTCCATTCCTATTTTTAGTTTACATTAACGATTTACCCCAATTACTTCAAAATCAACCGAAGATGGTGTTATTTGCAGATGACACGTCATTAATTTTTAAAATTGATCGACGCTCACAAAATCTTGACGACGTGAATAACTCTATTCTTCAGGTCCAAGATTGGTTTACGGTAAATAATTTGGTACTAAATGAAAAAAAAACCAAATGCATTAGATTTAAATTACCTAATGTTAAAAGTAGCGATTGTGACATCATATTGAACGGAGAAAAGCTAGAATTTACTAAGCAGACGGTTTTCCTGGAAATCACGCTAGACGACAAGTTACAATGGGGTCCCCACATAACAACTCTTGCGGGACGGCTAAGCTCGGCCGCTTATGCTGTTAGAAAGATAAGGCAGTTGACAGACGTAGAAACCGCGCGCTTGGTCTACTTTAGTTACTTCCACAGCATTATGTCGTATGGCATTTTACTGTGGGGTCGGGCTGCTGACATTGAATCCATTTTTATTCTGCAAAAGCGAGCTATCAGAGCTATTTACAATCTACGTCGCCGCGAATCGCTTAGGGAACTATTTAAAAGTATTAATATTATGACGGTACCATGCCAATTCATTTATGAAAACATTATGTATGTAAGAAAAAATCGACATCTTTTTAACAAAATAAGTGATAGGCATAACTTTAATACTAGAAATAAAGATAAAATAGTTCAACCCTTTTTTAGATTATCAAAACTACATACATCTTTTATGGGGTTCTGTGTTAAATGTTACAACAAAATACCTTGTGACATTCTGCAATTAAATGAGAGAAAATTTAAAACTCACATTAAAAATACACTTTGTAAACAAGCATATTACAAATTAGAGGATTATATAAAGGATAAGGATGCTTGGAAACATGCTGGTCCTGCTCCACAGGGCAATCTAGTGTCTAGACAAAATCAAACTGGTTGCAAAGTAAATTAGGTAATAATTTATTATTTATAAAATACTATTTTAACATGTTGAAATAACTTCTCACACATTGATTGATTTATTATTATTAACTTTTAGAATGTTTGTAAATACACACATCAAAAGTGTCTAGGGATCAACATATATTTTTGCAATAACTTTTCTCTTGATTGATATTAATTTAAATTTTCTTTAAGGATTCATCAAATAAAGTGTTTTCGTTTGTCACAGTAACGATAAACCAAGTCACCTTTGCATTAATAAAGAAATTTGCCATTTTCCTAATAAAGGGATTTTTGACATTTGAACCACTAACATTAAAGTTCGAAAAAAAGACTGAAATAACAGTTTTCTTTAAAATTTTATTGGGTAACTTAAACAATTAATAATCCGTGTTTCTACCGCGAACACTAACAACACAAGAACATCGGTTTGGCATACTCAAAATGAGTTCATCCAAATCACGCTGTGGAATGGCCGCCCATGTTCGTTGCAACAACAAAAAAAGGTCTTCTTGCAACTGGATACCCTCCATATTCGGCAGAGCTCTTCTCTGTAGCATATCCCATGCATGCTCAATCGGGTTCAAGTCTGGCGACTGAGCAGGCCAGGGCAGGACATTGATGTTAGCTGCGGCGAGAGTCTGTCTTACAACTCTTGCGGTGTGCGGTCGTGCATTATCATGCATTAACTGAAATAAGGGACCGATTTGCACTTGTAGAGGAACGATGACGTCAGATACAATCGTCTCAGCATAAATTTGAGCGTTGAGGTTGCCTCTGATCCAAATCAACTCAGTTCTTCCGCCGATCCAAATACCCGCCCATACCATGATGGTTCCACCACTATAAGGATGGACTTCCTGGCAGGATTTTAATCGCTGTTGGCGTCCAGGGGTTCTCCAGTGTCGTATACGTCTTGTATCCGGTCTCATACCAAAACGAGACTCATCAGAAAAGCACACGAAACGCCATTGTTCTTCTGCCCAATTTCTGTGTTCAAGAGCCCATTGATATCGAATCCTACGATTGTGCATTGCTATAGGTGGTACCCGTAGCGGTCTTCGGGAATGAAGGTTCACTTCATGCAAGCGGTTTCTGACTGTTTGGTCGCTAATTAAGTTCCCTGAAGAGTGATGAAGCCTCACGGCTAACATCATGGCGGTTATTGTTGGAGCTCTTCGAGTTAAGATTTGAATGTATCGGTCTTGTCTCCGTGTGGTGCAGCGATACCGTCCTTCATGGCGCTCAGCCACGGTACCAGTGCTTCGGTAACGTGTCCAAAGTCGACTGATAACACTCTGACTTGTATTCAGAGCTAAAGCCACAGTACGTTGCCGGGAACCAGCTTCTATCATTCCCACGGCTCTGAGCATTTCTTCCCTGCTTAAATGACGTCGCCGCTCCATAATAACGTTGGTTTTAATCAGTAGTAGGGAAACAGTAGCACTAATAATGTCTTCAATGCGTTGTATGTTTTTATAGGGAAAATATTGACAGCTGATTTTCATCTTTTACTCGAATTTGATTGACAGTTCCTGTTTCAAATTATGAAATGCACCAAAAAGGATCCATATAAATTTATAAAATCATAAATTTATTACAAAGCCACATCTCAATCTCAAGAAATCCGCATAAAAATGCTTGATCCCTAGACACTTTTGATGTGTGTATGTGAGCACCATGTACTTTTGACATACTTAAGTTACCTACCATTACTATATGTGTTTTTCGTTTCACCTTTTGTGGTGTAGTGTTTTTATTCTGGGTGCATCGTCTTCACATATAATGTTATAATTCATGTATACAAAACATTGTAAAACATTTTAAAAGAGTAACGGTGGAGTTTCTTGCCCATTCTTCTCCACACGAAACTACCTTTTGGAAGGGGCGACTAGAATCAATTCTATTTCTTGTTCATTTTGACGTTCAAAAGTGCCTTACTTGTGCCTATTTGAAAGTCAAAGTCAAAGTCAAATCATTTATGATTTGACTTTGACTTTGACTTTGGTATGTCACCCTAAAACAGGCCAAGTATGAGTACCTCTTGTGCTAATTTTCATGTAAAGCTAGGAATTCAACTTTTTATCATTATGGGTATGGAAAAGTATATCCTGATATCCAGAGACTGGGTTGTAGAAGTCATAGGATAGATAGTTAGACTATAGGTAGTTCTTCCATAAAATACTGGTATTCAGCTGCACCCAGTTAGGCTGGAAGCTGACTCCAATACTTGGGCAAATGCAGGTAGATTGATTTTAACTTTTGTTATTTATTATTTTACATGTTCTGTGGAAATATCAAGTGGCTATCATTCAAGGTTAAAAAGTTTGAGTGGCACTCTATGGGCACGGAAAACTGAACACAAAAGGTAATAATTAAAGAAAAATATCTTTACAGATTGTTCTTATTGGTTTGCATGGTCAATTACCTTTTCCCACATATTGATGCAAATTAGGAATTTCATTTTGAGTCCATTCATCCATTGGAATTGTAGCAATACTTCATCATTCAAGTCAACCATAGTAATTTTTGTAATCTGTAGGTCATGGCATCTTAGTCTGTTTTTCAGTATATCCTTTTGTTTTCATCAGACTCTGGTCTAATCATCACCCAGATGATGATGATGATGATAATCTTTATCGCCACTCAGAGCCCTGGGTGGAGATTAAGATCATTCCTGTTCGGTTACTGAGGAAGTTTTACCGAAGTGTCTCTATTTGATAGTGCTCACAAGTCTTATGATGCCACACCAATAACACTATTAAAAATAATAATACATAAATTGTTTATTACCACAAAATTCAAGTACATTGCACTGTATACAGAAAGATCTTAGTTTAGCATAAGGTAGGTAAGTATACTATTGAACTGACATCAAATTTCTGAGATATCAGATGAAAGAATATAGTTCGAATATGTATGTCGAATCAATAAACATAGTTAATTTATCTGAGGGCCTCAGAAACCACATAACATTAATTCATCTGTACCTATTGTTTAACAATAATTATAAGGAATTTAAATAATTTGTTGCAGAATATAATAAATACTCTATATAGGTTACACATATTAAGGTCGAATATATCTCAAATTTTACATAGGGCGACACAATGGGCGATCTTAGCGCTAGAAGTAGATCTTCTAAACAGAACCTTTAGATTGATTGGAGGGAGAAGGAGAGACAATTCTGTGGTGTACAATTTACATTATAATACAATAAATACGAACATACATAAAGTATATACTTACGTATATAATTATACAAACATGTTTTTTACGCAGCATCAATTAATCTAGGAAGTTGGTTCCCCCCCCTACTTTTATTTTTTTTTTCTCTGTGGTATATAATTTACCTAACACACTAACTTTTAATAATTATTTTCCTTTAGACAATGGGGATGATGAATATATTTTTTTTATTATCTGTCTGTTAGATTATTAAATAATAATGGATACGTAATTTTTCTTTTTACGTAAATTTCTTTCTTTTTCTTTGTACTTATGTTTAAATGCAATTGGGGTGCTAATTAGCTTCTAATCAAAGAGCATAAAATCCGTATTAAACTGATAAGCTTTTAAAGATTAACGCAGTCAATCACTTTTTTATATTGTGTTTATTTTATTTGTTTAGTCTATACCAAAAACTTCAGCTAAATTCTGTATTCTTGAACAATATGAAACTGAAGGCCATTTATTAGTTTCCAAGAGTACCTATATAAGAGTGATTATCTAGCTAGCTAGCTAGTGTAGTAGTAGGTAAACATAGCCGGTCAAGTGCGAGTGGGCCTCGCGCACCCTCGAGTTCTGTGCGCTCTATCACCGCTATGTGTCCGTATAATACACTAAACAGTTTTCGAAGTTTCTTGACTTTTTCATATCAGGCTTCACCCTATATTTGAACTTTGGACACAATTATTAGTTGTTAACTTGTTATGAAGCCGGGGCCGCTTTCATGCCATAGTTACACGTATTTTATGAAAAATTCAACTCTTTGGATTTTACCCCGCGGTTACATTTACGCAAGTTGTAAGTTGCTTGTTTTCAACATGTTTTGTAAAAGACTTACCGAGAAACTTGTACTATAATATCTACCTACATTAAGGTATTTAATGACTCGGTGTTGACTTATTTCAGACATGTCCTGATAATATTTTAAACTTTTTGAATGGTTTTTGTAAGATTTCTAAATGTTTCGCAGATAACAAGTCTAAACAACTTGCTCTAGATGTAAAAGATAAATGAAAAACCCGTTAGGGCTGAGCCTGCCGGGTAAGCGGGATTGTCCGAAAGGGTTACCGCTACCCCGGAACATAAAGGGCTAAGCAAGGAACATGGATAGGTTTTAGTCAGTAAGTCTGACACTCCCTTCCGCTCCACCCAGAGCGTGAGGAGTAACTGGATGAATTCCCACTCTCAAAAAAAAAGGGTAGTAAGTACACGTTTTATAACTTGGTGTAAACGCGGGGTAATACTTACATTTTACCGAAAGATAGACACGGTCGGTAATATAGGATCCAGTCGGTCGATTCTGTAAAAATCTCACCGTGCAAACTTAAGTGAAGTGAACGTGAAGTGAGCCGTCATTCCACCAAATGCTTAAGTAGTAGCAGAGATAGCCTCGTGGTGTGACCGTCGGATTGCCAAGTCTGATGCCGGTTGCAGACCAAGAGCTAAGCTAAGTTAGTTTAGCTTAGCTCGCATAGCTGACACAGTTTTTCATACTTGTGTGCAGACTGCAAACTATGTAAAAAGTATGAGAAACTGTGTCAGCTATGCAAGCTAAGCTAAACTAACTTAGCTTAGCTCTTGGTCTGCAACCGGAAATAGGTCTCGAGTTCGAACCCAAGGCGCACCTCTGACTTTACGGATTCATGTGTGTTGTCAATTATCACTTGCTTAAAATCGATGAAGGAAAACATCGTGAGTAAACCAGCATGTCTGAGAGATATTTCTCAACAGCATATGAAGCTAAGTCAGAGGCCCATGGGCAGCATAAAAACTCTGACACCAGGTTAGTCACTAACCACACGAAAAGAAAGAAGACCTAATGCTAAGGATTAAAACTATAGACAGCTCATTTTAACTCTTTCTCTTTAAGCACGAGAAAGCGGTGAAGGGTGGACGTTTTTAGGGGACTGTCTTATGTAACTTTGACCTTCAAAAAGTGCTGATTTTCAGCCTAGTTTGAATAAATGAATTTTGATTTTGATTTTTTTGACTGACTTCACCTACGTTAATACGGTGTGAATTCTACAGCATTACATACTGGCACCGTTATAATTACTACTGTAAATAAAAACACAAAATTCACAATCGAAATCGATCACAATATAAAGTAAACAGACACAATCAAAATACACACATCAAAAGTGTCTAGGGATCAACATATATTTTTGCAATAACTTTTCTCTTGATTGATATTAATTTAAATTTTCTTTAAGGATTCATCAAATAAAGTGTTTTCGTTTGTCACAGTAACGATAAACCAAGTCACCTTTGCATTAATAAAGAAATTTGCCATTTTCCTAATAAAGGGATTTTTGACATTTGAACCACTAACATTAAAGTTCGAAAAAAAGACTGAAATAACAGTTTTCTTTAAAATTTTATTGGGTAACTTAAACAATTAATAATCCGTGTTTCTACCGCGAACACTAACAACACAAGAACATCGGTTTGGCATACTCAAAATGAGTTCATCCAAATCACGCTGTGGAATGGCCGCCCATGTTCGTTGCAACAACAAAAAAAGGTCTTCTTGCAACTGGATACCCTCCATATTCGGCAGAGCTCTTCTCTGTAGCATATCCCATGCATGCTCAATCGGGTTCAAGTCTGGCGACACGGAGACAAGACCGATACATTCAAATCTTAACTCGAAGAGCTCCAACAATAACCGCCATGATGTTAGCCGTGAGGCTTCATCACTCTTCAGGGAACTTAATTAGCGACCAAACAGTCAGAAACCGCTTGCATGAAGTGAACCTTCATTCCCGAAGACCGCTACGGGTACCACCTATAGCAATGCACAATCGTAGGATTCGATATCAATGGGCTCTTGAACACAGAAATTGGGCAGAAGAACAATGGCGTTTCGTGTGCTTTTCTGATGAGTCTCGTTTTGGTATGAGACCGGATACAAGACGTATACGACACTGGAGAACCCCTGGACGCCAACAGCGATTAAAATCCTGCCAGGAAGTCCATCCTTATAGTGGTGGAACCATCATGGTATGGGCGGGTATTTGGATCGGCGGAAGAACTGAGTTGATTTGGATCAGAGGCAACCTCAACGCTCAAATTTATGCTGAGACGATTGTATCTGACGTCATCGTTCCTCTACAAGTGCAAATCGGTCCCTTATTTCAGTTAATGCATGATAATGCACGACCGCACACCGCAAGAGTTGTAAGACAGACTCTCGCCGCAGCTAACATCAATGTCCTGCCCTGGCCTGCTCAGTCGCCAGACTTGAACCCGATTGAGCATGCATGGGATATGCTACAGAGAAGAGCTCTGCCGAATATGGAGGGTATCCAGTTGCAAGAAGACCTTTTTTTGTTGTTGCAACGAACATGGGCGGCCATTCCACAGCGTGATTTGGATGAACTCATTTTGAGTATGCCAAACCGATGTTCTTGTGTTGTTAGTGTTCGCGGTAGAAACACGGATTATTAATTGTTTAAGTTACCCAATAAAATTTTAAAGAAAACTGTTATTTCAGTCTTTTTTTCGAACTTTAATGTTAGTGGTTCAAATGTCAAAAATCCCTTTATTAGGAAAATGGCAAATTTCTTTATTAATGCAAAGGTGACTTGGTTTATCGTTACTGTGACAAACGAAAACACTTTATTTGATGAATCCTTAAAGAAAATTTAAATTAATATCAATCAAGAGAAAAGTTATTGCAAAAATATATGTTGATCCCTAGACACTTTTGATGTGTGTATTAACATTTTGTATTTGGGAAATACCGACCTTTTATCTTGTTAACCAGTTTAATTAGTATTTTATAGATAGATTAGAGAATGTGCGCATTTGGTATTTTCTAACCTTCACGACATCACGATAACAGAGGCATGCAATGTATGAAAAAATACGAAGACCGTCCAAGATAATTAAACGTTCACTTATTTCTTTTTTTACAAAACATTGCAACACACATTCGATCTTAGTTAATGAAATAAAACATACATTCAATCTAGGAAACAGAAGCAGTTTGACATACAATGCCAACACAATTGATCGCAAGATTACGATGTAATAAAAGATTCGTCATCATCATCCATAACCTGACTTCACCCACTGCTGAGCATACCTATTTCACGTACCAATAATCGCCACACTTCTGTGCCAACTTGATCCTGGTTCTACCCACGATATCGTACAAGCGACACTTCGTCTTCTAGTCCTTGGACGCCACTTAGTCACTGCCTCACTCCATTTGTCGTCACTGCTCCTTGCCAGGGGCCCAATTCTGTAAATAACCAACCTGTCAAAAGTGTCTCGGTAGTGTGTAAGTAGTGTGTCAATAGACTAATCATTGCCATTTGGTATTCTACAATTTATTTATGATTGTTTTTACCTAACCTAACTTAATGTCTGTAGTGTGTCGATAGTGTCAATGTCGTATTGCTTAACTCAAAGTTACAGAATTGGGCCCCAGGTGACATGTCTGGCACTTGTTTGATTGATTTGAGTTCTATTACTGGTTTTCCGATGTTGAAAACCTGCGTGCATCTTCGGATGGGACTCGGGTCTATAAGTCTTATGCCAAGCATAGAACGCTCCATGGCTCTGGAGTGTGTACATTTCAGCACGATATTTCATGGTGGACAACGATCTCCAACGTTTGCAGAAGGGTTTGGATTGCTGAAGATGTCGGCCATAAAAATAAGATTATACTGAATAGATTTGATGTATAGACTGTCTATCTATACATCAAATCAATTGCAATGATTGTTGCAACTTTCACTATGGGAACAAAACTGAAACCGCGGTAAAAAAATCAGCTGTTCCATACATTATGCTCGCATAACTCGTCAAAATGTAGGGAACAGCTGATTCTTTTTTCCCGATTTCATATTTGTTCCCATAGTGAAAGTTGTTCATAATGATGAGTACAATAACCCCTTAAAATAATGCCCATGAATTCAATTTCACCCTGTATTATGTATATGTAAATAATAGGTATGTTACAGAAACTCGGCATTTACGATAAAAAAACATTTGTTTCATTCCTTTTCAAGGTAAGTTACCTTAGTTACCTTTTTATTTTTTTATGAAATATAACATTAAGGCGATTCTCACACTGCCCCGCATGATGCAGCGTAGCGCGTGGATGCGTGTTCTTCCGTTGCTTGTAAGTATCTCCGTTTGTATGGAAAACACGCACAGTCTAACACACAGAAAATGCATCCACGCGCGTTCATGCGGATCACGCGCATACACGCGGAGAAACATGCACCCCCGCGCGTAGGTGCGGGGCGAGACGCAAGGTATGGCACACCGAATCCCGCAGTGCCGCGCGTGATTTTGAATGGGCGTGACGTGTGTGTTTGAAAATGGATGAATGAATGGACGACCACCACAGAGAACGGCGAATAAATGAGAGCCGCCGTGCGTGAATCTACAAAACGCACCTACGCGCGTGAGTGCGCAAAAATCCCGCACGATGATGCAGATCTGCACTCCCGCAGGAACGCGCGTAGGTGCGTCGACACGCAATATGCAGCATGATGCGGGGCAGTGTGAAAATCGCCTTATGTTTTTCTTTACTTCAGGGTTAGTCCAACTTTAAAAGTAGTTTATATGAGTAATACACATGAGTGCTTTCACCCCTTGAACGTTTTCCAATTTATTCAAAGTCAACCTGAATATAATTAATTGCACCCACACGCTGTCACTCGTATCCTAAGTAAACAAATGTAATGTATCCGGGAATACTGTGATGTATCTCGGATATTTTTACGGAATATACCTACTCGACTTGTAATAAGTGCGTATTTTTTATACGACACCCCAAAAAGGAGGGGAAAGTTTTCAGGGTCCAGGTTTCCAAATCCATTCAGCCAATTGACTATTTGAAACGGTCAAATATAAAATATGAATTCACTTAGATAGAAGTCCGCTCGTCTTAAAAACTTCCATTACCGTACAGAAATAAGATAGGTATTATGCGAAGACATAATTGTAAAATTGCATTTAATGCTAATCAGTATATCATTGGATTCTAAAATTCTGTGACGGCACATTGTTTCATACAAATCACTTAAAAATTCCGCGTTTTGACAGTTCATAAAAAGTAACGTTATTGAATACCCTTTCAAATACTCAATTGGATAACAAACATAACTTTTTTGTCTTTGTCTTGCAGTTATTTCATGTATTTTGTTTTTTCAATAGATCTGATGATGTACCAGGCATACCTCGGAAAGTAAAGAACAAATTGTGCTACGTAAACTTCAAAGATGAGAGGAACCATGTGAACAAGACGACTGATTTGAAAATGATATACTTTGTGACACCCACGTACCCACGTCCAGAGCAAGTGCCGGAGTTAACGCGGCTTGCACACACACTGATGCACGTCCCCCGCCTACACTGGATTATAGCTGATGACCAGCTCGGCTGCTCGGATGTAGTTTATGATATATTAAGGTAAGATAAATTCATCAACTACTCTATTGAGGCTAGGTTCTTCAATCTTCGGCCTAGTTGGACTTTGAAACGCTACCTCCGCTTCCCCTAAATACAACGTGACGTAACGTTTATCTAACCTATAACTTGTATGTTTAGTGCACACTGTTAATATAAGTTGGTTATTAAATAAATAAATAAATAAAGTAATTCGTTACGATATGTCACCGACCATTTCACGAACAATCCATGCCACAGTATACTATACTTGCAGTTGATCAATTGAATTTTAGGTTCTTTTTTTACAAGCTTTATATAAGTTTCACCTATCCCGGTGTCTGTAATGGAATCTTGAAAGTTAAATTTGACCCACTTCCCGGATTCCGGATTTTCTCCCTTACCTATGTGTTTCGTTCGAACCCAAGCAGACGCTTTACTTCGTATTTTCATCACCACTGCTCTCAAAACGGTGAAGGAAAACATCGTGAGGAAACTGGCATATTCTAGAAACAAAAATTTGAAGACATGTGACATCCGCTAACCCGCACTGGGCCCGTGTGGTGGATTATGGCACACACAGGAGGCCAGTGTCCCAGCAGTAAGAACATTACAGGCTGATTATTTATGTTATGTATGGGTGTAGGTTTACTTTTCAGGTCATCAAATGACACCTCTCGTTCTGGGAGGAGTGGAAGGGAGTGTCAAACTCTTTAACTGACTTAAACCCATCCATGATCCGTAAGGACGGACGGCGTTACCGCTAACTCTTTCGGACAATCCCGCTGCTTTGTACCTAATGGTCGTTTTCATATTAACAGTAAATGACACCAACCCGATATCGATACCGATAAATATATCCCATCGACAAACTTAAAATAGTAGTTGAAAAACTTGTTCTCCCATACGCTCCAACTGCAAACTTAAGTTTTGTTTAACATGTACCTATTATTTTTTCTTTTATTTCATTTCAGTACAACTATTAAGTACATTTTTAAATATTTTTATAAAAAGTATAAAAAAAATAGTAGTAGCCTACCGGTATCGGGACCATGGACCAAGCTACCGGTGGTCAGGGCTCCTGCGAGAGGAACCTCCTAACTATATGCGCCGTGTCCAAGAGTACCACTTTCTGGATCAAGATCTTGATCTAACTGTCTAACGAGAGGTTCTTCATATGTTGGTTGAGGCTCTTGGCTACTATGCCATTGGCCGTCAAGACTATCGGCACAATGATTGCTGTATCCACATCCCACATGTCGGCAACTCGCGAGCCAGGTCAAGATACCATGTTATTATTATTTATTTTAAGACCATAGAATTTTTCATAGGTTTTCCTGTAATTTTATGTAAGTATAGAGCTACTATCTGCACTTTGTTCTAAATTTAGGTTAAGTGTTTTTGGAGATAGGGGGGATAAATTATCAATTTTCGTCTATTTTCATAAATAACTTGTACACACACGTTTTTCTTGCCGTGAAAAACTACGGTTTATTCGTTGTCGGCATGGTCGTCAGCATCACTTACGGGAGCTTGTTAAAACAAAAAAAACCATGTCGTGAAGAAGAAACCGAGTTACAAGTACAGTAAACCCTTTCATTAGATATATCCCACGGTACAATTTGCTAAACTTATTTTTTTTATCTTATTCGCCTCCCAAACATGTTCGATATTCATTTGTTTTCATAACACGTTCGTGTTTGGGTCACAGAGATTCTTAGGTGTACCAAATTTCAACTTATTTTATTAATTTATTATCGGTCCATTAGAGTCGGAACAAACTGGCTGTGACAGACGGACAGACAGAGATATGAGTGATCAGAGACATAAGAAACCCTAAAAAGTGAGTTGGAGTCTCATTTTCTACGAATTCTATGGGAAAAGTTGTCTGTTCATTGCTCGATACAATATGCTTAACCGTTTAAGCACTATGTGTACATTACGGCGCAGAATGACCCTGACTCGCTGATCAGAACGAATTAAAAATGTGAGACTGAAAGACTAAGCTGTCAGTAAATTAAATTAAAAAGTTATATTATATTTCATGTAATGGCCAGGCCATTAAAAAGTTTTTAAATCTACGTTGGCCAATATCAACTATGTGTTTGATAGTTTTTGTTATACTCACATAAAATTATATCACATTCCAGGCGTTCGGGTCTACCCTACACACACTTATCAAGCCCAAAACCGTATACCTACAAAGAAAGTAATTTCCCTCGAGGAGTGTCGAACAGGCGAGCATCACTGACGTGGCTCCGAGAAAACGTCAACAATGGAGTCCTATACTTCGGTGACGATGACAACACCGTTGACCTGCAACTCTTCGATGAGATAAGGAATACGAAGAAAGTGTCCATGTTCCCAGTTGGTCTCATCGGGAGCTATGGAGTGTCCACACCGGTCGTTAAAGACGGAAAGGTAGTAAAAAAAGGTTTTATTTTAATATTTATGAGGTTGTTTAGTGCGATTTCTATCTACTGGGCCACCCAGGACGCCAGTAGCCGACCGTGTCCACCCGACGGCTACATTCCGCCACAATCCGGGCGCATGCGCGCGTAGTCGCGTATCCGCTAGCATGCTCTCGGTTGGAAAAAAAACAACCGACTTCCGAAAAAACACTACAAAGCTTGCCCTTTATGTTCCAGGGTAACGGAAACCCCTTCGTACAATCCCGCTGACCCGGACTTCTTTTGGAAGTCGGTGTCTTTGGTTTTGTATCTTCGGTTTTTGCCACGGACTTTAAATCATTTTTCACTTTGTAGTGTTTTTCCGAATGTGTGTTGATATTTGTTTTCAAGTTTTTTTTTCAGTTTTGAGTTTTGGTCCCTACCTACCCCACAGTCTCCACACCAATTCGTCTCCATAGCTAAACTTGCTATGTAAACAACAACCTTCAGAAGTACTATAATATCATCTACTAAAAAAAAAGTGGATTAAATTCGTATTATCGAAGCTAACTCTAAAACTATTCAAGCGAAGTAATAAAATTTAAATGAAGTATACTTCATTTAAATTTTGAAGAAAAATAAAAGAAGGAGGTTATCAATTCTAATTCTATTCTTTTTCTGTTTGGTAACTAAAAAAAAAAGTGGATTAAATTCGTATTATCGAAGCTAACTCTAAAACTATTCAAGCGAAGTAATAAAATTTAAATTTTTTAGTTACCAAACAGAAAAAGAATAGAATTAGAATTGATAACCTCCTTCTTTTCTTGAAGTTGTTTAAAATGAAGAATCCAAATTTCCATAATCCTATAATCCTAAAGAGTATTTACTAGATTCTCCTCATGGTCCTCAAATATGGCCACACATTTCTAATACACCCTGTCTATTATAAAATAACATCACAAAACAAACTCATAATAAAATGTTTGTAGGAAATTGTTATAGCTCATTCTCGTTTTATGAAATTCCAGGTGGTGGCGTTCTTCGACTCCTGGCCGGGCTCCCGAACGTTCCCCGTGGACATGGCTGGCTTCGCCGTTAACCTCGAGTTCTTGAAGCCCTCCGCCTCCATGCCGTACATCGCGGGACACGAAGAAGACAGGTTCTTAGTAAGCTTAGGGTTAAAACTAGATGAAATAGAACCTCTTGCAGCCAATTGCTCAAAAGTGCTTGTATGGCATACAAAAACAGCGAAATTTAAGAAGCCATCTCTAAAAATTAATCTCGAAAATTTTGATAATTCCCCTAAATACGGTGACTTTGTTAGTTTACTTAAAGAAACTTCGAGGTTAGGCATGGCGTACCTCAGCTCAAATAATGGAACAAAGACATACGTGATACGGAATCGGAGACAGTATGAGACCTCGCGTGGTCTACTGTAGGTAGGTACTTATCTGTAGAGCAAATCATTATGCATATGTTTTTTGAAATAAGTATCAATCTGTAGTCGACCTTTTAATTGCGATACCTCTTCTAATAACAATTTCCAGTCAATTAAAGATTTACTATGGTTTAAAGTAATGTCACGTAGACAAATGTACTCGTTTTTTACGTGTAAGTGACAATCAACCTTAGGATGACTAAGCAATTACGTATTTATTTTAGGATCTTAAACCGAACGCGATCAGAACATCTTAAACGCGTTCTCTTAAACGTAGTTTATGCGCTGGTCGCGTTCATTTCAGTTTTATTGGTGCATTCCACCCTTAGTAAATTAATTACTAACCCAAAATTCAAAAAACGCGTACGTACCGTAGCAGTTTAGAAAACTAGGAAATAATTATACCAAATATATTATTTGTATTTAAAGGGCAGATAATAAATTGAGGAAACGATATTTGTATCCGTCTACGTCTTAAACACGGACAGTACCAGTGGACCAGTTTTCACCCTTACGGCCTGAGCAATAAGGTTGTAAAGTGGTCAACCACCACAGTCCGCTATATAGCACATGCATGATTTGTTGTAGGCTATGAGGGAATTTTATGGGTTCCGTATTTGGCATTGGGCTACGGAACCCACGATTAATTGTCTGTTTATAAATAATACTATCTACGCCGTCTTCTCTTAAAAGTCGGAGCGCCGGAGAACGTGATCATTAACACACTCATATTATAATGGCGAAAGTTTGTGAGTGTGTTTGTATTTGTTACTTTTCACGCCAAAACTACTGAAGGACCTCGACGACACCTACTAACAAGGAGGCTCGAAGTAATTTCATATAGATATAATTACGTTAATAAATAACTTAAACCATAGACTCTTCCACTTTGGTCGGACAAAACCGTAGGTATTGCCATACTATCCATTTTTACGTTAAAAAAATAGGATGCGCGCTTAAGAAAACTGAACAAAGAGACACCCTTCTGACGTCGTCTATTTGCAGATCGCCGGAAAATTATACCATGAATAAACTGCACCAAGTAAATAACATAGATAGTAAATTTTTGCTATAAAATTGGTTTCACGTAATACTATGAACCTAAAGTAAACTAAACAAATGTTTACTCCGTATCAAACTTTAGCCTCGCGAGGCAATAAATAATGCCGAGCCTACCTACTTTTCGCCTTAATAGATTAGGGCAAACGAAACACATGAATAATTTGTTTATATTATGTCGTATCAGCTGCAAACTAGAACAATTCTCACAAAATGAATTAGATGCTAGGAAAATAGAAACTGAACTTGGATACTTTACATATCTCGTTTTTGAAGTGAAACTTCTTTATCGGGGTTGGAAATAAATTTAGTGTAACATTTTTTCGTTACGCGTCACATTTTTCCGTTACGCGCCATCTTCTTATCCCTACCACGCGTGATTCGAAGTATACTTTCTCCAGCGGAGTAGGGATTGGTATTACAATAACAACAACAAACAACAACAACTACAACAACAACAACAACAACAACTTTATCTAATTTAACTTTATTTAACCAATTTCTGTAAAGTTGCATATAGTAAATTATTTTTTGAAAAATAACGTCATAAAGAAGTTTCACTTCTTACAGTACTCCCAAATTAATAATGCACATGCAGATCTTCGCTAATTGTCCTATTCCCGGAAACACCCGAATCATTGAATCGTTCGAGTCCTAAACAATGCACTTGCATTTTGCGCCTTGTTCGAAAGAAATAGGAGTCAATATCATGTGTACACATCGGAAACAATTCGGGCGGTCGGCGGCGGTCGGCCGTCAGTCAAAGGTCCGTCAGTCGTCTTTATATATTGGTGGTGACTGCACGTGTTCTCTCTGTATGGAATTATATAGAGCTGCTATTACACACCCTTCTTGGTTTTGTTTTCAAAGGTGAATTTAATTTCAACTTTAATTATCTTATTCAAATTTAAACAATCAATTTTGTAAAATAGGTAAATAAACTACCATTTTTCACTTTTTTAATATTAAAAAATTAAAAATACCTACGTTAAATGCATATTAAGTACTAGAAAAAACATTTTAAAATCAGATTTAGGCTTATATAAATTACAGCTCGCTATTTACTTACATGGAATTATTGAATCAAATTTCGTTACCATTAAATCATTATTTATCTCTTTTAGCACAAAACACATAATTCTACTATATTATGCATGAAGAAAATGCACTTAGCCACTCTATATACATATCGTCTGCCGACGCTCGGGGAATACGACTGTTGCCGAATAGTGGCGAAGATTTCTATGCGCATTATCACTTTGGGAGACCTGTACGAGTGTACGCTAGTACACGCACACATTTTTCTTTCTAGTAGTTTTCACTCGCTGAGTCATCTAGATTTTTTGTTATCGGGTTTGAGATGTCTATAGTTCACTTAAATGAGAAATATTAAGCTAATTTAAAAACAATATTGTGGAATCGTACATTTCTGGCAAAAATATTACAATATACAAAAAAATTCTAAAAGTGTAGGCTGAAAAGTAAACATACACGACCCATATACATAATATACGACCCACGAATGAAATACGAGTCAAGTAACCCAGTGCGCGTTTTCCGAAGAATTATTCTCGCGCATTCTCGGTAATTCCCGCAGTTAGAAGTTTCTATCTAGTTTGTACGTTACACAAAGTTCATTATGGTTTGTACAACAAAATATATCGCTTCCATTCCGTGCCAATGTAAATTGAGCCCTAGATGGACAGGATTAATCTGTAGATATTTGTCTGTTCTTCTTTGTGTAAAATGTTTGAATCAGTAAACATTATTTTCTGTGATATTCTGAACTGCTACGGTTGTGTACGAAAAAAAAACGGATCTCGTAAATTGGTTGTGTTATCAAAGTTCTTATCAATAATCTCACTGCCGTCATCCTGTAGGTATCGTCTATTGGAAATAGGAGCTAGTGACAAAGTGACATTCCATCAGCTATAACGATAATGGAAAAGTGAAAGTTGTATAGATATTTCATAAGCTGCTGAAAAGCTTATGTCAATTCTGTCAAAGTCTTTGTAGAAATGCGAAACTCTTTGAAAGCTAGTGTCACTTTCCTAGGCCCTAGATAGCTGTGTTTCGCTTCAGGAGAAGGAAATCTCAAACTAATTTATGTATTGATCTGTTTCAAAAGTATGTGATGAAAATGAAAACCAATAGATCAGAAAAAGTACATGTGGATGCCAATTAATAGAGCCACTAACAAATCAGTGATTGGATTTGATTACTTTAGTATTTGGACCTGTAATTTTAAT
The DNA here is from genome assembly GCA_951799385.1 of Hyppa rectilinea. Taxonomy (NCBI): domain Eukaryota; kingdom Metazoa; phylum Arthropoda; class Insecta; order Lepidoptera; family Noctuidae; genus Hyppa; species Hyppa rectilinea. The sequence continues at coordinate 5,930,318 of OX637300.1, read as the reverse complement.
TATAAATCACTTTAAAGATTTGAAGACATTGCGCTCAACGCCACGCTACAAATTTATTTCTTCTTGTTATCATGAATCTCCCAATATCTATGGTGTCTTTTAATTTGCTTCGTGTCAATAAATACGCACGAGAGCTTCAATTTTTAAGACAACTATATAAACAATGACAAAAGTAATTATTTAATTGTTTATTTCGGGATATAGTGTTGTTACCATTGTCACATATTTGTGTCGTTAGCGTACAGGGCATGCGTTTGCTTGTCACGTATACGTGACAATAGCGTTTAAAAGGTTAATTTTAATAACTCGACTATCGATGGTTTTGCAATAATTGTTGGGTGAGAAATATATATATATATATATATAAATATTTTAATTGATTCCTTTTTAGTAAGAATGTAACCAGACCAAATTCTTGTTTACATTTTCATCAAATACTTTGAGAACAGTCTCACAAACTGTTGAATCTGGCCTAGATCTGACTCTAATTTATTATTAAGGAGAATGCAATTACTCGCGAGTCTCTTATTGTTAAGTGCTAGTATTACTAGGACCAATCTCGATAGGTAGCCTATCTCGACACAGATTTATGTTATAATACTGTAATCTGACCAATAATACTTACTATTACATATTTCTCATAGACATGTATTTAAATTTGAATGTAAAATGTATTTAAATTTGAATGTAAATAACACGTTCTATACAATGTTTGCAAACTAATCTAGTAGTGGGTTTCTAAATCATAATTCGTGTTTAATAAATTAGCTTAGTACGTGAAAAAATTAAGAATTAAAGACATAAATCATACCATTAAGAGTAGGGTTAAATAAAAACCATTGTGATCATTAGATAGAGAAATAAATTATTCATAATTGGATCAAGCGAAAGATTTTCACTAGTTTTACGGGGATTTTACGTATATTTGTTTTACATTGATTTTAGGATTAGCATTTTTCGTAAGTAAATATTAAGTGGGTATCAAAAATCATTTGTAATCCAGTCAATTGTTTAATTTAATGTTTATTTTACGTGAACAAATACTTAAATCTTTACATCATATAGTATAGAACAGTCAGTCGGAATACGTATTTCGGTAACTAAATATTTTGGTTGTAAACTTTATCGTAATTCTATTAAAATGAGCATCGTCATGATGATGAGAAGTAGTTCTCAAAATGGTTGTAGGAACGTGTCCCGCGGTGATACGGAGTAGCTTCTCATTGTAACAGCCATTAGCCAACAGGTTTGTTTCCGAAAGGATCTGTCGACATTTTGGATAGATGATAAAAAGGCCTAAGACGTGGTGCCATATAAATAGCTGCTGGAGGATACTGGAGTTCTATAAAGCTCTGCAGTTTCGTTATCCAGAATGTCGAAATTTCAGAGCACTAGCGAACGGTTAAGGACCGAGCGAGACATATTTTAGGACGATAAATTGAATCCTCTTTGGTTCTGCTTATCCTTAAACCTTTTAAGCACACTGCTGGAAGATTAGGTCCATGCTATACGATGAAAGAAGGTGCGGCCTTTAACGATGGTCATGCCGGTTTTGATGTATTCTTTCGGCATACTGAAATGGACTTGGCCTGAGCCCTGGGTGGGACTCGTTCGGGATAGGAAGAGACTGATCTATCATTAATGACAGGACTATTACTGCCAATAAGCCAGACCTAGGGATGATAGATCGATTAGAGCGTCCCACAATGGTTAATGATCTAGCGGTCCCGCATGACGAGAACCTCGTAAGAGGTGGAAAGATGCTCTGATCAAGTACCTTGAGTTGACTCGCGAGGTGGTTGACATGTGGGATGTGGATACGTCAGTTGTGACGGCCAATGGCATAATAGCCCAGAACCTCGACCGACACCTTAAGAGCGTCACATTAGGCAGCTGGTTCAAAGACTTGATGCAGAAAGCGTCACGTATCGTTAGGAAGTCCCTGTCTTAGGAGCCCCAGACCACTGGTAGCTTGGGCCCTGTTCCCGATACCGATCAGCTACTTCTTTTTCTATATCTTTAAATAAATGTTTTTATAAAAAAACTGATACAAATTGTAAATATTTATGTTTAAAAAAAAACTAAGCAATATTTTGTATAAAGTTTAGTCTATCTTCTAACTCGTTTTTGTGTAAAGGAGAAGAGAATGCTACTTAACTGTTTGAACAAATGCTAGTCCGAAAACCACAGCACGGAAAAGCCGCGACAGACACTGCACGAGACGCATTGTCAACACTTCTCATACAAACCATAAATACATCAGTCAAAGCCTAGTGGTGTGGCAGTCGTACTGTCTTAGGTCTCGAGTTCCAACCCAAGGCACCTCTGACTTTTCGGATTTATGTGAGTATTGTGTAATTGTCACTTACTTTAAAAACTGTGAAGGAAATATCGTGACAAAAACCGGCATGCCTGAGAGATATTTCTCAACGGCACGTGTAGCTAAGTCAGAGGGCTTCGGGCAGCATAAAACTCTTGCTACCAGGTTAGTCTGTACCCACACGAAAAAACCATAACCAAGAGTTTGCTCCCTACTAACTGTTTTCTCGTTCTACGCCACAAATAGGGTATTTGACAGAGTAGTCAATAATGTTACTTTTTATGAACTGTCAAAACGCGGAATTTGTACATAATCTGTATGAAATATTGAAATGTGGCGTCACAGTTTTTTGGAATCAAATGGAATACTTATTAACATTAAATTCAATTTTACAATTATATCTTCGCATAATATTTAATTTCTGTATGGTGATGGAAGTTTTTAAGACAAGCGGTCTTTATTCTATGTGATTTCATATTTTATTTTTGACCGTGTCAAATAGCCTATTACGAGAGACCTGACGGCTTTGATCAAGGTGGTCCGTGGTTTAATAATAAATAATAATAAAATTTTATTTCAGACATAAATACTATTGACTTTTGTCGTTTCATTATACATTGTTTTTTGTTTACGAATTTAATTCTATTGCATATTATTTTACTGTTTTTTTCACTTGCTGTGAATTCCTTGCTTTCTTTGTTGTGATAAGTAACGTTGCAATACGTAAATCTATTTTAGTTTTATTATGTTTACGTCCAAGGTAACTGTTAGTCTTCAGATTATAGAGATAGTATTGATGATTAACCTTATAATGTCATTTTGTTTGCTAATCGAAATAAGCTTTCTACGCCTAAAGCCAAAGTCAAAACATTTATTTTACGGAAGCAATTAACTGGCATTTTCGACGTCAATATGTACAAGAAAATTTAATTGTTTCTAGTTGTCCCTTCCAAAAGGTAGTTAGTATGGAGAAGTACTATAAAAGATGAGAATATAAAATATTTTTTTTAGTAAAGTAGTCTTTTTACTCATTGTTTTTTTGGCACCCAGATACATTTTGCGATTCAAGCACCTGATAAAAGATGTTGTTATTTAAACCAGTACATTATTTGATCTAAGCATAATAATAAGATACTTACTCATTAAATTGGCACTCACTACCTCATCCTGTACAAAAGGATACACAGACTATGAACTTACTTTGACATGCTGATAAGCTATCATGATTTTTCAACTAGGATTAGTCTTTTATTCAGGCCGGAAATCCCCAAGTACAATTCAGTGTGTTAGGTTAAACGAGGGACTTACTTTCAGGGGGTACTATACTCATTAAAATGAACAACTTTGACTATGGAACCATATCTGAAATCATGAAAAAAAATCAGGTGTTCAGTATTTATGTTGGTATAATTCGTCAAAATGTATGGAATTACTGATTTTTTTTCATTTTTCAGATTTTTGTTTCAGTTGGTCTCATGGACAAAGTGGTTGATTTCCACGAGTACTATACAACCTGAAAGTATGTCCCTCATTTAACGTAACACACTGTATACTACACAAGCATGCGTTTCTGTGAAAATTTAACACTTATAACTGCGCGGTGAAACTTCACAGGCTTTTTTGGTATCGATTATACACGTCACGAATATTGGCTACAGCAGACTAGCTACTTTAAGCATCCTTTTTAGAAGCTAAATGCGTCAGTACAGGCGCAAAGTCGCCGATCGCCGCTGCTAAAAGTAGCTAGTCTGCTGTGCCCCTAATTTTTTTTTCTTAATATTCGTCCAAACTCTCGGCGAAACGACGAATATTCGGCCGAACAATGTGTGATGTAAATTAAGATTCATGTTTATAACTATTGAAACACAACACGTGTGTTAAATTAATATTAATTCTATCTTTGCCTACGTATTTTTTTATATTAATTTCTACTTGACACCAACACGCGTTCCTAAGATAAAAGGTCTTGACAGACTAACAGGTAGACAGACGGACGGACCACGAAGTGATCCTATAAAGGTTCCGTTGTCTTTTAGAGGTACGGAACCCTAAAAAACTAAAAGTGAACTGTCATAGATACCATCGGGTCTGTGAAGTTATTCCAACAGATTAAAAAAACTTAAATTATATACATAGGCCTATTATTATTGTTAATTTGTTAGGGTTGTGTATAATTAAACTGAAATAATATTTACCACGTGTAAAGCACTTAGTATGTATCTTGTTTTAGTTAGGTTTCTCATTGTGATCCTCCGTTTTGAAATCAATAGTCATTTATTTAAAGTAGACTGAGAATCGGCACTTTTTGAACGTTAAAATAACATAAGACAGTCGTCCAACGCCCGCCCTTCACCACTTCCTAGTGCTTTAGCTGGGAAGAAGCAATGGCGCAATAAACTTCAGTAGCACAGCTGTCTGTTCAGTTAGGATTTGTTTTAACACTCCATTCACTATAACTGCTGCTGCCATTTAATGATACTCTTTCGAATGAAATTACAGTGACAACTTTATATTTTTCCAACTTATTTCACATCAAGTACTGCTTTATATCTTACGCTGAAACATGTTAAATGTACTTAGACTTTACTTATGCTAAGTACAGTGAGAGTTTCATACGAATTATTTTAATACGTATTAATAACGTTTAGACTTGTATGAGAGAAGATTTAATAGATACCATCATAGAAAAGTAAGTTGGGAGTCTCATTTCCTTCGAAATGTATGGGAGAAGCTCAGCCTTATTAGTCTAAGTTGGGCCCTAATTGAACATTACTGTAACAATGCATCAGTAAACTGACATTGTTAGGCAATTTCTACTTTCTGCAACGTTTAAAATGCTTACAAATGACATGTAAGTACGGACGGCAGCACTTCAAAGCTATCCCAAACTGTCAAATTTTCCCAATTGAAAATTAACCTTATTCCTTAAATGTAATAAAGTTGAAAAACTATTAAAGAAATTTGACAGATTGGGGTAGCTTAATGTGCTGGCTTTTGTACATAGATATTATCATAGTTATTAGTATTCTAAATATTATTTAATTAAGAATATATTTTTCTTTATATTTTATAATCCGCCGCTCATACCAAAAAGGCAAAAAGGAATTTAAGACTAATTTAGTTTTAGTTAAAAATGTTATAAGTTCTTCCCGAGAAAAATGATCTTCAATGCTTAAAAATTCCAAAACATAAAACTGTAAATTGTATTCAATGAAAAGAAGAAATCAAATTATAAATAAGGTATACATTTCCAGGCAAAGAATGTATTATATTCTTTGGGATTATATTATTAAAAAATATTTAATAAGAAATTTAGTTTGTAGCTATTTCTTTTTGTTATTCGTCCTTTGTACAGCCGGCAGTATACCAAGTCACCACAAACTGTAATCTCAATCGATTTTGAATTTAACTTTCAACGTGTATGTATGCGTTCCTTTTCACAGGTGAAACTCGCTCTTAAATAGGTAAACATGAGGTTGGGGATAATCGGCCTTAATTGTGTATAACAAACAGATAATAACTTATCTTTAGCTTATTTTTTGAGGGGTTTTGGTAACCTTTTACACGGCTTAATTAGAGTATGTTGGGCTTGAGAAGAAATATTAGTGAAAAGGCTTTATTTTTGTACTGCCTCGCTTTCAATACATAACCTATTCATGTATGAAAAGTTCTTGCACAGTCACGAGCTGTTTAATTCAGTAACACCAAATATTGTTCTAAAAACTTAAACTACAAGACACTGTTGTACTTACATTTTGTGTAGGCTGTGTTCCAATTCTCATAAGACATAAACCTAGGGTTTTCAACATCGAATGTAATAAACATAATCTCATTAATATTGTTGTACAAATAATTGATAGATGTTATTATGTGCCATGATCTATATCCACTTTGTATGTTCTTGAAACGGAATGTGTTCCGTTATTTTATAGAGATATAGGACATATACTATAATCGTCTACAGAATATTTAATGAATTTTTCATAATTATGTAATACAAAATTCTAAAAAAAAAACGCTTTATTGATACTAAATACTGGTGAAAATTGAATTCTAAATGTCTTAGATATTTAACAGTTTTTAATAGTCAATGTCATCATTTTTAATGAAATAAGTATATTATGCGTCGCTTTGACTGTGTATTCATAACGGGATATTATCAGTTTTAATTAAAATAAATAAATAAACGAGTATCAGAATAAGTAATTAGGGGGAGATTTTAGCAACGTGAGATATCTTTTAACCTTAAAATAAAACTGTCTTTTTGACAAGTTTTCATATAAAACCAGCCAAACGTGAATTAAATACAAAGTTAAAAGATATCCGAGGAAAGATAGGAAAATCAAACCAATATCATAATATTTGCATAATTATTTTCTGCATGTTAATATTATTTGGTAGGTAGGTACTATGTTCTATTGCCGGCTTTTACTAACACAGGGAAAAAATAAATAAATAAAAGTGGATTTTCATCGCTCAGCTATACAGTTGAAAATCCAGCAGAGCATTAATTAAGTGTCACCTAGTGTTATGAAAACGGGCAATAAATAACTTTAATAATCTTGTGATCATAATAAATACGTGTCAATACTGTAGTTGGTAATACATGATGAACATGTTGAACATATTTGGGATTTGTTTTATTACTTTTGTTATTATTTAATTGTAATTATTTTATAAATGATTCGAAACCTGTTTAATAGGGTATTTGACAGAGTCGTCAATAGCGTTACTTTTTATGAAATGTCAAAACGCGGAATATTTACGTGATTTGGATGAAATATTGAAATGTGTCACAGATATTTGGGATCAAATGGAATACTTATTAATAAGAAATTCAATTTTATAATTATAGGTATCCTCGCATGATATTTAATTTCTACACGGTGATGGAAGTTTTTAAGACGAGTGGTCTTTTTTATATGATTTCATATTTTATTTTTGACCGTGTCAAATAGCCATTAAAACGTTTCATAGTTGAGATAAATTTACCCCAAAAACTTTTTTGCGTGTTCATTTCATTGGTTTAAAAATGACTACCTAATAAGTAGAACGGAACAAGAAAAACGAATAGAATAATGATTGGATTTGGCAAACGTAAATTTAGGTTTAGGATAGTGTTTAATTAATAAATATTCGGGCTTCAAGAATCTTTACGGTTGTGGTACGATGATATAAGTGAGTATTGTGCTCAAATGTGATTCGAAATTAGTATGTATTATTCTTATTTATGTTACTCCAAAATGTTCGTTATTGTTTCACATGTAACTAGTCGTTGATAAGCAATATTATGTTATCTTGTTGTACCATAAACAATCATTAGTGGTACATTCCAGTTTATCTTGAAAGAAATAAATACAGCGTAAAAAGATAAAGGAGTTTTATTTTATTCATTTATGTAGATACAAAGGATCATCTGGATACAAAGGACATCTTGCTCAGTTGCGCTGAATTTTATTTAACTTTGCTTTGTACGCCGACAACTCGGCGTTGTCCCAGTGCAATGTGACGTTGTTGAAGAATCTAGAAACAAATTATCGTATAAATCTAAATGAATAAACAATTAAGTGTTTTTTTTTCATTTCGTAATTAGTTTACTACCCTAGACTGAGGAGCTCGTGGCTAAGTAATAACAGCCGCACGGATCGTTCCATCAGGTTTAAGGTACGCTTGCCGGGGTTGGTCTGTGGATGGGTGACCATCTTCAGATGTCGAGACTCCAGTGCTTCAAAAACACGTTAAGCCGTTGGTCCCGGCTATCATTCGTGGATCTTTGACAGCCAGTCTTACCAAGGGGTATCGTATTACTCAGTTAATGACTGGGTTATGGAGGTCAGATAGGCAGTGGCTCCATGTAAAATATTCAGCTGCATCCGGTTAGACTGGAAGCCGACCCCAATATAGTTGGGAAAAGCCTTTATAACTGTCAATAATAAAATTTAATTACATATCGGGTAAAGAGATTAAATTTTGCCATACATAATATCTCAGCCCGGAATCTGGATTTGTGGCTTGTGCCCGGTTGAGGGCAATAGCCTCGCCCCCTATTACCTACTTGGGACTTACACTTAACTGGCATAAGTATGGGTGTACTGTGTGTGTATGTACACTTCTGCCCAATCCTTCGAGGATAACAGGCGGGAAGTTGTTATTAAGTATGTAATAATAAAAATGTTGACAATATTACTGCAATCATGACAAGTGGCGCCATCTGTGAATTCGCGTATGAAGTAAAATGAAGCCTAATCCTTCGTCCGTGCCCTATCCTAGATGTTTCGTGATTCCCTAGTAGTTAAATCTTCCTGCTAAAAGTAGATAGCGCTACTGGCTACAAATTATACATTGCACATGATACATTCATCTCTTTTATTTCCGCGTGGTCTCGAGATCCCTCGAACATTTGCATAATATTATGAAAGTTAGTATGTAGGTAGACACTACATCCATGCCATGCCGCACAGGACGATACTGTCAAATTAATATTCTTCTATATTCTTTGATATATTTTTATTGCTGATTGCTTCTCATTTCAAATACTAATTGAAACCTTTTTTGTTTACTTTTGTTAATCAAAAGGCTGAAACATAACTTAAAAATAATACTTACTTAACACTAGAATAAATAATACTACTATTGTGTATGACAATATGTATGAACGTGCCCAAAAGGAGTATGTAGGTATCGTTACAGGTAGTAGATATTGTGTAGTTCTGTCTACCCCCATGGGAAGCCTATATGTTCATAGGGTCAGTATACCTATGTAGGTAGTAGGCTATATACATTCTTAGCTCTGTATGTCCGGAGCTAAGCTCTGCGGATGTGATGAGGATGGGTATCGATTAACGATGTTGCAGTTGTAGAATTTATAACACCACGTTGCGGATGTGGATTTTGGTGGCACACATCCGCGAATGCGGATCTCAAGTCTTTTTAAAGGATTTGTCAAGTCAAGGCGGAAAGGTGAAATTTATAAGTTCTGAAGTTTTTTGCAAATTGCAGCTTTGTTTCGTTGCGTGTTGATCATAATACAATTCGCTAAAATAATCACCAAATTAAATGGTTGGTACCGGTATCTAAACACAATAACAGTGATAAAAAGTTTCCATCTTCAAAATTTTCATCCCCTTTCGGGGGTGAATTTTCGAAAACTCTTCCATAAGTTCGAATTCTTGTGCGTTTCATACTTCTACGTCGGTTATGGCTGTGCATGTGCGTTGCCTGTCATGCAGAGCAGTCAAGTGTAGGTACTCACCTTAATTGAACGTCATAAAGTACTTGTTGTTCGTGTTCAGTCAACCCGTTATCCAGAACGTCAATAGTGTCTCTTAGCTGTTCAACGTTGTAGAAACCGCATATGTTAGTGTCAATACCAGGTTGATTGAGTGTGAACCAAGTCGCTAGGCGAGCTAGTTCGACGTTCTGTTCCTAGAATGAGATAAGTAGATACGTTAAGGATTTTGGTCAACACGCATTTGTGACAGTCAGCATCAGTTAACGTAAAAGCCCTCTTGTATTTAGAAAAATAAGTTTAAAAATACCACATCATTCTTCCTTTTTCTCCGAACTTAGCAAAACGAAAAATCTGTAATAAATCTATTCAATGGTAATTGAAAAATATTTTTCCTACCAACTTAAGGAAATTTCTACGGGCGGGTGAGACTCGGTCTTTGCCAGTATATTCTTACAAGGGATTTTACTATCCGACTACCACTTACCACACACAAGTATTTCTTGAGTTTATTATTTCTAAAACAATGTCTCGAACCAAAAATTATCGCAAAATTAATATGACCAATTGTCAAGCGCGCAATAAACTATTGCGATTCTACGATTGATCCCCAGGAGCCAATCAATCAAAAACCTTTTTTTACCAAATTCAGACGAATACTAATTACACACAAATCTTAAATACAATATAGGTACAACCTAAAACTTATATATTATGTTCAAGTAGTAAAAAAAGGAAGAGCTAATTGGGCGTCAAAAAATTCGTCCCCATCGCTGTCAGTGGGAAATCGCTCAAAAGGCTGGTAGTGTTGCCACGTTGGATGGCAATCCTGATTCATTGACCTAACAATTAAATCGATCATTGGATTATTTCTAGGAGGAGTTCTATTACCAGCAGCGGACGTGTTAATAACGAAGACTTGTTACCTTGCAATAATCTGAAGCTCTCTTGCAAATGTCTTTGATGTCGGAGCTAGCGGGATGCCATGCCTGCGGACCATGGTTCGTGAGGAGACCCATGCCTGTGGCCGCTGCGTTGATCACACCCACCCCTTTGCTCTGAAGTTACAATATAAGATACGTGTGTTAACACGTAGGGACTTAAGCTATCAAAAACACCAATTTAAAGTTGTCTCTGGTGGAAAAAAGTCTTTACTCAGCCGCAGATACAAGAAAACAAAACAGCAAAGTTAAGATGGGGGAATCTAGACTGATTTAACCTTTTTACCGCCAAGTACAAGAATAGAAATTCCCGATTTTCGTGCCATTAGCACTGCGACTTTATATGAAGTTCTTCATCTTAACTATTTTATATATCTTGGCGCTTGGCGAGGCATCGCGTCCTGTGTACGTTGGCGATGAAAAGGGTAACAGAACAGCCGGTCTATTCTGTAATTATTCACCTAAGTTTCACGATGATATTTTTACAGAATCGACCAACAGTTGGGATTAGAGCTGACGTCACGCTCACTTCACCGAAGTTTCCACGGTGAGATTTTTACAGAATAGGCCCGCTGTTACGCTTCATTGTCGAGATAATATGTAACACCTATTATGTGGATACGAATAATAAAGCTGAAGAGTGTGATTTCTTTTGAACACGCTAAACTGTGGAACTACTAATCTATAACCCAATTCTTGAGGAAGGAAAAGAGAACAGTATCACGCTACGACCCTTAAAAACCGAGCATAAAGGAATTCTCCGCGGACAAATATTTAAGAGTTGTTGGTTGGTCCTTCTTGTCATACCAAAACCCCTCCGTGCCTCGTAAAACACGTTAAGCCGTTGGTCCCGGCTATCATTCGTCGCATATTTGCGGGGTGTCAGAAGCCCGAAAATCTGACAGTCTTACCAAGAGATATCGTATTACCTACCCAGTAACTGGGTTGTGGAATTGTGAAGGTCAGAAAGGCAGTCGCTCCAAGTAAAATACTGGTATCCAGGTGCATCCGGTTAGGACTGTAAGCCAACCCCAACATACAGGGTGGAATTTTGTAATGCCACCTGGAGGGAAAGTACCTACTCTAAATACTGTAGATAGCAAATATTATTTAAAGAAAACTTTCCTTTATTTTTGAATAGAAAGAAAACTGCATTCAAAGATTTTCGAAAATTCGCTTGCCACACCCGGGAATCGAACCAACTAAAATCTGTAAAATCGACATCCTGTACTTTTATTGCATTGATCGTTAGGATCAATTTCAAGGATGAAATCTTTCTAAGAAACATGATAAATTAAATGAGAGGAAAACCATGAAATCTGGACTTATAAATTCAATAATAATAATAAAAATTTATTTCAAGTACCAAGACTCATAGTGTTAGTGACAATAAAATACTTAAAACTATGTTATTATCTAACATACCTGAATTGCGGTCTGTGAGCCGCCATCCAGTGATGTATTATAGGGCCATCCACCCTACCGGCTATAGTAGCCACGAGGCTGAGTCAAGTTAAAGCTCTTTATGTCAAAGATCCATCTGTTTACTTATGTTACTTATTAATAATTATCATTGACGTGATTTATCCATTAAAATGGCAAGTTGCTATTTGGATAAGACGATTGAAGATTGGTACTAACGGTACAATCAGATGGCCTACGAGATCACCAGATCTCGACCCCTTTACATTTTTTTTTGTGGGGATATGTGAAAAATCTAATTTTCATTAAATCTTATGCGAAAATAACGAGTTGGGAGTTGAAGTTTAGAATACGATTTATAATATTCTCTACAACATGTTATTAAAGGTTGGTAAAATGGTAAACTAACTAATTAGTTGCTCGAAATGGGCTTCATTTTCTTGGATAAACATTTAGCAACTAATTAGTTAGTTTACCATTTTTTGTAAATAATTGGAATAATTTGAGATTTCATGGTTTTCCTATCATTTAATTTATCAAGTTTGTTCGAAAGATTTCATCTTGATAATAGATCCTATCGATCGATGCAATAAAAGTACAGGATGTACTTTTTGCAGATTTCAGTCGGTTCGATTCCCGGGTGTGGCAGGCGAATTTTTGGAAATCTTTGAATGCAGTTCTCTTTCTATTCAAAAATAATGGAATGTTTTCTTTGAGTAAAGTTTTCTATCTACAGTATTAAGAGTACTTTCCCTCCAGGTGGCATTACAAAATTCCACCCTGTATGAGTATGAGTAAAGGCTAGTTAGAATGAGATTGATTTTTATTGTAAAGATATAAATGACTAGCACTTTGTTCGCGAGGATTTTTTTTTAATATAGCCTATACGCTTAGGTACCTATAGGCAATGTAATTTCCCATTATTTAAAGAATTTTGGAAATTGGATCAGTTGGTTGGTTCCCAAGATTACCCCCTACATACAAACTTACAAACAAGCCTCGGGAATGGTGAGCTTGCCTCGACATATGGAATGTGAGATTTGAAGAAATATTTGTTATAGTTACTTAGTTGGGCCGCTGTTCTTATGCGGAGTATGTAGGTACGATCTTAATATAAAAATACCTTGCAGCTTGATGTTATTCCGTGCGGTGTTGTGTTGTGATGCATAAAAAGTAATATTTTCCCAAGACTATGGCACATTTTTCAATAGGCGATAACTTTTTTGATTTGTTTATCAATAAATTATATATTCGATGGCGTTGGTGCACGATCCACAAACATAATTAAGAAAAATGTGCATTGATGTTATACACGTTTGAAGGTAAGTAAAAATCGTTTCCTAACTAAAATGAACCAGGTATCAAGGTGTCTTTGTAAAGTGAGTTTGGGGCAAATCCGTACAGGGTAATCCGTCGGGTACTGCCTAGCAAGGGAGCCATGCATGGATGCAGTAACTTAAAGATAAAATTGCGCACAGCCGTAGGTATAGAATGGAAACCCGAAGAACTTGAGTTGCATTGCTTCCGCTGTTAACGGACAAAGGATCATGGGCTTATTGGACGTTCAACCAACAGAATCGAAATATATTTCAGCATAGCATAGATAGCAAATATTTCGTACTATATTTCGTAGTATGGCAACAAGTACAGAGGCCAGCACATCAAGTTACCACAATCTGTCAAATTTCTTTGATAGTATTTCAACTTTATTGCAAAGACATAAGGTTCATTTTTAATTGTGAAAGTTTGACAGTTAGGGATAGCTTGATGTGCTGGCGTCTGTACATAGCTAGCTGCCCCCGCGCGGTTTCACTCGCTGCACGGTTCCTATTGGTAGTCGCGTGATGTTACATAGCCTATAGCCTTCCTCCATAAATGGACTAACCCACACAAAAAAAAAACAATTCGGACCAGCAGTTCCAGAGCGCGTTCAAACAAACAAACTCTTCAGCTTTAAAATATTAGTATAGATGAGGTACCTATGAAATTCAAACAGGTAAACAGCGTTTGTTCTCGGGAACACGAATAAAAGCCTGAAGGTGGGCGGCAATCCTCTGCACCCTTTCTACCATCACCCGTGGCTTGCGTGGATTGTGTGTGTCAGGGAGTGGATGAAAAGTATAAAGCGATACGAAATATATTTAGTACTAGCTGTGCCTGCGACTTCGTCCGCGAGGAATAGTGACTTTTCGGGCAGCATACCTTAACAAATGTTCGCCGTGATTCTTTAAATTGACATAACTTTTTTATTTATGAACCGATTGACATGAAATAAACACTAAATATTAAGTGAAGCTTATTACAATATATTACTGAAAACCGCATCTAAATCGAATAAGCCGTTTCTGATATTAGCGTGCACAAACACACAGACAAACAGACAAACCGACAAACAGACAAAAAATAATTAATTACAATTTCGGGTTCGGCATCGATAAAATAACAACCCCTGCTACTTTTTTTATATATTTCCATTGTACAGACACCACTTTTCTACAATTTTATTATATGTATAGATCATTTGAATGATATTCAATTCATTCATCTAAGTAGTACCTACTACTCTAACAGTGTATCGTGAATATAGGTACGTACTTCTTTCTTTCGTGTCGTTAGTAACTAACCTAGTGTCAGAGTGTTCATGCTGTGGCCATGGGCCTCTGACTTAGGTTCACATGCTGTTGAGAAATATCTCTCAGACATGCTGGTTTTCTCACGATGTTTTCCTTCACCGATTTTAAGCAAGTTTAAGCATGTGATAACTATACAATACGCACATGAATCCGTAAAATCAGAGGTAGGTACTAATTCCATGCAATTTAAGAAAATACCTTAATTTTATGTGATTCTACATTAATATCCGCCATGCGCGTGTGCATTCAGTCACATTACGTTTAGGTATTGGCTACATTTCAAGGAATAATTTTCTTGAAGGCAATTTGCTGATACCGAAATATTTTGGTAACAACGATCCTACTTCTGATTCTACGGCAATCACTATTTATAATGGGACCTACATTTCATTGAAAACAGTTCGATCTTATATTTTATTTTATCAACCTTTTGGACTTCACTGCTCCTCAACCCCAGTAATAATGTAGATGAAACTCATGTCAACGTTATCTTACTATGGAGTAACTACTAAATATTACGATAGATTGAATTAAACAACAAGGCAAGGGGAAATCCCGTGAAAATGTAACTATTATACTTAATGTTTCGTTTGTATTATTTAGAATTAAGAAAAAGGGATCAATCTCAGCAAGTCAGCCTTTTCCCCACTATGTTGGGGTCGGCTTCTAGTCTAACCGGATTCAGCTGAATACCAGTATTTTACATGGAGCAACTGCCTATCTGACCTCCACAACCCAGTCAGCAACTGGGTAATACGATACCCCTTGGTAAGATTGACTGTCAGACTTTCGGGCTTCTGACTATTTGTAACAACCGTCAAAGATCCACGAATGACAGCCGGGACCAACGGCAACGGTTTAACGTGCTTGCCGAGGCACGGAGAAGTCTCGATATGTAAAGTAATTAAGAAAAAGTGATATACATTGCAACATAGGTGATTAATATCACCAACTTTTATTAATATTCTCTCAGCTTGTATTTTGCCTTAGCGTTCCAAGTTTACTCCACTTTCTCATATCTATTATAAACGTCTAATAAAGTATGAATTACTGGAAAGAAAAATGCAGTCGGAGGCATCTTTTTCAATTAAACATTTTACCTCCGGCTGCATTTTTTCTCATGCTCTATTTTTTATTACCGTTTGTTATTTTTAACTGTACAACGCTTTAGTTTATTTAAATCTGTTATGTTGTATATGTATCTGAAAGAAATAAATGAGAATGCAGAAGAAGTCGGGTAAAAAATTATAAGTAATAGCTAATCGTTCGACCAAAAAAATAATGTAGCTAACTACCTATCATCATTTTAATTGAAATTTTCTCTACAAAACCATAAATTGTATATAGCACTTAATATTTTTAGTATTACCTTGAAATAGCTCGTATAATTCTGCAGCCTATTGTCACACAGCGTAGACTTCGCGTACGACAGTATGGAAGAGATTTTCACATCGGACTCTTCAATGACATCCTTCATGAGCCCAATGTCGTAGTCTGCAAGGCCGATGTATCGTGCTTTACCGTCTTTTACTGCTCTTTCTAGGGCAGGCAGGGTCTCTTTGATCACGACCGAAATGTCCGGAGCGAAAGTGCAGTCATGGACCTGAATGAAAAAAAAAATTAAGGTGAAAGTGCAATATATGCATTAAGGAGGACGAAAATCGATAGATTTCGTTATGGATATGGAAAAGTGCCTGCAATTGGTTTATTAATTAAACCTTTGAAGCCTATCCTTCAGAACACTCGGACTGTAATTGGAACTGTGTTACGCAATTAGGGTGCCACGTGGCGTGGTTGACCCGATAAGCATACCTACCTATGACACCCTCAAGGGCTGCTGGAAATAAAAGTGGCAAAGAAAGGGGTAGCGACTTACAATAAATGTAGGAACAATTAATAATAAAAAACAAGAAGAAACAATCAAGAATCGGTGAAGGAAAACATCGTGAGGAAACCAGTATATGTCTGAGGGATATTTCTCAACAGCATGTGAAGGCCAGAGGCCCATGGACTGCATAAAAAGTCCAGGACACCGGGTTAGTCACTAACCACACGATAACAAGATCAATCATAAAAATATAGTTTGTCAGTGGCATAGAAATAAATATCTGATAGTCTACTTCTAGAAATAAATATTAGGAACAGTATCTAAGCCCATTTTAATTAACACCGAACGACACCAAAATGCCTTAATAAAAGCGCGCTGTTAGATTTTTAATTCTTGTCTCAGCGCCATTTAAGCCATGTCTAGCACACATACCGCCACTATTTTTGGTGCTATTCTAAGCTCAGTGCCTTAAACACACATGCGTTTTCATGGCAGTATATATGGACTAGTGCAGTTAATGAACAGGCTACTTAATATAATATATCTCTCAATATGTTTGTACATATATTATACGTTCGTAATTTTGTTGCAGATATTTGTAACTGGAAAGAAACCTAATTTCACGCCAATCTTGCGTAGATACGCGCAAAATTCACGCGTTCACCTCGAAGGCTTATCATTATCGTTTGTTAATCTTGCATGCATCTGGACACATTGTTAGTGCTGACTTGCTACGGTGCCGATACATACGGAGATACAGTGCAGTGTTTGTGAGGAATACCAGTGCTTGCCATCCCCGAAGATGATAGAGCTGTCTTCTTTAGGTGGGTACAGCAACCAAATACCCACAGAGTACGGATACGCCGCACCGACAGCATCTAGAGACAGCGTAGTACCAAAAAGTATGCTGAGCGCTCAACTTCTTCTCACGGAACATCTTCAAAGCATTCAGTTACTATAGGTACGTCAGTTGTACGTCAGTTTGAGTAAACAATACGTTCAATACGAATTGATGATTGCTGTGTTTAATTTGATCATAATGGCACTCACATCGTCCTAACTCCCATGGGTGACAGATCTACCTACGTCTAAATTCTTTGTGGGAAACTGCGCAGTAAAATCTATAAATTAAATATTTGACTATTTGAAACAGTAAAAATAAAATATGAAATCACATAGAAAAAAGACCGCTCGTCAAAACTTTCATCGTACAGAAATTAAATATTATGCGAAGGTATAATTGTAAAATTGATTTTAATGCTAATAAGAATTACGTTTGATTCTTAAAATCTGTGATGTCACACTGTTATACACAAATCACGTACAAATTCCGCGTTTTAACAATTCATAAAAAGTAACTTTATTGACTACCCTTTTAAATACCCAATTGAATGTGCATAAAGAAAAGACGTAGTTTTCCGGTCGCTCGCCGTCGTCCGCTTCGTGAAGATATGAAAGATATGTCAGGTGGAGGTGGCTACACAGACAGATAGGTAAGTATCCAAGGGAGTATCGAATACCAATGCCTTCAGAAAGGATCCAAGTATAATCTCAACCAAGAACACTTTTCTAGGTCTAAACTCTTTAAACTGATTATTACAAACACAGATCTGTTCTGTGATTACAAAGGCTTGTTAGCCAGAGAAACAATATAAAATATTAAAATAAAACACTTTTATAGGAACCAAAGTCGCATTCATGAATAGATAAAAGCAAAACGCGGATGAATGAAATAAATACTTAGCGTTAATCGCGGTGCAATAAAAACAAACAAGTTAGATTCAAACAAAGCAATTGTGCCCGTGCGGAAATATAAATGCAATAAGAGAAAACGACGGAAAGCCGCTCTTCACTTTCATTGCAGGTTGCAATCCAATTCCCTTTTTCGAGTATTTCATTCACGCAGAGCCGCGTTAAGCCGAGTTGTGTGAGGGGGGCAAAGGGGGAACTACGCCGGGCGCACGGCTACAGCTTAACCTGGTAATACTATTACAGTCAGAATCTTTTATTAAAAAAATCACAATGACATCTTTACATAGTGTCCAATTTTGCAGCTCGACGCCGTCACAACGAGTGCAATAGTTTTTAAGTTTATTTTTAAAATTATGTATTAGTTTATAGTTATTATTTTTATACATGTACTCTATTTTATGGGCCTTCGTTGCCTGAAATAAAGGATAAATAATAAATAATAATAATAATTACGCTTCTCGTAGGTATTCTCTTCGTAAAATTACAATGATTGATGATGAAGAATTATATATACTTAGTCTAGAATTAAAGATAATTGCCACGGGTGCGAGTCAGTGTTTATGTTACCCGCGTGTTTATGCTCTGACTTAGCTTCACTTGCTGTTGCCGCGTTTCTTCACGATGTTTTCCTTCACCGGCTTTTTAAGCAAGTGATAATTACACAATACGCGCATTAATCCGAAAAGTCAGAGGTGCGTGCCTCGGGATCGAACTCGAGGCTTGGCAGTCCGACGGTCACATCACTAGGCTATCACTGCTCAGCTAATATTGCAGGTTTAAAGTGAATGAATTTGCGAAACTGCAACTTTGACTAAGCAGGTGTCTATCCAAAACCGAAAAACATGGCATGTGGTCTACAAGACAACAAGTGTCTCTCCTCTGAACCTCTAGTCTCAACTACGTAGGATTAAAATATTAATTTTTGTAGACCGTTTCCTCAGGCGGGAGGAAACGCTCGGGTGTCACCATTGCGAGGATCACCCAGAGGACACGGTGGAGCATACGGAGGAGGGCTGCCCCGCTTGGTCGGAGCACCGCCGTGTCCTCGTAGCGGTGATCGGCAGCGGCAGCGACCTTTCGCGGCCGGCCCTGGTTCAATCCATGGTCCGGAGCGGGAGGGAGTGGAAGGCAGTCACCTCCTTCTGTGGAGCTGTCATGCTAGCGAAGGAGGTGGCGGTATGGTTGAGGGACAAAACCTCACGTCCCAACCACCGCGGGAGACGCTCCGGGCGTCGGGAGCCGCGCGACGTCTCTCGCACACCGTTGACGCGGGCTTACAGACGGTGAGAGCGAGGGCACACGATGCGTTGCGGCGGCGGTGCGACGCCGGAGCGGTGTCGCTGCGTCGTCTTACATAGAAATATCTGTGGCATGTCACACGATGCGCTCCGGCGCCGAACCGGACTTGCAACCACCAAGACGAGGCGGGGAGGGGTGAATGCGTTGCGACGTCGGAGCGGCACCGCTCAGTTGTTTTGCGTCACAAGGAAGGACACACGCTCGCTCGTTTCGATTTATTTTCTAAGATTTCTTTTTCTTTGTACTGTTTCCGTATATGTGGTTCTAAAGATTTCAATAAACATTCGAAACTTAAAACACTCATTCGAAAGAAATTGTAAAACTTCTTTTCGTCTAACAGCAACTCTTTATATTCTTGGAGAAAAAACTGTCCATCACTGTTCCTTAGTGCAATAAAAGGACGTAGAAGCGTACGACGATACTGGATCTAGTATCGTCGTACGCTTCTACGTCGATTTCGGCGGTGGCGTAATAGTAGGGCCAACAACAGACGTCTTTTACGATCCATTTTCATTAACAGACTGTCCAACGGTGCTACGGCGCCGCTGCGACATAACAACGTTACTGCGCCGCACCGCTCGTGTGCCCACTGACACGGTGAAATCTTTGCGGTGCGGCGCCGCAACGCATCGTGTGCCCCCGCTCTGAGTAATGGGTATTTCACCTTTTATATTGGAGTTTCAAGAAAATCTTGATTTTGGATATTTTATAATCGTGTGGAATCATATAAAGAAATGCATCCCATACTATAAAGCTTTTTTTTTTTTTTGCTAAATGTATTTGATATTCGACGCGTGTGATGATCACTTCACACTTTCCTTGAATCGAATCCAGAGTGTCGTTTTTATTAGCAGTGCATTTAATTGGAAAACTATCGAATAACCTTTTTTACTTAATTAAAAAGCTTAAATAATTAAGTTTTCACATTGGCTTGTTTGCTCGTATCAATCAACTAATTTTATTCGAAACAATATCTAGCATAACAATTTGATAGACCGTGTGAAATCAAGTATGCCTTTTGCATTTATATTGCATCGGCAATTGGAACTGGCACCTGTTTGTCACGCCATAACAAGCAGTTGTCAGCTTCAATTGGCAATGCATGCAGAAGAACATCTAGTGGCCGTGATTTACAGAGTTCAAACGAGAGGTCAGGTTCGCATGTGGGTGCACGGCGCCGGGGACGATTAGGTACATCGCCCCCTCAGTTATGTAAGATTGATGGACGAACGAGGATTAGTATGAAGGGGCAAAGCCCACATGATCTTGACCTGTATCAAATCCACGTAGTCCAAGCCAAGGCGTTGCAGCGTGTTGTCCACACCAGCCTCGGTCTTCTCTGCGGAGAAGTCGAACATCTTCTCCGTGGCCTGCTCATATCTTCCCACTTTGCTTCCGATGAAATACGATGATCTCGGAACTCCGACTAGCGCCTGTTAATAAACGATGAAATCCAATTAAATATTTTATGAGTGACTGACGTCATTAAGGCATTTTGTAAATGATTGTACTTATTAGTAAACCATTTAAAACAATAAAGCAGCGACGCACCTGCACAATATCTAAACTGTTAAAATATAACTTCTAGTTTATTTAATTGTAATATCCCTTTCAATCAACTTGAAGTTTGTACAAACTGGCAGTGTGTCAAAGTCACAACAATAACATTTCAACCCGAATTCCTAACTCGCTTAAAAACGACCAACCGAAAGGTTGACTGCACTGTCCATTTAGTACCGCCGCTCGACATACGGTAAAGTTTAACGTCAAAGCGCGCATTTCATTGTATATCAGCATCTGCATTTTAATCCAAGCGTCGCGTCGTTGCGTCGAGATAAGGGTGTGCAAATGAGTAACAGCAGCTATCTTTTCTAAAATAGCGTGCATTCGCTATTGCTGGGTATAAAGCCTCGCCTTTTTGGCGTTTTCATTAGCCGACGTGACGTCGTCGCTTGGATCACAATATTATCTACAACATTATTTTAAGCTTAAAAGGCCGACACATGCTTTTTTTTAGAAAATTTTACTTGCTTCAGACGTTTTCCCTGGTTTTTAAACTTTATTTATATATTTATTAGTACTGCTAGTAGACACGCAACGTCGTCGAAAAAACATGAGTCGCCAAAAATCTGTGCAGCTGTACCTACGGTTTTTCACCTACAGAGATGCTACAAATTTCTTCTAATTTTTTTCCTACTACTTTATCAGACCCTGATCATATCACCATATATCATATGCTATCATAAATCACCTACCATCTATCCATAGGTACCTACTACTTTGGAATGGGCAACTACCTTCTTTTTTCTGACTGACCGACCCCTTGACAATTCAAAAGTGCAATTGGTTTATCCTACTACTATTATAAAGGCGAAAGTTTGTAAGTATGGATGTATGGATGTTTGTTACTCTTTCACGTAAAAACTACTGTATAGATTTGGATGAAATTTGACACAGAGATGGTTTATATCCTGGATTAACACATAGGATATTTTTTATCCCGGTAGAACATTCCTGTGGGATAATTTCCGACCTCCACGCGAGCGAAGCCGCGGGCAGAAGCTAGTTTGAAATAAATGCTTTGAGTTGAGTTTGAGTATAACCTGTTCATTGAAACAATACTAATGAGCCCTGATATGGTTTGGACCATGTTCATACATGAACCATGGACCAAGGAACCCTAATACTAAAATAGTGATGCAGCTGATTTTATCTTAATCGCTGTATTGACTATTTACAACTATTGGACAAAGTTCGGATCAACATCAGCATTAAGACCTGACCTACTGAGATCGCTGCTTCATCGGCACTTCACAGCTACGACACACATGCAAACACCTATGCATGTGTACAGATAATAAGATTAGTATATAATATTGTAAAATATGTAAATAAAGTTAGTCATCAAGCTGGAGTCGTGTTTGATTCCTCTCCGTCGACGTTTCCCCTCACTGTGGCCAAGACACCTTTAGCCATCTCTGATCAGTGTTGTGAGTCTGCTCCACTGGCAGTGAGAAATCCACCTCCTGTGTACATTGCACCTCGTACACTTGCCTTACATTCCTACCCATTCCGGTCTGTTGCCTTAGGTCGCTGGTAACAGGCTATCCTATCCACACAACGGTACTTGTACGTTGTGTTTTGGTTTGTATGGTACGGTTTGTATGGTAGGGCTAGGGCATTAGGGTTAATAGGGAGTTAGAGTTAGGTATACAGATAGGTGTAAAATCGTAAGAGCTAGGTTGTAGGCATTAGGGACTTAGGAACTGAGGTCTTAACTGCCTCTGTCTAGTCACTCTGTGCGCATACGGGGCAGCAGTTGTACCAACTCGATAAACAACTAGCAGCTACCTGTGCGTACAGACCATGTTCTTTTGATACCATTGAAGTAACAGAATACTAAATTTCGACTCGATCAGACATATGGCAGATGTTCATATCATCAACTAGAAAAGAGCTGAGCTCTTCAAACAGCTAAACAGATTTCCTAGTCTTACCTAAGAACACTCAAAACAAAACAATAAAAATCAAAATCGGTTCAGCTATTTGGGACCTACGATGCCGCTAGTAATTTAATTAGCTGTGGAAGCCGCAGGCAAACAAACAGATACAGATAGATACGTAAACTTGTGACACCCCTCTGTTTTGCCGGGGGTTAAAAGGGTTAACCATAGCGTATTCGCCTAGCATCGAGTTATCATTGGCATTTTATGGATATGTAAACTATTGACACGGGATTAATTTACGTATATCGAAACGTCAATTATTAAGTATACATATCGACTCACATATCCATCAACCAGGATCCCGCGTAAAGGCTCTGTTTTTGTATAATTATTGGGTTATCATAAAGCCTGATATCATTACAATAAAATAAAAGAAGAACAGTAAAATGACGGAAAACATTACAAGAATAAAAATGGTCCCAGTATCATACCTTGGGTAAGCACTAAGCATAACCGTATGTAGAGAGTAGTCGTTAGATTGCACGTCATTAAAATGTATGCAAAATAACTGTTGACGCTGTTGAAAACAGATGTAAATGACATTTGTAATGAGCTGAGATCTGTACTAGGGAAGTTCTATCAGTTAAAAAATGTGGTGAATAAACAGACGCTATTGATTGTGCACTTGCTGACTCACTAATAAGTTATGGTCTTATTGTGTATTCGCGAACGTTTAAAACGTACTTACAAGACATAAAAAAATAAAGAGACGCAAAATCAAGTTCCTAGTTAGCAAAAAACAATTGAACGAAGAATATGAAAAATTATTTCCTATTTGTAAAATCCTATAGAAAATAAAATTGATTAGGTATTTGATAAGCCAAGAATACTACTGCAGTGATGAGTATAACGTATCTGTTGAAAATTAATGTAATACAAGAAGTGTAAGAGATAAAAATACTAGTTCAATCGAAAATAACAAATTATTATGGGGAAAGAAATTCAAGAAATATAGCGCCAAAAATATTTAATGAAATGATCTGTTAAAACAAAATCCTAAAATAAGTAAAGGTATGTTAAAATCAAAATTAAGGAATTTGTTTCTCGACATCGAGGACTCAGCCTTAGCTGAGAAATAAATTCACACCTATTATAATATGTATTTAGTAGTTATAAGGTTAGTGGTTCACTAGAATAACTACATGATTGTATTCATAAACAAGCTCTTCTTGACATCAAACTAATAAGTTTGGCAAGTAACAATGTAAGAATAAAAAATGAAAAATAATAAAAAAGTTTACATTATACAAAGTCACCGACAATTCATTTATTTCAAGGCACAAGACAGGCACTTTGAACGTCAAAATCAACAAGAAATAGAATTGATTCTAGTCGACCCTTCCAAAAGGTAGTTTCGTGTGGAGAAGAATGGGCAAGAAACTACACCGTTTCTCTTTTAAAATGTTTTACAATGTGTTGTATAAATGAATTAAAACATTATAATAATGTGAAGATGATGCACCCAGAATAAAACACTACACCACAAAAGGTGAAAAGAAAAACACTTGCAAAAGCAAGTAAACTTAATTATGTCATTAAGTAAACTTATGACATAATTGCTGGTGCTCACATATTATTTACAAACATTCTAAAAGTTAATAATAATAAATCAAGCAATGTGTGTATTTTACGCAAAGAGCATTTAATGGAATAGCGAAATTTTATGAGGAGTAGTTCATAATGTCATAGTGTACTAAATCAAACGCTCCAATTCTTCATCATCATCATTTCAGCCGAAACACGTCCGCTGGGCATAGGCCTCCCCCATGCTCCGCCACTGCAACCGATGTGCTATCGCATCTGGCGGATTCCTCAGCTCTCACAAGGTCGTTGGTCCACGGTAGGAGGCATTCCAACATCTACGTCTTCGCTTCAATTGCTTTCAGTTTGCTGTACTATTTGTTCAAGTGCATGGCTCTTAAGAGAATCAAGACCCGCATCAGTGACCGGATAATCCTTCTTGAAACAAACTAGAATAAGTATACAAACTGAATCGTCATCTGCCTAGTATTTTCCCAACTATGTTGGGGTCAGCTTCCAGTCTAACCGGATGCAGCTGTATACCAGTATTTTACATGGAGCGACTGCCTATCTGACCTCCACAACCCAGTAACTGGGCAA
The DNA here is from genome assembly GCA_951799385.1 of Hyppa rectilinea. Taxonomy (NCBI): domain Eukaryota; kingdom Metazoa; phylum Arthropoda; class Insecta; order Lepidoptera; family Noctuidae; genus Hyppa; species Hyppa rectilinea. Next base: position 5,905,268 of record OX637300.1, on the reverse strand, counting down.
TACGATACCCCTTGGTAAGACTGGCTGTCAGATTTTCGGGCTTCTGACGACCCGTAACGACTGTCAAAGATGCCCAAATGACAAACGGGACCAACGGCTTAGCGTGCTTTTCGAGACACGGAGAAGTCTCGTTATGTAAAGATGGTCACCCATCCACGGCCAACCCCGGCAAGCGTAGCTTAATCTGATGGATCGACCTGTGCGTCTGTTAGTACTTAGCCACGAGGTCCTCACGAGAATATACAAACTGAATGTCTCCTCAAATTATGTACTCAAGTGAAAATAAACAATTACTTTGTATAAATATAATATAATAGAAAACGGCTTATCCTATGGATGGTAAGTCCGATGCACTTTCAACACAAATCTGAAATCGCGAAAAAAAAAAAAGCAGCAGTGCCCCTTTATTGTGACGAGTTATGCGAGCATAATGTACGGAACAACTTGGAACAACTGATTATTTTTTCGTGATTTCATATTTGCTCCCATAGTGAAAGTTGTTCATAAAGATGAATACAATGGCCAAACCTCTTAAAATTTTGCCCATGAATTTCATAGTTCATAGTATTCGGGCGGCCGCTGGAAAATACTGGCTTCCATAAACTCAAACTCAAAGCATTTATTTCATAAAAAAAGTAAAAAGAAAGTAAAGTAAGTTATTAAAGTGTATACGTTATTCTGAATTATTGGCATGTAGTTGCCTATGGCATTAAGTTAGCGTCTGAATGTATGTTGGGGTTGCAGCAAGATCGTACGTTCGTACGTTCCCCCCGCGACCCCCAGCGTAGGTGTGAGATGCAACGCCGGGGTGGTCTTTAGTTGGAGACCCTTTCACCCCCCGGGCGGAGGACATCGATGAGGATTTTCTACCCCGAAACAAAAAAATGTGCAGTAATCGATACTAATATTATAAAACTGAAGAGTGTTTGCTTGTTTGAACACACTAATTTCAGGAACTACTGGTTTGACTGAAAAATCTTTTCTGTGTTGGATAGTCCATTTATCGAGGACGGTTATAGGTTTTTTTTTTCTATTTTGTGAGCTATCGGTGCATGCGCTGCGTAAACAGTTTAAGTTACGCAAATATACTAAAAAAAAGTGCGCGATTCACTATAATCTTGTGTATGTGGTACTTAATCAAATTTGTTTGAAATTAATGCATTCTTTGCGAAGGAGTTTTATCAACATAATATTAATCCTTATCTAAATAAATATGTTATTATTCTCAAGTATTTACATCACTGGATTTCAATCAACATCTTAGAAGACCAAAACCACTCTCTCTTTTAGGTGACGCAGACGATGTTGCGCGGGTCAGCTAGCCAATAAATAAATACCTATATCTTTTAGCAAAACATCCCATACATGATAACCCTTTGAACTAAAAATCGTCGAAGGAATGACAAATTTATCTGGTAAATATCCATAATTAAGAATATCTCCGTTTAAAATAATTTAAGTATCATCATAAATGGAGTTACGTTCCGAAATCTGTCTGCCATCTGTATCCATCCGAGTCATGGGTTAATGCCGTACAAATTAAATGTACAAAGATATCACCCGCGACTTCGTCCACGTCAAAGTCAAAGTCAAGTCAAAGCCAAACTCAAGTCAAAGTCAAAGATTTATTTGTAAAACATTGGTATTTAAAATGGGAGTTACTGTATGCTAGAACAACGGCAAATGTTTAGCAAGTATAAAAATTACATTTTACGACTTTATTACTTACGACTAATTATATAATCACAGATTAATTGCTGTACGTTTAAGAAGTAAGTTCATACGCACACATTTATCCACATATATGCTGCATGTCTTCTAGGTATTCATTAATAGAATAATAAGCTTTTTCAGTTACAAAATTATGTAAAAATCTTTTAAATCATTGGGTTCGTGTTTTTCTCCAAAAATCTTCGGTAGTTTATTATGAATTCTGGGTGCCATGCGTGGATATGATATTTTCTCTAGGAATTTGAACACCCTCTACCGGTAGTTTTCGGAAATGTCGATTAGCTAAAAGTTTAATGATCAATGGAAAATTATTTTTACCCGACTACAGAGAAGCAAAAAGGAGGGGCTATGATTTTGATCGGTATGTATGTATGTGTAGTTTGCCCAAAGGCTTATGATCACTCACTAGGTACTGTTAGAATGTTTTATTTTGGTTAGGTTAAGCATAAGACCACGGCTAAACACATTCGCCTGACAGTCTTCGTTCCTTCATCCAGTACTTATTCCTTTTGGAACGCAGTATGTTACATTAGTCTACTAATATATTATCTACCTTTCCGAAAGTCCGCTCGGAAGTCCCCGCGCCATACCAGGGACCAGTTTCCACGTAATTAACGCCGGATTTGAGGGTTTCTCTTATTAACTGCAAGGCATGTTCTTCGTCAAATGATCTAAAACAAGTAATAAAACGAATTAGGATCTAGTTTTTGGAACGAAGTTCCTTATCGCGCGTGGCGAAAAGGGGCTAGACGGAACTTAAGACCAAAAGTTGTAACGACACTTTTTTTGGAGTAAAATATGATGTCTTTTTAATCAATATTTTTTGATTGGTTAATTTTAGATCAGATTTTTTTTATTATTATAACTTATAAGAAATCAAATTTTATTACAATTCCTTCACTAATTAATCGAAAGGAACTTCGTTCCATCCGGGTGTCCCTTGACACCTCTCAAGTTTTTTTTATTTCAATAAATATGTATAAGATAGTTAGAGGTTAAACGAAGTTAAGCTATGCTTGAAATGGTCGGTTCGTGAAAGTGTGACCATCCATCACACATCGAGACCGAGTCGAGGACATGAACAACTATTCAATAAAGCACCGAGACTTTATTGAATAGTTATCCTCGACCAAATCAACCTCGATTTCACGAGAACTCCTATATTAATTTGCATAAACTATTTGAGTTCTCGTGGTCTCGACCGGCACCTTTATGGTGACCCCTCCCACTAAAGTTAAGTAGGTACCTACTGTTTTGTATTGCATAGTATTTTTCTTAACAAAATCTGGTGGAAAAATAATCTATACCATGGTTTTTATTTATTTTCATACTTAAATAAGTCTTCTCAAATAAAATAGTTATTTACAATAAAAACAACTTATACTTTGAATTAAATGTCGATCTACTTATCTATATACAAATAAATGCAAAAACAGAAAGGACACTTAGGCGTCGAAGTACTCATCGCTGTTACATGGTTTTGGCAATAATTAATTACTATAAAATAGCTTCTGCCTGAAAACGCGTGGAAGAGCTATTAGTCGATGAAAACCATTATGAAAGGAGTTCTTCTAATTTGCCACCAACGGAAATTAATGGACTTGTGAATTTTTCTAATCCTTACATACGGCGCTTAAGCCTGGTCTTTGACAGTTCAGCAGAGGACCAAGCTCGAGGTTTGCCAGCTAGCGATGGAGCGCTGTATCTTTGGTGTTCATCTTACTGACCAGAAGAGAAACACGGTACTGCGATCTAAGATACACATCGTAGACGTCACCCATAAAGCAGCCAAGCTCAAATGGGACCAGGCCCGACACGTTTGCCAAATGTCGAACACATTATGGATTCCGGAAAACGTCCAACGGCATCGCGAAAGACTCAGGCGTAGATGGAGGGACGAACTTGACGCTCATAGGAGGGATTAGTCCATATTGGCTCAAGAACGAGTTGTCGCACTGCAGGGACTTGCCACAGACTTGCCACTCAATCCTGAGCCTGAGTGATTATTACATTATTTCTGATGTTAGCAATTTTCCCGCGGGCACGTACTACTAGGACAATAAGTATATCTTAGTACCAAATTTCATCGAAATCCATAGTTTTGCGTGATTACGTAACAAACATCTTCACAAACTTTCCCAAATACAATTAGTAGGATTCATTTATGTATACCTAGTTTTTGTTGGTAGATGAAACTATGTCAACTTTTTGAAAATATAGCTAAGTTGATACCAATAAAAAACAAACTGGCATTACTTAACGAAACAAAAAGTCAAGCTTTTCAACGTTGCATTCACTGAGTTAGGTCACGTGGTTGTGGAATTAAAAAAAAACGTTATGCCAGTTTTTTAAATGGAATACTATAACGTTATCATTTCGTTTCTGCCCCATGCAGAGTGCAGTTTCGTGTCACAAGGGTGGAAGAGTAAGTCAGGAGCGGGACAGGCTGTCTACGGGAAAACCTACGACGAAATCAGAGGGCAAAAATCCTAAAAAACTCGGCACAGCAGCCAAAATAGCGCCGCCATTCCATTATAAAAAAACGAAATGGCTGCTAACCCGTTGCACGTCCAATTAGCAGATACAATAGGTTTTTTTATTTGTATCTGCTCACCTGCTATGCAATCGACGTTTGAAGAGTTAATAGGTAAAAGTTACCTACCTACTATTTGTATGTGGTAGCTATAACTACAAAGGGTTCCCTACCATTATCCATAAAAACGGAAAAAAAATCACGTTTGTTGTATTGGAGCTCCCTTAAATATTTTTTTAGTCTCTTTTTTAGTATTTGTTGTTATAGCGGTAACAGAAATACATCATTTGTGAAAATTTCAACTGTCTAACTATCACGGTTCATGAGATATAGCCTGGTGACAGACGGACAGACAGACGGACACCGGTGTCTTAGTAATAGTCCCGTTTTACCCTTACTGGACGGAACGGAAACCTAAAAAGATCTCTTAACGATTAGCATCATATCATCTCACATCATTATCACTTGCTTAAAAATCGCTGAAGGAAAACATCGTGAAGAATGCCTGCGAGATATTTCTCAACAGTATGTGATGCTAAGTCAGAGGCCCATGGGCAGCATTAAAACTCTGACGCCAGGTTAGTCACTAACCACACGAAAAGAAGAAGAAGATCTATCATCTCATATTTCTCTCGTCCCTCTCTTGATCTATTTTGTGTGCGCCATCAGCCTGTAGCGCTCCCACTGCTGGGACACAGGCCTCCACGATGGCCCAGTGCGGGTTAGGAGATGACTATTATTAGACTATTGTTTGTACCGCCATTAAGAGGGAACTCTATTGGGCCTTTCTCCATACAAACGCATTCCGCTGTTTTCTTTGTGCATAATGCCTCTAGCTAGAACAATGATTTTTTTTTCCGCAAAATCTAAGTCTAAATAGTACGTGAGCCTATCATTTCTTTTCTATTTCAAAACATAATCACTAAAATATTTATGACAATCTAAAATCCCGAAAAATAACCCGTTTTTACCGCCATGGTTCAGACAACTATCAGACAAATTTGATAAGTTTTTTAAGCATGGATATATTTTTCCTCTAAATTTGAAAATAAGATTTTTTTAGATCAGTCCAGTTTTGGAGAAGAAAACAGCGGAATACGGAATGTCTTTTGGTCAAGGTTTTTGCTGGGAAAATCAGCCTGAGCTGCTGTCCCTTTCGCACTTTAAATACCTATTTTTCAAATTCCTCGAGACTAAGAGTCCCCTCTTAAATCTTCCATCATCCGGTTCAAGGATGATACAATAATTATTGGATACAATAATTATTATCGGTCACCCTGTCTGTGGCTTACATAGTCAACTGCTTGGTCAATCTAAACTGGTAGATCTAAACTGATTAAACCGATGTATCTCAATCTATACCTCTCCGTGTCATGTAATTTAGGGACTGACATCAAAGGCAAGGGGTTAACGAGGTACGTAATGTCTAAGAAGGTTTGGATTTCTGTGTTGTTACTTGTTCTAGGTGCCAGTCAGAAATTTAAAAAAAAAACAAAAAGAAAATTTGTTCTATATTTATGATATCCTAACCATGTAACCTGTAGGTCTTTATTAGCATAGATTGAAATATTTAATTAATTATCATCTTTATTGTATCTAAGCTCCTCAGCAAATCACTGAATGACTAAACCCAAAACTTTTTTAGATACGATAGTTAGTATCTACCTATATTTCCCCTGCCTCTTTTTTACCGACTGGCTATAGCAAAAAATTTAAAATACAGGACCTCGAAAAAGTTTGGTTTGAAACATAACTTGCGCGGAATGTGTCACCATAGATTAGGGTTGCCAGATTTTTATTTGATCCTGTGTGAGGAATGAATGCACGATTTGGTTAAAAATACCAGATTTTTTCCCTTGACCAATGAAAAAAATGTTTTTTACGTTCTTATTTTTATTTATTTATTGCTAATATATTAACGAAGATCGTGTAAGTTTCAGTTTTAATACATCTATATGTTTGAATTGACATATTTGTAAAACTCAATGCAATTAGAGACAGGTACCTAGTTAAAAATGGCCATTTATTCACTCTTTATCAAATCTGGAGTACCTACATTTGGTGCGCATATCGACCCATCGCAATGCCATCCGCGAAAAATCCATTCCACAAAGCAGATGGAACTAGGAAGGATTTAAACGATTAATTTAGAAAAATGTTAGGGTTTCGCGAGATAAATATTAGTTAAAGTATTGACATAGGTAAATAGTAATTAGTTAAAAGTAATATAATTACGTAAATACACAAATGCAAAACAAACAGAAAATTACAATTTGTCATTGACGTTTAACATTATACATAAAATACGGGACGGCCCGGCCAATCCGAAAAGTCTGGCAACGTTAATAGAGATACGCTACTGCCTAGTCCTCCGGGGAAAAACGGCGAGATGTTGTACCTACTTATAAGTAGGTATACCTATGTTCTGTGGCTGTAAATACCATTTTAAGTAAATATAAAATACTGTTGGTTTTATGAAGTTTTATCTCGCCAAAGAGAATAGCCGATGGTAGGTACATAAATCTTAGTCTACATTATCTACGTAGGTACGACTTACGTACATAAGTCATCATAATTTGTTTACACAACCATCCGCGAGTAGGTAAAGATACCTATCTCGATAAATTTATTACTTAAATAAATAACTCTTTTTTTCAATGATAACAAGTTGTTATGCAGTTATCAATGTTGTATGAATTGGATAAATAGTCGTCGATTGGATAAAAAGAACTATCAAAAAAATACCTATTCCACTTAAAATAATTGGTATGATGTGCCTTGGCTCAATGATGTGTTGAATGAAATTCTCTAAGCGAGTCGCATAGCAATCGTTCGTGATGTAGTTCTAGTAATCAATGTCAACAATAATATATATATAATCGGCCTTGAACCTAGCAGAGCTGTTTGAGAAAAGCGAATACGTACAAAGTCACATTTGAATCAGTTCCTTAAAAATAAAAAAAGATATCGGTATGAGTTGCCACATCAAAAGCCCGGTAGAGTTAAAAATAAATGCTAATAATGGAAGGAAACATAAACAATAACGCCATCCTACAACAGCCCGTCGAGATAATTTGTCATTGACGAAACTGGATATAAAAAATTAGGTAGGTATTACTTATGCATTGCGCGGACGTTTTTCCAGTTTTGTTACAAGGTACATTTGAAGATTCCTAACCAATGTTAGCTGACCTAACAATTAAGAAAGTTCGTGTAATAAACCCATAACTACAATATTTTGACAGGTGCAAAATTGCAAATGTCAATAAAACAACAACGCCGCAAACAAACAAATAAAACAAACTCTGTGGTTAGGTCCTAGTTGCCCATTACCTACTTATTAAACCTAGGTGCTTGTTATCAAATGAGAATAATTACCCATAAAAGTTACTGAACGAAGCGCCTCCCAAGCTGACATGAGAGACTTTGAGTCCGGTATCGCCGAGCTCGTTAAATTTCATGTTTAATTGTTCAAACAAAGTAAAGTACTAATGACACGATACGCCGCCTTCCTTGCTTGCGACACATTGAGCCGCGTTACCTACCGTTGCACTGATAAGCTACTAACTACACAACTATTACGACTTACATACAATATTATATTCTGGCTGTAACTAGCTAATTTATTGTTCTTTTATTCTTATTATTTAATTTTTTAGGATGAGTGATTTCAATCGCTAAAATGACGACAAAACTTTTATTTTACTGTCCCTTTAATAAATAGGTCTGTAATAATAATAAGAAAAAAAAAACTCAGAAGCATAAAAATACTGATTAAATTTATTTGTAGAGCCGTTATTCCTTTTAAAAAAAACTTCTTAACAAAAATAGCCAGCAAGCAGAAAGTGAACCTTACTGCCAATTTTTTCCGCTAGAGGGACATGGGATTTTACGACAACTTGAGTTTGTTGAGATTATCCCGTGTTTTTCAACACACTGATAATTATATTTGACATAGCCGTTTGTCAGGAATTATCTTCAAAGAATGGCACCAGTGCCATGCCATAATGTAGCAGGCTATAATTAGGTCACTAAATCCGTAAAACTTCGCAAACAAAACAAAATAGCTGTACACATAACTTGCAAACATTTTATGGCCACAAAACATTAAACGTTGTTTTTTTTAAGGCAGTGTATAAACTTATGATACAAACAAACTATTTTTGGAACATAGATTTGCGAACTTTTTTTCTACCATTCGCTATGAGTTTTTCGGCTGGTATCCGGATCAGTTATTTTTCTGCGCCGAAACGTGGTACGTTTAAAAGTCTGTTGCGATAAAAAGTAAAAGTAAAAAAATGCATTTAAACTATTAAATTCCTATTTTTAAAACAGTTTTGAACCTAATTCAATTCTAAAAATAATGCAGATTTTTTCCATCAGGTCGATAGGTGAATCAAGACACCAAAACATTCATTGGTACCCTAATTCTATCTACTACATTCAAACCTGGGTCAGGTCACAAACAAACTACAAATGAAATAGTAAGATCAAAATAATTATAATAATCATTCAACTATGGCGCGATAATAGCCGCGCGTCTAACCGATCTTTGAAATTAGTTGTTCTACCCCGTTCGCGTTAGGGGTGGCGCCACTTTCCAAAATTGCTTGGAGTCACAATTACATAGAAAGTTTAGAGACAACAAAATATAAAAATTTGGTACCACCTAAAATATTCTTAACACTTTCGAGTGTATAGTATGTTGCCATGTTGCAAAATATTTTTACAGAAAACAATATAAAGTACTCAACCTTTTAGAATGTAAAAAATCAACAACATTTTTAATGTATCCCTTTCTATAAACGGAATAAAAAAAAATACTGTCAAACTTTATAATAGTTGCTTGGTAGCTCTTTTGAACAAGGCTGGCAACTCAGTAGCGAGCGAGTTGCCAGTGCCAATCGGTACTGTAGCCGTGTCGCGGAGGGTTGAAAGCACGCAGTCGCGTTTAGCCGCCGCATACAAGCGTGATTCGATAACTTACACTACAGTTAAATAAATAATCTTAATTTATTACGATAAAAATAAAATGTAAACATTGTTCTTTCTAAAGTCGTGACTTGCTAAATGTGAGTTAATTTATTTTAAATAGTTTATGTGTTTGCCGCATCTTCACTGTTTACTGTTTACGCTAAGTCGATTGAAGACGAGCCAATATTTTTTTTGCTGTCACTTTTTTGTGCTAAAGTTTTGATTTTAGTTTTAAGTTTAAAGGAATTAGAGTTCATTTCGATGCTATGATTTAGTGTTTGGACTACTTATGTTGGCCGTCTAAAGTAGGTACATTATCTTTAAGTTTGTTTAAATCTTAAGACGGCTAAATAAGATTTGTGGTTAAAATGTTAGATAAACATTTTATTCAAGGGTTGTTGAATATCGTCTCTAAATTGGAAATTTCACTTGAAATGGGCTACGAATAGTGTAAATTATGTATGAATCACCAAGGCGTCATATATAGCTCTGTTATAAGTTACTTTACCTACACAGAAGGGTTTAAGTGATGTAGGAATTTCATAATTATTCATTCTCAACTACTACATTTTTGACGTTCCTTCGCGGTCTTATGATAATTTTATAATAATGATTACATAGATAACTAAATTAAATTTTCAATTTATTTCTCAATACTTTAATAAGTACCCAGGTATCAATTAACCAGCAGAATATCTTACAGTATGATAATGTGAGCAGTCATTATTTTCGATAGAGTTAAAAAGTTTGGGCAACACTTCTCAAACTTTTTTTTTTGAAATAAATAAATAAATTTAAACACGAGGTGTTATGTCATCTTATTTCATGTTATTTATTATTATTTGCTTTTGTATTAAATTATTTTTGGGTGTATGTACTTATATTAACTATGTAAATTATTTTAAAATAATGGATTATTTGCAGTTTCCATGATGAGGACCCGGATCCTGCGTTGCCGGCCATTGTCCACCCGTATCCTGCTTCTCCTGCTAATTGTTCTTGCCTTTGGTATCTACTGCTACTTCTACAATGCATCTCCCCAAAACTACAACAAACCAAGTAAGTGCCATTATTCTAGGAATCTGCTTATATTTTTTTTGTTAAATTTCCTTATATTTTACTTATATTTGTTTATTTCCTCCAAACTTTTCAGTTTCTTTATCTAAACTTTATTTGTTTTTACAATACTATTTTTTTATTATGTTAAATTTAATTAATTTTATTTTACATTACCTACCTACTTTGTATTTTGTTTCAATTGCAATTATTTACAGGGATTTTTTAACTACAGTCCACCACAGAGGATCTTAATCACCGTATTGTATTCAATAAGTCAATTTTATTTGACCATCAAAGGAAATCTCACTGTCTAATCTTCAAGCTAGACTAAAATACCTACTTCAAAATTATAACTTTTATCTTCACCCACACACAATATCATCCTAATCACAATGAAATAGGTATTAGGACAGTGAATGTCCAACAATCCTTATAATTTTTAATATTTACCAAGACATTTGACAGTCTAAGTCAATTTACTTTACTGTGTAGGAACTTAGATAAATGTGTACACAGCTAAACATATTCATGATCACTAAAACATTAGACTCTCGTAACCTTGACCATTCTAGTTTAATTATTGGTTAGATGATAGATATTAACTTTGCTTCAACCTTCACGAAACTTGAGGAAAAAGATTATTTAATTGCACTGCATTAAAACGCAACTGCGATCCAGAGTTGTTCCTGAATAGCACTTGTTATTGAGCATTCGGTACGTAAACACCTCTGAAGTACTTGTAGACTGATGAGTCAGTTCCTAATTAGCTAGTTTACAGATAATGGGTCACGGTTCGAAACGGAAGGCCCGCACGTTTACAATAAACAGCTGCTATGTCTCACGACGGCTTTACGGTGCGGATTTTATCAATCCTTCCATATACCTACGAGTCCAGGATTCTTGGCTGTGGTCCAGTAAAAGATCCATTCAAACCCGCCTCGCCGTCGGCTACGTTACTATGTTAGATATTCGAGTTAGCAATTTTCAATTATGATCTTATGAATCATACAAAAAATAATAGCAATTGAAAAGTTTTTAGATTCCTTTATCGTCAACATTAAGCGGAAGGGTGCTTGCAAGGTCAAATATTTGGACATCACGCGACAAATAAAAGCAACTCGCTTAAAAATGCGTGTGATGAAATTGTACTACATTTTACAAGATAACAAATAAAAAAATATATCCCGCGCCACCGTTTGTCACGTGGCTGTAATAAATACAATTTTTAAATCACATTTAATAATTACACACATATTTTTGATGATCTAATTTACCCAGTATGAAAGGTACAAAGCTGTTGAAAATTAATTAAATTTCGCAATATGATCTGTGCTGGACTAATGTCAAGTACTTACCTACAGTTTAAATCACACGTTGCACTAGGTGGGCACTGCGACGGAGAACACAAAATTAATTAATAGCGCTAACTTTGAGCGCATTAAACGCTCGTATTTCTCAATTAACTGGTGCAAAACGGATGAACTTGACCGTCCGCATTTAGTCACAGGCGCGACACCGAACTACTACTGATTTCGTATTCTAACGTTTTAAAAGTGTCCGAAAAAAGTTTTGAATGCTATGACAAAGGAAACAGTTAGAACGCAAAAAGTTTTTAAATTTATATAGTGAGACCATATTATACAAAACGTAATCGCATTAGTTTTTACACGAGATTATTATGTCCATGATTGTCGAGAAAAGTAGTTTTTACTGTAATCTCACCCTGTTGCGCGTTTTCTTAGCGCAAATCAGACAGTTGTTATGAAGAAGTTCATTATTATTATTTTTCTGACCCGAAATCCGTCCACGAGAACTTCGCTCACCGATGCAGTCATAATAAAGAATCTGGAGTGTACAAACAAGCTTCCGTCTGCAAGATGGAAGCTTCTTTAATATTTCCAATACCTTGCATGGATATGAACTTTCAGGAAAATAGTGCCGGGGCATGGGATAAATTATTATACCTCTTGAAATGCCCCGATAGACTGCTAGATATTCACTATTAGGTCGCTCTGCCATGAATACTGCCAGTAGTATTTCCATCGTATTAAATAGTCTATATACTGAGCCTTAATAATATGAAATAAAAGGACCAATCCCACGCTTGCTTCAACGAGAGCGAATACCGCATATAACCGCTTGACACCCACGAAAATGTATAAATAATTGCAATTTATAAATCGGGAATCGGGGAATCACGGAAAATGTTTTCGCTCATAGTTCATTAAAAGTTAATCGAGAATACTCGCCTCTAAATTACAAGTGCATCGTGAAATTCACAAGCGCAATTGCTGCAGTTAAACATAATATAATTCGAGATAAATGACTGATATTGACTAACAACTGTGACATAAAATCCAATTTTGCCTGCAAATTGCGAAACAAGAGGAATTTATAACTACTAGCGACCCGCCCCTGCTGTGCAGGATTTTACGGCTTCATACAACATAGAGACATGCACATAATATTGGGTCATATAGTAATGCATTATACATATAAACCTTCCAGAATAAATTGTCTAAATGAAGGTGAAACTGGATCAATATCCGTTGTGTAGTTTAGGAGAAAAACGCGGTCTCAGAGCCAGACAAAAATGTTTTTATAATTGTATAGAAGATGACTGTTTAGGAAAACTTCGATTTTGCTAACTAAAGGCCGATTCTTTTATCTGAAGAATTAAAATGGCGGTTTGACATACATATATTGACTATGCAAAAGGAGGAATAAAGCTGTCAAACTGACATATTTATTCCTCCAATAAAACTTATTTGAGCTCTTAGAAGTTTAATAGCCACCCATTTCTACTTTTCGTGTCAATTTGACTCTCCGACCGGTGTGTAGTCACCTGGACTGCTCTATCATTGGCTTCGTTTATATCTGTTTTTTATGGAAGGTGGTAATACCCGAGGGGCAGAAAAACCCCTTTATACGTACGTACGTGTTAAAGTTTAACATCAATAACATTCCATCAAGAAACTAAAGTCATACAAAACCTCATTCTATTACAAGATCACAACTCAGATAAATTAATAAAGTTAGGCGCAAGAACCAAAGAGGTTATATGAATATGTCTGCATAGACCACAAATATGTAGGTATTTCTCTGCGTTGAGGGTCACTTACGAAGCGCCAGACTAACCCGCAATATCAAAAGGACTTGTCTAAGTTATGGCTCATATAATATGATTTAAATACTAATATTCAAATTGCATTACGGTGATGGAAAACTGACGCTTCTCTCATAACAAGTTTTAAGTGGATTCCTTGATTGTATTAACACAGCTTAGCTCACACCTCCATTCAAATTTATTTGGTGTCGGCCCAACACAGCTTTTCTTCTCTATTGTTAGGATTTCGTACCCAAAATGTTGGTTTTCATTCATGCTTCATTTTCTTTTAATAAGACGATAGGAGGTTATGGAAATAATATTACAAATTGTATATAACATGAAAAATAAAACGATGTATCTTACTAAACTAGTACTATTTTGAGAAATCAGTGAAAACCCTTACAGTTGTATTAATAACCCAATGCATGCTTTATGGGATATAACGAGTGATTTTACGACTCGCATAAAATTAGAGAATTTATTTGCTCCGAGTTTATGTGCGCCAGACCGTATACAACTGTACATCCTCATATCTGTATTCATATTTTATTCAGAGTACACGAAGATGTTAAGAACCTCTTATCCTACTATGTATGGCAGCGAGCCGTTTGTAGAAAATGTTATCGTGAAAATGTTCGTGTGACCTTCCGACCGCGCGCCGGTAATACGGATTTGCGCGTCCATTCGTCCGTAGAGTGACGCACCAACTAGTTTGACAAGTTTGAGACTGATAAAGAAATCGAAATTGTAGTTTGGATATGTGTTGCCGTCCATCGATTGTCCAGTACTTGTCGAATACTAATTACGTGGTGTTGTTGTATTCCTAAATTACAAATTTGTAGGGATATACGTGTTGGGATCTCGTTTGTTAATCTCGTAATGTTTGCTTCTTAGAAGCGCTGTACTTTATGACCCGTCGTTTTCTATAGTAGCATTTTTGTTATTGGGTATAATAGATAGATCCTTTTAATTGTTTTTTTTGTAAACCCCAAAGCCTGCAAAACCGTTAGCGCCAAGAAAAAAACTCCCCAGTTCCCTTCAGGATTGGTGAAACAGTGAAAGTATTTTAAAAGTGAGGAAGATCACATTATGTCGGGCTTAAGTTTGTTTTCAAGTAATAATAATAAGGCGTAGTTGACTGAACCCCACCACGGGGCTCCTATTTCTTTCAGCAGGGCTTAAAGGAACCTAACATGAAGGGGATGACGAGCTGGGGTGCACCTGCTCCACCGTTAAAAAGAACAACTGTCTACAATTACAATCACGCACATTCTAATACGTTTCGTTCCGTATGGATTAATAATAAAATATACTATTTTATTATTTTAATTAATTGTATCATTTACTTCTATCATTGATTTCAAATTTTCATTGCGCTTTCCAAAAACCCTCTGCGAAACGTAGAACGAAACAACCAAGGACTGAAGAAATTTGTACATTATATAAATTTTCGCGGTAATCTTCATGTTCTTTTATGCGTTTTCTGTCTGTAACATTTTACAAAATCGTAAACACAAAATACGATAAAAAAAGAAAAAAGCTTCTAACGCGCTTCTAAAGTACAGAGAGCATAGAAATATATACGAACCTACGATGCGAATGTTTAAGCAAAGAGGCAGGTCTTTGCTTAATCATTCGCATCGTAGCCGTAGGTTCGTTGAGGGAAAACGTCAGACAGACCTACACACAACCTTGACTGCTCGTGACATTCAACTTCATTCAAGTTACGAAGAGTTAGGTGTGTGTGGCTCACAGTGCTCACACCCACCCATCCGACATCCAAGGACAGTTTACCGTTACATGTACCTTGTTTTTCGTACATCGCAAAAAAGCCTGTTTATTTTTTAAGTTACGGTGATATTTTTTTTCAATTACGTCAGTATACGATACGCTTTTGAAGCTCGTATATTGGAAGTAAAATTGTGTGCCCCTGGACAAATAAACGGATTGACAGATTCGGCGTTTCCTATGTTTTGTAGTTTGGAATTCCACAATTTCATCGTCTCTTTTAAAACAAACGTGAAAGCAAATTTGGTTTACATACGGTTTTTGTAAAGGTTAAGCCACGCTTGCCGGGGTTGAGCGTGGATGGGTGACCATCTTTACATACTGAGACTCCTCCGTGTCTCGGAAAGCACGTTAAGCCGTTGGTGCCGGCTGTGTTTGTATATCTTTGACAGTCGTTACGGATTGTCAGAAGCCCGAAAATCTGGCAGCCAGTCTTACCAAGGGGTATCGTGTTGCTGAGTTGTGGAGGTCAGATAGGCGGTCGCTCCATGTAAAATACTGGTATTCCGATTAGACTGGAAGCAGACCCCAACATAGTTGGGAAAAGGTTAAGCAGATGGCGTACGGTTTTTGTAAAAAAAAAATATATTTGGTACTATACCAAGTACCTAACGCTTGCGCAAAATTGTTACTCTTTTGGTTACAGAGTTAAGCTCCACGTTCATTCGAACGAAGTTGACGGCCAGTCTAGGATACCCGGCACGGATAAGTTTTTATCTTCTAAGGTTCTCGGGCTTCAAATAAAAACTTTATATCGCAGGACTAGTTGTAGAGATAAAAAGTAACTGAACATTAAGCTCAGAACGAGATTTACTTTCGCTGATTTCCCCGCTCGGAAAATTGCGTACAACTTGATCAAAATACCTTACCATAAAAGTAAAAATAAGTAGCTTTTCGCGTCTTGTCTGTGGTGTCGCTTAGATCTTCTAATTGTGTTAAATACTCAATGGACTTTGATGCGGTTTTCACCATTCTATAGACTATTTTTATTTTTGAAGGTGTATGTATGTTAATTAATTCATATTTTCATTTTATCCGTGCGAAGCAGAGGCAGATTGCTAGGAATCGAATGCAATAAATTTAATTGCACGCATTATAAAACTGAAAACGTAGATAAATCTCATGATACGTAATAGTAATTATAAAAGGATTACTCATACGTTTGACGAAATTGTCTTAAGAAATATCTAAACGAACGTTAAGCTGCTATCAGTTATGATTGTTGCATAATATACCTACTTAAATATCAGGAGTGGGTCGAAACAGGAAAACACGCTTTAGTAATATATAACCGATTTACAATGAATATAAAAAACTTACCGAACAGAATAAATAGGACAGCAATGATTTGTCCAAACACCGTTGTTAGCCTACGGATAAATTATAAGTAAACATAATATTTTCTGTACATGCGAATATATTTTATTGGGCTCAAGCTGTTTTCTTTATTGCTATCGATACAATTCCAAAGGACTGTTTGTTTTAACCTTTTGTATTATTGAAGACACAACAGTATTTTTCCTCCATCAGTGGCTAAATGTTCATTTGGCTGGCTGATTTTTAGCATAATCCTTTATTTTTCCCATTTCTGGGAACTCTGTCGGTGGGAGGGAGTGGGCCTTAATCTGCTACACGTGCCCAGTGCGTGTAGGTACATGTCACATGTCTTTGAATATTTGGTTCTAGGACATGACAATTTACCTACGATGTTTTCCTTTACCGTTTTGAGGGCAGTCGAATGAAATTATTTACACAGCGATAAGCTCCTGTCTGGATTCCCAACAACCAGCCAAATGCGTGTCGGATCACGCACTGTGAAGTGTTCCGTAGTCGGGATGATCATTTGGGCAATATTGATTTTATCGCACAACAAAATTAAGTAATTATTTCGTAGTCAAAAGTTCAAGGCAGTCTATCAAAGAAACTATGAGTAAAACAAAAGTTTCTGCAGTAGCTGCGAAAACATCCCATAACTTAAAAACTATTCAATGCTTAACAACTTCAACGGCTCTAAACCACACATCGTTTTTGGTAGTTTTTTTTTAAATTAAAGATGGATCACTAACCATTTGAAACATTTCAAATATATAAATATTCGGTACTGATGAAGGTAACATACTGCACCTACTCGCTATCAAATTGGCACCCTGCATAATGTACATGCAGGGTGACAATTTGATAAGCGAATCGGAAACGTGTAACGGAAAGGGTAGATCAATCCAATAGGGGCGACGATTACATCAGGTATATGTAGAACCTCTATGCACAGTTTTAGATCAAAACAAAAGACTCATAACATTTTTTTTTCGTTATTATGTCATAACGAACGTGTCACCACCCTACGAGGGCCAGTATCTTTTCACGTCACTTGCTAATATTAAGTTAAATCGACGGGATTAAACGAGCTGACACTGCGGAGTAGCGCGAGCGGTTGCATGTACTTAAATTTCTCATTACACATTGAAAAACCCTCCAAACTCCCCTAACATTAAATTAAAGTTATACTGGTATACCACAAAAAAACACTAATTCGTTCTAAGAATACGTAGAATTCAGTATAAACTAATGAAAGACGTATTGAAAAATTCAAAGGTCAGGAGTGAGTGCATGTCTCGTGAATCGTAGACGTCGTCGTCGCGTCGTCCTAATTCGGACGGAATGCGATAGACGTTGAAAATTGTAAGTAAACCGTACCGGTACTGTTGTGGTGCTTCAAGACAATGTTTACTAACTGAGCTTACAGTTGAAATGCTTGTCTATGTAACCTAAATTATTCCATGAATTTCTAATGGAACGTTCTCGTTTTTTTTTACTATACGTGCAAAGGTGAGGGTAGTGAGAATTTTAGATTTTCGATTCTAATAGTCTTTCGAATTTTAAATTCGAAAATTCTATTTCGAAATTTAAATATAAAACCGTTAGAACAGTCCGGACAAAGTTCAGACGGGCCAAAAAGTTGGACAGTACATTTTCGAACGAGTGCGACTGAATGGTAACCCTGTTAGGGTTGCCATTCCTGCGGACTTGTGTATATTTGTTTTCTCTTCTCGTTTGTAAAAACTCATGCACGAGTTGAGGTCACTATGATTTATTTTTATTTCAGGAGCGCGTTTGTGCAATCTCGTATCTTTATGACCTATCTGGTTATACAGGTAATTATGTGTACTTTACCAATACAATCAAATAGATATGTATGTCTTTTTGAAACATAGTGGCCGGGAAATATAAAAAATGAGAAATTAAAAAGAAAAAAAATGTATGGGCCCTTTAAGTTGAATATAGGTAACATTTTGATCAACGCATAGGAAGTTATAACCAACTGTCTTTTCTCAGCGGGATTGTCCGAAAGAGTTACCGCTACCGCCACAAATTAAAGGGCTAAGGATGGAACATGGATGAGTTGTAGTCGGGACGAGTCTGACACTCCCTTCCGCTTCAGCCAAAGCGGGAGGGAAGCGTCATTTGATGAATTACCATCCTAAAAAAAAAACGCTCTCCTTTCTATTCATCACCGCTAGGTATTAGCGCTAGGTATTGGGTGCGATGGCACAGACATACAGATACACACGATGCACTTATTATTACACCTCTTTTTTCCGACGGTGGGTAAAAATAAACTCGTGTAGTATAAAATGCAAAGAAACTCGTGAAAAATCGAGTGAATATAGCCTGTACTGTGTTTATGTGGAATGCTGTATCGAGAATTACCTGTCAATTGTCAGACAACAATTGTCATCTTGTACCTATTCTACGTAATATTCTCTTAACGTTATCATTGTTTTAAAATTATTCCTTCAATATATAAATAATAATTATAAATGTGCAATTATTGCGGGAAACACATTGACGCAAACAAGATAACAGGTACCTACCGACTATTAATGTTTATTTTTATAATCTGTTACTGTCCAGTATCGCTTAAAACAGTATTCTTTTGATGTGACTTCAGTGTGAGAAAGAGGTGAAGCTATTTAGGATGCATAGCTCTGTCTCTTTCGCAATGTGTGGTGGTGCGAGGTGATGGTTAGCCCCCTGGACATTACACTTTAAAAATGGCCGATGTTTTTTGTGGCTTAAAATACTTTTGGAATCGACTGCTTTTGATACTAATATTATAGGAAGGCTATCAGTGAATAAATGAATTTCAATCTTTGTATTGTGTAGATTCCTCAACACCACAAAGTAAATTAATTGCCCCGCGCCATCTATCGGTTATTCAGGAAACAGAAACATAATCAAAACTACTAGTTGAAAAAACAAAGTTATAGGTTTCCCGTGTAGCTAGAACCCAACAATAGTAATTGTTCTTATCGCGATATCCAACGTGTTATCTAACTAAAACAAAACACTTTTATAATTAAATCCGGTAACACTAACTTGCACTTTGTCCTATTTGTACCAAGTGCATGTATGCAATGATCACTAACAGCAAATAGAGTTGTAGACATAGCGTAGAATCCTGTTGATTCTGTATTTAATTTTATTCAAAGGGCCCGCGGCTTCCCCTCCTAGATCCTAATTATTTTCCTAATAATATGAAAGTGAGTTAATCCCTCCCTGTAAAATTGACAACCCTTTTGCACTACACTAGGGATAGGTTTAGGAAAAACCATTATACACGTTATTCCGTATTTTCAATTTAGAGGATAAATACTGAGTTGCGAGTTAGTTACCTCTCGCCTAAAAATTCATTCATGCAAACTTTGATATCCCCCAATCTCCCTTTCGAGGGTACTTTAGAAAAACTAAAAATTACTATCTTTATAACTTACTTAGATAAGTATTCGTGGCAAGTTTCAAGTCTATTAACTGTAGGAATAAGATTTTTCATACAAACTAAAGCCCCTTTTTTCATCCCCTAAAACGTCGAATTTTACCAAATTTACCAAAAACCATTTCTTAGTGCTCCTCTGCATTATAAAAGGTAGTTGTTTGCAGAATTTCACGTTCCTAGTCCGAATTTTAATAGTAGTTTCAGCTTTAGATTGATAATATTGTTTAGGACAAGTAACGAACCCATAGTTCACTAAAACGCCAAGCTCGTGCAGGGCTACCTATCAATTGTGGCAAATGACAGATGACATCAGTGACATTAACTACCTCAGTCCTTGTATGAATGAGACATTGCTAACATAACTATTAAATAAAATCAAAATATTTTATTTCACATAAAACCGATGTGCATGGGCGTTTATAAAACGTCATGAGTTACGTGTACGGTTCCAATTGGTCTTTTCAGAGAACCGGCAACAAATTTAATGGTTACTCTTTTAAAAATAATTGGCAAATATTGTTTTCAAAATACAGCAATGATACTCGCGAGTCGTAGGATTTGTAGGTATGGGGGCCAATGTAGGGCTGTCAACAATATATCAAACAAAAATCGTCAACACAGTATACTAGGTCTACATTGTTCCCAAATAATAAAATAATCTATAAAAAATAAGTCATATAGACACAGTATGTTTCTGAAACAACAAAAACTTTATAAGGTTAGTCTTTTTCATTTAGAAACATTGCGTCTTCGTATCCTTTACACGGTGTGCGTTAAGTTTAAAAGGTCCCTCATAAAACATTTATTGACACCGTTAAAGTAAAATAAGTACGACAACCCGTATCGTGCCGTATCGTGTCGTACCGTGGTTTCAACTTCGTTATTCAATCAACTTGTCCAGCCTTTTTCAAATGATGCTAGGGTTGGTATCCAGCCTAACCGAATGTAGCTGAACATTCGTATGGTGTACTAGACTGAAATGGCATGTAAAGGCATTTCCAGTTTTATAGCTAGCTTGTTTACATCTGTTTACGTATCTAATTGATATCGTTTAATTGGGCTGCGGGCGGCGAGGGCGTAAGCTTCAGGGCCAGAGCTTTTGGGAATATTTTAACAAAAAAAAAAAAAGACTGGGTGTTGTTTTTCAATCGAGTGATAACTTTTATCAGAAGAATAAAAATGGTGGGTTGAAATATTTTCTATTTTTATGTGACTATTGAAAAATCTGCCCTTAGTGTTATTTATTTAATTGGGGTTTCGTCGTACTTGTATATTGATTTTTGCAGTTACGTTATTTTATTTAACTTCCATTATTAACAGCCATGTGACCGATGAAATTCCACATCAGCAGAAAAGTCATACAAACTTTCATACTGCTTTAGGGGATGAATTTTCAAAAATTCCTTAATTTTCGTTGGGCAGGTATTAAGAAATAGACAATATATTTATAACAGTTTGTTTATAGAAAATTGTGTAAACGATAGCTGATGATTAAAATATTCCAGTCATTTGTTCTCTACAGATGCGTAAAAAATTCAATACGTGCATACGAACTTTTCAATTCACATTCGGTTTTATACGCGGCGGGCTTTCCAGTTTTTTTTACAAACCGTTGAAAAATAAAAGTCGTTTTTCGACGTTTTCCGTGACAAACATGTGTAGGTATATGCAGATACATATTATTGAAAAACAGCGGTGAACCGAGTTGGGTAATCTATGAGAGAATCTAATACGCACATTTTAAAATCAATTTTGATATACACAAAGTCGAAGTCAAATCATTTATCATTTTGAACTTCAAAATAAATTAGAAATAGAATTGATTCTAGTCGCCCCTTCCAAAAGGTACTTTCGTGTGGAGAAGAATGGGCAAGAAACTCCACCGTTACTGCTTTAAAATGTTTTACCATATTTTATATACATGAATCATAACATTATATGTGAAGACGATGCACCCAGTTACTGGGTTGTGGAGGTCAGATGGGCAGTCGCTCCTTGTAAAATACTGGTATTCAGCTGCATCCGGTTAGACTGGAAGCCGACCCCAACCTAGTTGGGAAAGGCTAGGCAGATGATGATGATGATGTGAAGACGATGCACCCAGAATAAAAACACTACACCACAAAAGGTGAAAAAAAAAACACATATAGCAATGGCAGGTAAATATTATGTCATAAGTACATGGTGCTCACACATAAGAGAATAGGTTTTGTTATTGCAATTATCAAAGTAATTATTAGGTAAACATTATTGTTACATATATGTAAATGTACGTTAAATTACGTTATCTAATTATTTTGTTTGTCATGGCAACTAAAACCTAACCTTTTAAGAACTCTTTGGTCGAAATGTAAGTAATTGAGTAGATTTTTTTTAAATTGTATTTTCATACAATTTGATTATTAGAGGTTCCAAATTCAAATCACATTATGCATCAGCGGGTCATAATGAAACTAAGTAGGTACAATATTAATAAAAGCCAAGTACTATCTGTAGGCTAGGTTTGCATGACATATAGTCTGACATTGGCGAGCATCTCGCATTGAGAGCTTATAGAAGCTTAACTGAAATTCAGGTAATCGACAAAACACAACGGTCTGATGTCATTTCGTAATGTCAGCCGAGTCGCGGGCTTTCATGATTTTCCCCAGTTGCATTTTTTAAATTGCCAGGAAAATTGGTTTTGTGTAAATATTTGAGTAATTATTCGGCAGAATTTTTATCCAAAAATAGGCTTAAAAGTCGACTCGAACCATTTTATAAGATTTATTTTTTTCGTGTGGTAGTTGACTAACTTGGTGGCAGAGTTTATTTATGCTGCCCATGGGCCTCTTACTTAGCTTTACATGCTGTTGAGGAATCTCTCAGACATGCTGGTTTCCTCACGATGTTTTCCTTCACCGATTTTTAAGCAAGTGATAATTAAACAATACATACGCACATGAATCCGTAAAATCAGAGGTGCGTGCCTTGGGTTTGAACTCGAGACCTATGGCTTGGAAGTCCGACGGTCACACCACTAGGCTATCACTGCTCTCATCATCTCTAAGTATTTTAGTGATACGTCTTTTCTAAACAAGAAAGCTTAGTATTGATTTAAAGATAAAACGACTTATATCCAGTTACCTCCACAGACTCCGACTCTTTGAAGTGCAGATGACCAAAAACCAGGTATCTAAAGTTAAAACGTCTTATGAGATTGTGTTTTACGTCTCATACTTGTTGTACAAGTTAGTTAAATAAGGCGGTGAGAAAAATAATTATCATTCCTGACATGTCTAATTCATTGATAATATTATTAGTACCGTAAACGTTCGTTTCACTTAGCATCGCACGGAAGTGGGAAATAAAACTAAGGGGTGCATGGAAAAAATTGCTTCATTGTTAGTGAGTACTGAATAGTAGCTTTTCTCTTTATATTCGCGATATAACAAAGCTCTTTGTTCGTGAAACGTTGCATCAACCTTAACAAATCTATCTAGACATACGGAAGTGTGTCAAGCCGTCAAGTTCGTATAAGACACACCGTGCCTTATCTTACACGAAGCATTCAACCAATCCAAGTTTCGAACACCCTCTACATCAAAAAGACCTTCGAAGTTACCATCAGTGCCTCTCCTACAAAATTCGAACGCACGAAAACAAAAAAATACGCGTGCCATTTTTCATATATATTTGTTTCGATCTATTTTTTATGTTTACCTCGCAATTTGTGTTTCAATATTTGACATAGACTTCCAACAGGAATAAACATCAATAGAAACGCACTGTATTACTCGTATTTAGAAAATATAACCAGCCAATAGTAACTCTAATTCTCGATATGGATTTGTTTTCACCGGCGAGCCCCTGTGTGTATTTCGAAAAATAAGTAATAGGATTTAATATTTTCAATTTCCTACGAAACGCTGCTGTCATTGCTCTTGACGACCTTTGCTGTGGCTGGAATTGTTCGATACATGAGAACATTTACTTGCTTTGTTGTTTATGACAGGGGAATAGATTGGCGAGCAGACTGAGGAGGGCCTGATAGTTAGGATAGTGCTACCTACTCTTTTTTTTTAATTTAATTATCTTAAGTTTATGTTGTTACCTAATTATCTAATATCTAAAGTTGAAGAACAGTTTATATTATGTTACTTATGATTATGTAAATTTATAACGGGAAAAATGACTGATAGGTACCCTAAAGTTTTGTTATTTTAGTTGATTTTATTATGTCGTGCTGTGACTTGAGCGAATCAATACTGATTTCTAATAATTTGTGCTATTTTATTCCAATGTTATCAAATCAACTTGAAACACTGAGAAGTTCGAAAAATCCGGATAATCCGGATTTAAATCGGACAAGAATACAGAAATCCGGATAAAAAAAAAACGGATTTTGCAATCCCTATACATAAGCATGGACGGTATTTGAAATTGTTTCGCGAGGAATATTCCGCATGCAATCATTAATAATTTAATCTCATCAAACTGCGCTTTACTATTCTGTCTGAATGAATAACGTACAACGTTTCAAATTAATCACGTTAAAATACATTCCATTCCCTAATTATAAAATGTTAACTAATATTATAAATGCGAAAGTTTGTTTGTTTGTTAACTTTTGATGCCTTTTTTTTTTTTTTAAGGCTGGGAAATCATCCAATGACTGCTCCCGCTCTGGGTGGAGCGGAAGGGAGTGTCAGACTCTTACTGACTAAAAACCATCCATGTTCCTTCCGTAGCCCTTTATGTTCCGGGGTAGCGGTAACCCTTTCGGACAATCCCGCTTACCCGGCAGGCTTGGCCCTGAGGGGCCCCTTCATATGCTGACATCTCTTTGAGGCGCGCGTGGAACATATACGCGCCGTACGGCACGGGTCTGGTGCTGATCGGACGGTGAGTCACCCATTACTCACCGTCCGCAGGCCCGCGCCTACGGTGGCCGGGAGTCGTCACGTGGCTCCCGACGCCCGGAGCGTCTCCCGCGGCGGCTGGGACGGGAGGACCTTTCCCTCTCCCATCCCGCCACCTCCTTCGCGAGCATTACTTTTTCGCAGAAGGAGGTGACTGCCTGCCACTCCCTCTCGCCCCGGACCATGGCTTGCACCAGGGCCGGGCGCGAGAGGTCGCCGCCGCCGATCGCCTCTACGAGGACACGGCGGTGCTCCGCCCAAGCGGGGCAGGTTTGCACCGTGTGCTCTACCGTGTCCTCTGGGCGATCCTCGCAGTGGCGGGGCGTCTCCTGCGGCGGCTGGGACGGGAGGACCTTTCTCTCTCCCATCCCGCCACCTCCTTTGCGAGCATAACTTTTTCGCAGAAGGAGGTGACTGCCTCCCACTCCCTCTCGCCTCGGACCATGGCTTGCACCAGGGCCGGACGCGAGAGGTCGCCGCTGCCGATCGCCTCTACGAGGACACGGCGGTGCTCCGCCCATGCGGGGCAGGTTTGCACCGTGTGCTCTACCGTGTCCTCTGGGCGATCCTCGCAGTGGTGACACCCGGGCGTTTCCTCCCGCCTGATGATGTGCAGGAACCTCCCGAAACATCCATGTCCGGTGAGGACCTGCGTCAGGCGGTAGGTGAGTGCGCCGTGACGCCTCTCTAGCCACTCCTCAAAGAGGGGCCTTACCGCCACTATCGTGGCGTGCCCTGCGCTGGGTTGCGACAGTCGCTGCTTCCAGGCCGCCATGAGATCGCGCCGGAGGTCCGTCCGCTCCGCCGCAATTTGCTGCGGAAACGGAGTGCAATGCCTCCTCGAGACCCAACTGCCGGATACTCTCAACGACTGTCGCAACCCCGCGTGTCATCGCGTAGGCCGCCGCCTGATGTGACCTCCCCTGCGCCAGGACCAGCGTGTCGTCAGCGTAGCAAACTACGCTGACGCCGTCAGGGAGGTCGGCCCGCAGCACCCAGTCGTAACCGATGTCCCACAGGAACGGCCCCAGAACCGATCCCTGTGGGACACCGCACGACATCTCTCGCCGGTTCCATTCCCCATCGGGACCGGGGTAGATGACGGCTCTGTCCGTCAAGTATGCCCCGACTATTCGACGGAGGTAGGTCGGCACCCGGTGATACCGGAGTGCTTCCCCAATGCAACTCCAGGGCAGGGTGTTAACTTTTCATGCCTAAGCCACTGACCCGATCATCCTGAAATTTTCCAATACTTTGTCAGGTGTACAGAAAAGGTCATAGGGTACCTTTCATCCCCAAAAATGGTACAGTCCTCGAGGAAAACAACAATAACGTATACAGGGTGTCCCGTAAATAATGGATCAAACGTAACGGGTAGGTAGCTTACCTCATTTCCAACAACTAATTTGAACAGTAAAAAAAAAACCCATAAGGTAACCAAGATAATTTTTTTTTTCGATTTTTACTATTTTCTGTACCAGCATTCAGTGTTTTTAATGCTGTTGCTGCAAATGGTATCATATTTAGGTGTGATTTTTGTCATACATTTCTGAATAGTTTACTAGTGTTATAAGATACCATTTTTTTAAATAACATTTTATTTGCCTTAGAAAAAAAATCTTGAATTGAAAAGTTTTGTTTTTACGATGAAAAGACCAGAATTGGAAAAATTCTCCTGTAAAAAAAATGTATGACATCAAAGTGTACCATTATTTTAAAAACTTGTAAAATTACTAAGGTTTGCAAATTGGTATAAAACTTACGTCTAGTCCTTGCGGTTACAAAGATATTGCTACTCGTATGAATGTGATGAAGAAGACAGAACAGAAATTAAAATGGTACAATCTAACTTTTCTTTCTCGTAATGGCTTATGCTTGTAATCTAAGCATGTGGTTAAGCGTGTAGCGTAATTCCGAGCCGATGACGTCATCTGTTCGGCATTTGGGACCGCTACCTGCGGAGTTGCACCTCACTCAGTGTGAAAGGGATAGATAGCGCCGCTTTTGTATTTTTGGTAATGTTGCTTGATTTTATTTGTTTAGTTGACACGAATCTCTCTTCGAGTTGATACGTACGTCAGACTACTTTCGCTCCTGCTGTGCCTAACTGTTGTGTTCCTTAAAATTAAACTTGTGCGGTGTATTTGGACTTTGCTTTGCCTAACGATTTGGAACTGTTTGTGTTTTGGATGAATGACTTGGCAATCCTACGGACTTCGAAAACAATCGTTTGTGTGTGGTTGTACGTGTGTGCAGTAGTACGATGCCTCGTTACGAGTACACGCCACGGGAGTATGCCGAAATGCATTTTATCTACGGAGAAGCAAGAGGTAATGCCAGGGCGGCCGCAAGATTGTATCGTGAAAGATACCCGAACCGGGATCGACATCCCGACTATCGCGTATTCATTAGAGTGCATAACGCGCTTCTTGAGGGAAGAATTCTTGGCACCCGAGTTGGGGGTGCCAGTGAAGGGCGACCGTCACAAGTCAATGACGAAATTATTATTCGAGAAATCGAGGAAGATTCGTCGGTCTCAATTCGCGTCATAGCGCAACGCACAGGTATTCCAAGATCGACGGTACATCGAGTTCTAAAAAGGCACCGGTTGCACCCATATCACGTGCAACGTGTTCAAACGCTGACGTCACGTGATTACCCGCAAAGAGTAGCATTTTGCCAAAGGATGCTTAGAATGATACGGGCGGACCCACAGTTTTTTAATAAAATTTTATGGAGTGACGAGTCTTCATGCCGGCGAGATGGATATCTCAATTTGCATAATTTGCACAGTTGGCAGCTGGTAAACCCACATTTGATGCGAGAGGACAGGAGCCAACATCAATTTAAAATAAATTTATGGGCAGGAATAATAAATGGGCAAATAATAGGGCCCTTTGAACTACCAGCAACTCTAAACGCCGAATACTATCTGCATTTTTTAAGGAATGAGTTGCCAACGTTATTAGAAAATATTCCAGAAGACGTGCGGCAAGCAATGTGGTTACAAAATGATGGATGCCCCGCTCACTATGCGACGGCAGTAAGGGCGCAACTCAATGAAACTTACCCTGACAGATGGATCGGCCGATTAGGACCAATTTTGTGGCCTCCGCGATCTCCGGATTTAAATCCCTTAGATTTTTTTTATTGGGGATGTTTAAAAGACAAAGTTTACAAACAACGAATAACGTCGGAAGAAGAATTACGTCAGCGCATCCAATCTGCTGTATCAGAAATAAACAACAGCCATTTTGTCCGTCGGATAAGAGCTTCCTTTATTAGGAGGTGCAGACTTTGCATTCTCGTAGGGGGACGTCAGTTTGAACATTTACTGTAAAAACAAAATAAACGATTTATTTGTATTTTTTTTTTAATTTAACCTCCTAAGTTTTTTCATACGCTGAGATACCTAAACATTTTTAAGAAAATAGTTGAATTGTGCACACTTTTTCAATTTTATTTTATTTCGTAATTTTGCACCTCTGTCAGATTCATAGCAATATCTTTGTAACGACAAAGACTAGGCGTAAGTTTTATACCAATCTGCAAACCTTAGTAATTGTACAAGTTTTTAAAATAATGGTACACTTCGGTGTCATACAATTTTTTTACAGGAGAATTTTTCCAATTCTGGTCTTTTCATCTTAAAAACAAAACTTTTCAATTCAAGATTTTTTTTCTAAGGCAAATAAAATGTTATTTAAAAAAATGGTATCTTATAACACTAGTAAACTATTCAGAAATGTATGACAAAAATCACACCTAAATATGATACCATTTGCAGCAACAGCATTAAAAACACTGAATGCTGGTACAGAAAATAGTAAAAATCGAAAAAAAAAATTATCTTGGTTACCTAATGGGTTTTTTTTTTACTGTTCAAATTAGTTGTTGGAAATGAGGTAAGCTACCTACCCGTTACGTTTGATCCATTATTTACGGGACACCCTGTATAACTTATGATGATAGATGGCGTCACGTGTCTTTCGAATCATGATTGAATTCTATTGTCATAGAAACTCTTTACAGTAAATTAACGCGAGCAAAGCCGCGGACGAAAGCTATTGGTAGGCAAATAAATGTTGTGATAATATCCGTACAATTTTTATTTCGACGCGCTGTCAATATTTGTTGTAACTCAACGGAACCGCCCTCGCCATGTGTACTGAATATATGTTAAAATCAGAGCTATTGTTTAAAAAATACAGGTAGACGCAACGAAAAGTGCTAAATTGACGTATTGTTCGTATGCTGCAAAATAATTGACATATTTGCAAGGTGCAAACAATGGCAGTGTTTTTTATGATTATAAAAAAATCATGCTTTTTGACTATACTGTCCCACTGCTGGGCAAAGGCCACCAAGTCTAGTGTCTACCAAATTTACTCGCGCTACCTTGAGGGGAAAAATACACGTTATACATAATAATTATCCAATTACAAGCAATTTTGAATTATCAAGGGGCCAGTCAGAAGCATGAAGCTAGTTATCCTTTTCAAAGCGTAGTACTATTACCATTTTATTTCAATGTTTTCCTACATACATTGAAATAAAATTACAGTATTTTGTAGCACGGTTCCCGAGCGCCTGTATTAATTAACAATAGCTGCGTTTACACTCCCGTAGTCAAACAACCCCGATAATTTTGCCATGTCTATCTATTTATTTCATTCGTAGAATAACTTTTACTGTGCAGGTACCTAAACAAACTGGATTAATTAGCTCCACAGTTCAGGAATCGAAAAGAAAGTCCTTGGCAGTCGTTTTATATTTATCAACATTTTTATTTTACGATCTGGGCAACAGGGTCGATCCAAGGATTTTGTTGTTTACCATCTCGGAACTCAGTAAACAATTTCGGCTTCATAAAATCCATTGTAAATCGAATGCATTCATTATTAGCGGAGGTTCAATGTTTTTTTGGTCTGTACTTAGTTTTTACAAAGCAAAATGATGTAAAGGTGTACATAGTACACATTCGTCTTGCATATTAACTGAAAAAAACAAACAATTAACCTGAGTAGTAGCACTGGATGCTTGATTTATAAATATCAATTTTTCTCGCATCGAGCGCTAAGCTCGTCTGTTAATGTCTCATCCGCTTAGCTAATTTAACCTTCATTATAAAATGTAGTTAATCTACTTCACAAAGACTTTGTCTACTGTGTACAGCAGACTCTTTAAAGGATTATTTCTTTAGATGATTTTACTTATAAAAAAGGAACTTCAGCGCCTCGCACGGTTTTAGCGACTAAAGAAACTTCCGGAATAAGCTCAATTAAATTTAATTAATGTTGGTGAAAATTTTATCAAAATCCGTGTAGTAGAAGTAAAACGCGGTCACACAAACAGACACGAAAAGCGACTTTAATTTATTTTTATTACGTATTTCAATAAATTTAAGCCTTTAATTATTAAAGTGTCACTACTGTAATAATTAAAAAATATACATTTAAGCGGCTTTAAAGTGGGAGGTAGCGGGAGTGTTAAGAGATATTAATTTCAAAGTACGCTTTATGTCATTACCTTAATTGGTCATTCATGGAAATTCATTTAACTTTTCATTGCAATCTTAGTAAAGTCGAGGGAATTCTGAGTACTTGTTATGTGTGTCCCGTAGCTGTGGCTAATAGGTTGCTTTGATGTCGCTTTTAATGTAAGTTTACATGGGTGCCACATTTATTATCTTGGAATTCCTAACGTATTTATTTCAGTTTGCTTCTATATTTTAATAATACTAGCCTATTACAGTCTCACTGCGGGCATGAGCATTTAACCCTCAAATGTTGTATGAACCCTATAGGTTCATAAGAAAAATCCTCTCGAAACGACAGTAAATATGACCATATAAATCTTATAAGCAAACGGCTTCTAATAGGCGAACATCTAATGGGATGGGTTAATCACTTCATTTGCTCAAGGCGTGTTGGCGATTTCAGTCTTAATTTAATTATAAAGAAATTAATTGCTGTTATCGTTTCCTCACGATGCGATGTTAGTAACGAGGCAAAATCAGTTTACCTTGGACATAAACTGATTTTTCTATAATGTCCTTATGACCCATTTTCCGCCGGTGCGCGGTGTAACTGAAGTTAAGTGCAGTCGCGTGTAAGAAGAGTCACTATAACAAGGTTTTGAGTGGCGTAAAGTAGCAGTCAGCCTTCGACAATCCTTTTTATTGGTTTGAGAAGTTTCATAGAAAGACGACACAAAAGTACTTCGAAGTGAATTTTTCACGATCAAAACTCAGGGTTTTTAAAGTGTGACAAAAAGTTTTTGCAAATACACACATCAAAAGTGTCTAGGGATCAACATATATTTTTGCAATAACTTTTCTCTTGATTGATATTAATTTAAATTTTCTTTAAGGATTCATCAAATAAAGTGTTTTCGTTTGTCACAGTAACGATAAACCAAGTCACCTTTGCATTAATAAAGAAATTTGCCATTTTCCTAATAAAGGGATTTTTGACATTTGAACCACTAACATTAAAGTTCGAAAAAAAGACTGAAATAACAGTTTTCTTTAAAATTTTATTGGGTAACTTAAACAATTAATAATCCGTGTTTCTACCGCGAACACTAACAACACAAGAACATCGGTTTGGCATACTCAAAATGAGTTCATCCAAATCACGCTGTGGAATGGCCGCCCATGTTCGTTGCAACAACAAAAAAAGGTCTTCTTGCAACTGGATACCCTCCATATTCGGCAGAGCTCTTCTCTGTAGCATATCCCATGCATGCTCAATCGGGTTCAAGTCTGGCGACTGAGCAGGCCAGGGCAGGACATTGATGTTAGCTGCGGCGAGAGTCTGTCTTACAACTCTTGCGGTGTGCGGTCGTGCATTATCATGCATTAACTGAAATAAGGGACCGATTTGCACTTGTAGAGGAACGATGACGTCAGATACAATCGTCTCAGCATAAATTTGAGCGTTGAGGTTGCCTCTGATCCAAATCAACTCAGTTCTTCCGCCGATCCAAATACCCGCCCATACCATGATGGTTCCACCACTATAAGGATGGACTTCCTGGCAGGATTTTAATCGCTGTTGGCGTCCAGGGGTTCTCCAGTGTCGTATACGTCTTGTATCCGGTCTCATACCAAAACGAGACTCATCAGAAAAGCACACGAAACGCCATTGTTCTTCTGCCCAATTTCTGTGTTCAAGAGCCCATTGATATCGAATCCTACGATTGTGCATTGCTATAGGTGGTACCCGTAGCGGTCTTCGGGAATGAAGGTTCACTTCATGCAAGCGGTTTCTGACTGTTTGGTCGCTAATTAAGTTCCCTGAAGAGTGATGAAGCCTCACGGCTAACATCATGGCGGTTATTGTTGGAGCTCTTCGAGTTAAGATTTGAATGTATCGGTCTTGTCTCCGTGTCGCCAGACTTGAACCCGATTGAGCATGCATGGGATATGCTACAGAGAAGAGCTCTGCCGAATATGGAGGGTATCCAGTTGCAAGAAGACCTTTTTTTGTTGTTGCAACGAACATGGGCGGCCATTCCACAGCGTGATTTGGATGAACTCATTTTGAGTATGCCAAACCGATGTTCTTGTGTTGTTAGTGTTCGCGGTAGAAACACGGATTATTAATTGTTTAAGTTACCCAATAAAATTTTAAAGAAAACTGTTATTTCAGTCTTTTTTTCGAACTTTAATGTTAGTGGTTCAAATGTCAAAAATCCCTTTATTAGGAAAATGGCAAATTTCTTTATTAATGCAAAGGTGACTTGGTTTATCGTTACTGTGACAAACGAAAACACTTTATTTGATGAATGCTTAAAGAAAATTTAAATAAATATCAATCAAGAGAAAAGTTATTGCAAAAATATATGTTGATCCCTAGACACTTTTGATGTGTGTATTTTGTCTGGCTACTGTTACTACGAGTACGTACCTAATAAAATTTCACGTAGCAAGCAAACAATGAACTTCGTTCAGGCGTCACAAAAGTTGTACTACCTACAATAAACACACCAAAATGAACAATGAATAAACAGACCAAAATGTGAAACCCAATATTTAAAATGAATATTTATAATGGACTATTCGGATCGGCGCAACACCGCGTTTTCGCGGCAATTTTAATTAAATATCCTATTTGCTATCGCGGTGAAAGGATTAGCCAATCGACAGAAGTCCATTGCGCCGGATGTAGCAGAAGGTCGGAGGGTAAGTCACTCGGGGAGGCTCCTTTCATCAAGTAGGTCGTATTAAGGACAACCTCCACAAGTGGGGGTTCATAGACGGTTCAGATGTTCCGATGTGTATGCGGCGTCTCCCCACAGACAATGGCTCACCTCACACATTGCACCGCATGCACCGCCACATTCACACATGAGGACTATAGTTAGGATATTTGTTCTTACTGAGTACAGTCTTTAGAAAGCATTTGTTTCCTGTTAGGCTAACGTGATTATGTAGGATTGCGATGAGGTGTGCTGGTAACGTAAACTTGCGCATTACTGAACTAAGCAGTGATAGCCTAGTGGTGTGACCGACTGCTAAGTCATAGGTCTCGAGTTCGAACCCAAGGCACGCACCTCTGACTTTTCAGATTCATGTGCGTATTGTATATTTATCACTTGTTTAAAAATCGGTGAAGGAAAACATCGTGAGGAAACCGGCATGCTTGAGAGATTTTTCTCAACAGTGTGTGATGCTAAGTCAGAGGCCCACGGACAGCATTAAAACTCTGACACCAGGTTAGTCACTAACCACACGAAAAGAAGACTGAAATATCAAGGACGGACGAAAACTCCAACAAAAAAAAGTCTCTAAACCTTTTTAAAAAGTTCTATTCTGCGGGATCTAGCTTAATACATGATAACAGTTTCGGCAACTATGTGCTTTAAACCGTGTATCTATTACTGCAACAATATTAATGTTATTACTCAATGAACAGCGAAGCATTTTACGATAATCATGACTTCATTAAGTAAGTTTAATGAAAACATAATGTCAATTTGGTTCGTAACACATCATAAGCACGTCGCCGCCCTATTAAAACGAATTAGAGTTGCCATTTTGAAAAAAACAATTGAACTGCGAACTGCACTCCTTATAGACCAACCGTTTCTGTAATTAATTTCAGAACGAGCTAGTTAGAAGTTTTGAATTGTCTTTTACTAGCTAACCAGTTTTTGGTTGAATGTTTTCTTTTATTTTTGAAGGAAGAGGCTTAGATTAATTCTTCTGTATGTATATAATGGGGATGATGTGTTTTTTGTTTTAATTAGTCCGTTGGCTAGGTTATTAAAAAATATTGGAAACGTGTTTTTTCTTTTTTTACGTAATCCAAAGACTACGTATGTATGTATATACATTGAATAAAAATGGGGCATGACGTCACAAGTATGTAGTTTTATACTTACTTGTGACGTAGCGAGCCCCACTATCCAACTTTAATGCGTTTTATCTTAGTCATTTTATATTAATATGAAAAGGCAAAAAAATACGTGTCAAATATTTTTTTATTATTAGTGATTGACGGACTAAATGTAACTTATTTTTTTTACCTAGGTATCAGCAACATAAATATTTTTGTATTTTATCATGTATAACTCCTTGTAAACAATTTATGTGGAGACATGAATGATGAAGAAAAAAACCAACCACTTCCGAAAAAAAGCAACAAAATGCAAGTTAACTTCAGCTTCGGAAGTCGGTTGATTTTTTATTGGTAAAAAGTCTCTGTAACTAAATCAGGGCTGCATTGTCGTACAACCTAAGACTCATTAAAAAACGATCTGATAAGTAGAAACATTAGAGGAGTTCAAGACGTAGACGGAAAATAATGTTGTTTAGAATGAAGTTCGAAGAATGATAGTTCGGGTTGAAAAAGAAAAAAGAAAAATAATAAGATTCAAAACCTGCCGTATTAGGCGACCATATAAGTAAGAAGACCGGCTGACTGCGCGCATACAAAGACAAAATATGCATAAGCTTACTGTTAACGAGTGGGTATGTTACTACCTATTCTAAATTGAATGCGTATCAAAAACAATATTTATTTATATACCTCACGGATCGTTACCCTTGGCCTTGTATACTTTTCGTTCTCAATTAGCAATTTAAAATCAAACCATATTTAGGTAATTATTTTTACCAAATAAAATACTACCTATAAGTAGAAAAAACCATGATCCGTCTTTTATTTGGAATTTTTGCAGGCTTTATGTCCTGTCTGTGTTGCTATTTGCTGTGTAGTATTTATTACAAAACTTGTAGGTACAGTTGTACACTCACAGTGATTTTGACAATTTATCGATGTCTTTTCCATTTCCTTAACTGCGCTAGCTACTATTGTTAGCTCAAACTGAACGTGGATACCAGAACTTTGTGGTAGACGTGCTGAAATTATTAATTAAGCTTGCCTGCATCTCAGTTAGGGAGCTACAATATGAAACCGACCGATACATAGTCCGTCGGGAATAGAAATACTTCATAAGAGACTGCAAGAGATTGCGTCCGAATTTCTGTGTAAAACTCTTTTCTTTTCAAAAATTTAAAGAGTGTTCGTTCGATATTTGATTTAGAGTACGGTATGTCATCAATAACCTGCATACGTATCACCAGGTACTCCGTTTCGGAAAATAATTGGAGCCCCGCGGCCGGTTGTGTTCATTATGCAAATATTAGGTACGTATAGCTGCTCACTACAGTGTTGCAAAATAGATCAATTTTACATTAAACGGTTTCGTCTCCCCTATCCTGCCACGTCCGTCCGCCTGCTGTGGGACGGCTGGCAGCTCAAAATGCACGTCGATTATAATATCACCGTATATTGACTTTGGTTGCCCCGAAGGTGGCGGCCCTTCCGAAAGAGCAATTAATGGCGAGCTTTACAGGGTATGTCTAGTTATATTGCGAATTTTGCCGTTGCACTGTCTGCCATGCCAGAATGTTACTTAAGTATGTATAGGATTTTTATAGAGTGGCAGTAGTCGTATGACTTTTTCGGGAAGTATAACGACAGATTTCGTTTCAACACTAAAAGCATGGAGCTTTTGAAAGGTTTTGATGTATTTATTTTCGCAAAGTTTTGGGTCAGTTTTATTTTGACAAGTTGGTTCAAGAGGTTGCTGCGGAAGCTAACAACTGGCTTGCAACTCTTACACTATTGTCAACTAAGCGGCTTATCCTAAGCTGCAGACAAGATGACGGTAGCAACTAAAGAAAACAAAATAGATATCATAAAACAACTTTAAAGCTGGGACACTAACGCGAAGGGTGCAGTAAACTAATGCGTCAATTCATTCATTTCATTCATTACCATGCTAATGTGAGACAAGATGAAATAAATTGCGCATCTGACTGAAATCAGTTCGAAGCGTTACCACTTGTCAAAGACGCTTTACACAAAGCCATGCCCAGTGAGGGGATCAAGCGTCGGACGCTATTTAGCTATGTACCGTGCGATGGGTTGTATGTTGCATAACTGAATAGCGCCGTACTTTAATGGGAGCCAATCTGTTGGGACATGGTTTTGAATGATTTTTAGTAAGCGAAGTATCTGTTCGTTGCGATTTCTAGAAACAACGTTAAAATACTGTCGCGGTAGTTATAAAATATAGTGTCAATTGAAAAAGCGCCACAGCAGTGATGGCTCTATCAGTGTCAGCATCTAGCCACTCGGTGCGTATTGTCCTTTATTTTTATAAACGACCGGCTTTTATGACTTTAATTCTAGTTTGCGCGACGCGGTTCAAGTTCGGATTATTAGCTCCATATTCATAATCTAAACGAGAGTTGCAGAATGCTTCTCAAATAAGTGGGTTTAATAAGATCGCCTTTTACATTAAACCTGACGTCCTTATGGCTTTCCGCTGATCAAAGGCAGGAAAAGCAGAAATGTGAATCTTAGCTTTCTATCGAGATTTTTTTTCTTATTTCTCAGATATGTAAGACTTTATGTGATAGACTTTTAAATTCTTTCTTTTTTTCGTGTGGTTAGTGACTAACCTGGTGTCAAAGTTTTTAGGCTGCCCATGGGCGTCTGACTTAGCTTTACATGCTGTTGAGAATCATCTCTCAGACATGCTGGTTTCCTCAAGATGTCTGACTGATAAATTAAACTAATATTATTACGGCTTTCGGTTGAAGAGCAGATAGGAAAGCGCGTATCGGTATTATTAGAATTAGACTTTCCACTTTCTTTTTAATATGATAGATTTGTGAAAGAAATCTATGTGTCTCCCGTTGAAGAACAGGCAGGAAATAATATAGGAAACCACGACTCGGCATGTATCGACAATTAGATTTTCCAGCTATCTTGACTTGATTGATTCACGTTTCTATTTTTTCACTCGATTGAAATGCAAATGGCACTAGTCGAGTTCTAATGGGTCCAGTAATTGGGTTAGGTAAGGTGATTTGAGTGGTTACCGATTAAGGCTTTATTATTCAGGTCTACGAGGTTTTCTAGGTTTAATCATCATTGTGTCCAGTCAATTTTGTATCGGTGATCGAGTGGACTGGTTAGTGCTTATTTTCCCTACTAGCAAGCGTTACTACGCTCCTTCATGCTATTTATTTATTAAAGAGTGTCTCCGTAAACGGCGCTCACCGTCAAAAGGGACATGATCTAATAATTTTACTAAGAGAATTATGTGCGAGCGAGCGAAACTTCCGTCCATAGGTACAGGGTGAAATTGAATTCTTTGGTAATATTTTAACTACTTTTATGAGGAGCTCGTGGCTAAGTACTAACAGCCGCACAAGTCGATCCACCAGGTTAAGCTACGCTGACCGGGGTTGGCCGTGGATGGGTGACCATCTTTACATACCAAGACTCCTTCCTCCGTGCCTCGGAAAGCACGTTAAGTCGTTGGTCCCGGCTGTCATTTGTCATCAGAAGCCCGAAAATCTGACAGCCAGTCTTACCAAGGGTTATTGTCAGCTCAGATAGGCAGTTGCTCCATGTAAAGTACTGGTATTCAGCTGCATCCGGTTAGGTTACCCCAATGTGGGAAAAGATGATGATTTTAACTACTTTTACAATGGGAACAAATTTGAAATCGCGAAAAATCATCTGCTATTCTGTACATTATTCTGTACATTATGCTCGCATTACTCATCAAAATATAGGGAACAGCTGATTTTTGACTCCTTAAAATATTACCCATGAATTCAAATTCACCCTGTTTACACATAAACATCATCATTTAGCAAAACAAGCGAAGCTCCAATTCATTGGAAGCAGAAAGTTCCAAAATGTCAACATTTTGTTATAGTATCATTTATTTTCGGAACCCAGCGCCGTCCACCATTTCACATTTAATTAATAAGCTGACATAATACTGGTATTTAGCTGCATCCGGTTAGACTGTAAGCCGACACCAATATTTTTGGGAAAAGGCAACGCAAATTGAGATTGACTGACATACTGTTAGCGCCGAATTGTTTGCGAAGTAATTTAAGTATTCCCTCCTTCACGTGGATGTTGCAGCGGAGTATTAATTAAGAGTCGTGAATAGCAGACGGCTCAAACTAACTGACATCTCCCAACATATCCTGTTACATCTCACCGTGAAAACAAAGGCTGTCTATAATAATATGCCACCCCAGGCTGATTCCGGCTACGGTGACTATATTGTTTCGGACGGCTGTAGGTTTCGGGCGTGGGCTCGGACACGGCTAATGTAAAGGTACGTGCTTAGTATGGACAAGTTGGAATCCCATTGTGGTAATGGAACTGCATGTCGGAGGGTGGTTTACTGGTAAGGTGCCATATCATTCTTTCGCTGGCATTTTCTCTTACCAAACGCCTCCAAACAGATCTGTCATTTTACAATTCTTCTCAACGAGAGCGATCTATTTCGCATCTCTTCTCAAGTCTTTTTTGAACGTCTCTGTATCTAAGGAGCTGGCCGTCTTTATTCCGCTTGTCGTCCTTGAGTTAAGAAAAGAATATCGTCTTCAGGCATCCTCAAAACGTGTCCGATCAATGCAGCTGATGACGCATTAGATAGACTTCAACTCCATAGCCAGTGTCAATAATGTCATTGCCTTCCATCAGGTGGAATGACAGCTCACTGTTTTCACGTTGAGATTATAACAGAATAGACAGACTAGTTCGAATTGCATAAAACGACGGAAATGTTTGAAAATCCTTCACGAACTCTAGCTTTTGCTCACAAATTACACAACAAATTAACTTACCATTGGAATATCAAGCGCGCCACGTCGATAGGGGATGAAATTCTCCAAATAACGCAACGTAACAAGATTATACAACGTTAACACCATTGCGTGAGTTTAGTACAAACTCAAATGATGCTTCTGATATATGATGCTAATGTGTTCGGACTTTATGAAGTGGTTTTTAAACCACGAAACACCGTGTTTCGTGATCGCTTATGCTCTATCTTTACAGATAAAAATAAAGGGGTAAATTCATACTTGGTGATCCTGATGAAATAAAATATCTTTTTTTTAGTTTGGGAAGTCATCCAATGACTTCTCCGTGGAGCGGAAGAGAGTGGCAGGCTCCTAACCACTACTGAATAAAACCCATCCAGGTTCCTTCCTTAGCCCTTTATGTTTCGGGGTAGCGGTAACCCTTTTGGACAATCCCGCTTTCCCGGCAGGCTTGGCCCTAACGGGCCCCTTCATATGCTAACATCTCTTTGAGGCGCGCGTGGAACATGTACGCGCCGTCCGGCACGGGCCTGGTCCTTATCGGGCGGTGCGCTATCACCCGCAGGCCCGCGCCTACGGTGGCCGGGAGTCGTCACGTGGCTCCCTACGCCCGGGGCGTCTCCAGTGGCGGCTGGGATGGGAGGACCTTTCTCTCTCCCATCCCGCCACCTCCTTCGCGAGCATGACTGCTTCGCAGAAGGAGGTGAAATCAAAATCAACTCTCCACCGTGTCCTCTGGGCGATCCTCGCAATAGTGACACCCGGACGTTTCCTCCCGCCTGATTATGTGCAGGAACCTCCCGAAACATTCATGTCCGGTGAGGACCTGCGTCAGGCGGTAGATGAGGGCGCCGTGACGCCTCTCTAGCCACTCCTCAAAGAAGGGGCCTTACCACCACTATCGTGGCGTGCCCTAAATAAAATCTCATCTAATGAAACATTTACGCTATCAATTTTTGCATTTCACTTCATCAAATCCAAACTACGGATATCCCATTTATTTAGTGCATAAGTTTACAAGGTTTGCGATTTTGAAACTGCAGCAAACAATCATTTTGACGAATCCTCCTGAATCCTGCCGAGTTTGCAATTTAAACTTTTGAACGCCAGAGCATAAACGCACGCGCGTGCCGTCCACGCCAAGCTACAAATTTATTTCTTCTTGTTATCATGAATTTCCCAATATCCATGGTTTCTTTTAATTTGTTTCATGTCATTAAATACGTTTAGCGAGCTCTAATTTTTAAGATATGTTATATAAACACTCACAAAAGTAATGATTTAATTGTTTATTTTGTGTTACAGTGTTGTTGCCATTGTCACGTATTTGTGTCGTTGGCGTACAGCATGCGCTTCCTTGTCACTTATAAGTGACAAAGGCATTCAAAAGGTTAATACATGTTTAAATCTCATGTTAAGTGATTAGAGTGGCTGTGTTCCCGACGGGCCATCACAACAACTGAAGTGTGAAAATTTACCTTACAGTAACATCAGAGTTTGGACCAAGCTTTCAATAACCCGATGTCAAATTCGGAACTTCTTCCCACGTACATACGGTCGATATTTTATCGCACCCTGGACTTTTAACGCACTGCTTTGTAGCCGAGAATTGAAAATCCAACCGTGGATTTTTTGACGCGCTGGAATTCACTGTTTTGTAGTATGGCCAAAAATTTGGCCGCTTCAGTAACGTCCAGTTTATTCCAAAACCATCTAACATTGTAAATTCTCAAATACCACTCTTATCATTTTACAATTTTTCTGCGATAAGTAGGTACCATCAAAACATTGAATATACTGAAATAAAAAAATCGTAATTAAGAATTTTATCGCGTATGCACGTTAGTTAATGGTTATTGCATTTTAACGAGTAACATACTTTGTAGGTATGTGCAGTATGCACTAACATAGGCTTAGCACAATTAAGAAGATTATCCCGAACCTAATGGCAACTGATGCATCACAACTGATCGCGCTGATATGTACGGACACACACTTCCATTGGGATTTACGGGACCGTAACATATCTATTATTCAAAGGATGTTTAAGCCTAGAACAGGCAAAATCACTGCATAGATAATGAAGCCAGAATGAACGGCACGGCTTTCACAGACATGACTTTCGTAATTAATTGTAAGTTAATGGCTTAGTATCGAGTGTTAAACTCCGTTTCATATTTTGAAGAATGGAAAAAAAGGGGCCGGGTCGGAGTCTTGGCCGTAAATATGTAAAAAAGGTAACAGTCTGACAGACTTCCTTTTGCATTTATAATATTAGTACGAATATGATTGCTTTTTTATCACGTTTCTATTACGTCATCCTCAATAAAATTACAATTTGTTAAAAAAAACGGAAATCTTAATTTCACATATTTCTGGAATAGTCATTCAAATAATATTCTAATAAAGACCACACGGAATGACACTAATGCCTTGGAAGGAAGGTAGGCCGTTGGTGTGGGATGCAACGTGTGTTGACACCCTTGCACCATCCCATATTCCTTGTGGTGCAGAGAACCTCAAATGGTGCAAATACTCCAATCTGATTGGGACTTATATGTTCGAGCCGTTTGGGGTTAAAACACTAAGGCCATGGGGTCCGAGTGCTCACTATGTTTTTCGAGACATCGCCATGCGGTTGGTCGACTCTTCACGTGACCAGAGGGCTGGGTTATTTTTCGGTCAAAGATTCAAGATCAGCATTGCCATACAACTTGACAATGCTGCCAGCCTTTTGGGCACTTTTCCCTGCCGTTTTATATACTTGTACATAGTTATGATTAATATTTTAAGTGTTTTTAACCGACTTCAAAAAGGAGGAGGTTCTCAATTCGGATGTTTGTATTTTTTTTTATGTTTGTTCGCGCATAACTCCGTTGCTTGCCATTCGATCTTTTTTTGTTGGAAAGGGTATACTTCCCAAATGGTCCCATAAATTTTTTATCGAAATCGAATAAGCGGTTTTTGAAAAATCAACAAAAATCTAAAAAAAATCCTACTTAATATATGTGGACGATGTTCTAATAAGTTCCTGTCACTGTAATTTACATACCAGGTAGTGGTATTAAAATTTTGGGGGGGAGGGGGGGGGGGGCTTGTGTAGGTAGGTAGGTGGGTAAAAGTGAAAAATGAAAACTTTTTTACAAAAAATAAAACCGACTTCCAAAACAAACACTACAAAGTGACAAATAATTTTGATTTCGAAAGTCGGTGGCAAAAAATTAAAATACAAAACCGAAGACACCGACTTCAGAAATCAAAATTATTTGTCACTTTGTAGTGTTTGTTTTGGAAGTCGGTTTTATTTTTTGTAAAAAAGTTTTTTTAGTTATGTAAATATTATGTGAACAAGATTAAATTCCTACCAATAATAGTCTTCATTACAATTTGCTTATATCCTATCAGCATTATAGTAAAACTGCACTTCCTGGGTAAATATAATAGTTGTAGTCGTCGCTAGCGAGCATCTGTCTGTCCGTGACGTGAAGTTTGTTCACGGCGCCTCGGTATTATAATATCGTCTCAGGAAGTAAATGTTTGCCTACAGAAACTTATCTCTTGGATAAATGTTTAGTGAAGTTTCCAATAGGAACAATAGGATTGTTACTATAACAGTTAACTCATAAAGCCTTGTGATGGTGCTGATAAAATATTTCAATCGAAAATGTACCACTACTGGCCGTAGGCTAGATTATAGTCTGGATTAGCATATAAGCTACTTTTTATTTCGGAAAAATGTACGATTCCCGTGAGATAATTTCCTACATACATGCGGGCGAAGCCGCTGGCAAAAGGTAGTTTTAGATAAAGCAACCACCTACTGACCTCCACAACCCAGTTACACGCTAACACGAATGTTCCTTGATCAGACTGGCAGTCAGACTTTTAAGTTTCTGAATACTCATAATCACTGTCAAAGATGATGAATGACACAACAGAATCGGTATTTTTTATGTTTTTCTACAAAAATAAACTGAAATCCTAATCATCAAATAGGTACGTTGCCCAGCACTAGCTTTGTTTTCCTGTAACGTGGACGCGTTGAAATTGTGTAAAAGTAAATAACTTTCTTATTTAATAAATCCCGGGATTCTTCTGGTTTTTATAATTAATCCCGGGATTTGAGGCATATCCACTTTATTCTTTCGCTGTATGAAATCAGTGTAAGTACATAAATAACTACCTAATTCCGATCTCTGGTTATAAAGTAATCGCGTTCCGCGTAGTTTACCTACTTATTACTCCTTCACACTTAAAAATTTCTTTATGTCAGTTCTTACATAATTATATCAGATCTAAAAGAAGCTGGAAATGGCAAGATGACATAATATTTTTTATACAGGTACCTACGTAATTTCATCATCTGCCTAACCATTTCCCAACTATGTTGGGGTCGGCTTCCAAAATAACCGGATGCAGCAGAATACCAGTATTTAACAAGGAGCGACTGCCTATCTGACCTCCACAACCCAGTAACTGGGTAAAACGATAGCCCTTGGTAACACTGGAAGTCAGATTTTCGGGCTTCTGATGACCCGTAACGACTGCAAAGATGCACAAATGACAGCCGGGACCAACGGCTTAACGTGCTTTCCGAGACACGGAGGAGTACCGGAATGTAAAGATAGTCACCCATCCACAGCCAACCCTGGCAAGCATGGCTTAACCTGGTGGATCGACCTGTGCAGCTGTTTGTACTTAGCGAAGAGCTCCGCTAGGTACCTACGTAATTTTTTATAACTAAAATATTCAACCTGCCTGAGTGAGTTTCTAGCCGAGTGGAGCAATTAAGCGTTCTCTGACGTACATTAATCTTTTTTATTACTCTCAGTTATTCCATCTACGGATGTATTTTTACATTATTAGAATAGGATGAAATATTCATGAGGTCCTTCTATAATCTTAGTTTAAGTTATTATTTAATAGAATGTACCATCCGTACTAAAAGTATCTTATTTGTGTTTATCCAGGTTATAAACTACCTATGTTCCAAATTCCATTCAAATCCGTTCAGTTTTTGCGCCCTTCCGGAACACATCCAAACAAACGGACAAAAATACTAAAATCGGTATTTTCAGCATGAGACTCGGTGCTTCGTATCATTTTTTTTTCAATAATATCTAACATTGTAACCGCCACAGTCGGATTAATACGACACATTTTTCGGGCCCGTGCCGCCTGAGTCGTGTTTATACGACTGGGAATTTATGTTCGGTTCTGCATTTTTACGTCATTGCAAGATCCTGTTCGTCGAAAATATTTATTTTTCGATTCACTGTGACGGCGCTGGGGGCGCGACAACTGATATGTAGTCGGGCGGTGAAAAGTTTAACGTAGTTTTGACTTCGCTACTTGTTTATTTTTTAATTTCACATTTATTTTCTGCTAATAGTTATATCCACAAATTAACGGGAAGGAAAGCTTGCTCATCATAATTCAGGGTTTCACGAGATATTTTATTAAAATCTCAAACAGATGGACACTAAAAGTTAATATAGAATTTAGTAACATACCTCTACAAATTTATTTAGCATACCGTCATCTGACTGTGTCATCTCACAGTAATAGATGCGCGGTTATAGTACGGGCGGATTAAAATAAAACGTTTCGGAGCGCTACGGTATCCCGCGATCAAACTTTATTACGTTACTCTGCAATTTGCAAATAAGTGTCAGTTGAATGCTGACCACAATTTGATTCGGGAC
Source organism: Hyppa rectilinea (assembly GCA_951799385.1). Classification (NCBI taxonomy): domain Eukaryota; kingdom Metazoa; phylum Arthropoda; class Insecta; order Lepidoptera; family Noctuidae; genus Hyppa; species Hyppa rectilinea. The sequence continues at coordinate 5,860,536 of OX637300.1, read as the reverse complement.
CTAACAAATATGTATTTAAATAATTATATTAATTACAAGTTTAAATGGCCCTCTTGAATGACTATTTTATGGAAATTAATTAAGGCATTGACTGCCACGCAGCAGACACAATAGAAAAACTATTGTTCGCGGTCACCGGTGACCGCGTTGGCGCTTAACGTGTTAAACAAAAGTCATCTTCCTATCTTCTACTTTTGCAGTGCCCGATAGGGTTCACAATGATCTAATTTTTGTACTTACCACCTAAGTTCACATGTGATGGAAGCAATAAATATATTGAGTTTAGTTTAGTTACCAATTCTGACTTGTGAGAGTTGTAATGATAATTCTTATGATTGTAATTCTGTTACTACATACTTGTTGCGTTTTCGAATTATATTGTGATCAGCATCTTATACAACCTGACACTTAGCTCCAAATAGCAAGAAATGTAATAAAGTTTCGCGGGCTACCATAGCACATCCCCTTTATAACGTGGTTGCCATAAATTTCGTTGAAACACTAAATATTCAGTCTTGCTCTCGCCTGAAATATTTTTACCCAGTTACAAACAGTTTTTCTGTGCAGCAATTTCTGTTTTGTTTATTTCAGTTCAATTCCACCTGCATTTTTTTTTGTTGCTTTTTTCGAAACGCCCGCAGCGCTAATCACTAGGGCGCCGACTGGCCAGAGAATCGGGGCGATACACTCGCTGTGACGTCAAATTCTCGCTGCGATGATATCGCCGTGTTGAGATAGCTCCACACAGTTTCTATAGAATTTGTTGCCGCTACGTAACTATCGCAGAGATACTCTTGCCCGTCAAGAATACGCCAACAAGAGCGTTGTAGCACTTTGTTTTTATCTCCTTCAGCATGTTAATACCTGTGCTTTAGTTGTGTTTTTGCAAAGCTTTCTTTATTTTTTTTTTATCCCGAGCTAAGCGTTAAATTATTATAAAATAAAAGTTAATTCAAGGAAAACCCATATCACACAAAATCAATTTTCAAAACACTGCCAATGTATTATACTTTTGTAATCATAATCACACCTTTAACAGCAACTGTATGATTGCGTAACATCGGTGTCTCATGCGCTATAGCTCATTGCCGTGTTAGTTTAGTTTCTGGTTCCATGCGAACGTTTTATTGGTGATGGTCTCGCTATTATGCAGTGTTGCCGGCAAAATGCTATGCGATTCGTTTTCAGGATTCCATTCCAAACTGGTCAAAAACGAACCGTGGTGCGACATCGTCTACCTGTCCGTCCATCGACTTGAAATTTGAAATAATTATATATAATGTTTTTCTATCTATATAGGTGGACAAACATTGTATATAATTGTTACAAATTTCAGTTCAGTTCAGTTTCATAATAATTGAAAAAATATAGTTTAATTGCAACTGAAGAGGTTTGAAATTTTAAAGTAGGATAGGTCGAACTGTTTAATGTGATACCCTATCACACAAAAAGACTTCGTATACAATATATTTTTATTTTCATTGACGACTCGTAGTTTTTGATTTGTGATCAAAAACTCGTAAAAACCATGTCCATCCCGTGTCTCCGAAATTTGCTAAGCGAAAAATCTGAATTAAATCTACTTGATGGAAGATTTAGTTAAAGATTAAAGATTTACAGGAAAATTAAACGAAGTATAAAATTACCACTATTTAAAAACAGAACATTTCTTCACAGGCTAACTTGGTTATACTGTACGTAAAGAAAATGGAAAAATGTTTTTCCTTCAAAGATACGCAAGTCTCGGTCTCGCGACTCTCTCTTTGTCAATTTTATTTATTCCTGTTGCTGAGTTTAAATGCAAACTACTCGGTTGTCGATTGATATTGGGATTACTCTGCTATGCTACAGATTATATCGCATAATCCCGATGCTTGGAAACGTGAAAAAATCTAAAAGGGCTGTTGCTTTCCTACCCTGCATGAACACCACTGCCGGGTGGACTATTGTCATTCAATTGGAGCGGTAAACCCTTTCGCAATGAAATCCCATTCAAATCAAATCCTATTGAATGATTCGATTGCTCCGTGTATAGAATGCATACCCGGTATGCCGTTGACATTCGTTGTGATGTGAGGTATGAGTGCACTGACAGTTACTAATAGAGAATCTGTCCAAGTGGGTGTGGGTGAACGACAGTCATTGACTCGGAAACGAATTTCAATTTATTTTCAGTGATTGTTTCCAAACAGCAGAATTTTTTTATTACATTTATTTTTTTCTGCATGTAGACTTGGAATATTTGATTATTGGAGTTTGCTGGCTACATTTGCTCTAAGCAGAACCCTTCTGGGGGAACGGGTGTGATTTTTTTTTTTGTTTTACATATCGTTAGTATAGAGTCGTGCCCTTACATAATGGCGAATGCATTCTGCGAATCAATATTCGTTTACCTACCACTTCCCTTCTGTCGTTATCTTCCTTCCTCTCTGAAATCTATCACGTATACATGGAGAGACACGTGTCACTGGAGACTGCTTGATAACATTTCATATTTCTAACATGAATTATTACGTTATATAAAAGTAAATCCAAAACTGGGCACCCAAATTTTTCGTTTTTCGAAGTTATTGATTGTAGGTACTATTCATGATTATATTTATTCATGAATTCAACTTTGAAATTAGGTGTATTCTAAAAAGACGTAAGCCCCAAACGACATCGAGCTTATGGTGGAATGGTGACATCACAGAACAGACTCTTTAACTGTTCTGTGGGTGACATAATCTTGCTTTACTGAAACCCATAAAAAAACATGTTGTAGATTGACCAATCTGTGCATAATAGTCAAGACTACTTTTGACTGGTTAATATTTTTGACTGCAACATAAGTAAGTAATTTTTATTTTGCAAATATGGGTATAGCAGTGATAGACAGATAAAAGGTAGGTTCAGCCATATTTTACCAATAGGCATGCAAAAGTTATAATTTGAGGCTAACAAAAAAATACAATTTTAACAGACGGACTGAACAGTCTTAAATCAAAACTTAATATATGTTTCCTTTTACAATGTATATTATAAAGAAAGTATTATATTTTTCCTTCAAAAATCTTTCGCAGTAAGGAATTCACAGACAGTAAAATATGCTTTACGCGTTAAAAAGTTTTACATCTGCATAATCTTCATAAGTTACATTGACACGTCTTGTTTGACATAATGTTCTCATCTAAAACATTGAAATGCTTAAGCAAAGGTACTACCTCATTCAACCAATAATGTGACATCATCATATGTTTTCAGAATTTACTTATTTTTCTCAGAAAATAAGAAAAATAAAAATATTTACCTAGAAATGGTATTTCGTTTTAAGGTCGTGTAATTGTTTTATATGTTGTCAATTTGCAAGTCGTTATCATGTGACAAATATGTAATTACAGTATTATATCAACATATCTCTTTAAGGATTTACGCTGTTGAATGACAATTTGGTAAAATTGTGATATTTAAGCTCAATATAGGTATAGCGAATCGTATTTTGATCAATATACAACCTGACACTCACCTGCAAATTGCAAAAAAAACGTAAGAATTTCGGACGTCACGGGCTGCCTCATGGTAACCATTTTGAGATGCAAATCGTACATAATTGCTGGATGAAAGTATATTACAAAATAACACTGCAGCCGAGTGTTACGCTAACGAAACAATGATGTGATCAAACGAGTGATTAAGTATAAAAATGTCAGCAATTGCATCCAAACTATCACTGTGTGGGCAGTTGAAAAATTAAATGAAAAAAAAAAAACTTTTTCCCGTTTTACAATTTTCATTATACATTTGGTATAACTAATTTAAAAAATACTTGGTAAAAGTAATTTCGTTATGCAGTTTCAGTTAATTATTTCCAAATTGAGGAACAATGTCGCATCGCAATTAAATTCTTACATTTCGGCACTAAACCGCAAAAGTACTCGTGTTTAATCAGATGATTATGGCGTAGCCTTTTCCCCCACTATGTTGGGAACAGCCCTACGTATAACCGGATACAGCTGAATACCAGTATTTACATGAATTGACAACCTAATATCAGAGCTTCACAATACAGCTGCCGTTACTGGGTAATTCGATACCCCTTGGTATGGCTGGTTGTCAGACTTTCGGGCTTCCATATAGTCCTTCTATAATTTCAACACGAAGGATGTCACCAAAAATTAATAAAAACATATATTTTGATTTAAAAGATCAGTTTCCATTTAGTTTAATGCCGATCTCTTCTAACAAGAAACAAGAAATAACCCCTCAAATGTCGTATGAACATGAACCCCATAGGGTAACAAGAAAAAGTTTCTCGAAATGACAGTGAATATAACCGTATAAATCGTTGAGCTCTTATAGGCTTCTAAAAGGCGAACATGTAATGAGTTAAGGAACTTAACTAGCTTCATCTTTCTGACTGGCCGACTCTTGCTAATTCAAAATTGCTCGTATGTAGGAATAAATGCTTTAAGTTAGACACAATTAATTTGTGTCTTTTTTTAAAATTTCTCAGTAATATACTCATATATTCAACACGCAAAAAAAAATCTTATTACCAATCCAAGAAAATAACTTCTTTATTAATTAATACTTAGGTACATCAGTTCTCAGTGGAGCATCTGCGACCGTAATTAAAAGCAACCTTATTACCCGATAAACTTTTTTCACTGAAATTCTTGCTAAAAATAGCATCTCCAGAAAAATGTGATGCAGCTTCATTAGAAGACAAATTCCTTTAAATGTAGGACGATGAGCAAAATAATAATACTTAGAAGTACCATGAAAGAGGAAATTTTAAAACTTTCTGAGGAAATATTGAAGAAAGTTATAGTGTATGCAATAAGATAACAGGACAATATTAAAATCATGTATAATCAGTCTATAATGTTCCCAACGCTGGGTCACCGGGATTGGAATTGTTTCCATCACGCGGGCCCGGGCCGGATTGGTAGATGTCACGTGTCTTAGAAATTTGAGTTCTAGGTCATGTGGGTTTCCTCACAACGTTTACATTCGGCGTTTTGAGAACGATGCTGATGAAACAATTTACACAAAGTAAAACGCATACATGAGTTCGAACCTACGACCTATTCAAGTAGTAAGCCGCGGCCGTTACCACTGCTTTTAAAATCATACCTGTCAGTACGAATAAACTGTGCATTTTATTCCAAAAACCGCATTAATGCGAGTGCGGTGTTTTAATATTATTTGACTTTTTGCTTCGCAGATATATTTAACCCGACTAATAAAAAGGCAACAATTTTGCATGCAGGCCATGAATGAATGATTTCATATTTTCGTTGCAAAATCAACAAACTAAAATGGTTTGCTTTTATAAAACCAATAAATTGAAAGCTTCGCTGCCCAAAATATTTAGCACAATATTTTTGGTACGGAATACTTTTAGCAAGGCATTTAAAATGCACACCTGCGTAAAATTCAAACTAAATTCCTGTTAATACATTGTATTCGAAAGTAAGTAAGCGAGTATCAATAAAGCAATGTGCGATACAAAGGTCGCTATGTTATCAGCTTGAACTTGCTGATATGACGTTCTTGAGTAAATCTACTCATGACCTCGTCTGACACTGAGAATGAAAACGCTTGCTGCATTACCTTGAAGTTATTGACAATATTTGCAATGAAGGTTGGGAAAATACATAATTATTTAAGTACATTAATTTCGTTGAACCCTTCGTTACTACAATTCTCAAAACGGTGAAGGATAACATCGGCTGTCGTGTGGTAACGTGCACGTCCGCGGCATGTCCTAGAACTGCAAGTTCGAAGTCAAGTGCCATTCATCAAGCCACAATTGGCCCGCGTGGTTGATTACGGCTCACTTCCTCTCACAGAGGGGTTTGTGTTCCAGCAGTTGTAACGTTGTAGACTAAAAACAGGCAATCATTATCGCATTAGACAAAAAGTAGTCCGCTAAAGCACGAATATCAGCTCATCTTGATCTCTGCTGACAAATACGTTGATCAAAGGCGTCATTCTATAGTACAAATTAAGTAATGCTTACTTTAAGCGGAAGGAAAGAAACAGGAAAACAGAAAAATCAGGGGAAATCAACTTAATTATTAAATACTATACGTATTGAAATCCAGTCTGGAACTTGCTAATTAGAATGCAAATATTGATTTGGTGTATGGTTTTAACTATTTATTTTGCATTAATTCAAAGGCTCAAAATTTAATACTGGAGTAATACGCCGTGAAAATGTATAGAACAGCAAACATTCTTTTAATAACCGACGAATAATTTTAACGCATGGAGGTTGATTCGGCATGCACTGAATTCTCGGTAACCGGTTGAAGCTGATTTAAAACTATATGAAATATTTAAGAAACTAAAATCAAATAGCCAAAAGCAGAAGAATTTTTATCCAAATTATAGTACAGAAGTAGTTTCAGAACACTCTTAGACCCACTTGCACCACAAATCGCTAAAAACATTTAACGCTAAACGAATCTTTAATCTAAACTTCGTTGTTTCTGACAATCTTTAAAAGATGATCTTTTTGTCATTCAACGTGGCAATGCTGCCAGTCTTCTGGGCACGTTTCCTGACGACAGCGATGCGGATGAGTACTTCGACGCCTAAGTGTCCTTTTTGTCTTTTTTGGATTTATTTGTATATATAGTTAGTTAGATAGTCTTTTAATTTAAGTATGTATAAGTTGTTATTGTATTAGATTGAAGAATTAATTAAAAGATGACTAATGAGGTTTCATATGTTTAGATTTAAATGTGATTCTTGGAGCAACCAGACCTTAATCTATTTATTAGTGATATTTTTTTTGTTTCTTATTTTTGTGGTTTTATTGAAATGGTAGTCTTTATTTTTATTGTAATTTCAATTTTATTATTTGTTTTAAATATTTTTCTTAATTTGTACTTTGACTGCAATTTAATTTGTACTTATATAATATAGATAAGATAATAACGCTAAGTGTAGTTCGGTATAAACACCCAATAGACTAATTCGTGATGCATGCTGTGCTCGCCTGTAAGGGATTGGTACACTAGTCCATAAGTTCCTTCAACTGTATCCCATATATGTTTCAGTGTACTTAATTGTTGGTGAGCCAAATAAATAAAAAAAAAAAATATTTTTACAACATTAAAACATGACATAATATTGTTGTTATTCATTTTCGTAAGCAAATATCAAAAGCACGATACAAAATTATTAGCACTCTGGCATCGTAAATAGGGTTGAGGGTGGATTTAGGTGGGCCTAGCCCCTATCTAGCACCCCTAGGTGCTAATAGCAATAACCGAACCCTATAGCCCGGGGGTTCACTTGTGATTGGGGGTCAAGTGCTTATTTCCCATTCCAACAGTATCCAATTGTTGATCTGCGTTTAACCTTCCCGATCCTTCGACGTTAACTGGTTATTCGATGCTCGATGCAATTAGTGGCCTAACGTTAGAGCATAGATCCGTCTAATAATAACAGGTGTCCACTGCTAAAATGCAATTATCTCATCATCATTCTCCTGCCCTTATCCCAATTTATTCGGGGTCGGCGCAACATGTATTTTTCTTCCATACTTCTCTATTAGTCGTCATCTCGGTAGTCACTCCCTTTCTAGCCATAGGTATCTGCTACACAATCCATTCATCGTTTTTTGGTTTCACTCTACTTGTATAGCCATCCACATTCATACTCACAACTTTTCTGACAACATTTTCCTCTTTCCTCCGCATAACATGCCCATACCATGACAGTCGATTTCCTCATAACTTTTCGGTCACCGGTGTCACTTTCAGACTTCCTCTTATATACTCATGACGTATTCTATCCATTCGCGTAACACCACACATCCCTCTTAGCATTCTCATCTCAGCTGCATGCAATTGTCTTTCATTCATTCCTTTTGTGTTATTTTTCCTAAAATGAAATTTTCTACTCAATAAAAATGAATAGAGTACCTGTTGATATTTTACCAATTTTCCGTAAACCCGATACAAAAACGACAGCAAAAGCGTTTCATATGGGTGTCATCCACCTTTTAAAATATTTTACGCTTCTCATATTATTATATTTTCGCTCGTATCAACTTCGTTATCATCCCATATATCAACCAGGTATAGAGTGCAGTGAAAGCTTTTTCTACTGAAAGTTTCGAATGATTGAGTTAACATCCCAGCTTACTTTTATAATAAGGTACGGACATGAACTATATAGAGTTGTGTCACAGGCCGTGGGAGGATAAAGCCGGCAATTGTTATGAATGCACGAGAAGCTGGATTTCATGTGCATTCATAACAATGGCTTTATTGCGGTTAACCCGGTTAACGTCATTTTTAGAAACCGGGTTTCAGTTTAGGTGTATCAGAGTTTCCGATTTTTGCATGGCAGTATGGCATCACAATTTTGTATTTGATTATAACCTCTCCTATGCTGTACTGTAAAATTTGGCCTAACTCGGTAGGCCACAACGTTGTTCTCCCGGACCTTCTTCAGAAAAGTTTTTTCCCCTCGAACAACCAATTGATTAAACACGTAAGCACCAATAAAGCGAACGTCTATTTCGCATGTGCAGTGCTGTCTCCAATATCAATTTTTCCGCCAGATATATTGCCTGAAATCTCTCGAAACCGTTATTAAGTTCGACGAACGAATCACATACCTGATTGCATGAGGATCTTGAAAGGCTTCATCGGGACTGTAATTTTTATGAAGGTAGTTCTTGTCAGAAGATGTGTGTTTTTTTAGGTAAATAGATACATAAGTGATAGTATTAATTTTGGAAATCGGTCGGTGTTTGGTTTTTATCATCGTTTTTTGCCACAGACTCCTGGAAATGCTTTTTTTTGACAGTCAGAAAAATGTTCTTATTTTTCAGTATTTACTTGTAGTACCTACCCTACACAAATTCGTTTACTACCACTTGCTCAATGTGACACCAGTGACAGAAAGTTATTGTAACATCTTCAACACACACTAGGTGGAAAAATTCGTACCTATGATTTAAGCTAACTCAATCCACTTATCAGAATTTTTACCTTATATGACCACCGCATGAGTATACTTTTGAAAAAAGAAAAGTATTTTCCAAATTGGTTTATAAATGTCGGAATTCTAAGGATACAAACATTTTTTTAAATGCTACTGACATGACTAGACTATTTTTTGAAGTAAGTGCTAGAAAGCTGAATAAAAAACCAATCGATTCATGGTCTACGATTGTGTTACTTCTTGCGATAGCCGATGAAATGAATCCTTCGGGTTCTACTTTAAAGCTTCCAACTTTGTTTTGATTGGCGCTATTTGCTATGCTCGAACTGTTGATTACTATTTGTTGTTTCTCGAAGCACTTTTTTATAATCGCACGACGTTGCGGGATAGAATATTAATTTATAAAAGTTATTCTAGGAAAATGTCGATTCAATAAATGGTCTGAAATTAACAACACGCAGATATCAATTAAAGCGCTGTAGGCTTGTTTATCTGTAGTATGACGAACACAGTATAAGTATAATATTGTATTACTCCGTAAAGTAATACCATATCATTAATTACTAGGTTTATTAAAAAGGAAAAGAAAAAAAAACAATGTTCTAAAATTATTCAATTACTTTATAAAAAAAAGGTTCAATATTAAACGGAAGAGAATTAAAATAAGTCGTGTATACTCACATACATAAAATAAATCAAATAAAATTCTGGACCAGATGAAAGAATGTAAGCGAAGCAATAGGAGTAACTAAGGATCGAAACTACTAAGTGGATACGACAGAATGCCAACATACTATTTTGTAGTTTCCGCTTACCCCTAAGGAAAGACGGCGTGAGTTAGGTATTATTGAAAAGTAAAATTGTTGTATTTCTTCGTAGCGCTCTTCTCAGAGCAGTCGTAGTCTTCATGGTGGTTCTTGTCTGGAGATGATGTGATTAGTTTCACGATTTCTCGTCCTCTATTCCGATTTTTGGTGTTTCTTAGTGCCCCTATTTGAGTGCACTAAAGCTGTCCACTGCGGATTTAATTTGGTCAGTTCCTCTCATGGGTGAGCGTTCGCGTGGTCTAGTGCCCTCCACACCCTGCACAATAAGGCGCTCTAGAGTCACCCTCAAGCCTCGAGACATAATAATTTAGTGTATTCCATTGTCTGTCGTCCCTAGGTACTGTTAGTCCTGTTTTGTTTTTATATTAAGAAGAGTCTAGGTACATAATAATACAAGTAGTTTTAGTAAAAATACTACACCCCGTAACACTTCATAGGTACATAGCAGACAACACTAAAATAGCGCTTTCAAAATAACTTAAATAAAATGAGTAGGTAGTGAAGTAGGTATTGAGACTTTCAGCCGAGCTACATAAACACACAACTCCGATTGTTTTCGTTTTCGTAACACTTAATGCAGTGATTTTAATTGGTTTGCCTGCCAGGCATTACCACTATGTTTGTAGCAATCCGTCATGTGGTTTTGCTTGATTTGATATGTCCGGCGGCTTTCTGAATAGAAGCTAACCACAATACGTGTAGGTATTGTTCTATGTGTACTCTTGTTCGTTTTCGAGAAGTTCCATTTTCGGATCCTTCACAAAACAATTGTAGAAGGTAAGCAATGTTACATTCCATTGCTGAAAAAGTTCGACAAGGGGTCACTGAAATAATGACCCCTTTTGAGGTTTTCAGTTTTCTTTTAATTTTTTCACATTGTATAAATATGACTATCACGGAAGAAAACTCTTTCCAAATAAAATAAAAAGTCATCCGAATCGGTTGATAAATATCTCGTGCAAAAACAAACATCTAAACTCAGGAATTAAAAGAGTCCTCCTTCTGGTAGAATGAGTTTAATAAAAACGTTTTCAGTAAGTTAGCAGGCTGGGCTTTTTTAGCATTTAAAGTTCCACGTTAAATGAATGGTATTCAACCACTACCACGCCGTGGTCACGTGAATCCTTTCATCAATATTTGTTTGTTTTATTCGAGGATTGTAGCGCACATGCAGGTAGGGAATTTATTAGTCTGAAATCCGAAATTCTCGGAATATTGTGATCGGACGTGAAATTCGTTCGCTACTAAATTATCAATACCTACTTACCACTAATTTTGCCGTTGGAATTTGAATTGCATGATATATTACAAAATAATTTTCACAAACATCACAGTACAGATTAGTACACATTACCTTTGATGCACAATGAATAGAGGGTAGGTATCCATACTAATTTGAAATCAATGACATCGGCATGTTTAATAGCGGTTATACAATATAAATTGAAACCGATTGAAATTGAATTATGCATGTTTCTGTAATAACATAAAATGTCATTAATCGTTTAACAATTCACGTTCCTTTTAATTAATACTGATAATTTATTTATAAGTAGCTATTGCCTACAGTTTCATTCGAGTTTTAAGAAGAGCTGTATGTTCCCTGATGAAAATCTGCCTTGCTGCCTGCCTAGTCTTTTCCCAACCGGATGCAGCTGAATACCTGTATTTTACATGGAGCGATTGCCTATGCGACCTCCACGACCCAGTCAGTAACTGAGTAATACGATTCCCCATGATGGAATAAGGACGTCTATTTATGAAACAGCTTTGTTTAGGTATCTAATTCTATTAAAACACGAACATCTTAACAAACTTTTATTTTCAAAGCAAGTTCAACCCGACTAATCACGCTCTAAAAAGTATGAAACAAGAAAATATACTCATCTATACCTCTATACTAATAATATTATAAAGAGGTAAAATTTGTAAGTTTGTATGTAGGGGGTAATCTCCGGAACTAATGATCCAATTTCAAAAAAAAACTTCACTGATAGAAAGCTCCATTATTCCTGAGTGCTATAGGCTATAAATTATATTTATATCATACATATTAGCCGAGCTATCGCAATTGTCGTCTAGCAAGTCGGAAAAAAATACCTCCGAAAACAGAATTATTTGCATGCGCTGCCTAAACAGTTACAGTATATCGCAATTTTCCGCGGACGAAGTCGCGGGCAGAAGCTAGTCTGAAATAATTATGTAGAAAACTCTTCAATATTTATCGTCAAATGACGGAAGTTGCATAACTTTCCGTGTTTACATGTGTGTGTTTCCGTACAGTCACGAGCACCAATATGTATACACCAAGCCAAATTCTGAAGCGATTTTCTCGTAAAATAACTATTTCAAGTTTAAGATACGACTGGTTCAGTTAATCTATGGTTTCGAAAAGGCAATGTGTGTGACAACATACAATTTCATGCAATAATTAAGAAGAAAACCGCTTTTGAAACTAGCCACCTGTATACAAATTTTTCTCGTGACTGTACACAGCAAAAAGGTCACTTATGTCGGTGGTGCTCATAACACTGATGCAACCTACAAACTGTTCTTCCTCCATTTTTTAAATGAACAACTTACATAATATGTTTTAATATGTTTATTAGTTTTAATACATATTCATAGTGGTGTTCAGATAGAATAGCCGTGGTCGCTACAATCTTTTGTTTTGTTAGGGTAAGTACGTAAGTAAGTTCAGTCGTTACGGGTCGTCAGAAGCCCGAAAACCTGACAGCCAGTTTTGCCAAGGGGTATCGTATTGCTCAGTTAGGGTTGTGGAGGTCAGATAGGCAGTCGCTTCATGTAAAATACTGGTATTCAGCTGCATCCGGTTAGACTGGAAGCCGACCCCAACATAGTTGGGAAAAGGCTAGTCAGGTGATGTTTGGACTTTAAAAGCGACCATGTCCTTTGTGTTGGCTTCGTCATTTTTTCTCAAGTCTGCTAGGAAATGCCAGCAACCCAGTTGGTGCTGTTTGATAATATTGACTTGTAAAAGTTTCAGATCTATTTTCAGAAATAAATATTTAAATTTATTTCAATCACCGTCATAGAATTGTACCTTAACATAACAAAGCTGAATTTCCGGATGCAACGCAAATTAATATGCCAATACCAAAATGGTGAACTTATTTATGAAAAGACAATGTTAGAGAAGCATTACGTTTTCATTTCATTTACTTTAAAAGCCTTTTAGAAAGGCTTGTAAAGTAGAAACCTTTTAAACCTAAGGTAACATAAGTGATGCAGAAAAATTCGTTTTAAGTCTTAAATTATTCCTATCTCTTACTGTGAGCATGGGGAGGTTACCCCCCCTTCTCCCCGATATATGCTTATATTTCCAGGTAATTGAGAAGTAAAAAGAAAGATCATATAGGCAGTCGCTCCATGTAAAATACTGGTATTCAGCTGCATCCGGTTAGAATGGAAACCGACCCCAACATAGTTGGGCAAAGGCTAGGCAGATGATGATGATGAGGAACTGGCATTCGACCACCGATATATCAATCATAAACATAATCACAATGCACCGCGACCGCAATGACATTGCTGGTTACAATTCAATTAAGTCTCCCTTTGATCAATTACCGAGTACATGTGTAATGCAGAAACGTATGCTGGCTTGATTTAATCAAATTATTTTCGACTCGTTGAATTCCTATTAAACCATTATATGAATCTTATGATGGAATGGTACTATTTACAACCACTGCATTTGTATGTTGTCTCTTTTTTATGTTCATCTTTTGATTTTTAGTTGAATAGCTTTATATGACTTGTACTAAAAGACCAGTAGGAATCGCCGCAAAGGTCGGATAAGAGCTACACTGGTTACAATGAAACGTAGATGATATCTTCGAAACTTTGCATTTTTAGACATATTCTAGGATTTTTGTATTATTTTTGCTTATAGAATATAACTCAAGAGTCATAACATATACAGATTTTTTTAAATTTATTATTTTACCTATTTTCATGACATTCCCTATTTGAATATGACAGTTTTATATACTTTCTTTTTTATTTTGACATGCTTGCATATTTTTTGACATTAATTTTTAAACTCATTTTATATGCCTATCGGCGAGACGTGTTTCGTACAATAGATATTTATAGTGAAAAACACCTGTAATCACCTATGTTCACAAAATAAATTGAAATTGAAAATTAAAGAAAAAAACACGTATAATAAAGTAAGTAATCTACATGTTTTACCAATTCGTAAAAACCGTGCGATGCCACCCTTGGTTCGAAAGTAAATAATAGAATGCCAACCACAGAATTTAACAGAATGCATCCAACGACGACAATACATCCAAATGGGTGGGCGACTTTTTTTTAACATATTCTTTAGTTCGATACTCCGTGCTGTTTCCATTTTTTTTTAATTTTATTTGATTCTCTTCATTCTTAATATTTTCATTTACCTTTTACAAGGCGCAAACCCCAAATAATTCTCCGTCCTAAATATAGATTTGTAATTTGCTCGTCAAGGTAAGTAACCTTACGTAGTGCCTTCAATTTAGGTATTTCTACAATGGCTCTTTACATTTGAATGTTAAAAGTCAACTATTTCAACGTTTCTAAATTACAGTATACGCTCTAGAACATGACCACATGTGAACAGGAGCGTGGGTCGTAAACCGCGAAACGTTATTGCTGTCCTGAAATACGCTTTATTTGTTTTCTATCAAACAATTCATAGATAAATCTGTAGGATACTTGTAATATATATTATAATTACAAGTAGGTGGTGCAGTTCAATAATACCCTCAGGCGAAGGTAACGCGATCAATTAGTCGTTATATTAATTGCGGATCGCTGGTCAGTTATACCTTAAACCGATCGTTTGAGCCGTGGATGGGGTTGAAAATGCAAAGGTAAAAAGGGTTCAAATGAAAAAAGGAAGCAATAAAAACGAGATTTAATATAAACTGATAAGCTCTCAGTGTTTAATTTAAATGAACATTTCGAAAAAATGCATCAAAATACAAAAGTTGAGGTTTAATGTATATTTCATTTATGACATTTTAATCCTTATAGGTAATCAGCTTAACTGATGTGTTGTTTTATTTTATTTAAACATTTCAGATACATTGACTAATGTGAAAATCGAACAGATACTTTGCAATGTATATCATGACATAAGATTTTCTATTGTCAATCCTCAATATATTATTTTATTGCCATTTCAGTGAACTGGCGGTATAGAAAATTATTGAATAAAAACGTACAAATTTTAAAACTCTTTCCACGCTAGCGGATAAAAATACACTTTTGGTTTCACATTTCGAATGATAAACAGAATTTTCCGAGCTTTTAAGGTGAAAATATGAATGTGTAAAATGAAATTTTAAAAGGTAGCCAAATAAAAAAAAAAATCACTGTGTTTTATTGGGGAAACGCAATGAGAAGTCTTTTTGTCCTCAATATTAGCTTTAAAGGCTTTCTTGCATAGTTTCCGCTATATAAAAGATTTGAATTTATTAGGGCTTATTTCTTGAATGAAGCTAGGAAACTTATTATATAAACGTAGACGTTGGCGTCTAAATGAGCTATCTGTTTTCTTGAGCCTGATTGAACATCGTGTGTGTGGGTGGTAGGTATTTATAAAATGGATAGGTATCGCCGTACTTTTTAAAGACACACAAAAATAAATTATGCACATAAAAATATGTATTATTTTTATATGCATGATTAATTTTTTCATTAATAATACACTTCTCATCAAAAAAATCGAAACACCTTGCAAGTTTATGTTTTGTAAGGATTATCAGTTTTTTATTATTATTTATGAATAAATATCAAATGTCGCTTAATAGTGAGTTTTATGAGGTTTTCAAATTCTAATGTTATTGTTCTGAATTCAAATTTAATTTTCATAGGTTTCGTGTTTTCTTCAGTCATTTTTATTTTGTATGGAGAACGAAGGCAATGAATGAAACAACACACGTAGGTGAAATAAAAACTGAAAAACGTTTATTAAATAACGTTTAATAACTAGTGTTCCCTCCTCGAGCTCTTATCACCGCTTCCATTCGGTTTTTCATCGATCGGATGAGAGTTACGATGACATGCTGTGGGATGTTGTCCCATTCTTCCTGAATCGCACTTTTCAGCTGATCAAGTGAGTCTGGGGCAGGATCTCTCGCTCGGATTTGCCTCTTTATTTGATCCCAGAGATGTTCAATTGGATTCATGTCCGGGCTCCTGGCTGGCCATTCCATTATGGAGATACCGACTTCGGTAAGATAATCACGTACGACGCTCGCGGTGGCGACTCTGGCGTTGTCGTGCATAAATGTGAACCCGTTGCCGATAAAGTGTGCATAGGGCATCACGTGAAGCTCTAGGCAATGTTCCACGTACCGTAGCAGTTCAAAGCAGGTAGACGTGGCCCAGACAGGAAGCAAGCTCTGTCTTACCGTCGGCGCTGATTCCTCCCCAAACAGTCCACGAACCACTACCATAACTGACCCTTTCTTCAATGCAGCATTGTGCAAAGCGTTCTCCATCTCTTCTGTAGACCTTGTTCCTTCCGTCGTTACCATAGAGCATGATTTTACATTCATCAGAGAAGAGAACTTTGCTCCATTGGAAGTATGACCAATTTAGGTGCTCGGGTGCAAAGTCAAGGCGCGCTCTTCGATGGTCTGCAGTTAATTTCGGTCCATTTGCTGGCTTATGTGGTACCAGTCCACGTTCCTTCAACCTTCTTCTAATTGTAGAGTCACTTATAGCGACCCTTCGTACAACTTGAAGCTGCTGCTGCAGTTGAAATGCATTAAGGCGCCGGTTTCGCAAAGAAGTTGTTACAATAAATCTATCATCTCTCTCAGAAGTGACCCGATTCCTGCCAGATCCAGAACGGCGCGTGAACATACCAGTCTCTCAATAGCGGTTGTAGACTCTATGAACAGATGACAGGCTTAGATGCAATGTTCGAGCCACAACACGCTGACTAAGTCCAGAATCCAGCAATGCTACCACTTGGGCGGCTTCTGTGGGCGAAGTATCCATATGTTTTAGAAAATAAAACTTTTTTCAGACAACTTAAAGTCACAGTAAACAAATTAAATACAAAAACGTTAAAGATAAACGCAAATTTTTAGTTTTTGAACGTGAATTGTTCTCCAACTGTAGACGCACATTTGTCTCAAAATAGTGATTCATTTCATTTAGAGGATAAACAAATAAAATACTAATTTCAAATTTTCGCTTACCATTGTAATATCCAGATTGCCAGCTATACAATAACGGTTTTTTTTCATGGATTGAAAACTCTTTTGTATTAAATTAGGTGTTTAAATTTTTTAACAAATTAAAACGAAGGTGTTTCGATTTTTTTGATGAGAAGTGTATATTCTAAAGTCACAGTTATTGTATTATTCTCTTTAAATTGGTTTGGGACTTAATTTATAAATTTAACAAATTGTCCTTTTTTGTAAAACAAAAACTGTCTGAAAATCTGTTTGGCGGTTATTTATTAGTTCAGTAAATACATCGGAGTCGTGTTGTGTCGTTTGCGTTTGCTATTTATGCGTCCCTATTGAAGACATCAAACTTCCAAATATTGACTATATGGGCCCTTATGTAACGTCAGAAACTAGACGGTACCAATTGCACGGTTCACAGCCAGCAAGATATTCCACAAAACCTTACTGATATAGAATAGAATCTTCAAGTGCATCAATTTTGTGCATAATTCATGTAAAATCTAAGTCTCGGAAAGATTTAGCAGAAGTCTATGGATATTAAATTTATATGCATTTTTCTTCAGTTCTAACAGTCAATATTTACATGGTGAAAACGCTCGATGTGTGAGTCTTGCCCTCACCCCAGTCCATTTGTGGTCGGCACAGTAAGTGCCTTCTTCCATACTTCACTACTAATCTTTATCTCAGTAGTCACTCCCTTTTTATCATTTTCACACAGTCCATCCATCATTTCTTCGGTCTGCCCCCACTCTTATAGCCGCATTCATACTCTGACATTTTCTCAATCCGTATCATATGCAGAAATGTGAATATTGGTAAATAAATTGGTCCCTCCTAGGATTTATCCGTCTTAGATGACAAATAGCGGTAGCAGTCGATATTAAAAAGAAGTCAAATCTATAAGGAATTTATAATATGCGATCCGTCTAGACCGAATTTGAGTGAAATGAACCTTTCAGGCGGCAAATACTGAACGTTGGAAAACGCGGTGGTGCGATTGGTATAGCTAACTTATACCTGACCTGCGCCTGCACTTGTTCGTAATGTTCTACCTTGGTTATGTCCTTAAAATGCTAAGATGTTTTTACTTCCAAAAATTATAAACTAGTTTGATGGCACTTTTAAAAAAATTGTTCATGAAGTAATGTGGCGTTTTTGTATCTGCTCAGGTAGATTTTTTTTTAAATTAGCCTTCACTCCGTCTCACTGCAGAGCAAAGGCCTCCCCCAAATCCTTGCAGTCTACTTTTTAATAATACATTTTGCTTTAACTTTTTAATAATACATTTTGCTTTAACTTTTTAATGAAAAAATAAATACTAATCAAAGTATTCATCTGGGTTGCTATCGACGAGTAGCTTACTCAAAAGACTGGCAGCTTTTGTATGAGTGGATTAATGGACTCTTAAGCTAAGCGCACATTAAAGCTGTGGCGGGCCGGAACGCGCTACATTGCATAAATTCGCCAAAGCATATTATCAACCGCGATGGACCGTACCGCAATGCAGTAATTGTTTTAGACAGATTCAAATTTAGAATTTGAATTAAAGCTTTTTACACTTCAGTGCAACAGTTTTCAAAAACTCTCCCAACATCACATTATTTACATTTTGTATGAGTCTTTGCACACTACAGTCGGGCTGCACCGTAACGCAAAACAATAACCACAATAATATGTGCGATGGTTCGTTCAAAATGTAATGAACTGATGCAGGACTTTTCCCAATGCGGCGGGGCCCGGCCAAGTGTGCGCGAGCCTTTAATGTAACTAAATACTTACGTTGTATTTAGTTACATTTTGTTCTTATTAACAAATGATTGGCAGCTCCATTATGACTCCGTCTGGCGCTTGATAATATAAAATCTCTAATTAAATAGTAGGTATTGTTTGTTTATTTTCGTTTTCATTGTTCTTTTTTATTAGGAAAGTGATAGGTTGTAGAGCCCTCAAGGCTGATAACTTGCATAAAAGTATAATAATAATATCTTTGAACATTTCACACAACGCCATATAGTCCCAAGCTAAGCAACTTAATGCTTGTGTTATGGTAACGAGATGGCTGATAAAATACTTATATTTTTTTTTTTTGTAAATACTTACATATTATACATAGAAAAACACCCATACCCTGAACAAATACTTGCAGGTCGTACAAATATTTGTTCCGTGCGGGAATCGAACCCGCGATGCTGCGCAGCAGTCAATCGCTCAACCACTGCGCCAACCGTGTCGTCATAGTATGCAACCTACGTGCATGAAGTGCGAGTTGCCGTCAGGTCTGTTTGTGACAAATTGCATCGACGTCAGGTAGGGCGTCCGTGCAGTGTACGAACGAAGTGGCTAATGGATAACAACAGAACTTCCGTAGTGGAGAATACCCTGTAGGTACTCCGGTCCTTTGTGTTAGCAGCTA
Source organism: Hyppa rectilinea (assembly GCA_951799385.1). Classification (NCBI taxonomy): domain Eukaryota; kingdom Metazoa; phylum Arthropoda; class Insecta; order Lepidoptera; family Noctuidae; genus Hyppa; species Hyppa rectilinea. Next base: position 5,841,127 of record OX637300.1, on the reverse strand, counting down.
GTGCTTACAGTCAATCCAATTTTCACTTGAAAGTACCGTAGGCACTTAAAAACCTAATTCCTAGGTGCTTTTAATTAAAGTTCAACAATGAAACTAAATTAAAGTGAAATAGGTAGATGAGTAAAGGATTCTGCCAACAGGTGCGACGTTGCGGTGCGACTCTTTTCTAATAGCACAATTTCCATGAAGTTATTGTAGAAATTATTCTAAAAGAGTATGCTTTATAGTTGCTTATCTTACCTTACAAAATTGAATAATACTTACTAAAAATGTTTTTTTCCGAAACTGCATTAATTAATTCTAAATTGTAATAAATTGTTTCAAGTTCAGAAAAATAGGAAGACGAAGAGAAGAAATCAAAATAATGAAAGACTTTTTGTCGTCTTTTATGGTCTTAAAATACCTTTTTCCAAGTCGACAAAGGAATGCTTCGAGATCGTTAAAATGTAATTCGAGTACCTAGATTTTCCTTTAAGCATTTTTCTGCAGCAATTCTTTATTGCAGGTATTGCTGCTTTTGTTAACGCTTGTTTTGTTAAGATTTACAGGTTTCTTTTGTGTCTTTTTCTCGTAACGAGCATTTACACTTTTTTTTCTGCCAATGAAACGGCTAAGAGCTTTTTAAATAGCATTAACAACAGAATAACTACTTGACAATACATAATATGTCATATTCTTCAAAAAAACTGCCAAACTTTAAACTTTCTTGGGCGGCATTTTACAGAAATAGCATAGATTCTATAACTGCGCTGATTGGTCCCTATACTAAGTTTATGCTCATTCACAAAATGGCGGCAATAAGCTTTTATCAACAATTTATAATCTCGCGATTGTGACGGTGTCTGTAATCATTCGGCGACTTAAAAAATAAAGAAATATCACAAACTAAACTATACATAATCATAGAAATTTAAAAAACGGACTTATTAAAAAAATCTTCAAGACGACGATACCTTCATAAAATGTTAACAATATTGTATTTAAAGTTTACTACCAAAGCTTGACAAAAGTGTAATTATAAAGTAACTACTTACAAGGCTCTTAATGAAGTTAGAGACATTCTACGATTTAATACTCGCTATAATTTTAAATATAAAATCTACAATGTGTATATGACAAATTAGAGAGGCTCCTGTCTAAATAATAACAGCCGCACGGGTCGATTGAAGGTTAAGCAACGCTTGCTGAGGTCGGTTGATGGATGGGTGACAATACATTAAATATCGAGAGCCCTCCGTGCGTCGGCAAGCCGTTAGTAAAGGCTGTCATTCGTAGATCTATAGCAGTCTTTACGGGTGGTAGTCGAAGCCTAAAACGTTGACAACCAGTCTTACAAGGGAAAACCATGATTATCCAGTAACTGGGCTTATGGCAGATAGGCAGTCACTCCACGTAAAATACTGGTATTTAGCTGCATTCAGTTAGATTAGAAGCCGAACTCAACATAGTTGGGAAAAGAATAGGCAGATGGTGAAATGAGAAATGAGAGAACGGCTCTTCATACGACCAAGCAAGAGACATTATGTGAAAGCTCGTGTTTGGAGTACTCAGTTTATACAAATATTATGAACGTTTAGACGGAGATATATTTTCTCATATCAGTGTCTCTGGCTGTTGACTAGACGTTATTTAGACGAGGTATACAGAGTTGATATGACAGAGGGGCATTAAATTATACTACGTATACTATACGTGTTTAGTATTCATTCGATACGGTATAAAAATAAAAAGCCCCAAAAATTTGTTTTTTTTTTCAAACTAAATGGCTTACAAATCAGAGCAAATCTCAACCACCCTTTGTTAATAAAAAGTGACCTTGTAACAACACATCGTAGGTTATACTAAGATTTATCGTTTTAAGGTGAATGACCTACGTATAATCAGCTGTTAGGAAAGATACATCGTGGCGTAAACACTTGAAAAATCATTTGCGACTAAACTACTGCTACTAGAATATAAAAATTATCTTCTAGCTATCACTTCAATCAAGCTATGAACACAATTAATAGTATTAACCCCTAAAATGTCTATGAATCCCTTAGGTAGATAAGAAAATGTATCTCGAAACGACAGTAAATATAACCGTATAAATCGTTGAGCTCTTATAAGCGAACGGCTTCTATTAGGTAGGAGGAAATGAGCGATTTAAGAATAATATCTCAATAACATTATTTTCATTAAAAGATTGAAAAGCTGATGTTTCGTAAAAAAATGCTATGAAATTAATCGTACAAATAATTAAACAACATGCCTATTCTGTAACCTTTCCAAAAATGTATCAAAGTCAATATTAAGTAAATTCATAGCATGATATGTGTTTGAATCAAATGTGTTTGAAGAAAATAACTATATATTGGAAGTTATGTAGTTATTTTTTATTTGGAATAAGATGACAGATTTTGGGGAAAAACCAAAAAGCCGTATAATTCAAACATCTCGGCCAAAGATAATTATGGAGGGTTCAACTTGTTGCATTTTCATCTCCTAACGGATACACGTCAAATTATAAGTTACAAAATAAATAATCTTACACTAAATGTAAAAAGAATATATTATTATTATGTACAAGCATATAAAAGTAATAAAAAATGTCATAATTATAACATCAACATATAAATGCCTGACTCGGCACGATTAAAAGCCTAGTTAGGCGCTATAGGGCACGCCACGATAGTGGCGGTAAGGCCCCTCTTTGAGGAGTGGCTAGAGAGGCGTCACGGCGCCCTCACCTTCCGCCTGACGCAGGTCCTCACCGGACATGGATGTTTCGGGAGGTTCCTGCACATCATCAGGCGGGAGGAAACGCCCGGGTGTCACCACTGCGAGGATCGCCCAGAGGACACGGTAGAGCACACGGTGCAAACCTGCCCCGCATGGGCAGAGCACCGCCGTGTCCTCGTAGAGGCGATCGGCGGCGGCGACCTCTCGCGCCCGGCCCTGGTGCATGCCATGGTCCGGGGCGAGAGGGAGTGGGAGGCAGTCACCTCCTTCTGCGAAAAAGTTATGCTCGCGAAGGAGGTGGCGGGATGGGAGAGAGAAAGGTCCTCCCGTCCCAGCCGCCGCGGGAGACGCTCCGGGCGTCGGGAGCCACGTGACGACTCCCGGCCACCGTAGGCGCGGGCCTGCGGGCGGTGAGTAATGGGTGACTCACCGTCCGATCAGCACCAGACCCGTGCCGTACGGCGCGTATATGTTCCACGCGCGCCTCAAAGAGATGTCAGCATATGAAGGGGCCCCTTAGGGCCAAGCCTGCCGGGTAAGCGGGATTGTCCGAAAGGGTTACCGCTACCCCGGAACATAAAGGGCTACGGAAGGAACATGGATGGGTTTTAGTCAGTAAGAGTCTGACACTCCCTTCCGCTCCACCCAGAGCGGGAGCAGTCATTGGATGATTTCCCAGCCTTAAAAAAAAAAAAAAAAAAAAGTTAGGCGCTATACACACAGGCGAGAGTATCACGTCGATAAGTAGCCGGGAAGTTGTGGCATCAAAATTGATCGAAACTGTAATGGAGCAATATTCTCACGGCGACATCAGGGCGGTGTAAATTTGATGATAGGGCGAGACAGTTGCCGCGGCTTTCTGGCCCGTGACGATGGCGTTTACTAACTCGGTCGCTAAAGGCCACCGCACATCGGCGGATAGCATGCCAAAGGATCTTTAATTTACCAACATGAATTTGTACGTTTTTAATGGAAGCTAGGTATAGATTCCAATTCTCAGTGATCAGCATCAAAGGGGATTCTCTGCGTTATTGAAAAGTGCGCTTGAAGAGGCGATATGCGAAGGCATGCGACGGCTTGCGCTGGGTCCGCTAGCACACTATCGCGGGGGAAGTGCATTGCAAGCGGAGGTCCACTCCGCATTTCTTCCGTGGCATTCCTTGGGATGCCGCGGGATGCTACTCGGCAAATCCTCCTCGATACGGTTCCCCGCCGTCCGGTGTGCCTTACTATACAATGCGACGGATTAATTAGAGTATCTGAACGATTAGTCCGTTTAATGTGCTGTTATTATGTCCCTATAATAAACAAGCTCCATCATAAATATTTGTCCATATTATTGAACTTTCAAAAATTGATATGGCACATGGTCATTGTTTATTTTAACACTGTAGCAAAGCTATGATTAGTACGTTTACCATATCGAAATTGTTACTACGATTCTGAAAACTATCATAACGAGAACAGATCGAGTACCTACATCACTACTTCCACCCGACATGAGATTAGTATGTAAGTATGTATAAACTTGTAGCAAATGAGCCACAGGACTAAGAAGAAATTGCTGGTCCGGGTAACTTTCTTCGTCTTTGTTTATTCACAAGAATTTTCCATCATGAAAATGTCACTCAAACTTTATTAAATAGCTTTCCCGGTAACTTGTATCCATAATAATGATATGATAAAACAACGCAAACATAATATATTTATTCCGTGTAGAACAACGGAAAAGAGCCGACCTATATTAGGTAAAGGATTAATATTAAAATAAGATACACATATCATGGGATCCAGGCGAAGTATATTTTGATACTATAATCTACAATCATCATATCATACATCGTATTGCCCAGTTACTGGGTTGTGGAAGTCAGATAGGCAGTCGCTCCATGTAAAATACTGGTATTGAGCTGCATCCGGTTTAATTAGACTGAAAGCCGACCCCAACATAGTTGGGAAAAGGCTAGGCAGTTGATGATTGATACTATAATCTACATATCCCCTGAATCTTCAGACTCGTAGGTATAGAGTAAGGGCTCTTTTAATTTAGACGTTTCGTGTCGGACCGCTGCAGTGCCGAAGCGGTGCGTTTGTCGTATTGTGAACGGACGGTCATTTGTTTTCATACAAAGCGCGCGGTGCGGCAACAGTGTCATTTTGCTGTTGAATAGTGCGGTGACTAGACGTAAGAGCTAATTTCATGGAATTTTCATGTTTAGTAATTGCTTAAAATGGATGATATTTAATAAACGTGGAAGAATTTATAAATGAAATTGAATTACGTCCTAGACATTCTCAAGTAATTAAAAAAATTGCTACATTCTCAAGTAATTAAAAAAATTGCTTGGATCTTGTTTTAACCTAAGGTAAAGATTGTGGAAATCACCAAAATTAGATGTTAATGAAAACTTTGGCGATGCTCTGTAACGGGGGCGTCGTTTTTGTTTCTGTTTGATATTTTTCAACAAGTTTCCTCGTCAGAGTCCATGACTTAACTGCTGTCAAATAAATTTAAAACATCACTAGCATAGAAACGCACGGTAGTCAGATACGCTTTCAATTTAGGTGTATGGTGTCGGACGGCTACCGTACTGCAGCGGCACGGCAGCGGGCTATAACCAGCGGCACGGTAAACGTGCGGCAGCCGTCCGACACGAAACGTCTAAATTGAAAGAGCCCTTACTGTGATGAACCGCGTAAGGTTAAAAGTTGCCACTAGCATTTACTCAAAAAACTCGCGCCTTCTTCCAATGAGGGTAGGTAGGCACTACGGAATGCAACCCGCTACCATCCTTACACACTCATCTTGCTTCGGTTACCGTCCTGTCACTCACGAAGGCGAGTTGTGAGTACTATATACGCATCTGATCTTGGGAACACAATCTAGTGTTAGGAATTCAAAAGATTTATGTGACGCTTTGGACGTTCACAAAATGCCTATTCGAACGGTAACCTGTCAGCCATCTTATTTTGCCACATTTCCCTGGATAGTGTAATTTTATACAACTTAGCTGTGGGCTAAAAGTATCACTGATCGGGTCCCAGGAAATGCTAGACGACGTCGTGACGCAGTCCAAGGCGTAGATGGAGGGTCGAACTCGGCTCCTACTAAAGCACTGGCCCGTAATGGTAGTGGAAGTCCATCCACTGCCAGGCTTGTGCTTCCAGTCGCTCGTCTGTATGTGGGAAAGGGAAAGGGAGGTAGTGGAACATCATGGGCTACATTGATATATACAGTGTGTTAGGTTAAACGAGGGACATACTTTCAGGTTGTATAGTAGGTACTCATGAAAATCGACAACTTTATCTATGGGATCAACTCTCATACTTATATGAAAAAAATACCACTGTTCCATACATTATGACGAATTTCGAACGAATAAAACAAAAACATAAATGTTCTAAACAGCTGATTGTTTTCCGTGATTTGAGGTATAGTTCCATAGTTAAAAGTTGTTCACCCCCGAAAGCGTCACTCGTTTAACCTAACACATTGAATAAACTCTTAATAAGATAGGTACACATTTATTTTACGTAGCACTTAGTACTGCTTATAATCTAATACCGTGGCCCTAATACGCTATGTTTAATGCAATTATAGGCCACCAATGAGCTGCTTCACTAACAGTACTATGCTATCTCTGTTTAGAGTGACGGGCAGACAAACACCCCATGAAGGGATGACGCCCCGTCCGTGTTGACCTCAGCTCGTAATTTTGTTATGCGTTCCCTGAACCTTTGTGACCTGTGAGAACGGTTGCTTAAAAAATATACGGTAGATATGTTCTAGACTAAATAGCCATGCTACAATCATTACTCTTATATTATGTTATAGTTATGTATGGACTTTCGGTAGGATTGTCAGTTTTTTGTCTGTGCTCCAACCATCGTCCATGGCCGAGATACTAATTGTCGAATGGTTTTAATGTTTCTGACTACGAGGTTTTTAGCTGCTTTGCAAGGGTGTATTTAGTGACTTTTTAGTTTCTTTTTAGATATGTGCGTTTTGTTTGTGCAGAATATTTTTTTTCTTTCTTTATTTCTATTATAAATAAGAAATAAAATTAGAGTGCTGTTTTACAATTCTATTAGTTGCAATATTAGTTCATACGTTACATATACCTATTCACTTTTTAAAACGTCACTTCGAATACGGTTGTTTATTTTATCCAGTTAAGAAATCACTCCAACAGAAAGTCACTCGAATTTACTCCACGATGCATCGGGTGTCGGCGCAGAGCGAAATAGATAATAAACAAATTACGGCGGCGCTACGGTTCACCTAACACAATAGTCAGGGATTTTCTGAGAGTAACCGATTCTGAAATACAAGCGATTCGTTTTACAGGTAAAATGCGAGTTGAAACCGGTAGTTTTTCGCGGAAATATTTTTAAGGTCAATATGGATTAAATTGATGAATTTATTTTGTCCCGTATTTATATTAACTATTACAACTAACCCGAGATAAAATTAGGCAAGTATATTAATATATTATTAACAAAATATATTATGGCGTTGACAAATTCCTCCACATGGGAATGCACCGGAGAGACTGGCGGCTTTGCCACATTTTATAGCAAATACTGAGTCTCTAGCCAAGGTAAAACTTAACTTTAAGAAGACATTTTTCAATGGCAAGCCTTTGTACAGAGGCCAGCACATCAAGTTACCACAATCTGTCAAATTTCTTTGATAGTATTTCAACTCTATTGCAAAGACGTAAGGTTCATTTTTAATTGAGAAAATTTGACAGTTAGGGATAGCTTGATGTGCTGGCGTCTGTACATGTTGTTAGGTACTGTAGAGGGTAGAAGATCCTCTACTGAGGGGGCTCAGTGGTAGAACGTGTAATGTGTGAGGAACTTCTAATACTACCAAGGGAAACCCGTTAGGAATTCAACGTAAGATAATATATTTTCACTTGGTTATAACGAATACATCTGTCTAGCACCGCTGCCAGACGTCAAGTCTAGAATGTACAAAAACCTAACTATCTCATAAAATATTTAAAAGGTTCGAATGCCGTCAGATAAATACCAGCCATGTACAACATAAGGTTTTACTCTAAGGCTCTACATCAGCTACGCCCCCCTTGAGTAAAAGGGAACACTTAGTTTTAAAATAACTAAGCCCTTTTGCTCTCGGCATCCTAACCTACAATCCTACCCTAACTTTTCTTTTTTTTTTTGACCGGGTGGAAAATCCTCATGGATGTCCCCCGCCCCGGGGAGGGCGGGGGGGTCTGTCGGACTCTTACCGACTAAAAACCGAACCCGACTGTTCCCTCTCTCACCTGCGCGAGGGTCGCGGGAATCAAAAAGAATTCTTCCACAACCCCCGCTGGTGCCGGCCCGCCGTAGCGGGCCCCGTCTTGGTCGAGGGGGAGTGAGGTGCACGACACTCCCCCGCGCCATAGGCGCGCGCGTGGAACAGTACGCGCCGCCGCCTCGGGTCCAGGTGCTGTGGGGGGCGACGGACTAAACCCCGCGTCCGTCGCCCCTGGACCCATTTAGGGGGGCTGGAAGAGGGCATTGTCTGCCCTCCTCCGACGCCCGGTGCGCCTGCTGCGGGCCGGGTTGAGGGAGGTAATCTCCCTCTCCCGCTCCGCAGCCTCCTTCTGCGAAATGACTTGCTCGCAGAAGGATACCACCGCGTCCCAGGCCTGCTCACTGCCGACCATAGCCTTCGCTACGGCCGGCAGCGACAGGTCACTGCCTACTTCAGAGATGAGGGCACGGCGCGGCTCCAGCCATGCGGCACACTCTGCCAGCGTATGCCGTGCCGTGTCCTCCCGACAGTCGACGCAGTGGTGACACCGAGCGTCTGGCTCCCTGGTTATGCGACACAGGAACTTCCCGAAGCAACCGTGCCCCGAGAGAACCTGTGTCGCCCGAAAAGTCAGGGAGCGAAGCCTAACATAAAAAATTACCTAACCTTAGGAGAATCTACATGTGAGGTCTGGCCTTTGCAAAGGCAGGCTCAACTCTGGCAAAGCGAATCTTACGACATCACAAGAGTCCATGAATGCATTAATGTGTGCCAATGTGCACCCCCACAAACTAACGCCCGCCAGTTTGAACCTCGCTGCACCAAAACCTAAGGTAAAGGATGCAGCCAGCCTCCGAAAACAAACAATGATATGAAAGTTCATATCGACCCGGATGGGGTTGACTGTAAAGAAGACTGAACATCAGCATCCTGTACCCCATCGAACGCTATTGAGTCAGAGGGAGAGAACGATCCAGACGTAAAGACTTGCGAAAAAACGTTTCATGCCCATACTCCAGATATGAAACCACAATATGGGTACCAAGATATGGGTACCCCATCCTCAGTTAGACCAATTGTGTCAACCTGACACACTTTGCAAGGCTACGCCCCGTTAGCAAAGTAGGCCTCAACTCAGGACGAGTGTCACCCCTTCTCTCAAGAGGAACACATGTTAAAACGCTCTGGAGCACGATCATGCTAATCTCTTAAGGCACTAGAGAAACATGAAGACGAAGTGTCGCTCCCTCTGACGCTTTGACGCGGCGAGGTGTGTCATCCCACACGCTCACCCGGCCGCGTCTCATTCATTTTTGATCACCATATGCAATAAACACAAAGAGAAATGCATCAATAAACTATATCTTAAAACCAAGCTAAAATAATGAGAAAATGTTGTTTACATCTGGTTGATCATAAAACCAAGCTAAAATAATGAGAAAATGTTGTTTACATCTGTTTGACATGACAGACATGTCAACAAGATTAATTACCAACATAAAAAGAAAAGTCTTTAATCTATTTAGCTGTAAAAAGTTTTTGTTCGCTACTACTTATCTCAAAAATTATGCAGCGACATGATATGAAAACATTTTGGAGTCGTAATTATATAATTCTAAAAAGTGAAAACGTCCATCTATTAAAAATGTTTCCAAACCTCTTTTTATTCGATTCTGTAAACCCATACTGTAAAAAAGTAAAATTCATCATTAAGCTCTGTAACAGAATCATCATTAACAACAGGACTGGACCGACCCGATTCGTCCAGTTCGTCTTCATGTTCTGACTCGAACACTTCCGTCTCCTCATCAACATCACAGCTGTCTAGGCAGCTTTGCGCGTCAGCGCCAACAGCATCATCAACGCTGCTAACAACATCATCATCATCACTGCTCACAAGGCAGCTTGGCTCCGTATCTAGCACCTTCTCTTCTATTGCGCTAGAAATTTTAACAGCATCAACACAAACATTTACAAAATTCTCCTGTCTGTCAACCTCAGACAGTTCTTGTGCTGCGCCAGGTGAGGAAACATCCTCCACAGCAACATTTACTACATTTTCCAACACAAATGGAACACACATTCTTTTGTGAACTCTACACGGGAATTCTTTCCTCAGTGCGTCACACATCGATTCAAAACTGATCTCCTGATCATTCAACATAATTGACGAATGAACAATGCGGGCTGGACCTTGCATAAATGCGCCCATAATCAGAGCCCAATTGCTCTTAATCCACTTCTTATTACTGGCTAATACTTTAAATTCGGCTAAGAAATCCTCAAAGCATACGCCGTTGTAGGCGGAATAAATAATCATATTCTCCATGGTAACCATAATAACAAAGATATATAAACCACTTAGCTTCAAATATCCAGGCGTTCCATTCGCCTGCTTTAATAACTTCACTTCATATATACGACTAGGGCGTCGTTTTTATAATATTGCGCACCACGAACAGGATGCGTAAACGTATACTCGTAGAAACAGTTTTCCTTTATATCTTGTATTTATATATCATTTACTTGTTCGTGCAGTCGCATCCACCACGATGCGTAGAACGCCCGTTACACGGTTTAACCGAAAATTAGGTTGAATTTTTTATTCTTTTACTTGTGCAGATATTATAAGGTTCTGCACACACCAATACAAGAAAAAACGAACCAGCGGGATCATACCGCGTCTTCTAGTGGAGACTCTGGCGTCCTCCACCAAATGTAGAGGATAGAAGATCCTCTACTGAGGGGGCTCAGTGGTAGAGCGTGTAATGTGTGAGGAACTTCTAATAATACCAAGGGAAACCCGTTAGGAATTCAACGTAAGATAATATATTTTCACTTGGTTATAACGAATACATCTGTCTAGCACCGCTGCCAGACGTCAAATCTAGAATGTACAAAAACCTAACTATCTCATAAAATATTTGAAAGGTTCGAATGCCGTCAGATAAATACCAGCCATGTACAACATAAGGTTTTACTCTAAGGCTCTACAGTACTTACGTAGGATAGTGTTATGCAAGCATAAATAGATCACTTAATCGTGAAATCTAGAAAATTACCTATAATGTTTTACGGCACTTCTCGCATTTATTGCCAATATACTTCAGGAAATAGTTCCATATCGTTCCGATTCACTTGTTTAAGCCCGACCAAGAGCCTGCATTGGGCGGTCCTGTAATGGTTTGAAGAGTCCTCAACTTGTGATCCGTGAACGGTTTCTGAAATGCAATTTTCACAATTTTGCTAACAAGCTGCCAAATCCGGCTAACCGTTGTGATTGGTTGACTGAATTAATAACAGCCAATCGCATCAATTGATTGATTTGGCTGCTTCGATAATTTCCGTTCTAGACACTGAGTTGGAATTGGAAATGCCGCTGAGTCACTTCCATATAACAAAAGCTATGAACATTCCGGGTACCTAGTATTCTATACACAATATTGTGCTTCCTAATAATTTGAAATTGGTATATTTAGATACTTGAATACTACTTGCACTTATCACTGTGTATCTCTGAATCTCCGAAAGGTTGTATACATTTGCGAGCTGAAATTATTGAATATGTATACGGGGTCCGAATCTGTACTAAAATTATAAATGCGAATTTGGCACAGAGGATAAGTTTATATCCGGATTAACGCGTAGGATACTTTTCATCTCGGTAATTTGTTCCCGTGGGATGCGAAGCCCCGGCCAAGAGCTAGAGTAATCATAACATAATTGCTTTGTCTAGTATTATCAATAACATGTTCGTTTGCAATAAATACTAAAATAAAATTGAAACCTAATATAGTTAAGCTCAAGTTAAAAAAACACCTATAAATAGAATGACCGACTCGTTCTTCAACTACCTACATCTTTTTTCAAAAAACCTACTCAGAATATTGGTGGCTACTCTCTCATATTTGCGCTTTTCCTTTGAAGCTGGTATTAATTTTCCAACGATGTTAATATCCGTATTCTCCCTCGTCGACTTGCGTCATAACGAGCGTCGTCGTTTAAAGCCTGTCTATTTGAGATAGTTTATTTACTTTAAGCAGTTAAGTACTTCAACTTTAGTGGTTCGATAGCTCGCTGGTATTCTTTGGGTAACTTTTCACAAACAAGTAGTCATACATAGCCGCTGTTTGTTATGTATTTTAGATGCAGTGGTAATAGTATGGAAAACATGTCTCTTTAAAAATTCAACGTTCTAAAATGTGTTTCCTGTTGATCCTAGTCTGCTTTAACGTTGTGAAATAATTAAACAACGTTGCGCTAGTTCAAATAGATGCATCAAGGCGGAAGCGTCCAGTCAAGTTCTTAGTAATGTCTAGATCAGTGTCAGGTTGTATATTTATCCAAATATGATTCATGATCGTAATAATTATGTACGGAATGTTATTATTAGAATCAGCAATACAATTCTCTTAATTCAAATTAGACCATTAAATGTATATTTTATGAGTTCATGTTATTTGGGGCTAAATATAACTTAGGTATTGATTATTCTAATTTTAAAAACATATATTTGTTACGATCGGGAATTATATTTTGATCAACCAACAACCGCAAATTGTGACAGAATTTGAATAGCTTAGCGCATCACCTTGAATCATTTCTGAGAATGAATGCCGAGGGTCTCGACCGCATTTGCGGCCGGTGGCGGTGATGCAGCGCAGCGCTGTCCCCAGAGAACAAACCTTACTCACACATCCGCGACATTATCAACATAGGCTACTGTCATACAATATGTATATTATACTTTACAAATTTACTCTCTTGTAGTGCTAATAAAAATTCCTTGCGTTTATTAAATATTCATAGGAAAATTTACGAGATTTTCCATATTTAAATTATAACTGACAGAGTTCTTGTCGACATAAGAAGCTAAAGTATTCTTTTGTTAAATATCTACACCGATGTTCAGAAAATGTTATGAAACTTCGCACAATAAAGTTAAGGAATCAACAACAAACAACTAAGTCTATTTCTATACTTTCCTTCCATTTACAGTTTCTGTTACGTAGTAAAAATATCTCGCAAAGTACTGTATCACAAATACTGAAATATAAATATTTTTCTTCCTCACATTTTATGTTCCTAATTGAAAAAATTATGATTATTTGTATTTTGGGGGCAACCTTGCCCCTTATAAGTAGACTCTACCTACTCAAACCGCAATCCCCTAAAAAACATACCTACCGCAATAAAATTGTATACCTATCACTTTCCCATGTGTTAACTGTTTGACTTACGTTCCTAAAATAAGTGATTATAATCTCGAAGAGTGATCGGAACCCGGAGGGAACTTCATTCTAGTTTCGATCACTCTCCAAGGAAATTAAATCCACATTCATTAGAAGCTTCAAGCTTTGTACAAAAGACAAGGACTGCAACTAGCGCATTAATTATTATGTTAAAGTCGTTTAGTTCCCAAGTCGTACGTACATTCGACCACACGTCGTCTGTGATAACACTTAGACTTTGAGCTGGCTTAGCGTAGTTCATACTATAAGTGAAGCTCTTGGGGGTTCTGGCCTCAGATTTTGTTAGTGAATGTACTTATATTATTATGGTCGATGTGGCATGATGATTTTGTTTGATATCACAAATTGCAGTTACCAAATTTTGTTTTTTGAAGAAACTAAAAAAACTAAACTTAAATCCGCCGAGAATATTCCAGCACCTGTGCCACTTTGCGACCAATTTAAGATCGATTCATGATTAGAAAATGCAAACAACTCTAAGAATAGTCTTGTACGTATAAAAATTCAACCTGCCTAACTTTGTCCCAATCATGTGGGAGTCGGCTTCCAGTATTATCGGATAGGACCGTCTGGCGACTGCCTGTCTAACCTCCACAGCCCACATGATACCCTTGGTAAGACTGTGTCAGACTATTGAGCTTCCGACATAGATCTACGAATAACAGCCGTGACCAAAGGCTTCACCTGCTTTACGAGGCATGGAGGAGGGGTCTCGACATGAAATGACGAACCGACTGCGGCAAGCGCAGCTTAATCTTCGATCGGCCCGTGCGACTGGTATTGTTTAACCACTAGCCCCCGTCTCTACCCTCGAGCCCCCTGAGACAACAATATCAGGTGACAATGCAAGCATTAGTTCACACGCTCCATTTGTTGCTTTTACTTTCACTTTGAAGTAAAAGTCTATTCACTGACACAAATCACTTTCCTACTTGATGTAAGATTTTCAATAAATTGTAACTTACTTGTTACTTGACACATATATTTTACAAACAGCGGGACTGTCCGAAAGGGTAACCGCTGACGCGAAACACGTTACATAGGGCTAAAGAAGGAACATGAATTGGTTTTAGTCAGTAAAAGTCTGAAACTTCCTTCTGCTCCACACACTGGGAGGAGTCATTTGATGATTTCCCAAAAAATCTTTTACAAAAACTTCAGGTTTGTATAGCGTCACATCTATCATCTTAAACGCAATGTAATTTAAGAGTAAATTTCAACTTTTGGCAATAATCCTTGTTAAAAACTTCACAAAAGCTGTTAGTCTGACTGTCATGAAGACAGATATACATCACCGTTTGTTGATGTGCAAGCAACATTCATCCTTAGCATGATAAAGCAATTACGAAACTACCTTTTGGAAGGGGCGACTAGAATCAATTCTATTTCTTGTTCATTTTGACGTTCAAAAGTGCCTTACTTGTGCCTATTTGAAATAAATGATTTGACTTTGACTTTGACTTTGACTTACGAGGTCGACTATGCATACTAAATTGACTCCCGAATTTTGTATCAGTAGCAAAACAAAGAGAGCTCCCTAAAATATAAGAACGTACTCTAATGTACTTGAAACACAATGTAGTTTCCAAACTCAATTGGCCACTGAAACACGGTTCGCGTCGTACTTAGCGCCAGTCGGCTATATTTATATACCTACTCTCAATGTACAATTGCGGACAATGGTGGTTGACCGCTTTTCATCCTTGTGTCCTGAGTAATAAGGTTCAAAAGGTTACCGCCATTGTCCGCCATGGTGACTACTACACATATATGCCAGTTGTACGTTAAAGAGAATCATTATGCGAATGTTCACACACATGACGTGCTCTGAATTCTTAATTAGCATATGAAAGAACTGTTCCCAGATTTCAGTTATACACATGTTTTCTCGTGGAGTTAGCAGTGATGAATTAATCGGGCAGATTATCTAAGTAGGTATCGAACAATCGGCCCTAAATTATCCCATGGTAAACAGTTAGGGCACTAGGTATTTATAATATAATTATAATATCCTTGGACATTTCACACAACGCCATATCGTCCCAAGCTAAGCAACCTAATGCTTGTGTTATGGTAACGAGATGGCTGATATACTACTTATATACATTTTTTTTTTGTAAATACATACATATTATAGATAGAAAAACACCCAGTCTCGTAACAAATACTTGCAGGTCGTACAAATATTTGTTCCGTGCGGGAATCGAACCCGCGACATAGTGCGCAGCAGTCAATCGCTTAACCACTGCGCCAACCGTGTCGTCAATAATAGACATGCTGTCACAGATAGCAATGGTGGCCCAATGTTATCGGCCACGACTTACCAGTTGTAGGTCATAAGTTCTAACCCAGGCAGGCACTTTACTGTGTATTTAATTTCATCACCACTGCTCTCAAAACAAAAAAGGAAAACATCGTGAGGAAACCGGTGTCCTAGAACCAACAATTCAAAAACAATTCATAGACATGTAACATGTATTTACCCGCACTGGGCCGCATGGTGGATTACCACTCCCTCTTACAGGGCCTGCGCCCCCGTAGTGGGTACATTATAGGCTAATTATGCTGTCACACCTAGACCTCTTTCCTTTAGAGAATTAGTTTATTCCATAAAGTAAATTAGGTACTCATTTGAATAGATCGCCCCCAATAAAGCAATCGTTTTCAAGACTAAATGAAGAATAACAAAACAAATTAACCCCCATTGAACCAGAAACGGAACGGTCGGAAAATTTGTACTTGAAAATAAGTATGAATTGCTTGTAATTCCCTTGGAAGGTCAACGTTTTTGGGTGAGCGACCGACTTCTTAGCTACCGTCAAAGGGAGAAAAGGAATACAGGGGTGAATCGAGACGAAACTTTAAAAGGAATTTAACATTGAAATAATGTAGTTTGTGGCCAAATAGCCCGTTATGTGTTTACTGTATTATATTAACAAATAAGTGTCTTTATTGGCAACAAACTATATTATTTCAAAGTAAAAATCCATTTTAAAGTTTCGACCCAATTCGCCTCAAACACTTCATCACAAAATCTGAATGATTTTGAATAAAGTGGCTTTGGCTTAATAACTT
Source organism: Hyppa rectilinea (assembly GCA_951799385.1). Classification (NCBI taxonomy): domain Eukaryota; kingdom Metazoa; phylum Arthropoda; class Insecta; order Lepidoptera; family Noctuidae; genus Hyppa; species Hyppa rectilinea. The sequence goes on along the minus strand of OX637300.1, from coordinate 5,824,810 downwards.
AATTTAGATTTGATTTGGAAACATGAGTAATCCATTAAAATTGTCAACGTAAATTACGCAATGAATATTTTAGTATTGCCAAATATAACTGGCTTAGCCTGTAGTCGAGACGCTTGATGAAGAAATACAATCATAACCTGCTAGGTACCGCAGTTCTAAGGGGCATCCCTGTCGATCGAGTCTCATTTATTATAAAACCCACGTGAAATAACACTGACGTGGAAATAGATTTATCCACCTTCGAAAAACATACAGAACACATCCTTGACAAAAGCGAATTAGGTACTTATTTAAAAAATGTATGTATCAAAATTGAGATTTCACTTATCACTTCATATTTTTGAGATACAAGAACGATTTTCTTAAAGAAATTCTGCACCTCTATCGGTTAAATATTTTATGAAGAGCCTGAAGAAAAAGAAATGAACGATGCGCTTTAAAAAGAATGAAGTATTTTTTTCAATGGTTGCCTCCGCTGCTTTTGTTATAAAAATACCATTTTAATTTTAAATAAGACATGAAGAGAAAACAACATAATAGCCCACGTAAACCACATAACACCTTTGACAATTATTGTTTAAAAAGAAAATGGTACTTTATGAGACTTTTACGTCCGGTTTCTGAATTGAGAATTTGAAGTCAAAAACTTATCGAACTTGGTAAGGCGACTTCTTCAATAAAGCCTGCTAAATAAAATTCTTTTAAATTTGAATTTTATTCATTTTATGGTGTTACACTATTTAGATTTTACTTTGAGAAATTCAACAATATCGATGTCAATTGAATTTGAATCTCTACGCTTTTGTGGAAAGTTCCGTTTGTGATTTTATATCATAAATACCGGAGCGTATTGTGCGAATTTCTATAGAACCTGTAAGTATTGTAGAAAGTATTACCGATGTTCACTTGAATGGTATTCGTATTATGACATGAGTTAGTCTACCTTCACCAAACATATTTAGGGGTCATATAGGTAGGCTATTTAAGTTTACTTAACCCGCAAGGATTCTCACTCAGATATATTTGCTACCTTAATGTGAAAGTTTTTTTTTTTTGCCGCGATGGACATGTCAAGTATTATAGTGTCCAGTTGTGTGCCCTGCACTTATGCTGCGGGCAAATAAAAAACGTAAATGTTTGTAAAACCGTACCTGCCAAACACAAACATCTTAGAACACTTCAGTTAAAACTTATATTCGTTTAATTTTCACACATACATACATGATTAGATGATATGATAAGATTTCTAAGAGAGGGAGTGGGCCATCCAGAATCCATGACGCGGGCCCAGTGCGGGTTGGCGGATGGTCTTCAAATGTTTGGTTCTACGACATGCCGGTTTCCTCACGATGTTTTTCTTCACCGTTTTGAGAGCAGTGGTGATGAAATTAAATACACAAAGTAAAGCGCTTGCTTGGGTTCGAACTCCCGACCTACAACTTATAAGTCGAAGCCTAGTCTGGCCTAGTGTATTTAGTTTTCTGCCTGATCCTCCTGTTCCGGATTTTATCCCTCCGAGAGATTCCAAGCATAGTGCGTTCCATAGACCTTCTTAACATTTCATGCATGTATTGTGTCAGCTATAAAATGACCTGACACAATAAACACGTTGTCTTTTGAATTTTATTTTTTTCTGGGAAACTTTTCCAATTTTTATCTCCATGAAAACCTAATTCGGACTATTAAGAACACAAACATAGAGCCAATTTTATGTCGTATATCGTTCAGATTCATATTAATTGACATCTAAATTAACCTTTTGAACGCCATTGTCACATATACGACAAGCAAGCGCATGCCCTGTACACCAACGACACAAATTAGGTGACAATGGCAACAACACTATAACACGAAATAAACAATTAAATCATTACTTTTGTGAGTGTTTATATAGATATCTTAAAACTTGAAGCTCTCGTACCTACGTATTTAATGACAAGAAAATTAAAAGACTCCATGGATATTGAGAAATTAATAATAACAAGAAGAAATAATTTTGTAGCGTGGCGTGGAGGGCACGCGCGTGCGATTATGTTCTGGCGTTTAAAAGGTTAACGATATTGGGCATAAACTAGTTTAAACCAACAAAATGGTATGCGATGTTCACAGGAATACAATATTCACAGGAATACAAATGATTTACTTGTTATTCCTTTCCAATTTAACGAATAATGAAAGTCGATAGCTACATGATTTACTTGAAACGAGCAATTTCCATTGGTATGATTTAATTAGTGCAACTTCACCGTTTATATGCGAACTGAGCACTGCAGAAAGTAGTGAAAACTTCGTGCATCTCGCCTTTACACAAAGAGACCGTATGTGTTTTTGTTTTCTATACAAGTGTCCCGGGTAGTGGACTTGTGACTCTTATGTACAGTTGAATGGGAACGTCGACCCCTGCACAACTTAGCGTGGACCCTATTAGGTAGCGGAAGATACCAACTCTAGTATCGAGGGTCCATTAGAACTTCACTGAGACATCTCCTAAACAATTGAGACGTATTATGTTCGACGTTGTTCAATTCAATGCACATTGTTTCTCATTTGTTTTTTCGCAATTTACTTTCGAATGCTTGTTTTATACAGCATGTTACAGAAAGTCAGTCCGATCCGAATGTAGGACATAGGTACGACAATCACATTTCCAAAAAATCTTATTAAAATAGAAAAAGTTCTATATAAAATTCTAAATTAAAATTCTAGTACAGTAAAACGGGGTGATTCAAAAGTATATGATTGTAAATTATACCAAACATTTAGTACTAGTACAGCTGTCATATATTCGTGATCAGTTATAACTGCAAAAGTTATAAACACAATTCGCATCAGAACTAAGAAGTAAAAAAAAAATTCAAAACTAGTGAACAGTCCACGATTTTTACTTGGAAAGCAATAAAGATATTGAGTATTGAGTACAGTTGAAATCAAAAATTAAATGATGAAACTGAGGCCACGTAATCATGAAGCAAATAATTCTTATTTTTAATTATCCCAGTAATTTTGTTTGTTATGTTTTACGGAAAAGCTGAATTTGATAAAGATTTGCATATTTAATAATATATGCCAAATGTCATCCAATTGAACCCCGAAAAAAGCATATGTTTATTAAAAATCATATAATTTAAAAACTTTACTATATTAATTGTTTTTTTTTTGTAACTTCTGTCAAATGTTCAAAAGTAGCTGATGTGATACAAAACGATAATTCAATAAATATTATTATCTTTGTATGTTCGCGAATTTATGTCAATGTTCAAAAGTAGCTATACAGTAGCGGCTACAGTATATTAAAAACGGAAGGTAGGTTGATATTTTTATCTCTAGTCTAGTCTATTGACACTGCTTGCAATGTTCTAAAGTAGCTGATGCGATACAAAATCATAACTGTAGCCGACTGGGCAAAAGCAATTATTGAGTTATGATTTTGTATCGCATCAGCTACTTTAGAACATTGCAAGCATAACTGTAGCCGACCGACTGGGCAAAAGCAATTATTGAGTTATGATTTTGTATCGCATCAGCTACTTTAGAACATTGCAAGCAGTGTCAATAGACTAGACTAGAGATAAAAATATCAATCTACCTTCCGTTTTTAATATACTGTAGCCGCTACTGTATAGCTACTTTTGAACATTGACATAAATTCGCGAACATACAAAGATAATAATATTTATTGAATTATCGTTTTGTATCACATCAGCTACTTTTGAACATTTGACAGAAGTTACAAAAAAAAACAATTAATATAGTAAAGTTTTTAAATTATATGATTTTTAATAAACATATGCTTTTTTCGGGGTTCAATTGGATGACATTTGGCATATATTATTAAATATGCAAATCTTTATCAAATTCAGCTTTTCCGCAAAACATAACAAACAAAATTACTGGGATAATTAAAAATAAGAATTATTTGCTTCATGATTACGTGGCCTCAGTTTCATCATTTAATTTTTGATTTCAACTGTACTCAATACTCAATATCTTTATTGCTTTCCAAGTAACAATCGTGGACTGTTCACTAGTTTTGAATTTTTTTTTTACTTCTTAGTTCTGATGCGAATTGTGTTTATAACTTTTGGAGTTATAACTGATCACGAATATATGACAGCTGTACTAGTACTAAATGTTTGGTATAATTTACAATCATATACTTCTGAATCACTCCGACGCCACACAGTTCTGAAGCGAACTCCGTTCACTAGTATTGAGTTTCTGTTTTTGATCATCTACTTTTGCTGTTGACTGTACCTCCTACCTGTTATTTCTTTTTTCCAATAATCACTACCTAGATAGACTCCACGAGGTAACTTGACGAATAATTCCTATATATTTCTGTAGACCAACACGTGGTATTTCAAAGCAATTTGTAATAAAACAGGAAAATTAAATCGAGACATCTTTAGAGGGTTTTAAACACCAACGAAAATGAAGTCAACAAACACAGCATCAAAAATCTTTAACTGCACACAAAATAATCCATGTGCTTTTGATCACCCCCGAACTAGTCGCCCTGTTTTAATTAATGTCTAGTTGCAGCGGAATGAACGCTAATTTTCTGGGCACCATATTTCAGGCCAGCGCACCTATTTAATAATCACCCGACCATAATAGCTGTTAGACCGTATAGATAATGTGTCGTTGGACATCGTCATTAATTAGCGATGACGTCATATTATCATCAATTAAATCGAAAATTAATTTCCAACACGTCAATCAGTGTTGGTGTGAGTTTGAAATTATAAAATGAAGTTTATCACTACAACTATCTATGGGACTAACTTCGGTAGAAATTTATTTGACGTTAGCTTTGATTATTATTGTATATGTTTTATATAGAAATTGCTAGAAATGGGTATTAATATGATTGACTTGATGGATTTGGATGCCCTGGATATGCTGGAGACGGTGTGGGGCTCTTACAAGTAACCTTATACCTTTATAAAGTTCTCAACAGAGAGCAGTGTGAGTGTGTGTTGAGGAGGAATTAAACGCAAGTGTCTAAAAAAGTAATGAATATAAGCATTGAAGGATAGAGAATGAGAGAAACATCAAAGAAAATATATGGATTGTGTGAGTAATGATAATATGAAAAAAAAGCAGTGAATGATAACGCAACTAACAGGAGGGATGGAAGAAAAAATCGTGTTGGCTGACCCCAAGTAACAAGAAACTAGGGCAGCAAGAAGATGATTCTGATTATTTGTACTTGTAAGCTTCATAATAGTGGAGGTGCCTGCGGCTTGTCTCAGACATAATAAAGGCAATTCGTGTGGTTCCGCTAAATTCCGCTTTCCATCGTAAATTCGCCCATCACCGGGTCTGCGTGCGCGCCGGCGACCTAACTCTCCTCCCACGCACGCACTCTTTATTACCATGATTGTATTGTCTCATATCTGTACAACAATTGCAGCACGCTATACCGCTTGCATGACTTTTTAGTTGAGAAATAAGAGATTCATGCTTATCGGTAGTTTAGCCACTTCATCATTGTAATCGGCTTACATGCTATAAAATAATTGTGAAAATCGTAGCATAATGGAGGAACCTTACAAATTACAGTGGCACTTAAGGAACTGACCGTCAAGATACAGTATTTTACTAGTTTGGAGGTCAGGGTCTCACCTTAAAGATACCCTGTAAGATGTTCATAATAAAGATTATTATTATTATTAGATTATTACTTCATAACGTACATGGAGTTAAATAGATGTAGACATGTGCTCTCTGACAGCGCGCACACTTGACACTATTTGGTTACAATCCTGTCGCGTTCTGAACTATGTAGTTACAACTTGCATATCCCATTCCAAACTCACTCGACAAAACTTTTAATTAATGCGATTCGTTCTGCTTACATCAATCGTGTTGTGGAAAATGCCGTTTAGAATTTATGCTTAGATATAATATTATAATCGATACCTAATTATATTGTAAAAGAAGGTAAAAATTGTTTATATGTAGGCGGTAATCTTGGAAAATACTAATCCAATTAAGAAAATTCTCTCAATAATAGAAGCTACATTATCCCTAAACAGCTTAAGCTATATTTAAAAAAATGCGACGGCTTAGTGCTAGTTTTAATATAATGATAAAAACAAGATCGCTTTTTGTTTTTTTTCCTAAGTTTGTTTTTTTAGTTTAAAAGTCGCCTTCAAGATTACCCACGCATTGCAATTCGAAAGTCTTGCTTCGGTTCGCGAATCGTGATTAATATATAACAAAAAAAAAAACGATTTAATCGCTAGACAACGCTTTACACTGATATTTCAAAGATACTAAAATACTTTGCCGAAATTTTAGTATACACCTAGCTTTTGCCCGTGACTTCTTCCGCGTGGATTTCGGTTATATCGCAAAATTGGAATTTAAAAAACTGTTTTAGGTATCAAGTATCAAATTGTAAGGACTATATTCTGTTATAATCTATAAGTGGGAGTAAATAACCTAATTACTGGGCGAGCTTACGGACAGAATTGCCCGTGTAAAAAACAATTTTCTCTCAAATCTATTGTATTGTAAATTTTAATGTCTACCCTTGAGATTTGTTTTTGTATTGTTATATAAAACAATACAAAGTAAATTAATACAAAAACAGACTTTCAAGGGAAACTGTTCGTTTGAATCCAAAAAGAAGATCATCCGAGATTTAAGGAATTTGTGGTACAAACACAGTTTCTTGCAATGATGCAACTTTTAGACCGGTCCGTTGTGCAGTTGTTAAAATTGACTACCCGTTTTCATCCCCTTAGGGATGTAATTTACAAAAATCCTTCCTTAGTGGATGCGTACATTATATAAGGTATCTATGCAAAATTTCTAGTCTCTAGGTCCAGTGCTTTTGGTGGGCGTTGATATGTCACGCAATCAGTCCGCCACTCAGTCAATCAGTCAGTTTACCAATTTTTAATAGATGAAGATGACGTTTGTTTTGCCGGTATTTATTCCAACAACCATAGAAACTTATCTATGGCGATAGTTACAGGTTGCATTGTACCCACGTTACGTAAACCCAGACAAATACCAACGTAGATGAATAGGAATGTTAGCGCGGGGAGCAATAACTGAAGTGGACTGTGCTTTAGGCAATGGTTTATAGCCGTGCTTAGTGCAAGAATAAAGAAGGGACAGTTCTTTATTCTTGCACAAACAATTAAATGTTCGATTCAAAAGCGATCAAGAAGCTGGGGCATCCTAAACAAGGCAACGTGGTACTTTACATAAGGACAGCTTTTGATTTTATACAAAGCACGGGTCTGTTCCTGCATAGACTACTGCAGCTACTTATAGGATGGCTCAGCAAAATACCAGCTTGCTTCATTAGTCTCGGTGGAACGCAGAAAGGATGATAGGTGACGAGACGTTGAATTAGGCTTCACAGCCTGACTCACCCGCGTAATGTTGGTTGCCTGTCGGTCTTCTACAGCCTGTACGTCGCAGGAGTCGACCTAATCCCACCATCGCCCTTTTACCACCGAAACACCAGACGTACTGCAGGGACTGCGCGTAAATGTTCCACGCGTGCCTCAAAGAGATGAATGTGAAAAGGCCCGTTAGGGCTGAAGCCTGCCGGGTAAGCGGAATTGTCCGAAAGGGTTACCGCTACCCCGGAACATAAAGGGCTAAGGAAAATAAATGAAGGAACATGGATGGGTTTTGGTCAGTAAGAGTCTGACATTCTCTTCCGCTCCACCCAAAGCGGCAGGAGTCATTCGATGATTTCCCACCCTCAAAAAAAAAGACCTACTGCAGGGTACCAGCCGCACTTAGTTGATATCCCAATCAGTCGTACTAAGCGCTTCTTTTCCACATTTATTATGCGCACAGCCAAAGTGTGGAACTCTCTGCCAGAATCAGTGTTCCCTTCTAGATATAACCCGTCTGTTTTCTAAGCAAAACTGAACAGGCATCTTCTGGGCTTGCTCGCTCCACTATAGACCTCATCCATCCCTCTCTATCAGGCGTGATCGAGATAAGAAAAGCCATTCGCAAACAAAAATAAAAAAATATTTTAAAAGAGAAATGAGAGTCGTCTGCAGCGGTGGAGTCTTGAGTTGTACTGTTAGGTTCGATTCCTAGTTGAAATATTAAATATTACACCGCTGAACGTAAACAACGCGTTAAAAAATTTCCACAGATTACTGAAATAATTTACTCAATTTAGCGGACGTGAGGTTGCTATTAATTAATTTACAGGTCAACGCAAACTAAACCATGTTATAGCTGTAACGTTATTATAACTTGCACGTTAATTATTTAAACGGTGAAAATGTGATGTGAAAACCGAAGAATGAGTAACGTCTACGTAGTTTGAGTTTGACGATCGAACACTGAAACTTTGTTTAATGCTGCAGGGATGGCGTTTAACTAGTTACATTGTTACCTAAATTCAACAATCAAAACGTTAGCTAAACTCCTCACTGTTTTTCAAAATTACCTACCATACTTAGGCATATTCGGTAGTCCTTAACCTACTTTGAAGTGAAGACTTCATACAATTCCACCCACATAAATACCGATATTATCCTTTTAACAAAATATCATACTTTAATGTATGTAGAATTATTGCTACACGTGTTGAGTTTCTTTTTGATAAAACATTTTTATAATTTTTTTGTTACACGCGCCTCCGGCCATTATTCTGTACTAGATCCACTTTTATTTATTTCCTGCGATGGAGTATTTTTTCCTGTTTGTGGAAGGTACGCTGAACGACCTGAAATAATTGACATGCATGGGAAACAACAGGCGCTTTTACCCAATTTGCAACTACCTTTACCGAAACATGTAGTGTACTGTGACTGTGACACGCTTTTTTTTACAAAAATAATCCCATCATCACGTCGCTTTTTGCCGACGGGTAGGGCCTTCTGCCTTACCCGTCGGCGGGTCACCCAGATTTTGCACGCTATGTAATAAATGGCGAGAATATTGGCATCAACCTGGCACCAAACCAGGGCTGGGTTTTAGTCAGTAAGAGTCTGACACTCCCTTCCGCTCCACCCAGAGCGGGAGGTGTCATTTGATAACTTCCCACCATCACAAAAAAAAGTGCTGCTACTTAGAAATACCTAAAAAAAAACTCAATAACCCTGGTTTTTCTTTTAGGTATTTCTAAGTAGCAGCACTTTTTGCCCGATCTGTGAATCGAATCCTAAACCTCATGCTTAGCATCACAGAACAGTTAAAGAGGATCGCTTTCGACCACTAGACCAACGAGGCAGTCTGAAACAAAACAGTGTCTGAATAAATTGCAATAGTTATGTGATGAATAACGGTTGCCTATGTGTAAAATAGAAATGCGCTCCATCGCTGAAGGTACGAAATTGTTTTGATCGAAACTTAACTGGAACTAAAATTTTATCAATACGTCAATCAGCTCTATTAACGCTGTAACTGGTACCCATCACAAGTCAAACTGCGTTTAAATGAAGTTACCGCAAGACATCAAAGGCTACATTGTATAATGTTGATAATAAATGCATACTTCGACGAATTCAAATTAAAACGTATAGGTCTACCAAGCGTCAGGTTGCGAGCGGACAACTTTGTTCTGGAGTTTCCAAACTACGAGCTACGTGTGTTTTCAATTCAATTTAACATCAAAGGGCGCGCTTCTTTTCGAACTTGTCTTGTCTGTAAGGCTGGCCGCACACTGGCTACTTTCACTTTCGCAACAAGTCTATTTGCATCATGCATTGTTTTCCCACAAAAAAATATTGGGCGTCTGATGCCGCCCTAGTCGCGAGCAGTAGCCTGCGTACCTATAGCAGACACGTTTGATTTTTCAAGGGAATCTAACTTGCTCGCGAAGGAGGTAGCGGGATGGGAGAGAGAAAGGTCCTCTCGTCCCAGCCGCCGCAGGAGACGCCCCGGGCGTCGGGAGCCACGTGACGACTCCCGGCCACCGTAGGCGCGGGCCTGCGGACGGTGAGTAATGGGTGACTCACCGTCCGATCAGCACCAGATCCGTGCCGTACGGCGCGTATATGTTCCACGCGCGCCTCAAAGAGATGTCAGCATATGAAGGGGCCCCTCAGGGCCAAGCCTGCCGGGTAAGCGGGATTGTCCGAAAGGGTTATCGCTACCCCGGAACATAAAGGGCTACGGAAGGAACATGGATGGGTTTTGGTCAGTAAGAGTCTGACACTCCCTTCCGCTCCACCCAGAGCGGGAGAAGTAATTGGATGAGCAATTTTTTTTTTTAGAGGGTTTGGAATAATCCAATTACTTCTCCGCTTATTCGCTCTGGGTGGATGCGCGGGTAGCGGGGGCAGCGGTAACCCTTTCGGACAATCCTGCTTACCCGGGAGGCTTGGCTTGAGGGGCCCCTTCATATGCTGACATCTCTTTGAGGCGCTTGTGGAACATGTACGCGCCGTCCGGCACGGGTCTGGTCCTGATCGGGTGGTGAGCTACCCGATACTCACCGCCCGCAGGCCCGCGCCTACGGTGGCCGGGAGACGTAACGTGGCTCCCGACGCCCGGGGCGTCTCCCGCGGCGGCTGAGATGGGAGGACCTTTCTCTCTCCCACCCCGCTGTAGCTTCTAGACTTTTTAAGCCATGCTACAAAAATTAAGTGTGTTCGTCAAAAAGTTACCGATGTGTGGCCAACCTACGCTATATTACAGGCAAACGAAATAGAAATCGATCCTAAAGAACGAGCTAGGTTATTATATAACTGAATCTATACCTGCCTGCGATTTGTAATGGATACCCGCATTTACCTAGTTTCCTTTCCGAATTACCTATATTCCTTTGAAGGCGGAATGTAGGTAGGTGGTTTATGAAATTTCAAAGGGAAATGTATTAGGAACTACGAAAGATGAATTTATTTTACGTATCATCATAAACGTTTGTGGATCAGCCTTTCTCAGAAAGAGGTTTAAGTGATTTAACAATATTGTTAAATATCTTTTGAACTTTTCTAAATTAGAGTGAACTTTTTCAATGAGATTAGCAGTGCTTGACAATGTACAATGGTTGCACTCGTGTCACATAAAGGCCAAGGACCGAGGCAGGTGGTTGGTAGACATTGCAAGTGTCGCAAATCCGAGACACAGTCTCTTTGTGCAGGACAGGTCTACTTACATTCTACCGACGGCAACGTAAGCTGTCTTGAAGGCACGTTTCAAAGTATTCTAACGTAAAGCTCAAAAAGGTATATGTTGTAAAATAATCTATAATCCATTTGCTTTTGAATTTGGTATAATCCTACCAACCAATAAATTAAATCAAATGCTATTCGTTGATAGCATGCTGTTCGTTGTAGTCCTAATTAGGTGTTTATGAAAAGGAAAGCTTTCCAATTTTTCTTTTTCCTACAACTGAACATCCTTTTTTCTGTGTTTTTTAATAAACTAAAGACTGGACAAAGTATATCGGGTCACCTAGTTTTTCAGATAAAAGAACAACTAGGGCAATATTAAAAACGAAAAGATTTGAAACCAACTAATGAGGGGTTAAATATTAATGTCAAAGCAATTCAAAACAAGTATCTGAAGCGAGATCAGCTTAATATTTGTAAAGCTCACACAAGCGAAGCGGAACATATCACCAAATATCAGCAAAGGAAAGCCAGCAAGCTTTGATACATTTTGAAAACTGCTGAACGGCCGACATCGAACCTGGAGTGCACTAATGAAAATGCATTAAGCATCAGCTTTGTGAGGGCGCCGCACTAACAAGCGGTCTCGCCACGTTTTAGTGGGAAACACATCGATATTGCGCTGTACAAGGTCTTTTCTTTATGTGACATAACTCTAAAGTATGAATGAGGCCTTAACAAAGAATCAACTGTCTGGCATATGAATTCTTTTTCAACTATCTTTTGTTTATCAAAAAATAATTGACAGTCACGATTATAAATGTACAACAGCCTCACGTGAAATAGGACAGCGTCGCTTTTGTCTCAGCTTTAAGTATGAATGAAAATGAATAACTTGTATTTCTCTATGAAACTTAGATACCTACACATCGAGATCTGCGAAACTATGCATTTCTAGACCACATATTCTGGGAATTTTTGTATTATTTTTACTTACCCTTTGTTATAACTTTTTGTAGATAAATCCGGTGAAATTTATACAATAGGTGTATCATCCCTAAACATCTATAGCTGTGTACATATTATAAATTCAAGTCGCTTTTCGTGTCTGCCTGCGAGACCGCATCGTCCTTCTTAACTATGCAACGGATTTTGATGCTGTTCACATTATCATTATCATTCCAGAAGTTTAGATTAATAAACATAATATACTTATCATTACGTCTTGCTTCGCCGAAAGGTTGGGCAGACCTGTAACGTTTACCTATGTTTAAAAATAAAGTTCTTTCTTGCTTTCGTGTGGTTAGTGACTAACCTGGTGTCAGAGTTTTTATGCTGCCCATGGGCTTAGATTCACATGCTGTTGAGAAATATCTATCGGACATGCTGGTTTCCTCACGATGGTTTTCTTCACCGATTTTCAAGCAAGTGATAATTACACAATACGCACATTAATCCGTAAAATCAGAGGTACTTGTCTTGGTTTCGAACTTGAGACCTATGACTTGGCAGTCCGACGGTTTCTTCACTAGGCTATCACTGCTGTCCAAAATAAAGTTACATATAGGTAATAATGAAATCTGGATCGTTTGTCAAGTCGTTAAAACGATGCTAATTAAGATGGAGTCGCTAGTATAAAAATAAGTACTCCAAAGAGTAAAACAATACACATATAAGTAAGTAATCATATGATTAGCGTTCCATAAAAACTTTGCAAAATCGTTTAAATAATAGGGTTAATATTCAACTCCTATCTCCTATTCTGAACAACATATTGTTAAAACTGCAGGCTACACTCCCGTGTATATCCCGTGGAATGTGCATTACACCCTCCGCCGATCGATCATACTAGCAAGTGGATGTATCTGCATAAATGGAAAAAACAAACTTCTTAACCCTCAGCTGGACCGTCGTGCAGTGATAGACCCGTCGACTGAATTTATTAAAACCCCTTTGTTGCGAAATGCTTCAGCGTTGTACAGATTATGGTTAGTTTGTGGCTCACCGATAAATTTTAATTAAATAATGTTAATTTGAGCGGTTTGCGGCGCGAAATACGCACTCTACATAAATCTATACTAATATTATAAAGAGGAAAGATTTGTATTTTGGTGTGTATGTTTGTAATGAATAAACTCAAAAACTACTGTGCCGATTTCACCATTAGAGTGAGTAACATAGGCTTCTTTTAATCCTGGGAAAAATAACGGCCCCCGCGGGAAAGACCACGGGAGCGAAGCCGCAGGCAAAGTGCTAGGGTGATTATAATTTGAGAAACGTTTTGAACGGTGGGATAACATAACACGGAAATGGATCGCGTAGCCCAGTGCATAAGTAGGGGCCGCTGGCCAGCAGTCTACACACGGTGGGTGTCTGTGGGTGGACGGCGCCGCCGACAACGACCCAGGAAGAGGTGGCGAGACGTGGACGTGTACCACAAAGGATGGTTCGAGGTGGCTCAGGAAATAGCATACTTGTTGGGATAGTTTTCCAAAGAGGCGTTTTTGTCTAATGAACTCAACTCTGTATCTTAGGGTTCATACGCACTATGCGGGTAGCCGCATTGCGGCTAGCCGTCCGGCTGACCGCAAGCACAATTATGTACGTAATATTCATTTCTATGCGCACTGCGATGCGGCTACCCGCAGACCGCTCTGGTCGCTCGGAGGATTGCGGCCCGAGTGACGGCCAGCCGGACGGTTGCTATACGCACTGTGCGGTTCAGTCTGCGGCTGCCCGCCATTGAGTGAGTGTGTGCACGTGGTACGTCTGGTAAAATGGAATTCGATACCGAAAACCTTTTTTTCTGTTTCTTTTTCTTTATATACCGCGAGTAAATATAATAAATAGCTGCGACTTCTTCGACGTCCATCTTGGAAATGAGTCGATCCAACCGCAAAACCACGACGGTTTCTAACCGCACGTTCCGGTTGCGCTTGCGGTTAGCCGGGTGCCGGCTAACCGCAAGCGCAACCGGAACGTGCGGTTAGCCGGACGGTTGGCCGCATTCCGGCTAACCGCATAGTGCGTAGGAGCCCTGTACCACGTGCACACACTCACTCAATGGCGGGCAGCCGCAGACTGAACCGCACAGTGCGTATAGCAACCGTCCGGCTGGCCGTCACTCGGGCCGCAGCCCTCCGAGCGACCGGAGCGGTCTGCGGGTAGCCGCATCGCAGTGCGCATAGAAATGAATATTACGTACATAATTGTGCTTGCGGTCAGCCGGACGGCTAGCCGCAATGCGGCTACCCGCATAGTGCGTATGAACCCTTAGAAAGCAGTATCCCTGAAAGCCAACGTGGTTAGCTCGACACTACTTTAGTTTATACGAATTGTATAAAAGCACCTATATTCGAGCCCTGCACTGCATTTAATATACAGGGTGAAATTGAATTCATGGGCAATATTTGAAGGGGTCATTTTACTCATCATTATAAACAACTTTTATCATGGGAACACACGTGAAATCGCGAAAATCAGCTGTTCCCTACATTTTGACGAGTTATGCGAGCATAATGTAGGGAACAGCTGATTTATTTTCGCGATTTCAGATTTGTTCAATTTCACCCTGTAGAATTGTTTGCAAAACCGCCCTGTCCATAATCAATTGAGATTAGCCCGACCCTCGGCACATAGCATGTGTTTGGGAGTCTATTATTACATTGATTGCGTATTGTGGTGTATCGCACAAAGAAAGTTGATGAAAATCATTTACATACACATGTAAATGCTGTCGGTGACATCACCGACAGCGTGAAGATTGATGATCGCTAGTTCACCTGTCGCTGTTGTTATTATTAATCTCCGTCGATGGTACTGACGGTGAGTGAGCCGTCTGATTGAGTCGCTGACTTATAAAATTTATAGTAGAACAGTACCGCGTCCGACACATGTCAACAACGCGCTACGCCAGCTTTCCGATACTTTGAAATAGATCGAGAACGTCAGATATATTTGCTGTAATAATATCATGCACTTTTATTAACTATGATAAGTTTTCACAGAAATCTCAATCCGATATCTAATCTACGTGGGTTGTTAATATTGAAATGGATTTCTGTAAATTCAATTTAACTTTTTCTTTTCTTTTAAAACTACAAACTGGAATAGATTTATTTACAAAGCAAAACTCACGCCTTATTCTCGTAATGTGTAAGTTTTTGACTTGGTAGAATTGGGGTAGGCAGAAACTGTTGAACACCATCTGATAGGATCCTTTGCATACTCCTTTTGCCTAGGTTACGTTCATACATACGGTATTACACGCACACCGGTTGCGACCATTACACACCAAAATACTTTGAGTAGAATTATATGAGAGACGCAAGCATTGTGTAAGATTTTTGAGGCGCAAATATATACAATACCTATGGAGAAAACAATACCACCATAAATGAAAACACTGACAATACTGATGAATAGGAGTATTTTGGAACTATCAATTAAATCGTTAGGATTTAAAAAGAACCGAAATTTAAAAAGTGAATTATTATATTGAATATACGTAGTTTAATTTATGATCGCATTGTAGTCTCCAATTTGTATAAGTGGAGTTGCGATTAAATCCACGCAGTTCCCTGTCTGGATTCATATTGTTATGCAGAACAATCGTGATCTGATATCATACCTAGTCGAAATTCCATTTAAGGAAATTATACAAATGAAGCAGATTGCATTTGCTATTAGGGGATAGTGGTTATCAATGCTGTCAGTAAATCCAACAAGCTAACAATAATGCTATCTTCGGATTAAATTTTGACGTCGTATTGGTTATTGGGTATCCGTAATTCGATGAGAACAAAGCTCTACCTGATATATTTGCCTAGATGTTATTGGATCGGAGTTATTGCGAAGCGGCTTGCGGTAAGAGTTGACTGGCAGAAATCGTCAAATAACGAAAAAACGTTTCTACACTCGGCGTCACAAAAATCGCACCTCTTCGCAAATAAGTTTAAAATATGTCCCGCCAGTAACGAATACATTAAACCCAATTAATATTGGTATCAATTGAAAGTATGTTTAACGACCTTTAAATTAACAACAGTCAGAATTCCTAAACACAACAGATCTCATTAGCACGTAACGTTAAACAAAATGTTGTCAAAATACGCATTGCAACGGGCACTAATTGCACCTCCCTACAAGGGTATAAAACGGGCGACCCGGGTTATTCGCTATTCAACCTTTGAAGTGAACACACGTGAATAGCTACAGCAAGAAAAATACCCCAGAAGATATCCATCTTCAGTGGATCATCTTCATCTGCAGTGGTATCCACCACTGCAGATGAAACCGCTCAAGTCATTGCACTACTGCAATCAGAGATGCGACAGTGTGATGTTGCTCGGCAACTGAACTTGAGTCGTTTTGCCGTTCGACGAGTGTTCCAACGCTTCCAAGAGACTGGTGGCTATATCCGAAGACGTGGATCTGGACGACAACGGTGCACATCCGAAAGAGACGATCGCTTCATTGTTTCGACGTCTTTACGTAATCGGTTCTCCAATGCTGTTGAGCTGCAACAACAACTGCGATCAGCTCGCAGAACTTCTGTAAGTGTCTCCACGACTAGAAGAAGAATGCGGGAGAAGAAAATTGCAGCTCATAGGGCTGCTACAGGGCCAAAATTGACTGCACAGCATAGGAGAGACCGGTTGCAATTTGCCCGTGACCATGTGGATTGGACAATAGACCAATGGAGGGCTGTGCTCTTCTCGGATGAGACGAGGGTGTGTCTTTTCTGCAACGACAGGCGTCGAAGAGTGTATAGGAGGCAAGGGGAACGATTCGCACAAGCCTGTATTCAAGAGACAGTGGAATACGGGGGTGGCTCGTGCATGTTCTGGGGCGGCATGTCGATCGACGGTAAAACGAACCTTGTGTGTGTTTCTCGGACTGGAAGCGCTCGCGGGCAAGGGTCGCTGACTGCTGCTCGGCAAATAACAGACATCTTAGAGGAGCAGGTTGTCCCTTATGCGGGTTTTGTTGGCAGTGGGTTCACCTTAATGCACGATAACGCCCGCTGTCACACCGCTTTAATTGTAAGTTACTACCTGCAAGAAGTTGGAATCCCTGTTATGCGCTGGCCGGCGCGAAGTCCAGACCTGAACCCTATTGAGCACCTTTGGGATGAACTGAAACGGCGAGTACGGGCACGTGATCCTGCCCCTACCACTCTCCAAGACCACCAAGATGCCGTCGTTGCAGAATGGGACAACATTCCTTAAGAGACTTGTCACATTAATTAGGTCCATGAGAGAACGCATGGAAGCAGTCATCAGGGCTAGGGGGGGTAACACTAGGTTTTAAGTTGTTTTTAAGGACTTTGTTGTAATTTTTGCTGATAAAATAAAATTTAACTTTTTAATCATTTGCATTAGCTTGCTTTTTTTTATTCCCTGGTAAAAAAAACCAAATCCATTGATTTATTCTGAAATTTAAATAAATTGCCTTTCCAATGATACCTTAAAGTCATATGTCTACCATTGATTAATAGGGTTAAAATGACTTTGAAGGGAATTCTTAAAGATGTGCGATTTTTGTGACGCCGAGTTCTTTATTAGTGATCGATGCGCCGAGTGTATTATACAGTGTGGTAGGTTAAATGAGGGACATAATTAATATAAAGTGTGAATGTAGTTAAAATGAAAATTCACGATAACTCCATCAAAAATAAGGAAATATTTTGCCTTGGGTGTCGTTTTTATGGTTTACGGGCTCTAACAAAATGGAGTCAAAATAAAAAATGGCGCCAATAAAAAAGACTTTTAACGCGGTTTGCGGAACCAGTTGACTAGTTAGAATTCGTAGCGTTAGTTAAAAGCGTTATGCCCACTCTGGCCTTTCTCGCCGACTCTATTACGTATCTTAATTGCGAATCGACATGATACATCGAGTATGATAAACACCGCTTTAACTAAAATTATTTACGTATTGCAAACATTTTTTTATGTATTTCAGACGAAGTATTAAATAAAAATCAAAAATATTTTTTAATTTTTCATCTTTGTATACACAATATACCAGGTGTCGTTTAATGACAGCACTTATTGCTGGCGATTGGTCGTGATAACTGGCTGGATAGATATAACTGTCATTTTCCATTTGAAGTTTCATATCGTCCGTGCATGAAATCAAACTAATATCAGCTACCAGTCGCCGTGCGTGTACATTACACAAATATAAAAAACACGGCAATTCTATTACTATGTTTATTATGGTGAACATAATAATAGACTATTATTTTCTATGCAATACATGTCATAAACATAAGTATCCTTGCATGCAAGACCACAATAAATTTCACTACCGGATCCCTGTTTCGCATAAAGGTAATAAGGATATAATAATAATAATAATTTATTGACCGACCTTGTAGTCCATGGTGTTAGTATTTACATGGGATATACTTAACTTACTAATATTAGTAACATATACAATCATAAAGAGACGGTAACAATGATAATAATGTAATATAATAGATACAAACATAGACACTAACAAGAGCCGACCTGTGTGTGTAATCTGACCCAACGCCCAAACATCGGGCTGTCCCACCGCTCACGCAATACCCTCAACATGCTGCGGGAGCTGACGTCTGTTCTGCGCCTGAATTGCCCTGCGCATTAATAATGCATTTAAAGTTTTAAACCTAGATCTGTCGAACAAAGAAAACTGCTCCAGATTATTGTCAAAAAAATATTATATCATATTGCCCCTCCTAAGTAATTGTTTTTTATTTGTTACAGGTATCACTTACCCCAGCGGCTTGGATGTTCGTGTGAAATCTCAAGTGAATTACAACGAAAAGAGTCGCGAAGAGGCAAGTACCTTAGAAACTAAAAATAGCTGAAATACCACATCACACGACCATAAATAAGGGTATCATTTTCTTTCCTACTTTTCGTTTAACAACACAACCCTTTATTCAACTAAAGTAGCAAATATGGATAGGTAATGACAGGGTAAAAAAAAATATCTTAAGTCCGTCAGATAATAAAATTATACTAGAAATATTTTTGCTCTATGATGTTAATAAAAAAATACTAAGCTAAAACGCATTAAAGTAGGGGTAGGTGGGGCTCGCTACGTCACAACTCAGTATAAAATCTACATAGGAGTGACGTCACGCCACATTTTAAGACAATGTATCGACGTAATATTTTGATTACGTGGAAAAAGAAAAAATACGTGCACAACAGTTTTTAATAACATAGCTGACGTACTTAAAGGTAAATTTTAGTCATCATCCCTGCCAAACTATTTGCCGAAGCCACTTTAGTAAAAGTCATTTCTACATTCACTGACTAGTCTAGAAGTATAAAAGTTTGCTAAAGTGATTCTTACATATTATGACAGTGAGCACTACGGTAAGATTTTTAAAAATTCGTTGTAATGGTGTTAATAGACAATTACAATAGCACTAGTGTCGGGACTGTCTCGCTCTTAAATTAGCCTTGAAAGGTTGTAGTAATTTTTCCCGATGGGAGACCCTATCCTGCCCTAAAACACTGTTCCTCATTGCTACATACGAGCTACGCCACACTGGCGTCAAGCAAAATCCTGCATCGCGCAAGTTAAGTTTGCAGCGTGAGTAGCATATTTACAACATCCCGACATCAATCGTCGGGCAGCAACCTATCAGACATAACACCCGTCTGGTCAGAGGATCCTCCCTTTTCTAAGGAGGATGAGTGCACTTTATACCCTCATACTTCTATAACCTTCAAACCATATTAAACACTCAAGTGTGACACTAAATGAGCGTGACACTTATCGAAGTCAATAAACGAAGTATCCGTTCCGCTGAAACTTATAAAAGTGCGCCAAGTAGGTACCGGCGGTGTTTGAAACTTTGATAATTTAAAAGAACCTATTTATCGCCCGATTCTGTTGAATAAACATTTTCAGTCGGTAAATAAGTTAGTTACGTTAACTAGTTATGAGAAATAAAATTTGTAGCTCATTAACGACCATCTTTATTGAAGCAGAAATACCCGGAATCTAAACAGCGTATACAAATAGTATACAGAAATGTCTTGTATGAGTTACTGATGCAGATTTACAAGCTGCTGGTAGCAAACAGTCTGTATATATCTGTATTGAAAGCAAATATTGAGAGAGCATGCACGTAATTTCAGGACACACAGTTGCAAGGCGACCGGTACGCTTCATGTATACTGATTACCGTAGGGAAATCTGCCTGTTTGTCTTTTAGTAAAAAATATGTATTAAAGACGAGAGGTTTTTTTTTTACTCCGGCCATTGATGTAGGTAAGTACTTATCATTTGGTAAGGTATTAATTAATCGCAAGATGGCCTAGCGGTTCGTATCGATGCGGGAATCAGTGACCCGTTAGTTCGAACCTCACCCAGTATAATTGTCTTTTTTTTCCGGTATTGTCTGAAATGGTTGCCGCTACCCTGGATCATAAAGGGCTAAGAAGGACAATGGATGGGTTTTAGTCAATAAGAGTCTGACACTCCCTTCTGCTCCATCCAGAGCGGGAGGGATCATTTGATGATTCCCCAACCCCAAAAAAAGGTCATGAGATGCATAGTATCCTTAGTATTCATTTTCCATATATTTAATGATGTAACTTATATTTTATAACATTATTATTAAAAAAGAGTGTCAATGGAGTTTCTTGCTGACTCGTCTCCATACGTACCTCACACGCTTTGGTATGGACTCAAAGCTTCATCTTTGTGAATTACCGAGTCGTTTGACAATTCAAAAGTGCCTGTAAATCGTTCAATTGAAATTAATGCTTTGAGTTCTAAGCAGATTCATGAGACTAGTTTCCCTTTCCTCGCGATATACATATACTATGCGTTTGGAAAGAAATGCAGAGTAATTATTTTGTATCTAGAATTTTTTGAATTGTAGGTAACTTAAACGTAGAGTTCTAAGGAATTAATCTAAAAGGAGAATAGATTTTCTAGTGGTTTGCACTCGTTGTGTTCTTGTTACACTCAGTTAACAGAATCGAATAATAAGTGTCTTTTTTTCTTTCTATAATAAAGCCTAAACACTATATTGTCACTCTAGGAAATAATTATTTTATATTACACTTAAACACTCAATTTTTTCTGAATTCTATAATAAAATTCCGAGAGCTTTCAAGCCCTGTCGTGCGAACTTATTACAGCGTCACTACGACAGTCGGCATTGGACAGCTGTGAAATAGGATTTAGAAAATCGCTGCCATTGTTAAAGTTTTGTCGTCGATTTGACCGATTGTATTTTGTTTGACAGCCGAGCCCGGATCAATGTCCAGTGTTGAAGGAAAGCGTAGCGGACATCGACACCGTCGCCATATTCCCCACTTTCGAGTTTCAGGTACGTAGCCATTATTGATTATTAACTAGCTGACCCGACAAACGATGTCCTGTCTTAACTATGATACCTACCCTACCTACCTACCACGGAATAAAAATGATAAGTATCCTATGTCCGTCTCCTGGTTCTAAGCTACCTCCCCACCAATTTTCAGCCAAATCGGTTCAGCCGTTCCTGAGTTATAAATAGTGTAACTAACACGACTTTCTTTTATATTATATAGATATATGTACAGGGCATTTTCTAAATTAATTTGTGGATATTGAATTTATTATAATGCAGCATGACTAGTAGAAAATGAACGTACTGTATGAAGGACATGACACATTTTAATGCTCACATTAATTACTGATAAATAATTCAAAACTTATAAAAGACGAGCATAAGCTGCATAAAAATTGATCGCCACATTACACTTTACGAATTACTTTTTATATTCATTTTGGACAAATATATCTAGTACTAGACTTGTAGTCATAAGACAGCAAACTAAAATATTTAGCCATATTTTCATAAAATTCCCTGTATACTACAATACTACTTCGTTTGTAGTTTTGGTCTCAATAGTGAAAATACACAGCCAGGCCTGATGCAAGCGAAGCGGAGAGCGGAGGGAAGTGAGAAGTTCATCCGGAGATTGACCCGCAGCCTTCGGTAACAATTTCATAAGAAATTGCTACTGAAGGCTGCGGGTGTCACTAAAAACTGAAAACTTCGCAAGCAATAGAAGTTTTTAGTGACACCCGTCTTGATGAGCACAACACTTGCCCAGTTACTGGGTTATGATGATCAGATAAGCAGGCAGTCGCTCCATGTAAAATACTGGTATTCAGCTGCATCCGGTTAGACTGGAAGCCGACCCCAACATAGTTGGGAAAAGGCTAGGCAGATGAATGAGCACAACACTTATACACGACTGATGCATTTTTAGATTTTTTCTGTCGACCAGCTATCAGTAAAATAGTATATAACAGTACATTGTGGCCACACGGGATTTCTCATTTACAGCTAGCTAACCATAGATATTTATTTTTAATTCAACCATAAAATATAAAACAGAAGAGGCCTAGACATGATGTCCTTCTGTGTACATTCTACGAATTATTATTAAATGGCTGCTGCCAGCGGCTTCGACCACGTGGGTGTCGGAAATGATCCCAAGGGAACGTTCTACTGGGATAAAAGTATATATATATCCTATGTGTTAATCCAGCTCATAAACTACCTCTGTGCCAAGTTTCATCCAAATCCGTTCAGCCGTTTGAGACTCACTCACAAACTTTCACCTTTATAATATTAGTGTGCTGTGATGTGATATAGTGTGATATAAAACACAAAACGCCTCTGCCTACAATGTCATCATTGACTGCTTAGCTCCATAAAAGTGTGATAATAATCATTTAAAAGGTTATCTGTAACTGTCTGCAATATTCTGACCTTTCTCGTCTTGTTTCTCGTTTTCAGAGCTTGTAGTTAATACAAATATATTCTATATTCTGAATATATTATATTATAATATTTTTGTATAGTTTTGAATTCGCTATGATTAAAATTAAAGGCATTTTTTCGATTTTACCCTTATAAGATTGGCAAAATAAGGAAAAACATTGAAAACGAAACTTAACTAACTACACCTATAATTAAATCCAATATTAATATCTTTTACGATAATCGAATACTGAAGCGTTCAATAAGCTTATGGTCTTATAAACCAATGATATAATTTAACAATTCGACATTAATAATTTAATTCGGCTTTTCGGCCTCGAATCAAGTGGGATTTCGACGCTTTCAAATCAATAGAGTGTTGATTAGTGTACTACCTGAAGCGACTGAAACCCTTGCTGAAACCCAACCGTATTACGTTTTGAGTTCACAGAGATCCTTCATACATAAACGAAACAACTTCATTATTCACTTTAAAAGTTTCCTATTGTTGGCGAAAAATTGCAAATTTTTCTGAAGAAAATATGTTGAAATGAAAAAAATGTTGAACATATGTGAAAATATGTTATTCTTTGTAGACGTGATTTCCACAAATAAAACCCTTTTTTACTATGCAATGGATTCACCAGACCAGCTTTTTCTAAGAAAATTTAAAATACTCTTTTATTTCTCTATCTTCAATCTTATCTACTACTCTTGGTTCCTGGGTAGTCTTAGCTCTCGATATAGTTTCATCGTTCGCCCTGAAGATCCAACTGAACAATTCTCCCCCATATAAAATAGTAGCTCATCATAATCATACATCATATTTGCGTAACTTAAACCGTTTACGCAGCGCAAGCAACGAAAGCATTTTGTAACATGTTTCATTTATATTGCGCTCCTATTGGTCGTAGCGTGATGTTATATAGCGCTATAACCTTCCTCGATACATGGACTATCTAACACAAAAATTATTTTTAAATTCCAACCATTAGTTTTTGACATTAGCGCGTTCAATCAAACAAACTCTTCAGCTTTATAATATTAAAGTATAGTAGATTATCGGTTAAATAATAACGATGGCTTAATTAATAATGATAAAATAAAAATCTTTATTCATACAAAAACCTTTGACATTGCTTAAGACTAGGATACATAACTTATTTAAGTAAAGGCCATACGGATAAGGTAAACCCTGACTCCTAAACTAGGTAATCCTGTGTCTTAGGAGTCAGTGTTCTGCTGTCACTGTGATACAAAAGACAAAACTCTATAAGTTGTGTTCTGGCGTTACAAAACAGTCAATAAATATTGCAGGTTCCAGAGTATATTTATTAAAATTAACAACGTAGGAATATTAAGTGGATTGGAAACGACTTTTAAGGTGTAAACGTGTGTGTATGTTTATTAATTATTAGCATCTTTACGGTAGTTGGTCGTCAATACATGTGTTGTATTTTCGTGTCACGCCCGTCGCGTTCCACGCACTGTAATATTACGCTAAAGTACACTGGTTACGCGACTACGCGTCCCACATACTATAATCTCACGCATTGCCTACAAATTTACGTCACCTCCCAGCTATAGATATATAATTACTCAACAATGTTTGTTTTTATTAGTTCAGTGTAAGCAAACGTTGGTGTTTGTGGGTCGGCTCGAGTTTCGAGATGTAAACACGCTCCTCCTTCGTTGTGTCGTAGAATTTAATGTAGGAATTCACTGAACACAACATCTCGCCTGTACTCCTCAAAGGGATCGGCAGAGATGTATCTATAAGTAGATATTTAGTACCTTCGAAATAGTGAATTAGTGATAGATCTTCTTTTATATGTTTTATTTGGCACCATTTATTCAATGTCTATTAACGTGTTAGTAGAAAATTATCAATTTAAAATGGTGCATTTAGAAAAGCAAATAACTTTGTGTACTATATTTGATTTCAACACCACTAGAACAAACAAACCTTCATGGGAATTGTTCGACCAGAATCGCGTAGCAGTTTCGCTT
Source organism: Hyppa rectilinea (assembly GCA_951799385.1). Taxonomy (NCBI): domain Eukaryota; kingdom Metazoa; phylum Arthropoda; class Insecta; order Lepidoptera; family Noctuidae; genus Hyppa; species Hyppa rectilinea. The sequence continues at coordinate 5,799,976 of OX637300.1, read as the reverse complement.
CACGTCTGTCTGTAGGAGCCTTTAGTTTAAATAAAGAAGATGACTATCACTGCAGTCAAGATTTCAAGGGACCATTAATATACAACTTGTAACAGAATAAACGCAATTACTCTTAAGGGGTCATTGTACTCATCATTATGAACAACTTTCACAGTGAGACCAACACCGAAATCGCAAAAAAAAAATCGAATGCCTCCATACATTTATGTGCGCATAACGCGTCAAAATGTACTGAACAGCTGATTTTATTTTCGCGATTTCGTGGTTTCTCCCATAGTAAAAGTTGTTCATAACGATGAGTACAATGACCCCTTAAGAGTAATTGCGTTTATTCTATTACACGTTGTAGAATGCGAAAAGCAAAGACGCAGGGAGAGCAACAGTGAATACAATGCAAATGGAAGCTAAGCACTAATTAATAAATTAACATATTATATTGGTTATTTATTAATTTGTGCTTAGCAAAGCGGCGTGGTTCTGATAATACTTTTTAAATAAATCTTTATCATCCCATATTTCCCCGATGCCGCCGCTTTGTGCTCGATTCTTCAGAAGGATTATAACAATATTATTCACAATATAGTGTTCAAAAGGAAAACACGGCTTAGTAGTTGTGTAATTCCCATAACATCAACCATTTTAATATCCCACATCTTCTCGTTTTCTTTTCTATTGTTAGTTTTACTTGGAAAAAATCATATTTAAACAGTATTATACTGTTATACATCATCAAAACAGCAACCAAGAATGAAGTGGGAGTCACATTCGACCGAAAGTTCACTTACCACGATCATACTGCCACGGTAGCTAAAGAATCCAAAGGCTGGGGTTGTTTCATGTAACTACCGCGATTTTCGCAGTACATATGCCATCAAAATAATTTGAATGCTCTCGTACAGACGCCAGCATATCAAACTGACATATACTCCCAAATTTCCAATTGAAGATGAACTTCATGCTTTTGTAATAAAGTTGAAAATCTATCAAATAAATTTGACAGATTGGGGTAGCTTGATGTACTGGCCTCTGTACGTAGTAAATTAGAATTCAGCTCCTATGCAAATTCAATTCGAAATTCAGCTCGTGTGGAATCCACACGAACGTATCTAAGCGCTTTTATTGGAAAAGATGTATAAAGCGTTCTTCAGCGTAAATTATATTATCTTTACCCATATCCGACTAAATTTTGTATTGGTATGTCTCAGAGATAACTCAATAGAAGTAAGGCGAGCACGAGATCAGCTCATCATAGCCTGCAAGACGCTCGCCTATTAATGATGCACCTGATCTGCATTCAGCGCTGGCCCACTTCTTTATACCAGACAATTATTGCCGCAGTAGAAAGCACAGGTTGTTAGCTGTTCCTCCATGTGTTGTGTGATTGTGTCTCCAGTACCTTGCACTCTAGCTTCACTTAATGATCTCTTGGACTCTAATGCAACAATCGATCTGTTTGCGGATGAATGGACGAAGATTTTATTGGCATGTCAGTAGTACTGTGAACTGGACCATGGATGGGTTTCAGTAAGAGTGTGACAGTCCCTTTCGCTCCACCGAGAGGGAAAGGTGTTTTCCACCCTCAAAAAAAAGTAGTACCTACTGTGAGAGGGATTGAAGTAAAGCTATTTTTTTTCTGAATATATCAATTTTATGTTTTCTAACCTTCATAATTAATTAAATAAGTTTATAGCGATATTTTTGAACACTTTGTTCAAAAATATCGCTATAATGAGGAACAGGTAGACGACATTTTCATTTAATTGTATTGCTGTATTCCAATTAAACCGTGTGATATTCGTAGCATTAATGTGTCATACATTGGAGTTGGTATATTATTATAAGTATGCTCGATATTTCAACCTAATAAGGTTCCGTCAAGGTTAAGAGGCTTATTGGGGAGTTGTGATCGAGTTATTAATTAATGTAGCACATCTGCCCACGTTCCCCGAATTCGAACCGCCATCAAAGTGCACTTCCCAAAAAACTTCTCGCTGGGAATTTGAACTAAAACTTTGAGCTTTATTTAAGTCTTCTTTCCCGTTTGACCTAGGTGACAAAGTTAGTTCTGCGACTGGGTCAGCACTTCGTTGTCTCTTATTTGTTGCTTGATTGATCTGAAGTACAGCATCAACCATACTTTCAGTTTCGTTGCTCCAGTTTTCATTTTAACCTTGAAAGCCAACAAATACCTAGGTGAACTTAAAAGTAATCAACTTGTTTAAGCTCCATTTTGTTTCTCGTTTACCTACTCGAGTATTAATACATAGGTATGTTAATTAAATACAAAGCTTCTAATTAAAACAGGAGTAGATAAGTTTGTTACTTCTTGTTTACTGAGAGTACTACATTTTGTTCAATTATCAATGAATCAACTGTGGAACATTAGAGAACTGATGCGGACCGCTTCACGTATACATACGTTGATACAAATGTGGTGCGCGAGTCCCGCAGGGCAACACGCAACATTTACCAAACACAATGTGGTTTCACACAATCAATTATCAATGAAAATAATTTGGAAACCATACAATTGTAGAATCGAACAAAATGCCTTTTTTTACCCGTTCCAGTACAAAGTTTTTCACAAAACGTAAACCGTTTTGTGTTCAAATCGAAATTCCGCGAGTTATTTGCTCGTAACTTCGCTAATTTGTACGGGATGTAGGTACTGAATCGAATGTTCATTTGAGTCACGTGATCGAGCAGGCATGTCGAACGAGACTTACTGCGATAAAAAGTTTGCGGAGTCTACTCGGCAAGCTGTTATGTTTTTACCTTTGGACGTTCGCTCTCGAATATATGTATGTATTGATAACAATTCTGATACGAACAGCGTAGTGATGGGAGTCTATTACGGGGATTGCGAGATCGAAAGGATTTTAATACCATTATTGTCTAGCCTGGAACAATTCCAGTTCAGTTGGAACATCGCGGCAAATGATATCGACGACAAAGGAAATACCTACGCCGATTATATCGATTTGGGAATGTTTAATATATTATGTTGATGGATTTTAAGGATGCTCCTTTCCATTGCTCGTTGGGCAGTGTTGGGCCAAATTTAGTTTGATGATAACTAAGATTAAATTATTTAATCTAATGAGTAATGACTAAAAAAAATCAATCATGTATGATGATTGAAGATTGATGAGTGTTAGTTATTTAATCATGACTAAATTTCTCATGACTAATCTAATATCTAAAATTACGCCACTCACAGAATGTTGATTCGTTATTCACAAGTTTTAATAAAAGCTTTTGTCATAATCAAGTAAAACACATGTAGGCACGTTATACAATTACAACAACAAACTACGGGTTAATTATGTTTGAAATAATTTAAATTGGTTTTCATAACCACACGGTTTTCAAATTGTTCATCAGACAATCTATGTGATTTTGGTGGACTGGTCATTGTTGCATATGAAAACATCCTTTCTACAGATCCAGAAGATGGCATTGGTGTATTGTACTCCAAAAATATTTTTTTTATTAATGGGTAACGGTGTAAAACGTGTCATCTTTACTTTCTCCCGACGACAAGAAATTCGTCAATAAAATAACAAGTTTTCTTCTTGATGACTGGCTAGTATTATCATTATTTTCACTCCCAGACTCTGAATTAAAATCAAAAATCTCGTCATTTTGATGTTGTGTGTTTGATTTGTTTTGAATGTCCGATTGTAATTCATTTGAGTTTTCTTGATTGATTTCTAAGCAAATTGCTAATTTGAACAAAGTAGTATATTTAAATAGCGCGATAGATGTCACTAATGAAACAAAAAATGGAGTTAGCCAGCTTAGCATTTTTAGTTTAGTCATCAATCAAAAATAATGATTGAATGACTAATGACTAATTTATTTAGTCATGATTATGATTAACTATTTTAGTCATGATTAAATCAATCATGACTAAATTAGTTGTGACAAATTAGTCATGACTAATCAATTGATTGAAAAAATTAGTTGATTGACCCAACACTGTCGTTGGGTCATTTGTATTTTGTCCTTTGTAGCTTTGTTATGTATCCACGTTTGAAAACCGTAGGATAGGCAGAGTAGTTGTTAGTGCTTACTTAGATGCTTAAGATACTTACTTATGTTCATGTTTATTTTCACTTTTATTCTCCTGTCGATCTCATCTGTGTGTCTCGGCTGCTTGAACATCCACACGTTCATATGATCTTTACTTTATCGTTATAAGCCTTTGATTACTGTTTGTTGCAACGTCAGTTTTTGAAGTATATATGTTTTAATCCTATGTTTTCGCTAACATTGCATAACTCAGTAATCATTTCTTACAATTCTATGGGTGTCTTGGAAAAAATGGTGTCGTTTCCAGTTGAGGCTTTTTATTATGACTGTAACGAAAAATTTGGGAAATATAAGGGTCTTTCTGTATTACTCCTCTACATAATTTAATTGCACCAGCAACCAGCACCGGCCCAGCTTCACACGACTACATGCCTTTTAATATAATTAATAGGCGTAAGCCTTCGCAAAATCAGGGTAGCTATTCCCCGCAGAGTTAAAAACTAAAAGGTATTTAACTCTGCGGTTTATTAGGTATCTACTTTCGACTCGAAAAGATAAAGATTATGATTACAGATGTGAGAACTGAACATAGTAGCAGAATGCGCTTTTCTCGTTTAAGAAATTGAAATAGGTCCCTATTATATGTATATGTCCAGGTCATAATATGCTAAACGGTTAAGAAACTATCGTTCCCATTTACCCTGACGAGACCGTTATTGAATGAAGAGCTTGTAGCGTCTGAAACTGTCGGAAAGTGCATTCTCTATATTACTAAAATTATAACTAAATATGTTGCACGAAGTTCGAAAGAGAAGTTGAAGTAGACTAGAGCTAAAGTTTGTAGATTAATTATTATGGAAATGGAAAACAACTTCCTCAAGTGGTCACGCACAGCCGGTCTACTCTGTAAAAATTGAACGGTGAAAAGTACGGCGAAGTAAGCTATAGTGTCAAACACTAGCATCACGAGGTATAATGACAGCTCATCTCAATCTGTTGTCTTATGATTACGAACTCGGCCATTCTGTATCTACTGAATCAAAACCATACTGAAGCCCGATAAAGGGAGCATTTAGACTCCATATATTTTTGGCTGGCAACTTGGCTGAGAGCAGTCAATTTGTGCTATTACTCCAAAATACTAGTGCTAACCACACCTACCATTTTTGTCGCTGGCACTTTCAGAAAAGACACAAAAAAACGATCTAAATGCATTGTGTTGGAATCAATTGCAGGTTTTCTATCATTCGCCTTATTTCGTCTAATGGACACAGACGACAGAAAATTCTGTTCAATTTACTGTCTCTTTCGCTGCGATGAAGCCCACCACGGTCGATCATGAACATGAAATACTATTAAAGTTATACGTGCGCTTGTGTTACCGAGTTAAAAACTTGTTTACACCATTCAAACTTTGCGCGATTAGCAGTGGAGGGCGTTAATAGTGTTAAAATGGCGGCTATGAGTTCGTGAAAGCTTGTGCTGGTAAATAGTTTCATTTCCCTATGATAGAAAATCACTTTATGAGTCAATAATGCGGTGAACGTAGCGATGCAAGATACATTTGTGAACTGGATAGTCGCGTACAAATATTTTTAACCCCCGACCGACGGCGACGCAAAGAGAGGGGTGTTGTAATTTTATTGTTTCTGTCTTTGGTATCGTAGCTCCCAAACGGATGAACTGATTTTCGTCTAGTTTTTTTTGTGTCATAGATAATTTTATCCCGAATGTTCTTAGCATTGTTTCATGAAAATCTGTTCTGTTTGAAGATCATCAACTCTTTTCTTGATTCTGACTACTTCCTTCGATCGATTCGAAATATTCGATTATGAAGGATATATTAATATCTAATCTATAATATTAATTTAATATTCTGTCGGGGGTTTTTTAAATTTGTAATTTTACTTTTATGTTCAATTTAGACGCAAATAGACTTTGGAAACTCCGTCCTAATCAAATCTTTTAAATTTTTTACCGAATTCCGAATTTTACCGAATAATAAAAAAACCGTATCGCAGGATAGGTAAGCTTAATTCCTCAATCATCGAAGCACCCTTTACCTTGATTGGTCCTTTGTAATCAAGCTAAATGAATTGAAGGGATAAATAAATAATGTATGGGTCATCAAAGAAACAATTTGCTCGGGTACGGAGACGTTGGATTCATTTTAGTATAAGGAAGGTGCACGTTCAGAATTTACTTAACTTTCAATAGTTGTCTTTAATATCCTTATTTTCGTGTCACGTATCTACTTCTTATGATGTTTAGGCCAAGTGTGGTGGTGGATGTACGAGCAGTACGGGCACTTGATACTTACAATACACTATAAAGACACGGTGTGGTGCGAAGCATCACACACGTACTGTGCGATGAATCTATAATGCCATCTTGCTCTCTTCTTTTCTTATCTCAACCAATTCAGCTAAAATCTAGCTTTACCAAAAGTATCATAGATAAATATCAATACGCAGGTAAGACGAACAAATAGATCATTTTCCGACAACCCAATTATAATAACACGATCTGCCTAGCCTTTTCCCAACTATGTTAGGGTCGGCTTCCAGTCTAACCGGATGCAGCTGAATACCAGTATTTTACATGAAGCGACTGCCTATCTAATCTCCAGAACCTAGTCAGTAACTGGGTAACGATCGAATACGATCCCCCTTATTAAGACTGGCTGTCAGACTTTCGGGCTTCTGACTACCCGTAACGACTGTCAAAGATCCACGAATGACAGCTGGGACCAACGGCTTAACGTGCTTTCCGAGGCACGGAGAAGTTTCGATATGTAAAGATGGTCACCCATCCACGGCCCAACCCCAGCAAGCGTAGCTTAACCTGATGAATCGATTCGTGCGACTGTAATTACTTAGCCACGACCTCCTCCCAATTATAATAACAAGATTCCAGAAAACAAAATCAGTTAACTTTTTTTAAAGATTTGAGATTTTCATAGCAATGTCCCGAATTTAACCACACGAAATGCAATCCCATCTACGATATTCACGTCCTGCAGTGTCAGTATGTCAGTTTGGATACTGTGACGTATACATACGTAGTACATAATACATACATAGTGTTCAAACGCTGTGGTATCGGTTGACGAGTATCATACGCTAACACGCCTCGCAGTTACACGTTCACTTTCTGAATTGAAGTGAAATGTAAATCAATGAAAGTTACAACTGTGCGAACGCTCCGCTCCTGTCTCGCACCAATGTATCATAATTACTTAACGCTACGTCAATCTGTGTACAGTATGGCATTGTTGTGGCACACTCGATTTTATATTGTTTTAACTTTGTTAGTCTAAATGATTAGGTCTGTGGTTTTGTTACGTAGAAGTAAAGCAGATTTGAGAATTCTACGTAGTTATACTTAATTAATGTACCTATAATAGGAATAATGGTTATGTTTTGGTTCTACAGCATTTAACATAAAGGGAAACTTACTTTAAGGGCCAATTATTTACAATATTTTTTTCTTTCAGCCGAGCTGGTTGCGCACGAAGGAATTTTGGGACAAATCCTTTGAGGATCGCTATGAAAAGATACATAACGATACCACACGGCCCAGATTGAAGGTAAGTTCGGTGACTATTTAGTATCTATCGAATTCACCTCCGAATTCTCAACTGCCTCTCAAATTAAAGCCGTCTTTGCTCCTTATGAAGTTATTTCTGTCACTTTACCTTAAACTTGAAGCGACAGAAACATAAGACTTAACAGCAACTCAAGAGACTTCGATTCATAATAATTATTAAACTTGGTCTGTAAGTTTGACAACTTCTCATAAGATCGTCGGTCGGCCTGCGTGAAGTGAGGAAGCGAGCCATCATTATGCTTATAATAGAAAATTATTTCTAGTTACTCCAGCATTGTATCAATAATTCAATTTGTATGTCTGAATATTGGAAACTCGTAGGAAAGCTTAACAATAGACCCAGTTAGCAATGGATTGGATTGTTCGAAAGGGTCACCGCTACCGCGGAATATCAAGAGCTAAGGAAGGAAAATGGATGGGTTTTAGTCAGTATGAGTCTGACACTCCCTTCCGCTCCACCCAGAAGGGAGGAAGGGGTATCATTAAATGACCCCTTCATTTGATGATACCCAACCTCAAAAAAAGACGTTATATCTCGAGTGGCAATATTGGGGACTTTTATTCCGATAATATACAGTAAATTCAGGGAGTATTTCTGAATGCTATTATATTATAAGGCAAAGGCTAGTCTATTTATAAAAAAAAGGGTAAGAATGAAAAAGTATTTGTGTAAAACGTCTATTGAACAACAGGTTATCGTGGTCCCTCACTCCCACAACGACCCGGGATGGCTGAAGACCTTCGAGCAGTACTTCGAGTGGAAGACGAAAAACATTATCAACAACATTGTGGCCAAACTGACACAGTACCCGAACATGACCTTCATTTGGACAGAGATATCTTTTCTGAACGCTTGGTGGGAAAGGTCACACCCCGTCAAACAAAAGGTACATTGTATTGTCAACCTACCTTTACAGTTGTCGTTCACCTATCATTTTCAAGGTCACTTAATTCTTGTTGTTTCGTTTTTGGTCTAGTTTTATAAATTCTTCCTTCAGTTCACATACATAATAGTCACTAATAGGATGACGACATGTCCAGCTCTGTACTTTGCTATAAATATATTCATTAATACGATAAGTAAGCCTCATGAGAAACTTACAAACTATTCGAAGTACCATTGACATTGACTGCATGAGGTTGTAGTCTTAGTTCGATAAAATGAACGGAACCCATTTTCCATTGGTCGCACATATAAATCATTCAACGCACTCCACAATAGGATTACAGGATTACAGTAAGCGATGCTGTCATCTTTGAGCTAATTACCTGTTGACCTGCCAACGCTCGCCAGGTCGACGGGTATATTTTGACCGGTACGACGAATAATGCAGGAAGCTACTTTGACCCAACTCAATTTAACCTTTCATAATAATTCTTCTAACTTGCCTGCCATTTCCCTTACTTCCTGTTATTTCTTAAACTCGTCAATGACGAGTTACTTTGCGAAGTAGCAAGAAAACAATATACAGGCAGCTATGGGTAGTTAAAAAGAATTGATCTCATTACAGCTGTTGAAAAAATTGATCAAAGAAGGTCGTCTCGAGATCACCACGGGCGGCTGGGTGATGCCCGACGAAGCGTGCACGCATATCTATGCTTTAATTGACCAGTTCATTGAAGGTAATATACACTTCTTTTTCTTATTTAGATCGAGAAGCTCACGTTTTAGAAATTATATTTTATCTATTCTTTAGGTCATCACTGGGTCAAGACGAACCTCGGCGTCATCCCGAAAACAGGCTGGTCCATCGATCCCTTCGGTCACGGGGCAACTGTCCCTTATCTGCTGGATAAAAGTGGCCTTGAAGGAACCATTATACAAAGAATCCATTACGCGTGGAAACAGTGGCTGGCCGAGCGACAGATCGAAGAGTTCTACTGGATCGCAGGCTGGGCTACCAAGAAACCTTCCATGATAGTTCACAACCAACCTTTCGACATCTACTCCATAAAAAGCACATGCGGTCCACATCCTTCGGTTTGTCTTAGCTTTGACTTTCGGAAAATCCCTGGTGAATATTCTGAATACACCGCTAAACACGAAGATATAACTGAACATAACTTACACATCAAGGCGAAGACTTTGGTGGAAGAGTACGATCGTATCGGGTCTCTCACTCCACACAACGTGGTGCTGGTGCCGCTGGGAGACGACTTCAGGTACGAGTACAGTATGGAGTTTGATGCTCAATACGTTAATTACATAAAGATGTTCGATTACATCAATGCGCACAAGGAGATTTTCAACGCTGATGTGCACTTCGGGACGCCACTTGATTACTTTAACGCCATGAAGGAAAGGCATCACACAATACCGACATTAAAAGGAGATTTCTTCGTTTATTCAGACATCTTTAGCGAGGGCAAGCCGGCGTATTGGTCAGGTTACTACACGACAAGACCTTATCTAAAAATTCTCGCTCGCCAATTCGAACATCAACTCCGATCTGCAGAAATATTATTCACTCTTGTGTCGAACTACATAAAACAGGTCGGTATTCAAGGTTTCGGAGCTTCTGAGAAGAAATTGGAAAAATCCTACGAACAGCTCATCTACGCAAGGAGGAACTTGGGTCTATTCCAACATCACGATGCGATAACCGGCACATCAAAGTCTAGCGTGATGCAAGATTACGGAACTAAATTGTTCACAAGCTTGTATCACTGCATCCGGCTGCAGGAGGCTGCGCTCACCACTATAATGATCCCCGATCGCTCGATGCACTCGCAGAGCATTCTCCAAAGCGAAGTGGAATGGGAAACATACGGCCAACCAGCTAAGAAGCTGTTAGTGTCTTATATCGACAAGAAGAAGATTGTACTGTTCAACCCTTTAGCAGAAATCCGAACCGAAGTTATCACTGTGAGGGCCAATACCTCGAGCATCCGCGTGTTTGATAACCACAAGAAGCAACACGTCATGTACCAGATCACACCAAGCATCGAAGTGCAGGACAACGGCAAGCGCGTCGTTAGCGACATCATCTACGACGTGATGTTCGTGGCGACCGTACCACCACTCACGGCGATCTCCTACCGGCTGCAAGAGCACACCAACACCTCTCATCACAGCGTTATATTCTGCAACAATTGTGAGGACTCGCAAAAAAGCAATGTATTTTCTATTAAGAAAATGATGCCTGGTGACATACAATTAGAAAATGCGGTGCTGAAACTTCTTGTCAATAGGAACACGGGATTCTTGAGACAGGTCTATAGAAAAGATATTAAGAAGAGGACTGTTGTTGATGTGCAGTTTGGGGCATACCAAAGTGCGCAACGTCATTCGGGAGCTTATCTTTTCATGCCAGATTACGATTCACCAGAAAAAAATGTTCTGCATCCTTATACTAATCAGAATAATATGCAAGACGATAACATAATCATAGTTTCCGGCCCGATTTTTACTGAAATAACGACAATGTACCTGCCGTTTTTAGTTCACACCCTGAGAATATATAACATAGGAGATCCAGTGCTGTCACGAGCTATTCTCATCGAGAACTTGGTAGACTTCGAGAGTCCTCCCAAAAATAGAGAAACTGAGTTGTTTATGAGAATACAGACGGATATACAAAACGGAGACATTCCGGAATTCTATACCGACCAGAACGGCTTCCAGTATCAAAAGAGAGTAAAGGTGAACAAATTGGGCATCGAGGCGAACTACTATCCAATTACGACTATGGCGTGGCTGCAGGACGAGGAGACCAGGTTGACCCTGTTAACTAACCACGCCCAGGGTGCGGCAGCGTATGAACCTGGGCGCTTGGAGGTGATGCTTGACCGACGGACTCTCTATGATGACTTCAGAGGAATCGGCGAAGGAGTTGTGGATAACAAACCAACAACTTTCCAGAATTGGCTTTTAATCGAATCAATGCCAGGCGTCACGCGAGCTAAGAGAGATACCAGCGAGCAGGGATTCAAGTTTGTGAACGAACGTCGCTTCGGGCCCGACCAGAAGGAGAGCCCTTACCAAGTGCCGTCTCAAACCGCAGAGTTTCTGAGCCGAACGTTCAATTACCCCGTCAACGTGTATCTGTTGGACACCAGCGAAGTGGGCGACATCGAGGTCAAGGCATATCAGTCGTTCCTACAAAACTTCCCGGCGGGCATACACTTGGTTACTCTACGAACCATCACTGACGACGTACTTGAACTATTCCCGAGTTCCGAAAGCTATATGGTGCTGCACAGACCAGGGTACAGCTGCGCCATCGGAGAGAAACCAATCAGCAAGTCCCCGAAGTTTTCGTCCAAAACCAGGTTCAATGGTCTGACCGTTCAGAATATAACAGCAGTTAGTCTGACAGGCCTGAAGACATACAAAGCTCTGACCGGCTTGAGCGATATCCGCTTAAATGCGATGGAGGTAAAAACATATAAGATCAGGTTCTAAAGACTGTTAGAAGTAATAGCTAGGTGTCACACATTTGTAATTTTATAATAGTTTACAAGTTTATTGTGAACTTTATTGCCAGAACATGCTTCGGCAAAGCTAAGATATAAGAGGAGTAAGTAGGAAATTCAAATTTTGAAGGTTTTAGTGTTTAGCTGCATTCTATCTGGCCGTGTAATGTATACTCGTAATAGTAGAATTATTTTAGATTCATGTTTTATGCACCCTCACTAAGTCATGGCTATGTGCCCTGTATAATCTCGATATAATTTTAAATTGTTTAATAATTTATTGTCGACCCAATGGCTGCTTTAGTTCAACGGTAATTTCGACTACTAGATAAATCTACCTCAGGACCAAATGTTATACTGTTCATCTATTGATTCTATTGCAAATGATTAATTATACTAGTTTAATTAAGTCTGTTTGAATCTCCTATTATTAATCTTTTTAACTTTTATCACCGACTTTTGTAAAATTGTTTTCTTCTCTTCTAACATGTTACAACACCCTAAAGTTTGTGTTATATTAGCATTTAGTTTCGGCAAACGCATAATAAGTTCTTACACTCATAATATGTTGCTGTGATAGCATTCATGACATATTAAATGTATTTTATATCATTTTAGTTACCGATAGTTTTTATTTTAATAATTTTATTAAAATGTTACATTTGAATCGTACATAATATTGATCCAATGACGAGGTTACTCGGACATTTGAATCCTTCCTTAATAAAATTTCCCAATAAAACACTTAGGTTTGTGACAAAGGCTTTTAGGTTGTGTTTCTTATGTTTTGAAATGATTTAAGTATTTTTAAGTTTGAAAGTGATATTTGAGTTACATTTAATATAGTAAGTTATAATTTAATCCATATGCTAGGCATACATTTTAAATGAAAGGAAGGGTGTTAAATTCTACATATTATAATGAATTTCGACGTGTATCTTCACCCTTGCCTTAGTTGTTACGCCTTATTAATAAAAATTATGCAGTTCTCAAAGAACAAATAAGTAAAAATAATAAAAACTGAATTTTCTCAATATTTTTAAAGATCTGTATAGGATTTTTTTAATAAGGCTTATTTTTTAATTGCATTTGATGGACCAAACATCTTTTTGTGTTTAGTTTTACAACTTTTTAGGTTGATCTTGTAACGGTGTAGTTAATTTAATCTAGCATTTTCCACTCTGTTAATATGTTTTGTATATAATTGTGAAAATGTATATTTTTAAGATATTATTTTAATATTTTGAAATGGCCACTATTAATTTAGACTTGTTAGGTACAATTAATTAAATCAACATATTTTTATTATTTATGGCTTGTTGTATTCTCACCACAAAACTAGTTATGTTTTGGATTCTCATATACTTAATGATTATAGTAATTAGTACAATATTATTACCGAAATCAATTTTATTAATATATTGTTGTGATAAGGTATAAATTGAAATCATTACCATCGATAAAGTTTAGTCAATGAAAATTAGGTCTAGGAAGATGATAATACTACGTGTAAACTGACCGTGTTTAGTTTACTCAACCTGTTTCTCAATAATTAGTAGAATTGTCACATTTCGCTGTATAATCTGGTTGTACTTGACGTAATTTAATTATAGACATATACTAGCAACTTATATTGTGTGTACCATTTTTCTCTGGAAACATGTAGTAGATGAAATAAAAATAAATAAAATACAAGAACATTTTTATTTATAATAATATATCCCATTCATGCAAAACAACGTACAATGATCCTGATAGGTTCCTCTTTAGAATATATTTATTGCAAACAGTTAGTAAGGGTTTAGAATTTAATGTAAATTTAACAATAGTATGTGTATATATTTATTTATAAAATCACTAATCAAGGCGAACCGTCGCTTCATTTCTTCCGTATCCTACTCGCGATCCACTCTAGCCCTAAATGTAATCTGAAAAGAGAGAAAACTTTATTAATCATTTTTTTAAAGCATATATAGCAACAATTCCTAGTCCTGCAAATGACTCGAAACATTCACTGAACCAAAACTTATTTTACCAAAATTATATAGTTTTTATTCCAGCAAATTGCGTCCATCACTACATAAAATGGTAATATAATCATATTTACATTTAAAAGCTAAATATTAATAATAATATGTACAGAAATAATAAGTATTCAATCAAAGAGCATCAAAATATTCTTGTGTAACTTTAGAATTGAGATATATAAAGAAACCACTTCAGATTCCATGTAAATAGATCGCTACCTTGCGATCTAGCTAGACGACCTGCAGCAAATAAGTAAATAACTAAAAGCTTGAATTCCTATCGAACCTCCCCATAAAACAGTGTTCCACTAAAACTTAAAACAAGCATAATAAAATATTAACAACTAAATTGCATCGTCAAAACCCGAAAAAACTTTAACACATAACTTGAACGGTACTTGTCAGTTACGAAATAAGTTACGCAACACAAAACTTTGCTAAACTTTGATTTATGACCCGCAGATACAGGTAAAGCCATCTAGTGCACTTGCATCAAACTAAACGACGCATGACGTTTGTAAAAGGGCGCGAAATGCAGACAATATGAATATTTGATTGTATTACGATACGAAACCTCGTGTTAGGATATAGGATCACAAGGAATTCTTATCAATAGGTATATAGGTTTGAAATTAAAATCCAGTATTTCGTAAACAATAAAAACTTTATTTAAAATAACAGTAAGGATATAATATACCTTTTCTGGTTAACAAGCTCTAGGGAACGGAATCGCAAAACGTTAATAACAGTATTTACCAATCTTAATATTTCAATAAATACATTTATGTTTTTTTTATATCTACAATGTTAATAGGTAGGTAAAGATAAAGTATTACGACGGGTCTAAAAAACAAAGTCGTATCTTCAATATTGTCTAGTTGCAGTGCGAAGCATTAAAGTTACGCAAATCAAAAACGTTCCAAAAAAAAAGAAAAATAATGTGAAAGGCATTTGTTTATTTAGTTTACTTGTTTTGCTTGCTAATTTTATATTGTAAACATGTATACATTTGATCAAAAATCTAGTTATATTTACATAGGTGTTTGTTCTACGGGCCAGTCGATTTATTCGCCTTCATAACGAACACAGAGAACACTTAAAGAACACAGGAAACAATAGAAGTTATATTGTTAGAACGCTGACCCTCAATTTGTTTACTTTGAATGTTCTTCGAATTAAGCTACCATTTCACAACACAATCACTTTGAAACCATTTGAAAAAATCACTTTCAATAGGTACCTACACAGTTAAATTAAAATAAGGGACTTAAGATGAAAGCTACAGGGCAAGTTTTGCAATTTACAGGTCACTATCAGGTTGTATATTGATCAAAATATGATTCGAGGCTGTAACAAATATGTATTTACATAATTATAATTGTTAGAATCATCAGTCAAGTAAGAATTATACTCAAATGACATGATTTGATGAAATAGTCATTCCATTCACACACAATATTTTGATCAACCTACGACTGGCAATTTGCAAAAGATTAAACAGAAAAGTTGAACGTTCTCCTCTTAATTTTAAAGAAAGTAGGCACATACTGTATGACATAATACTAGTAGGTATCAAGTTTTGGTACATATTTGAAATAGGTAAGCTCTTCAATTAATTATGACTAGAATAACAATACAATACATCACAACATACAAATACTACAATAATTACAATACGACATACAAATTATATTTAATAAAATATTACAATACAACATACAAATTATATTATTTATTTTGTTACTTTTAATCTTTAGTCACTGTCTCTCCAAGGTTTAAGATAGCGAATAATATTAACAAATACAGTTAATTTACAGTGAATGAGGTAATGGCTGACCCCTATAGCTTTCTGCTTCTACTTTGTGTGCTTAGTGACTAACCTAGTGTCAAAGTTTTTATGCTGCCCATGGGCCTCTGACTTAGCTTCACATGTTGTTGAGGATTATCTCTCAGGTATGCCAGTTTTCTCACGATGTTTTTCTTCACCGATTTTTAAGCAAGTGATAATCATAGAATACACACATGAATCCGAAAAATCAGCGGTGCGTAGCTTGGGTTCAAACTCGAGACTTATGACTTGGCCTTTCGGCAGTCACAGGCTATCACTGCTTATATTTTAGAATGCTAACAGTGTATGACATCCAGTTTATAAAATATTCATCCGAGGTTCAAAGATCAGATCAATGATTTACACATAACAAATAGGTCTGGGCTTGGAAATGAATCGTTCAAATATGTAATTTTTTTCATTACATGGGTAGGTGTGTCCTGGTGACTTAGTGATATATGTTTTCAGTCGCAGATATTATACATGTTTTCCTGTGTTGTTTATTAATATTTGCCATCATATTTTTGAACGGTGGTGTGTAGACAACTATAACAGGCGTCTTTATACTCATATTAATAACTAGTTTCTGAACGCGGCTTCGCTCGCGTCGCGTGGATGTCGGAAATTGTTACATTATTGGAGTTTCAGCAAGGATCCCTTATTTTATGAAAATATAATACTTATAGCTTATGGCTTATGTCATTCAGGGATAGGGTAGCTACCCAACAGTGAATTATATGTTTATATTTTTATTATTATAACATAAAACGGCCAAGGCCAATTACATTAGTCACACGTTATACGCCAACAGTTTTTCCATTGTATGTGCTGCGTGGTAATCAATATTTTAATCAAATTACATAAATATAATTACTATGTAGGTATACAGTAATTCAACAGTCATACGCTTATCTCAGAGTACCTATTCCAAGAGAATGAATTTTTCAAACTGGTTCAGAAATTTTGGAGCCTATACAATGCAAACAATCAATCAAATCTTACCTCTTTATAATATTAGTATAGACAAAGGCCCGTATTCTGCAACGAATCTACACAACTAGAACCAGTCTCTATTTGAAAAGATATTTGACAGTTGTATCTGAATTGACATTATTTTACACTTGACCATTGTTTTCAATGGCGCGTCTGCTCAGGCTGTCACTCCGCCCAAGCGAAGCTGAGGAAAACTATTTGGCGAAAAAGAACCTCTAACCTTTCGAACGCCATTGTCTCATATCCGTGACAAGCAAGCGCATGCCCTGTACGCCAACGAGAAATATGTGCCAATGCGGGTACACTATAACATGCAATAAACAATTATTTAATTATTTGTGTTTGTTTATATAAAAATCTTAAAAATTGAAGAAGAATTTCATTACTTGAAACTAATTAAAAGACACCATGGATATTGGGAAATTCATGATAGCAAGAAGAAATAAATTTGTAGCTTGGCGTGGAGGGCACACGCGTAAGATTATGCTCTGGCATTCAAAAGGTTAAAAATAATGTGGTTCTATTGGTAAGGTTTCTTGATCACGGTGGTATGTCAAGTAGATATGGATGTAGTAGTAGTTATGAGTAAATAGTGTACTTTACAAAACGATTTTTATATCGCCATGTTCTATTAACATTGTTTTCACCGGAAACTTTAAAATAGGAGTTTCTTTGAAAGTTTCGATTATGGTACCCCCATTATAGTTATTAACAATAATTATTTATTAATCATTATAGCGATTTGAAACATTTTTTTCTTTTTGAGTAAGTACTTAAAGAGATGCGTATGGGTGCGTAGCCCGAGAAATTCAAATTTTAATGTTTTTTTTTTGCAATTTTCAGGTCAGTGTCAGGTTGTATGTGAATCGCATTATGATTCGCGGCCTTAGCAAGCATGTATTTACAGAATTATAATCATTAGAATCGATAAAACAACTCTCTGAGTTAGAAAACCCCTCAAATATCATGATATCATGAAGTAGTCTTTCAGTAGGATTTTAAGAACTTACGAGTGTTGTATCAATGATTTTAATGATTACAGTTCTATAAATAAGAATGTACTTGTTACGGCCAATTAGACTTCGATCAACACTGACTGAGATTCGACACTGACCTGGAAATTACAACAAAATCGATGATATTTTGAATGTCGTGGACAATGCAGACGCATTCTCCTTAAAAGGAAAAAATATGGTTTAGTAGACCATATCTTAAACGTGCAAATTTTTCATAAATATTGCATTTCACATTACAGAGTTGTCAACGTTAATATTGTATAATATTTCTTTAACCTTTTCACCGCCAAGCACTTGAATAGAAGTTTTCCGTGGCACCAGCAGCGCCACAACTTTATCAACTTTATATGAAGTTCTTAATTTAACTATTTTGTTCGTTATGCATTTATAGCTTGGCGCTGGGCGATGCATCGCGATCTGTGTACAGATGCCAGCACATTAAGCTATACCTAACTGTCAAATTTTCTCAATAAAAAATGAACTTTATATCATTGCAATAAAGTTGAAATACTATCAAAGAAATTTGACAGATTGTGGTAACTTGATGTGCTGGCCTCGGTAGGTTGGCGGTGAAAAGATTTAACCGTTCTGAATTTCTCCTACTGCAAAGCAGAGACTTCATATAGATAGGGTGCACATATAAGGATCAACACGCTTCCCCAACGAATGATCGCCATTTCAGACCATAGCACAAGTTTCATCAATGTTTTCTTACATAATAAGTCAGTCGTGTTCAAGATTTACTAAGAAAAAGTACTGGACCATGCCTAAGAACCTTCTGGCTACGGAGATAGTATAATAATAACTTTATTGTTCAAGAAAGCAGTACAGAATCTTAAGTGCACTAGCTTCCACACCAAGATTCCCTGTGTCGTGGAGACTTGTTTCCTTCGAATTACAATTTTGTAAAGTCAAAGACAAATAATTTATATCAAATCGCCACAATTATGGCACTTTTGAACGTCAAAATGAACAAGAAATAGAATTGATTCTAGTCGCCCCTTTCAAAAGGTAGTTTCGTATGGAGAAGAATGGGCAGGAAACAACACGTTACTCTTTTAAAATATTTTGTAAGCATGAATTATAAAATTACTAGCTGACCCGACAAACGTTGTCCTGGCTTAACTATGATACCTACCCTACCTACCCTATGACCGTCTCCTGGTTCTAAGCTACCTCCCCACTAATTTTCAGCCAAATCGGTTCAGCCGTTTCTGAGTTATAGACAGTTTAACTAACACGACTTTCTTTTATATATATAGATATAGATATGTGAAGACGATGCAACCAGAATAAAAATACTACACCACAAAAGGTGAATTATGAAGGTACAGTGTCCACTACACATACGTAACATCGGTCGATATTGAAGGTCAAAGTGGTTCAGTTCTGCTGGGACTACAAGTAATACTAAAGCTACAATAATAGGGCTGAGTTGACGAGTCACCATCATCAGGTACGGCATCGGCATCATACTTTAGAGCCTAGGTGAAACCTTAAGTGGAACCTAGAGCTGGTAAGAAAATAACTGACAGCATTCACCTTTTCAAAATGATGGAATATTTTGAAAGGTTTTTATAAAAGAAATGAATTCATGGACTCTGTCAGTAGTAGTGCTACGCATGTATTCTTTGACAGTAATATAATCCAATAGCTGCTATCCCGTATGTTTCTATTTGTAGGATTTAAATCCCTACACCACAACACATTACACGAGCTCTACCCTATTCTGAGCAACAAAGTGAAGGCCCATCTGGTCTTCACAATACATAGGTATGAATGCAGAGAATTTCGAGGCGTAATCGAATCAAAAATGAAGAGATTCACTTAGAATAGATCACTATAATAGCCCTTAGTATAAGTGAACTTCAGTGGCGTATTGTTCTGTAGGCGAGGCTTCCGCGTATCAAAAGGCAGAGCTGATAAGAAGGACCAGGGTGATAAATTACCTAAGGTCTCGTTATCTGTTGGATTCATGTAGCTAAGACCGCTCGTTGTGACGGCCCAGCAGCGGACATCTTCCGGCAATAACATAGCGTCAGGTAGTATCCCATTCAATTAACCTTTTGAACGCCATTGTCACATATACGTGACAGCAACGCATGCCCTGTACGCCAACGACACAAATATGTGACAATGCAATATCATGAAATAAACAATTAAATCATTACTTTTGTATGTGTTTATATAGATATCTTAAAAATTTAAGCTCTCGTAAGTATTTAATGACATTCAAAACAAATTAAAAGATACCATGTGGTGACGCCATCTAGTCGTTCCCTTTTGAGAATTCTATCACTCATTAACTGATTACTTCAAATGACGTTGATTAGAAGAATTGGAACAGGCGACGAGATATATCCTTCCTTTTTCCCTCCCACCTTTGTGCTCACGTCAAGTCACGTCGCAAGTTGACGGGGGCAAATCACTCCATCTCAGGACATGCTTGTGTCCGCACGGCTTCCATACTCGACGAAAACGCGGCCTCGCTGCGTAAACGCAGCTAGTGGCCCCGGGGTCCATCCGCGATTCGCGTCCTTAGTGCACCAGACCTATAACTCGTGTCCAGTGCTTCAAGCGGACGACGGCTGCGCCAGCGGAACAAGCCATGCGGCCCAGGAACAAAGGTACGTGAGCACAATTCCTCATCCTTATCGTCGTTTTGTTCTTAATCAGTTAGATTCCCCGAGACGATTATCAGAACCTCAAATACAGTCCACTAATAATATAATAAAATCAATTTTCAAAATCGTCTCATAAATTGGTGAATTTACCCACCATTTTTGGTCCATTCGAGCCGGATTTGCATTTTTGGCCACTTCGTGCCGAAATTAAATTTTTTAGTCCAATTAGAGCGGATTTGAATCCGTGTCGAATTGAGATTGGAGTCACCATAACTTATCCCGCAAGAGAAGGATTTATAATCCATACTCTCCCCTTATAACGCGTAGGTATCTTCTACAAGTACCTACATAGGAGGTTATTAGTACATTACTAGGCCCCTATTCCGTTTCATACCCACTACGTGGTCATTTCCGCAGGTAATATACTCAAAGTAACTACCTACATACATATTCCTAATAAAAAAAAACTACATAGTTGTCTAGAAACTTCCATATTTCGAGCAACTTTACAGATACCCCCGACTTTATAAAACGTTTTCGTTGAGTTATAAATATCACCGCATAATCGTCTACCAATCTACCTTACATATTAAAATATCGTTTCCGCGTAAGAAATATAGTGAGAACATCGGTTAATTACCTTGTTAGGTGGTAGGTACATACGTATACTAGCGGAAACATGTCAAAAGAAAGGGAATTAGCCATTCTAGAGGCTAAACGTAATGATTTATTTGAGCGTATACTAAATATACGAGCGTTCAAAAATAGCGAACACCTCCGAAGCTAATAAAGAGGTGTTTCTAAGTTACTGCATAACTGTGGATAGTCTTAGAACAGATTTCCAACATTTGCTGGACATTTATAATGAGAAGTTGCTGGCTATAAATCCCGACGCAAAGCCGAATTTCCAGGCATATACATCGTTCGAGGATTTATATTGTATCGTCAAGCATAAACAAATACAGCTTGAGGGTACAAATACGAATAAGTCTCCGGTGCAGGCGTCGCGTGCGCCGCGAATGCCACCAATGGAACTTATGCACGACAGTGACTCGTTGACGGATGCGGACAGGTTATACTATTTGATAGGCAAGCTGACACCGAAACCGCAGTCTGTATTCGCGGGGGTCAGGCCTTGCGCTAAAAATTACCAATTGATATTTCAGTCGCTCATAGATAGATACCAAGGCACCCGCGCACTCGCATCCACGTACTTTGACCAGGCTTTAAATCTTAAATTGACCGGTCCAGCTACTGCCTCGAATTTCCAGCTGTCCATTGATAACTTCATGACTGAACTGAAAAATGGTACAGTAAGGAATAAATGTTTGTGTGACAATGAACACGAACATTATTTCAAATGCCCAGCGTTCATTAACTTATCTCGCTTCAAATGTGTAAAGGATAACAAAGCGTGCGTCAATTGCCTAAGTATAAAACATAAGACTAGCAATTGCTCCAGTAATACCAAGTGCCGGTGTTGTAATCAGCGCCATAATACTTTGCTTCACTTTGATCGCCGAATTCGCAGATTTCGCAGAATTGAATTCGCAGTCTAGTTTTATAACAACAACTGATTGTTATCATCGTCTCGGCTTACGAAATAATAATAAGACATCAAGATTGACAATCGGAGGGATCGGCGGTTCGGAAAAACCTTGTAAGGGTTCCGTGGACTTTAAAATATATTCGCGTTGTAATAAAAACATTAACTTTGAGATTTCTTCTTTTGTAGTGGATCGTATTACGGAAACGTTACCGAACGCTCATATAGACGTGTCTCAACTTAATCATTTGTCGAAATTACCGTTAGCAGACTCAGATTTCGCGCGGCCGGGTAAGATCGATGTTCTATTGGGCGCAGCGGTGTTGGGGTATGTGATTATGGGTACCGTACCTACGTCACACGTTTCTAATGACGCCACGTTCTGTTGTGCCGTTATTCAAGAGAATAAGATCGACATTCTGCATGCGGGCCCTAATTTGCAGGGCGACTTATTTAACATTTTTATAAAGTTTCGTCTTTTCAAAGTCGCGTTGTCAGCTGACTGCCGTCAGATGTTTCTCAATATCGGCGTTCGTGAATCTGATCGTAGGTTTCAAAGGATTTTCTATCGCTTTGACAGCGGTGAACCTTTAGCCGTATACCAATTTAACGGAGTTTGTTTTGGACTCAAGTCCAGTCCAAATCACGCGTTACGCGTTGTTCGAAAGTTGATAGCCGATGAAGGCGACAACTTTCCTGCTGCCGCAGCTGTAGCATCTTCCGCTTTATATATGGATGACATCGCCTGTAGTGTCACATCCACTCCGCAAGCCATTTCGCTTTGTGAAGAGCTTATTCAGCTCTTCAAGCGAGGCCAGTTTGATCTTGTCAAGTGGACGAGCAACTGTAAAGAGGTTCTCGCATACTTGCCTGATCCTCATAAAGCTTCTCCAGACATTGAGTTTGAGAGATCCATACCGCATAAGGTCCTCAGTGTACGCTGGGACCTCCATAAGCTCAAGCCATTTCTCGATGAGCACGGCATCATCCGCGTTGGCGGTCGTCTGTATAACTCAGACGAACCTTACAATTACATACACCCCTGTGTGTTGCCGCGTCACGATCATGTCGTTGACCTTCTTGTTGATTTTTATCACAGGAAACATCTCCATGCCGGTTCGGAGTTACTTATGTCCTTACTCAGGCATAAATATTGGATTTTTGCTGCAAGGCGAATAATTCGCCACATAATACGTAAATGTAACGTCAGCTTTAAATCCCGTCCTCGCCCGGTCTATCCTCTAATGGCTGATCTTCATAGCCATCGCGTCAAGCAAGTAGATACAGCATTCACACATACCGGTTGTGATTATGCGGGACCGCTGCAGTACACGCCAGTGCGTGGTCGAGGCGTTAAGAGTCGCAAAGCTTGGTTATGCATTTTCACGTGCTTGACGACGCGTGCTACGCATGTTGAGGTTGCAACGGATCTAAGCGCGGTGTCGTTTATAGCAGCCCTAAAACGATTTCTCTCGCGGCGCGGCCCGGTGCAGTGCTTGTACACGTACAACGGCACTTGTTCTCTGTTAGACATGCTCGTGCAGTCGTTCTGGCGGCGTTGGCGCTCGGAATACGTTCACCAGCTTCAGGCTAGATCCAAGTGGAATAGTCCTGCATCCCCTATACAGGAGGGTACGCTCATACGTCATTGTCATTAACGATAACTCCCCGCCGCTTTCATGGCCGTTAGCTATTGTAGAGAAATTGCATACCTCTAAGGACGGTACAACCCGCGTCGTTACTGTATAAACCGCGAGGGCTACGTGCGCCCTGTCGTGCGTCTCTGCCCGCTACCAACTCAGTGAGATCTAGCCTGAGCTGGATCTCTCTTCTTAAGCTTAAGTATTTAGTCAGTAGCTTGCGTTATGGGTGTTCCGTTTTGGTTAATATAGTTAATTTATTCATAATGCAATGCTAATTTAAAGATAGGTTATGTGGTGATATATTTAACATAGCTTATTATCTTATTTGTTTCCCTATTTTTAAAGGTAACCCTTTAACCCCGGGGGGAAATGGTGACGCCATCTAGTCGTTCCCTTTTGTAAATTCTATCACTCATTAACTGATTACTTCAAATGACGTTGATTAGAAGAATTGGAACAGGCGACGAGATATATCCTTCCTTTTCCCTCCCACCTTTGTGCTCACGTCAAGTCACGTCGCAAGTTGACGGGGGCAAATCACTCCATCTCAGGACATGCTTGTGTCCGCACGGCTTCACTCGAAGACGCGGCCTCGCTGCGTAGCAGGACAAACCGCTTCCGCCGGGATCTACCAGAACAAGTGGCCCCGGGGTCCATCCGCGATTCGCGTCCTTAGTGCACCAGACCTATAACTCGTGTCCAGTGCTTCAAGCGGACGACGGCTGCGCCAGCGGAACAAGCCATGCGGCCCAGGAACAAAGGTACGTGAGCACAATTCCTCATCCTTATCGTCGTTTTGTTCTTAATCAGATAGACTCCCCGAGACGATTATTAGAACCTCAAATACAGTCCACTAATAATATAATAAAATCAATTTTCAAAATCGTCTCATAAATTGGTGAATTTACCCACCACCACATATTGGGAAATTCATGTAAACATGAAGAAATAAGTTTGTTGCTTGGCGTGGAGGGCAAGCGCGTGTGTTTATGCCCTGGCGTTCATAAGATTAATGAAATATGAAAGTCTCAGTATTGTGCGAGTTTCCCATTATATATTAGTAGCCTGTTCTTTATTTGATCCTTTTTTGACGCACCAAGTCAAATCCAGCACGGACCTACCAAAAAGGACTTTTTTTAAATCATAGCTGTTTATCCCTAGACACCACACTGACGGTGAAGTGAAACATCGAAAGGAAATTTTGGACTTTGGTCTGTCATCACGAGAAAGCGTGATGATCAATGCTTATCCTTTGTAGGAGAAGTATCCTTAGCCCTATACCCAGGACATTATAACCCATAACCAAGTGTGTATGTGCCATCGTAGACCGCAACCTAGCGATGGTTTAACTTTCAGTTATAAAATAAGAAGCCTAGTATGCACACAATAAAGATTGGTTGACATAATTATAATGGCCATAGCGCACATTGCCACTATTTTTTGTCAGGTGCTATTTTAAGCTCAGTGCCTTCAACACACATACGTGTCGCCAAAATCGCTACTGATTGCCTTCAACATTGCCTTAGAATGGATCAAAATGTATGACAGAACAGAAAACACACAGCTTTGGTCATGGCAGTGCATGAAATCTTAATACTATAATCGTATATACATATCACAATCCCGATCTTTTGTTTGTAATCTATCAACGACCGAGTTGGGCAATCTGTGCCTTTGAGAGAGTTAATCACGAACAAGAATGGGATTAAATTACTACTATCGACCGTCTATCGCCACAGATGATATGCGCAGGGGGGGCCAAGACGAGTGTCTATCGCTCCGTGTCAATTCGATTTCGAAAATTGTTGATCGAACAAGTTGTTGTCACAGTGATTCGGATTGTCAAGAAAGCCACTTGTCAACTTTCGTTACACAATTTGACATTGTCTAGCACTTAGCAATCGAAAACGATTGATCACGTGACATTTCGAAAGCTTATGCCAATTCCATACATTGTTCCACGCACTGTTTCTTCTTTCTTCAGGCCATAACATCAGCCTCATTCCAGTAATGAACTTTGCTCATCCCCAAAGCGTATCTTCAACAAATCACCTGGAAAGTAAAACGTGAATTTTATTATTACACATTTCCATGCATGAATAAAACAACTTTTTATGAATAAATAAATAAATTTAGACGGTGTAATAAAATATTTATGTGATAAAATATTAAGCACTACTTATTGAAACAAAGAAAAAGAACACAACAAAATAAAAAAAAAAAGTATTGAATATCATACTTACGTTAGCGCTAAGTGAATGACGTAGTGTCTCGGCCTCACTCATTGCTCTTGAGATCGACATTTCACATTTAAATAGATAATAGCGCTGTCTTTTTCCCACAGCATAATATCCGACAAATCTTTGTTTTAATCCAGACATATGATATGATTTTGAATGGATATAATGGGTCTATTTCAAAAATGAAACTGAACGCGATCAGTGCATCTAAACCGCGTTCAACACCTGTTAATGTCAATATCCTTTATGACAGTGACAACTCTTAATCGCGGTTTAGATGAGATGAACCCGTTCAGTTTTATTGGAGAAATTTCCCTAAGACCTCATAAAGAACGGGATTATGTGTTTCTTTCCCTTATTTAAAACCATGGGATACGAACTAAATTGTAAGTTATTTACAAAAGGTACCCTTTATACAGGATGAAATTGAATTCATCGACAATTGGGTCATTGTACTCATAAACCGAATCGCGAAAAACAAATCAGCTGTTCCCTACATTTTGACGAGTAATGCGAATGTATGGAACAGCAAATGTTTTTTTCGCGATTTCAGATTTGTTCCCATAGTAAAAGCTGTTCATAATGACGAGTACAATGACCCCTTAAAATATTGTCCATGAATTCAATTACCCCTGTAGATACTTACACTAAGAAAAGGAAAATCACCCTGTAGATACTTACATTAAGAAAAGGAAAATCACCCTGTAGATACTTACATTAAAAAAAGGAAAATCCCCCTGTAGATACTTACATTAAAAAAAGGAAAATAGTGAATATGTTGTATTTTGAGATTTGTCAAATATTATTTTATGACAAGAGACGAAACGTATTTTATACTTCGTATATAAGGATATTTTAATCTTATAGCAACGCCACACGACTTGAGGGACTCATGAAACTGCCTCTCTGCAGTCGCGGGCGCTGCAGGAATCCTCTAAATTAAAAATACCTTAAATACGATATGCCATAATCAAAGCGTTAAGCATTACAACACGGCACGATGTAATTACCTGTGGCATGCAATATTGAACCAAAAATAAGAGCTGCACCGTCTGAATGGTGTATACAACGTGGCGCTAGAATGGTGACATTAATTTAACACACGGGTAGGGCTAGTGCCCGTTAATCATATACATGTTGATAGGAAAAAAAAACTTTTTCAAACAAACTAAATAATAAAATCTATTCTAATACTTTTTGCATTTGTTTCATCCTAATAGTATTGCTTATTCGTTTGAATTTCATTGATGCGAATGTTATGATCCGTGACCCCGGCAAATGACCGCTACGTGAGAGTTCTTCAAGTACTTACAGGTTGCTCTGAGATACTGTTTTCTAACATATTAAATAAATCCGTAAATTTTTAATGATTGAAATTGAAATTGAAATAATTTTTCAAACGTTTAATGGAAATATCTTCATAATCATCATCATTCTCCTGCCCTTATCCCAATGTATTTGGGGTCGGCGCAACATGTCTATTTCTTCCATTCTTCTTCATGAAACGAAAATGTGAAAATATATATGTGTGTTAAATTAATGTCACCATTGTAGCGTCACGTTGTATACGACACAATTCATTTGGTGCCTCAATTTCATTAAACACTTCAGGCAAGAAACTTGGATCGTGTAAATAAGGCTTTACAATACCCACTACTAAAGAAAATACAACAAAAACATTCAGCACAATAACAACAAGAAATTAAAATAGAATATAAAGCGTACATCATAATCATTTTTCTAGATAAAGCAAATAAGATTTAATACGACTTTGTTGCTATAAATTAAATAAATAAACATAATAAGATATTTTTAAGACACGTAAAATGTGGCTTAACATAATTTACTACACACGGATAACATGTGAATATATTTTGTATTTTCATGCTGGTAAAGACGTAAAACATCATGATCATGATAATATCTAAATTGTAAAGCATTCATGTTCCACTATCCGGACGAAAACATGGACACGCGTAAGTGTTTCTCTTGCCCTTATCGCAATTAATTTGGGGTCGACGCAACGTCTTTTTCTTCCACACTTCTTTTTCTTCATTACTCGCCATTTCGGTAGTCATATCCTCTCTGCTCATATCACCTTTCACACATTCCATTCATCGTTTCTTTGCTTTTTACTCTACACATATAGCCATCCACATTCAGTTTTATAGATTGTCGGTACAAGTTAATCAGAACTTTAAAGAAACCCTAATACAACGTGGAGAAGACAATCCACAGTAAATTAAAGCACTGACAATATTCCATAGAAAAAATTAAACTGGACAGCTCTTAAACGGGATTTATATGCTGATCGTAATGAGTTTAATTTGAAAAATTGGTAATTGAAGAAACTATTGCCGTCGCGCTGCGACGCACCTCCACCCGATAGGTGCGAAAGAGACAACTACAGCTCAGGCTGATTTTACCTACAAAAACCTTCACCAAAAGCCGTTTTGTATTCCGCTGTTTTCTTCTTCAAAACTGGACTGATCTAAAAAATTCTTATTTCAAAATTTAGAGGAAAAGTATAACTATGCTTCTATTATTTTCTTTTTTGTTAAAAACTTATCAAATTGGGCTGATAGTCGTCTGAATATCTCGGTAAAAACGGGATTTTGGATGGTCATAAATCTTCTAGTGATTAGTTTTGGAAAAAAGGAAATGATAGGCGCACATACTAATTGAACCTAGATTTGTTGGACAAGAATCATTGCTCTACAGGCATTACCGACGAAGAAAACAGCGGAATACGTTTGTATGGAAAAAGACACAATAGAGTTCCCTCTTTGATGTAATTCGCCCTGAATCTACTTAACCGTTTGCGAGGACAAGTTAGTCTTGACAAATCAAAGAATTTCAGAAAAACCAAGAATATAAACAGGCCATTCTGTTGGGCAATCTTATCAACTTAATTTATTTTGAGTTACCACCACGGACTAATGTTTGTTATTTCGAGTTATATATCTAGTTTAAAACTATAAGTCATGGTTCGTGTTTCGTAAGCAGCTTCGCAGATTAGGTACATGTCTCGATTCTATTATATTATGGGTTGTGATCCTCTTGTTCATCAACATACTGAGAATTAATATATTTCATCAATCAGATAAAAAAATATCAACCTGGTACAACTTATATTCGTAACAAATATTCGTCAAAACTCCGAGTGCATGTCCAACAGTATTTAGTTTGTAAATGTATTCATAATCAGTCTACAATGTTCCGACTGCTGGGACAAAAACCTGCTCTCGGT
This sequence comes from Hyppa rectilinea, assembly GCA_951799385.1. Classification (NCBI taxonomy): domain Eukaryota; kingdom Metazoa; phylum Arthropoda; class Insecta; order Lepidoptera; family Noctuidae; genus Hyppa; species Hyppa rectilinea. Next base: position 5,770,749 of record OX637300.1, on the reverse strand, counting down.
TTAAGGGTGTGGGTCCACCACGCGGGTCATACTAGGTTCAAACCTACGACTCACTAAGTCACAGTCATTACCACGGGGCCACCCCTATTCACCATGGTAAATGAATAAACTTACTAGCTTCTCGTGGCTGTCTGAAATTTTCCCACGGGAAAGTACTATCGGCATAAAATTATTCTTATGTGTTAATCCAGGTTATAAACTATATGAGTGTCAAATTTCATATAGAGTCGTTCAGTAATTTTAGCGTGAAAGAGTAACAAACATCCATCCATCTATTCATCCTCACAAACTTGCAGATTTTTACTTGCGAATTACTATCGGACGGTCTGTCTGATATTTCTCGTAAAAGTTATCTTGCCATTGGAAAAGGGACTTTAGTTGTTAAATAGATTTACTGCAAGTTTTAGACAGTGCACGTTAGTTTCCTCTAGCAAAGTAAACTTGCTAACTTGCTTATCGTTCAGCTCAATTTAATGTGACCGTTGTTCATATTTTGCTTCCGGGCTCTTTCATATTTCAAATACCAGTGAGGAATAGCAATTTATTGAAGTTGGTTCAAGTGATTGAGAGACATTTATATCGATCAAAAATCTTATTATACTACTCTGAATTTAGGAATATTAAGCATGATTAAAAAAAACTGATTTCAACAAACAACCGAGGATTAGCGTCAGTTAGCGCTAAATGAATAAAAAACATCTTTTCTCGTTTTTGTCAACCGTTTGAAGATGACAGAAACTTAATGATGATTAAAATATCTTTAGCAATAAACGTATGAAGGTGAAAGCTGCCTACGAAATTCAAATTCTTGCAAATTGCGGGTCAGTATCAGGTTGTACGTTGATGAAAATATGATTCACGACGATTATATTTGTTAGAAATATATATTTAAAGAATTAGGATCCTTACAATCATCAATACTCTCTAAGTACCGAGTGTCTTAGGTTAAATGAGGGCCACACTTTCAGGTTGTATAGTACTAATGAAAATCAACAACTTTGTCCATGGCACCACCTCTGAAACGATTGTTAATTTCATAATAATCACGTAAAAATTCCGCGTTTTGACAGTTCATAAAAAGTAACGTTACTGACTACCTTTTCAAATACCAAATTATGCGAACATAAATGTACTGAACAGCTGATATTTTTATGTTATTTCTGGTAAAGTTCCTTAGTCAAAGTTGTTCATTTTCATGAGTATAGCCCCCTGAAAGTATGTCCCTCGTTTATCCTAACACACAGTATATTACTCTACTAAATGACTTTTTCATGGTATCGTGACATTTAAGCTCAATTCTTACTTAAGAGCTGTATCCATGATACCTACTGCTTTGCAATGAACAATCATCTCTCTGACTGACCGACCCCTTGACAATTCAAAAGTGCCTGTAATTGGTTATTTGAAATAAATGCTTTGAGTTTGAATGAGCTTAATGTCGGTCGGTCGCGAATTGTATTTTGATCAACATTTAACTTGAAACTGACCTACATATTGCAAAAACGTGAGAAAGTTTAAATTTCGGGGACTACCTTAACTCATACCCATTAAATCAATTGTAATGAAATTGATCCTAAGTTTTTAGGTTTCCTAGTTCGTAGTAGTATAATAAAGCTTTTAGAGGCATTAATCTACTTTCGATAGTGGACCGTACCCTTCGCCGGTGAGCGCGCAGCAGGCCTGTATGTGCCAGGGATGCTGCTTTATCGACGTCAGGTCCAACTGCTCCGATATCTCCGCCGCCGTCATCGACCCTTTCACATCCTGGAAGCAAGGAAACGGACTGGTTTTAAATACTGATAAACATATCACGTAGCTAAGGAGAGGAGCTCGTGGCTAAGTACTAACAGCCGCACAGGTCGATCCATCAGGTTAAGCTACGCTTGCCGGGGTTGGCCGTGCCTCGGAAAGCACGTTAAGCCGTTGGTCCCGGCTGTCATTTGTGCATCTTTGTCAGTCGTTACGGTCGTTACCAGTCTTACCAAGGAGTATCGTATTGCCCAGTTTCTGGGTTGTGGAGGTCAGATAGGCAGTCGCTCCATGAAGAATACTGGTATTCAGCTGCATCCGGTTAGACTGGAAGCCGACCCCTACATCCAACACGCGGGCCCAGTGCGGGTTGGCGGATTTCGCATATCTTCGATTTTTTTATTCTAGAACATACCGGTTACCGACGTTTTCCTTCACCATTTGAATAGTGGCGAAGAAATAATGCAATAGCTGTGCCTGCCTGCGTACGAACCTACGACCTAGAATTTGAATGTCACGGCCGCATCTACTGGGTCGCCACTCCTCGCTCCCAACATCAAACACAAAACCAGAATCGAGTTGCGTCTGAGATTTACCTACCCAAAAACACAGCAGTGGTGGTGCACGGCGGTAAAATTATTTGATCTCTAAATACATATAATAATTTTATTATAAATAATATTAAGAACATGTTTTAAAATTGTTCATTTGTTATGTACTTATTAATTTTAATTCGAACTTAATTTTATGCTTTTTGCTGTGCCCTACAGGGTCCGTAATTGTACCTTAGCTTTAAGCCTATTGTAAGATCTTCACACATTATGGAATGCAAATAAATATATGAATATTTCTACAATTCTTATCCCCAGAAAAAAGTAACAATATCTAATTAATCATATTTTTGCGGCATACGAAGGATATGTATACAATGTAGATCACACAATGTCATTGAAGATTCTCTCAATTTCATTAAATATTTCAAGTAGATCTTCTCCTTTTCGTGTGGTTAGTGACTAACCTGGTGTCAGAGTTTTAACGCTGCCCATGGGCCTCTGATAGCTTCACATACTGTTGAGAAACATCTCTCAGGCATGCCGGTTTCCCCACGAGAAGAAGAGAAGAAGCGAAGAAGAAGAAGAAGGAGGAAAAGAAGTAGAATATTAATCCCCCTTACTATACCATAAGATACTCAATCATTTATAGCATTCCACGATATGTATTCAGGTGGTTACTTAAAATTTAATGAGATCATAATGGACTGTCGGGCACAGCAAACAGTATGACCTGTATGTTCATAATGATCATATTTGATATTGCTTAAAGCCTACCTACAAATGCCTCACGATGCATTTTAGTAGCCAGGAACAGCGCGAATGTTTTCCCACACCTGCGTGTGTTGCAAATTGCATGTGCGACGGACTCTATCAGTGATAACGAGCCAATTGGGCCCCTGTGCAGCGCGACCTTCCCGCCGGGACTATTAAATCTGACGTCTGTCGACCGGCAGCCGGCATCCTTGTCACATATTAGATAAACATCGCTCGCTCTGTGAGCTAGTAGAAAAACATCTGTAGGTACAGGCAGCTTGAACTACTGAAGATATCGGATGTGGAAGGATTGAACTGTTAATAATCTTCCAGTTTGAAGGCCCTTCTTGTTTTCCGATAGCGTGAATGTGTCCTGATACTTCTTCGTCTTTATCTTTTTATGTGTGTGTACGTTTTCTGTATAGTTTACGGATCTGTGTGTTTTATGTATGGTTAATGTGTCTGTGTTTTATGTAATTATCGTTTATGAAAATGTGTTTTTTATGAGTCTTGATACTTGAAATAAATTTATTTTATTTATAATTATTTACTTCATTAAAAAAAAGGTTAAGTAGCCCCCTTTTTTTTTTTAAGGCTGGGAAATCATCCAATGACTGCTCCCGCTCTGGGACTTAATCCTTTTTTTTAATGAAGTGTCAGGAGTGATATGAGTGTTGCGAGATCGACATTTTTTGCCGATGCCGCGATGGGAAACGCCATCGGGCTCGGCCTGTTACTATATATAGAATGATTGCATTGGCCCTCCTAAAGACGTCAGACAGGATTTCCAACTTTCACTCTTATTAGTTATTACATATGCGTTTACCCAAGGTTTACCCGGTCATTTTACTTAACAAGTTTGACTCTCATTCAGTTCACATGTATATTGTATTTATCTCGAAGAAATAAACACGCGCGTTCAAGGGCACCAAACAGTTTGGTTAACACTGTGTTTCGGATTTATATATACTGATGACGCGATATGATTGACACAGGTGGCTACACGAGACACAAGATGGCAGTTTTATTATATCTTGTAAAATATGTACCTACTGCACAATAGGGATTATATTTTGATGTTTGAATGTGGCGTTAAACATGTAACATGTTTGGTTAAATGTTTGCTCAATGAGTTTAAGGGATTTTAGACTGTTGTTTCACCTGATTAAAATCTGAAAAGAATTTCTATGAAATTATCTGCTTGGTAGGTTAGCCGCGACTTACACGGGCGAAGGTAAAACTTGGCATACTAAAAATTTTCTTTTTACGTCTCGTGTTCCCTTTGCTTATAAATATACCTTCGGTCCTTTCCGTGTGGTTAGTGACTAACCTGATGTCAGAGTTTTTATGCTGCCCATGGGCCTCTGACTTAGCTTCACGTACTGTTGAGAAATATCTCTCAGACAATGTTTTCCTTCGCCGATTTTTAAGCAAGCGATAATTATACAATACGCACATAAATCCGTAAAATCAGAGCTGAGGTGAATCTTTTATTATCAACTTCCCTCTAAATAAATTATGTAATTCATGAACTACCCAAGTAAATAAGTATAGTGTATCGGATAACATCGGACGAAGAATAAAACAGCGATCTATTTTATACATCTACGCGTCTAAATTACACTCGTATTATGTCATTGTGAGTTGTACGTAACAGTATCCGAGTACTTTCGCATTCCACGGACAGATTTGAAGGTTTAATTGTATGATTTATAGCGACACTGCTTTTAAATACATTGTTAGTTACATAATAATAATAATCATTGTAGCTTAAACCAGCCTAAAAGCTGAGAAAAGAAAACTCCCGATAATAATAATATCTTTGGACATTTCACACAACGCCATATAGTCCCAAGTTAAGCAACCTCATGCTTATGTTATGGTAACGAGATGGCTGATAAACTACTTTACTTTACTATATATTTTTTTTGTAAATACATTTTATAGACAGAAAAACACCCAGACCCGAAACAAATACTGGCAGGTCGTACAAATATTTGTTCCGTGCGGGAATCGAACCCGCGACATGCTGCGCAGCAGTCGATCGCTCAACCAGTGCGCCAACCGTGTCCATAACATTAAAATTAAAGCAGAGCCCGGCTTTGCTCGCGTGTCCTAAAAAAACATAATATCTAATGGACCTCATTACAGGTTAGGAAGAGGTGTACCTATTGTAGGTACAATCTAAAAAGCAATTTAGTATAGGTACAGGCAATATTGATTTGACAATACCGCTTCTAGAAGTGGTGCCTAGGTGTTTCCGTGTTCTGAGTATGTAAGGCTATAGAGGACAATGCTTACCTGTTTATTCGCGTAGACCAGGAGACAGGCTCTGGTCAGTTCCTCGTGTTTCAGCATCTGATGCAGCTCCTCACGACTAATACTCAGCCTGTGGCGGTCCGTCGAGTCAATTACCATTATCACGAACTGAATAGACAGAAAAATTAAGATTTAATCATAACACGACACAATAAGATGGTAGTCATTGCATTATACATAAAAAAACAATGATATTTACTCATTGTTGTCGTATAATAAAATAACTTTTTAAATTGTTTTTGAATCGTACGCCATTGTTAAACGTCAAGAAGACTGGACACGAACAATTTAAAACTACGAAACTACGCGTTTTCATATAATGGAGATCAGAATTCGGCACTGCGACATTTTCATCGTTAGGGTTTTACATAAATGCTGTGGTAAATAACACGAACTTGCAAAACGATTAAAATCATACAATGCATAACTTGAAGGGGCCTCTCAGGGCCAAGCCTACCGGGTAAGCGGGATTGTCCGAAAGGGTTACCGCTACCCCGGAACATAAAGGGTTAAGGAAGGAACATGGATGGGTTTTACTCATTAAGAGTCTGACACTCCCTTCCGCTCCACCCAGAGCGGGAGATGTCATTGGATGATTTCCCAGCCTTAAAAAAAAAGGGCAGGTTTCCCAATGAACGCGATCAACGCAAAAACCACGTTAAACATTTTCTATGGAATATTGCCACTGACAGCTCTTGAACCCGTTTTAGATGTGCTAATCGCGTTCAGTTTTATTTGGTGAAATCGGCGCTAAGAATAAACATATTCTGACTGTGGATAAGATCACCCATCCATGTTAAGCTGCGCTGAACCTGATCGACCCGCACGGGTCGGGCTATTATTAATTAACTACGAGCTCTTCGAATTTAGACAATTTATTCCGGAAGATTTGTGTATAATACAATAATATTTGACATGTCGCCTCATTTAGAGAATGCACTCGTTCGAAGTATAGTCGGACGGTTCTCTAGTATTGAGGATAACGCCAGCTGATATTGTCGAAAGAGGCAGTGGTACATTGCTTTCCGATGCACGGAAGAGTCTCGGTATGAAAAGATGTTCACCCATCCATGTTAAGCTACGCTTAACCTGATGGTTCGACCTGTGTGGCTATTATTAATTAGCCACGAGCTCCTTAAATATCGAGAATGTAATCCGGAAGGTTTGTGTATAATACATTAATATTTGACATGTCGCGCCTCATTTAGAGAATGCACTCGTTCGAAGCATAGTCGGACGGTTCTCTAGTATTGAGGATAACGCCAGCTGATATTGTCGAAAGAGGCAGTGGTACATTGCTAAGGCGATACAAAACTGACTGGGTTTGGCTTATTTCCTAAAATAACGCATTAACGACTGAGATCAATGAAAGTAATGCAGCGGAGTCGCTTTCGAGCGATTATGCATTAGCATTTGCGAATTACATTATTCGCTAGATTAACATAATTTTTATCATGGTAATCGCGTATGTCCACTGTTGGTGGCAGAACTTTTAAATTATCTCAAGCACTGCAATGCTTGCCAGCCAATTCATACACCGGTATGACACAAAAATGTCGGGAAACGCAAAAATAATGTACATTTTAGATTTTGTTTTTGCAGTGGCTTTAGCACAATGTATTAGAAGAAGACCCTATTTAAATTAACGGGGTACGAACCTAATCCCAGACTAAGATGACATAGCAGAAAACCCAATAACACTTTGTTCTGCCCGGGAATCGAACCCGGGATCTGACGCCCAGCGACCACTCGACACAGTTTACTAGGTACTGTGTTATCTTTCTTGTCCAAAAAATTGTAGGGAGAGGCAAGTATAAAGTAAATTTTTGATTTTGTTTTTGCAGTGGCTTTAACACAATGTATTAGAACAAGACCCTATTTAAATTAACCGGGTACGAACCTAATTCCAAGCTAAGATGACATGACAGAAAACCCAATAACACTTTGTTCTGCCCGGGAATCGAACCCGGGATCTGACGCCCAGCGACCACTCGACACAGTTTACTACGTACTGTGTTATCTTTTTGACTTGTCCTCGCCGATTTGCGACGCGATGCATTGGAGTTATCATTCGCCATGTAGCCATTAAAACCATAGATAAGACAACACTTCCCAATATTCATTTAAAAATCATATTAATGTGTTGATGTACGTTAAAAGACACGTAAACAATACTTTGCAGATACGTTATTGTATTAAGATTTATCCTGTTAACGCTTAATTTAGACGATTCTATTTAATTACAAGTAGGATCCCAACACATAGCCATAACGTATTGTGATTGGTAATTAACAACAAATGTTAACAAACTAAATAACATTTCCTTATCACTTATTTAATGAAGTCATAATATTGAAACTGCAAAGGTATTATAAAATGTGTACCTACATACAGTGGTACTGATTCAAATAAGGCAGAACATAGGTTCAAACGTTATGGCGGCCCGGAACACGGAGCGAGTCGCAAATAATTATGACCTCGAGGGTGAGGGGTGGGTACTGCGCAGGGAGTAACTCACTTCAAAGCCGCCACATAAAGTTTGACGCTTACTATACATATTTGATTTTGGGAATATTCTTCTTAGCGTGTCGATGGCAATCTGAATGGACTCGGCCAGAATTATGCCGATCTCGTTTGAGCACTTGGTAGAAAGTATGTTTACGCTGGGAGCAGCAAGCACTACTTTACCGTGCTTCGGGTGACAGATCTAGGCGATAAACACGATCGCAAAGAATGCGCGCAGTGGGTTTTGCGGTAGACATCAGAAAGAATTTCCATTTTGTCTTGTGAGAACCCTTCGATGTTAATCAAGACTACACACAGAGCCGGTTTTATATGTGGACTTTAGATTGCCATCGTGGTGAAAGGATTAGCAGCGTGGAAACTCGCTGATTGCCCAGGGTGCGCCTGACGTGTATTGGTTCTATAGATACGTCGCTCAGGGAGGCACCTTTCTTTCACTGCACTTGCAATGGTTTTGGGAATTTTAGGTCGGTTAAATATGGACAAGAGGAAAATCATGTTATCGAGTGTATTCATTGGGTATTTGAAAGGGTAGTCAATAACGTTACTTTTTATGAACTGTCAAAACGCGGCATTTGTACGTGATTTGTATGAAATATAACAATGTGACGTCACAGATTTTTAGAATCAAATGGAGTACTTATTAGCATTAAATGTAATTTAACTAATATATCTTCGCATTATATTTAATTTCTGTACGGTTATAGAAGTTTTTAAGACGAGAGGTCTTTTTTCCATGTGATTTCATATTTTATTTTTGACCGATTCAAATAGTCAATTTGTACTTGGATAACGCGCAGCGTCTGTCACTTTGACGTCTCTTGAGGTCCTGTGTCGACCTGTTTTCAGGCATATCAATATTAAAACTCATATAACACCAATGTAGGTAGCATTGGACTTTGGAGTAATCTCAAAATCTAATAAACAACCGTTACAATTACCATATTCAGAATACTTGCTACATAATATAATAATTTTGGCAATTTATAATTCCACAAATTCGATTATCCATATTAAATGAAGGCGTACAAGATCGCAAATTTCGTTAACAAGGTCGAATTATTGCCGAGCTACTTGAGGGTCAAAGGTAAGGAAGGATTATGAACAACGTTGAAAGAACTACTAGTAGTACTAGTACAGTGCCCGGTGATAAATATTGCACATTGCACATCGACCTCTGGAAAGAGATAATTATTGTCAAAATGTTCAAAATACATATTTAGAGTTGTCAACACCCACAATACACAGTTGTTACAATAATTTAAAGTTGTACTATGGCATCTTTAGGAAAAAGAGGGAAACCTTTACGAGGTCAGTCACAGAGATCAATGTGCAATATTTATCGCCGGGTACTGTATTGTGTTTTTAAGACATTATGCAAATGTATTAGATCTCTTTATTTGCATTATTTTAAGAACTACTGCAGCCTACATCGACTCAGCCTATCGTAGCCGACTGCTGGACATAGGACTCTCCCAGGCTGCGCCACGTCTTCCGCCTTCCACTACTATCTTATTTCAGCCAGCTTCATACATAAATAGCTTAGTGAGCATACATTCTTAGTACCTATACATATCGCTACTATCCCGCATTTATGTTCATGTCGCCTTGAGCAAAACCAACTAAATATTAAATCAATTGATTGTGACTAGAAGCATTAAGTATATGACAGCACACAGCAAATACACATAAATATTTACAGCATTATACTCAGATGTCAATAAAATAAGGTGTTAATGTAAATCATTAATATAGTAGATATATCTGTACTAATAAAATTAAACACTAGAAGAGTTTGTTTGTTTGAACGCTCAAATCTCTGAATCTATCTATCGGATTTGAAAAAATGATTTTGTAAATATTAGGTAGCACAATTTTTGAGGCAGATTACAGGCTAATGCGAAGAAAAGACAGAAATAATGCTTAACAAAAACGATGTAAAAGCGTGGGCGAGCGATGCGATGCGACACGCTGGGGCGAGAGAACAAGAAATTTCACGCAGACTAAGTCGCGGTCAGAAACTAGTCGTTAACATACCTACATAGAGCGCAACAATAGATAAGAATTGTGCATTGTGCAAACACAATAAGAATACTCTGTTTCCTCTATGATCTTGGTAGGCATATTATGTTGTGATTGTTTTCTAGTTACTGAATATCATTTGGTTTAAGTTCTTTTAATATTGTTGGTACTTTATTACTGTTAGGTTTACTTTATTATATGGACGATGAGCCCAACTTTTTTTCGCGATTGTGGTACATCATTTTTCGTTGATAAAGGGATAGAATCCTAAGGTATAGTTGTACCGTTTCATAGAGACGGCGCCTGAGGTGGCGGTTACCAGGCCCTCCGGCACTACACCATACCTCCCTCAGGCACTGTCTTATAACTTCAATCTTAAAGTTATTACTGACCTCACTGTTAGTGTAGTATGTATTCCATGCTGATCTCAGACTCTGCTGGCCACCAAGGTCCCACATGACAAAGCGAAGGTTCCTCCACACCACCTCCTCTACATTGGAGCCTATGGTCGGCCTGGTGTGGACAGCCTCACCCAGGAGCAGCTGATATAGTATTGTGGTCTTTCCCGCATTGTCCAAACCAACGAGGACCAGCTTGTGTTCTGTGGGTGGGTGATGAAGAAGAAATGTAAGAATCAAGAATCAAATGTAAGAATCGACAACAGTTCATGCATGAAATTTAGTATGCGTTCAACAATGTAAGTCGATGAAGAATGTAAATGATGTAAATAAACAAACATACATTTAGGACTGAGACCTCTCTGGTCTGGTCTGGTATAGGGTGACCAGACCAGAGAGAGAGAGAGCCCTCTCTCTCTGGTCTGAGATTTTATACTGTATGTTACCAAATTTTTGAATAAATTGTATTCAATTCTATCACCCAATTAGTTTTAAAAGTATCATATTCAATTTTAAAAAGGTTCTTATGCTTTATCTATACTAATGTTATAAAGAGGGAAGATTTTTTTGTTTGTTTGTTTGTGACTTTGTTTGTTTGTATCGAATAGGCTCCGAAAGTACTGAACCGATTTTAACCATTTTTTCACCAATATACAGCTAAATTATCAGGAATTAATATAGGCTATTATTTATTTTCAAATACTTAGAGATCCTTAAGAAAATTGCAAAAGTGTAACTCAAAGTAGCAAATTTTTTCCTAAAAAAATCATTATTTGGCGTGCGCTAACAAAACTATTGATGATACATCAAAATTATGTACTACACGATTAAAGTACTTATTGTAACCTACAAAAAAGTCCGCCAGGGAATATATCCAACTATCATAGTTAAGTCACCATAGAAGCTTTTGTGTTCTAAAATTTTATTAGATTGCGGGTAGAACCAAAAGTTGGTTACATTATTAATATACGTATGTTTATAACTTCTTCACGCGAAAACGAATGAACCAATTGCGATGAAACTTGATAGGTATATATAGGTGTAACCCGTGTAACTTTTTATCCCGATAATCCCACGGAATCGAAACTTACACGCGTGAAACCGCGGGGCGCAGCAAGTAAGTTATATTTCGAAAAGAAGACTTTGCAATCACAATACCGGTGTTTGAGATGACTATGTCCGGTCGTAAATACTTTTTGGGTTTGTATATGTTTAAAAGATTACTCTTAATAATGTACACCATAAAAATTACAGATCATAATTACATCCACAAATCATTTATTTCAAATAGGCGCGAGAAAAGCACTTTTAATTGAATTGAATCTAGTTGCCCCTTCCAAAAGGTAGTTTCGTATGGAGAAGAACGAACGGGTAAGAGAACGGGTAAGAAACTAAACCGCTACTCTGTTAAAATGTTTATTGTTGTATGTTGTGTTATTTTAACAAGGCGCGGTTTGATTTGCGTTTTGTCGTATTTTAATAAGTAATTAAAATAAGTCAAAATGAATATAATATAAATTCTGACCTGAATATCCTATAACTAGCTTTCAGTGTAGACGAGTAGTTATAATAAATAAATTCTGAACTTTTTACGTAACGCATTTGGTACACAGAAAGTTTACCTGGATAAACACATAAGGTATTTTTAATACCAGTAGTACATCCCTGTGGGATATTTTCCCACAACTTGCGGATGAAGCCAAGGGAAGAGCTAGTTACTTATAAACCAGTAATTATTTTATATACTTATCTCTCAATTAATATAGACCTGATAATTATGTAAATGTTTTTCTAAGTGTTACAATGTTTCAATGAAATATTTCAAAACAATCTGAATATTGTAACAATATGAATATCCAGTATCACTAGTGTAATTATTGATATAATATGATGACAGAGTAACAAAGTAAAAATATCAGTTGAGTTTCAAAAACAATCACACCCATATTATATGAATGGGTTTCTTGTAGTTATACAGACATAATATATAAACTTATAGCTAACATATATTGAGGGGAAAAATGGCAGATACCTAGTTACCTAAAAACTTTATTTATGGAGTCAAATGGATGGATAATCATAGTTCTTTGACATAAGAAATTAGGTCAGTGGGTAGTCAAGCTATCATCATAAATGATTTTAAGGTTTCAGAATAGCAGCATTAATAGTTATAAAAATTACAAGCACACTTTTGATATAAAATGCAAATTTCATTTTCAGCCAGTGTTTTGAAACTTAATTTATGACAAACACTCACCTACTATTTTTGTTTATGGTTCTATGGTAAATCATGATCAAAATAGTAAACATAATAGTACATCACACCAGTTTTCCCTGAAGGATTAGGCCACATTAGAAAATAAGGATATAGGAAATAGCATATAGGAACAATGAGAGAATCAAGTAAACAAGTTATTTTTGTTTAAAAACATTATTTGTGTAGTTACAACAAGCATGTAAATAGCTGACAACATACAAGTTTATAGTTCATAACACAATTTCGGAATTCTGTTCTAATAGTAGGTACCTAAGTATGATTAAGACAAATGAGTATCTCTGAATTTAATTTAAAATATAGTTTTGTTTATTTACATCTATCAAATAAATTGGATCACACTTGGACACAAAGACCCAACTTTATCAGTAGAAATTCTTACTATAAACATGAATTTAGGGGCCTCGTAATACATCTTACATTATCTTATCGCCAACGTCAAACTTCTATTATTTGTACAGTTACTCACCCTCATTCCCGAACAAGCTCCAGATCTTTGATATAAGTAAACCCATTTCGACAAACTTTGTGGCAGTTTGCACCTATGGATCAAGGAGACAATGACTGTAAGGTAAACTACTTATATATTCTCATTGTCGATAGCGTTTACACAAGTACACGAAGTGTTATGAATTAAGATTCCACTGCAAACTACATATGGAACTTTTTTAACGCTCTAGTTCACTTTAAGATTTCACTATATCGCATTTTTATTAATATTTGTAGCAAAAATATGTTTGGTAAGCGACTCCTTACTTTTCTAGCAACGTTATACGATTACGAACATTAGAAGACAAGACAGACAGAATCACACAGTCACCAACTGCGACCAACTGTGACAAGTTGTGACACTCGTTATTACTCAGTGAGATAAGGGTTGCCATAGCAATAATTCAAATGTCCGTTGCCATGATGATAAAAACACAAAAGTTGAATTCTGTTGTAAGAGGTCTTGTAAATATCTAGACTATATATTTTGCGGTTGATGGCATTTATAAATCATTCAATTAAGTATCTAAAATTACTCTTAATTATCAGAACTAAAGGCGACGCGATATTGTATTGATTCCGAATGGATCGTCTAAGGTCCCCCAATGGCAATAGAAATCCCGTATAAAAAATGGGTTCCGTCTTTAGAGCATTTAACTTATGCTCTAAGGTTCCGTCCGGCCGACGACACCATGGGATTATTTTATGTTTACTGGCTGGGATGGTGGTACCTAATACTGACTGTGGCACCAAGACATACCTACGCCACCCGCATTATCAATCGCATGAGAAGAGATTTAGCACATTGATTACTGATAAAAAAGCTAACTGGAGGTGCAAGGGATGCTGTAACAGACTTCCAAAGAAATGTATGACTGATATTTGTTCTTCCCAAGTGAATATGTCTAGCAACAACGATAATAGTTCCATACATAACTTATCCGATATCGAGACTGGAGTCACCGCGGCCGTAACCAATTCATCCTCTATCACTAGTAACTTGTCAGGCGCTAACTCATATATAAATGAGAGAACGTTACGAGACATATTGAACACCTTTAAATTGGAGATAAGAGACACTATTAAAAAAACCGTCAAAGAAATTGTTGCTGAAAAACTGGATGAGGTTCTAGGACAGATCTCTGGTTTTCATGAGTCACTGAACTTTATTAATGAAAAATTTGAAGATTTTAAAAACTGCATGGACACTATCAATGATATAATTACAAACCGAGAATGCATCTCTAACATCTACGATGAAAGGTCTATCAGACAGACTTAATTTACTTGAACAACAACTTCGAGAGGGTAATGTCGAAATCAACGGTTTGATTGAAAACCGCTCTGAAAACCTATCTAACTGTTTAGTGCAACTGGCCAAAACTGTAAACGCCCCTATCAATGACGAAGATATAATGCAAGTGACACGTGTTGCTAAACTGGATAAAGACAGTGCTAGGCCTCGCACAATTGTGGCAAAACTCCGCAGCCCACGTGTAAGAGATACCCTGCTAGCAGCTGTGCAAGATCACAATAGGAAGAACCCTGACAACAAGTTAAACACACATCACTTAGGACTGGCTGGAACTAAATCTGCAGTCTATGTATCGGAACATCTGACCCCGGCAAATAAATCACTTCACGCTGCTACAAGGATTAAAGCTAAAGAATCAAAGTATAAGTTTGTGTGGGTTAGAAATGGTCGGATCCTCACTCGCAAAGATGAGACTACCCAACCACTGCTAATACGTAGCTCTGAAAGTTTAAAATTGATGATGTAAGCATTACGTTACTAATATCAGTGTTATTGCATATTTTGAAACAATATTCACTATATACTATCAAAACATACGAGGAATGAGAACAAAAACAAACGAACTGTATAAAAATATCTTACTTTGTTCATATGATGCTATTGTATTTACTGAGACTTGGCTTAACAAGAACATTTGTAATAATGTGTTCATAGACAAAAGATACATTGTATATCGAAGAGATCGTGTAACACGTAACACCGTTAATCAAAGTTGTAATAATAATTTGAAACTGGATGGTGGAGGAGTGTTGATTGCAATCTCACGGAAATTTTCCTCCTTTCGAGTTACCACCTGGGAAACTGAATCTGAAGATTTGTGGGTTACAGTCAATACCTCCTCCGATAACAGCCCTAAAAAAATTGCGATATGTGCTGTGTATGTACCACCTCCCCCAAAACTAGATACGCAAACTAAGTTTCTTGATAATGTGTGTAACGTGTGTTATGAATCAGATTGAAAGTGTAGTGGTTCTCGGTGATTTTAATCTAGGAGGAATTCAGTGGACTGTTGAGCCCAATTGTAATTACACAGTACCTAAAAATTTCAACAATAAATTGGAATGCTCTTTAGTTGATTTTTTAGCTATTAATAATCTCTTTCATGTTAACAATACCTGTAATTGTAATGGTAGAACTCTGGATTTAATTATGAGTAGCATTGAAGATGGAAAAATGAGCCAACCTTCACATACCTTGAGTAAATTAGACCCCCACCATCCTTTACTTTTGTATTAGGTGATTCAATAATCACCTAATTCTACCTGGCTCCGCCGCAATAATGACAACATGAACTTAAATTATTTTAAAGCAGACTACACGGCAGTCTTAAGGGAACTAGGGAACACAGACTGGGAATCAATGTTTTCTTCTTGTTGTACTCTTGATGATATGGTATCTCTCTTTTATGAAACCATTAATGCCACAATAGAGACCTATGTTCCGAGACGCTCACTTAAGCAATGTAAATACCCTCGCTGGTTTTCCCCTGTGCTTATAAAATTAATTGCTGAGAAAGACAATATCAGGAAACGCTACCGCAAGTTTAACAATCCGCGTGACAAAATAGAATTTACAATACTACGTGAAAGATGTTCTTAATTGTTTGATACCTGTTAAAAAAATTATAAACGTAAAATAGAACAGGCTGTGACTAAAAATGCTAAAGTTTTCTGGCAATATATTAAAGAAAAACGCAACAATAACTCCTCATATCCTGAACGTTCCGTTAAGATGCATATCTTAACGGAACTTTTGGTGAGAATGGTACCAATATCGCCAATCTATTTGCTTCTCACTTTTCTTCTGTATACCAAGACGATTCACAAGTATTAATTAATCAACACAACCGCAGCAATTTACGAATCCTTATCTTGCAATATAAAGTTTACTCAAAGGGAAATATTTGTAAAGCTGACTCAACTTGATACTAACAAAGGTGCAGGTCCTGATTCAATACATCCCTATTTTTTGAAACGGTGTGCCAATGTACTGTCTGCACCTTTAGCCAAATTTACAACCGCTCTCTTGCCGAAGGAATTTTTCCAGAAGAATGGAAAAAATCTAGAATTGTTCCCGTTTATAAGAAAGGCGACCAGGACAGTATTAAAAACTATAGACCCATTGGTATCCTTTCAACCTTGGGCAAAATTTTTGAATCTCTCATTTATCCTGTTATTTATCGACATGTTAGTAAATTTATCTCAACTCATCAACACGGTTTTAGGAGTGGTCGTTCCATTGAGACTAATTTATATTGTTTCATCTCTGAATTTTATCAAAAGACATTGATGGAGGATATCAAGTTCATGCAATATATACTGACTTTTCCAGTGCTTTTGACAAAGTAAATCATCTACTATTATTACAGAAGCTGGAATCTTATGGTATCCACGGCTCCCTTCTTGCCTGGTTTAAATCATATTTAAGCGGAAGGTAACAGGTAGTTTCAGTAGGAGGTCATGAGTCCCTTATGTATTATGCCAAATCTGGAGTACCACAAGGCTCCCACGTAGGTCCCCTTCTTTTCATCATATTTGTCAACGATCTTGCGTCTTGAATTAGCTGCGATTTTTCTTTTTATGCGGATGATCTTAAAATCTATAAAAGAATATAGTCACCTTCAGACGCCAGTCTTCTCCAACAAGATCTTGATCAAATCAGTCTCTGGTGTAAATCTAACGGGATGACCTTGAATGTGGACAAATGTTTTTGTATCTGTTATAGCCGAAAATTACAGCCCTTGCTTTCTCCTTACAAATTAGACAACATTACCTTACAGGAGGTTTCTGAAATCCGTGACCTAGGCGTTATTTTAGACCAAAAATTAAAATTCACCTCTCATGTCTCTGAAATTGTAAAAAAATCGGCTCAAATGCTGGGTTTCATCAAAAGAAATTCTAAATCGTTTGAAGCCAAAACTAAAGTCATCCTTTACAATGCTTTGGTGCGATCTCATCTGGAATTTGCCAGTATAGCATGGAATCCCATGTACGCTGTACATTCGCAGCGTCTCGAAAACATTCAGCGTGCGTTTACAAGGCATATTGCTTACATCTCTCCGGGAATATCCCACAGATCGCCTTACGAACAACGTTTGGCTTTCTTTCGCATTGAGTCGCTTCGCAACCGGCGTACAGTCCATGACTTAGTTTTTCTTTTCAAAATTGTCAATGGTCAATTAGACTGCGACCATTTGCTTGAACATGTCATGCTATCAGTCCCATATAATCTTCCTAGGCAGCCAATAACCAGACTTTTTGAACCGCCCACCTGTAGAAATAATGTAGGGAGACACTCGCCAACATCTAGAATGTGTATTCAGTACAACGAAGTCAATTCAAAACTTCCTGATTTGGATGTGTTCTTTGGTTCCCTGCCGAAATTCAAAAACCTCTTGCGCAATCATTTAAATAAACATTTAAATGGCCAATGTACATCACCTAGATAAGCTTATTTTATTTTACATTTACATTTACTACTATATACTTACTTACTTTATTTAAGCATTTCAATTTTTTTTCTTTTATTCACTCTTATTTTAGTCTTAGGTCTGAGCTGTCCAATTTATCTCGTTTTGTTTTAAATTTTTATTCACATTTAATTTTTACATAGTTTACGATAGTTGCTTTTTTAAGAGAATGTCGTGTACACCTATAATTGGTATATATATAAGAACCATACCTGTAAAATATTATATTTAATGTACTATAATGCTGTTGGTGTACCTATTTTCAATAAATAAATAAATAAATCGCAGTGTCCTCACCTAACCTCGGTGGATTCTCAAAGAAGGAGGTACCTACACTCCCGAGCTCTTCAATGTCACATTGTAGAAAATATTCTCCCTGTCTTCGGTACACTTTTCTACGTCATGGCCATACAGCATAATCTTGGTTAATTAAACCCGTAAAAAGAACCTGCTAAAGGAGAAGAACCTTAAAAAGGCTCTATTGACGTTAAGTTCAATGTTACTGTTCGCGTGCAAATTGTAGACGCGATACTGTAATTGCTGTATGGCGTTCCAGTGGAAGGATAAATAAGTAAATAAATAATAAATACTGGTTCTTGGACTTACAATGAGGTGAGGAGGTGAAGATTACCCGGGCTTGTGAAACAAGTCCAGCATTGAGTCAAGCATTTTTATTACCGATGTAGTCGTACAACATTTTTTATGCCCGTTTAGTGTGCGTTTTATACAAGATTTGAATGTTGTCTCATACAGTGGAAGAAATTCAGTCAAAAAGTATCGGGAGTGAATGATTTGCTTAGAGCTCAAAATATTTTATTTTCTTATATTGTTGCGGGGTTTGAGTTATATCTGTTATTTAGATTAAATCCAGGGTAGGGTGTTAGTGTTTTGTGAAATACAATACTGTTTCTATTTAGATCATAATTATTTATTAGTGTATTGCGACTTTCTTAGTGGACAATAACATCGAAAAAGAGTTTTACGTCGCCGATGAGATTTCGTGTTCGGAGTCCTTGAAAATGTTTCTATGAATCGGCTTTATCAAAAACACGTGCTTATGAGTGGTACAAAGCGGTCAAAAGCAGTCGAGCTGTGATGGAAGATTTGCCTCGCTCTGGTACGCACTCAACGTTTTCAACTGACGCGGACGTTAACATCGCAAGAGAGATTAAAGGAAATTAACTCCTATAGTAAAGTGGGCGCTCCTTGCGTGGCTCCGCATCGCTGCCAATGCGGTAAAGTTGTCGACTGCCTTGGACACCATGGTCTATCCTGCAGTAAGAGCGCAGTTGATTAGCTCAGCACGCCAGTATCAATGACATCATCCGTCGTACTCCTGTCACCACCGGGGTGCCAGCTGTTCTAGAACCCAAAGGCTTCGCACGCGACGTTGGGAAGAGACCAGATGGAATGACACTAATGCCTTGGAAGGTAGGTAGGCCGTTGGTGTAGGATGCAACGTGTGTCGATACCCTTGCGGCATCCCATCTTCCATGCACGGCGGGTTGTGCTGGGGCAGCTGCTGCAGGTGCAGAAAACCTCAAACGGCGCAGATACTCTAATTTGATAGAGACTTATGTTACCGAGTCCGAGTGCCCAATATGTTTTTAGAAACATTGCCAAGCGGCTGGCCTATTTTTTGGTCAAAGAATCAACATTGCCATGCAACTTGGCAATGCCGCGTTGCGAACAAGCGTTGCGTTGGGAACTTTTTCTATTGACAGCGATGTGGAGGAATATTTTGATGCCCTTTGATTTTTTCCTCTCCCGTTATTTTTAATATTTTAAGTCTTTTAACGTTAGTAGTATTAAATATTATGTGTATAAATAATAAATTTTACTGCTATAATGACTGAAAATCCTCATTCAAGTTTGAGAGACATCGCCGATGAACTTTCTGTGTCTCACGAGTAGCCGTACCATTTATATAATCACTTGGGTATGAAATACATTGCCGCATATTTATGAAAGCTTTACTGAGAGAAATCCTACAACTTTTGGGCAATATTAACTACTAGCTTCTGCCCGCGGCTTCGCTCGCGTGGAGGTCGGAAATTATCCCACAGGAATGTTCTACCGGGATAAAAAATATCCTATGTGTTAATCCAGGATATAAACCATCTCTGTGTCAAATTTCATCCAAATCTATACAGTAGTTTTTACGTGAAAGAGTAACAAACATCCATACATCCATACTTACAAACTTTCGCCTTTATAATAGTAGTAGGATTGCTCCAAATCAACCACTACATATACTTACTAACCATAAGTACCTACCAATTTTTTCGTTGGCTTTACTATCAGAAAACACCCAAAAAAGAAAGATCTCCTTTGAGATTTAATTTGAAATTTTGTGGCAACACAAGTCCTTTTATAAGACTGGTCGGCAAATTTTCGTACTTCCGATTAGCGTTACGTACACTTAAGGACTCAAAGGTCTTAGAATGACAGCCAGACCAACGGATTAAAAGCTACCGTTCCACAGCAGATCAGCCCACAGCAAGTGTACCTACGTGTACCGACTTAGATTCACTTGGAAAATGTAGTATCCACATCCGCCCTAGACACGGATGCGTGGTTGACAAACAAATGAGCAGCATAGCTAACGTGGAAGGTCGACTTAACATGCTCTGCGAGGCACGGAGGGCAGTCGTTCCATGTAAAATACTACCGGAAGCCGACCCCAACATAGTTGGGATAAGGCTAAGCAGATGATGATGATGATCGAGGAGTTCGAATCGAGTTTATTGAATTCTATTGAAATTCCCCGACTGACATCCAAACACCCGGCTATATCTATGTGCGACAGAATAACTGACTGAAACACTGATTATCATTATTATCATAACATCACGCTTCTCCCATTTTTTATTTTTCTATAGAGGTCATTCAAATCTGTTCAACCGTCAAGGCATGAAAGGTAACAGAGAGAACCAGTATTTTACTATCACATTTATAATATTATTAGGTTATACTGGACCTTAGGATATCAATGAAACCAAACAAGTAGCTACTTAATAATATGTTTATTTTCAATTTGTCGCATTTCATACAAACAGATTTATTTCAGTCAACAATTTTTTTATAACTTATGTACCTATACTACTTCCTTATTTTATATTATACTAACTATTAGGTAGGTACCTATCAGAATCATCCAAATCGACGAAGCCTAGTGGTTACCCAGCGTTAAAAGAATTTCAAAATTGACATATAGGCGCTATGGATGCGTTGCCATACCGTTAATTCGATGGCAATAAAACTTTTTCAACTTATTGCTCGTACTTGCGCGGCAGTACGATTGAAATTTATGGTGGTTCGGAACATGGAGCGAGTCGCTGGGCGTTACACATTCGCTGCCGATCGCTTCTACGAAGACACGCTGGTGCTCCACCGTGTGCACCAGCGTGTCTTCGTAGAAGCGATCAGCAGCGGCGGTGACCTCTCGCGTTCGGCCCTGGTTCAAGCCATGGTCCGGCGAGAAAGGATAACCTTCTATTGGATCAACCACACATCAGTGATAATTCTTGCACTACGAAAATCGCCCCTGATATTAGATTAAGGTGTCGAAGTAAAGTTTTTGACACTAATGTGTGTTTGATGGTACTATACACATAAATATTAAAGTACTTTATTACATGAAGGTATCTAAATGTAAGATTAGGGCAATTAAAAGCATTTAGCAATTAAAATTAGGTAAGTAATCGAAGTCTAGAGGTGCATTAGCAAGAAATGACCATGGTTAGAGTAAGTTTGCATTGCATCTACAGTTGCCACCGTACAAGGTAAACAACTTCAGGTTGGTACTCCAAATCCAAAGAGCACACTGGTGTTTGCAGGTACGCATTATTTATATAAACAACAGTCCACCGATTTATGAACAATGTACATTTAAAACTGTATCCGCAAGGTTGTCAGCTCCATCGGTGGAAAATTACCATGATTCAGCTCAAATGATTCAGTGCCTTCGTCGGTACCCGGCAGGTTCGTTTGATGCACAGACTTGGCAGTGCGTAGTATCTTCTTTAAAGAGAAATTAGGGTCCCCACTACAGTGGAGATTTGCAGAATTATCAACTTGACACGAAAAGCTTTGCCGATGCAGCGTCATAAGAGCAGTATTTGGAACCGCATGTAGTAACGTACTTCTGTGTAAAACCACTCTGAAGTTCACAAGGGCCACATCACATGGAAACGAAGTTTTGACTAACGGTAGAAATGTATAGTAACAAAGGTTAGTGCGATTCTTGTCGATAAGAAATATGTCTAGGAGGTAGTCCAAGGTACTGGCGAGATAAAAAGCAGATAAACTAGGTAACTTTAATTCATCATACGGCTGATACCGAGTAGAACTTTTATCAGCGTCCCCGAAATTTTCAAGCAATAAGAAATTTCTATGACACGTGTGTCTACTATCTGCTAATCCTTCATTAGTTCCTCGGCCATCGTTAAATAGGACCCGTCGGTCTAGCATGACCAGTATCTGTCCTTCTTGCAGAGCTGTGACACCTTGAGCATGATCGGTTATAAAAGTTAGCCGATTTCTTCTGTCTTGTATATACGCCATACTTGTAATTGGGTACATATTGGATTCAATACGTCTACTAATATTTAATACTCGCGATGTGTATTGAAAACCATTGTTATCTGTAAATATCTGTGGCGGATTACCATTTACTATATCTGTTTGTATGGAAAGAAAAAGTTCCAACTCCCTGTTCTTCGGAGATATTTCATAGTCTACTTTACTTTCAATGTAAATAGCACTTGATAGAGGACTTCTTAGAAGATTGAATATTTTCGTTGTATGTTGTAATAGTTGGCCATAAACGCAAGTCAATTCCGTCGTTACCAAACCCGATACAATAAACATTACTTTCTTCTTGGTACCTAGTCTGTATCCCGACAAAATATCTAGCAGAGGTTTGGTGATATTTGTGTTGAATAAAAACATTCCTGAATTAACATCAGACACTCTGAATGCGCCGTAGTCAATAGAAACGCTTTTCTCAATGTTTGTTTCTTTCTCAATTACGGTTTTCATTAGGCCGGTAAATTCGTCGAATAAGAGTCGATGTTTGTAACTTTCGAGTTGTATATCACCTGATTGTATTGGTTGAATTGTAAACGGAAATATTGAGCCGTTATTCACAACATCGTCAACATGACATGATAAACAATATATCGTAGCAGCGTTTTGCGAAGCGTCATAGGTTTCTTTGATTTTAAATAACTCAAGTGCCATAGGAGGTATCATTACTGCAAATATAATTTTAAAGAACCTCCGGGATAACTTGATCATATTTTCCGAACTATATTTCCACACAGGATTTATCTGAACCGTTACGTCTTTTTTCCTATGATCCAATATTCTAATGTTGGGATGTCGAGATATGAGTTCTACAATTTCTGTCCGCTCATGACTTAGGGAGTTGAAGATATAAACTTGATCTCCTGGAGAAACTGTTCTAAATAAAGAGATGAATTCACCATCTCTGTAGACATACTTTTGCAGGTATGGTACGTGTTGGTCGGGTTTTAGACTCAAGAAACTTGCTGCTAGTTCTTGTATATACCAGCAGTCTTTGATAGCTGTCAGAATCTCGTTATGTATATATTTCAAGACGTTAGCGGTTACTGTTCCGCTTACAACATTGCGATCAACTAGTCGAGCTACTGTTTCCCTCGTTTTTATTAAAAGATTATAAATTTGAGAAATATTCGTGTTTCGAAAAACGTTATGATTTAAAGCGAAAGAAAATAATATCTCCGTTGTTCGTAGCGTGGATTGTAGACGTCTTAGTAAAATTTTAGTGAAAGGTCTGGATGTATAAAACCCTGTCCAATATGCTGGGCTTCCAGAGTTTATATCAGCAAAATTAAGAAAATCACCTTTTAAACTATGTAAGTTTTTATACTTGTCTTTTATAGTATTGAAATAATCTTTTGCCGTTCCGAATTCTAGTGTAGCTTTATAAATATCTTTGTTAGCTGTAACAAAATCAGCAATTTTCTGATAATTATTGTACTGGAAATCAAATTCAGATTGTATTTCATAATGATATGGACCACCTAAAGGTGCAATTATACTGTTGTGAGGCGTAATAGTTCCTGTTTTAGAATACTGTTCTAAAAGCAGCTCTGATTTTTCTTTTACATTATAAGCGCTGATATCAAAGTTCTTATGATTTGTTGCAAAATTATATTCTGAAGAACACAGAGGGCCATTCGGTCCGCACGCTTTAAATCCAGCCGCATTGAATTGAAGGAAATGTGTTAAAACCGCGTGTCTTGGATACCGATCATTGCCTATTCTATTTAATGCTTCATTAAGATTTGTTGGATATGATTTATCATCATCCCAATTTTGTATCCAAATAAAGTCACTGTATTGATACTCAGCAAAAAATTGTTCCCAAGCGTAATGAACATTTGTAATAACCAGTTCATTTATATCGGATGCAGAGAGGAGGTAGGTCATCGTAGGGCTATGAGTAACACTGTTAGTTAGCCAAGCTACTTTTGGCGCATAATTCAGATGTTGTTTCAGCCACTGATGTCCTGAAAATGATTAGGCTTATTTTTTTATGGAACTTATTTTTGTCAAGGAACCCTCGAATAATTAAAACGAAATTTTACCTTCTGTGAGCTGATGGACGAGTCCAAATAAATGCGTAGTTGCTTCGTCTGGTTCAACCCAACCTCCAGTGGTTATTTCAAGTCTGCCAGATTTTAGTAACTTTCGGAACGCCTAAATCATACAAATAAAACACATTCATTTGAACATTCGTGACAAGTTGTACACCTATTTCATTTTAATATCCTTCTTACCGATCGATTTCTGTGTGTGGTTGTTTTCCACCAAGAACTCAAATGTGAAACTTCATTCCAACTAAATGTAAATTTACTGTAGAACTGCAATTTCTTAACGATATTTGACAATATTTTACTAACAGTATCTTTGTGGTATTGTTCGAACGTTCGTTTCCATATTGTGTCCACGTGCGTACGGGGTACTAATATCACCTGGAAAATATTAAAGAATTCTTCAAGTACGTATTTTTTTCTATAAATTGATAAGATAGCTGTATAAAAAGTGTACCTTAAGAGGAGGCCATCTCGAATTCATCATCAAAGCTTCGTAACGGCTATCAAAAATATGATTCCAATAATGCTGCTTAGCTATCCAGAAGGGCTGTAAAGTGCACAAAAATTAACTGTGATAATATTTCTAATGGTTACATTTTTTTATAATGCAGATCTTACCTCTATATTGAACTGCGAAAATTTCTCTTGAGCGTCTATGTCGGCTGTCGCTACTTTAATTAGTGAGCAAGTGAAAGGATCAGAAGTCAGATTATAGCTGAACATTGTACTATCCATGGGCAAACCTTCAATTAGAAAATCAGCCTTTTCATTGTCGGGATCGATTTCTATAATGCTATGTGCTGTTTCTCTACGGACAGCCGTAGTTTCAGTTTGGGTTTTCAATTTAGATTTTGGTATCAAAATACCTTTCACTTTTAAACTTTCCTTTTCTTTAGGTGTATCTTGAAAATCAGGAATGACCACAGTGTTCTCCTTGCTGCTTCCTCGTGGTTCAAAGCCTTGAATAACACTTTGTGCATCGTGCTCTTCTACGGGTGGGAAAAACCTGGATGGTGTTGGTATTTGATAATAGTTTTTAATGGCCAATTTTATATTATCTGGGCCACCTTTGTTATTTGGTAATTCTTTATGTAGTTGCATATTATTATAGTCCTTACTCGTATTGCTATTAGCAATTCTAAGTTCATTTACAGTCTCTGGTTTCGAAATTTTCATGTTCGAGTACGAGGTTTTGCCTTTACTCGTCTCAATTGCAGCCAACAAGGTTGATAGTTTTGGTCTCTGTACATTATGGAAAACTGCCTTTGCTTGACTCATACCAGGGAAATTGAATGCTTCATCGTCATGTACGGAATGATGATTTGTGTTATTGATCCATTTTGGTGGTGGACCATTCATTTCACTGAATGGCCGTTGTACCATTTTCGATTGGTTACGAACGATTTTGCGCAAAGCTGGAAGTTAAAGTAATCTTGATATAAGCGGGCGAGTATTAAAAATAATCACTTTCTAGTAGGTATACTTATGTTAATAAACAAGTGGTTCTTACTCTTCTCATAGCACGCTACGGGGGTCGTCAGAAGGCTAACAAGTAGCACGGCTGCAGACGAGACGCGGAGTGCACTGGCCATCGCCGATTACAGACTAATTGAGGCATCATGTGTGTTATTTCAAAAGCATGCTTCGACTCACTGTTTGGATACTTTCAGTGTCATGTTATGTTCCGGATGGATTTCTTGTTTGCAAACATTTTTGCATTGAACATTACCCCTACTGCTTCATGTTTTGAAAGAGGGCGAGGTTCACTTGATTCTAAAGGTGAAGTGCAGGTACATTGTTAGTGTGCTTCTGATTACACATGTCTGGATTGGCATAATGCTCAAATGAAACAGTTGAATTACTGGAATGCATCAAGTTCGACACACATTAAGTAGTTGAGATTAAGTCTTTTCAGTTAATTCTATCCTTACATAAAATTAGCCTATAATGTTCCCACTGCTGGGGTACAGACCTCCTGGGTTCCTGTCTTCGAGAATAATATATCACGCTATAGCTATAGAAATCCATCACGCGGGCCCAGTGCGGGTTGGTAAATGACACATGTTTTAACATTTTTGGTTCTAAGATGGTGAAGGAAAACATCGTGAGGAAACCCATGCCGTCTCCTCACGATGGTTTCGTTTACTGTTTTGAGAGCAGTGACGGTATTATTTACACAAAAGGGCCTGGGTTCGAACCCGTGCCCTTCAACTTTTCAGTCGGTTCTGTTATCACTGGACACCAATAGGTAATTAAGAAATGGATATAGGCACCAGATTACGATGCTACGTAATCTGGTGCCTATCACTACATAGTATAAAACAAAGTCGCTTTCTCTGTCCCTATATCCCTATGTATGCTTAAATCTTTAAAAATACACAACGGATTTTGATGCAGTTTTTTTTAATAGATAGAATGATTCAAGAGGAAGGTTTGTGTGTTTTATTTGTTGACATATCATGCGGGCGAAGCCGCTGGCGGAAGCTAGTTATTTATAAAATAAAGTAAAAAGTAAGTGTACTATAAAGTAAAAACCTAAGTGAAACTAAGACACACACAGTGTATAAACAGTGTTTTGGCCATAAAGGGGCAAAGAAATGCAATGAATTTCTGAGCGTTCACAGTTTCATATTAAACGTAGAGATTTTATACTGTAGCAAAAACTTTCACACGTCAACAATATTTTTAAAACTAGATGAGTCCGCGTTTCCTATCTGACTACTCTGAGACGAGAGGCCAAAACAAACTCGGAGGTCAGTCTTTTTTAAAGACCAGACATAATCTTGGTCAGATCATGTGAAGACCATGTACAGACGCCAGCACATCAAGCTATCCCTAACTGTCAAAATTTCTCAATTAAAAATGAACCTTATGTATTTGCAATAAAGTTGAAATACTATCAAAGAATTTTGACGGATTGTGGTAACTTGATGTGCTGGCTGACTTAGGTTGGTGTCTCAATGGACTTTTGAGGAAAGAACCATACAGATTGAGTGGACCTGTCCCATCAGTGCACACATTTGTCTTTAATCGTCCAGCTCAACTCAGAACTTAGGGAGCTCAACGATTTGACGAACAAAGACATTTTTAGAGACATCTGAGGAGCAATCTAAAATGACATGTGTAGAACGGTAGATAAATCAACTCGTACGCGGATGGAAAGTAACTCGTTATGTAATCTGTGGTTTTCGTTTACATAATTTAAGTAGGGATGTATGAAAGGAGGTTAGCACGCGGTGGGGCAGAAACGCAAATTGAATATTAATGGTATCTTTACGGTCGTAGAATTTTAAATGAAATGGACATGTATGAAAATTGTGGCATTTCTAATATAAGTCAGTTATTTTATGGTTATAAGTATCGCCACACGGATTGATACTTCAGGTTAAGCTACGCTTGCCGGGGTTGCTCCGTGGATGGGTGATCATCTTTAGATATCGATGCGTGCCTCGGAAAGCAAGTTAAGATCCACGAATGACAGCCGAGACCAGCGCCCGGCTGTCACTCGTGGAACTTTGACGGTCGTTACGGGTAGTGAGAAGCCCGAAAGTCTGACAGCCAGTCTTACCAAGGGGTATCGTGTTACCTAGTTACTAGGTTGTGGAGGTCAGATAGGCAGTCGCTCCATGTAAAATACTGGTATTCAGCTGCATCCGGTTAGACTGGAAGCCGACCCCAACATAGTTGGGTAAAGGCTAGGCAGATTTGTAAGTATTTACCTAGTCTACTAAAAAATAAGGCGCACACACAGGTTCACCTGGGCATAAAACTACAGCTACTTAAAGAGCTGCAAATTAGTTTATTTAGTCACTTTCTTGTTAGCTTTCCTAAATTTAAATTTTACTTATCCTAAGTAAACAATCGTCTCAATACTGTTATTAATTTAGGGAACGAGCGAGATAGTATAACACAAGAATAATCAAGTTAAGCGGGATTGTTCAAAAGGGCTACCGCTACCCCGGAACATAAAAGGCTAAGGAAGGAACATGGATGGTTTTAGTCAGTAAAAGTCTGACACTCTCTTCCGCTCCACCCAGAGTGGGAGGAGTCATTTGAGGATTGATGAGGGTGGGACCCTCAAAAAAAGAGAAAATATTATCGAGTACTTGCTGGGTATGTCTCATATATAATCCTTGTAACTGATTTAGGACAAAAAACATTTTTCATTTTTTCACTAAAAAAATTCGCGTAAATGTAGGTCCGACATCCGAAATTTATATATTTATTTATTTTCGGAAGGCTTACAGACTACTAACATGCTAATCACAATTATATATAACTATGTTGCTAATTACAAGCCTTCACAAATAAAATACACGCAAAGATATATCATATATTTTACAAAATAAGTCATATGATATCTAAGTATTTAAACATTGAGTATTGTTACCTGATGGGCAACCATGAGGTTCCAAAGCCATCACTTTTACGATGTAAAAGAGAGACAAAGCTATACAGAGCGTATAGCACTATCTCTCTCTCACACCAGCATTATAACGATATTGACACATCATGATTACCCACCTGTAAGTCGTTATCAAGTACTGATTACGACGGCTTCGTATGTTGGTACCAATATTGGCCTTAATGACCAACATAGTTGGCGCACAAATGCTGGCAAAACGATTGGTGGAAGCCTGTTAGGTAAGGTAGAAATTCCAATGAGCTATCTATAGATCGGATAGGATGCTTGTAATTTAAATGCTATATAGATGTCGAGGTAAGGGATACAGAAATAGATAGGTTATTGGTATTCATGCGTGATACGCCAAATCGTCTTATTGGCAGTGGTTATCTTAAGGTGCAATGCGGTTTCTCCGCCGGGTCTTTGCGGCCCGCGATATGAAAAGAAACGAAGTCACCTGCAGGAACCAAAAAGTAATCATAAAATAATAGTGATCACAATATAAAATAAATGAACGTCACATAACGTAAATTTATTTTGGGAGGAGTCGTCTGCCTTCTGAATGCAGCTGCAAACGTAGTTACATAGATGCAGTTGTCGCGGCTGCTGTCTGTCGTTGCGCTTGAGCGACGTTGCCGCTGTAGGCTCGCGGCTGCGGCAGCCTTCAGGAGAGCACCTTTCACATCACTTTCTAAGAATCTGTCAGATTTTATATATTACCAATCTCTAATACGCGGGAGTATGAAAATTGCTTCAACTGTCCAATTCTATAAGTGGTATTTATTATATGATTTCAAATCAAAATCAAAAATGTTTATTAGCAGCTTAAATAACTTACGCTAGTTACAATGAGGAGCCACCTTTTAAGCAATTAATTTGCTTGTGTCAGGGTGCTCCGCCATTCCCAAGTTACATGTATTGGAGTAGTTATTTAATAAGGTATTCTCAACAACAATTTAAAACAACAAAAAAAAAGTACCTAGTATAAAAGAAATTAACATATTTAGCGCGCTAACCTTTGGGAATGTGTGTGTTTGTATGTGTGTGTGGGTGTGGGTGTGTGTGTGTGTGTGTGTGTGTGTGTGTC
Organism: Hyppa rectilinea; assembly: GCA_951799385.1. Classification (NCBI taxonomy): domain Eukaryota; kingdom Metazoa; phylum Arthropoda; class Insecta; order Lepidoptera; family Noctuidae; genus Hyppa; species Hyppa rectilinea. Next base: position 5,740,744 of record OX637300.1, on the reverse strand, counting down.
TGTGTGTCTGTGTGTGTGTGTGTTTGTAGGAGTTGCAGGAATGTATGTGTTTGTATGTGTGTGTGGGTGTGGGTGTGTGTGTGTGTGTGTGTGTGTGTGTGTCTGTGTGTCTGTGTGTGTGTGTGTTTGTAGGAGTTGCAGGAATGTATGTGTTTGTATGTGTGTGTGGGTGTGGGTGTGTGTGTGTGTGTGTGTGTGTGTGTGTCTGTGTGTCTGTGTGTGTGTGTGTTTGTAGGAGTTGCAGGAATGTGTGTGTTTGTATGTGTGTGTGGGTGTGGGTGTGTGTCTGTGTGTGTGTGTGTGTGTGTCTGTGTGTCTGTGTGTGTGTGTGTTTGTAGGAGTTGCAGGAATGTATGTGTTTGTATGTGTAGTGATATATAGTTTGTGCGTGAATGTCAAGATAAAGAGTAAGATTTGGAAAAGTAACCGAATTAACAGATAAAGGTACAAAGAGTAAACATTTTCATTGTACTGTGCGAGTTAACCACAGAGTTAACCCTACGACAGGTCTTGGGATCGGGAAATGATGTGGGACATCATTTTCCATTAACTGCGCAACACCCTTAAGTTTATGTAGGTTATAATTACATTCTCATCGACTGTATCATATTTTCCACTTCTTCATAAGTCTTTGACTTAATCCAATTAGTCAAAGTGTTTTTACACTCGCGGTAAGTTAATGAGTAGATGTCTAGCTCATTGTTAAGAACATTATACAAATAGGATGATTGGCTAGAATATTGTCTTCTTGCGAATGCAGACTTTGATGGGACAGTGGGCGCAACCATTTGCTTTCGTCTGCCTTGTGTCTGGCGAGGCTTATAGGGTATCGATTTATGTTTAGTTAAGATGATATTGACTATGTAAAGCTTTCTGACGGACAGAACCTCAGAGGTCTGGTAAAGGCTCTCTGTTGGAAATCGAAAGGGCTTGAACAGCATGACCTTCAGTAATGATCTCTGTGCTCTCTCAAGGTCTAGGAATTTTAATTTAGTTGCACCTCCCCAGGCTGGTCGGCAATATGCCAGTACGGATTGTGCTAGTGATATGTATATCTGTAACAAGAGGCTTTTAGAGGTCACGTGACGAAGTGTTTTAAAAGTCCAGATTAATTTACGCACACGTTTCATTATTAATTCAGTGTGCGTGTGCCAAGACAGTCATTTATCAATCATAACGCCTAGATATTTGGTTGATTCAATTCTGGTTATTTCTGTGCAAGAGCAATTTAGATTGGGTGGATATTGGCATTTGTGGGAGGTAGTCCACTTAGGGCACCCGTCCAAATGGCACCTTCGCTAATGGCACCTAGCCTAGTCCACATATGGCACCTATCAATATTTTTGGCAGGTGCCTTTCGTGGACTCAAATTTATTTTTTAATTTTGTCCCCATAGGGCACCTACGGCTCAGAAGCCTAGTGTTGGGATGTATTTAGTTTACAGTGCGTTTAGAAATAAAAGATATTGATAAAAATCACATCAATATTTATTAATTAAACTAACTATAGTTTGACTACAATCAGTCTCCGCATATCACATTTATTGCAAAATCAGCCTTTAGATATTTACTTATAATTTAAACAAAGAGAAACCTTAAAATATTTATTAATTAAACTAACTATAATTTGACTACAAACAGTCTCCGCATATCACATATTTATTGCAAAATCAGCCTTTAGATATGTAAACCAAATACATCCCAACACTAGGCTTCTGAGCCGTAGGTGCCCTATGTGGACAAAATTAAAAAATAAATTTGAGTCCACGAAAGGCACCTGCCAAAAATATTGATAGGTGCCATATGTGGACTAGGCTAGGTGCCATTAGCGAAGGTGCCATTTGGACGGGTGCCCTAAGTGGACTACCTCATTTGTGGATTTTAATTTTGAATTTGCAGGAGGGTTGAGGTTCTATCTCTAGTTTTTATTATACTTTGAAAAGCAGATAAAGTTGGTTTTGGTGGAGTTTAAGGTTAGAAGGTTGCGTTCGTTGATTTGTACGTGATCATATTGTTGAGCACAATGCGATTCAATAATTTTGAATTGTTTTTTAAATCTTGTAATTATGGACGCTTTTATTAAGTTCTGCATCGTTCTCACGTGTATATTTCAACATGAATGATGTAGCCCAGTTTTAAACATAACAGTTTTGTAACATATTTTGATTTAAAAGAGTGTCCATGGAGTTTCTTGCCCGTTCTTCTCCATAGGTACCTACTGCTTTGGAATGGGCAATTAGCTTCACCTCTCTGACTGACCGACACCTTGACAATTCAAAAGTGCCTGTAATTGGTTTATTTGAAATAAATGCTTTGAGTTTGAGTTACGTAAATATGTGACCACCATGTACTTATTTCATAATTCAGTTTACCTGCCATTATTATAGATATGTGTTTTTCTTTTCACCTTTTGTGGTGTAGGTAATATTTTTATTTAGGTGCATCGACTACACATTTAATTTTATAATTTGTGTATACAAAACCTTGTAAAACATTTTAAAAGTGTAACGGAGGAGTTTCTTTCCCATTATTCTCCATACGAAACTACCTTTTGTAAAGGGCGACTTGAATCAATTCTATTTCTTGTTCATTTAAACGTTCAAAAGTGCCTTTCTTGTACTGTGCGTTCTCACATGTATAATATTAATATGAACTATGTAACCGATATTTTGTAACCATATTTTGTTTAAAAGAGTGTCCATGGAGTTTCTTGCCCGTTCTTCTCCATAGGTACCTACTCCTTTGGAATGGGCAACTAGCTTCATTTCTCGGACTGACCGACACCTTGACAATTCAAAAGTGCCTGTAATTGGTTTATTTGAAATAAATACTTTGAGTTTGAGTTTGAGTTTGAGTTTTTGAGTTTGTGTATATTTGCTGCGTTTATGACCTGCTGTAGTTCCCTTGTGAAAAAAAAATGAATACCAAAGGTCTGGAAATTACTGTATTTGTAGTTATGACCACGAAGAGAGAGAACCACATATAAATTTATAAACCAGATTAGCAGTTTACGCATCGTCCCAACAGGAAAGCTTGCTTTAACTACAGTTATCCAAATCTTAGGATCCAAGGGGGTGATAAAAGCTCAAGTATTTATTAGGAACTCGGCTACCATACTTGCATAGTACTTATCGGTTGCAAATTAGTATTAAATCCAATATTTTGGACATCAAATAGTAAACCATTGGTAAAGTAATTATATTTCCCAAAGGATTATTTGCAAGTATTATTTTATTTATGTCCGATGGTTTGTGGTTTATTATCAGAATAAACAATCTTAATCTTCAATAACATACTAACCTTTTAACTTCTGTATGTTTTATAAGTTTCTTGCTATACGTAATTTTAAATTAATAAAATAGTACAAAGCAACTGACAAGCTAAATGAAACCAGCGTAGGGCTCCGTAGCTGACATAGATTTATCCCAAGAACAATCTTGACGTCGTAAAAATGATCTCCCATACATATCCTATACGTCGCGGTTAATTCTCCAACTGCAAACCTTAGTTTATTATTATCAATCAACTTATATCAGATATCAAAAAAATCTATACGATCCCCTTGCCGAACTCCTGTTGTTTCCAGCTTGATGTGAGCAGTATTCGTCGTATGATTATGGTCTTCAGTACTCGCACAAGTTTTTTGGTATACCAACACGCAGTTAACTTGTGACTACTTACAAACAACCTAGTGAATGTGCTGAGAATTTTTTTTTTACTCTTTATGTAAAACAGTTTTAAACACTTAATAAAACTGAATATCGTCAGTGTATACGAAGTTTTGCGTGTATATCGAATGACTTGTTAGACTGTACGTTCTCGCCGGGACTATCCGAAAGGGTTACCGCTGCTCCGGAACATAAAGGGCAAGAGACACTCCCATCCGCTCCACCCAGAGCAGGAGGGGTCATTTGATGTCAAAAAAAGCCTGCACGTTCCTGGTATTCCTTGTGTATGCAGATCTTGCCAAATATGTGTAAGAAAAGGAAGCTCTTATTGAAATCAACATATTTCACTCTGATTCTTTAAATTGAAATGAAATGCAGTATATAACAACTAAATAAGATACATTGATGCGTTCTCTACGCGCGTTACGTTGCCAATAACTATTTTCTCTTTTACCCGAAATCAAATATATTATTATTATGAAATTAATCTGATATTATTGCCGAGCGAACCACTGTAATATGTTTATGCTCATGAGTGTACTTATACAAACTCGTTAGGTTACATTAATTGTATGAAGTGTAGATTAGTCCTAGATTTTGACAGTGGTTTTCACCATAGTGGGACGCGTGGGAAGCCGTCGTCTTGTTTTATAAGGAGATGATGCGGCCGCACTGGTGTTGAGGCTTGTGCAGACATAAATCTACCAATCGAGGGTGCGGCGTACGAGTAGGATCTTCCTGGCCCTCAAATAATGGTAGAATGGAGGGTATTTAAGATGATTTCCAAAAAAACAAAAAGTTAAGACCAGTGTGTTTGTTTGTAAGCGGGATTGCCCGAGAGGGTTACCGCTAGCTTGGAACACAAAGGGCTAGAAGGAACAATAGCGAGTTGTAGGAAAGGATAATAAGACAACAATATAATATATTGTAAAGTCATTTATTTTTGTGTAGATACATAGATATTTATATTCTTGCTTTGTGCTTCCAAAAAAATTAACAAACAGTGCACAATGCTACTTGAAGAATTCTTTTTTAACATTTGAAAAGTCATTGTAATTATTTAAAGGTTTGTTTGCCGCAGCATATTGAAGCACGAATAAGCAGATGACATTTTCTGAAAAAGAAAACAATACTGTTTTACCGTTTTGGTTTTTTTGAGACCAAACTGTCTGTTCGTAAGAATCTAATCGTGAAAATTTAGGTGAAGTGACCTTACAGTGAAATGTCATCCAACTTATCGTTACGAAATCTCGGGGTCACTTTAAACTCACCCAAGTTTTCACAGTGAATATTGTATTTTCTATAACTGACTTTAGAGAATGTCTCAAGAGAAACATCTCTAAACCCAGGAGCCTGCAGTGGCAAAGGTCGTAGAGAGCGTTGCATTATGAGGACCATGTAAGGACGTATCACGGGGCTTGCATTCCAGAAAGGAATGTTCCAACACGCGTCACACACAGATTTTAACTGAAAAATGTAAATTGAGGGTAGTTTTAAATCAAGGGATATTCGGCACTGCTTTTGGTGTTTAGTTATCTTTAAGCAACTCAATATTTCTTCCTCGTACGTACCTTAATCGTAAGATGGGTGCACATTAAACTTGGTACAAAATACAGTATAAAGGTACCAAAACAAAGTATTACAAGTATTGCTTGAAACTCGCCTTGGTCCAATTTCTAAAGAAAATGAAATATTTCTATAAATATGATATTTGCTAATTGAAAGTAATGATAATTCATGATAAAATATTAAGTACCTCTGCAATACAGAAAGCAGTTACAGAAAGCAATTATTGTTAAGCCGATTATTATAATGACACAAAACGTTTGGGACATTTATCATTTGTCAACCATTTCACTAGGCCACACAACTATTACAATAGAAGTCTAAGGTTGTTAGGTTAGGTTAGGTTAGAGTATGATCCACCCGGTCAAAAAAAAAAAAAAAAAAAAAAAAAAAGGTTAGAGTATGATAAACAACGCACGAGCCGAGCGAGCGAAGAGAGCGTGCCGTGGCAGCGGCCGGCGATGTGCCAGAAGCGAATCGCTTTTGTAAAAAGAAACAGTTAAGTTAGGTTAGGTTAGAGTATGACAAACAACGCACGAGCCGAGCGAGCGAAGCGAGCGTACCGCGGCAGCGGCCGGTGATGTGCCAGAAGCGAATCGCTTTTGTAAAAGGAAACAGTTAAGTTAGGTTAGGTTAGAGTATGACAAACAACGCACGAGCCGAGCGAGCGAAGCGAGCGTGCCGCGGCAGCGGCCGGCGATGTGCCAGAAGCGAATCGCTTTTGTAAAAGGAAACAGTTAGGTTAGGGCATATTAAAGATAAAGTAAAAAAAAAAATAATTACAATAACTAATTGCAAAAAATTCTGCTAAATGAAAGTTGGCATTTTAAAAAGTGTCACTATGAAAAGCAGACCAAACGTACAGTTGGTAACTGTGAGGTTGGGAAATAAAACAAAATTATATGATAAGTTGGCAAATGATTATTCGGCGGAATAAAATTCTGCGAAACGTTGGTTGGCAAGTGAAAATTTGGCAAACAATTTTCGGCGAACAGGCAGAGAACCATAAATAACAGATGCAACTCAAACTGCGCGCCAAAATGGAAAACAGTTGTGCCAATCTAACAACTACAAAAAAACAAAAATTTGAATTTGGAACCATAAACAAATCATCCATTCCCGATACTTTTTTGACTGAATGTAAGTAATCCAATAACTTCGTCTTAGATAAAGCGTTCGATGCCATTTTACCTGTACATAGATTGATGGTGAATGACGATGTCTCTCATCCGAGTCTGAATCAAATTAGAGAAATATTCACTTTCCTCTTTATTGGTGTACATCCACCAGAAGATCTTCGAAGACTCCATGTTATAATATCGATTCTCGATACTATCTGCCTGATCCATACTATTTGTGTTTGAAACATAACTGAAATATAATAGCAACATACAGAATGTTTGTGAAACAAAAACAATGTAGCATTGGACCATGTTAAATTTTAGAAATATTTCTTGAATGGCTTTCCGAATCCCCTCTACGTATGTTCAGCGATTATCCTAGAGTAGAAGCTAGACGGGTTTTTAATTTTTTTGGGAAATTCCCACTCCACTCCCGATTTTTCTTTTCGTCTTAGATTATGGTCTACAATCGATATGAAATTATTTATATAGGATCTCCAACAAAAGATGTACACAACACATGACGCATAAGTAAAGAGTTATATCAGGTATAGGAAGTGTACTTCACTTATAGGACACCACAACATACACAAAGTTAAACAACTAAGCTAACAAGGGTAAAATTTAGAAAAGGTAATTAAGGACACAAAAAAATACAATATAAGAAGATATAACCTTTAGACTCGAAAGCAGGCATAGGTACTCAGATCAAATCTATTAAAAGTTTCTTATATTTAGACAGAGACTCGCAGATGTCTAAATTCGTAGTTTTAGATTACACGTTGTATTGCTTACAAAGTCTGCCTATGCCTATGTTTCTCTTTTTATGTTCCGGGGTAGCGGTAACCCATTCGGACAATCCCGCTGACCCGGCTGTCTCAGCCATAACGGTTTTATAATGCTGACATCTCTTTGAAGATAAAGGGCTAAGGAAAGAACTTGGATGGGTTTTAGTCAGTAAGAGTCTGATATTCTCTTCCGTTCCAACTAGAGCAGGGTTATATAATGATTTTCTGACCACAAAAATAAAAAATGAGTGCTGAATATAACTGTTCATGGATTGAGAGGGAGAGGTAGGTAAAGAAAAAAAGGATAGATGAAGAAAGGATCGAAGGATTGTGTAAGGAATAATATAAAAAAGGAAGTGGATAATAGCGTCCTAAGTAACATGTACTGAAGGCAGGAAGAGAAAAAGACAGCTATAGTCAGAGAGCGATGAAATGGAAGGAGACCAAATTATGATATGAATCCGATACAATAACAGTAAAAACTTCAAGATTTATCTGGAACATTCTAGATGGAACTTTTCATTGCTTTCTTTACAATAGAAATATAGGACACGACACGAATACAACACTTCCGATGACAGGTCAATTGAGTAGAAAATGTCTTGTCTTTCATTATGTGCCCGACATTTTCTGACCAGTAATTCCGAGAGCCAAATAACACAGTATTTGCAGTATTATCGCTCGGGGCAATGTCATTCGCTAAGTGATTGTGAAAAAGTCCATTTTGTGTCGTTTTATGGCGAAATAATTAAAATGTGGATGCGTTAACAAAACTGATAAGCTATTATAATAAAATAAATCTTTAATTAACAATGAAAATTATAACGGACACACTCTTAAATATAATTATGATGAAAATCTGTTTATGAAGGGTAATTTCAAATTTGAATTAAGGTGAAAAAAATGAACGAGCTTTTTGTAGCTCGGAAAAATGAGAGGATCAGCAGTGTTACAACATTAGACAAACAGTAATGAATATGTTTAAACTTTCCTTTACTGGACTGGCATTTATGGGGTGTAAGTCAAAGTCAAAGTCAAAACATTTATTCCAAATAGGCACAAGAATGGCACTTTTGAACGTCAAAATGAACAAGAAATAGAATTGATTCTAGTCGCCCCTTCCAAAAGGTAGTTTCGTGTGGAGAAGAATGGGTAAGAAACTCCACCGTTACTCTTTTAAAATGTTTCACAATGTTTTGTATACATGTATTATAACATTAGCATTATATGTGAAGACGATGCACCCAGAATAAAAACAATAAACCACAAAAGGTGAAAAGAAAAACACATGTAGCAGTGGCAAGTAAACTTAATTAGGTAGTTATATCATAAGTACATGGTGCTCACATATTTACAAACATTCTAAAAGGAGAGTGGGAGGGGGGGGGGAGAGGGGGGGGGGCTACCCCCTCTACCATCCCCACCCCGCGAAACCCCATGGTAATGGAGATATCCATGGTTAAAGTTTTTGAGGTTAGAAAAACAAAATCCATAAATTTCCATAGATTTATGGTGCGGGGATGTCCGGGGATGTTCCTTGTACCTGCGGGGGGTGCCCCCCTCCACTCTGGCACCACACCCATGATAAGGTAACTCACCATATCCGAGAAAAATGACTTTTCCTAACCTAACCTCAAAACACTCAAAAGCCCATGGGGCTCAATGGTTTAAAAAATAATAACCACGAAGGGGATGGCGGCCTTCTAACCTAACCTGTCCGAGTCGGGGTAGGGCAAGGCGGTTTTGGGTATTTTTCGGATATTCACAACACTTGCACTTCACTACACTCTTCAGACAGAAGCATAGGGCTTCGGAGACGCCATGGTAGTCAAACGTAACGCTTACAGGAGTACGTAAAACGATATCAACTGCTAGTGCAACAAACGATGACTGACACTGACAGCAACACAAAAAACGCGGTAAACAAGAGGCAACTTTGCGTTCCGTTCCAAGTGTAAACAAAAATTCGTTATTTTTTGTGTAAAAAAGTCTATGTAACTGCATAATATTAAGTAAAAAAAAATGATATATAAAATACACCTTTACTGTAAACGGAACGTGAAATGTCAAATTGACGTCTACCATCGTAATTTATCTAACCTAAAAATTGAATTTGTATGGAAACTTTGAAAAATTATATCTCGTAAACCGTGAATTTTCGCATAAAGAAAAACTGTGTTCTTGCTTTCTATTTATGAGTACTATCTACAAAAAACATATGAACTTTCAAATCCCAGTCCAGTAATGGAAAGTTTAGCCATGAATATTATGTGCATATAGACCCTTTGACTTAGCTCGAACTCCTGACGTAATAGTCACGTGAACAAAACTATCTTATAAATATTCTTTTCACCTCACAGGCTCGGAAAGAATCTGTTGGTCATTCAAAATCTGAGCCCAAAATCGTTTTTTGCTCTCTAGCGTGGAAAGAGTTTTTAAAATTCGAACTAATTTTTTATACTGCCAGTCCACTGAAAATGCAAGACACGGTCTAAAATAAAATATTAAATAATACCGCTCACCTTAAAAAGTTCCATCACAGTACAGAAATTAAATATTTTGCGAGGATATAATTGTAAAATTGGAATTAATGTTAATAAGTATTCCATTTGATTAAAAAAATCTGTGACGTCACATTTAAATATGCCATAAAAATACTACCCTGTCAAATACCCAATTTTGTAGTAATTTAAGTTTAATTTTTTAAATAAAATAAATACTAATATCATATGTTATTTAATCCTTTGCTTGGCAAAAATAAATTTGTATTAAATTAAATTAATTAGTAATTTGTATTAAATTAGTTTTTTTCTTTCATTCTCCTTAGAGGACAAGTAGGATATAGAACAAAATACAGAGTATTTAATTTTGGAGATATTCTATGTAACTCATAAGATACATTGTCAAGTATCTGTTATAGTCAATGTATCTGAGACGCTCGAACAAAATAAAACTCAACATATAACACCTGTTTTCTTGCACCTAGCAGTTTCCTCGCTGTAGTGAGGTGAAAAATTGTGTGTTGCGCTCGGCAGCAAAGCTTTTCTGCGTCTCGTACCTTTGAAACCTTCGTTACGCTCAGGATTCTATATTTGGTTCAACCCTAGAATCCTTCGCCTACTCAGGTTTCAATAGAAGTACTCGCGCCAAAAATCAACTTTCCAGCCTTACAAATTACGATTCGCGACCGTGACAAATGTGTATTTGTAGAATTAAAACTATTAAAGTTAGCGATACAACAGACTCTTTTCTTTCTCATTTCTTTCAAGAGATTCGGTTTACTTCCTAAATAAGGGTCTAAGTTAACAAACACCGGTCAACACACTTTTTTTTCATATCAATCCCAAAATTAATGTAACCAAATTAATTCGCACAATAAGATTAATCTATATTTAGCCGCTAAAGACTCAAGTAGTCATATAGCCTGCGTCTATACGCCGTATGTTGGTTAATCCAAAGTTAGTGTAATGAAAACGTGACTTATCTACGAGGCGCAGGCTGACACGGTGGGGCTTACGCTCTGAATGCTTGCACGTTTTCAGCCGTTGAACGATCACGTAAGGCAGTTCTGAGCATAATGATCATCCGTGTGTCACTTCGACGTGGATCGTTTTAACTTATTGAGACATATTTTATGCAACTAGTTATAATTGTGACTTAGCGACCTTATACAACGTGTTAGGTTAAACGAGGGACATACTTTCAGGGGTTATAGTACCTACTGAAATATAAAAAAAAATCAGCTGTTACATAGTTACATTTGATGACGCTAACATAAAATGTACTAAATAGCTGATTTTTTATTAGTGATTTCTGAGTTAGTCTCATAGTCAAAGTTGTTCATTTTCATGGGTATATGGGTTCCATCATCAGCTCAGCTACATGAGGTGATAATTACCATACGCAAGTACTTAAATTACTTCATGAGATTGGCGAAAAACGATGTGTGGGCCCATAAAATTTGAGGGTTGCCCGCGATTTCTCCAGGATTCAATCATCAGATCTTAACTTGGTGACTATGGGACCACTTCAGAAGTATCTCCTTTCGAACAAAAAAAGAATTTTGAAAATCGGTCCACAATTGGAGGAGTAATCGCGTAACAAACACACAAAAAAAAAACATACCGTCAAATTGATAACCTCCTCCTTTTTTGAAGTCGGTTAAAAAGGACGGGTTGGCATATGTTATATGCAAAATCTGTGAAACTGTCATATTTATTCCTCTAATAAAACTTACATCCTTAGAGCATTTATAGGTTAAATGCTCTAAGCTTACATCTGATTCTGACTGTTGAAAAATCAGCCATAAGTTAAATACAGCTACAGCGTTAAATGTTATTGAAACTAAGGGCTGATTTTTCATCAAATAACTTTTAACAGAAGAATAAATAATATGACAGTTTGACATAATATATTCTATAATATAGCTGTCAAATTTCAATATTTATTCTTCAGATAAAAGTTGCCGGACTTTTAAAAATCAGCCCTAAGTTGTTATTGAGTTAGCTTCGTTAATATAGTTGGTAGGTAGGGTACCTAAAATTTTGCGTAGACTAACGCAAAGTTTTAAACGCATGCGCGAATGTTAAAACATGAAGTTAGCAACAATATTATTACCAACCTACAGTCAAAAATGGGCGGGTTATTTTATTGATCGATCGCGTCTCGACCCCCAATGAGGGGTGAGTAGACACTGCCGGCTCAACACGAGTTTCAACCACTGCCAATAATAAATACAGTTAAATATTTTTTCTATGAAGTGACAAAAGAAATGGTAAGTGAAACATTGTACACGAGTGTGTTTTTGTCTTTTATTTATTTCTGTTGTTTATTTTCATGTCATAATAGAATAATGCCACTGATTTTATTTTTAGGTGTAGTTGTTGACATAAGTTGCGAAAAACTTACGTTGTTAGTGGTACCTGCTACTGTGTGCCTACACCTAAATAGGTATTATATAAAATTAGTGCCATATTACAGGCCATATCTATCAGTGCAATTAGATTCCTCGGTTAGACACATAATTATGTAGTTAGCGGTATTAATATGGGTTACAATAGTCAGGACGGCTGTCGCGAACCTGTAATTATATCATCATAGAAACCGCCCATTCCGTGAAGATAATTAGTTTCATACAATATTACGTATTCTTCTGCCGGACTGTTCGAACTATTAGGTATGGGAATTTCACTTGAATGAGAGAAGCCTTTTAATCTTTTAATGAAATAGTTTCTTATAAAACTTTTTGTCTATTTATAAAAAATGGTAAACTGACTGACTGACTGGATGATATATCAACGCACAGCTTAAGCCGCTGAACCTAGAGACTTGAAATTTTGCACATAGATACCTTATATAATGTAGGCACCCACTAAGGAAGGATTTTTACCTTTTAACCCTAAATACTGCCAAAACCAACTTCATCTGCTTCGCAAAGTACAACACCTCTCAACCCCCCCCACAGTTCAAAATCAAGATTCATAAATGCCACTATACTGTAAACCCAAATTGTTCTTGCACAGGAATTACTAGAGTTGAATCCACCAAATATTTGGGTATTATGGTTGATCAACGATTATCCTGGCACAATCACACGGAACTAATAATGAAGCGAATACGGAAATTAATCTGGACTTTCAAGACATTGCGTCATGTAGCCTCGAGAAAACTCCTGCTACAGATTTACATCTCGCTTGCTCAATCCGTCCTAGCATATTGCCTACCTGTCTGGGGAGGTGCCACGAGAATTAAATTCCTAGACCTCGAGAGGGCTCAGAGGTCGCTACTAAAAGTAATGTTCTTTAAACCCTTCAGATTTTCAACTGAGAACCTTTACCGTACGTCAGATCTTCTTACAGTTAGAAAGCTTTACGTGCTTCATATAATACTAACTAAGCATAAAACTCTAACATTCAAACCACAGAAAACAAAAGTCAGAAGAAAAAACACGGTTGCTCCCACTATCTCAGTAAAGTCTACATTCGCAAAAAGACAATATCCTAGGCAATCATCCTATTTATATAATCTCCTTAATAAGGAACTTGAAATATACCCACTAACATACCGCGAATGCAAAAACGTCTTGACAAAATGGCTTAAGACTAAGACCTATGACGAAATAGAAAATATGGTACAAGTGATGAGAACATAGTATGCATTTAATACAAGTACCACATTACGCTATGATACTTCATCCGCTAATGGAACAACCCTCACTCCCACACTCACACTCACTACTCAACACACATTCACCCCCACACATAACACACACAACCCAGCGCGTTTTCTTTTTTTTTCATTCCATTTTATTATATTTAATTTTCTATTTATTTTCATTTTTGCTCTCATTTGTGTTTTCATGTAGTTTAATTCTTATAATTTTATTCTATAAATTTACATTAACCCTGAACGAGCTTGAGACAACCTTGTAGTCATTATTTAAATAATAAAACTTAGAGAATGTCAGAGCTTCCTAACACAAGCAAACTATTTGCTTAAAAGGATGCTCCATATTGTAAATAGAAATAAGAATTTTAGTTGATGCAATAAACATTTATTTATTTATTTATTTTTGGAAATTCTACCCCTAAGGGGGGATGAAAGTTTGTATGAAAAAAAGTAAATGATAAAGTTTGTCATTTGTTGTTTTCCTAAACAAACCCCTGAAAGGGGGTTGGAGGGTGTCAAAGTTTGTATGGGAGAATTTTAACGCGCGGTCTGATTAACTCGAAACTCAGTATTTATGTCTAAAACCAATAGTAAAGAATAATGCGTATCAGTGTTTTTCGAAAATCTACCCTTAAGGGGGTGAAAAGAGGGGATGAAAGTTTGTATGAAAAATCTTATTCCTTCAGGTAATAAACTTGAAACTTAGCACAAATACTCATCTGAGTAAATTATAAAGTTTGTAATTTTTTTTTTCTGAACAATCCCCTAAACGGTGGTTTGAGGGGTACTAAGGGGCAACATAAAGGGTACTTAGTCAATTTTTAAAGGGGATTTTATTGCGTGTCTTGGTTAACTCGAATTGATACCTAAAACACTTCTTTTTATTCCGATATTGCGCTATAACGAACTCCACGGGGACGAAGTCGCGGACAAAAGCTAGTTACTAATAAAATTTATACTCAGATATTTGTAAGGGGGCCCGAGGGCAAAATATGTTTTTCTTTACCTAATTAAATATTTTATTTAAATTTCCAGGATCCAAATGTTATGACAACGTCTGGTTTGCTGGAATGGGAGTTTTCCTTACCCTCAGACCAGATCATATCCCACGGCTGGTACCACGGCGCACTCAGCAGGACACCTGCCGAGACCCTTCTCCAACAGGACCGGGAGTTCCTTGTGAGGGACTCATCGTCACAACCAGACAATTACGTGCTCAGCTGCCGATCCAATGGACAACATTTGCATTTCGTTATACAACGGGTAAGCAATCACAACAGTTGCGATCTCTTTCGAATTTGTAAATATGACTAAAGAGAGCTTCATTCCAGATCATCGTCCACCCGGATACGGTCTACGAAAGGCACCAATATCAGTTTGAGGATGAAGCCTACGACACTGTCGCCGATCTTATCACCTCTTACGTGGGATCTGGAAAACCCATATCAGCCGCATCTGGAGCCAGGATCCAATATCCAGCCAACCGAGTGACGCCTCTGACGAATTATATTCAGAACGATGATATCAACCATGTCATTTCACCGGTTGGAGACGGCTCCTACGGCAACCCATACAGCCTTTACAGCCATTTTGCAGCAAAGCCTGGAATGCAACTCAGAGTGCCTTTCAAGAAGCAACGATCTCACTCACTGACCCCCATCGACATGGGACAACATGTCACTCACGGGAAAAGCGCCAGCGCTGATGGAGTAATTCAGAGTCAAACACATATGCATGGGAAACACTTCTGCAGCGAATCTAATTCCAGTTCCAACACCTGGGACGCCAATCTTCCGACTAGTCCCCCAGCAAAGCCAGCTAGATACGATGGACCGAAAGCAGAAGAAAGACGATTAGAACTCCAGCGGCTCTACCAAGTTTCGGGATCAGATTCAGGCAATGGATCCGGAGACTCCACTCAAAGTTCAGCGCACAGCGATCCAAATAAATCCAGGATGGAATCAGATTATAATTTGGTGACACCGACCATAAAACAGCAATTTGATTACGAACTCACTGAAGCGAAACTTTTACAGTCAGAAAATTTGGATTACGTGGTAGATTCAAGAATTAATCTAGAAAACTTTCAATCGCAAATTATACCGACTGGATTATCAAAACCGCTTGAATCTGAAACGCTACACACGATCAAGCTATTATTGCGTACGTCTGGGCCAAGGATTTTGGCGAATCACATGACGAAAGTAGATTTGTATTTCTTTTTTGACGATGCCATTCAAATTGAAGGTCTTGAGAAAACCGCATCGGGATTGGAACTCTTATTTTTACCCCAAGGGCGACCCCTGCGCTTAGATGTTATAGAGAGGTATAAATAAAAAATGAGCATGACTGATATAAATTCATTATTTTGAAGAGAAATAGACGAGAATTTGTAATTTCTATTTACAGGCTGGAGACATTTCGCCTGCTGATAGCGGTCACTATATTGACCTGTCAGACCGACAGGCAGCGAGCCGACACCATCAACGACTGGATCTTGTTAGCAGTTGAAACAAAGACTGCTTTGGGGAACCTGTACGGGTTTTCAGCCATTATGTTTGGGCTGTGTATGCCTCAGGTACTGAGCGCGTAATTTTCAAGATGTGTTACAACTTATCCGACTTCCAATAAGAAATGATTAAGTTTTTTTCTGTTTGTTCAAAGGTGGAGTGCCTGGAGAATGCATGGAACATTTTGAGAAGGGTTTATACGGACAACGCGTTTATGTTCGAGGCTAAATTGAGGCCATGCTTTAAGAGTATGAACGAAGGCACAAACCCTTTGCCCCCCAACACAACAACGCCGTACATTCTGCCACCTGTATTTTGCTTCCATTTATTTGGTAAGTACCAAGGCCCGCATGTTGGCAGCTGTATTTATTTTGCTATAAAGATGACAGAAGGTATAAAACGAGTCATAAAGAAGATAAACTCATTAAGTATTTTGATGCCCTTTTTTTTTTTTTTTTAAGGCTGAGAAATCATCCAATGACTGCTCCCGCTCTGGGTGGAGCGCATAGAGGAAAGTAATATCGGAAGGGAGTGTCAGACTCTTACTGACTAAAACCCATCCATGTTCCTTCCGTAGCCCTTTATGTTCCGGGGTAGCGGTAACCCTTTCGGACAATCCCGCTTACCATTTTGATGCCCTGATTCCAGTTTTTAATTTAAAATCATTATTACAGACGGCGAAGGCGGCGGTCTAATGCAGCCAGATGACACGTTTCCTGTCAGCCTGATGAACAGCCTGGAATTTGACTTCAACGCGACTGCAGCCCATTTGGACGCGGCCCGGCACTTCCCCAATCAAATCGAAATGTTCAAACGAAACGCTAGAACTGTAGTGCAGGAGATGTCTTCCTTAGGACCAGTTTTAGACCCTACTCTCCTAGAATTGTTCAGGACAGAGTTCCACATAAACTTCCTATGGGGTGAAAGGGGAGCTCTAACCACGCCAAATCAAAGATTCGCTCGTCTTACCGATATTCTAACTGCAATGGCTAACAAGTTAGCCAGTCAACCGCCTGATTCAGATGATAATATTTAAATATATTTTTAGATCCTTTTACCATATCACCGAAATAATCGAAGCGCCAATTTATAGAATTATTATTATTGATTGAAAATAGTCGCGATGCTAATTATGTAGTTTACCTGTGTATGATATTGGTAGTTATTCTAGCAGTGCGAGTACGTGACTAGTTCTATTTGCTATTGGTTGGTTAAAAAATAATTCTCCTTGCCATTGGAGTTACCCGTTCATGATTTTACTGTGGTAAGCCAAGTATTTATTTCTTAAGTTAGTATATAACTTGTGTGATGACTAGTCATAGATTTCAAGATGCAATGCCATCATTTTATAAGTACCTTATTATTAATGATCTCAAATGATTTGTACCATTTACGATATTTGTTATACATTTGTAAAACGTGAACATTATACCAATATATAAACCGAAAATAGACAGCGTTTTATTTTGACCTTAGGATATTACAGAAGAAAACCATGCCCGATGACATAGATACCTATTAACATAGTGAATATTTGAGTTAACAATATTCACTGCTGGGCATTTCAAGTTTCTCCCACGGAGACCGAGTTGCCCTCTAGAATCGGCACAACGGGAGGTCCTCAGCTACCCGCTCTAGGTGGAACGGAAGGGAGTGTCCAGACTCCTACTGACTAAAACCCATCCATGTTGCTTCCTTAGCCCTTTATATTCCGGGGTAGCAGTAACCCTTTTGGACAATCCCGCTGAACCATAACTGCACATGGACTTGGAAAATAAAAAATAAAAATATCTCGGCTTTGTCACTACAAAACCGAGACATTTTTCATAAGTCCATGTCATGTCCATGACACACTTGTCATGAAGTTTTAGAGACGGAATGTCACAGAGTCTGACCGTGAAAACTTAATATTCTATACTTTATTGCATTCTATAATGTGTACAATGTACATAATAATAGTTGGTATGTTAAAACATTGATTCAATTATGGACCCTGTCGGGCACAGCAAAGTTAATTTTTAATAGGAGAGAGGATGAAGGCGCTTTTTGTTAAGGTTAGGTCAGTTAGGTGAAGTGAGCTTGAATTGAGCTGTCGTTCCACCTATTATGCTATTGACAGCTCACTTAAACTCGGTTCAAAAACTGTTACCACGGTGAGATATTTACAGAATAGCACAATTGTTTTAAAACTCCATGGTAATTTGTAATTGTATAAATGGCAGGCGAAATGATTGAAACAATACTTGAATAGTAAACTAACTTTATTCATGAAAACATTACAAAATATCAACTTAAGTTAAATACGGTACGGTTGTATTTTCGATAAATTATATTCCCTATAAAACCATTGGTTACCCAGAGATGGAAGAAGAAAAGTTAAGAAGACACTAGACTAATTAGGATAGAGTTTGTCCCACAAAGAAAGAAGATTCTTACTAATTACTGGGAGAAGGATGTTGAAAGTTTGCACAAGAATTCCTTCCACAATATAGGCAAGCACTAACAAGTGGTTTTTGGAAATTCGACCTTTATGAGGCCAAACTATGTGCGAGTTAAAGAATAAAATTTCTCATACAAACGAAAGGGGGATTGTTGTATGAAAAATCCAATTCTTGAAAATAACTCGAACTTGCCACAAATACATTCCTTATATATACTAATTTCTCATTACTAGTTTTACAAAAATAATTTAGACGGTGTTAAATTTTGTATGGAGGAAGTTAAAATTGTTGTTCGAATAGCTCGAACTCAAACGATATGTTGGGTTTTCTAAAATCTACTCAAAGGGGGTAAAAAGTGGTGATTAAAGTTTTTGGAGTAGGATTTAAATCCGAGGCTTCATTAACCTCAAAAGTTACTATATATTTTCGAAAATTTAAATGATGAAACACGTGTATGCAGGTTTTCCAAATTCATAACGACTGCAGGACACAGTTTAATTTAAAAATATTTATTCTTTTTATCAATAATCTTGCAAAAAAAACGTAATCATTGGATCAAAGCATTTTTTAAACTATCTTTCAAGGGGGGTGAATTTTGTATGGGACAGTAAGAAATCCACGCGACAGAAGTCGCGGGCGAAGTCTATCTGCTTAGTCTTGTTATTTTCCGTCAGACACTAATTATGAAGGCAGGCACATGTTTCAAACTTAAATACACCTATTATTACATTACAATATGAATTATATTCAGTAACAGCAAGCTTACTTCATATTCACCGTGACTTATAAAAATATCGTTAAGTGAGTCTGAGACAATCTTAATATAAAAACGCCATTAAAACCAGAATTGTAATTGGTACAATAATTTCATGTCAATAAAAAAAACACTACCGTGCAAGTCTCGGATTCTTCGAATAGGCACAAATAAGCTTCCGGTCAAACTTATCAAACTATGCCCAATATCCTGCGTGACTTGATAAGCAAGTCTTATTAAACCCCAGCATAAGCAGTAATATTAAGCATCAGTCCATACACAATACATTTAAGTCCGCACCAAACGTGATCAAAGCAGTCTTCAATCACCAACGGGTGCCAGCGTCGCACTATCGTTAGAATTATTCATAAAATACAATAAACAGAAATAAAATTTTGAAACAATCTAAAATAAAACATTGAAACAATCTAAAATTAAAAATTTCTAACGATCTAAAATCTGAATGTTTAAAATCTTTTTTGAAATGATCTAATATTAACATTTCATCATGATATAGTTGCTTTAATTTTTTTTTAAAGATCTAAAATTAACTTAGTCACAATGTATTTATATGAAAGTGTCTTATGCTAAGTTAAAGATCGTCAATGTTTGACGACAGGTCGACAGTCTGTCTGGGGCTTAGCGCACTCGTGGTTTATCAGAACTTGAGGGACTTGGCGAAGAGCGCCACAGTAGCCTGAGTCTTGTCGCCATTGAAGCGCCGCAGCTCCACGATAGCCTGAAACGAAGACGAGTAAATTGGGTAAACTTGCCACTCGTCGCTCTACTTCGGCGATAGATTAGAAGAGGGTAATTACTATTCTATTGGGGTTTTCTCTATACAAACGCATTCCGCTGTTTTCTTCGTGGATCTTTAGAATACTGGTTTAATTAGTACGTGCCCCTATAATTTCCTTTTTTGCAGAACATAATCACTAAAAGAATTAAGACAATCCAAAATATATTTCTATTTTTCAAACTCCTCGAGACTAGAGTCCCCTCTTAATAAGTCTCGGAATGGTGTCCCAAGGACGGCAGATGCAGAGGCCCGTCAACAAGAGATTGGCGGGAACGACTTGACCTTGAAGGCTGGACACCACTGGAGCAAGGTAGCGAGAGAAATCTCGAGGGAAAATGCTAAGAGAAAAGATGCACTCTGAATTATGTGATATTCTCTCGGAAAACAGTGTTTTACCACGTGTGCGTTTCGACCGCGCGACCATGGCGTCATATTAAAAAAAAAAACCATGCCAAGATTTTGTCAAAATTTGTCAAAGTTGATTCCCAAAACCATAAATTTGTCAAAGTTATGGTTAAAAAGTTATAAGGGTTTGAACGTGGCCGCGCCATCGAAACGCGGAGAACCGCGCGGCCACGGAGATCTCTAAAACTAAACGTTGCAGAGACCTGAAATTCAGGTAAATAACAGATTGAATTTGTAAAAAAATTGTAAAATATAGAAAAAATTCCCAGGTCAATATTTTAGGAGCTATAAGACTAAAACTCCATGGCCGCGCCATTGAAACGGTGAAGAACACGTTATCGCCGATATCTCGCTGAAAAAGCTTCGTAAAGGTCTGAAGTTTTTTGTAAAACCTAGATCTGAATTTGTCAAATAGTGTAAAAATGCACAAGAAAGTCCTAGGTTAATATTTTAGGAGCTATAAGACTAAAACTCCATGGCCGCGCCATTGAAACGGTGAAAAACACGTTATCGCCGATATCTCGCTGAAAAAGCATCGTAGAGGTCTGAGGTTTTTTGTAAAACCTAGATTTGAATTTGTCAAATAGTGTAAAAATGCACAATAAAATCCTAGGTTAATATTTCAGGAGCTGTAGTACGGTATCGCGTAGAAATATGTCGTGATTATCTACCGAAGAAAGTAAGAGTAAAGCGAGTTTTTTATTGTAAACAACACCTATTAATATGTAAAACTATTTATAACCAGGCAAAATGATTTTTTTTTTCGGTTTTTATAACTTTTGATACGTCTTGAATATTTCAATAGGGTGACCATGGCTTTTTGTTTACAGAAAACTTTCCACCTATCGTTTTAGAAATCACTAACTGTTCCTCGCAGTTTCACCCGCTTAATGCAAAATTCGAATGAATACTATGCAGTAGTTTTTGTGTTTATCCCGGACAAATAAACAGACAGACCAAATTCTAAAAACTATATTTTTGACGATTTTATTATATACTAGCTGTCCCCAGCGGTTTTACCCGCGTAGTGCCCGTTCCTGTGGGATTTTTGGAATAAAAACTTTCCTTCTTGTCCTTTCTCAGGTTATGGACTATTTCTGTACCAAATTTCATTTAAATCGGTTCAGTAGTTTTGCCGTGAACGCGAGACAGACAGACAGAGTTACTTTCGCATTTATAGATCGTCAGAAGTAACTCATGCTTTTCAACATTGAATTGCACTGAAGGAATTAACCATAATACCACAGACTACAGTACAACAGGAGCGAACGGAACGCACCGCACCCCGACTTCCCACCAAAGGCTTTTTTGTTGTACAGTCGTCGTTTTACTTCCTGTTGGTAAGGAAGTAAAACGACGACTGTGAATGTTGAAAAGCATGAGTTATTTCTGATATAATACTGCTAATGGGGTATTTATAGGGTGTTATTTCTGGCAGATTTTAGTCTTAGACAAAACTTATGTGTTTGAGTACACAATAATTCATCAAATAATCTTACAGAAATTACGAATGTTGTGTAAAGTTATTTGTTATGGTTCTCGTACTTTTACTCAAAACCACAGTATTGTCAGCATCAAGCAATGATTTAAGTGATTTTAAAAGAAATCTATAATATCTAAATCCATAGTAATATATTATCTATAAATGCGAAAGTAACTCTGTCTGTCTGTCTCGCGTTCACGGCAAAACTACTGAACCGATTTAAATGAAATTTGGTACAGAAATAGTCCATAGCCTGAGAAAGGACCAGAAGGAAAGTTTTTATCCCAAAAATCCCACAGGAACGGGCACTACGCGGGTAAAACCGCTGGGGACAGCTAGTATATAATAAAATCGTCAAAAATATAGTTTTTAGAATTTGGTCTGTCTGTTTATTTGTCCGGGATAAACACAAAAACTACTGCATAGTATTCATTCGAATTTTGCATTAAGCGGGTGAAACTGCGAGGAACAGTTAGTGATTTCTAAAACGATAGGTGGAAAGTTTTCTGTAAACAAAAAGCCATGGTCACCCTATTGAAATATTCAAGACGTATCAAAAGTTATAAAAACCGAAAAAAAAATCATTTTGCCTGGTTATAAATAGTTTTACATATTAATAGGTGTTGTTTACAATAAAAAACTCGCTTTACTCTTACTTTCTTCGGTAGATAATCAAGACATATTTCTACGCGATACCGTACTACAGCTCCTGAAATATTAACCTAGGATTTTATTGTGCATTTTTACACTATTTGACAAATTCAAATCTAGGTTTTACAAAAAACCTCAGACCTCTGCGATGCTTTTTCAGCGAGATATCGGCGATAACGTGTTTTTCACCGTTTCAATGGCGCGGCCATTGAGTTTTAGTCCTATAGCTCCTAAAATATTAACCTAGGATTTTTTTGTGCATTTTTACACTATTTGACAAATTCAAATCTAGGTTTTACAAAAAACTTCAGACCTTTGCGAAGCTTTTTCAGCGAGATATCGGCGATAACGTGTTCTTCACCGTTTCAATGGCGCGGCCATGGAGTTTTAGTCTTATAGCTCCTAAAATATTGACCTGGGAATTTTTTCTATATTTTTACAAATTTTTTACAAATTCAATCTGTTATTTACCTGAATTTCAGGTCTCTGCAACGTTTAGTTTTAGAGATCTCCGTGGCCGCGCGGTTCTCCGCGTTTCGATGGCGCGGCCACGTTCAAACCCTTATAACTTTTTAACCATAACTTTGACAAATTTATGGTTTTGGGAATCAACTTTGACAAATTTTGACAAAATCTTGGCATGGTTTTTTTTTTAATATGACGCCATGGTCACGCGGTCGAAACGCACACTTTTACCACTCCTCAGGTCCTTCTCCTGAGGTTTTTTTTTTAATGAAACCACAGCGAAATTTTATTCTTTTATTTCTGTGGTTTCATTTTAGTTACCGCCGGATACATGAAATTAATCCAGGATGGTCTATCCGTGTACCCATCATCCAGAACTGTTCAGTTATTTCATACTAACAGTAAGTAAGGATCATGTGACTTGTACATTACCTGTTCCCTAGTAAATCCAAGGGACATAATTTCTTCTACTTCAAGTTCTCCGAAGTTGTCATTCGGCATAATCGTCTGGCTAGGATCACCCATAGCTGTAAAGGATTTTTTTTAAGTTTAATTTAAATGATACCGGCTGAAGACATGGTCCTTCGAGGAGGGAGATGGCATACTAATTCAGTGCCTCGATACATAATGTGCTATCTAACTATACTATACATACCCATTCTCTGGTTATTGGCCTGGTTATTGATTTGCATCGGCACGGGTGTTGATAGCCCGCTAGTTGTCGGTCTAAGTAGGTTGCCGCCGGATTCTGTTCAATGTCAAATATGTTAAATAATTGTACATACACATCACTGGCGCAGCTGTCCAAGCGTGTTTATAAATCAAGGGGACGTTTTTATACGCTATAAAATTGCAGGACCACTGTACCCGGTTCACAATTCACTCAGTTTAAGTATGCAAATGTATAAACTATTGTGCTCTGTACTATGTTGCCATACCAAAAAAAAACACTTTTGTTATTTAAAATCTGAACGTAATGGGGTGCCAACCAACTTTTGAAAGGGCAGTATTATTTAACCTTTAAACTACCCCAGTCGGTTTCAAATGTTTTCGGGCCAGTCGTGTTTATACGACTGAGATTAGTTCATGTTCGGTTTTGCGTTTTTACGTCATTGCAAGACCCTATTCGTCGAAGGTATTTATTTGTCAATTTTTGAGCTGGGTGCTGGGGGCGCGACAATTGATATAAGACCAAGCGGTCAATAGCTTGATATTACTTCTGACTGCGGCGATATTAACCCATACGCTGCTATGAAAACGTATGTGTTGAAGGTTAGATTAGCAAAAAAAATTGTGGCAGTGTTTGTGATAAGATTACACTGCTGTGAGAGGTGGTGGCTGGCCCCAGGACTGTTCACGGGAGGGAAACGACGCGGATACAGAGATCCTTTAATTATTGTGTCTATAATATAACTATACAATAATTTATGGGAAATACACAAGGCGTATGAATACTCAAATATATCAAGCAGATAGATTTTAGAAAAGATCTCTCAATTGTGATTTTTTGATAGATTTTCCATACAAAATTAGTCGAAAATTCGAAATGGAGACGGTGCAATGTTTGTAAATTATGATTTGTGCTCGTGCACACGAGCGACACGCCTCAACTGTAGCCGTCAACAACAAGCTACACGTGTATTTGAGAACCGCCTTTGGCACGTGCCGCTTGTGTGTATGAGTACCTAATTACGCAAAAGAAGAAGAGATACTACATTATTTTAGGTTAGCTCCAAAGAGCCTTGCAGTGCAAACACCCAATAAGCAACGGCAATTTATTGCCAAAATCATTTCCAATTATAAAATTTTAAAACGCGAAATAGTTGTCTGAAGAATTTGACAATATTATTCAAATTAATGTTGTTTCATTGAATGCCTGCGATCAAATAAGTTCAGTCTGAAGCCAATACGTTAACAATCAAGTTTGCTATAGATATCTACTCTACAACTCGAAAAAGTACAGTCAATGAAGTCATTACATAATAAAATAACGAATAACATCAACATACCGGAAATAAGTCAAACATCCATAGCTTTTAAACGCAGTTAAATTCTTCTATGAGGTGAACATTAACGAAATTCACAAAATAGTATAGTCCCCATGCATTGTCGAGTTGAGTCCCATTGTTTCATTCATTTCTCAACTTGTTTCATTACCGTTTCCATTCACTGACCCAACTTTCCCGACAAATATGCACGCGTTACCGACAAGCCGTTAGCTACACCGCACATGCAATCAACTACACAGAAACAAGGGATTAGTTTTACGATTTTTATTGTTTTATAAATATTATTACGTTACTATTTTTATTACGGTGCAAGAACGATTGACATCTCCACAACTGTTCATATTTAATCGTACTTGTTATTTCTTTTTGGCACGCCCACCTTGCTTTGACTTCTCCATTGCTTCTTTGACTTGTCGGGCTTCGTGGTCCCTCATAGACTGGTTGACGATCTCGTCTTCAGAGTAGCCGGACAGCCGGGCGCACTCCGGTAGCTCAGACTCGGGCAGGAACGGAGTCTCGGTACCGGTCGTGCCGATACGAAGAACGTTCCGTTTCAAATCTATGTTGCACTATGTAAAAAGTCGTGATTGTATAAGTGAAGCGAGTTCCCATAGACAAAAAAAAAACAATCTATGAACAACTAAGTTACTTTTAAATTCTTTGTTACCTGATGTCTTTTGAGCATGTCTAAACCAAGAAGCATGTCCATGGGCTGCTCCTCAAGGACGGAGAAAGATGTTGTGAGGAAGTCTTTTTCAATTCTCATCTGCACCATATGGATTCTGCCTATGATTCTCTGCACTCCGACGCCTTTCGCGATGCCTGCCCATCTAGGGAAAAATGTAAGATGTTTATTGCAGTGTGTATTTATAGAATGATGGGCAGCGCAAGCACAAGTGACCTGCGACTCAATGAGCCAACTGTGTCGGAGTCAATGAAAACGTTGGCTACACTTCACTGCGCACAATAACGCATCCTTTATGCGATGTAATAAGCTCGCGTTATCAGATGGATTTTGGGAAGATAAACAAATACTTGTTTTTACTTGTTGATTTTTTTTTAAATTGTTCCCTCAAGAGGGTTAATTATAAATTTGGTACATGATGTTTATAAGTTAAGAGTCTTACAGTCAACCATTATTTAAGATTGATACAATTTCAAGCTATGCTTTGCAATGGTGGCAAAAGTTTTAAGAAGTGCGGTTGACCAAGATGTTATTTCCAAAATGTGTATTTGTTTGTAACCCGCTATTACTATTACCGCTAGTATAATATTAAATCATTATCCGTGTAATAAAAAAAAAGAAGCCAAGTGTGAGAGTCTACATCATCAGAGTGAATTGGACAAATTATACTACTGAAAACTACGTTCAGACTCTTCATAAATCTCTACATAGAATAGTCACACGCCACTGTCAGTTCCTCTGTTCGCTTAGATCTTTTAAACTGCGCCACGGATTTTAATGCGGTTTTCATCAATAGTTTCAAGAAGAAGATTTATACGTATAGTGTAACTAGCTTTCGCCCACGCGATAGGATCTACAGTTAGTTAATATCGTTAGTTAGCAATAAGATAGTCTAGTGCGACAGCCAAGCGTATTATAAATTGGGAGATTACATTGCTGATAAAAATGCTTGGGTCAATGCTAGTCCAGCTCCACAAGGGCGCATCAACTAATTTATTAGACTACTGAAAACTGTTGGAGCTGCGGAAGATCAACAACAAAAAAAAAACATCTTTGCATTGTATAAATTCAATCTCTTAATATTGTATAACTGCTTAGCACATATGTGAGTACTATGTACCTACTATAAAGCGACCAGTTTCTGGGTGCGTCTTTCATTGACTTGAATATGCCCTGGCGGCTGAGAGTATGCCATGCTCACTTTAGCGAGACCGCTGATGGTGGCGTATGTGTTGGATCATTTAGCTCCCTTCAAAATGGTTGAGCTGAATGGTGCTAATATATGCGTCATGTTCGTGAACGGGCGCTGTCAGTAGGGACTGGTCATCTCTTAGCGGCTAAGGCTTGTTTTAATTTAACTATTGAATAGTTTTTACATATTTTATATCTGATGCTTTTAACGTTCTGCATCGTTCTCACATGTATAATATTAATATGAACTATGTAACCAATATTTTGTAACCATATTTTGTTTAAAAGAGTGTCCATGGAGTTTCTTGCCCGTTCTTCTCCATAGGTACCCACTCCTTTGGAATGGGCAACTAGCTTCATTTCTCGGACTGACCGACACCTTGACAATTCAAAAGTGCCTGTAATTGTATTATTTGAAATAAATACTTTGAGTTTGAGTTTGACATATTATTGTTCAAATTAAATAAGCACGCGCAAAATAAATTAGGCAATTACACTTCTTTGTGAAATATAGTGTTAGAAATTCTTTTGTTGATCATAAATATAACATGCATATTATGTTCTCAACGACTACTTATAGAAAATTGAAAGAAATCCCAACCTATTGTTATAGAACTACAGACATCTTATGGAAAAGAGCACGGGTAGACGAACAAAAAATATAACAAGATTTTCTATGGGTAAAATAGAAAAATAATATTACTCCTACCAGGATTAGTGTTTCTAATGCGGGACAATAACAAGTCTGGAGGACAAAGGGATTAGAGGGCTGACCGTGTCCTTTAAATACCCACGGTAAGAACACGTGTATGTCTGAGGAATAATTTTACTGCTATAGGTCAACTAGAGCCGTGCATTATTCTTTTTATGAAACTCCCTACTGCAGCGGCCACTAATCGGCATCGTAACGTAATCGCCTCGGCTCGGGACAAGCTCACGAACAAGGCGATACGGTGACGAACCATTACCGAGTAGATATGACCTTAAGGCAAACACAACGCGCGGCGCGAGGTTGATATATCACAACAGCATGTGAAGCTTAGTCAGAAGCCCATGGGCAACATAAAAACTCTGACACCAGGTTAGCCACTAACCACACGAAAAGGAAGGACCTTAAGGCAGGCCTAGATGGTGTCGAAAAAACCAAAGATCTAAGAGAGAAAGGAAGTGGGAAATAATGAAAGAAAGTGGGAACCCCAGCAGAAGGGCTTCATAGGATAGAGAGAAAATAACTTCGTTTACATTCTAAAATAGCATGAAGACGCGGCGCCAGCAATTTTGAATATCCCTTCACTAAGTTTGTTGAATTACGTATGTGTGGACGTGAAATTGTAATTTTCCTTTTTGTTTCTGTAAAAAGTTGCCGTCTAGATTTTTTTTTTACTGTTGCAATTCATGTTTTATTAATCATTTTAAGTACTTACGATGATGATGTAAGAAGTACAGTCGCCAGCACATCAAGTTTTCACAAACTGTAAAATTTTCTCGATAGATTTTGAACTTAACAATCAACGACTAAGGTTGAAAATCATTTGGAGAAATTTGACAGTTTGGTATAACTTGATACGCAGGCACAAAAAATATCGTTAGGGTAACGATATTTTTTGTAAGCTTTTATCGGTCTCATCTCGAAAGGAAGTAATAAAGTTGCAAATCAAGAAAGACTACTGTTACATCTGGTTCAGTCGTGGTACATCACAAAGTAACAGATCCCTAGAGAATTGCGCGATGTAATACAAAAAAGAAAATCCTGTCCCATCCCTTTAACACTAAGATAAAAGATCAAAAGGGGGGGCCTTAGCGCCTTGGCGGTCTCAGCTCTCAGCGTTGCAGACAGTACTTATTAATGTACGGGATAAATCAAGTAATAAAGTTGTAAAAGAAGTTACAATCTGGTTCACTCATGGTGCATCACAAAGTAACAGATCCCTAGGGAATTGCGCGATGTAACACAAAAAGAAAGTCCTGTCCTGCTCTTAAAGCAAGAATGCAAGAACAAAGGGTAGAAAGACCTTAGCCCCTTAGTTACAGAAGAGAGATCAAAAGGTTGTTTCAGTTTAGAATGTGAAACAAGGGTCAAAACCGGTCAGGTATTTTTGACGAATAACGACTTGGGTATCAGAATTCTAAAAGACTACTTAGTATTGCTATGATGATACTTTTATATAAATAAGTACTTATAAACTACATAAGTGAGATGAAAAAGTTGTTTCTGTTGAGGTGGAACGAGGGTCAAAACCCGTCAGGGTCTATTATATTTTTGACGAATACCGACTTGGGTTTCAGAATTCTAAAAGACTACAAGCATTGCTATAATGTTACTTTCATATATTAAGTAAGTACTTATAAACTACATAAGTGAGATGTAAATGTTGTTTCTGTTGTGGATGCAAAACGAGGGTCAAAACCAGTCTGGGTCTATTATGTTTTTGACAAATAACGAATTGGGTATCAGAATTCTAAAGCAATGCTATAATTATACTTTCATAGAGGTACTTATAAACTTATTAATGTTTCATGAAAATGTTTTCAAATTAGATATTAAAATTGATTATCTAAAAATGTACTTCATAGAGATATAGATATGTTTGTATCTTCGCAGTCTCCTTTATCGGATAAAGCCAGCCTACGACCTATATGACCATTTCGAAGCCGGTCGTCGCTTTGACGACGCCAATACTTGCCTAGAAGAAATAATATTTTTTTATTTTCATGTAATGTTTAATTTCGGTATAAAAGCTCACAGTATGCCTGTACAGATCGATGCTATTGTTGTTTGATTAATAAATGATTTGACATTAAAAAAAAACATTATTATGGTTGAAAACCGGATTGTTGGATTCCAATAATAAACACACAGTGTAATACATTCTGTGTTCCTAGACTATTTAATTAAAAAAGGCAAGAAAATGTCTTGCGTTTTATTTAAATGTAGGGAATGTACAAACATAATAAAAGATGTCTGATGCATGTGCTTTATATTATGAACGTTTAAAGTCGCTACTGTATTGCGGCTCACGGACACGCTAAGCTATTTATGTCAAGAATCGCTCACCAGCATCACACAATGGCGCTTCGCACAGTTGCATGGTCTACTGCCGTGAGTCACACGACATTTACCGACTTTTTGTAGAATAATATGCTGGCATCGAACAGCAGCTGCAAATATTTTGTTTGTGCCACCACCCTCGAGGGCAGTCGTAACCAAGATCGACCTCGACCCCAACAACCCCTCTGTTCAAAAACTTAACCTTATGAAAGCCAGAGCATAGAGCACGCGCGTGCCCTCCACACCAAGCTACAAATTTATTTCTTCTTGTTATCATGAATCTCCCAATATCCGTTTCTTTTAATTTGTTTCATGTCATTAAATACGTACGAGAGCTTCAATTTTTAAGATATCTATATAAACACACACAAAAGTAATGAAATTATTATTGATTTCGTGTTAGTGTACTTGCATTGTATCATATGTGTGTCGTTGGCGTACAGGGCATGCGCTTGCTTGTCACGTTTAATGTGACAATGGCGTTCAAAAGGTTAAAATGGAATAATGTTCAAAAACTGCCATATGATCCCAGAAAAATTGGATTACAAAAATTTGCAGTACAAGTTTGTGTAAATGACCGGTCATTGACAGCTGCCTGGCCTCCTGCCAGGTGTAGCTCTATAATAACTTTTGCTACAGAGAGGTATACGGTTGTACTTTGCTTAACCCCAATATCTGGGCATACTTTGTGCTGTAGCATGTACACACCCTAAGCCGCAGTCGAGCAGCGACTCAACATTCCATTAAGTAATGTGTTTCCCTTCCAATAACAGTGATATCATATTACTTGTACATTCATAAAAAATTGAGAAATCAATAGATACATTTTGGCCATCAACATTGAACACATCAGTAATTATGTGATGTACTCTACAAAAGCTGTTTAGTACAATCTTATATAAAGTAAACAAGTATTAATGAAAGCGGCAATGCAGTTAAAAATTATGGGATTTTTTTCGCTTTGCTTCTCATACAAAATGCCACAAAAAATCTAACATAAGTCTGGCCATTATTGTGATAAGCTATGAATCACACTAAATCAATGGCAAAGTGAATAATATATATCAATATTACACAGTTGATTTACAATTTGATTGAAAGACCTAGAATTATAGTGTATGATGGCTGACATTGATATTCATTTATATTGCTACAAGGCCATTTTGGTGTGTCAGTAGAACCTAATAATTTCATTTCAAGTAATTTTGCACAAAGCATAAACAGCCTATAAAGTTTCCACGGCTGGGATTCAGGCCCTTCTCTTGGTGAGAGGGAGTGGACCATTATCGATCACCCAGGCTAAGTGCGGGTTGGTAGATGTCACATGTCTTTGAATTTTTAGTTCTAGAACATGCCATTTAACGTTTTGAGACTGTTGTTCCTACCACTGCTATTCTATTTCACAAACCAATCGCACATATATTTACATCATTATCTATGTCATTTTAGCCCTAAAAGATCCTAGTTTAGCTTTATAGTAAGTTTACACAAATGTATGTGCTTGTATAATTCAAATTGGAAGGCATAAATGAACAAATGAAATGAGATACACACCTCGTATCCACCAGCCGCATGATGTTGCATCGCTCAGCGCATGCTGCTGACATGATTGTTGTCTGAGCACCAGAGTCGATAAATGCCTTCACTGGAAAACTAAAACAAACGCAACAGTGCGCATAAATTACTCTCATCATTCATATAATTGATTTGAAGAAACACTAGACATAAGCAAGTTAAAAACACAGCATAACAGAAGAATTACTAAAGTAGGTTTGCATGCAGTAAGTAAGTTTTCCTATTCACTACTTGTTTTTATAACAGTCTACAATTTACTTACTCATAACTCTGATATGACCACAAATAAAAACTAGTGTATAAATAAACCTTACCCATTCACATGGCAATTTATGTACAGCATCACCACAGTGCCAAATGTTTCAGGGTTGTACTCCATGGCTGCCTCCATGTTGGCTTCTATGTTCTTCTGGCGAATCTCCTCAGCAATCATACGCTGCGCTTCTGTATCAAATGGATCTGAATTCATCATCCTGAAATAAGTCTAGCTTTAAGTCATGTCTCCCTATTTGCACCTATCCATTAAACCAATCTGTAATGTTTTTCACCTTATACGTTGTTGCTGACGTTCCGTTCTAGCTAAGATTTGTTCGCGAAGCACAGAAGCAAATGTATCTATGAAACAAGATTCAAATATTCAACATTAAGTTATTGTTACAGTTAATATTATTGGTTAAAAATCAATTATCAATAATTCCTTGTTCATTATTAAGAGTAACAACTTTTATTATTAAAGTTAGAGTTCTCAATATTAACTGTTAATATTATTCCAACCACCATTATTACTAATTATTTCTGCACATCCTTTATAAATTCAATAGCTGAGAAAAGTTGTACCTCAGAGACTAAGTTTTCCTGTTTAATTTGGTTTTAGTGCTCTGCTCTTTTATCCTTATCTGCCTAAACATAATTTTGCACTGCTTTCTCAAAATCACTTTAGTTTTGCTATTAGTAGGTATCACAGATAAATTTGTTTTTATTGACTGATAAAAACCTTGAATTTATTCTAGACTTATTTCAGAGATTATCCTAAGAAAGCAATAGACAGTGTAAGTGTAAAAACAAATGATTTTAATACACTTTGCAGGAAATATACCCCTTTGCAAACATAGAATATAAGCTAAAATAGTATCTTACAAGAACAACCAAATCAGCATTTTGCAGATAACCTACTGCAGATAAGAAACTTATGCATATGAAATTAGGAACATGCACTGAAACTAACTTTTGTTATAAAATAGGTACAAGTAACAGATAGTAGCTTTCATTGTTTTCTTAAAATAAGCATGTACATACCTAAGTTTCCACTGAGAAGTGCATCAGCTAATCTTGGGTTATTTTGCTTTAGAAGTGCAAGTTGATCCGGATTAGCCAAGAACATTTCCCTGATGATACGTGGGTCCTCTTCAACGGGTGGGTTCCTAGCTGCCATTGAAGTGCTTGCACTGGCTGGTGGGACTCTGATGCCGCTGAAGTCTAAACTGGCTAAGCCAGTTGGCAAAGCTGCAAGGATGATGAGTTTTTTAATTTATTTACAAAAAAGTAACTCAACCTCTAAATATAAAAAATATTTATTGACATTAATTGTCACAGTTTTTTTTTAAATGACAATTACATTAGCTCTCTTTGTTTGTATCTTGGCTGCCAGTAGTAAATTTGACGAAAATACACTCTTGTCATCAATGACAATAGGCATGACACTGCAAATTTTTAATGCACAGTGAAATGAAGTAAATTGTGTTATCAACATAACATGTACCTTGACTGGAATCAGTTTGGTTGAGGTTGGAGGCTGACTGCATCATGTGGAGAAGCACGATGACGTCCCCGTCGTGAACACCGTGCTCTTTTAAGGATTTCTTATCATCCAAAAGCGGCTTTCCATTGTAATTGAGGATGATATCTTTCGCAGGGAACCCGGATTCGATTTCACAAAATGCTTTAAAATTTTCCAACTCCAAATCTTCGGATACGTCCAAGACGAAGATTTCATCGTTCAGAGTTGTAATTGTGACTCTCATTGTGAAATTTGGGTGATGCGGTTACTGTGAATGAACTGTGTTCAGTGAGGTAAATACGTGTTGTTTAATTTAAACTCTGGGGATGACTGGCCAAAACATTTTAAATCTTGTATACGCCCCTTGAATACACTCGTTTTGTATACACTAACACAAGCACAACTATCTAGTATTATTGGAAATGTTCCCTGCGATAAAAAAATTTCAAATTACAAAAGTAAGCTACCTAATCACAAAGGTGGACTCGGTTGCGGCTAGGGTTGTGATTCGCTGGCTTCATCACTCGTCTCCCTACGTTTTGAGCTTGGTTAACGGTATTTTTATTGTTTCGCCCATGGTCTTACAAAATATTTTTGTCATTTAGATATATTTTCGTAGTATAATATCTTGGGCATTTGACACATCATTATTTTTTAAATTATTTATTATAGATGTTATCGGTTTTGTGAATCGATTCCAATGTCAAACTGAAATGTCAGATTTTCGGTTTACTAAATCTGTGGCAGCTGGCAGTTGGGCAACAACACTATTAAAAAGGTAGTCGAAGAGAGAACTCGGTTGAAATCGGTGGAAACGTCTCCTTTGTAACATATATTTTCTTTTTACGTACGTAGCCGTGAGTGCGAAGTGTTGGCTTTGGTGGATATTTACATATTATAAAATCATGCGTTTGTTTTAGAAGCGGGGGTAATTCCTGATCCTTGAGTTCTAGATTTTTAATTTACAATGTGAAATCGACGACACATGACGTAGATTGGTGAGTGATTTTTTGTTACTATTTATTTTTCTTGTTAAAACAAAAATACTGGTTTTAATGGATTGTATTCTTGGTACATTATTTATATAAATTGTCATTGATTTTTTTCAACACCGATAGCTTGTTCACAAAACAAAGCAAAGCACTCTATGTTGAAGTAGAATCATGTTTTTGTTATTGAGTCATTTGGGGTATTATCTCACGTTTTCTTAATGGTTTTGTCTAAGGCTATGTATTATATGTATGGCATTTACTAGTGGCTGGTACGGTTACTAATGCTGGAAAATAGTAATAGTTCGAAGTATTATTTCAAAAATTCTGTAACTAACTGGTACTAATGATAATTTATAATAATGTAGGTAGGGAATATTATATTTTCATTTTTATTTTCTCGACAGTGAAAATAGTCTTATTCGAATTTCTCTAGTTTTGAAAATATTGATTGCTTACGTTTTTGTGGGAAAATTATTAGATTAATGGATTGATGGAATGATTCCACATCCAGAAGATTTTCTTCATTGTAACATCTTTGTAAGATTTATTTGCTTTAATTTTACAAAAGAAGTGTATTCACAATTATTGTAATGACGATTTTGGTGGGTATCTAGGTACATTTTGTTAGTCACATCCTAAAATGATGGATGTTTAATTAACAAAACATACTTTCAATACATTTACAGTTAGTTAAACTAGCACAACTTTAAGAGGCACTGGTAAGAAATAATTAAGCTTTGTTTGACTTTTGGTACAATCAAACTACACATCATTTTAATTTTCAAAAAAAATTATTTTAACTCTTATCTCAAAATCCTGCTTTGATTTAGCAAAGAGGTAAAACAGAAATCTTAAATATACATAATGTACTAGTAGTAAAAAAAAATAACGAGGTCATAGGGCATCAAAAAAATTGTTCCCATCGCTGTCAGTGGGAAAATATGCCCAAAAGGCTGGCAGCATTGCCAGGTTGGATGGCAATGCTGATTCTTTGATCTAAAAATTGACCGGACTTCTGGTCACGAGTAGAGTCTACCAGCCGCTGGTTGATATCCCAAAATACTTGATGCACTCGGACCCCACTGCGGTGTAACAATTACAACCCCAAACGGCTTGAAAATATAACTTCCAATAAGGTATATTATTATATATTTTCAGCAGCCTCCCGAGCACAGCCCCCGGGCTAGGAAGATGGGATGGCACAGGGTGTCGACACAGGTTGCATCCCGCATCCAGGGCTACCCAATTTCCAAGTCATTATAGTCATTCTGTCTGGTCTCTTACCATTTCTGTAGAAGTTGCTAAATCTGTTATTGACATTGTAGCACCTAATTTAGCTCTTATCTTTAATACTTAATTGTATCGACTGTGGGGAGTTTCCTGACCTAATGAAAAATAGTAAAGTAATACCTTTGTTTAAATCAGGTAGTACATCAGACCCCACTAACTATAAACCTATTTCAATACTACCTACCTTCAGTAAAATATTTGAGAAATTAATTCTAGAGCAATTACAAAGATTTTTTAACAAACATAAATTATTACACACCAAACAGTTCGGGTTTACAAGGGGTCGTTCAACTACCGATACCGGTGTTGAACTTTTAGGACATATTTACAATGCATGGGAAGATAAATGCGACGCCTTGGGGATTTTTTGTGATTTGTCTAAGGCATTCGATTGCGTTCTTCATGAAACATTAATCAGGAAACTCCGCCATTACGGGATCCGAAGCACCGCTCTGGATCTTCTTACTTCGTACTTGAGTAATAGAATTCAGAGCGTTGACGTTAATGGAAAAAGATCTCCCGGATCTATAGTAACAATGGGAGTCCCACAGGGCTCGATTCTTGGCCCTTTTTTGTTTCTTATTTATATTAACGATTTGCCTTACCTCATAAAAAATAGTCATGATATAGTGTTATTAGCAGATGACACTTCACTTTTGTTTAAACTTAAACGTCAGCAGCCGGCTACTGACGATGTAAATAGTGCGATCGCAACGGTAGTTCATTGGTTTAATGTTAATAACTTACTTCTTAATGAAAAAAAAACCAAATGTATTAAGTTTACGCTACCCCACGTTAGACAGGTGGAAACCAAAGTGTTGGTAAAGGGCGAAGAATTGAATCCTGAAGATACCACAGTATTCTTGGGCTTAACTTTGGATGCTAAGCTTCAGTGGGGGCCACATATAGATAAATTGACAAAAAAACTAAGCTCCGCAGCATACGCTGTTCAGTTAAAGTAAGAAAAATTCGTACTTTAACTGACACAGAGACAGCCCGCTTAGTGTACTTTAGCTATTTTCATAGTGTAATGTCGTACGGTATTCTATTGTGGGGAAATGCCGCCGATATTCAGACTATCTTTGTTTTGCAGAAAAGAGCTGTTCGAGCAATTTATAAATTAAGTCCGAGACACTCTCTGAGAGAAAAATTTAAAGAAATAAATGTAATGACTGTACCTTCACAGTTTATTTTTGAAAATCTTTTGTATGCCCATAAAAATATAAAATTGTTTAAAAAATATTGTGATATTCATGATAAGAATACTAGGAACAAACACAAATTTGTTGTACCCCCTACTTGGCTCAAAAAAATAGGAGGCTCGTTCAGATGTCAATGTATACGCTTTTATAATAAACTTCCAAGCCACGTTCAAGATCTAAGCCTTAATAAATTCAAATCGTTCGTTAAACGCAAGTTGTGCCAGAATGCTTATTATACTGTCAAAGACTTTATTGAAGACAAAGGGGCTTGGGATTGAGCTGCTCCAATTGTTTACATTATTGAATATACTTTTTTTTTTTTTTAATATCCTAAACTAATTGATTAGCATTTGAGATTACTCTTGGAGCTGCTGAAGATTCACAAAAACTTTTTGCATTATATAACTTCTATCTCTTAGCATTGTATAATTGCATAGCACGTTTGTGAGTACTATGTACCTACTATAAGGCTACCATTTACTGAGTACGTCTTACATTGACTTGAATGTGCCCTGGCGGCTGAGAGCATGTCATGCTCCCTGTAATGTCTCACTGGTGGTGGCGGTATTTTGGACCATTTAGCTCCCATCAAAATGGTTGAGCTGAATGGTGCTAATCCATGCGTCATGTTCATGGGCGGGCACCGTCAGTAGGGGCTGGTCACCTCTTAGCTGCCACGGCTGTTTTAATATTTAAATTAATTTTGAATTGTTTTTTTTAAATCTTGTAATTATGGACGCTTTTATTAAGTTCTGCATCGTTCTCACGTGTATATTTCAACATGAGTGATGTAACCCAGTTTTTGTAAACATATTTTGGTTTAAAAGAGTGTCCATGGAGTTTCTTGCCCGTTCTTCTCCATAGGTACCTACTGCTTTGGAATGGGCAACTAGCTTCATCTTTCTGACTGACCGACCCCTTGACAATTCAAAAGTGCCTGTAATTAGTTTATTTGAAATAAATGCTTTGAGTTTGAGTTTGATTGTCAAGTGCCGAGTGCAGAGATACACTGTTCAAATATTACAATTAATTCATTAAAATGGTAGATATAATATATTATATTCTAACACTAAAACTAAATGTGCAAGTATTTAAAACTAACTAATATGGCATCTAACAATTCCTCCGTATCGCTGTTGACTCAAACTCAAAGCATTTATTTTAAATAAACCATTTATGGGCACTTTTGAATTGTCAAGGGGTCAGTCAGAAAAAAAAAATGAAGCTAGTTGCCTATTCCAAAGCAGTACCTGTAGAGAAGAGCGGGCAAGAAACTCCACGGACACTCTTTTAAATCATATAGTTACAAAATATGGGTTACATCATTCATGTTAAAATTATACATGTGAGAACGATGCAGACCGTAAAAAGCGTCCGTAAGAAAAGATTTAAAAATAATTAATCAAAACACCCGTTCACGAACAGGACGCATGGTTTATCACTATTCAGCTCAACCATTTTCAAGAGAGCTAAAACACGCTCCACCATCAGCGAGACATTAGGGTGAGCATGACATGCTCTCAGCCGACAGGCCACATCACATTCAAGTCAATGTAAGACATACTCAGTAAATGGTATCTTTATAGTAGGTACTCACAAACGTGTTCTGCAATTATACAATACTAAGAGATTGAAGTTATACCAATGCAAGACGTGCTGTCACTGAGGCTTTGGATGCTTGACAGTCCGCTTGCCCGAATTCAAATACACCCGACAATCCATCTTCCCAGAAGCGGCGGGACGAGCTGCTCTGCAGAGTAGTACTGAACAATTTACTTAATTACGTCTGCTACTACTGCAGAGTGGCTAAGTAATAACAGCCGCACGGATCGGTCCATCAGGTTAAGCTACGCTTGCCAGGGTTGGTCTGTGGATGGATAACCATCTTTAGATATCGAGACTCCTCCGTGCCTCGGAAAGCACGTTAGCCGTTGGTCCCGGCTGTCCTTCATGGATCTTTGACAGTCGTTACGGGTAGTCAGAAGCCCGAAAGTCTGGCAGCCAGTCTTACCAAGGGGTATCGTATTACCCATTTAGTGACTGGGTTGC
The DNA here is from genome assembly GCA_951799385.1 of Hyppa rectilinea. NCBI lineage: Eukaryota > Metazoa > Arthropoda > Insecta > Lepidoptera > Noctuidae > Hyppa > Hyppa rectilinea. Next base: position 5,702,107 of record OX637300.1, on the reverse strand, counting down.
GGAAGTCAAATAGGCAGTCGCTCCATGTAAAATACTGGTATTCAGCTGCATCCGGTTAGGCTGGAAGCCGACCCTAATATAGTTGACAAAAGGCTAGGCAGATTGATTGATTTTGTCTGCTACTACTGCGGAGTGTGAGCGTGTGGGAGTCGGGTCTTAAACCTCATGCACGTGTGGAGTCCACCAAAGTGGAGTCGTAGAACAAAGTTCCTTAGTTCTACGACTCCACTTTCCGCATCGCTGTTTTCCTGAGACTAGGAGCTCCTAGTTGTTCTCCCCATCGCTGTCACCGTGGCGAAATCGTCAACAGCCTCGGACACCACGGCCAGTCCTGCAGCCGAAGTGCGGGTCGCTTAGCGTGGCACGTGAATATTAATGACGTCATCCGTCGAGCTCTTGTCCCCGTCGGCGTTCCAGCAGTATTAGGACCAAATGTCTTGTCACGCGACGATGGCAAGAGACCTGACGGCGGCATGCTTGTTTAAAGAAATCTCGAAACGACTAGTTGCCACTTCCCGTGACCCAAGGGCTGGCTTGTACCTTGACCAGAGGCTTAGCATTGCCATACAACATGGCAATGCCGCCTGTCTCTTGGATACATTACCAGTAGACGGAGATGCGGAGAAATCGTATAGTTAAACATTATACTTTTTGAAGTCTCAATTCACCCCTGCATCCTATTAATCACATTACATGGTAAACCTTATTATCCGTTAAATAGGCAGGTGCACATTTTCGTATTCGGTCTTGCAATATATTATGTCCCATACTTTTCTTCTTAGGATGTTGATAGCATCTAAATAGTCAGCCCAGAATCGACTGAATTATATGGTTTAAAGATATTTATTTATTTACATTACATTATACAAAAAGACAAAGTGACTTAAGAACAATGCTTAACATAACAATCTATACTAATATTATAAAGCTGAAGAGTTTGTTTGTTTTTAAACGAGCTAATCTCAGGAACGTTTGAACGGTTGTAATTAAAAAATATTTTTGTGTTGGACTGTCCATGTATCGAGGAAAATTATAGGCTATATAACATCACGCTACGATAGGAGACGCCAGAGCGGAGCATAAATAAAAATATTGCAAAAACGGGAAAAAATATTCCTGTTTGCAAATATCATGTATGATAGAAATGTTCCTCTTTAAAAGTTCAAAAAAAATTCTGCGACAGGCATATAACATTTTTTTTATAAGGTAATCAAATTTGTTCGAAATTAATGCAAGGTTTGCGAAGGAGTTTTATCAACATAATATTAATCCTTATCCAGATAAATATGATATTAGGGGTTAAAGTATGAAATTGCCGATTGTACTGAAAAATTGAAACTCGTTTTTTATTTTAAATACCATTATTATCTATACTATACATTGCTCCCATTTAATAGGTCTCGGAACTCTCGTGATCTAGATTCGACAAACTGTGTGAAAGCATTTTGTACTGCCTCCTGAGAAGAAAACTTTTTATCACGTAGAAAATTGTCCAAATCTCTAAAAAAATGGTAGTCCGTTGGAGCAAGGTCTGGCGAATACGGAGGGTGACGAATGGTTTCTAATTGCAGTTCCTGTAGAGTTAAGACGGTTGCTCGTGATCGTGATGTATGAGGTCTCGCGTTATCATGGATCATTAATGGTGAAGATGCATTCATGAGTCGCGGCTGTTTCACTGCTAGCTTTGCTATCATTGTTCGGAGTTCGGCACGGTAGACACCTGCCGTTATTGCTTGACCAGATCGGAGAAAGCTATAGTGCATAACACCATGCTGAGACCACCAAACAGTTACCATTACCTTTTTATTGATAAGCTTTGCTTTAGGACACTGTTGCGGCGTTTGACACGGTTTTTTACTATTATCGTAAAGAATCCACTTTTCAACACGACACATTTCGATCCAATATTCCTTCATTTCTGTATTGATTCAACAAGGCAACACAAGTTTCAACACGTGTTTCTTTCCGCAGATCAGTCAAATCATGAGGCACCCATTTCTCATATTTTTTTATTTTATTGATTTGACGCAAATTAGTCAATATTGTTGGTAAGGTAACGTTAAACCATGCCGCTAATTCCTGGGTAGTTTGGCTCGGATCGGCTTCCACCATCTCTTTCAATTCATTGTTATTCACCTGTGTGGACGGTCTTCCACGTGGTTCGTTCTTCAAATCAAAGTTTCCATCACGAAAGCGTTTAAACCAAAATAGCACGGTGCGTTCATAAGCAGTCCCCTCTCCAAACGCAACATTCATATTGCGAGCTGTTTTTGCCGCGTTAGTTCCGCGTCGGAACTCGTATTCGAAAATAACTCGAATTTTCGATTATCCACCTTTCTTGTATAGAGTGAATAAAAAAAAAAGGAAATTCTATAATACATTTTTAAAAGAAAATCTTCATAGGTACCATGTGAAAAAAGTTTCACTAAAATATCTCAAACCATGAAGGTTCTATGTCAATTCGAAGTACCTAATACAATAAAACGGCAATTTCATACTTTAACCTTTTTTCACAAGTCTAACTATTAATCTCAAGTATTAAAAATTATTAGTTTCTAATGCGATGTCTATCATAATCGCTGTGAAAATTAAAGATTTAAAAAACAACTTATTTTGTCTATAGGTACAACATACAAATGTACCTATGGACTGCACGAATGTACTTGTGGACGGAAATGTACCTCTGGACAATCAATAAACATTATTACAAAAATATTTTAAATTAACATCAATAAACTTTTAAAAAACTATAAAAACCTTTAACTAAATAGGAACTAGCAGTCTAATGCAGATTTTTGGAATTATAACAATATCCACTATATAAATCTTTGGCAGAATCTGTACTATCATCAGAGTCATCATCTAATTTGTAACACCTCAGACAAACAAAGTTACACTCATCATCAGAGTCGTAATTATCCTTGTGAGATTTTGGTACACATTTTTGATGATACCGTCCTTCACATAGTGAACAGGTAAGCATCTTTTTCTTATCTTCTTATGAACTGTTAATATTTCGGTCTCATCAACATTATATAATATGGAATCAGGTGGAAAGCTATGCTTTTCCAAAACTTTTTCGAGATTATCATAGAAATTGGAAACATTTGTTCTGTTAAAACTCGTAGCTCTCGCCAAACTGGTTGCCTCAGGTTTTCGTAGCGAAAGCTCTGGAAAACCCTGTCGATAACATCGAGACCATCCTATGCCAGCAGTTTTATTTTGATGCCAGTTTTCAGGAGTATTTTTTTTATTTTTTGCTACAGAAAACTGGTAAGCAAGATCTCGGACTTGTTTAGAATCTAAACCCATATGCATGTACGCTGTTTTTTTTAAGTATTCCCGTAACTGAATCTCTTCATGCTCTTCAAATACCTTCTTTACGTCATTCTTCAATAGTTCTATTGATTTATCACTAAGATCATTGTTTTTATTAAGTTGAAAATATTTGAAAATTGTAGACTTAGGTATTTTGTATTTTTCAGCGACCTTACGAACTGAGCATCCACTTTTGACTTCTTTAAGAGCCTCCGATAGAGTGTCTGGACATATTTTATCTCGTTTCACTCCGGTTTTACTATGTGGCACTGAAAAAATACAAAATTATTGTAACATCTTTTATGTATCTAAATTATGTCCACAGGTACAACCGAATATATGTACCTATGGACAGTCCATAGGTACATCCGATACCCCGTCCACAGGTACAAATATTAATATATGACCGTTAAATATTTGAATCTTTTCAAAGAATATCAATAGGATCGCGAAACGGTACTTAAAGCACCTACATTCTCACTTCTAGGTTGAGTTATCTAACTGAAAAATACCTTGAAAATTAACATAAAAACTTACTTTTTGTAGCAAAAATCTTCAACACACAGCACACCACAACGAACTTAGACCAGACAGCTCAATGAAAGTTAGTCAGTGGTGCCATTCGTTAAAAATAGTTTACGGATACGTTCAAGCTTTGAATATAGGTCTTTTATTCATTGAAATATTGTTAGTATCCATAGGTAAAGCCGTCCATAGGTACAACACTTGACCCTACTATTTAAAAATGTTATTGCTTTTCGAAGTATTCTCCGCGAAATTTGACACATTTTTCCATACGATGGAACCAATCATTGAAACAACCATTCCATTCGGAAGTTGGGGTCTCCAAAATGGCCGTTTTGTAGGCGTCCACAGCTTCTTCAGGTGATGAAAATCTCTGACCACGCAATTTATTCTTTATTTTAGGGAAAGTATAGAAATCATTAGGGCTTAGGTCGGGGCTGTTGCTCTAAAAACTCTTTTGTTCTGTGCGCGGTGTGAGAACTCGCATTGTCGTGATGGACGATGATGCGGCGGTTGCAGTTCTCTTTACGGAGTTCAGAAACGATCTGTGGCAAATAAATTCTAGCATAACATTCTGCATTAACCGTTCTTTGTCCCTCAAGAGGAATAGTCGCAACATGGCCGGTTTTGGTGACAAACGTGGCCACCATTTTTTTTGCAACACTCCGTGAACGAACAATTTTTGTTGGCTTTAACTCATTTTCGAACACCCAAACTCGTGACTGGTTTTTTGTTTCGGGTTCGTACGCGTATATCCAGGATTCGTCACCTGATACGATGTTGTATACAGCATTTGAGGATCCTGCGTGGAATCTTTCGAGAGTTCCACCAAGTAACGCGAGCCGCTTTTTGCTCTTCACAGAGCGAATGCGGTATCCATCGGGAAAACAACTTTTTTACACCTAATTGTTTATGCAAGATTATTTGTATTTGACTCATGCCAATGTCTAAAGTTGCCTGAATTTCGCGGTATGTCACATGTCGATCTTCCTCAATCAGCTTACGCACAGCATCAACGTTTTCTTGGGTGACTGCAGTTTTTGGACGACCTTGACGGGGATCATCACTGAGCTTGACACGTCCACGTTGAAATTCAGCAAACCAGCGATAAATTGTGGTTTTGGATGGGGTTTCATCACCAAATGCAGAAATCATCCGGTCAACACACTGTTTTTGTGTTAAACCACTTCGAAAGTCATAATAAATCATCGCTCTTGAATTTTCTCGAGTCAATTCCATTTTCTCAACGAATAAACAAGTTTGACAAAACCTTGTGACAAGACCGAGAATCTTTTTTAAATAAATAAATGGTATTCGATTTTTAAAACCAAGGAGTTTTCAATTAAAAAGTTTTTAATATGACAGGAACAATGGAAATACTTTAGTGCAGCCCTCGTACTAATAAAGTTTTCACATACTAGACATTTTAAACATTTTGAGTTTATATTATAATAGTATTGTGTTTTAAATAAAGTCTATCCATCAGGTGTGGTGAGGTCAAAAGCAGGTACATTCCACAATAAAAATAAATATTTTGATCCTAGAATACACAATACCGCGTTCACTTAAACCGTTTGTTTGTGCATAACTACTACTCACTCTACATTATTGACATAAATCTTTAAGTTTTTTTTCTTGCTGGTTGAATCTTAGAATAGATACAGCACTACTATGTTCTATGTAAGAGGGTTTGGTCTCCGCACTTGTCCTTCAGGTGGACCATTGTATATGGCAGCCCACCTCCTTCCAGCATTTGATTAGTTACAACAATGCTTCAATCTGCCTAGCCTCTTCCAACTGAAAGTCTGTTGGATTGCCTTCATCCTATCCGTAATCAGAAACAGTGAAATGTGAGTCTGACCTCCATAACCCCGTTATACAATATTGTAAAGAAAACCCTGTTGTTCCTTCTACCTACGTAGTCATTCTTAAAAAACTGTTCATAAAAATAATTAAAATAAATATTTAATTATTAATATTTGTAATATTTAACTGATCTCTGCATGAAGCGATGACGCGCAACTAGTAATAGGTAAAACATTCCCGCAACTCTCTTTGATCGGCCACTGCGCGGGCCACTGCCGCCTGTTATTCTACACAAGTTCGCGACCTTATCAGCTGTCTTTTTGGTAGAGTCTGCGTGTTTCTGCATAATTGCAGTCACATTTCCCAAGGCTCATGACAACATGTTAAAATATTCTACGTTAGAATAAGACATGGTCAACGTTTACGTTAACAAATCACAAGTCCCTCACTACGTAGGTCAACAATAACATCCCTTCGGAAGTAGCTGCGCGGGAGACTTAGGAAATGCGCAGGGCGGCGGTAAAGGGGTGTAAGGAGTCACGTGGTACCGAACGGGCACGTGCGCCGGCCGCGGTAGGCTTTCACGTCGGGGTCACCAATTGTCGGGTTCGTTAGGATGGTGGAAAATAAAATCACGTTTCTCAGGGAACCATTTCTTCCAACTGAAAGTTGACATTCATTTTATTTGACACTGATTTTCAAAATTTTACCAGCCAGTGTTCCGTGTGCCGCTCCACGGGCACGTCGTGCGAACTCTTTTGACTCCCATAACCGGATCAGATACTCTAAACATTTTTTTTTGTATCTTTCCATTTTAATAGTTATTTGATTTTAACCTCTCTACTAGCCAATATTCATTTTTTTTAATTATAATTTCACCAATGTTGTGCTTGTAGGTAAATGTATGCGTTCCTAAAAGGAACAACAGGGTTTTTGTATACATACATATTGTATAGGGTGTCTCAGTAAGAGTGCACTTTTTCATCTATCTATATATATAAAAGAAAGACGGGTTTGTTCCCTTCGTTATAACTCGAGATCTGCTGGACCAATTTTCATGGTTTTTGTTTCGTTGGATTTGTCTCCGCCCTGAATAGCAGAATACATTTTTTTTTTTTTAATTTATTTTTAGGTAGGCTAGGTAGGTAAGTAGGGTAGGTAGGTAGGTAGGTAGGGTAGGTAGGTAGGTAGGTAGGGTAGGTAGGTAGGTAGGGTAGGTAGGTAGGTAGGGTAGGTAGGTAGGTAGGGTAGGTAGGGTGGGTAGGTAGGGTAGGTAGGTAGGTAGGGTAGGTAGGTAGGTAGGTAGGGTAGGTAGGTAGGGTAGGGTAGGTAGGGTGGGTAGGTAGGGTAGGTAGGTAGGGTAGGTAGGTAGGTAGGGTAGGTAGGTAGGGTAGGGTAGGTAGGGTGGGTTGGTAGGGTAGGTAGCTAGGTAGATAGGGTAGGTAGGCAGGTAGGTAGGTAGGGTAGGTAGGCAGGTAGGTAGGGTAGGTATCACAGTAAAGACAGGACAACGTCTGTCGGGTCAGCTAGTTTTAAAATAAAAACAAGTATTTTATGACAGAGTTATGATATTTTTATTGTATTGTAAAGAAGACATGTTCCGATTAAGTATGGAATAAAATATCCGGCAAACCCCCACGGCCCCGATGACCATTACTCTTTTCATGAAATTTTCCATGACTTTTGCACAGAGATGTGGCTGTATCTCACCGATGACGCGTTGGATTTCCGATTTGAGCTAAGGAATTGTTTCGGGTTTATTCGCATAAGCCCGAGATTTCACAAAACCCCAAAGAATAAAATCGCAATGCGTTCAATCGCACGATCTTGGTGGAAAATGACTTTTTTCGAAAAATTGGCATCGACCTCACGCTCCATTACCCATTGAACGAATTGCCGGCGCTTGCCATGGTCTGCTGGTTTGAGCTCCTGAGTTAACTGAATCTTGTACGCATGATGGTCTTTAGTCAAAATTTTCTGCGTAGTGCTTGGTGAAATTTGAAGTTGTTGAGAACGATGTCGAATTGATGTTTTCGACTTTTCGGCGACACTCTCGTTTACAGCAGCAATGTTTTCAAGAGACTGACCGGTACGTTGACGCAAAGAATTCTTATTATCCATAATTGACCCAGTTTCTTCAAATTTTTTGACCACTCTTCACTGAATGGTTGACACATTAGGTGCACTTTCTCGGCTGATTTTTGTAATGAGTTTTCACAATTGTTGTTGTATTTGTCACGTTGTTCTTTCGAAAAGCGCTCCATTTTTAATAATCCGAATAAACAGAGGTGACAGCTGTAAAATTTCAGAGTGGCCACTTGCATGAAAAAAAAACCTTTATTATGAAGGTAGGCTAAATCATTTTTTTTTTTGCTTAGCTTTCTTTAATTAACTACCCAGCGCGACAGCGCAGACGAGGTTTTTATTATTTTTAATAGTAATAATATCTTTATTTTGCATAAAATATGGTACAGTCTTTGTAGTTGCAATCAGGTTTTTGAGATTATCACATTTTTTAATAACGGTTTAAATCAAATTCTTTGAAGGTATATTTATTATTATAATATTATTATACTTAGCTGTTCTATTAGCAGCAAATTACGAACTATTTCCCAAACTGAACCACTGCCAAAAGATATGGGATCTGGTTAGCATCTCCTCTATTTTCAATACTATTTACTTCGATTTCGACTCTATGTAAAACAAACAGTGGTTTAAGAATCGGAACTATTTCGTTAAGTACAAGAATGCAATCCGTTGATGTATACCAGTCTCAAGAGATTTTCTGAAGTATGTCTTTTTTTTGAGTGTGGGAAATCATCAAATGAGTCCTCCCGCTCTGGGTGGAGCGGAAGAGAGTGTCAGACTTTTACTGTCTAAAACCCATCCATATCCCTTCCTTAGCCCTTTATGTGCCGGGGTAGCGGTAACCCTTTCGGATAATTCCGCTTAACTGAAGTATGCCTGGTATTGCTATTTTACTGTAAACTTTTAACTCACAAATGGCACTGAAATTGAAAACAAACTTACAAGTAGTTTTGTCTCAACAATACACCTTTAAGTGACAGAGTCAGCATGATATTAAGCGGAGCTATTGTGTATTCGGCGATGAAACTAATAATACTATTTTTCTTACAGAACTTCACTTACTCCAGTCAATTATAATTGTTTAACAACCAGCGATTTAACATGTCATCAGTGGGTCAACTAGTCCCTCAGGTGACAAGAAGCCCCCCAAACATGACGGTGAAATTTAACGGTCCTCATGTCGAGGGGTCTTTCTGTACGTCAATAGATTACAACTATGACCCTGTAATAAGCGTCATTTGCGCTATGTACATAGCATTCGGCATAGTTTACACATTGTTTGGTAAGTGATGCAACCACGATATAACCATAGACAGATGTCACAATCTGATTTTCTCTTATGGAATGAAATTGCGGAAAAAAACGGACAGAAACTAAGACAATTCATCAAGCAAGAGCGAAGTTCATCTGGCATTACAAAAAACAAAGGCCTGAAGTTATGAGCCACTTTAAAACGAAGCTTTTATTTAAATAAGGTTTAAAAACGGTTTATGTATCTTAATTAATCTAATCAAATACCTAGCTCTAACTACACCGAAACACGATATTTAAATCATTAACTTTCGCACTTTCGCGATGTTATAATCTAATCTGTTATTTAATATCACGTGGTTATTCAAATACATGTTATGCCATTATTTGCATGTTAAATTTGTTAAATCAGATCCCCACCGAAACTTGTATGGTTTGATTATTAAATATATAACAAAATACTAAGAATCCAACTAATATAGTTATTTTAAAAAGTCCAGTTGCGAACACATAAATTAAATCATTTTGACCTTAAACTTGTAGAATTAATTATAAAACAGACAGAAATACTTTAAGACGCGATCAAACTTGATTTGACTTTAAGAATTTCCATAATGTATTTATGCACATTAATTTTTTTGCTGTATAAGCAGGTATGAATTAAACAAAAGATTTTAAATGCTTAGGTTATTGATAAGCATAGTCGTCCTCGCAATAGCTTTATCACCCTAAGGTGGAATTGACACTTGTCCGTCAAAAATCGACTAGGTTAAAATAGAATAGGAAACCCTTTATTATACAGGGTGAAATTGAATTAAAATTCAGTTTGGAAGTTCTAGCCAAAAGTGGTAAATAAGTTACGAGGTCGACTATATTTAAAAAAAAAAAATAACATCTGCGTTAAAAAAAATGGTATTACAAAAAATACCTAAAATGTACTTAATATTGATATTCTAATTTACAACAATAATAAAAAGCACCGTTTTTGTCTGTTATGCACACAGTTACGTTCTAAAAAGATCACAACATAAAGTAGAATCCCGCAAACGTTAGCGTACGCGCCGATAACTGCTATCCCATTGTTATTTATGAGATGAATCTGCGGAAAATCTGACCGCTTAAATTGTATCATATGCAATCTTTTGTTTGTGAAACATACAATGTTCTTAAAAAAAAAAACATTAAAAAATTTGCTAATAACGACATAACAAATTATTAATTTGTTCAAATCTATGAAACAAGATAAATTATTTGTTAAATACTATGTGAATAAAAGTACTTTAGAGAAAGAACATTAGTAACTGTAAAAATAATATAAGAAGAAGAATAATATAGTATTCAGAAGAATCAACAATGACAACACTCGTATAGAGAACAAAGACTTCATTTTAAATTCTTTTCATCCCGTAAGAGAAAAAAGCAGCTTGGACAGTTATTGCTGAAATGAAGTAAAATATTTTTGTAGATGTAGTCCGTGAATTAATCAGGACATTTATTTCAGGGTATCGATGTTTCAAAGCCAGCATGTTCCTCACGGGTTTCACGTTCGGCTCCGCCATTGTCTATCTGATTTGCCTCCAGGAATATCTGATGCCTCCGTACGGCAACGTTGGTAAGTCCTTCATAATTTACCTGACCAACCAGACAGGCTTTATTTGAATGACATCGTGTTTTTAGTAAAAAAGAGGAAGTCCGAAAGTGACACCGGGTGACTGAAAAGTTGTGTGGAAATCGGTTGTCATGGTACGGGCATGTTATGCGGAGGAATGAGGAAAATGTTGTCAGGAAAGTTGTGAGCATGAATGTGGATGGCTGTACAAGTAGAGGGAGACCAAAGAAACGATGGATGGATTGTGTGAAAGATGATATGGCTAGGAAGGGAGTGACTACCGAGATGACGACTAATAGAGAAGTATGAACCCAAATAAATTGGGATAAGGGCAGGAGAATGATAATCGTGTTTTTAGTTTTAGTGTGAGAGAGAAAGCCATTCATGACCCATAGCAGCATCCCTTTTTCTGACACCCCGATGAGGTTAATAACTTCATAATACGGTCCCAGACATGCATCAGTATATACATCCGTGTATGTATGTAGTAATTATCTTGTCTACAAACATTCAAACCTTTTTGACGCAGCCGCGAGGCACTCTGTTTTGTTATTTTCACCTGTTATTTTGTTACTTTGTGTTTCACGTACTGTGTCCAAATACATTTTATTATTTCATCCTTTCTTTCTTTTAAAGAAAACTCCTTGTGTAAAATATTCATAATTTCCAGGCTAAGTTTCCAGTATCTAATCATTTATTTACTGGTTTTGTATCGTACTAAGCGTGTCTGGCGCTGCATTCACGTCGGACCGTATTAGGTACTTATGTCTTTACATAACTACTTAACTACCGTTTTAGGTGCATTGCACTAAAAAGAGGGTTTTCTATTTTTATAAAAATCAATACACTTTGCTTAAGGTTGATGTTCCAGGGTAGCCCGCGAAATTCAAATTTTCTTAAGTTTTTTTGCAATTTGCAGGCCAGTGATAGGTTGTATGTTGATGAACATTTGATTCGCGGCTGTAAGACGTATGTAGTTACAGAATTATAATCATCAAAATCATTAATACAACCCTCCGAGCTCATAAAGGTTCCGGAATGACTTTGACCTTGTAAAAAGTCATTTTTACACCGGGCTGGTTGGAGCATTCACCTTAACGTAAAATTTGTTGGTGTCGCTTGGATTCTACATCTGGTAATGAAATGGTTTTCTTAATTTGTTTGTTTGTAGGTGTGGCTTTATGTGCCGGGCTTTTGTTCGGTCTCATCACTATGCTGATCCAGTACGTAGGGCTGTTCATGACGGGCTTCCACACCGGCGTGCTGCTTGCTATCGGCGGTCTGGCCATCTACGACCATTTCCTGGAGGCCCGCCCGACCACGGTAAGTTTTTACATATGGTCGAACTTTAATGTTTATTCTACCATGCTTTGTGCGTGTTCATATCGTGGCCAGGCTTATGTAGGTCGCAATCGCGGAGAATACCAATTCGTCGGACGTAGTATCTGTTCGATTGACGGATAATATCGTTATTTCTTTCACCGTCGCGTCGTATGTAACATTTATTGCAAAATGATAAAACACTTCACCTTAACTGGAGTTACTCGTTTAGTAATGATATTTAAATATAGAATTCTGATAAAGATAGGTACTATTTGTTGTGGTAAAATGGAATTATTTATTTGTATTGAAATAAATTTACTTAACTTTATGATGAGTCTCAAGGAAGGATTTCTTTACTATTTTCGGAATGTTGGTTAGTCGTCGTACGTAGCGCGTCATCGAATTCATCGATTCCGTGTAAAATGATTCATTGTTATCTGGTGTCAGTACGTGCGAACTCGGCCGAACATTGACTGACATACATTTTGTTGTATAAAGCATTTAAATCCAAACAAATTAGTCAGTCATAAAGCCAGCCTATTCACCTCACCTATATCCTCACGGTGAGATTTTTACAGAACTACTACAGGATACCAGCCCTGAAACTTGCAATATTTGTTTTTAGGTCATGTATGTTACACACATCGTCGAATGTTACAAAATCGATCCTTCCAGAATTCCAATAACAGTAGATTGGAGTTTCTCAGTAGAATACCGACACTGGACTATAGGTTGCCAGCGAGCGACAATTAAAATAATATCCAATATCACAGTTCCCCGAAAGGAAAACAGAATATTTCTCCGCAATAACTGTTTATTATTTATATTTTTCCTACCTTGTAAACGGATTTATGTATACAATGTGATCAGGACTAAAGACGCTTCTTTGTTACCTTAAAACCCTCCCCCTTCTTTTGTAGTCGGTTAAGACTACAAAAGAAGAAAGAGGTTTTACGTTTAACACACCACGCGTCTTCTGCTTTAAGTATGACACGGTTTAATAGTCTAAGGTCTTTGAAACTATTCTTGCCTCAGTACGCGTATTGAGTAAGTATGATTAAGTATTTACTCTGTCCAAAACGCGCTCGGAAAAAATGTGATCTTTGAATTATCAGCGTGTAGGTTACAATCTAAATGGGTTCAGCCCAAAACTAGGCTTCGATTTGTGGACAAGAGGACACACATGATGCTGAATTAAGTGCTTTGTTTGTGGAACAGCACCGAATTTACATTCGTCTTCCTGAACTTGATTAGGTTTTCCTTGCTTCGGGCAAGCTTGGTTCGGAGTCTGTTTAAAGACTTTCAGATTAGCCAAGGCTACTCGTATCCACTCAGGTGGTGAGATATTTTCAGTAGGCGGAATTTATTTTATTTTAGCATACATTTTGAATTGTGGTGCCGTAGGATTATTTCCTTAAAGAGATTCAATAAGCTAAGATATCCGGGCCTCCCAAAATATCGATTCAATTTATTTCCAAACATACCGCTCCAAAATACGTGAACAGGCTCAGTTCTATGGTAGTTTCATAATACGCGCGCCGTATGTGTCATCGATGCTGACTTTTTGCGACAAAACGTGCCTCGCGGAAAATATTAATCCCTTAAAGAGTAACCTGTTGCAATATTCTGTCTGGAGAATGAAAATGCGTTTCTTTGTGTTTTTTTTCCTTTGCATGGCTGAAATAACTTCCTCTATCGTGTTATGCAGCTGACACTTTTAATATCGGATGATACGAATTGTTGGAGGAGCTCGTCGCTAAGTAACAAACGTCACACGGATCGATTCATCAGGTTAAGCTACGCCTGCCGGGGTTGGTCCGTGGATGGGTGACCATCTTTTCATAGCGAGACTCCTCCGTGCCTCGGAAAGCACGTTAAGCCGTTGGTGTCGGGTAGTCAGAAGCCCGAAATTTTACAGCCAGTCTTACCAAGGGTTATCGTATTACTCAGTTACTGACTGGGTTGTGGAGGTCAGCTAGGCAGTCGATCCATGTAAAATACTAATATTCAGCTGCATCCGTTTAGACTGGAAGCCGACCCCAACATAGTTGGGAAAAGGCTAGGCAGATTGATTTGATTGATAGGAACTGCTTCCCGGTGAATATAATAGCCGTTAAATCGATAGGATGCGACGGATCTGTAGTTGCATCTAACAATATAATGTGGGTATGTGACCTCAATTGCATGCTCCGATGTACACTCAGACGCACAACGTACATCACCGCTAACTATGCGCTCTCCAACTATTTACCTATACTGGTTATCTGTGTAACGCATTCTTAGCCGGATTCCTTGTAAGTACCGAGGATAAGGTTCAATGCAAGTGTGTAGTTAAACTTCAACCTATATAAAGAAAGGAAAAATGTTTATTCAGCTCAAACAAGACGCTCATTGCAAAAAAAAAAAAAGCTGAGAAAGAAAAGAGAAAGAAGAAATGAGTGAAGAGAGAAGAGGGGGGGTAAGTGATGTGTGTGTGTGTGTGTGTGTGAATGAGTGTGGGTGTGTTTGTGTGAATGGGTGAGTGATGAAATTTATTAAAATAACCTAAAAAGTCACTTACTACATCCGTGCGAACCAGCTAAAAAACCTCGTATTCAGACACAGAACAGATAATAACTGTTCTGTGTATTCAGAAACATCAAAATCATTGATAGTTAATAAAAAAAGGTTTCAAATAGACCACCTGTTTTGCCAATTGATAGTTTCCAAGAAATAAAATTACATATGGATAAATACGCGTAGCTTGTTGAGAGATTTTGCACGAATGAATAACACAACGGAAATGGACATTATTTAGTAGAGTCGCAACAAATAATCATGTGCCCTTTTATACTCATTTGAACAGGCATTATTATTATTATTATTAAATACATTTGTATTGATTCACATTCATCGGACATCATGCAATTGACCAGCTTCCAACCTTATTACCAGGGCATAAGGGTGAGATGTGGACAGCCGCAAATGTCTGCGGTTGTACCTACTATGGACGGCTGCTGACCACTGATCGTTGTGGTCGGATAGCGGTGCTCTTAACAACACTATCCTCCACAAAATTAGTAGTCTATCGGCTAGACTTGATTTCATTAGTTGGATTTAGTCTTTAATGGTAATATTTCTTTGTTTGGTGACCAGGCAGAATAAAAAATAAACAAAAGTGTGTTGCAGCATCGCATATGACACTGCAATCTATAGTAATATTATACAACTGAAGAGATTGTTTGTTTGAACGCCCTAATCTCTGGAACGAATTGAAACATTCTGTTTGTGTTGTATAGTCCATTTATCGAAGAAGTCTATAGGCTATGTAACATCACGCAACGACTAATAGGAGCCGAGCAGCGGTGAAACCTCGCGGAAGCAACTAGTTTTCAATAAAAACTCACAAAACAAAAATCATATATTTTCCTAAATAAGGTACAGAAGGTTGGTAATAAAATGTACAAAATTGATCTCTTATTCTGCCTTTAATTTCGGCGTGCGAATATAAAATAAGTTACATTTTATATCAGTTAATTATTGGTTAAAATCATGCATTCATTAAACAGATAATCCCATTAAAATTTTATTATCGAATTAAAAGCGCGCGTTCGATTTAGCGCAAGTCAAAATCTACTCGATTTATCGAATGGCGTACGCGCTGCGGCACACTACAATCTCAAGTAGTTTTTAAAAAATTATAGATAAATAATTGAGATACTTTAGTTGATTTTTTAAATTGTCCCTTATAAAGAAGTCATTCTTCTATTACAATATGTATAAATTATATTAAATTAAGTCAGATATATTGGTGAAAATAATCATTTTATCGACTACAATTTCTGAAAAATTTCACATTTTTGGATTTTAATGCCAGAAGTTAGGAGTTTAAATCAAAAAAATCCTTTATATTTTAAGGATCTATGCAGTTAGTTAAAAAAATTGTTTGTTAGATCTGTTAGTAATTTCAGATATTTTTAGCTTCGAAATCAAGTAAACATCATCAGTTCAGTTATCTTGATGATATTCACAAATACTGTATTAATCGAAAAAAAACTCTAACTAACAACATAGACAACAACATTTCCTATAATTATTAGTAATTCATATGTTTGTAAGATAAGTGGTTGATGGACAATCTGGTATGAAAAATCACATATTTTGAGCCAAACAGCGCACGGACCGCGTACACGCTCTTAAGTAAATGTCAATATAATGAAAAAAAGTAAAAAAAATAAAAAATAAAATAATAGTCATAAATGTAAATAATGTTTATTATGCACCTTGCAGTGAGTTCATTTTTCCGTTGGACAAAACAATACAAAAGGCCGAGTTTCCGTGCATAATTTTATAGGTTTTTATCAAACCAGTATCATTAACCCGAAAAAAAAAGTTTTTAATCAAGTTATAGATCCTACCTACATCTATAATTAATTTGATTTAAAAAAAACTTTTTTTTGGTAAGGCTCCTAATCCGTTTCTGATTCTTTAATATGGAACACATGCCGATATAAATACGTAATTGATTCATAAAACACGTAATCACTGATTAGCGAAAGTATTGTACGTACCTATACTTTTTGTAAGCAACAATCGATTCACAGTCACAATACCGTATACATTTGCTTATAGTAACAATTTTTCATTGTAACTCTCTTTAACAACAGAAAGGAGATTGTTCTACGCCCATACATTGTTCGCCCTGGAGCCAACAGCATAGAAAAAATCATTTTCTATTTGTAAACTGCCCTTATTAGCCCATAAGAACAAAGTTTCTTGACGGACACTTTAGAGAAAAGATTTATTTAAAGAAAAGGAACCGATTTTGAGGTTATTTTTAATAAAAGAAAACGTAAGTAATTCCTTCTAAAATCGCTATTTCTGGTTTCTACAAAGCATTAAACTTCAAATACAGTAAAATATTACCGTACATACAGTTGTATTATGCCTTTTAGGTACAGTTATTATTTATTGGTTGAAGTTTACTTTAAGCGAAGTCCGTTATCCGTTGTCAAAATGCTAAGGTGTCGTTTAAGCAGATCACAGAATCAGTTATTCGAAGCCAGCAGGTCACGTTGAAAGCAATCCAAATTGTAGTCCGTTAAACAGAAACAAAATCAAAAACGCCAAAAAAAATCGCCAAATAGTTAGGTATTCACAACAACACAACACAGCCACAGGCACCGACTGACGTAGTGACGTAGAGATGCTCTCTTGAAGATCAATCATTGTACATATATCGATTATCAATGACCACCTATTTAATCTGTGGTTTTAATTTAGTAGACCAAAATGAAAGATCAATATGTCAAATGTAAATTAATTTGTTCCGTTTCAAACATAAACACGTTGTTGCTATGATTCTACTCCAATTAAATTAATGCTAAAATAAAATATTTTGTTCCCGACGAACAATGTGTAACGTTTTAGTTTGCGACATTTAAAAATAGAGTTTAAGTACTTAAAAAGTATAAATATGGCTATTGAAGTCGTGAAATGGTTATGAGAACAATTCACTAGAGTTGCGTCGTAAATGATATTTCAATCGTGAGAGATTTTCTGACAAGTGAAAAAACATAGTTCAATAGATGGCGTGGGTAAAAATACGTCTATTTTTTACTGGCTACTGATAACAAAAATAAGATCCGTAAATAAGAAAGCTTATTTGATGTCAAAAACCTGAGACAGTGACGTATTTTTTAACAACGCCTCTTTTGAACTAATATTTTCTCAATTGTGAGAAAATCCCTCATTCGACTACCTGTACATTTTGTGAGTTTGTTTTGATCATTATATTTTCATCTTAATCGTGCTAGGCCATATTCATCATAAGTTCCATTAAAATGTTCACGGAACTAATTCCATGAAAAAAATATGCATGAAAAACTTTTATGTTGCACATTTTCAATGTTTTGGAAGTGATAAATATCGAACATCCATTATTTATCACTAGATATTATGGACATCGTCGTCGATATCGATATTTATGTAATATGAGCGAGAGCGACACTGTCAAATCTTTTGTGACATTCACATTGACAATTCCTTGAAAGATGGCGAGTTCAGTTGGTAATAAAATCAATGAGGTCACTTTTGAAAACCTATTAAGAATTAAATAGTGTCCGCTTGAATTTATTATTTTTAAAAAGCATATTAAAATATAATTAAAATTAACGTACACGTCAAATGTTTGTTGGTTATAGGGCGGTCTAGAACAATCTCCTTTAAAGGGGATTATTAAAATAACAATGTTGATAGCTGCGAATGCTACGTTGGAAATACTGATCCATTTTTAATAAAAAATAACAAATTGGTAATGGTATAGTAGTTCGCTTGTAATTCGTTTAGGATTTTTGACAAAAACTGTTAGTGAATTGGGACTCTATTATTAAGGGCATTTCTTTTTTTAAAGTCAGATATTTTAAGTTAATGATAGTTTGACATTTATTTTCCATATAGGAGCTATCAGGATGGATTTTTTAACCTCACCTTCTTCCTTAAGTGTGACTCTATCGATGTATGCGACAAAAGTACAAAATGTTATTTTTTCGGATTTAAGCCAGTTGGATTCCCGAGTGTAGCAAAGAATTTTCGAAAATCTTTGATTGCAAATTTGTTTATTTTTTTTTTACATAAAGTTATGTTTCCTTTTATTTAGAGTACACTCCTTGCAGGTGAGGTTAAAAAAGTCCATATATTTCTCAGATAAAAGTTATCATACAATAGAATACCTACACCGTTTTAAGGTTGAAACTATCTTATTGTCACATTGCTATTAAAGCAAAAAACATAGTCAAGGTCAACCTTGACATTTTATGTCGTGTTGTTGTAAAGCAGTTAGAAAATTTCAAATCGTCTCAGGTATTTGTTTAGGTTTACCAAATACGAGTAGAGAATAAAATCACTTCAATTATCGCCTCTTCCTATGTCTAGACCTAGAATAAATCTACGTGTACATGACACACGAAATGACTAAAGCATTACGACATGTATATAAAGAGCGTGTGACCGTATCGCGCCTCATCACCAATTATTGTAATAATTAACCTGCTGCAAAGATTTACGTGTATGTAACGGAAAAGGCTTATAATCAACTTTACTAAGCTTGGAAATAGGTTAAGCCCCTTGCAGGGTCCGACCTATTAATACAGGGTCATTGGTTATAATTATGTTGGAAATCCATTAACGGGATGTCGGTGAGGTTATCAGCAAATGACCCCCAATGCAAAATGTCAACTATTTTCGAGTAATTTGACAATTTAAACAGTTAATAATAAACGGCTAAGTAATTACAGCCGCACGGATCGATCTATCAAGTTAAGCTACGCTTGCCGGGGTTGACCGTGTGTGGGTGACCATCTCTTTACATACCGAGACTCCTCCGGGCCTCGGAAAGCACGTGAAACCGTTGGTCTCGGCTGTCATTTTTGCATCTTTGACGGTCGTTACGGGTCGTCAGAAGCCCGAAAATCTGTCAGCCAGTCTTACCAAGAGATATCGTATTATGTTACTGGGTTGTGGAGGTCAGATAGACAGTCGCTCCATGTAAAATACTGGTATTTAGCTGCATCCGGTGAGATTGGAAGCCGACCCCAACATAGTTGGAAAAAGGCTAGGCAGATTGATTGATTTAAAAAAAGGCAATAAAATAATAATTTTTTTAAATGAATCTGCCTGCTAACACATTCATAATAATCAACCATAAAATGACAATTATCTTTACTTACCATAATAGTTTTTAAACTAGAGCTTACAACGTGACTATTTCCATAACTTTTGGTTTTTAGACTAAAATATTTGATTTCTGCAAAAGAACACTGTAATACTTTATCGGCAAAACATCCCAAAATATGTACAACTTACCAGCTTTAAAGCAAATTTCGATCACTTTTTCATTTTAAAATTGAGGTTTTTTAACTATTAATTCACTCAATTTATTAGGGTTCCGTACCTCAAAAGGAAAAAACGGAACCCTTATTGGATCACTTTGTTGTCCGTCCGTCCGTCTGTCAAGACCGTTTTTCTCAGGCACGCGTGGAGGTATTAAACTGAAATTTATATCTAATACTCAGGTCTACTGTCCCTTGGAGCTGTGAAAAAATCAAACTTCTAAGCCAAAGCAATCAAAAGATACAGCTGTTTATGCCGCAATTTTTCGAAACTCGCACGGGAATCAAAACCTACAGGGTACAGTTCCCGTGAACTTAGAATCTTGAAATTTGGTACAAAGCAACGTCTTACAGTGCAGATAAAGGAAAAATTGCGAAAACCGTAAATTTTTAGTTATATAATATAATTTTTTTTTTTTTTTTTTCAAAATATAAAAATACCATAACTATGACTCGATTCTCGTGATGGGTGAACTTTTACTTATATACCTACAGGTTTGTACGGAACCCTCGGTGTGCGAGTCCGACTCGCACTTGGCCGGTTTTTTTTTTTTGGATGATCTTTAAGAATCCAATTTTATAAAGTTATGCAAATCGTATTCGTTTGTGGTAAGGTAAAACGTGGAAGTTTTCTTAATACAGACTAATGTGTTACTAATTCCATTTAGTTAGTTTTTGCGTAGTAATTTAATATAAATAAATAGGGTTTATAAACGGAAGTGATGGTGCAACTACCAACATATCATCTCTATCTCGTGTCCTGTGTGTCCTGCCGTATGCACGTTACAGGTACTGATGGACTAAGCGGGATTGTCCGAAAGGGTTACCGCTACCTTAGAACACAAAGGGCTAAGGAAGGAACATGGATGGGTTTTAGTCAGTAAGAATGACTCTCCCTTCCGGTCCACCCAGAGCGGAAGAAGTCTTTGGATGATTTCCCAGCCATAAAAAAAAGGTACTGATGGACGCTAGTGATGGCGCCAAACACGTAGCCGAATTCTGGGCCGAGTACATTTAGATTGCCATCGACACACTAAGAAGAATAGGGTTTATTTACTCAGTCATCGCATACTTTTAGAATAGACCATAGACAATTAGTTGGAACAAAGTAACGAGGAACGACAAATTGTAAAATAGTACCGAAACAAACCAACGTGAAAATACATTCAATCAGTAAATTTATTTTAATCATTCCTAGTTCAATGGTCTCAATGGGAAGCCATATAATTGACCCGCGGTTTGCTAGTAAAGCCATGCATAATTAATATGAATATTATAGAAAATGTATTTCTATCACTGAACTGATTTTAATGATTCCTAGTAAAACGGACTAAATGGGAAGCTATTCAGTAGAACCACACGGTTCACGGGTTTCAAAGGAAGCTATGTATAATTTGTATGAATAATACCAGTTGCTGCTAATAGCTAAAACTAAATTACGTATACTGTTTATCTTTGCAGAATCGCATGTCATATCTATACTAATATTATAAAGAGGAAAGATTTGTATGTTTGTTTGTAACGAATAAACTCAAAAACTACAACTGATCTGGATGAACTTGGCGCAAAGATAGATTATAGTCTGGAATAGCATAATATATAAGCTACTTTTTATCCGGAAAAATGTACGGTTCCCGTGGGATATTTTTTTACATACACGCGGGCGAAGCCGCTGGCAAAAGCTAGTTCAGAGATATACAAAGGACGATGTTGGTACAACTAATTTAATATGCCTCCGTTGCCGATACCGGGAACCCTAACTAAATGCTCTGTAGTGCACTCCATGCAAGAATATCGAATTTCCAAATTCAATTATTGTAAAGTCAAAAGATAAAAGGTAAATGCACCCGCCTACAGGCACGGCTCGACTATGCGACACGATTCTGGTAGAACAATGTCCATGAAGTTTTTGTCTTCTTAAATTGTTCTACAGGAGCTCGTGGCTAAGTACTAACAGCCGCACAGGTCGATCTATCAGGTAAAGCTACGCTTGCCGGGGTTGGCCGTGGATGGGTGGATCTTTACATAACGAGACTCCGCCTTGTCTCGGAAAGCATGTTAAGCCGTTAGTCCCGGCTGTCATTTGTGCATCTTTGACAGTCGTTACGTGTCGTCAGAAGCCCGAAAATCTGACAGCCAGTCTTACCAAGGGGTATCGTATTGCCAGTTACTGGGTTGTGGAGGTCAGATAGGCAGTCGCTCCATGTAAAATACTGGTATTCAGCTGCATCCGGTTAAACTGGAAGCTGACTCCAACATAGTTGGGAAAAGGCTAGACAGATGAGTCGCGGCTGCCTTAACATGCTTCCTATTATTTAGAAGTGCCGTGATCCGTCGCTACGTTATTGGAGGTACGCTCAAGGACCGTGTAATCAAAAAATTTTCGAACAAAACCCTTCATACATCGCGGGCGAATGTCAGTTTTTAGAACGGTAATTTTTTTTTAATCAAAATTTTAGCTCTGACTGATGCAGTCGGAAAAACAATGGTGCATTTAACATTATCAATTCCTCGAAAGTACGTTTTAGTCTTTGTATCGTTCCCAACGAGTTGGTTTAAAGTGGCTCGCTTATAGACAATTTAAGTCTATATTATTCACGAGTGTTTCTTCGTAAGTGGCACAGGAACCGTTCAACTGAGCCTAGACTATCACATTGGTGTTTATTTAAGCCATGAAAAAACGAGTCTAGCTTTTACTTAAAAATCGTGTAGATAGGAATGCCACTAGCCGCTTCAAAAATAAAATTCTGTTTCTCAAAATAAAAATACAACAGCGCATAGCCAACTACATTAATTAGTTTCGGGAACTGACTGAAAATCTAGCGAAAGCAAACATTTTTGTGAAAATATTTTTTTTATTGATACAGCCTAAGGTATATTTTGGTCTGTGGTGGCAGACGCATTGGATATCGAATGTTATTTACTTGTTGTGTCGGCACGAGGATCACGTTTATTTTTTTCGCGGCGGGATAAAAACAAAATAAAGTCTATCAACAGACGGCAGGCGTGCAGCCAGAATGGAAGGCTTTGATGTGACAAAATTTAGTTAGGCTTATTCATCACATACTCTCTGAAACCTTTCAATTTATTATCGGAAAATACACCGACGTTAACGGTTAAGCCGCCTGTACAGTCCGTTCCAGGTATACACTGTACACCTACAGAGACTGCAAAGCGAATATAATCGTATTGCGAATTCTATACTAATGGAAACTGTATGTATTTGCAGCTTTGCGAACTGTTATATATAGGGTACTCTGAAATGCACTTTGGTATTAAATCAAAATATGATTTGCC
This sequence comes from Hyppa rectilinea, assembly GCA_951799385.1. Classification (NCBI taxonomy): domain Eukaryota; kingdom Metazoa; phylum Arthropoda; class Insecta; order Lepidoptera; family Noctuidae; genus Hyppa; species Hyppa rectilinea. The sequence goes on along the minus strand of OX637300.1, from coordinate 5,679,022 downwards.
TGCTATAGGTACTTAGTACTTCCATTTGCTACTTATAGATTAATGTTGGTGAAGGTAGAGTAGAATTTTTTTTTTTTTGTTTGATAATCCCCGATTCAACTCAAGGCAAACGAGGGATTTTCTAAAGTTTTGTATAGCTTCTACGATTTATAAATAAAATACTCGTGATAGCAAAGAAGTGACTTAAAACTGATTAATTTATTCATGCTCTATTTATCTAACTAATTTACCCAGATTTATATGATGGATTTTTACTACGTAATATGTTATGCACAGATATCAAACAAGTTATTAGAAAGAAAGAAAAACTTCATCTTTACCATAGAGCTGGACATAGATAAAGGTTTGTTAAGTCAGGTGAAAGTGAAGTTAGCGATAGTGAAATCCAAATGATGATTAATTAATGAACACGTTTTAGTGGCTTGCCGGATATACTAATGCAGGCGAAAGTGTTCGATGCTACAGCGGCTGCACTTAGAGGATTAGCTAAATCCCACTAGTTATGGAAACAACATATAGAGCGAATGCATTTGCGCCCTAAGCAACTAAGTGATGTATTCTAAACAGTGAATAGTATTCAAACTCGACAAAGCCGAATTGGGTATTTGAAAGGGTAGTCAATAACATTACTTTTTATGAATTGTCAAATTTTATGATTTGTATGAAATATAACAATATGGCGTCACAGATTTTTCGAATCAAATGGAATACTTATTAGCATTAAATGCAATTTTAAAATTATATCGCGTTATAGAGTTTTTAAGACGAGCGGTCTTTTATCTATGTAATTTCATATTTTATTTTTGACCGTTTCAAATAGTCAATTGAATGACGGTACACCCAGTATTTCAGTCTGTCAGATCGATTGGTCAGCTAATCTGTAAAACTGATTGTCTTTATACCGATTAGTTAGGTCAATTGTACGTTGCAGGGAATTGTATGTCATCAGGATTGGTCGGTAGCAATCAAATGCAATTTTGTAATTTAAATTGTCATGCCTCAGTCCAGCGGGTTGTTAGTTTCAGTTAGTAACTGATCCGGACGACAGACATATAATATCCGCCTCGCGGCGGCGGCGGCGGGAATACATGAGCAATTATGTACTTCACCCTCAAAGCGAGCGATTACTGCGAAGGGGATCAATCATTGCTAATTAGGTGCAAGACTATACAGTGTGTTAGGTTTAACGAGGGACTACTTTACTCATAAAAATGAACAACTTTGACTATGGAACTATACTTACCTGAAATCACGAGAAAAAAATCAGCTCTTCAGTACATTTATGTTCGCATAATTTGTCAAAATGTATGGCAGCTGATGATTTTTTTTATATTTCAGAGTTGATCCCACAGACAAAGTTGTTGATTTTCATGAGTACTATACAACCTGAAAGTATGTACCTCGTTTAACCTAACACACTATATAAATAATATTTTCATATTTGTCAGAAAATATTATAAGCTGTGTCTAATAATTATGGCATATTTGTTGTCATAGAACTCGTTTTCATAACTAAAAACGTCCATTGTTTTCTCATGCAACGACAATGAAATAATGCATGCGGAAATGGTAGCATTGAATCGTATACAAACAAAAAAAAATTAGTTTAGTACTCATTATACACTGCCGGACACCTTATCGAACCACCCTGCGTTTTTTTAAATCAAAATCTCTAGATTATTTTAAATATTTCGTTCGTTTTTCGAGTCTCCTTCTAACAGTTCAAACGCGAAAAGTCGGTTTATAAGTCTTGAAGCTGTACTGAGCTTAAGTGACGATTTTCCTGGTATTAATAATAAATCGATCTTGTCGTACCGCAGTTTCGTGGTGCTACTGGACGGACGCAGCCAGCTTTGTATCGATAATAAATTCATTGAATGGCAGAACGACTTACATGAATTTGTGCCCTTATGTTTCGCTGACTTAACCTAGACTGAAGAAGTGCCACAGCTATCACGGCTATTTCAGCTGCAATAACCATAATTTGAACGACAGAAGAAAGAACAACAAAAGAAATAACGGTTATATTGACTTATGATTTATTGACTAGATGCTCTATATTAAAGCTTGTTGTTTCTTTAAGAGCGAACAGTACCGATTTTCTTATATTAAATTAATGAATTCTGGAACAATGGTGATACTGAAATGATGACCAGTATGTTAGCAAACTTTTTCTCTGATTTATTATTTTATGTTTTAAACAAAAAGACTCGATGGCTCGATTTAGGGGTTCGGGAGTGTAGTTCATTGGTGCGGGCGATTATTATTTTATGTAGTGTACGACTACTGTAGGCTACACACTAATATGCATTTATGTACCTACATTAAATCATAATGGTATGCTTTGTAGCGCATATTACATGCTATTTTAAATAGCAATATAACCGCAATATTTCGATAAATCATTTTATTAATTCTGTTTCATGAAATGCGAGTTGGTGGGATGATTACCAATTCCAAATGGAAAATAATTAAATTAAGCTCAACTCATCTACTTACGGGACCAAATTAAATTACGTAGTAGTGATTTTTGTCCACTTCATAATAATAATTTATTCCGTTAAGTATTATGTTTCAATGAGTCGCACTAGTGCAACATAATTAATTATGTGATCGTGTAACGATATTGTTATGAATCACTTAGCTATGAAAGCGTTTGTTATCAGTTTATGTAGGTATTGGTGGCTGGTGTCCATACCGGTGTCCCTACCCTATTTCGATCTCTGTATATTAACAAACAACCGCAGTGTTTAAAAGGCTTGGTCTATTTTTAGCTCCCATTAATTTGTGGCGTACGGGTTTACCCCCACCACGCGAATGAATAAGAAAAAGTCAATTGGGTATTTGAAAGGGTAGTCAATAACGTTACTTTTTATTAAGTGTCAAAACGCAGAATTTGTACGTGATTTGTATGAATTTTAACAATGTAACGTCATAGAATTTTTTAATCAAATGGAATACTTAGTATCATTACATACAAGTTTACAATTATATCTTCGCATAATATTTAGCTCTGTACGTTAATGGAAGTTTTAAGACGAGCGGTCTTTTATCTACGAATATGTGATTATTTGTGCATCTTTGACAGTCGTTACGGGTCGTTAGAAGCCCGAAAATCTTACAGCCAGTCTTACCAAGGGGTATCGTATTGCCCAGTTACTGGGTTGAGGAGGTCAGATAGGCAGTCGCTCCATGTAAAATACTGGCATTCAACTGCATCCGGTTAGACTGTCACTGACAGTCTATTACCTAACTGGTTTAATAGCGTTGGATTTTAATGAAGTATATTCGGTGTATTTAAACAGCAATGCTTTAATTTAACACCTTGTTGTATTTACCTCCCTCAATGTAACGCGCACTCTATGCATTGTTCAGAGCTCTTCTTTCATTCAACACCTGAAAGAAGGCCTGTTGAATACGACACGTTAAAATGTTAAACAGATACACGGAACAGGATATCATGTAGAAATAATTACTATTAATGAATCTCATCTAAACCGGTGATTATACGGCCTGAAATTAAAATGGCATGTATAATGCCATCGCTTGCTTTTATCAGAATGTCTGTTAAGGGTCAAAGACGAGGTTTTTTACTGTTTTTGAGTTTAATCAATAATCGTAGTTACAGTGAAAATTGTTTCTAATACACGTCGATAATTGGGTATTTAAAAGGGTAGTCAATGACATTACTTTTTATGAATATGTCAAAACGCGGCATTTGTACGTGATTTGTATTAAATATAAGAATGTGACGTCACAGATTTTTAGAATCGAATTAAATACTTATTAGCATTAAATGCAATTTTACAATTATGGGATTTCGTATTTTAGTTTTGACCGCTTAAAACGGGCTTGATTAGGAACTAGGTCCCCTTATGGCCTTATTACCAAATAAGGTTTAAAATATCAAAACATTTTTGAATTTCGACTATTTTAAAGTTCTAATTACCTACAAAGATTGACGTCAAACCCGAGTGTCAATTTAGAATTGTGTGTTGAGAACTTTACCGTACTAACAATAAAATACAATAATTGGTTCGTAGGCTTAGGTTCGTACTAAAATTAGAACTCGTTTTGTTATAAAAACAGACCTAACAATCAATCAATCTGCCTAGCCTTTTCCCAACTGTGTTGGGATCGGCTTTAAGCCTAACTGGATGCAGCTGAATACCAATACTTTTATTATTATTTATTTTTCTTTATGTAAACAGACGTAACGTTAGATAAATATAATCGTGCCGAGTGTTATTTAGTTAGCTGCTGCTTCTCATGCTAGTTTCCGCGAATGCTTAATTGGGTCAAATAAAGGTTTGGCTAGCATACATTTGCACTAATGGATTTATTCAGATGCGATTGAAGCCTGAAGCGAATAATAAATGTATTCGTGTTTTATTGTTTGCTTCGGTCTTCCTTATTATTTGTTCCCTTTCCCGCAACACGAAAGCATCGAGTTCATTGCCAAGATTTATTAATTGAAATGTTTGCAATTAATTATTATTTCATTTGTTTCAGTACTGGCTCTGTGTCGTTGTGCTGCTCTGTTCAGGAATATTCTTCGCCGTCATCAACCTGTATTGGAAGAAAGGTAAGGCGCTATCTTATCTCAACTGATAACATTGTGATAATACTCACACTTTATTATTATACTTATTTATTTTGTAGTACTTACAACTTGTATGTAGGAAGTAACTGGCAGATTAATTATGTGTTAATGTCGTAAAATAAGATTGATATTGGTGGTCGACGGAGAGGATCTAGGACCTAGTTCTAGATAGACCACATCCTGGAGCAATCCATGTAAGTAAGTTTGGAACCAACTTGTAATAGTTACTTAAGTGACTGCCATCTTTTCAGCAGTTTCGATAAAAGAAAACGTTTTTGAAGTTCTGTTTGGTCATGATTGGCTGGACATATTGTCATAGTAATTTGACCAATGCTGAAAATTTTTGTTAAAGATTTGGCCCGCGAAATTCAAGTCTCTTTTCGTTTTTTGTCAACATCGTTTGGTGTAGCGGTCGCAAGTTCTACTGCTGTGAAGGAGGTCCTGGGTTTGATTCCCGGGTCGTGTAAAGTGTTATTGGGTTTTTCCATCTGGAATTGGTTAGTAGCAGTCAATTGTCTGGATTTGTGGCCGGTTGATGACAGTAGGCTCTGGCTATTACATGGGACTTAGACATAACTCACGAAATGTGGGCGAACTTTAAGTAAACTTTAAGAAGTAAATATCTATTGGGGTTTAGATCCGTGAATACATCGATGGTAGAACCTACGCCCTTAATATTACTTAATTAAAATGTTTTTGTGTCTGTCTAATCGCGTGGTTCTCCTAAACTACGCAACGGATACTGATGCGGTTCTCAAAATTTTCGAAAGGTTTATATGAATAAAACATCACCTTTATATTGACCTACATAATTATAATACATAGTTAGAAATCTCGATGCTTTATCTCGTCTTAAAATACGTGCAAAGCAGGGGCACTCCACCCAATTGTTGTATACTACTCTGTCAAGAAAGTACCGGGAAAAGATCAATAATACACAAAATGTCTGTTATTCATCCAAATTTATTTTATCACACTCAAAGTATGCTCCTTTAAAAACCATACACTTGCGCCAACGAATAATCCATTCATCAAAACATTTTTTAAACGCTGCTTCCGGAATTGAGTTCAGTTCTCGCCGCGAATTCTCCTTTTTCGGTTTCGGTTCAGTTGGAAGGCGCCACTCCGAAGCTTGTTGACTAGTTTGCATGTCAAACTCGTAAACCCACGTCTCGTCACCAGTAACCATGCGTTTCATGAATGTTGGGTCCGAACTGACTCGTTCTAGCATGTCCTCAGCGACTTTCATGCGATTGAGTTTTTGGAGAAAATTCAGATCTTTTGGGACTAGCCGAGCAGCAACATGTTTCATACCCAAATGATTAGTTAAAATGGTACGGATCGACTCGTGAGATACAGAAAGTTCGGCGGCTATCTCTCTCAGAGTTGAATGGGGATTTTCAGTCACTATTTTCTTCACTTTTGCGATGTTAACTTCAGTTGTAGACGTTGACGGCCTACCAGAGCGAGGCAAATCTTCCATCACATCTCGACCGCTTTTGAACGCTTTGAACCACTCATAAACACGAGTTTTTGATAAAGTCGATTCACCGTAAGCCTTCTGTAACATTTTCAGTGACTCCGAACACGAAATTCCATTGGCGATGCAAAATTTAAGACAAACTCTTTGTTCGATATTTTTGTCCATTATGAAATTCGCAATACACACTATAATTATATGATATTACTAAAACCAGCACTGTATTTAGTATAAATAACAGATGCAACTCAAACTCCGCGCCAAAATGGAAAACAGTTGTGCCAATCTAACAACTACAAAAAAACAAAAATTTGAATTTGGAACCATAAACAAATCATCCATTCCCGATACTTTTTTGACTGAATGTAAAATCCTACTACTATTATAAAGGCGAAAGTTTGTAAGTATGGATGTATGGATGTTTGTTACTCTTTCACGTAAAAACTACTGTATAGATTTGGATGAAATTTGACACAGAGATGGTTTATATCCTGGATTAACACATAGGATATTTTTTATCCCGGTAGAACATTCCTGTGGGATAATTTCCGACCTCCACGCGAGCGAAGCCGCGGGCAGAAGCTAGTAAATAATAAATCTACGGTGTTTAGTTATTTACTGTTGAAAATGCTGCAATATTTTTTTTTTAACTTCCAAAATCCCTTGAACGTGGTAATCTTGTAACATAGTTCGGAGATACAAGACCATTGCGGTCAACAGCGAGTTAAGGCGTTTAAACGGGACTCTACTCTCGAGGAATTTGAAAAATAGGTATTCGAAGAAAATATTTCCTTTGCGCTGTGAGTCGGAGCGCAAAGGAAATAATACTCTCGAGGAATTTGAAAAATAGGTATTTGAAGAAAATATTTCCTTTGCGCTGCGACTCACCTCAGTGCGAATGGGACAACTGCAGGCTGATTTTACCTGGGCACGCCTCGATAGTGGCGGTAAGGGCCTTTGAGGAGCGGCTAGAGAGGCGTCACGTCGCCCTCACCTACCGCCTGACGCAGGTCCTCACCAGACATGGATGTTTCGGGAGGTTCCTGCACATAATCATCGAGAGAAAACGCCCGGGTGTCACCACTGCGTGGATCGCCCAGAGGACACGGTGGAAACCTGCCCCGCTTGGGCGGAGCACCGCCGTGTCCTCGTAGAGGCGACTGGCGGCGACCTCTCGCGCCCGGCCCTGGTGCAAGCCATGGTCCGAAGCGAGAGGAAGTGGGAGGCAGTCACCTCCGTCTGCGAAGCAGTCATGCTCGCGAAAGAGGTGGTGGGATCGGTGAGAGAAAGGTCGTCCCAGCCGCCACGTGAAGACTGCCGGCCACCGAAGGCGCGGGCCTTCGGGTGGTGAGTAGTGGGTGGCTCACCGTCCGATCAGGAACAGGCCCGTGCCGGAGGGTGCGTATATGTTCCACGCGCGCCTCAAAGAGATGTCAGCACATGAAGGGCGAAGCCTGCCGGGTAAGCGGGATTGTCCGAAAGGGTTACCGCTACCCCGGAACATAAATTGCTAAGGAAGGAACATGGATAGGTTTTAGTCAGTAAGAGTGACTGTGACACTCCACCCAGAGCGGGCGAAGTCATTGAATGATTTCCCACCCTCAAAAAATATATAAATATAATTTTTCTTTTAAAATTTTGAAACAAGAATTTTTTAGCTATTATTATTTACTTTTTTGTCAAAAACTTTTCAAATTTGTCTGATAGTCGTCTGAACATGGCGGTAAAAACAGGCTATTTTTCTATTATATTGATTTTTCTGATATTGGATTTTCGTAATTCTTTTAGTGATTATGTTTTGCAATGAACAAAGTGATAGGACCTAAATTTTTTGGAAAAAAAAATCATTGCTCCAGGGGCATTATCCACAAAGAAAATAGCGGAATGCGTTTGTACGGAGAAATGTTCAATAGAGTGCGACAGCGCGGGGCGACTCTTTTAAAACAATTTCTATGAAAAACAATATCATGGAGATTTTTCTGCGAGAATCGCGTCGCGCTTGTCAGCGAGAGCCTCCAACCGGGACCCACTTTACCTACCTACGACTGATCAATACGTTATAGTGCATAGTTTGCAGGTTTACAGTTTTTCCTTTGTCTTGTTTAAAGCTATTTTATAAAGGTGCCGGATGTCTGGTGCCGATGGAAGGTATGATGGATTCTTAATAACTACAGACTTGCTTGTAAATGGCAAAACTAAGAAAAGATGATGCTTCTGGTCTAGCAGATTTTAAACAAGATAAGATTCTGTATTGCACGCTCGTGATGAAATATTTTAAGGAGTCATCACGCTCTGAGTGACTAGAAAACACACGAGATCTTATTCTGTAAGGGAATCGTCAAAGTGTCTACGTAAAAAAGATGAGACAAAAATAATTGAATCTACAGATTTAATTATTTTTCATTCGGATTTCGTTTTTTTTTTATTCGGGTATGGTCTAGCAAAGTAGCAAATATCAGAAAACTGTAAAACTTGTTGATTCCATGCCAAAACGGGTAGATAAGTTTCAAAAAGCCAAGGGCGGTCATATATCCTATTAAAATGATTTAATTTTTAGTATTTTACTGTTTATATTTTTTTTCTCAAATAATCACATACCTAAATAAATTTTCACATTAATTCACACAATAGGTACAGTCATGGACTTTAATTGATGAGCCACTGACAAACTTTTCAATTTTGCAGTTTTATAGATTCACGAGATTACACAGATTTACACGATTGAACATGAACTGAAACCGCATGCTCGCAAACAAGATGACAAATTACTAAAATAATCGGAAATAGACTTATCCATAGAGGTTAATAGTTGTAGAGATTATTAAATAGGTTTCATATACGTTTTTATCCAATCTATTTTGCTACTGACCTCTTTTGTTTTTTTCCATAATATTGACAACAATACATTCAAAAATAAAAATTTAAAATAAAAATTTAAAAATTATCAAAGTTACAATTACAAATTAATTAATAAATAATTCACATACATACATCACACATAATAAATAATAAGAAAATTTCAAAATAATCAAATTTACAATTTAAAATTAACTAATTAATAATTCTTAAAAACTACGAGGAGAAGCGCTAGCATGAAGCTGCATCCACCTCTGTAATAGAGGTGAATCCCACCGCTCGGACAACACCTTCAGGAGGCCGTTGGAGCTGCTTCGTAGGCGACAGAGTAGTGAGGCGCTCCGCTTCCTTATGATCGCGAAAAAATCACCCGTCCGCGCCTCAGCAAACATACCCGAAGCACTACAAAACCGCGGCAGGCCCAACAGAATCCTAAAAGCGTTGTTGTCCTGCACGCGCAGTGCGCTGTATGCCCGCTGCGTAAAGTTGGTCCACAGGCTGCACGTGTAAAACGATTGACAATACGCCTTAAATAGGGTCACTTTGACAGGTCTAGTACAACGCGCAAACCTGCGAGTCAACATATTACACCGTACAGACAGCGCCCTGCGCTCCCGCTCAATGTCCCGATTGTCACACAAGTCGTCAGTGACCCAGTGGCCCAAGTACTTGAAATGCTGCACCCTGTTTAAAGGAATGCCGCCCAGAGTGACTGGTGGTACAGATGAGTAGCTTTTGGTACCGGATTTAAAGATCATAAGTTCACTCTTCTTAACATTGTACTTGAGCCCATGAGCCTCAGCATACGACTCACAAATGCTCAAAAGTTTTCGCAGTGCACCTATCGATGGGCTCAGCAAAACCATATCGTCGGCGTAGCTAATGTTGTTCATACACACCCCATCGATAGAACATCCAATATTAGTTCTGCTGAGCTCACCGATCAGCCAGTTCATGTACAGGTTAAAAAGGCGAGGATAAACCCCCTTGCCTCACTCCGCATTGCAACCCGTACACGTCCGACTGCGCACCCGCCCATCTAACAGTATTCTGCTGCTTACTGTACCAGAATCTAAACAAGGATATAATCTCACTTGGCAAATCTGTTTCACATTGTAGCTTCTGCCACAGCTTTTCATAACACACCAGATCAAAGGCCCTTGAAAGATCTAGATAACATGCATAAACTGGTGTGTTTCTGACCGTGTAGTACTGAACAGTTTGCTTGAGACAGAGGATAGCACTCTCAGTAGACAAACCGGGTCTGAACCCAAACTGAGCGTCATGCAAATGGAGGTGCTTTTCCAATTGTTGGTCAAGCAAACTATCCAGCACCTTAGCTGGATAGTTTGCTTGACCAACAATTAGAATTAGAGCTCATCAGATAATCGTTATTTCTTAGAACGAATTTCTGATATCAAAGAACAATCATACTATTTGGCCGTATGCTACCGTTACCATGGCTACGCTAAAACAATTGTCACTAGTTTACGGTTGCTATACCTGCAATTCGAAATTCCAGACATGACTTTTCGTGTCTGTATGTACGATTATAACCGACTAAACCCAATTTGCGTTACACGACTGAAATACGAACAGTAGCTAGAGCTAGGCTCATCAATTAAAGTCCGTGACTGTACATGAACCTTAATGCACAGTTAAGGAATGTTTCTGTTAAGCGGCAGAATAGACCAATAACACTCTTTTTTACTGCATTGCTCAATTAAATTACGTAAATATATTACAATTGGGATGCAGGGGTGAGTCGGGCCGAAGCTTTAAAGGGGAATGTGTTTACTATATTATCTATATCTATATACCGGGTTATTTTTCAATGACCGTCCAAATTTTCGCAGGGTGATCTACCCATAAATATGAACAACTTTCACTACGGGACCAACTCTGAAATCACGAAAAAAAAATCAGCTGTTTCATACGTTTTAGTCGAGTAGGTATTGATATTTTGTATGAAACAGCTGATTTTTTTTTCGGGATTTCAGAGTTGGTCCCATAGTGAAAGTTGTTCACATTCATGGGTAGAACACCCAGTGAAAATTTGGACGGTCATTGAAAAATGACCCGGGATACAAAACAAAGACGGGTTTGTTCCCTCCATTATAACTCGAGATCTGCTGGACCAATTTTCATGGTTTTTGTTTCGTTGGATTTGTCTCCGCCCTGAATAGCAGAATACATTTTTTTTTTTTTTTTTTTTTCGGTCAGCTTCTGATTTTCCGCCTATAGGGTAGGTAGGTAGGTAGGGTGGGTAGGTAGCTAGGTAGGTAGGGTAGGTATCACAGTTAAGACAGGACAACGTCTGTCGGGTCAGCTAGTTATTATTATAATGTGTGAAATGTCCAAGGATATTATTATTATTATTATATTTATTATTATTATAATTAAAAATTAAGTGCCCTTGTTAGCAACAAACTATATTATTTTAAAGTAAATATCCGTTTTAAAGTTTCGTCCCGATTCCCCTTTTTTTTTTTTTTTTTAAGGCTGGGAAATCATCCAATGACTGCTCCCGCTCTGGGTGGAGCGGAAGGGAGTGTCAGACTCTTACTGACTAAAACCCATCCATGTTCCTTCCGTAGCCCTTTATGTTCCGGGGTAGCGGTAACCCTTTCGGACAATCCCGCTTACCCGGCAGGCTTGGCCCTGAGGGGCCCCTTCATATGCTGACATCTCTTTGAGGCGCGCGTGGAACATATACGCGCCGCACGGCACGGGTCTGTTGCTGATCGGACGGTGAGTCACCCATTACTCACCGTCCGCAGGCCCGCGCCTACGGTGGCCGGGAGTCGTCACGTGGCTCCCGACGCCCGGGGCGTCTCCTGCGGCGGCTGGGACGGGAGGACCTTTCTCTCTCCCATCCCGCCACCTCCTTCGCGAGCATGACTTTTTCGCAGAAGGAGGTGACTGCCTCCCACTCCCTCTCGCCCCGGACCATGGCTTGCACCAGGGCTTGGCGCGAGAGGTCGCCGCCGCCGATCGCCTCTACGAGGACACGGCGGTGCTCCGCCCAAGCGGGGCAGGTTTGCACCGTGTGGTCTACCGTGTCCTCTGGGCGATCCTCGCAGTGGTGACACCCGGGCGTTTTCTCCCGCCTGATGATGTGCAGGAACCTCCCGAAACAGCCATGTCCGGTGAGGACCTGCGTCAGGCGGTAGGTGAGGGCGCCGTGACGCCTCTCTAGCCACTCCTCAAAGAGGGGCCTTACCGCCAGTATCGTGGCGTGCCCTGCCCGATTCCCCCTGCGTCCCTATTTTCATCCCGTTTGACGGTAGATAGAGACCCTTTGTTCGATTTGATTTGTAAAAGCTATAGAAACGTTTGGCGTTTATGAATAACGTGAAGAACACGGAACACGTGTATACCTAACTAGCTGCCCCCGCGCGGCTTCACTCGCTGCTCGGCTCCTATTGGTCGTAGCGTGATGTTACTTAGCCTATAGCCTTCCTCGATAAATGGACTATCCAACTCAAAAATAATTTTTCAATTCGGACCAGTAGTTCCAGAGATTAGCGCGTTCAAACAAACAAACAAACTCTTCAGCTTTATAATATTAGTATAGATAAAAATGAAATACTGTTCGATGGTAAATACATCACAAGAACAGCTGGACCGATACGGCATTTTTATTTGTTTTAAATTATTCATACTCCCAGTATGAAGATTCCTCCCAGATGCCTACGAAAAAATGAATAAAAATTTGCTGGGAAAATGGCAAACGGGAAAACGGTTCAACTAGTAATAAAACAGCCAAAGGCATCAAGTACATAAATAACAGCAAGTTGCACTTTATCCCGTCACATTAATCGCTTGAATTTCACATTTTCTTAACTAAAATGCTAGTATGTTAACTGGCTGGTTAATTTTCCAGTGACACTCCAATGAAAATACCTTTTGTATTATTTTAACGTGACGTATGAAATATGTCATTTTTAATTAAAATTTGAAGAAGAGGCTTTTGGCCGAGTAATAGTTGCGAAGTTTTATCGTTTTTTTTTTAAATTAAACTGGCGCCTTCCGCGGTCTTCGGATTGTAGCTGGATTAGAATTAGCACGCCACACTACTGCTTAGAGACAACTCCGCCTTGGAGTGTAAATGTGATGCTGTTCCACAAACGATGGGACACTTAATATCGCGTCCTACGTGTCCCTGTCCTCTCGTCTGCACGTTACAGGAACTGATAGACGCTAGTGATGACGCCAAACACGTAGTCGAATTCTGAGCCGAGTCGATTTAGATTGCCATCGACACGCTAAGAAGAAGACTGGGTACTTGTAACGCGCTGTCTTAAGCTAATTAGCGACACTAGGTGGTTATTTTTAAGTTAACGCTGTATTACGTTAAGGATAATGTGGGTCGCAACGTTAGAAGGCGACGTCCTGGAGGGACAAAATAATTATAGACCTTATTAGTGCGCGCTTTTATAATTTCTAACGTAATGATATTATCATGCGACGTCCACGGTATCACGATAATATACCTACGGTTGTAAAATGTTAGGAAATAAATAGAGACGCTGTATTTATCAATCTGCCTAGCCTTTTCCTAACTATGTTAGGATCGGCTTCCTGTCTAACCGGATGCAGCTGAATACCAGAATTTTACTTGGAGCCACTGCCTATCTGACCTCCACAACCCAGTCAGTAACTGGGTAATACGATACCCAGATTATAATAAGACTGGCTATGAGACTTTCAGGCTGAATACCCGTAACGACTGTCAATGATCCATGAATGACAGCCGGGACCAACGGCTTTACGTGTTTTCCGAGGCACAGCGGAGTGTCGATATGTAAAGACGGTCACCCATCCACGGACCAACCGTGGCAAACGTAGCTTAACCTGATGGATCGATCCGTGCGGCACTTAAAACGTAGCCACGAGACGCAAAAAAAATAGCTGTTGTATACATTTTTGGTCACGTGACAAAAAAATCAGCTGTTCTATACATTTTTGGACACGTAACTCGTCGAAATGTAGGAAACAGCTGATTTTTTCCCACGATTTCGGAGTTGGTCCCATAGTAAAGGTTGTTCAGTTTGGTGGTCTGTACCAAACTGAACAACTTTCCGTCCGAAACAAAGCCAAATAATGAAGTGTAAGCTTCGCTCGGCTTCGTAGTTTAACAGATCTAAATCGAATGGGGATAACCCAATCGGTATTATTCACACTATTGATTCTAGGAAATATGCTGTTGAAACTTTGATGCTTTGCCGAACACGGCTATCGATGGCACTTTGCTGTCGTTAGAATACGAATCGTGAAGGAAATATTTTATGATACTCCCAATGATTAATAACTTTTAATACGTAACTTGCATTACAAGGCGAAAAAAAATCAGCTGTCTCATAAGTTTTTTTCTTCTAAAGTGTTTTGTTCTAATTTGAACACGGAAACTGAAAAAAATATCCAAAAACGTCTTCATCTTTTTGCACATCTTTCCAGATTATAAAGCGATATTCCACAGGCAATATATGCCTAAATATCTAATACCTAATACTCAGCATGCCATGTCGATGCAGAGGCTTCAAAAATATGCTTTTAACCACAGCTTATTATATAATGCTGGGATTTTTTTATTAAAGTTTTTGGTACCATTTTAGATTTTCAGAATATTTAATTTTTCACCAACATCCTTTTTATTTATTTACTCAAACAATTGAAGTCTGTAGTAAATTACGCTCCTATTAATTAAAGTAAGTTATATAAAGAATGTTAAAATTTTAAAAATTACTATGAATAGCAGCGACAATAAGAGGATATATTGCAGACTCAACAAAGTCTCTGAACAATGCTTGTTCCTAGACTTTGTTGAGTACGCAATAAGCTTCACAAAAAATGAAAAGATTAAAATTCGAAAACGGAATATTGTATTTCATTTTAAAATTTTTTCATCCTTTGTGAAATAAAAAATTCCGTGTTTTGCACGAAACGAATGAAAATCCTTGTGACCGATATGTATTTACTAGTAATCATTTAAAAAGAGAAATATTTCACTGAAACAAATATTTGAATTTCAAGCGAACGAAAAATGTAAAAATAAAATTTCCGTGTATTTCACGAAACGAATGAAAATCTTTGTGACCAATATATTATTATGTATTTCCTAGTAATCATTAAAAAGAGAAATATCTGATGTCACTGAAACAAATTTTTGAATTACACGCGAACGAAAAATTTAAGAAGCATCACAATATTTTTCGAATAAATCCTCCCTTTTTAGGGTTCCGTAGACACCAAGAGGAACCTTTATAGTTCCGCCATGTTCGCCTTTCCGTCCGCAGCGTATCTCAGACACTCGTAGTACTACAAAGTAGAAAGCTATAGATTGGCATGGATAGGTATGCATATTAATTACGCCGATAAAGTGATGAAAAAATCAAGGAAAAAAAATAGGGGTGCTACCTCCTGTACCTACATGTAAAGTGAGGGTATATTTTTTTCTCGTCTACCCCTTGGTGTGGGTGGGGTGTTGTTGGATGGATCTTTCAAAAATATATTGTTATTTCTCCTCTACCGATCCTTATTTCTCCTGACAAAGTTTTTTCAGTTCTTTTTCTTTTCGTGTCAATGGTATTTTTTATTTTATTAAATTGAATGCGGCCAGTGGCATTCTTTAGGTCATCCGAGGTGCCGCTGAACAGGCACTTATGACACTCCAGCAGGTGGGGCATGGTCTGGTCCGCTCCGCATTCGCACTGGGTTTTGAGTGGATCATTAAATCCCACTTCGACAGGTTGTGCCTGCAGTGGCCTACTTGGGTACACTGTCGATTGAGAGCTTTCCATATAGACCACTGCAGATCACTTTATTCAGTTTGTGTATTTGTTTCTGTATTTCATAGTTATTTCGTGTTATCTGTCCTATGTTGCACCTGTCATGTTTTCCCTCTGCATCACACAAAGATTGACTGGTAGAAAATGCCTCAAGCATTAAGTCCGTCGGTATTTTTACTTGTGCATAAAGTTTTAATAAATCTTACCTAGAACCGTATCATCAATATCCACAAAATATATCCCCTTCACACACACACACACACACACACACACACACGCACACACACACACACACACACACACACACGCACACACACACACACACACACACACACACACACACACACACACACTAGCACACTACTGACATTGCGTCATCTGGTCAAATTATCGAGATTTCTGTGCTGTCTCAAGTTAAATATGTACTAACGTTTTATACACCTTCCGGAATAAATAGTCTAAATAATGACGAAAACGCATTAAAATTCTTCGTGCGTTTTAGAGGAAGTAAGGACACACAAATAAGAAAAACTACTTATTTTGTTTCGTCCACATTTCCATACCTACTAATATTATAAATTCGAAAGTAACTCAGTCTATAATAATATGTTATCTTTTCAAGCCTAAACCACTGAACGGATTTCTATAAAATTTGGCAGAGAGATAGATTGCTTCCCGGGGAAGAAGGACATGCATACGCTACTTTGGTCTCAACAATATGTCCCGATGGGCCGAAACACATAACCGCGTTGCGACGCCGCAAAACTTAAAGCGGCAGTTTGCGTTGCGGCGTTGCGGCGTCGTGAAAAATAGCGTTTTATTTAATGTCGTATGGTAGGCTAACCAGTTCCTCGTGATTTTTGATTGTGGGTAGAAGTCTGCCATGGATAATATTTGTTATTTAGAAGACATTACTCTGTTTTAAATATACCTACGACAAAGAAGATACTGGATACATCCATTTAATAAGGCTATGAATCCCGATGGCGAGTACTTTTCTCGAAACATACATAAACAATAACATATATTTTTTATTTTTATAAAAATGAAAATAATTCAAATAATTTCATAATAATTGTCTAGATTATTTTACAATACACAAAATAAATACTAATATAATACATTGTACCTATGTACACAGATCTAATTAATTATGTATGGATAATATGGATATTCATAATTATAAACGCGAATAAACACATCTATAAATTTATAATAATACCATATAACTAAGTACTACTAAGCCCTCTTCCTCGCTCCTAATTTTGCTGAGCTTGACAGGTCCTTATTGATATTTTTATTTCCTAATACCATCTTTGTAACATAATATGGAACGCGATAAACAATTGAGTATTGAGTATTGAAATAAAAAGCATTAAAGAAAGACCTACATTAGTATGAGTGTATCATTATTTGAAGAGCTATAAGCGGATTATTAAAATATATACAGAAAATAAATATTAAAGGAAATGTTCGGCTTAACTGTAAGGTAAAGTAAAACAAATATGTTTTTTTATTAATATATATGGTACTAGGAATCAAATTAAGTTTTTAACATTATACTTAATTACTTACTTTAAGAATACTTTAATTGGTCTTTCAAATTGATTAGTTAAAAAAAACACTTCGTTTTGTGTACCATAGGAAGTACCTGTCGTTTCGTCCAGGGTAAATTGTGAATTTATTGTACGTTGTTGGTTTGATGGTTCGGAGTGTATTTGTGAGGATGAGGCAGTCCTCGGTTCGCAGATAGAAACAAACTGCATCATTGTCAACAAATATGACGTCATAACACAGGAATTTGCGCCGCGGTGCCGCACCGCTAGAATCGGCGTTGACGCCACTGCCAATTTTAGCGGCGCGGCGCCGCAAAGCGGTTTTGTGTTTCGGCCCGATATTGCGATATGACCGATCTCCACGCGGACGAAGTCGCGGGCAAAAGCTAGTACTTTATAATTAGTGTCCATCGCTACTTAATTGCATCAACGTGAACGTCGAAGCTTAAAGTAATTATACGTTGCCGTAAGCGACGTTATAATTAGACGCGGTATACAGAGTTGATATGACAGAGAAGCATTAAATTACACTACGTATACTATACGTGTTTAGTATTAACTCGGTACGGTATAAAAATAAAAAGCACCAAAAATGAGGTTTTTTTATGTTTTCAAACAAACTAAATAGCTTACAAATCAGAGTAAAACGCAACCACCCTTTGTAAATAAAAACTGACCTTGTAATAAAGCGGCACCGACGCGCGCGCGCGCCGGAGCGCTCTGTTAGGAAAGATACTTCGTGTTCAAACGGGGCAAAAACTAATTTGCGACTAAACTACTGCTCCTATTTAATTCATTTTTGGTACAGAGTTTGAAAATGGTTCCTAGTATAAGCTGTTTAAAGGCAAGCCCCTCTGTCATATCAACTCTGTATAATCTGCTTATCCATGAAGCGTTCCTCATGTTTCAGTTATAACAATCTTCGGCACGAGCGTGTACGGCGGCGCTGTGATTGCGACGTCACTCGACTACTTCTTCGAAAGGATGATGATGCTTAAATGGGTCAGTAGTTTTACTTTTTTTTGTGTTCATTACTGCTTTGAACTGCATGACATTGTTCATTCTTCAACAGGTCACCATCCATCGGTCCATTATTATCACTATTACAGTCGAAAACGTTCACTCCTGATCGTTGGCCTCTTTTGAGTGTCGATATATTGACCGGTTCAATGCTTTTCACATTCGGGATTTCCGCGGCATTCTCCAGGTCATCGGTTTACATTGTGGAATGGGATTACGCAGTCGTTTCCATTCCTCCAGAACAATTCGGCCTCATTAGCCTTTAGTTTAAGGGTATTTCAGGCATCACAATTATTTCCTGCGACCTGCCGGCGCTTTATCCACCCTGTGTTAATTCTGTACTTGATAGTCCCCTATATTTCGCTATCGTTTGGCATTTGGGCCAGATCAGCGCTTTTAACAAAGTAAATCAGCTAATTTCGTCCCACATCCAATCAGTCAGTTAGGAGGCCTATCACATATCATACACCTATTTGCAAAAATGGTCGCTTTTAATTCTTTTCTTGTCTGTCAAATACGAAAGAGGTTTTATTCACTTGAATATGTTACAGGTATAATAAAATAGTGTCGGAGTCTATTAAAAAGTTCGTTCCATATCCAAAAAGACAGGCGGACTTTTATAGCTAGTCCGCGCAAGTGAGTTTTGTCTCCATGACAAAAAAAGGTTTTTGTCACTATCATGCCAAATTATGAACGTAGAATGCGCTCACGTAGAATGACACACAGAGTGCATTTATTTATGGATGACAATCAAAAAACTTTTGAAATTTTAGCGTCATTTGCCGACATGGATATAGAAGAAGCGTGTCGCAATATGTTTCATAACCTTCGACAGAATTTTTGATGAATCACTGCGCCTTTGCCCCTGCATTAACATATTAAGATACGAACATGAAATTGATCTTAATTTTTGTTAATTATCTGAATCGTCCTCGTGCACAGTCACGCTGTGAGAAGACTGTCGTCATGTTAGCCTTACCTGGTCAATAGTTGGAAATTGAATGGGATCAATTTTATCACGAGCTTGTTCGCGAGTCGGCGGATAAAGTGTTATCGGGTTTTCACATCGTAACGTGAGCGCATCTCCCTCCATATTCACAGACCGGACTACAGTGACAAAGCATAACTGATTTGTCACTCTGGTGACAAAAATCACTCTTCAAGATAGCTGCTATGTGCCTATATTATTGTTGCTTATTACTTATATTTAATTCTATTGTCGTAGCACTATCAACAAATAAATGACGGAATTATAATCTATGTTCTAGCTGTGGGAGCGTGCGAAACTGGAGCCGGTTGAGGCACCACCCTGCCGCCTCTCATGGCTGACGCTGGCTGTCTGGCCAGCTGCGGCCATCGTGGGCCTCACCGCACAATGCGCTCTGACCGCCACCGGCATCTACCACGAGCAGAGTGAGTATTTAGTTCCCTATACATGGTGTAATAAAATCCAGCACATAGCCGCTATCTACGTATTCTGTATATCCAACTAAGTAACACTAAACAAAAACAATTGCTGAGAAAAGACTTCCATTTTTTATGTGAAAAATTACTGTTAACGACAGCGCAGAATGTTATGTTTATGTGTGCATTCATAGAACAGATCTATCTATTCTGCGGGTGCTTGCAACGGTACACGAGTTATTACCCTACACGGTTACATTATGGGGTCACAACTTGAACAAAAAGTAATTAATCTTGAAAAAATGAATAGATGGCAGCACGGTAACAAATATGAAATCAACCACCACTGAAAAGCAAAAAAAATGCATCTTAGAGCAACCTGTAGGTAGGTACTTAAAGAACTGTCGCGCAGCGGTCATTTGCCGGGCTCACGGATCATAACATATTAAAACGAATAAGCAATACTATTAGGATGAAACAACTGAAAAAGACAATGTCCAAATTGGCCCTGTGCAATAAAGAGTATCAGATTAAACGAAAATTAATCGCCTATTTTATTATTTAAGTTGCAAATACTTCTGTATTACGGACTAGCTGTATTCCAAAATGTACTTTTAATAGAACTTAACGCGACTAATAACATTAGATCGCCATCTATGCCTAATGTCATGTCGTGTCAGAAGTGAAATAGGGATGTGCAATCAATTATAATCGATTGATTGAATTATTAATCGATCGATTGTGTTTTCTTTTCTAAAGTGTATTTTTAAAAACCTAGAATACTTTATTTATGCAGTCATACTCCAATTTAAATAGGTAGTAAGAATAATACTATACAGTAATCAAAACTTTTTATTTCTATACAATCAAACAAACATCTAATTCATTTTTTACGACAATTAATACAAAAATAACATTTCTTTTTCGGCGTAAAATAAACCATTGTCATATACTTGTAATGTTTATATGACAAAGGTGATGTAACAGACAGTTTGAAATAATTTAAGACCACAGTAAATCTTAATCACAAAAATCGATTATTGGTGTGGTGTCGTACTACATCCCTAGTTTTGCTGTGAACGTCACGTCGCGTCGTCCGTTATTGTCAATTTGTCACTTTGGCAAAGTTACAGTTCCTGTGCTGTGCTTTTCCTGTGTTCTTTTCTTGTGTTCGGTGTTTTGGTGGTTAAAAATCACTCAGAGCTATGAAAAATCGTAGGTACCTACATTTAATATTCGTTGTTAAGGTTAGATTATAACCTCAAAATCTGATACTTTTTTTGAAATATATCTTTTTTGCAGCTAGTCCGCTATAAATACAAGATCTTTTAAGAATCTACTAATGATAGAGAATACAATACATAATTATCCGATGCTCTTGGCTCCAGGGCCAACAATGTATGGACGCAGAGCAATGTCCTTTATTATTTAATTTGTGTGAAATAAAATTTTGGTTTTCAATTTGCGATTTATAACCCATCTACATTTATGTGATTAATAGGCACTAGCCCTACCCGTGTGTTAAATTAATGTCACCACTGTAGCGCCACGTTGTATATTATGTACTCCCGAAGAACATTTTCAGGCGAATGCCAGTTGCGCGACTGGGTTTTCATTTAACAAGATCAAACCGCTTCATTCTTCTTACCACGTTACTATAATTTGTTAACAAAAGGTTTTTGTTACAAGGTATAGGCGCGCAGAAGCGTCACATGAAGGCCCAACAGTCTCGACCGATCACCCGTGAGCAACGAACTGAGATGAAACAACGCAAATATAGATACCTGTACCAGGTCCGCACCGCACATGGGGATGTCATTTCACAGGTATGTAATCATGATGATCTGTTGTGCTATTTTGAAATGTACGTCAAGTGAGTTTAAAGTGAGCTGTCAATAGTGTCAATCCTTAGCATTAGGTGGAACGAAAGCTCACTTCACGTAAGTTTTCACGGTGTCCTGCGCGAGCGACGATTACGACACGACGCGACGCTGCGAATGCGACGAACGCGATCAACTGAAGCGCATACCTTGCTTGTGCCCTATATGGCAGTCTGTGGCGAGACGCGACGTAACGCCTACTTGTTTTGAGGGCGACTAGATGCGCGACACCACGAACTAAAGCAAAATTGTACTTCTCCATGATTCGAGAAGTATTGACCAAAATCACATAGGACATTTGATTTGTCGAGTGTAACATCGCGTCGCGTCGTATTCGTCACTCACGCAGGACACCACGTTACGGACACCGGCTTGTATTACCTTTTACCGTCGTGTTAGGTATTACGTGCCGGTGATGGTGGTGGTCATAATCGATCAAATACTCATACAAACTTGAATCGATTTATCGTGAGTATCGAGTACCGAGTCGTATGGTTACTTCACTAGTTACGTCGCGATGACAAATGTCAAAACAGGCCTCTTATTTTTTGACAACTCTAGTCAAATTTTATTTAAAAAAAAAACGCATTTTAATTTAAGGTCATAAAGTTAATTACGATAACTTCTACTTTGACAGTCGTACGTACAAGCTCTGCAGAAAAAAGCGCAGTGTGGCAACTGGAGCGGCGAATGCAGTACACTTCAGAGTGACTCGACCCATCTGACAGTCCTAGCCGGCTCTGAGGCGGCCCCTCATGTAGACAGCGACGATGACCTGAACCAGATCCGAGCGGCTCATTAAATACGGGTACGTATATACGTATTTAAAAAAAAAAAAAGACATATTGTTGTTTGAATTACAAAAATAATATATTATTTTCGCTCTATTTAATCTATTGTTGAATTTATATCTATTGCCGTGCCCCCAGCGCCCAGCTCATAAATTGACTAATAAACATCCGAGTTACAATGAATAGGTTCGTCCAACTCATAAAAAAAATAAAACTTTATTTCAGACGAATATGTACTTGCAATTAGGTACAGAGGCCAGCACATCAAGTTACCACAATCTGTCAAATTTCTTTGATAGTATTTCAACTCTCAATTAAAAATTAACCTTATGTCTTTGCAATAAGCAAAGACATAAGGTTAATTTTTAATTGAGAAAATTTGACAGTTAGGGATAGCTTGATGTGCTGGCGTGTATATAAAAAACGAAAACCGAACATAAATTCTCAGTCGTATAAACACGACTCGGGCGGCACGGGCACGAATACATTTGTCGTATTAATCTGACTGGGGCGGTTAAAAAGTGCCAAAGATATCGTTATGACGACTCATTGTTCTCTTTTCAGAATGTTACACCAGAACAAGGCAGGTACAGCAAATCGCAGTTTATTTTAATTTTATATTCTTTTATTTTTTATGTTTTTCCCAGTATTATTGTAAGAGGAATCTACTCATATAATTAATTACAAGTAATGTTTATCATTACTAGTAATCGTATATTAATTGTATTTAATGTGAATTTATTGTTGTATTATGATTAACTAGCTTCCGCCCGCGGCTTCGCCCGCAAAATATGTCGACAAATTATACATATAAACCTTCCTCTTGAATCACTCTATCTATTAAAAAAAACCGCATCAAAATCCGTTGCGTAGTTTTAAAGATTTAAGCATACAGACAAATAAACAGACAAAAATAGCGACTTTGTTTTATACTATGTAGTGATTGAATGAGTCAGTGGCGGAGTTCAAGGCCTACATTAATTATTTATTGCCAAATATAAATTAGTTTTAAGTATACTTTTATGTCAATTTTTGGCTGATTTTTTGATGAATTTATCATAGTAAACAATACCGTCTCTTTCTATCAGATTTTATACTAAAGTATTTATTACCTACTGAACATTCCAAAGTTAGCTGATTAAAAAAGTTAGTACTAAGATTTAATTATACGTTGTTTTGACGCGAATTGCGGATTTTTATATACACTGTATATATATTCATCATCACTGCCATCGGTACAATATATTCTGTCCTAATTATAATATCATGGTCTTGGACTCCTAGCGGTATGGTTGTAATAAGTTGACATATTTATTTATACATTTCTAATCAAGTACTGATAACGACGGCTTCGTATGTTGGTACCAATATTGGCCTTAATGACCAACATAGTTGGCGCACAAATGCTGGCACAATGATTGGTGGAAGCCTGTTAGGTAAGGTAGAAATTCCAATGAGCTATCTATAGATTGGATAGGATGCTTGTAATTTAAATGCTATATAGATGTCGAGGTAAGAGGTACAGAAATAGATAGGTTATTGGTATTTATGTGTGATACGCCAAATCGTCTAATTGGCAGTGGTTATCTTAACGTGCAATAGGTTCTCCGCCGGGTCTTTGAGCCCCGCAATATGAAAAGAAACGAAGTCACTTGCTTAGCTACAGCAACCAAAAACTAATCATAAAATAATAGTCATCACAATATAAAATAAATGTACGTCACATAACGTAAATTTAATTTGGGAGGAGTCGTCTGCCTTCTGAATGCAGCTGCAAACGTAGTTACATAGATGCAGTTGTCGCTGCTGTCTGTCGTTGCGCTTGAGCGACGTTGCCGCTCTAGACTCGCGGTTGCGGCAGACTTCAGGAGAGCACCTTTCACATAACTTTCTAATAATCAGTCAGATTTTAAATATTACCAATCTCTAATACGCGGGAGTATGAAAATTGCTTCAACTGTCCAATTCTTTAAGTGGTATTTATATGATTTGTACGTGATCATAATTGTTGAGCACAATGCGATTTGGATGTGATGAACGGGTACACTCTTGTGAAGAGTCTAGATTTAAGTTAGATTACTGATTATTACTAAAAGTGTATAAGTAGAGATCGAATTTCTTATAAAATATCTTGTACCTACTAGGTTTATTTTGCTCATCTGTTGAATGGCTTTAGGCGCAAATGCAAAGCATGGATTTTTGTAATGTAATGCAACTTTCCATGTTATATTTTTATTTAGAACTATATATCTACTTGATCGTTTGAGCGTAAGCAGAAGCAAATGCTGACGTAATGTGATAATTTTAATAACATGATGTTTTGTTCAATGTTTGGGAACACAAGTTTGCTCAAAGCAAAAGCCCAAATAATTAGATCCGCTCAGATGGTCAGTAGTATCGTACATTCTATGCACAATGTGATAATTTAATTTTTTGGCCAAAGTTTATTTTAGATGTAACATGGCTTAAAGCGTCAGTTAATTTTTTGTCTTGTATGTTATTTTGTCATTATATGCGCATATTATTGTTAAAAACAGGTATTTAACATACTGAATTGTCAAGATTTAAACTTTGTAACGTGTAA
Organism: Hyppa rectilinea; assembly: GCA_951799385.1. NCBI lineage: Eukaryota > Metazoa > Arthropoda > Insecta > Lepidoptera > Noctuidae > Hyppa > Hyppa rectilinea. The sequence goes on along the minus strand of OX637300.1, from coordinate 5,654,057 downwards.
CGGTAATCGTCGTACTGAAGGATGTGGATGTTTTGTAATTTATGTAACCAGGTCTAATTGCCTGAAGTGTACATTTTTGCGCATAGCCTTGAGGTTGGGGAACTTTGTGGCCATTATTATTTTTCGAATAACATTTAACTGATGTTAGAAATAAAATGGAGTGTTGAAGTTAACAAGATCATTGTGGTAGCTAAGATAGGGGGTAATGTTAGAGAGAACAATCACCAATTTCATAATTCAAGACCGCAACACGAAATATAAATGTTATAAATAAAAGTTTTATGACAACTTTGAGCAGCTAATATTGACAATGTGGTCATTAGAACATTGATTTCTCGCCTCGAGGCTACTGCGCTGTCTAAGTCTGTTTGAAAAATATAGATGTATATACTGTAGGCATAAAGTAGGATTTATATTATTAGCTTAGGACATGTGGCGCGTTGACTTTTATTCCTTGTCCCTCTCTGTCTCTAAGCATAGTCTACTTCAACGCTCAATTTCTAGTCTCTATGTATTTTATTTCAAAATTAAGTTACAATGTCGTTTAAATATTTTTACGTACCTATATATTATGTTCGTTTGTTGTTTTAATATTTGCATTATTTATCGACAATTTAGGTTATATAAAACTCCTAATTTATTCCACTTTATATTAATTGATACAGATTATTTTTATTTCTGTTATGTTTTTCTAATATAATTTTTTAATGGAAATTCTATAACTGATATGAGTTGTTTTTGTTTTTAAACCCAATCCCGTACAACACATGCATTATTATATATTGATACTTATGTTCTATATTGTCCTGTAACCCATTTCTATATATTTAATAACTCAACACATCTCCGGGGGCAGGCCACCACTTCTTAACGCAGTATTAATTTAATATTACTTCACAGTGGGAGGAGCTCGTGGCTAAGTACTAACAGCCATCAGGTTATCCGATCCATCAGGTTAAGCTACGCTTGCTGGGGTTGGCGATGGATGGGTGACAATCTTTACACACCGAGACTCCTCCGTGCTTCGGAAATCACGTTAAGCCATTGGTCACAGCTGTCATTTGTGCATTTTTGACAGTCGTCACGGGTCGTCAGAAGCCCGAAAATTTGACTGCCAGTCTTACCAAGGGGTATCGTATTACCCAGTTACTGGGTTGTGGAGGTTAGATAGGCAGTCGCTCCATGTAAAATACTGGTATTCAGCTGCATCCGGTTAGTCTGGAAGCTCACCCCAACATACTTGCGTTGCGAAAAGGCTAGGCAGATGAGTGGGAAAGAGATGGAACTGTTGTCCTGTATAGCTCCGTCTCATTCTCACACGGTAATATTGGAATAATACTGCTACATGCAGTGGTGGTTCAGGTCCCGAGCCTTCACTCACTTCAATCTTTTGACCTCCACAGTCATCCATTGATGATAAACAATTATAGGTACGTCATCATTCGATGACGAATATGTTTAATTACACATTAAATAAACAATTAGTCAATGGTTATATAGATGGTATACGTACAGGTCTCCAAAAGTGATAATGCGCATAGAAATCTTCGCCACTGTTCGGCAACGGTCGTATTTCCCGAGCGTCGGAAGACGATATGTATATAGAGTGGTTAAGTGCATTTTCTTCATGCATATTTAGTGTGATTATGTGTTTTGTCCTAAAAGAGATAAATATTGATTTATCAGTAACGAAATTTGATTCAATATTTCCATGTAAGTAAATAGCGAGCTATAATTCATATAAGCCTAAATCTGATTTTTAATATGCTTTTTCTAGTACTTAATATGTATTTTACGTTGGTATTTTTAATTTTTTAGTATTGAAAAAACGTGAAAAATTTTAGTATATTTATATATTTTACAAAATTAACTATTTCAATTTGAATAAGATAATTAAAGTTGAAATTAAATTCACCTTTAAAACAAAACCAAGAAAGGTGTGTAATAGTAGCTCTATATAATTCCAGACAAAGAGAACACGTGCAGTCGTCAGTCTTGTCAATATGACAAGACGACTGACGGACCTGACTGACCGCCGACCGCCCGAATTGTTTTCGATTGTGTACACATGAAATTGACTCCTATTTCTTTCGAACAAGGTGCAAAATGCAAGGGACTCGAACGATTCAATGATTCGGGTGTTTCCGGGAATACGACAATTAGCGAAGATCTGCATGTGCATTATTAATTTGGGAGTACTGTAATAGAATACGAATTTTGAAACATTCAGCTTTTGTGCAGTAGTAGTAGTTACCCAATGTTGTTTCTCAGTGTTTTATTATTATTGTACTGGTCAAAAGGTTAAGTATAATATAATATTAGTCACAGTTTGAAATAGTTCGTACATCGATACATAAGAGTAACAATAAGAAATACCTACTTGCCTTCTCTGTGGCGCAAATTAAGCTGCTCTTGTAGAAAACTGTCTTTTCTCCCGATTGTGGAACTAATTTCTAAGCATTAATACCTAATTACTCTAACGCCCTAGTCTTACTAACAGCTAGTTTCAGTCTCACGAACAGTGGCCTCTCAAATAGTCATCTCATCAATATTTATAAGATACCTACCATTACCCTATTTACGAACACTGCCGAATGTCTACCTACTGATTATTAATATCTAGTTACAACCGAGTGTCGATCTAGACTGAGTTAGCCATGCGCATAGTTATAAATAGCTCCGTTTTTTAATAATTTATTTAGTTTATAATTATTCAGGAATTGTTAAATCTATAAACTAAGATACATATACAACGTGTCGAGTCTTAAGATTTTAAGGCTAAAGCCTGAGACATCCGTTCTTCTATAAAGGAACTACCCGATATACATGTTCGCCCTGTTTTTTTTTTGGAGTTATTCTCAGATAGGACGCTAGGTTAGGCTATGTAGGTAAGTTACCGCATAGATGGGTTTGGTGTCCTTAGTTTCAAGTAGAATATCTCTCGATAAAGGTTTGTGTACAATCCGAGGGTCCGTACGATAGGGTCCACTACACCAGCTTTCTGGACACCAAACTCATTGGGAATAGGATCGGTGGTACCTCGGACGTCTCGACTTTTTTCGCCATCTGCAGTCAGTTTATGGATTTTGTTTTAGAACTTTTTGGATGAATCGGCCTGACTTATTATTCGTATTAACTTATTAATAATATTATAATCCCTTACACCTATATTATTCACTTAGATATTTTTAGTAAGTATATTTAGGATGTATGTTTTACGTTTAACCTACGTATTATGATAAGTATAATAATTTGATCGTTTGCTTTGAGGTGTCCGGGAGGGCCTATCGCTCACACTGAGCTCATAGCAGGACTTAATGATAGAAATTAACACGTAATGCTATTTTTGTACATAGGGAAGATAACGAACCAAAAAATTATATTTTCGAAAAAATTCAGGCAAAATTGCGAATAAGGTCCAATCAAATTATAAATTTCATTTTGAATGATGTATCGTATCATTAAAATTTAGTTTTGATGACATTTTCATCGAACTTATTTGACAAAAAATTATAAAGTATTCGAGTTAGTAGGGTTGAGACATACTCATCAGCATTAATTCGAGTTATTTTAATTATAAATGCATTAAGATGCATATTAAAATCAAACACAGGAGCAATTACCTAAATCTTGTCAAATATTAAAGTAAGTTTGCCATAACAGCGAGCGCCGCGAGGATATAAATAATGGCTTGGTTTGTCGTACCTATTAGATACAATAATTAATGCCGACGCGTATATCTCAACCCTTTCATCAAACTAGGACGTCCAAATTTAGTGTCATTGATGGAGAGCCCCTGCGTGGGTCACAAAAACAAGTCTTCGTTGGTTTCTCAGTCAATAGCTACTCTTTACAACCAAACAGACTCAACTCTTCTCGCTCAAATGTTATTCTAAAGACTTTGTAGACATTTTTGCAAAATATAATTGTGGTAAGTGTAATTGTTCACATTATTATTGTACCTATAGCTTATACAAAGCAATCCGGTCCAATACATGTCTGGATTCATTTCTAATTGATGTTTAAGTAGTAGATACATAGATAGGTGTCGTAGTATTCGAATGTTTGTATAAAATACGGTTTCGGCTCAAGCCGCTCTAAAGGTAAGCAGATGTAGTTATTAACAAAATTCTCTCAAACGATGTTTCGGTTAATCTGTCTCTTTGGTTTGTCTGCTAGACTTATATAGTTTGACCGATATGTATTAAAGACCCTATTAAAGATTGCCTTAGGTAGGCACGTGCGCGGCGCGACGGGAGCAGTGCAGCCCATTGGCTATTCCATTCGATATCGGTAACGACGTCCAGTCCCCCCGCCTCGCCGCACGTTTCTACCTACAGAGCGGTATTGGTCAATCAAACTATATAGTACCTACAAGATTTGTTATTACTTTGATCTGTCTTCATCTGTTATTTGAGGTATCTATCAAATCTTTAATTCAGACTTCTGACTTTTAATTTCAAGGCAAGAATGTCTTGCGGAGCAATGTTTTCGGAACAAAATTAGGAATGTCTAGTGTGTCGATACACATTTAGTAATGTAAGAAAGAATTTGTGGTGCATTTATTAGCAGAATAACATTTATGAGTCTTAAAATGTTGTTAGTATTGGCGAGATTTTAAGTATGGACAACTTAGGGAATATATTATACATCATATCGAAATCACTTCTAAAGTACCTCGTGAAGTTGCTTCCTGAGTCCTGGTATTTGAAATTAAACCTTATGTCTCAGGAAAAAGGTATATTTTTCAAGGCTCAATAAAGTTATTCTGTTAATGTGAATATGAATGAAAGTATGGTCTATTTGGTCTCTTAGAAAATGTATGAAGACGATAATAAAGGTAAGCATAACGTGGATGATGTGAGTAATAGATATTTTTGGACTAAACGTCCCTTCTTGCCAAAACTGATAAGTAAGAACGTTATTTTGAATAAATATTTTGTTGTCATCTCACAAAATTTGGGTTTTATTACAACACCGTTTATATTAAGTATACTTAAATTAAATGACATTAACTAACTATGTACCTATATACAAAAACAGAAAGGACACTTACGTGTCGAAGTACTCATCCGCATCGCTGTCGTCCGCAAAACGTGCCCAGAAGACAGGCAGCAATGCCACGTTGATTGAATGGCAATGATAATTCTTTGATTAAAGAACAATCCAGCCCTCTAATCACGTGAAGTGTCGACCAATCGGCGAGAAAATTCTTTATAATGGAGTTGTGCACTCGGGCCTCATTTAGTCATGTAATACAGTAAGTTCTTATTATGTAGAAAAATAATTTTAAAATAGTGCCTTTAATTAAAATAAATACACCGCTTGGATGTATATTGAGATTCCACACCAGAGGTGTATGGATTCCCTTACTTCTTTATTTCTAAAACTGGTCCCAAAAACTCACCATATAAAATATTAGGTACAAATCATTAGGCTCCAAACATGGCCAATGAAAAAAGATGGTACGTGTTTTTAGTACTAGTCATTTGAAGCAATAGTTACAATTTTGAACGCCATTGTCACATATTTGTGTCGTTGGCGCACAGGGCATGCGCTTGCCATATACGTGACAATGGCGTTCAAAATTTTAACTATTGCTTCAAATCAGATTATTATCACGAAATAATAAATGAAATTATTACTTTTGTGTTTATATAGATATCTTAAAAATTAAAGCTCTCGTAGGTAAGTTTTCAATGACTTCTTGTTATCATGAATTTCCCAATAGCCATGGTCTTTTAATTTCTTTCATGTCATTAAATACGTACGATAGCTTAAATTGTTAAGATATCTGTCTATATGTACACTCAAAAGTAATAATTCAATTGTTTATTTCGTGTTATAGTGTTGTTGACATTGTCACATATTTGTGTCGACAGCGTATAGTGCATGCGCTTGCTTGCCACGTATATGTGACATTGGCGTTCAAAAGGCTAATATACAGGTGGAGATTTCGATTGCGAAATAAAACAATAAGATTAAATTTTCTTAATCAATTTTATTTCACACGAAGATACTTATTAATAATACAAGGTTCATCACTCAGACCAAAAAGATGTTCTTATTACAAAATTTTGAAGCAACCTTACACGGTAAAGCAGACGCTTCTAGATCAATACGTATCAATAATATTCGTCCGATTATCTTAACATCGGGTACTATATACTACTACTAAACTACTAAGGTAGGGAACATACAACCTGATACTGAGATGCCAAAGACAAAGAATTTGATAGAACACACAAATCGTATACGGTGCTACAGGCACCTACCACCGCTGACGAGAACGAGACAACCCAGCGTTGCTTGGGTTCAATCAATCACTCAAATTTAAAATAGATAAAGTCAATAAGTATACACACAAAGGCGATGGAAAATTTTAGGTTTAATTTGACCTCATTTTTAGTCTTTAGTTGCAACTCGTAATTTTTTTTAGTCACTGTAGGGTTATGTCGCAACGAGAAGAGAAAAATCAAAGTCCGCTCGCTTGGTGGGCACTCGCTGATAGATTCACGCTTGATATATACGCATATCAGCAAATAATCGCCGGTCGAACAAGCGCACTCGCTTCTGGCCGTTCTCTCATTAATCGCCTGAGGTTATGCCTCAATCTTTTAAGAAAATTATCAATGTTTTTGTTTTCGAAAGTTTATAGTATTAATAAATAATTGAGATCAATGGTATGTATGCTTATTTTATTTGTATGTTTTTAAACACACTCCTGATAGTAGCCCTCGTCGTCTGGGTGCTTCGGGCCGGGCTGATCCTCCCACTCCGGCGCGGTGGGTATCACTAACATCGGCGGTGCCTCCCCGCCGCGGATTTGCAGAGCGTACATCGCCATTTCCACCTTCTTCACGTTGGCACGAGTTGTTGGCAGCTTGCGGATTAGATTACGGTTTCCTATTGTGAGGCCTGGAATATAAGTTGGAGCTGATTTAGTACTTTATTTAGGTTGCTGGTTGTATTGGATTATGAGATCATCTGAACTGTTTAACTGCCAGTCTGCTCTTATTGAGAACATATCTGAAAGAAGGTTGAATAGTGTGTTCCAATTTGGGAAATGTTTGTCGTTCTCGTTCTACTCCTCATCTGCCTAGCTTTTTCCCAATTATGTTGGTGTCGGCTTCCAGTCTAACCGGATTCAACTGAGTTACCAGTATTTTACTTGGAGTGACTGCCTATCTGACCTCCACAACCCAGTAACTGTGTAAAGCTTTTTCCCAATTATGTTGGTGTCGGCTTCCAGTCTAACCGGATTCAACTGAGTACCAGTATTTTACTTGGAGTGACTGCCTATCTGACCACCACAACCCAGTAACTGTGTAACCCACTGGTCACCCATCCACGGCCAACCCTGGCAAGCGTAGCATAACCTGATGGATCGGCCTGTGCGGCTGTTAGTACTTAGCCACGAGGGAATAAATTAATTATTAAAATTAGTCCTAGGACTAACCTCAAACAATGCTAAAAATACAAGAACCACTTATTTTATAAAATTGAACCCCATATCCAGCAAAGACCTTGCCCTGAGTAATTTAACAATTCTTCATTCATGTAGATTCATGGGGATTACTTAACCCATGAGATGTACGCCTATTAGAAGCAGTTTGCTTATAAGAGCTCAATGATTTATACGGTTATATTGAGAGAATTTTTCTGATGAACCTATGGGGTTCATACGACATTAGAGGGGTTAAAAAGACTCAAACAGACTGATATAAGTTCAACAGTGACTAATGAGACACAATTACATTTTTTATTGTTTACAATCAATATTCGATATTTGAAATCATCATATCAACAGTTGAGCGGGGTAATCCTACAGTGACCCTTCACTGAAAGATTACCCCATATCAGTATGTGTGGTTCCTCAATAGTCCCTACTATTGAAGAACCGGAATCATCCTCTTCCTTTTTAGTATTTAAGTTTTTCACAACACCACAGTGCCCTCTGGCTGTTTCGCAACAGCATTGATCAATAAATATGTCAAATCTTACCCAAAAATCCAGCATACAAGAGCCTGATAACCTCACCGGCCTGGAAACACTGCTCTCTATCTCCACTAGATATACTGTTGATGGCCTTCCTCATTAGTTCACCCGTCAGATCAGCTAAACCCAGCATGTAATCAAATTCTGGCAACAGAGTAACTATAGTCCGTTGCTGATCATCCTCTGTGATAATAAACTCAAATTCCTTCTGTATTTCTGCGTATGTGATGATCCTTTTCTCAGTCATAAGAGACAAATAGGTCCGGGCTTCAACAAACTCCTGGAGACCAACTGTGACGGCCTTGGAGTGCAGGTGCGCTGGGCTGTTTTCAACCTCTAAGGCAATGCCTTTGATAGACTCATTGATTAGCTTTTGAATTCGTTCCGAGGCTTCAGTGAGAGTATCCCTTGATGCATCCGTTCTGAAAATGTATAAAATTTTGTTTTAGTCTCCATTGTTTTAGTATATGCAGAAAGAGTGAACAGCTGGCTGTCACTGAACATTTCCATTTCACGAAAACAGTCAGTCACAAATCAGTTGAGAACTGAGGCTAGCTAAAATTACCTACTTTAAGCAGAGCTCTCTATGTTTTATCAACTTTGACAAAGTAGGTCTTTCCCACACTGCTCCATACGCTCATCCAAATTATTGGCGCAGTAAATTTCCACAGAATGATAGATAGGCAATGGCAAGGTAAACTTTTAGTGGTGTATCTGTGGAAACACCATCACAAATCTAAACATGGTATAAAGAAGTTTTCTGATTCTGCCAGAGAGTTTGTATATGTGCCGAGATGGTCATTGATGAAAATGATGAGATATTTCATTGAAAAGGCCAAGAACATCTCACAGAGGGATGCAGAGCAGTGATGCAAGTGTAACAGTAACTCATCCATGATATATCAAAAGTAAATCAAAGCAAGAGAATTTATATAAGGGAACTCTAGATGCACAAGATTGCTTGTGCATCTAGAGTGAATCGGAGTTTGGAATATGTGGACAAAGATTTAAAAAATTATTTCACCAATTGGAAGGATAGTATATAAATATATATATAGAGATTGGCTTTATATTACAAAAAGAAGTAAGTGTATTCATGAAATAGGTACTATCTTGAATCCATGCAAGCCTAGTACTTTTTAAGGTTTAGTTACAGGTCGGCACATCTTGACATCAACATAATAAGGTGCCTAGTAATAAATAGGGCAATGGCAGAGGTAACTAAATGTTAGCTATCCCATAAATACACTCAGATAACATATATTTCACTATTAAGGCAAAAATTAACAAATGTAACACACACTAACTAATCCGTGTGGCCAGGAGTTATTATTTTCAAATGAACTCACGTTACAGCCGAATGCAACAGGAATATGATCCTTTTGCTCTCAATAGTGATATCGCGAGACATTTTGACGAGTCTCTCGTGTTTATCCTGACGCGCAGTCAATTGGACAGCAGCGTCCTTGAATATAGCCAGCACGGGACTGTCTCCTGCCAAGGAAGTCGCAGTCTCTCGTGCAACCGAGGCCAGCGAGAGGCCAGAGTTGCTCGCACCTCGACGATTACGCCTTCCTGGAACATTATTATGGTTTAGTTATTTTAATATATCATCATCTGCCTAGCCTTTTCCCAACTATGTTGAGGTTGGCTTCCAGTCTAATCGGATGCAGCTGAATACCAGTATTTTACATGGAGCGACTGCCTGTCTGACCACCACAACCCGGTAACTGGGCAATACGATACCCCTTGGTAAGACTGGCTGTCAGAAAACATCTACATAGAAAACTAAAGAAGCTGTAAATCATTGTTCTGCTCTTATCCCAATGTCGAATAGGTATATTCACTAAATTAAATATTGCCAATTTTGCCTATGCAGTAGACGTAGTAAGTACCTACTGAACGCTTTTTGTATTTTACTTAATCGCGAAAAAAGTATGTTTTAAACTTACCTGGAGCAGGCATGGTGATGTTAATGATTCAGTTGATTCTCGACTGTGCCCTTACAAAACAAGTCTTCTTTGAAATACAATACAAAAGGGTTCTTTGTAATATTTTCGTTGAGAAGCCGTTGAAGGTGCTTTGTTTGTATTGACTTTTTTTTTCCTTATAGCAACCGCGCCCATGTAGGGTAGATTATTCTGCCAGCGCCATGTGGTAATAGCTGCACACTAACACAGAAAGATGAGTCGTCAAACGGGGGAAGCGCCAAGGTAGCCCGTTGAAATTTTGTTTTTCGCAATTATCAGATCAGAGTCAGGATTTATGTTAATTAAAATATGATTTGCGTCCGTAGCAAGTATGTAACTACGCAAAATATTTTATTTATCAAATATGTATTTGCATTTGTAATTTAATTTTATGCATAAAAATCATCAACCCATTAATACATCATCATTTCATCTTAGTTAGATGATTAATAAGATAGATAACGAGATACCAAATGATCTTAAATTAATGTTATAACTTCATAAATCATGAAAAAGACTAATTTTAACTTAGAAAGATGTATTTTGAACAAAAAACAACCTGACAATGACCTGCAAATTGACTTCCACTGCTAATAGAGTAATAGACTGCTACCTTAGTGCATACCCGCCCCATAAATTGTAATCTGGTAGTGCTAAACTGTAGGTAATGCAAGAATACAAGACAATACAAGTTTTCTTTTTAAATACAGTAAAATGAGGTGAATAGGGATGCAGGGGTGAGTCGGAACGAAACTTTATAATTGATTTTAATGTTGGAATAACACAGTTTGTTGCCAACAAGGACACTTAATCATTCAATATAATACAGTAAACATATTAGAGCCCTTTTAGGCCACAAACTGTATTATTTCATTGTTAAAATCCCTTTTATAGTTTCGTCTTGATTCATCCCTACATCCCTATTCACCTCATTTTACGGTAGCTAATTACTTATTATCTAATATACTAACAATGATATAGATTTTTCCAAGGTTAACATTATTATAAAACACCATACTATATTCCTAGCAAGCTATTATTAGCTTCTCTTATAAGTAACCAACAATGTAATAAAATCTTGGAAGTCAATTTAACCTATTGACCGCTTGGTGTAAAAATCAAATGACATGCCATAAAAAAATATTATTACAGACGCTATTCATCTGAAATAAAGTTTATTTTTCTCAGAATCTTAAAAAAGGTCACCCAATTATTTAAAAAACTAAGAGTAAATTAGATTCTCAGTCTTATAAACATGACATGGGCACAAAATCATTTGTTTTATTAATCCAACTGGGGTGGTTAAAAGGTTTAACCGACTTCTAATTGTCATATTGAACTGCAACTTTGTGTAATGTAGGTTGTATGAAAAATCTATAATTTGGTAAGTATTGTGGAGCTAATCTGATGATGTTAGTGGAGGTGAATAGTGGAACTCTCTAATAGCTACTAGTATTTGTTTGGGCTCAATTGAAGTGTTGGTTTACTCCATGTAAATCGATTCATAAATAAAAAAGTTAAGCCAATTTAAAGAATCACATTGAACATTGTTTATACTATCTGTCTTTCATTTATCATTCTCCTGCCCTTATCCCAATTTATTTAGGGTTGGCGCAAGATGTTCCAACTTCCATACTTCTCTATTCGTCTTCACATATAATGTTATAATTCATGTATACAAAACATTATAATATAAAACATTTTAAAAGAGTAACGGTGGAGTTTCTTGCCCATTCTTCTCCACACGAAACTACCTTTTGGAAGGGGCAACTAGAATCAATTCTATTTCTTGTTCATTTTGACGATCAAAAGTGCCTTACTTGTGCCTATTTGAAATAAATGATTTGACTTTGACATCTCAGTAGAGTGACTACTGAGATGTCAAAGTTTCTAGCCCTTTCTAGCCATATCATCTTTCACACAATCCATCCATTGTTTCTTTGGTCTCCCTCTACTTGTATAGCCATCCACATTCATAATCACAACATTCCTGACAACATTTTCCTCATTCCTCTGCATAACATGCCCGTACGATGACAACCGATTTCCACACAACTTTTCAGTCACCGGCATCACTTTTAGGCTTCCTCTTATATACTCATTCCGTATTCTATCCATTCGCGTAACACCACACATCCCTCTTAGCATTCTCATCTCAGCTGCATGCAATTCATCATCATTCTCCTGCCCTTCTCCCAATTTATTTGTCGGCGCAACATGTCTTCTTCTTCCATACTTCTCTATTAGTCGTCATCTCGATAGTCACTCCCTTTCTAGCCATATCATCTTTCACACAATCCATCCATCGTTTCTTTGGTATCCCTCTACTTGTATAGCCATCCACATTCATACTCACAACTTTCCTGACAACATTTTCCTCATTCCTCCGCATTACATGCCCATACCATGACAACCGATTTCCACACAACTTTTCGGTCACCGGTATCACTTTCAGACTTCCTCTTATTATAGGTACTCATTACGTATTCTATCCATTCGCGTAACACCACACATCCCTCTTAGCATTCTCATCTCGGCTGCATGCAATTGTCTTTCATTCATTCCTTTTGTGGCCCAACACTCTGATCCATACAAGACGGCAGGTCTAATCATGCTTTTATAAATCTTCCCCTTATTTTCTTTCATTAATTCCTTTTGTGACCCAACACTGATCCATGGTCTTTATGGTTTCAAAAATATTGCCCGATATTGCGATATAACCGAATTCCACGAGGACGAAGTCGCGGCCAAAAGCTAGTACTCAATATATTTATTGCTTCCACATGTGAACATAGGTGGTAGGTACAAAAATTAGATCATTATGGACCCTGTTGAGCACTGCAAAAGTACGAAACAGGGTTTTTATTTGATGCAGGAGATGGAAACAATATAGGAACCCTTTCCTTTATTTAGTACTTAACACGACCAATTTGGCTAATTTATTGCTTGTTTGGAAGAGTGGATACCAGAATTCCCTCGTCACCGGAACGTTTGCGTAGGATTGACATCCATCTCTGTAATGCAACAGACAACGCCCGCAAATTATTCGTGATGTTAGGGGGTCATGTTATGTTACCGAGTGTAAAATATACTAACAATTAAATCACAATACAAACCTGGGGCAGAACACATGAAAAACACAGGTCAAAAAAGTATCAATAATCATTCAAAAACACCAAAAAAACACACACACGTGCTAACCGACAACATCGTGGCGAGAATATAAAAGATTCCATAAAATATATTGTAGTCTTTGATTTATGATTTGTATTGATTTTTTAGCTTGTTTACCTAATGCTGTCCACAGTTAATGTCAATGTCACCGTTTGACCGTTTGACTTTGATGGTTTGACCACAGACTACACTTAGCAGCGTAAAACACTTTGACAGAGAGACGAATAATATTAATCGGTGTGTAACTATTCACCTGATTTAATATGTTTATTATTAAGGGGGTCAATGAATATTTACTTTACTTTCAAATATTTTGACCTAAAATTTGAAACACCCATATTATTATGCTGCTATGTATAACCACCTCTGGGCGATCCTCGTAGTGGTGACACCCGGAGGTTTCCTCCCGCCTGATTATGTGCAGGAACCTCCCGAAACATCCATGTCCGGTGAAGACCTGCGTCAGGCGGTAGGTGAGGGCGCCGTGACCCCTCTCTAGCCTTTCCTCCTTATCGCCACTATCGTGGCGTGCGCTGCGCTGGGTTGCGGGCGACAGTCACTGTTCCCAGGCCGCCATGAGATCGCGCGGGAGGTCCATCCGCTCCGTCGCAATTTGCCGCGGCAACGGAGTTTCCCCCCCGCTTAGAACCTCCGCGCGCCACTAATACAGGCGAGCGAGAAATATCGCCTCCAGATCCCACGGCGGTAGTCTGGCAAGGAGGCTTGCCGCCTTGCCAGACATCGTGCGAAAACTATACCTAAGAATATAATTATTATGAAATGTCGCGGCGGAGTACCGCTACGTCAATCAAACCCTTCCTTTGATTGACTCTCTGTAAGATACGGTAGTTCTGATTCCAAAAATCTTTCGCAAATGAAAAGATACAGTGTGGCCGAGTGTTAAAACGAGAAACACGCGGACGAATTCTCTGGCAGAAGCTCCTTGGAATTTTAGGCGGTGTAAATGTTGCTAATAATACTTTTGACAGATACCGTCATTCATTTAATGTTTCTGGATTTCGAATATCGACACCTAACGACATAAAAGGGCGTAATTACGTTTTAAGAGTAGGACTTTGCCCGCTCGCGCCCGGCCCTGGTGCAAGCCATGGTCCGGAGCGAGAGGGAGTGGAAGGCATTCACCTCCTGCGAAGCAGTCATGCTCGCTAACCCCTTAGGAGTGAAAAATGGGTATTTATATATAGTTTATTTGAAAATTATTTTTCCTTCCTTCAATAAACGTTACATTATTACGTTAAGTTATCAGTTATCACCCAAAATAATACAAAGAAGTAATATTCTTAAACAATTTATTTATATAACAACACTTTGGTTTAATTTTATATATCATATCATTTACATTTTCAGTGTTTAAGTTATATTAACTTTAACTTATTTATACGTTATCTTAAAGGTACATTTTATAAACTCCAACACTTTACATTTATAATACTTATGAGTCTAGATATTCTTTTATGTCTTGTGAATAGATAAATTATCATTTATTTAAATATTCAATGTGAACGTCATAAATACGCTGTGCTCGCTACAATTACAATACATTAATAAGAAGACATTTCCGGTTGTCTGTAGGTGCCTTTACTTTTATGGTTATATATGAATATCTATCTATGCTTTTGGCCTGACACGGGACCTTTTGACTGAAATATTTAATTAATGTTAATTAGACAGTGTTCAATGCACAATTACACTAAGACATCAACTTTGCAAATAATAATTCAGACATAACAATTGGTTTGCGCGAAAATACTACATCTAAACCTTTGATAGTCTTATTTATAATCTTATTGAATCAGTTGATTTTTCTAGGGATCCATTGCCCATAAAGTTTCATTATTCTTCACCCGTGAAGAGACAACGAAAACTTATTTTATCAAACCTTTGCCTCAATACAGTCATTGCAATTCACCAGTACGTGTAATATGACTCTAAAGTCTGATTTACACGGTGCGATTAATTTGTCAATGGCATGCAATAAATTCAAGCAACAATGAATGTTGCACCGTCAGAACAGGGTTTAGACGATGCAAGTGAATTGTTGCTTCTATTTTACTGTAGACTACCGGCAAGGAAGTTGCATCATGTAAATTGGGCTTTATCTTTGTCTATATTTTAATGATTGATACGCGTTTATGAACTGCAACATCTAAGAGGTCAAATAACATTTGTAAGCCAAACTTCGCAGTCGTGTTGGGTCGATTGATTCCTAAATATGATTAGGTACCTACCTACTTAACAAAAAAAACCTGACGATTTATTTTGAGTCAAAGACCGCAGGCATTTACTCGATGTGTTAGAAAATCTGTTGTTTTATAATATCGTTATTATAACTTACGAAATCATCTGGTTTTTTAAATGACTACCATTATCAGCGGTCGATAACCCCCAAAAACAATAACCAATTTTTTTTGTTAAGCATGGTTAAGTTGTATCTAACCCATCGCAATTGGGGAGTTTCGTTACCTATTTAAGTTATTTGACCCTTTACGGCTGTCTTGTGTTTTTTTTGTTATTAAGGTTCAATTTCCTTTGCTCGAAACTATTAGCTTTCTTTCTTTATGTGTTGTTTCATATTCCCCGGTGCTATATACAGGTGGTGATTTCCTCCACATAGGACGATGGGAAGATGCCGTAGATGCCGTTCAGATCGCCGCACCACCAGCCGTCGTCCTGTTTCTCGTGAATGTTAATAACGTCGCCTGCAAATTATCATAAATTCAGCTTCAGGTAAGAAAGGTTTTATGTTTCATGCATATGGTAGAACAAAGAGGTTTATTATACCTACTTGGATATATAAGGTGTTAAAAAATTAACTCTAAGAATTTCGTGGGAGCATTGTACTCATCGTAACGAACAACTTTTACTATGGGATGAACCCTGAAATCGCGAAAAAAATATGAGCTGTTCCATACATTTTATTGAGTTACGTGTGCATAAATGTATGGAACAGCTCATATTTTTTTCGCGATTTCAGGGTTCATCCCATAGTAAAAGTTGTTCGTTACGATGAGTACAATGCTCCCACGAAATTCTTAGAGTTAGTTTTTTAACACCTTATATAATTATATGTTAGTTTTTTTTTAAATCAAAGCGCGCTGTTTGATCAACACCCGGCTCCGCGCTGTAGGTTGAAAATCCAACAGCGTACTTTTGTTTATTCATTATTTTAGGTGTCGTACGTGAAAATGTTCAATACTTCTCTATCCCTAAGGTCTTCACAGCACCTGTCTAGCCCATACGCTGCCATAAACATCGTATGTGTGTTGAAGGCACTGCTTAGAATAGCACAAAAAATAGTGGCAGTGTTTGTGCTAGACAAGCACATTCTAACAAATAAAGAATAGATTAACGATCCTCTCAATTTATGTGCCGGATAAGTTAACTGACACTTGACCGCTTTTGGATTTCCATGATGTATTACAAATCATACATAGGCACATCTGTATGTAACAACAATATTTTACTGGGCAGAAATCGAACCTGCAATACATAGTATAGTAGGGAAGAAAACTTTTAATAGCACGCCAAAGTCACCATATCTGAAAAAAAGTTCTCGGCTGAAAGCGTAAACCTGTTAAAAACAGTTAGTTACGGTAGGTAATTTTTTTTCTAATCATTTGTGTTAATAAAGTGTCTTGAAATTGTGTCAGATTAAGGTTTGAAACACTTTTTATACATGAACAAAAATTCGCTATGCAAGCAATTTGTGCGCAAAATGAAGATATTCACAGTACTTGATAGTGTCAAACAGACAGTACTTTACTATTGAATGAAAATAAAAAAACAAGTGAATAAATAAAGATGACCCCTCCCCGCGAGCATTCGCATGTAATGTAAAATTATTGATTCGATCTTCTTTTTTCTTTTCGTGTGGCTAGTGACTAACCTGGTGCACCTAACTATTATGTTACCAATATTTTGTAACCATATTTTGTTTAAAAGAGTGTCCATGGAGTTTCTTGCCCGTTCTTCTCCATAGGTACCTACTGCTTTGGAATGGGCAACTAGCTTCATCTCTCTGACTGACCGACACTTTGACAATTCAAAAGTGTCTGTAATTGGTTTATTTGAAATAAATACTTTGAGTTTGAGTTTGGTGTCAGAGTTTTTATACTGGCCATGGGCCTCTGACTTAGCTTCACATGCTATTGAGAAATACATGTCTCTCAAGCATGCCGGTTTCCTCACGATGTTTTCCTTCACAGATTTTTAAGCAAGTGATTCGATTACGAGTATCACGTTACAATACTGCTTTCTGACAATACGGACTGACTTATGCTCGGTTCTCTTCCTTCACTGATGTAATGCTCGGATCTGGCGAGCGATTCTGTAAAAATCTCACAGTTAAAACTTAGGTGAGTTGTCAATAGTGTCAATCCCTAGCACTATGTGGAATGACAAAATCACAATGGTGAGATTTTTACAAAATAGCACTACTGTACATTATAGGCTAATGCTCGATGTGTGGGACCACCTTTATAGGCAAAAGAGTCTGACAACGGTAAATTCTTTGGTGGCACTATAAACTTTATAGTATAAACTTTTAATAACAGAAACCAAATTAGTCAGTCGCGATCAGTCAGTATTAGTTAGTCAGGCATTCGTTTTAACTTTGTGGGACTATAAGCCCCTCCCTAGATGTGATAACAATATATTTAACTTCTAATTGATTTTCACGAAGTCCCAATAAACAATAAACTCTATTACGCTTTTAAACATAAGATTAAAAGTCTCTCTCAATTTTGATACCTTCTTATTTTGTCTTGTCACATTTGTCTGATCGTTGTTATTATCAACGCGATCTATTCGAAAATTGTTTTCTCGAACAAATAAACTTAAGTTCAAGTTAATTTTGTTTTTTTACAAAAGTATTTTATCTTCAAAAAGAATTTGAAATATTGGAATTTCGTATGTAGTATTTCAGATACCTTTATAGAAAATTATTTGTATCTGGTATCTGAAATGCTTTTTCTTCTTGTATTTCAGATGTATAGGGTATCTTATGTATCACTGTTAGTGACTAACCTGGTTTCAGGGCAATAATGTGTCCAGATGTCGCAACTACTACCAATAATCGCCAGTTAAGAATACCCCAGGAAATGGGTAAATGTGAGGTTTTATGATGAGGAGGAAGGTTTTATATAGTTACCTGGTGCTAAATTAAGTTCATCATTCAGTCTAGCTTCGTAGGTGTACAAGGCTCGGCACTTTCCTAACGACGGCGTCGCCGGAACAACGTCCGCGTTTTCATTCTTTATAATATCAGTCAAATCCGTCGAACTATCACTTTGCGATGAAAATTCATCTGAAAAAGAAATACTAAGTTAAGTGACGTGTAACGTTCGATAATAAATAATCATTTTAAAAAAATCAAAGTTTTTTGTGACCACAACTGATTTCTATAATTTTCTCACACCACGTCTCTACAGGTTGAAATTAATTTTATGGGCAATATTGTAAGCGGTCATCATTATGCACTAATCTGAAATTGCGAAAAAAATTCAGCTGATCCTTACATTTTGACGAGTTAAGCGAGCATAATGTATGGTACTGCTTAATTTTTTTTCGCGATTTCAGATTTGTTCCCATAGTAAATGTTGTTCATAATGATGAGAACAATGACCGTTTCAAATATTGCTCATGAATTCAATTTCACCCTGTACACTATACTAATATTATAAAGAGGTAAAGTTTGCGAGGTTGTAGGGGGTAATCTCTGGAACTACTGAACCGATTTTGAAAATTCTTTCACTAATAGGAAGCTACATTATTCCATGAGTGTTAAAGGTATTATTAAAATAATATAGGTACAGGATTTAGAAGCCTGACCCGATGTGGAAAGGCAAACATGTTAGCTTTTCCACATCGGTCGAGCTTCCACACAGAAAAAACCTTACCAAAATCACTATCCTGTTGGTTGGACAGCCCATCTCCTGCGCCACGCTCGCTCCAGTCCAGGGGGCTTTCAGGTGGATGAGGGGTGTCAGTCGGCGGCGTCAGCGTGGGGGGTGGCGGCAGGTCGACCACGGGCGTGGCTGGGGCGCTTTTGTGTTCAGTATTCCTCCTGAACGAGAGATGTTCTATTCTCAGCTTGCTGGATGCTCTACTCATGATGGAGTCTCTCCGCTCCCTCTCCTCGCCCCCGTTTACGCTTTTGGTTAACGCCGTGTAGTTCGGAGTGAGGTTCTTGTTCACCTCGTTTTGGTAATCAGCTTGCAGCCATGGTGGTACCTGGGGGTGGAGAA
This sequence comes from Hyppa rectilinea, assembly GCA_951799385.1. Taxonomy (NCBI): domain Eukaryota; kingdom Metazoa; phylum Arthropoda; class Insecta; order Lepidoptera; family Noctuidae; genus Hyppa; species Hyppa rectilinea. Next base: position 5,634,649 of record OX637300.1, on the reverse strand, counting down.
TAGTTAAGTAGATGAATTTTTTGTAGTTTTGAATGACATTTATATAAGGTCCCATTAAAATAGATGGACAAATTTTAACACAGCGTTCAGTACGTCTAACCAAAGATATACAAGCAAAAATAGCCACTGATTTAATTGATTTTAATTTGACCTAAATTAATTAATTGCCGGCACACTAGAATAAACGCATCGATTATGGATAGGTACTTGCACATTTCTTGTAAGTATCTAATGCGTTTTTTTTTGTACTTTTTTATCCATTTACTTTTGGTGGTCTAAAAACTTTGTCCATATATTATAATGGGGCCTTATATAGTTCCTTGCTGAGTCGTTATCGGCTTTTTCTTTTCTTTCAAACTGTTTCATATATCTTCAGGTTAAAACCCTGTTCTATTTTACCTAAGTATTTATAAAGTTCCAAAGTCAAGCAACGTGACTTCTTTTAAAAATATTTACTTTAAGTATGCTCTGTTGCAACCCCTGCTTATCCCTAATGATCTGTATGTGCGCCGCGAGTGGATGCTGCACCGGTGGCCTGCTGTCCAGCTCGTTCAGGCTCGCCGTTATCTTGTATCTCACTGCTTCCAAGTACGTCAGCATACTTCTCATCTGAAATAACCGATCGAAGGTTAGAACTCAAATACAATTCAATCAATTCACAGTCATCAATCTTCGTTTATATCCTTGGTATTCGCAAATTCTACAAGTAAGGATGCTCTTTGTTTTCGACTATCATTGAGCAATGGGGAAGAGGCTCTGACTGCTGCCAATTTCACAAATAATTCACAAAGGTCCTATCTGAGTGTGCTCGTCTACGCACTGGTTAAGTAACGCCTTTTAAGTTTTTCATATCCCACAATAGTCGAAGATTGTAGGAACAGACGCTAACACATCAAGCTATTCCAAACTGTCCAAATTCGCCCAATTGAAAATGAATCTTACACTATTGCAATAAAGTTGGAAATCTATCAAAGAAATTTGACAAATTGGGGTAACTTGATGTGCTGGCCTCTGTGGCTCTGTACCCAGTCTTCTAGACACTTCGTCAACTGGCTAAGTCGCAATAGCCATTTCAACGGACAAAGAATAACTGTTGTGATTTGATGAACCATTCTTAAATTTCCTAACTTGTATGTATTGTTTTGAATAAAATTAATTCCCTGTCTACTGACCATTGAAGTTAATAAGCTATAAAGCGTCCAGCTCGTATCAATTTACTTACATGGTACAGTTTGTCGGCCACATTCTGCTGTGAATCATCGTTGCCAAACGTAGGAGTCTGTTTGATGGCCATTGACAGCTTTTCAAGCCCCTGCTTGGATTTTCGTTCTCTATCGATGTCCTGTTTCACTAGTTGAAGAATCTTCAGTAGGGCCTGAAACATAACGAGAAACCAGGAGTTTTAATATTCTGTGTAACGCCTAGCGGTAAAACGGGGTAAACGGGGATGCAGGGGTAAATCGGAACGAAACTTATACTTAAATGGATTTTAACATTGAAATAATATAGCTTGTTGCCAACCAGAACAATTGATCATTAATATTATTATACAGTAAACACATTCCGAGTCCATTTTGGCCACTAACTATATTATTTAGTGCTTATATCACTTTTAAAGTTGCGTCCCGATTGATAATATTATAATATATATTATTATTACATTTAGTTTATTAAATTTGTTAATTAATTTAATTTGTCCTTTGATTTATTGTTATTTATTTTTTCCCTCCTGTTATATAGGTACTTGTACATAGTTATTATTAATATTTTATGTGAATTGTGTAATATAAAGTAATAAAAACCTTTGCCTATTGTTACAACTTAGCAAATAAAAACTGCCTGACTAATATTATAAATCTATATATATATATAAAAGAAAGTCGTGTTAGTTACACTATCTACTTATAACTCAGAAACGGCTGAACCGATTTGGTTGAAAATTTGTAGCTTAGAACCAAACTCAAACTCAAAGCATTTATTTCAAATAAACCAATTACAGGCACTTTTGAATTGTCAAGGGGTCGGTCAGCCAGAAAGATGAAGCTAGTTGCCCTAGTCCAAAGCAGTAGGTACCTATGGAGAAGAACGGGCAAGAAACTCCATGGACACTCTTTTAAATCAAAATATGTTTACAAAAACTGGGTTACATCACTCATGTTGAAATATACACGTGAGAACGATGCAGAACTTAATAAAAGCGTCCATAATTACAAGATTTAAAAAAACAATTCAAAATTAATTTAAATATTAAAACAGCCGTGGCAGTTAAGAGGTGACCAGCCCCTACTGACGGTGCCCGTTCATGAACATGACGCATGGATTAGCACCATTCAGCTCAACCATTTTGATGGGAGCTAAATGGTCCAAAATACCGCCACCATCAGTGAGACATTACAGGGAGCATGACATGCTCTCAGCCGCCAGGGCACATTCAAGTCAATGTAAGACGTACTCAGTAAATGGTAGCTTTATCACAAACGTGTTATGCAATTATACAATGCTAAGAGATTGAAGTTATATAATGCAAAAAGTTTTTTGAATCTTCAGCAGCTCCAGGAGTAATCTCAGATGCTAATCAATTAGTTTAGGATATTAAAAAAAAAAAAAGTATATTCAATAATGTAAACAATTGGAGCAGCTCAATCCCAAGCCCCTTTGTCTTCAATAAAGTCTTTGACAGTATAATAAGCATTCTGGCACAACTTGCGTTTAACGAACGATTTGAATTTATTAAGGCTTAGATCTTGAACGTGGCTTGGAAGTTTATTATAAAAGCGTATACATTGACATCTGAACGAGCCTCCTATTTTTTTGAGCCTTGTAGTGGGTACAACAACTTTGTGTTTGTTCCTAGTATTTTTATCATGAATATCACTATATTTTTTAAACAATTTTATATTTTTATGGGCATACAAAAGATTTTCAAAAATAAACTGTGAAGGTACAGTCATTACATTTATTTCTTTAAATTTTTCTCTCAGAGAGTGTCTCGGACTTAATTTATAAATTGCTCGAACAGCTCTTTTCTGCAAAACAAAGATAGTCTGAATATCGGCGGCATTTCCCCACAACAGAATACCGTACGACATTACACTATGAAAATAGCTAAAGTACACTAAGCGGGCTGTCTCTGTGTCAGTTAAAGTACGAATTTTTCTAACAGCTAATGCTGCGGAGCTTAGTTTTTTTGACAATTTATCTATATGTGGCCCCCACTGAAGCTTAGCATCCAAAGTTAAGCCCAAGAATACTGTGGTATCTTCAGGATTCAATTCTTCGCCCTTTACCAACACTTTGGTTTCCACCTGTCTAACGTGGGGTAGCGTAAACTTAATACATTTGGTTTTTTTTTCATTAAGAAGTAAGTTATTAACATTAAACCAATGAACTACCGTTGCGATCGCGCTATTTACATCGTCAGTAGCCGGCTGCTGACGTTTAAGTTTAAACAAAAGTGAAGTGTCATCTGCAAATAACACTATAATATCATGACTATTTTTTATGAGGTAAGGCAAATCGTTAATATAAATAAGAAACAAAAAAGGGCCAAGAATCGAGCCCTGTGGGACTCCCATTGTTACAGATCCGGGAGATCTTTTTCCATTAACGTCAACGCTCTGAATTCTATTACTCAAGTACGAAGTAAGAAGATCCAGAGCGGTGCTTCGGATCCCGTAATGGCGGAGTTTCCTGATTAATGTTTCATGAAGAACGCAATCGAAGGCCTTAGACAAATCACAAAAAATCCCCAAGGCGTCGCATTTATCTTCCCATGCTTTGATCAATAGTATTATTGATCGAAGTTCCCATGCATTGTAAATATGTCCTAAAAGTTCAACACCGGCATCGGTAGTTGAACGACCCCTTGTAAACCCGAACTGTTTGGTGTGTAATAATTTATGTTTGTTAAAAAATCTTTGTAATTGCTCTAAAATTAATTTCTCAAATATTTTACTGAAGGTAGGTAGTATTGAAATAGGTCTATAGTTAGTGGGGTCTGATGTACTACCTGATTTAAACAAGGGTATTACTTTACTATTTTTCATTAGGTCAGGAAACTCCCCACAGTCGATACAATTATTAAAGATAAGAGCTAAATTAGGTGCTACAATGTCAATAACAGATTTAGCAACTTCTATAGAATTACCCCACAAATCTGCAGGAGACGGACATAGGGTAGGTAGGGTAGGTAGGGTAGTTAGGTAGGGTAGTTAGGTAGGGTAGGTGTCATAAATAAGACAGGACAACGTTTGTCGGGTCAGCTAGTACCTAATAATTTAAAAAATAACTCATAACCGCTTCGTGACTTGCTGTTAAGAATCCTGTGTTATTTAATAAGAGTATGTTTCTGGCTGATGTTTTTGTAAGATCTAGGTAATCCAGGTAATCTAGATCATGATCGAGACATTTGTCTATCAGTCAGTTCTAATTTAGAGCTTGCTCGAGCTAATCTCGACTTAGTAGATAGAAAGACACTGTCGTGTTTTAGTCTTGTCAGACACCACAACCCTTCGTCCGTTCTTTTTAAGTGGAGGATAGCCATAATTCCCCAAAAAATAAGAGTATGCCTCTAAGGTTCAGAATGGAAGGGTTTTTTTTTGTGCGAAGCATAATGAAGTTTATGTCAATAGTGTAATGAGCCAAATAACAAGTCGGGCGCTATCTGGATAATTCTCGCGCATTCTCGGAAATTTCCGCAGTTTCAAGCTCGTTTCTAGTATATACGTTACACAAATGACATAAAGTTCATTTTGCTATGTACCAAAAGTACCTTACATTCCATTCCACGGGTGGTGTAAATGAAAGTGAGCCTTTTTTTTTGAGGGTGGGAAATCATCCAATGACTTCTCCCGCTCTAGGTGGAGCGGAAGGGAGTGTCAGACTCTTACTGACTAAAACCCATCCATGTTCCTTCCGTAGCCCTTTATGTTCCGGGGTAGCGGTAACCCTTCCGGACAATCCCGCTTACCTGGGCCCCTTCATGTGCTGACATATTTTTGAGGCGCGCATGGAACATGTACTCGCCTTCCGGCACGGGCCTGTAAATTGAGCCTAAGGTACCCTTGAGCCTTGGGGAGCTTTCAAAGAAAAGGTGCAGTGATGCATACCTGTTTACGTCGTTCTCTGTTCATAGCAAGTGTGGTGTGCTCGCAGTAGAAGTCAGGCAGCAGCTGTTCGCTGGCCCCGGTCTGCGCGGACCGCACGCCGCGGACCACCCGCATGTCCGTGTTTGCGTTCGCGTTCTTTATAGGATTCACCAACACGTTTGTGGCCTGTAAACAATAAGAAAAACTAGTTTACAAGCAGGTTAAGGTTGGGCTAGTCAGTGTTAACACTTAACTTAATTTTACTAGGGGCCTGTTGAGGAAATTACTGAAATTCTGTCAGAATAAAATTCAATTTCTGGTAGACACCGGTTTTCTAGTGTTCGATACAATCACTTTAAACTGCGTTCGTAATTATTTTAATTTTCCATACATGTAAACAAAATGTGAGTTGTCAAAGTAAAATAACTGTAAATGCAAACTATATTTTTTCTTGTACCTATATGAAGTTCAAAGTTACAACTTAAAAAAAAACGATGACTTATTCAATAGCTTTGCCAGAATTAGTTTTTTTAGTTTCTCTAGCATTCTGTTGATGGAATAAAGGATTTCAATAAACGATAAGTTACAGAAATATGAACATAAATAAAAGTCATGATTATTGGCTCATTGACTTTGACATAACCACCAAGCAGAAAACGGCGTTTACCAACTAAATGATTAGATCATGAGTACTGAAACTTGTTAATTACCTCTGCTAATTGCGCGGGCACGGCGGAAGTCAGCCTGAGGTAGCAGTCGGCTGCTGTCTTGAGCTGGGCCAGTCGCTCTTCTTCTAAAGACTCCAGCATGCCAGCTCCTTTCACCACACTCGTCTCCCATTCCAACCTGGAAAAATATTATAAAAGGTGAATCATACATCATAAGTCGAAGAATATACAGAGTATATGTATACGGAAAGAGACTCCTCCGTGCCTCGGAAAGCACGTTAAGCCGTTGGTCCCGGCTGTCATTTGTGCATCTTTGACAATCGTTACGGGTCGTCATAAGCCCGAAAATCAGACAGCCAGTCTTACCTAGGGGTATCGTATTGCCTAGTTACTGGGTTGTGGAGGTTAGATAGGCGACTGCCTATCTCCGAGCGACTGCTCCATGTTAAATACTGGTATTCAGCTGCATTCGGTTAGACTGGAAGCCGACCCCAACATAGTTGGAAAAAGGCTAGGTAAATTATGATGTATACGGACGGAGTATACTCGTACAGTAGAAACAGTATTTTTTAATTATTTATTCATAATCGTTTGGGGTGCAATTATTTATTCATCATCGTTTGGGGTGCACTTATTTATTCATCATCGTTTGGGCCGGGTGCACTTATTCATAGAATTTGATCAGTGGTTTGTTTACCTTGATCGTTCCGCGTGAACGCACACATTGTAATATTCAACTTCAGTTTTCTTCACAGCATCTTCCGTCTTTCTCTTCTTGACCTGAAGCTTAGCTGCGTCCTTCTCACTCGTCGCGTTAGGTAGCCGCTCTGCGCGCGCCGCGCTCAGGATACTGTGCGCGTGTGGTATGTGTCCCACGCTCGAACTTCGCGACAGACGACTGCAAACAAACGTAGGGAGCTCGTGACTCATTCTAAACGCAGCAGGGAGCGTTTAGTAACATTCGCTTAACAAACAATCGCTAGGCCATTCGCATCCGCAAAAACGAAGGATCCTTCCATAATGACTCGCCGATGTAATGTACCAGACTATCACAAACAAAAAACAGGACATTAGCATCGTGAAGAGTGTAATGTTCAGGCAGACCTAATCTCCAACGTGGCGTCCTGCAGCTTCTCGTTCTCCCGCGCCGCCGTGTGAGAATGTTTCTTCGACTTTGCCTCCGCTGTTCTCCACTCTCCGAGAGATCGCGTAGTCTTGTCAACGTTACCTTCGATCTGCAATTATAATCAGATTAACAATGGATTTGTTTTTATTAAGTTGTTCGTTTTTAATGTCCGCCATTTCGATTGTCTTGAGTAACTCACCTTCTTTCTAAGCTTCAACTGATTGTCGATTACATGTTTCATTGGTTTCACTAGCTCGTCGGATAAAGCACTTGAGTAATTTCTGAAATGGAGCAATTACAGCGTTACTAACGTTCAGAATCTTTGTGAAATAACTGGCTGTTCAAAGATTCAGCATTTTTGCCAATTACCTGTGGATTTCCGAGCGTTTCTCCATCTCCAGCGCGACATGTTTCCACGCCTCGGCGCAAGAGCCGACGCTCTCCTTGCAAGCTTTCGTCAACTTCGTCCCAAGCTTGGCTAAGCATTTTGAGTAGTATATTTCTGCTTCAATTCTACAAAGAACCGATATTATAGTAGTAGTACATGAGTGTCTACTATCTGCAGAGTTTCACAATCTGTGACGGAAGCGAACGTTCGTAGGAAATAATCGCGGTGGCGTAATGATTTGTTTTTATGTCTGCTCGTCTTAGTGGTTGTGTAAAAGCAGTGATAATGCATTCTCGGCCAATGGGAGGATTTCAATTTTTAGAGCGCGCGTTATTTGTGTGTTGCGTCTTGGCCCACTTGGCGGCACCTCGCGACGAGCTATTTTTGAATTTGTGGCCATTGCCGTGCCCTTACTTTCGTATGCAACATTATTTTACGACGTGCTCGATATCTGTATATCGCGGGGAAAGCTATAAGCGTGCGAGTGAACAATATAATATCAATTATATAGCATGACGCGAACTTTCGTATTGTCCCTGCGCTTGCGCCGACTGTAGTCTCGAAACGTACGCGGAACACAGGATCGCTCGGGCGATTTGTTCGTAAACAATAAGGTATTGTTTTGTAGTAATGTCTGGTAAGTAAACGTTACGAAGAAATGTCGATAAGATTTGTAATCTGGTGCGTGCACGACTTGCGCTGAGGCTGCGCGCACGCCGAGCGCGGCCGGCCGAATGATGCGTAACAATTTTACCAGTTATTAGAAAAAGTGATAGTACCGTTATTATGAACATTGTTATGCTGATTGCACATATTACAATACGTTGTTATCTGAACGGTTGGCTTATTGTTTATTTTGTGATTAAAGGTCGCAATCATACTGCCTAGCCTTATCTGAGTTAGCGAAACCTATTATAAGACCCGACTTTATATGGCAATAATTTAACTACAAAAACAATACTGCTATTTTTTACAAAGTTGATGATTGAGTTACGTAACGCTATAATGTAAAACGGAGGTGTTTCAACTGAAATCATTGAAATTGATTTCTTGACCAAAGACCTTGGCGGTTCTTCAATCACTACTGTATTAGAATTAATAATATCCCTTACCTCTCTTGTAATATAGATGATAGTTCTTTACTGAAGTCGCTTCCTTGTTTCACGTAACGGCGGAGCTCATCGAAGCCATTTTGAGCCTAAAAAAAAGAAAACCCTGAGTTTAGATTTACATCTACGTTGACATTTATGTCACTATCATCATCAGCCTAAAGTAGTTCACTGCTGGACATTGGCCTCTCCAATTGGACATCTTTCAGCTTAATTCCGGCTACTATTATCTCATTATCATAATTTTCCTGTTCGTCTGTCAATTTATTTGGGCTCGGCGCAACATGTCTTTTTCTTCCATACTTCTATTACTTGTCATCTCAGTAGTCCCTCAGACATCTTCACCATCTTTCACTAACCCTCCAGTTTTTTGCTCTTACCGTAACAATTTTTGTATACAGAAGCCAAAGTGTAGCTTTGTTTTTTTTTTGTGGTTAGGCAATCGTGAAATGACTTCTCCCGCTTTGGGTGGAGCGTAAGGGAATGTCAGAGTCTTACTGACTAGAACACATCCATGTCTTTAGCCCTTTATGTTCCGGGGTAGCGGTAACCCTTTCGGACAATCCCGCTGACAAAAAACAATAATTTGTAATAAAGATTCGAACTCAGGCTTCATTGATCGTACATCCAATCCATGGCTTAGCCCTAACAGTGTCCGTCATCTACCCCGGTCGCGATGGGGAATGGAACCGGCGAGAGATGTCGTGCGGTGTCCCGCAGGGATCGGTTCTGGGGCCGTTCCTGTGGGACATCGGTTACGACTGGGTGCTGCGGGCCGACCTCCCTGACGGCGTCAGCGTAGTTTGCTACGCTGACGACACGCTGGTCCTGGCGCAGGGGAGGTCGCATCAGGCGGCGGCCGACGCGATGACACGCGGGGTTGCGATAGTCGTTGAGAGGATCCGGCAGTTGGGTCTCGAGGTGGCATTGCACAAGTCCGAGGCCATGTCCTTTCATGGGCCTCGGAATAGGCCACCATCGGGATCCCAACTTACGGTAGGAGGGGTTCACATCGGCGTCGGGACCACGATGAAATACCTGGGTCTGGTCCTCGACAGCCGATGGAATTTCGTGGAGCATTTCCGACGTTTGGCCCCCAAGCTGGAACGGACTGGGGCCGCCTTCAAGCGGCTCTTGCCCAATTTGAGGGGGCCAAACGCCTCCTGCCGGAGGCTTTACGCGGGAGTCGTGCGGTCCATGGCCCTATACGGGGCCCCGGTGTGGGCGCGTTCATTGCGGCGACGAGCCGCTCACTATCTGAACGCGCCCCAAAAGGTGGTAGCCATTCGGCTAATCCGGGGGTACCGCACGATCTCGAGCGAGGCGGCAAGCCTCCTTGCCGGACTGCCGCCGTGGGATCTGGAGGCGATAGTCCTCGCGCGCCTGTTCGAGTGGCGCGCGGAGGTACTAAGCCGGGGGGAAACTCCGTTTCCGCAGCAAATTGCCGCGGAGCGGACGGACCTCCGGCGCGATCTCATGGCGGCCTGGAATCAGCGACTGTCGCAACCCAGCGCAGGGCACGCCACGATAGTGGCGGTAAGGCCCCTCTTTGAGGAGTGGCTAGAGAGGCGTCACGGCGTCCTCACCTACCGCCTGACGCAGGTCCTCACCGGACATGGATGTTTCGGGAGGTTCCTGCACATCATCAGGCGGGAGGAAACGCCCGGGTGTCACCACTGCGAGGATCGCCCAGAGGACACGGTAGAGCACACGGTGCAAACCTGCCCCGCATGGGCAGAGCACCGCCGTGTCCTCGTAGAGGCGATCGGCGGCGGCGACCTCTCGCGCCCGGCCCTGGTGCAAGCCATGGTCCGGGGCGAGAGGGAGTGGGAGGCAGTCACCTCCTTCTGCGAAAAAGTTATGCTCGCGAAGGAGGTGGCGGGATGGGAGAGAGAAAGGTCCTCCCGTCCCAGCCGCCGCAGGAGACGCCCCGGGCGTCGGGAGCCACGTGACGACTCCCGGCCACCGTAGGCGCGGGCCTGCGGACGGTGAGTAATGGGTGACTCACCGTCCGATCAGCACCAGACCCGTGCCGTACGGCGCGTATATGTTCCACGCGCGCCTCAAAGAGATGTCAGCATATGAAGGGGCCCCTCAGGGCCAAGCCTGCCGGGTAAGCGGGATTGTCCGAAAGGGTTACCGCTACCCCGGAACATAAAGGGCTACGGAAGGAACATGGATGGGTTTTAGTCAGTAAGAGTCTGACACTCCCTTCCGCTCCACCCAGAGCGGGAGCAGTCATTGGATGATTTCCCAGCCTTAAAAAAAAAAAAAAAAAGCCCTAACAGTGTAGCTGGTTTTATCTTTTCAGAAGAAATAATCACGGTTCATAACATCACGCCTGCATTCCCCGAAGAGTTAAGCATAGGTGTCCTTATATAGTAAGTACACCCATATTCCACCAGTTATTTTCAAGTTGGGACTTGAACATAACTGGCGGAATTAATATGACGGAATATGGCTGGCCTTACGTGGGCGTAAGGCAGCCTATTGCTTTCAACCGGCCACAAATCCAGACTTCGGGGAACACTTTGTCCGAACCAGAAATAGAACGCAGGACCTCATGCTTAGCAGTAGAGCTTGCGACAACGAGACATGGTGCACCTCCATAATCCTCGAGTTTCTCCATATGTTAAAACATTAGATAAATAATTCAAATCAATCTGCTTTGCACATTCCCAACTATGTTGGGGTCGGCTTCCAGTCTAACCGGATGCAGCTGAATACAAGTGTTTACCAGTATTTTACATGGAGCGCCTGCCAGTCTGACGTCCACAACCCAGTAACTGGGTAATACGATACCCCTCGGTAAGACTGGCTGTCAGACTCGGGCTTTTGACGACCCGTAATGACTATCAAAGATGTACAAATGACAGCCGGGAAAGCGGCTGAACGTGCTTTTTGAGGCGCGGTCTCGGTATGTAAAGATGGTCACCCATCCACGGCACGGCCAACCCCGGTAAGCATATTTTAACCCGATGGTACGACCTGTGCGGTGGTTACTACTTAGCCACGAGCTTCTCCATTAGATAAATAATTATCATCCTTTACTTAATTCGATATCAAAATATCAATATTAAAAAACTCTACCCCAATAAATACAAAGTAATGTTATTCTATTTACCTATCTTGTTAAAAAAATAAAACTCAAAAGCTTAGTAATTTCAACAATAACTATTGTTATTTTACTGTAACTTTTCTAATAATGCAGTAAAAGGAGTATAAGTTTCATTAAATTATCTTTCATTATGATGTCAAAGAGAATTTAACCCTATTATAATCACATCCAAGTGCTGTTTTCCTAGAAAATAACATAATTATTTTATTACGGTTTTGACGTAACAATGTTCTTTTATAGTCGGTTTTTCACATCATTGTGGCGATGTGAATAGATATTAAGTTGAATGCGTGGGGTAAACGTTGTGTACAACTGTGTCATGCATGAAAACTATGGAGAGTGTTTGTAAGTACCTACTACATAATTTATATTCATTGTACAGACTGTCAAATTTTCCCAAATGAAAATGAACCTTATGCTTTTGTAATTAAGTTTAAAGACTATAAAAAAAAATTGACAGATAGGGGTAACTTGATGTGCTGGCCTCTGTACAATATGCTTTAAGAGATGAAGCAAAACAGGAGTATGTATCTCTTTCTCACACTGGAGTAATAAAATAATACTACTAGGTATAAGAGATGGTGGTTGATCCCCAGTACAACATATTAAAACACCAGGCACTGGTGACCCAGGCCCGTGCCGGACGGCGCGTATATGTTCTACGCGCGCCTCAAAGAGATGTCAGCATATGAAGCCCCTTAGGGCCAAGCCTGCTGGGTAAGCGGGATTGTCCGAAAGGGTCACCGGTACCCCGGAACATAAAGGGCTTAGGAAGGAACATGGATCGGTTTTAGTCAGTAAGAGTCTGACACTCCCTTCCGCTCCACCCAGAGCGGGAGAAGACATTGGATGATTTCACAGCCTCATAAAAAAAGGCACTGGTGACCATGACAAGTCAACTCACAATTTCAAATGACCGTAATTAATGAATAATCACAAACGCGATCGCTAGAAATGATGAATGCTGTGGAGTTGATGACTTTAGAATGTTGAGGCAGACATCTCCGGTTAGCTAGTCAAGTAAAAAGTTATACATCAGCGACAACACAGCCTGTAATTATGTACCTACGTATGTTTGCCATCACGACAACTTATCATGGCAGTAATACCTGAGTTTTTGCCAGTTCCACCTTTGTACAAAGTACCAACAGTTTGTTGTATATAACTGTACTTTGCAGTCGGGTAATAAGGTTGATTTTCCAATGGGGTGTTTAAAAGATGTCGTGAGCACAGGTGATAATGATAGCTAGCTGTCATTAGTAAGTGTATAACTAGGTGTATTGACATTAATACGTATATCAGGTATCTATATGTCGCATAAGTGGTTCTCGCTGCGACTTCCCTATGGATTATTTTGGTGTTTCGTCTCAAGTGGTATACAAATTGATAACATTTTTAATCAAATCAAAATCGAAAGTTATTTATTCAAACTAGGCTGAAAATGAGCACTTTTTGAAGGTCAAAGTTACATAAGACAGTCCCCCAAAAATGCCCGCCCTTCACCACTTCCTAGTGCTTTAGCTGGGAATAAGAAATGGCGCAACAAACTCCCCAGCAGCATAGTTGTCTGTTTAGTTGGAAGAACTAGACTCTACACATTTAGCCTTAACATTTAATTTTACAACAGGTAATTTTTTTTAACGCAGCGTCGCCGCGTCGTTGTCTTAAGCTTAGTATTCGTTAATGGTTTAGTTGCTAGCACATTAAGTTACCCCAAATTGTAATATTTTCTCAATTCGTTTTGAACGTTTTAAGATATTGTAAGGCCGAGGTGAAACCTTATGTGGTACCTAAATGATCGGTTAGAAAATAAGTGACAGCACCTTTCAAAATTGTAATAGGTTTCTACAAAAGAAATGAATAGGGACTGGGAATGCATGTATTCTTAAAATTAATATATTTAAACAGCTGTTCCCCGTGTGTTTCTATTTGTCGGGTTGAAATCCCTACACACTACACGAGCTTTACCACTGAGAGTTCGCTAATCATTTAGAGGAATTTGTCAGTTTGATATAACTTGATGCGTTAGAGACCGAAAAGAAAATAAACCTATATTAGAGTATTCAGGGTGTAAGAGACATCGAAGACGGTAACCGACGAAGTCGTCGGTTAAAAAAAATAGCTTTTCCATGCATTTTCACTGTAGGTATACGTAGGTACATGAAATCCCTTGGTAAAATTGGGTGACAAACTTTCCGACTTCTGACAGTCTTGGACAGTCGTTCGACCGTATATGTAATGGATGGTCTCCCATCCTTGAACCGACCGCGGCTAGCGTAGCTTAACCTTCAATGGAACCGTGCGGCTGTTATTATTTAGCCCTGAGCACCTCTTACAAGGAAGGAAAATCCGTACAATTAGAACTATCAGAGTGTAATCGGTTAAATAGGAATGCTTTGAACTATTTAACGTGTGCGTTAATTAATATGAACTTCAGTATTCAATGTCTAGGCCGGTGTGTTCATGAACAATAGCTGGTTCCTAATATCTAATAACAGATCATTCTCTCTACAATCTTGTTTGAAATTTTTAACGGATGGCATTGCTACCAGACTTTTTTTTTTGGGTGGGAATTATCAAACGACACCTCCCGCTCTGTGTGGAGCAGAAGGGAGTGTTAGACTCTTACTGACTATAACCCATCCATGTTCCTTTCCTGTCTAGGCTCTTTCAGCTCTAACATAATAAAATGGTTTTTTTTAGGGTTGGAAATCGCTCAGGTTGGAGCAGAAGGGAGTGTCGTTTTACTATATTGAAATGCCTAACATACATACCTGAATACAGACATTTGATAAGACTCTGGAGGCTATGGCACGTACTTGTAACGCCTGAGCTACCTATAACTAGGAAGAATTCTATCTTTGATGAGAATTCGGAACTAATTATCGAATTTGGGACACGTATGTTCGTACGTACGATATGTTCACATAATCGATATTCAGGAGAAAAAAATTGGGAATCTAATAGCGGATCTAATAACTCAACAGTATCTAAGAGCTGTTCCTCACGCTAAATCATCACAAAATGCATCTTTCTGCCTGTATCCCACCCCACCTACGCTAATTTTAATAATGTTTCGTGATAAACCAAGCCATTTTTAAACGCTATATGGTTCGTCTCAAGTTTTAAATGTATTTATTTGAAGATATTTTTAGGTGGATCACCTCCACACGCGTATACTATAATTAGCTTAGAATTTCTCAAGTGGTGTGGTGCATTATTTATGCTAATTAATAAATTAGTTGAAACTGATCAATTTTTAAGTTAGAATAGAATACTCGTAGTTATATACCCCATTAAAAATACATACCTACATAAATAGGGTTAATGTACGTAGATACCAAGATTTTTATTTAGTAATGTCCAGCAGCTGTCAGAGTAATTATGGCAATGACAGCTCTTGCATTGGAGAAATTCGCCATTAATATGATTTTTCTGTTTGTATTTATTTGTTTAGTTAGTCGGTTATTTAATTTAGTACCAGCTAGTGAAGGTTAATAGTTTTTTTTTCAATTTAAAATAATATGCTTAAATGTTTCAGAAATTAAATATAAAATTACTTATAAGTCGATATATCGATGCGAATAGGTATTACAATCATACTAATTTGCGAATCGATTCCGACAACAATGTAGAAATAATGATAAATTAACTAACACATCGACGACGCGACGTGTATTTCCCTCAATTAAATCCGATTACCCGACTTTCGCGGAAAGATAAGGAGGTGATGTATTGCCGTTGCGTTCCGTTTTCCGCAGTATTAATAGTTTTGTGAAGCGGAATAACAAACTTCGGATTTGCCGTCAATAGTAATTGGCGGTGCCCACGTTACGTTTCAATTCGAGATCAAGACAGTTGGAGCAAATGAAGTCTTCAAAGCTAAATATCTATGTGTGTCAGAACACTCAGGGCGCCCATAAGTGAAAATATTATGCTTATTTATTCATCCTTCCGCTCAGCAACGTGCGGTAACTTCACCAGCATTTTCTATCAGAAACAGACCCCTCTTTCCCACTGGGCACTCTGGGCAAGTGCCCAGGGCCCCGTGATCGATAGGGGCCCCCTATTCCCTGCCAGATCACTAAACGATAACCGATACTTATTGCTTAACTTAACTTCTTTATTTGAATAAAATAATCGAACCCAAATTACTGACTACAATATTAACCAGTTTGTGGCTGATGTCCATAGAATGTGATGAGCTCAAAAACCTCGATTTTGAAGGAGTGATTAACGATTTTGCCCATCTCAAATCAAGAAGGGTTCCTCTTAAATCAACATAGATTCTTAAGTAGGTACTTACTAATACTAACCTGTGAATGTTGAAAGAGTTACTTTTGTTGATTATATTATGGGTTAAAGTATGAAATGGTCGTTTTTTTTTTAATTAAACATATTTATTTAATCAATATAATTACCATTATTATCTATAGATATCATTGCTGCCATCTAATAGGATCATTCATTCCTTTGAGATAGAACTCTCGTGATCTAGATTCGACAAACTATGTGAAAGCAGTACTGCCTCCTGAGAAGTAAACTTTTTATCACGTAGAAAATTGCCAAATCACGAAAAAATGGTAGTCCGTTGGAACAAGATCTGACGAATAAGGATGGTTTCTAATTTCAGTTCCTGTAGAGTTGAAACGGTTTCTCGTACTGTATGAAGTCTCGCGTTATTATGGAGCAAAAATGTAGTTCGGCACAGTAGCCATCTGCCGTTATTGCTTGACCAGATCGGAGAAAGCTATAGTGAATAACACCATGCTGAGACCACCAAACAGTTACCATTACCTTTTTATTGGTAAGCTTTGCTTTAGGACACTTTTGAGGTGAGGTTGAGGCGTTTGACCTGGGGTCAGCCATTGCATTTTACGGTTATCGTAAAGAATCCACTTTTCATCATGTCACAAGTCGATCCAATATTCCTTCATGTCTGTATCAATTCAACAAGGCAACACGAGTTTCAACACGCCGTTTTTTTTCTGCCGATCAGTCAAATCATGAGGCACCCTCAAAACCACTCTCTGCAAAATTTGAAATTTTTAATATTTTTTTTATTTTATTGATTTGACGCAAATTAAGCAATATTGTTGGTAAGGTAACGTTAAACCATGCCACTAATTTCTAGGTAGTTTGGCTCGGATCGGCTTCCACCATCTCTTTCAATTCATTGTTATTCACCTGTGTGGGCGGTCTTCCACGTGATTCGTTCTTCAAATCAAAGTTTCCATCACGAAAGCGTTTAAACCAAAATTGCACGTTGCGTTCATTAGAAGTCCCCCCCTCTCCTAACGCAACATTGATATTGTACTGTTTCACTCAAAAATCTCAAACCATGAAGGTTCTATGTCATTTCGAAGTACCTACTTATTACAAAAAAAGGCAATTTCATACTTTAACTCCTATTATTACATTATCTATTCATTTAATGTGACTGACAATAAAAATAAATCTAGAAGCTTGCTTATCTACTTTGTTTATTCTAACAAAATAGGGTTCTGCCAAAGTCATAGGGGGCCCCATTATCCTAATATGCCCAGAGCCTCCAATAAGTTAAAGACGGCTTTGATCAGAAATCGTAATGAAAAGTTGCCTTCGTTTACACCGCCATTACCACTGCGTACGCGCGCCGCTCACAGACAAATAGTTCTTTATGAACAAGTCACGCGCCACAGTGGTGTACATCAATGAATTAAATTATACCTACCCATACATTATACAAACGTACAAAACACACAATAACTTTCTTTACTAGGCGGCTTTCTCTACACACTAATATAGCCCCTAATCGTTATGTATTAAAGTTCAGTTTAGCGCTGGGGACGCCGCAGTGTTGATTTCAATATGGTTGGTGCGCATGATTTGAATGTCGAACCGCGCACGCGCTTCCGCCCGCCCCGGGAAGTGCGCGCATTATGAAGTGGAAACGGACCGAACCCGAATTAGGTGAATTATAGTCTAAATAATGTTTTATAGCAAGATAAAAGCAATGATGGTCGTTCAACCATAATTATCCGGCCTACAAAAGAATGGATCTTCATAAGGCTGGTTGACGCTTCCCGTGACCCAAGGGCTTTTACTTTGGCTAGAGGCTAAGCATTACGATACCACGTCGCAATGCCGTCAGTCTTTCGGGTTTATTACCTGTCGACAGCGATGTATAGGAATATTTCGACGCCATATTTTAGTTTGTTAATAGTTTTAGTTAGAGTAGGACAATTATAAGTTGTTTAAAATACACTTAATGTTGCACTTTAAGTTCTAGTAATTCTAGTATTTAACTAGAATGGAATTAAACAAGCCCGTTTCGGTTTATTTTGCTGGTCTCCTACGATTGGTGTTCTTGATAAATATAGTGAGTAGTTACATTCCAAAGAGGTATTCAGGGGATAGACAGACATAATTTATGCTGGTGCTGCCAGCTGCCGGAGCTCCGGAAGACTTCTTTCTCTATCTACCCGCCTAATCATCTCTTGGTGAATATCAGTAGTGCAGAAGGCTCTTCTTCGTCGTATCGATAATTCACTTTTACGATAAAATTCGGCCAGTATTCTCGGTAGCGCTAGCGCTGGCCTTGCAAAGGTCTTCCATAGTGAAGGTGTTTCAGATAGAGAGCACCGTTTGTGGTGGTAGCTCCAGAGTCGCACTGTGGCTCACGGGAGAGGGTACCCACCTGACCAAGTTGTGCATGTATCGGCCCACCAGGCTAGTTAGTCGGTTAAGAGATTTCCAGGTGGCCCATGGTGGTTGGTGGCCCGAAGGAGAAGTAGGCTCTTTACATACATATTATTTCGTATCCTTATAAATTGTGTACCATAATCTGGGACGAATTTTATTTTCTTCCCTACTTTCTTTTCTTGGCCTACCTCTGTGAGTTCGAGGTATTCCTCGGTAAACAAGAATGTCAAGGAAATTGTTATCTCTATCCCGTAATAAAACACAAACTATTGCGCCATCCATGGTGGTAAAATAACTTTCACTCCTCAGTTTTTCTGCTAATCAAGTAAAAAAATATCTTTTCCATTGCCCCAATTACCCTGAGTGATTACACTTTCACTCGCTAACAATCGAATTATTGTGGTCGAAGATACCCAGCCATAATGACAGTATTAATACTTTTATTATTCTTGTTTTATATCTCACTGTGGCTCACAAACCAGGAAAATGAATCAGCTAATTTAGTTTGTATTCATAACATACTTTAGCGTAACGTTAGCAATGTTTGTCACGTTTCGTTTGCGTCTCTAAAAACGAGGCATTTGTGGATACTCTAATCTGACCAATTATTCCATGGGTTGTGGTTAGTTCGATTACTAATCGAAAACTAGCCTAGTGTGGTGGCATCACCAACCAAATAAGGTGAAAACACAATATTTAAGGAAATCAATCTCAGTAATTAAACTAAATTTATCCGACCCAATGATGCTAATATTACACAAAATTCTATGATTAGGTACGTACTCATTGCAAGAGCCGCAACGAAACGCAATATTTTACTTGCGCCAGACGAAGTCAATGATCATAATTTTTAAGTATGTGTACAATATCATTACATGTTAGTGGAAACGGTAAAGGTTTTATGAGATTGTTAAAACATTAAGGCGACCTCACACGAGGTGAAGCATGCATAGAACATCAGTTTAACATGATGCACGAGGGTGTCCAGGATCTTGAAGGGGGAAGAGGCAGGGCAGCCTGCGAAATTCATTTTTTTTTATGCTTTTTGCAATGTGAAGTTCATTGTTGTCAGGTTATATGTTCTTACAGTATTATAACCTTTAGAGTCATTAATAGAACAGACTTAGTTAGAATTATCCTCAAATGTTATGATTTCATGAAGTAGTCATTCCATGGGGTAATATGAACATGGTTGTATTGATTATAATGATTCTTTCTAGCCTTTTCCCAACTATGTTGGGGTCGGCTTCCAGTCTAACCGGATGCAGCTGAATACCAGAATTTTACATGAAGTGACTGCTAATCTGACCTTCACAAACCAGTAACTGGGTAATTCCTGGTAAGACTGGCTGTTAGACTTTCGGGCTTCTGACTACCCATAACGACTGTCAAAGATCCACGAATTTTGTAAATACGTACTTACTATGGCCGTGCATCATAATTTGATTAACATACAACCTTATATACTGGCCTGCAAATTGCAAAAAACGTAAGAAAATTTGAATATCACGGGTTACCCTGTAGCTTTCACCTTAACGTCGTTTATTAGACTTTTAGGTCCTCGTTTTATCTTCAAAAACGACAGTCCAAAGGACAAAAAGGAGAAATCATGATCACCTTGCTTGCGGTCTATCAATGGAAAATTTTGAAAGGATAAACTAATTACTAACCTTGAAATACAGTCTACACAACCCAAGAAAATTGAAAAGTGATGCCTTAAATAAATCATCAATATAAAAGTATTTAGGTAGATGCAACGCCAGAAAGAAGATTCCTT
The DNA here is from genome assembly GCA_951799385.1 of Hyppa rectilinea. NCBI lineage: Eukaryota > Metazoa > Arthropoda > Insecta > Lepidoptera > Noctuidae > Hyppa > Hyppa rectilinea. The sequence goes on along the minus strand of OX637300.1, from coordinate 5,614,692 downwards.
AAGCTTTATAATGGCAGTACTCGGTCAGTAGTCAATGCCAGTTTGCACAAACGGTTGAAGCAATCTCGTTGAGCGTGCAGTTACGTGGAGCCTTCGGCAAACAATGATTGCACGGTGTTATGGGCACACTGTTACAATAATTACATATTACATTCATTTTGACGTGTCCAACATTCTGTCTGCGTGTACTGTTGATTGTCTCAATGGTTTTATTCCCTCCTTAGTGGTTTAGGTTGTGCATAGCCCTGGTGGAAACGGGATCTACTAGGCTATGTTTTTTTTTATATGGATGGATGCATTCTCTGGATGCCTGCTCGTTTGTCGTTTCAACAATTTCTTTGAAAACAACATGGAAATTATTCTACAGGAATCGCACCATTAGATACGTCGCGTCGCGCCTGTATGCGGGTACTATTATGCCTGACTTCTGAAAGGACGTTGCCTGTTCGATTCTGGGAACGAGAACCCGGGAGAGACGCTAAACTGTAAAATTTTCCCGATTGAAAATGAACCGTATTGTTTCGTAATAAAGTTGAAAAATATCAAAGACATTTGACAGCTTGATGTGCTGGCTACATTGGTTACTAAGGTTTTGGAGCTCCTCCATTACTCATATGCCTATAAAATTCAACACTAGGTATGATAGTAAGGCAGGAAATTATATGAATATTTATAAACGAATAATAATGAATTTTGGTGAGCATAACAATTAAATATTATCATAATTTTCCTGCTCTCATCCCAATTTATTTGGAGTCTGCGAACCATGTTTTTCTTCCATACTCCTCTATACGTCGACAATCTCGCCATATCTATACCTATTTCTAGCCATATCATCTTTCACACAGTCCATCCATCATTTCTTTAGTCACCTCCTACTTTTATAGCTATCCACACCTACTCTCAACTATCCTCGCGACATTTTCCACAATAATAATTAATCAATTTTGGAAAGAAACTCCGAACTCATTATGAAGTAATTTGGAATGGTAAAATATTATATGATATTCAGCCAATAATGTCTCGACACAATGTGTTCGGGTCGTTCGGGATGACTAACCGACGCGACGGCGCTTGCGCAACCGTAATCGTTTTCTCTTTCATCCAATATTCCCATGCTCCAGATCCAGATTTAATAACCTACCTGGCATGACATTGACATAATGAATCAATGAACCCGAAGGCGATGAGTTTTCTTGAGTCATCATAAACTTGTACTTACTAGCATTTACACTCTATGACTCGCACGCACCGGTTAAGCTTCGCTTGCCGGGGTTGGCCGTGAATGGGTGACCGACTATCTTTACACTCCGAGACTCCTCCGTGTCTCGGAAAGCACGTTAAGCCGTTGGTTAAAAAGAGGTCCCGGCTGTCATTTGTGCATCTTTGACAGTCGTTACGGGTCGTCAGAAGCATAAAAATCTGACAGCCAGTCTTAACAAGGGGTATCGTATTGCCTAGTTACTTAGGTTGTGGAGGTCAAATAGGCAGTCGCTCCATGTAAAATACTGGTATTCAGCTGCATCCGGTTAGACTGGAAGCCAACCCCAATATAGTTGGGAAAAGGCTAGGCAGATGATGATGACTCGCACGCACCTGTTAGTTATGTGTACAGTCCGTTTATTATTCGAATATTTCAGTGTGTGTGTTCAGTGGTCTTCTTCTGACCCAGTGGTATCATATTAAGCTGTCAGCAAGTTAATAAAGTCAAAAACAAAATAGTAATTAAACGTGTGTGCAATCCAGTCATGTAAAAAACACACAATACTATCCAGTATTGTGTGTTTGTCTGTGGTCAAAAGAAAAACCAAAGTTCGCTGGTAACACTGATTAGACTATTGGTAGTTATTAACCGCACGTAAATGTGATCACAAACTATATATCCTTGTTACTCATCGAAATAGCTGGACAATTAGACCGATACAGCTGGATGTCCGCTGCCTACAATGTAACAGCTATTGTTATAAACTATATGTGTGCCAAGTTTCATGCAGATACTTTCAACCGTTTCAGCATGCAGTAGTAACAAACATACAAGCACACACACTCACGCACTCACAAATCGCCATAATAATATTTAGTGAATTATGATTCTGATTCTAAATAGGTAGCAACTTCCACTTTTCTTTATTCAAAAACCTAGGGCAGTTTCAAACAAAATGACATCCCCTTTTTAACCTGTTTAGGAAATCACTTGCTTAGTACTAACTTTCAATTACATTATAAATGGAAGTTTTACCAAAAATTCCATGTTTCTACACCGTGATCTGACAGTTAATGAACGAAAATAAACCGTTGCCCAGCAGTGGGATGATGCGGGCTTAGAGTAACCAATATTACTCACCCAATAATAGTCCTTGAACACGGTGTTATTAGAAGACCTGAGGTTGATCATGTCTTCCAGGGTGTTCTGCCACCGGTCCATCCCGGCGGCGATCTTGTTGGACACGTTCTCCCGGTTCATGGTACCCTCAGCGTCCTCGTCCTTGGGCGCAGCATCACTGCTGCTCGCTTCCTTGCCCGCCTGACTTCCTGATGTTGATGCCGATGCTGACGAGACCGGCTCCCTGCCCTCGCGGCGTGTGGCACTGAACGTCCTGAAAAGAGAGAGAGATTCCATAATAAATAAGGGTCGGACGGGTCAGGTCAACGTTGACGTCTTATCTCTATACGGCTCGGTAATTACGAAACACGTTACAAATGGTCTTTAGTTGTTTATCTTAATTAAAACCTTCATTTTAATTAAAATGTTTGTTTAATTGAAATAAACATTAAGTTATAAATTAAAAAAATATATATTATAATATATTAATAAATAATAAATTACTTTATGATTCCCGTTGCGCTTGGAAATCGAAGTTTCTGAACTTTTTAGCCACTAGTCAATCAGATTGAGCGTTTAACGGAATGTTGGTAAGAAACTTAAATGCGTCCGCTGACAGGCAAGCAGTGAAGAGATGTGAATCATACTTCCTATTGTGGATGCGTAACACATTTCTTACTCACCGGTTCCTATAATTATGAGTATTTATTTGAACTATATTGAGAAACGAATGTAGTATTGGATTTCACTAGTCTGTCATTATAATAGCAGGAATAGCGTAAATAGTTGGTTGTATATATATAAATAATAATCATTCGTTATTTCACTAAAAGCCATCACAGGACAAGGAAAAAACTAAGATAGTAGGTATAAGGCTTATAACGAATTCAAAATAATTTAATACCCTGTCTCCTAAACTAGCTGTATGTACCTGTGTCTTAAGAGTCAGAAAATTAGGAGATGTACCAAAATTAACTATACTATACACGGTTAAATTTAAGTCGTTTTAATCCCCTTAAGGGGTTATTGTACTCATTATAACGAGCAACTTTTACTATGGGACCGAACCTGAAATCGCGAAAAAAAAATCAGCTGTTCAGTACATTTTGACGAGTTAGGCGAACATAAATGTACTGAACAGCTGATTTTTTTTTCGCGATTTCAGGTTCGGTCCCATAGTAAAAGTTGCTCGTTATAATGAGTACAATAACCCCTTAAGGGGATTAAAACGACTTAAATTTAACCGTGTATATGTAATAATATAAAAGATTAATTGGTGCATACATTTAGGCAGAATAAACCATGTCTCTAGTTTTTACTGCGCCGTTATTGGTGGATAACATTGCTTTATGAATTATGGTTTTCTTTCGGTCCTTAATTCACCTAAATCAAAGTCTCTAAAAGCCAATAAAATAACATTAAAACAGACATGAAGTGCATCAATGCTTGTTTGTTTGCTTTTAACGTCGATGACTCAAGAAGAGAATCATACAACACAAAAAAAAACATTCCTAAAGTCATTTCGTAGTAATTTGAGGCTAGATCTAGAACGCATCACAAATGGTAATGTACAAAATTACAAATATGTATTACATTAGTAAATAACTCTTCGTTAAGTAACAGCCAGTGACGTAATCCTATACCTACGTCACACACTTGGGTGACTCGAGACAGACGCAAATTAGACAAAATACAGGTTTTTTAAAGTGATATCATTAGTACTGCAATCGAAACCGATGCGTTTTAAAGATGCACTAAATAGTTTCTAGAACTAGTCACGTGAAGAATTTAAATCTATACTAATATTATAAAGCTGAAGAGTTTGTTTGTTTGAACGCGCTAATCTCTGGAACTACTGTTCCGAATTGTATAATTCTTTTTGTGTTGGATAGTCCATTTATCGAGGAAGGCTATAGGTTATGTAACATCAAGCTACGACCAATAGGAGCCGGGAAGAAGGGAGCGGGTGAAACCGCGGGAGCAGCGAGTCTTTAAAATACAAAGACGGTAACGGAATTAAACGTTAACTTCTGGCGAAACGGCCTTATGTAAAAAGTAATTATTTTATTTTAACACATGCTGGACCGGTTTGACGTCACCACGTCAACGCTGGCTGTCGCTAAACATCAGCACTGTGGCTCCGTCTCGCATGGGGTTGAAGCAGTATGCTGAGCGATGGCCGTTTTGCGCGGATGTGACGCGAACTTGCTTTTTATTTTTTAATATACCTACTTGCGTAATGTGTGTGTACTTTAGGTAGGTAATGTGGGGAACAAATGGGCGATGTTACGTGTGTGTAAGGGTGCGTTTCCACTGAAGCGGAGCTGGGTGGAGCAGAGCGGAGATGTGCAGGAACCGTCCAATCACATCCGAGACGAATGAAGCGATGAGGATTTCAACCATTATGATTGGTCGATACCTGTACGTCTCTGCTCCGCTCCGCCCAGCTCCGCTCCAGTGGAAACGCACCCTTATGGTAGATATCCGCGGGTGGAGCTGGACTCAACCAAGAAGCGATAGTCAACCAGCACCAGAGTATAAGACCGAAGTTCGCAAGTAACTGGAAGTCGTAGGGGAAACAGTTGTAAATAATAAATAACATCACGTCTTGTTTCTCTGAAAATTAGGCACAGGTAACACCCAGATTTGTCTAGCAAAAGGATAATCCAGGCTAAAAGTCACTAAACCACTAACACATAATAGCCATGACGGCAGCGGCTAGAAACGGTATAAGCAGTACTTATAACATTTGGTATGCCGAAAGTGCTTTGAGCGCACTGTTTCTGTCTATAAAGACATATAATAAACTAGACCCGAGGAGCTTGTGGTTAAGTAATAACAGATGCACAGATCGATCCATCAGGTTAAGCTACGCTTGCCGGGGTTGGTCCATGGATGGGTGACCATCTTTAGATATCGAGACGCCTCCGTGCCTCGGAACGCACGTTAAGCCGTTGGTCCCGGCTGTCAATCGTGGATCATTGACAGTCGTTATGGCTAGTCAGAAGCCCGAAAGTCTGACAGCCATGTCTTACCAAGGGGTAGCATTACCCAGTTACTGACTGGATTGTGGAGGACAGATAGGCAGTCGCTCCATGTAAAATACTGGTATTCAGCTGCATTCGGTTAAACTGGAAGCCGACCCTAATATAGTTGAGTTCAGATCAGGCCTTAGAATATTTAACCTAGATCAGGCAGATCGAATAGAATAGAATACCCATGATGTGTCATTACTTCGCTAGATAGTCTGACTAAGTTTGAGCACACCTAAAGATAATGCAGACGGCACTGGTTACACAAAGTTATCTTATGAAGTCAGTATTATGACTTCACGTTTCACGTACGTTATATAGATAGGTAGTTTATAATAGCCACGATAATATTTACGAGTCATGCATTTTTTTACTGTAGTGTTATTTTGTAAAAATCTCTCTCCCGTGAAAACTTAGGTGTAGCTGTCAATATTATTAAGCCTTTGTCATCATCATCATCTGCCTAGCCGTTTCCCAACTATGATGGGATCGGCTTCCAGTCTAACCGGATGCAGCTCAATACCAGTATTTTACATGCAGCGACTGCCTAACTGACCTCCACAACCCAGTAACTGGGCAATACCATCCTTATCAAGCCTTAGTATGAGGCGGAATGGCGGACTCACTTCACACAATACGGTCGGCTGGTCTACCTAAGTTACCGTGTAGCTATGTATAATTAATTAACAAATGACAATAATTAGCAGATATGTTTATGCAATGTAGTCATGCGTAATGCTGATGTTCGTGGTGGCATCTCTTTTCTGTTCTTTCTCAGATTTATGTACACTTTCGCTCAAATACCTATTATACAGAATAATATATGACACGCATGGTGACTCGAGTTAAAATGATCTTCGTTATATGCCAAAATAATCATTAACTAATTAAACGCAAAGGTTAAAATTGCGCAAAGATAAAAACCGTAAAAATAGCATTCGTTCCCGACTGCTCTACGCGTGTGATCTTACTCTTCCATAATTAGTTTCATTTTGTTTGCAAATCTTTAAGTATAACGATTCATCATCATTAAGATGCCAGCTAAATAACGTCGACTCTGTCTAGTGATGGCCCACGGTCATACTTATAAATAGTTATAATTTGGAAGCTCTACTGATTCTCGATTAAGAATTTAATCGAGTCCAGCATGATGGCAATATGGCATCCAAAGCAGCAGTATCCGAGTCTGTTATGCTCGATTCGAATAGATTCCGTCCAAAGATTTAACAAAAAATATCAAATCGATTATGAAAGCTATCAAAAAACAAGCAATACAAAGAAGCGAGTCAAAAGTAGCGTAATGTAAACACCCGTACTCGATTAATTCGAATAACAGCTCCCGTTAACATTTACTCAAATCACTCGAATCACAGCCCTACGCAATAGAAACAGGTTATACTCCATTTCGCAACGTGCCAACCAACATACACGACCTCATAATGATAAATAATACCACTTAGCACTGCAGATGGCTCTGATGATCAGCTGTTTAAGATCACACTCTACCATTTACGAGATGCTGCGAAGGTCGGATACCATTATCGTTACCGTAATTCCTATAATCAGAGATAATGTTTAATCGAATAATCGCTTATTTTAATTATAGACTCTATAGTGCTGTTGGGTCCCAAGGCCCGTATGACGGGCAGATTTTTCTCCGAGACAGTGTACCAGTTTCTATTTCAATCTGAGCTTGACACCAATACCGAATGGCTGGTATAATGAAAAATCAATTCATTTAAGCTTAGTGTATCGCAGCCCGGAAATAAGTCGCAAAGTGCTGTCGATAACGACAATACATTTAAATATTTTTAATACCCATGCATTATAAAACCAATCATAGATTTTAACGCGCAAAAACTTTAAGTGCAACAAAAACTAGTTAGAATTGGGGCCCATTTTTAGTTATTCATTTCCTCTTAGATGGCCGAGTAAAAGAAAACAACTTAGTTACGTCAAGACTGTTGTACTGAAGTACGAAAGTAGCCCTGACCTTAATTATGGCAGCGAAACGCGAGCTTATAGAAAAATGTTGACTTTATGTAAAAGGTTTAGTGTAGGGCTGGGACACTATCGATAGTTGGAATTACGATGATTTCATAATAGGTGCTTTAACGAAGGATAAATACATAAATCAAGACTAGAAGCTACTTCATGTTTCTCTAAACGAATTTCTGTTATAAGGTACTTCGTCTGTCACTGTATTAATTTATAAACGGCAATCCAAAGGTATTGTTTCTCAGAATTTGCTTGAAACACTTATTTAATATGTTATTTCTTGTTAATGCATTGTTCGTCAAGTCTATACTTTAGTCTATGTATCATCTTATTGTTATTCCTGTTTATTTTTTCAATAGCTAGCATAAACAATGACGGTAATTAATTTTGTGTTTTTCTTCATCGAGTGTTTGTGGCGAGATGTGTATACTATGAAGATGCATCATCCTATTACGTGACATAATAGTCATATTTATGATAGTTTAAATCGTTTTCCAGGCGTTTCCTTTTTGGCAAGTGATAACGAATAAGAAATTTTATTTACAGCCATCACTATCATTAGTCTCAGGGAGAACAAGTTACTTAATCGACCTCTGACATTTTTTATCGATATTACTCAATTATATTATCGACTTCCGCCAACACAGCGACTATTAAATAATAACGATATATATTTTTAAAAGTAATTTTCACGAATGGTGTAGCATGCGGACTCCGGTTAGGAAACAATGCCGTTTTGATAATGCAGTTCTTTCCACCCAACGAGCACTTAGTATCCTAGCTATTCATCAGGTAACTGGGTGTACGGAAATGACCATTATGCTCTAAAGGTGATAGGTGATGGAGGCAGTTCGTTTGGAACGGTTGTTTTTGTTATTTAGCTCAACTTTACGCAGACTGTTTAGAGTAAAGGATAAAACCATAAACCCCTTTATTTTCTTCAGAGATGAGACAGCATCAAATGTCTCTGGCTGGAGCGGAAGGGAGAGTGAGACTCTTACTGACTAAAACCCATCCATGTTCCTTTATGTACCAGGGCAACAGTAACCCTTTTGGATAATCTCGCAAACCCATCAATTAATGATGTTGACATCTCTATAAGGCGCGGGTGAAATACGAACGCGCCCTGCTCTTGATCAGACGGTGAGTTGCCTATTACTCCCGGTCCCCAGGCCAGATCATAAGTCCTGCAGGTCTATTGTGTAAAAAAGTCACCGATTCCACCTAGAAACAACATCTTAGAAATTCCTCCAGAATTCCACCTGATGCTAGGGACTAACACTGTTGACTGTTATCTCCACCAAAGTTTTCACGCTTAGATTTAACGCCTGCACGTCAAGCTAACCCAAACTGTCAAATTTTCCCAATTGAAAATTAACCTTACGTTTTTGTAATAAAGTTGAAAAAGTATTAAAGAAATTTGACAGATTGGGGTAAATTGTTGTGCTCACCTCTGCACTATATAGGCTATAAAGACGTGTTTGTATGATCTAAAACTCTAAAAAGAGTCAACTCGGAAAGAGGCTTCAAGAATTGCTTTAATTGAAGCCTCGTCTAGTCTTTTTATTGTAACTTTTAGAATGCTAGCAGGAACTATCAGTGTAAATACTTTTTTTTTTGTAGGAAGCTAAATTGTATTCTAATTCTATTTGGTAGAATCTACTTTTCAAATTACAGCTTTTGACATTTAATTAATTAACGTTTGATGAGTTGATGCCATTTGGTTTTTATCCGGTTTCAAAAAAGGAAGAGGTTATATATATGTTAGCTATGTTCATATGTATTTTTTTTTTAGCTAACGCCACTCTTTGGGTTAGGTACCTACTTAGGTAGTATTAGTACCTAGTTATTTCAGATAAAGCTGCTCTTTAACAGCAATCTACGATTACTCTAGCTATACTTCTACTACAAGCTGCACGTGTTGGTAACAGATAAAGAGGGATCCGCCAAGGTAGCCGCGAATTTAAAATTTGTCATAGGTTTTTTTGTAATTTGCAGGTCACTATTAGGTTGTATGTTGATTAAAATATGAATCGCGACCGTAGCAAGTACGTATTGACAGAATTGTAATCATTAGAACCATCAATACAAATCTTTAAGTTAGAATTGTCCTCAGATGTCATGATTTTATGAAATAGTCATCCCATAGGAGAGAGAGCGCCGTTGAAGAAATTGGTTCAAGCTTACAATAATAATTTTAACGATATCGATGTGTTTGCGTTATCTAAAAATCAATTTAAAAAACTAGTTATTAAGCGCCTTGCTCAAAATTGTTGAATTGTTGTTGTTATTGTTATAGTTGTTGTTGTTGTTTGCTAACGTTGTATGTATTTACTGTTAGAATTTAAGATAGCGAAGAAATTGTATTGTTGTTATAGATAGATATTACTTAACCTTACCAAAACTGTATCGAATATAGTAACATGTGGAAATGTAGTGGATTGTACATTTACTTACTCATAGCATGATGTGTATCTAGATATAATATACAATGTACAACTGTTTTTTTTTCCAAATAAAATAAAATAAAATAGGATTATATGAACTTAGAGGATTGCATACTTGATTTTAAGAGAAGAGGGAGGCAAACTTCAAGAAGAGCTGAATATCTAGAGATAGCTATCATGAACAAGGCCCATTAGCTAACACTTTTCAGGAAACTGCAGTAAAAGTCACAGGTCCAGCAGACCTCATTATCCAGTCCTATCCATAGACAGGTACTGCTTACCACACATAGCCCAAAGCGAGGCGTTACTATTGCTCATATATTTCGCAGCGCCGCCGCGCCGTCCGTTACATAATGTAACCGCTTCGACCGTTGGCAACACTACGTCACTGCCCACTATTTACCACTTGAACCTAGGGTTGCCAGCAGCAAAAACAGCGAAGGTGATAAATCTAGTGAACTGCGTACTTTATTGAGCTGCTTTTAGGGTTCTGTAGCCAACTGGCAAAAACTAACACTTACAATTTTGTACGTCCGTCCTGAAGTCAAACAGCCATTTCACTCGAAGACCGTTGGCAGTAATATCGATGAAAATTGCAGATAAACTGTATTCTTTATACCGCTAAAGAATGGTGTAGTGAAATGAGCAAAATAATTATTAGGTGTGCCGCTCCCTACATATGTAATTGAAGGATGAAAAAATTCAAAGTACGTGAGCCTGAATGTATAGTATATCGTATGGTCACATTAAAACGATGATGATATTTCTAAGTGCCTTTTTTATTTAAATCTATATTTTGCAGTAGTGAGTGATTGTTGAAAATCTGACAGCCTGTCTTTCCAAGGGGTATCGTATCACTGGGATGTGGAGGTCAGATAGGCAGTCGCTCCGTGTAAAATACTGGTATTCAGCTGCATCCGGTTAGACTGGAAGCCGACCCCAACATAGTAGGGAAAAGGCTTGGCAGATGATGATGATTTTATAGTAGTGAGTTATGTAGTGTTTTCGGTTAAAACCGTAGTAATAATTTTGACTTTCGAGAAATACAATGAGATACAAATTTATTTTTATGTGGTTGGTAAAATCAACACTGTCCATCCGTAAATAAAATATGCTACGGAACCCTTCACTGTGTGCTTCGAACATGTTTTTGCCCGTTTTCTATATAATTGTTGTAAAGAAGTCGTTAGATAAGAGCAGATTGATTGTAATGCGTACCTATACTTTGAGCTATTTTAAAACGCGGTTTGCGGTAGTAAGAGTTGACTAGTAGATATCGTCACGTAAGGCAAAAGCGTTATGCCCTCTCTGTCGTCTCTAAGGATGTTTTTTGGTTTTCTTGAATCGTGTTTCATCATGGCAGGCAGTTGTTTGTCAAAAAGTTATAGACTAGGATTTGAATAATCACAATAAGTACCTACATATTAAAATAATTTGCATATTACAATATAATATACTAGTATTTATTATAAGACTTATTATTATTACCTCTTAAGATTTATTGATGTGGAACGGATTTAAGAAAAAACGTCTAAAAAACATCGATATTTGGTATATTTATTTAAACTAGAGTTTGACAGCCTTATTCCCTCACTGGTACCTATCATCCAATCATTGAAATTGACTTTCATCACTGCTTTGTGGTATTAAAAACTTGTACATATTTATAAATAAACGTAACAAATGTTAATTACACCCTGAAATAATATTATCACATTAATTAAGCAGCTGTTTAGAAGACAGGTGAGTTGGCCGCCATTTGTATTTATTCGATACATTTAAGGTTATGTTAAAACTTTGCCTCAACGTCGGTGTTAAAAGACATCAAATTTATTTCTTAACAATTTTGTTCAGTGCGTAAGCTTTGGCTAGTTTGTTTTTTACAACATAGACATCGGGCAAACAATAATATGGCATTATTTACGTGTGACATAAAGGAGCTCGTGGCTAAGTACTAACAGCCGCAGAGGTCGATCCACCAGGTTAAGCTACGCTTACTGGGGTTGGCTGTGGATGGGTGACCATCTTTACATACCGGGACTCCTCCGTGCTTCGGAAAGCACGTTAAGCCGTTGGTCCCGGCTGTCATTTGTGCTTCTTTGACAGTCGTTACGGGTCGTCAGAAGCCCGAAAATCTGACAGCCAGTCTTACCAAGGGGTATCGTAATGCCCAGTTACTGGGTTGTGGAGGTCAGATAGGCAGTCGCTCCATGTAAAATACTGGTATTCAGCTGCATCCGGTTAGACTGGAAGCCGACCCCAACATAGTTGGGAAAAGGCTAGGCAGATGATGATAAAATAAACCAACTACTTTGATATTTTAAATGCCAGTAGGTGACATAAATCTAGAGTAAGTTCGAGAAACGAACGAAAGATTGTGTAAAACATGAAATAGGTAGAAAGGAAATAAAGAATCGACATAGGGGAAACTATTCAAGAACAGCCGCTCATTCTGTTAAAGTTTAACCGCTGTCAACAGTGTCAATCTCTTGCAACAGGGAAAATGACAGCTTACTTCACTTAAGGTTGATGTTCCAGGGTAGCCCGCGAAATTCAAATTTTCTTAAGTTTTTTGCAATTTGCAGGCCAGTGATAGGTTGTATGTTGATGAACATTTGATTCGCGGCTGTAAGACGTATGTAGTTACAGAATTATAATCATCAAAATCATTGTCATTTGTTTAACAGAACATTGGTTAAAAGATCATCAAGTAGTATCAATTAATTTTGAAAATTATTGCGTAGTTAGCTATTTTAGCCGAAAACAAATGATACACGGTGGGTCATTAATATTAGTTAAAAATTCAATAAAATCTAAAGAACGAAAAGACATCATCGGACTATCTGTTGAACACACCATTGAATTGTCCTGTGTTGAGCTAGATAAGCATGTTATAGTATGTGTGTACAGACCTCCAAATTACCAGAATCTATCTGTGTTTGATTCTGTAATGGAAGATGTGTTAAAGAAACTAAGTACTAGTAGCAAGTCAATAATCATATGTGGAGATTTTAATATTAATTTACTAGAAAATAACTCGAATACTGTCAGATTATTAAGTCTTTTTGGGTCATTTGATTTGTCCAACGTTTTTATGGAACCAACCCGAGTAACTGCCTCCTCTGCCACTTGTATAGATAATATTTTTTGTAATTGTGAATACTTACATAAAGATATCTTAAATAAGTTGCCATCTGACCACAGTGGACAAACTATAACATTTTGTTCCTATATGCCTCTACAAAAAATTCAAATAAGATTTAGGCCAATTACATGTACAAATTTAAACAAATTCAATAAGTCTTTGGCCAGTAATTTATGTGTTCAGAATTTTAATAATATATCTGACCCAAGTGAGTTCTACGCCGAGTTCTTTTTACTATTGAATAAGCAATTTAATGACTCTTTTCCACTACAAACTAAAAGCATTTTCACAAAGTTTTTATTTAGCGATTGGGCGACTCCTGGTATTCGCAAAAGCAGGGCAAAACTTTTTGAACTTTATGGCCTCAAGCAACATACGAATAATACAAACTTTCATCAGTATGTTGCAAAATACTCTAAAACTTTTAAAAGTGTGTGCAAAATAGCTAAAGCTCTTTATATTAGCAATAAAATAAAATCAGCTGATGATAAAATAAAAACTACCTGGCAAATAATAAATAATGAAACAGGTAGGAAAAAGCAGCGTAATACTGAGTTTAATTTAGAGACTGCACATGGCCGCATCAACTCAGATATAGAAATAGCTCAGGAATTTGAAAACTTTTTTGCTAATATTCCTCTCAAAACTACTTCATCATTAAATTCCTCAGCCGCACTTTCTGCTGCCTTACTTAGAAAAAATGTAAAGGCATGCCCTTTAGAATTTACATTTCAGCATACAAACCCCCAGGCTGTTATAAAAGCTTTTAAAGATCTTAAAATCAAATCAACAGAAGATCTCTGGGGAATGTCTGTAAAAGTCTGTAGTTCTATTATCGATACCATTGCGCCCTATTTAGCTTTCATATTTAATTCTAGTGTGGACCAAGGAGTCTTTCCGGATCTAATGAAACACAGTAAAGTAGTGCCATTGTTCAAATCCGGTGATAGTAAAGAACCCAACAATTATAGGCCCGTGTCAATTCTGCCAGTTCTCAGTAAAGTGTTTGAAAAGTTGATGCTCAATCAAATGTTACGTCACTTTAATAAAAATTCCATCTTGCATGACCAACAGTTCGGTTTCACCAAAGGGCGTTGTACTACTGACGCTGGTGTCACCCTAATAAAGAACATTTTTAGCGCCTGGGAAGAAGCACAAGATGCCATTGGAATCTTTTGCGATCTCTCTAAGGCGTTCGATTGCGTAGAACATGAGACGCTTCTGCTGAAACTAGAGCACTATGGAATTAGAAATACAGCCCTTGATTTACTTAGATCATACCTGAAAGATAGAAAGGTTAAAGTTCAAGTAAATGGTGTGAACTCGCTGGGGTCGGAAATGACAATGGGCGTTCCTCAAGGTTCGATATTGGGTCCATTTCTCTTTTTAGTTTATATTAACGATTTACCCCAATTACTTCAAAATCAACCGAAGATGGTGTTATTTGCAGATGACACTTCATTAATCTTTAAAATTAATCGACGCTCACAAAATCTTGACGACGTGAATAACTCTATTCTTCAGGTCCAAGATTGGTTTACGGTAAATAATTTGGTACTAAATGAAAAAAAAACCAAATGCATTAGATTTACATTACCTAATGTTAAAAGTAGCGATTGTGACATCATATTGAACGGAGAAAAGCTGGAATTTATTAAGCAGACGGTTTTCCTGGGAATCACGCTAGACGACAAGTTGCAATGGGGTCCCCACATAACAACTCTTGCGGGACGGCTAAGCTCGGCCGCTTATGCTGTTAGAAAGATAAGGCAGTTAACAGACGTAGAAACCGCGCGTTTGGTCTATTTTAGTTACTTCCATAGTATTATGTCGTATGGCATTTTACTGTGGGGTCGGGCTGCTGACATTGAATCCATTTTTATTTTGCAAAAGCGAGCGATCAGGGCTATTTACAATCTTCGCCGTCGCGAATCGCTTAGGGAACTATTTAAAAGGATTAATATTATGACAGTACCTTGCCAATTCATTTATGAAAATATTATGTATGTAAGAAAAAATAGACATCTTTTTAACAAAATAAGTGATAGGCATAATTTTAATACTAGAAATAAAGATAAAATAATTCAACCATTTTTTCGATTGTCAAAAGTACATACATCTTTTATGGGGTTCTGTGTTAAATGTTACAACAAAATACCTTGTGACATACTGCAATTAAATGAAAGAAAATTTAAAACTCATATTAAAAGTACACTTTGTAAACAAGCTTATTACAAATTAGAAGATTATATCAAAGATAAGGATGCTTGGAAACATGCTGGTCCTGCTCCACAGGACAATCTAGTGTCTAGACAAAATCAAACTGGTTGCTAAGTAAATTAGGTAATTTGTACCATATTATTTTATTATATTGGAATAACTTCTCACACATTGATTAATTTATTATTATTAACTTTTAGAATGTTTGTAAATATGTGAGCACCATGCACTTATGACATAATTAAGTTTACTTGCCACTGCTACATGTGTTTTTCTTTTCACCTTTTGTGATGTATTGTTTTTATTCTGGGTGCATCGTCTTCACATATAATGTTATAATACATGTATACAAAACATTGTGAAACATTTTAAAAGAGTAACGGTGGAGTTTCTTGCCCATTCTTCTCCACACGAAACTACTTTTTGGAAGGGGCGACTAGAATCAGTTCTATTTCTTGTTCATTTTGACGTTCAAAAGTGCCATTCTTGTGCCTATTTGAAATAAATGTTTTGACTTTTGACTTTGACATTAATACAACTCTCCGAGCTCATAAAGGTTCCGGAATGACTTTGACCTTGTAAAAAGTCATTTTTACACCTTTCAGCACACCAGCCGCGAATCAAATGTTCATCAACATACAACCTATCACTGGCCTGCAAATTGCAAAAAACTTAAGAAAATTTGAATTTCGCGGGCTGGTTGGAGGATTCCCTTAAATTTTCACGGTAAAAATTTAACAGAATTGACTGGCTAGTACTGAGATGACGGCTAATACTGGGTTCCTATAAACAAAAACGAATCGTTTTGCTTACCAATGGCAACAATTTTTATTACCAAACTGACCATTCGCAAGATCATTTTTACCTGTGATTGCTACTAACATAAGGGAGGGTGCAAAACTATGAGCTCTTTGCTTTATTACTAAAGATGCAAGAGATCCGTAAAATATAGAAATCTGCCATAATAGTGATGAGGTGTAGGAATGGAAAATAAGAATCCTAACTAATATTATAAATGCGAAAGTGACTTTCTTACGCTTTCACGTCTTAGCCACTGAACCGAGCATGACATTTTGCATATACGTTGCCAGGGGCACATAAAAGGGCTAAAGGACACCTTGTATCCAGAAAAGTAAAAGTATTGGTCCCGAGGGATAAAATTAGAAACACGATTAACGCGAGCGTAGCTGCGTGCAAAGGTTTAGTCTATACAAATATGATAAAGAGGAAAGATTTGATGTATGTTTGTAACGAATAAACTCAAAAACTACTTAACGGATCTGGATAAAATTTGGCACAAATATAGATTATAGTCTGGAATAGCATATAAGCTACTTTTAATCCTGGAAATGTACGGTTCCCGTGGGATAATTTCCTACAAAAACGCGGGCGAAGCCGCTGGCAAAAGCTAGTCCCAAATAATTTGGAATACAGCAAGAGGATGAATTAAAATTTAAGTAAGTACTTACGTCTTTAAAAACTATTTCGTTAACTTTTCTATTATAATAATAGACAAGCCAAATATTTCAATACTGTTATGTGTCAAATACATCATTAGTTACCGCTTCAAAAGATTGGTATGAATGTATACATGACGAATAAAATTATGTATGACATCGATATTACTATTGAAGTATTTTTATAGTGTGTTATCTAATTGACTTTGATGTGTGGTATATGAAAATAAGCTTATAACATGATGTTATGAGAATATAAGTAGGTAGGCAGACATATTTGTTAAGCAGTATTTTTTTGGCGGAAAAATAAATTACTTTCACATCACTACCTATAACGTTTAGTCTATTTTTAGAATAATACGTCTTTGATTGATAAACATTCAATTCAAAATGGAATATATGGGACATAATGTACGTTCGTCTCAGCGAAACGAAGGCAAATTATAGAGTGTCAGCTTTAAATCAGCTAAACGTCTACTTACCCCCGCAAATCGTTAATGCTTTGGCGATATGGATTTCCTAGGACTAGTCTTCGTAGGCGAACAACTAGACAGACAACTAGTCACTTAGGTGTTGTACCGGGAGTTGCAATAGCTTTGTTACCAATGTTTGTTACAACATAATATTACGAACTTTTATATGTTGTTTGTTATAACTATTCGTAGGAAGCTTGCTTAATATGGCAGATTATCGTATACTTTAGCAATTTCAACGATTGATTTGAAGATAGAAATAAAGCAGTAGTGCTCATTGGTACAACATTTTAAATAATAAAGCATAATGTTTGAAATGTTAGTTGGTCTAGATTTCTTGAATATAGGTCACGCAAGATGAACTGAAATATTATCGCATTGCAGATTAAACCGGCCCTTTCCATAAACTATAAGGCTAGTTTAGATAATGACGTATGTACAGAGGTACAGCATATCAAGTTACTCCAATGTGTCAAACTTCTTTGTTAGTTTTTCAACTTTATTACAAAAGGATAGGGTTGTCAATTGGGAAAATTTTACAGTTCGGGATAACTTGATGTGCTGGCTGTTAGTCCCTACTTTGTACTGTCCACAGTTTCAAAATTAGTCAAAGATGTAAACAACAAACCGCTCGAAATTGTCTATGGTTTAGTGATGCGGTGTAACGAATTTAAAAGTATTGGGGCTATCAATGTTACGACTCTTTTAGATAAAAAAAAAATGGATGATGGAGTGTCCTTAGGTTATTACTTTGTGGGAGCTACCTACATAAGATGATCCAATTAGACAATAAAATGTAGTTTATCGATCTTAAATACAATATACAAACTAAGATCAGTATAATATTATGTATACAATTATACAAATAAAGGGCTCTATAGGCATAAAAATAAGTTAGCAATGCTGTGAATGAGAAAAATGGCCCAAAGAATGGCAATACTGATTTCTTGGCCTAAAAATACTCCATCTGTTCCAATGTTACCAACCAATTATAGATTGCCAGGCGAATCGAATACAGAATAAATAAGTTGATCTTCGTAATAATCTTCGTATAATAAAATAAAAACCGACGGTTATCGAAAGAGGACACAGAAATAACACATCTGGGCAAATGTTACATTAGATGTACATTGTACAGATGCCAGTACATAAAACTATCCCAAACTGCCAAATTAGCCCACTTGAATTGGAATCTTATGCTTTTGTTATAAAGTTGAAAAACTATCAAAGAAATTTGACAGATTAAGGTTACTTGATGTGCACTAGTTCTCGAGAAATGGAGGAAATGTAACGCGCAATAAGCCATTGCGAATAAATAGACACAAAGTCGTGTGGAATGTTCAATACTAAGAAAAACATGTAAGATTTCAACTGCTAATATCTACAAGACTTTTAATATTTGTACATGCAAATATCATCTTTAGCGTCTCCAAATAAAGCCCAAAGTCCTGGTAAACTTTGAACGTGTATTTACAAACTTCATATAATAGTTTCGTAAGCTGAATCATGGCATTATCAACTTTTTAGATTTTGCAAAGCTAAGATCAGCAATCTTGATACGACGATAGTAATTATTGTGTTACAAGTAACAAAAATAAATTATTCTTTTTGTTTACTTGTAACACTGTGTACTTATATTTGAGTAGTTAAGATGGCTTTTAACCGTTATCATTGTTTGAACTAAGTATTATTGAGAAATTGAGCTATTTTTTCATTAAATGTTGTTATTAAAAGCGATGTAAGCATGTTGATTCCATGTGATTTTACATTCCAGAGCAGTAGTGAGTATTTTGGCCGAACGCCAAAGGTGCAGTAATCTTTCTTTACATTGAAAAGTATATAGACATCAGATGGACAATACGCATCACTGAATTTTTATCTAACCAACATTCCTCTCGCCTGCAAGCAACATTTAATAACCCATTCAATTGACTATCTGACAAGGTCAAAAATAAAATAATGAAATCACATATAAAAAAACCGTCTTAAAAACTTCCATCACCGTACGGAAATTAAATATTATGCGAAAATATAATTGTAAAATTGCATTTAATGCTATTAAGTATTCCTTTTGATTCTAAAAATCTGTGACGTCACGTTGTTATATTTAATTCATAAAAATTAACGTTATTGAATACCCTTTCAAATACCCAATTTCAATGAAACTATCCTTTCTGGGTTTATGGTTGGACGTTACTGACATGGATAAAAGACACCTGGATCCCCTCTGGGTTGAGCGGAATGAAGTGTCAGACTCTTACTGACTAAAATCACCATAAAACCATCCATGTTCCTTCCTTAGCCCTTTCTGTCCCCGGGTAGCGGTAACCCTTTCGGGCAATTCCGCTGGAAATAGTACAGTTCTGAAAGCGCCAACTCGTCATGGTAGCGTGGTAATGTATGAATACATGTAAATTTTATGTGTGCTAAAACGATAGCATGGACGTATTGTGTCATACCAACGTAACTAACACCAGAATATATTAATTTCTTAACAGAGTGCAGCAAGCAAATGTGAGACGTCCGAATTTACGCAACGTAGAGCGGCTAGCCTTAATGATATGTACATATATATAACTCAAGTTTATTTACAACATTGTGTCCAGACAATCAAACCATAGCTACTTGGAGTTGAAGTTAAAACGTTGTTACTTCCTTCCTCACGTAATCTAACATATAAGTATACATACCCCCATCATAACAAGACCCCCTATCTATATGAGGCAGTGAGTATAAATAGGTCTGAGTTATTTGGTTCGATCTAGCTAAGGGAAATCGGTCCCGAGGATCGGCCTCCGAATGACAATCGATTTACTGCGACGAAAGTGTTGCAGATTGAAGCCTCTATAGCAGCGATTTGGAGACTTTCACTGAGTGCCAGTGACCGCCGTGACGTCAGACGACGTCATCTCGCGCAGGCGTAGACACTGATAGATCGCACGCGCATGTATCTACAGCCTACCGCACGTCGGTAGTAGCATTTGCACTCCGAAAACCACCGTTATTACTATGACATAAAGACGCTGTGAATGTCAAATGGTTAGTTACAAGTGATGTCTACTGTACCTATGTACCAACAGCGCAGAACAGCTGATGTACTCAGGGAGCCGCCACAAGTTTAAGCATTATTTATTCGGTAATCATTATAAATTATTCACATCATTAGTCAACATGCGGTAGTAAACATATAGTGACATTTTGTCAACGCTTAGTGAGCCCACTTTCTTTCGTTTATCGATGAGCACGCAATCGATTCATCGTTACAAAATCGATTCGAAAATCGTTTGACGGTCACGTTGTGAATGCTGCAGTGAAATTAAAATTGAAGCCTTGAATACTTGATTTGACATACCGATTACTATTCCCGATAATTCGCTAGTGTTATTGAAGTAAGTACATACGATCAAAGGATTAATATCAAACTTGAAGATCGATTCTTAAGTAGATTGTAATCGATGTTTAAATGACCTAGTCTAATCAGTACTACATTCGCAGCTTTAAACAGGTTTCGTTTTAGAGATCCTTGGTGATGATTATATGAGACCATTTAAAAAAAAACACTTGCATTTGAATATCATTACGAAAAGTTTGAGCATTGAAGTTGGAATGTGGAGAAAAGGGAGACTTCTTAAGGTAAATGCTTAAAGTCAAAGTCAAAGTCAAAGTCAAAGTCAAAACATTTATTTCAAATAGGCACAAGAATGGCACTTTTGAACGTCAAAATGAACAAGAAATAGAACTGATTCTAGTCGCCCCTTCCAAAAAGTAGTTTCGTGTGGAGAAGAATGGGCAAGAAACTCCACCGTTACTCTTTTAAAATGTTTCACAATGTTTTGTATACATGTATTATAACATTATATGTGAAGACGATGCACCCAGAATAAAAACAATACATCACAAAAGGTGAAAAGAAAAACACATGTAGCAGTGGCAAGTAAACTTAATTATGTCATAAGTGCATGGTGCTCACATATTTACTTATTAAGCGGGATTGGCCAAAAGCGTTACCGCTACCCCGGAACATACAGGGCTAAGGAAGGAACATGGATGGGTTTTAGTCAGTAAGAGTCTGACACTCCCTTCCGCTCTACCCAGAGCAGGAGATTTGCATTTGATGATTTCCCACCCTTAAAGTAAAAAAGGTGAATGCTTATGTTATGGGTATCCCGCAAAATCCAAATTTTCTTGCGTTTTTTGCAAATTGCAGGACAGTGGCGGGTTGTACCATGATTAAAATATGATCCGCGACAGTATCAAATATGTATTTACTTAAATATAACCATAAGAATCATCGATACGTCTCTCTAACCTAAATTTATTCTTTTAGTAAGATTTCTAAAATTTGTTACCTCTACGAATTCACCTTAAGAAAAGACGGATGGACTATGTAAAAAGACGCTGATCTACTGCGTTAGGCAGGCAGTAAATTCTGCTATACTGACTTGCATAGGTGTAGCATACCTACATGTACGACACGGTCAAAATATCTGTGGACCTGAAGTTGATGACGTCATGTCGCTGCTTTGATACGGTTTTAAAAACAAGTACTTATCGCTTGAAATATTAATAAAAATAAAACAATCTTCGGAATGAGTACGGGGAGTCGAGCGACGAAGCGGGAA
Organism: Hyppa rectilinea; assembly: GCA_951799385.1. Lineage (NCBI taxonomy): Eukaryota > Metazoa > Arthropoda > Insecta > Lepidoptera > Noctuidae > Hyppa > Hyppa rectilinea. Next base: position 5,592,975 of record OX637300.1, on the reverse strand, counting down.
CGATTTCTCATTCCGGTGAGGTCCACTGATATTTTGACCGGGTTGTACAACGGTGAAGCAAAACACGTGGTGGCCTAATATAAATTGGGATAAGGACGATGATCTGTAAATACCTTTTTTTTAAACGTATAATAGAAGCTAAAGGCGCAGTCGGTCATTCATTACTTGTAGCTAGACAATTCAAATTAAGTTATTATCAGTTTTAACTTATTGTAGACAGGATAACACATCTTACGCAAATTATTGATTTTAAAATCACCTTAATTAAATGCAAAACCATCAATTAAAGTTTTAGCGTAAATTGCTAACCCCAATACATTCACGCAATATATTTTTGTTTCTAATAATAATATTACATGAAAAGTACAGACGTCAGCACATCTAGCTATCCCAAACTGTCAAATTTTCCCAATTGAAAATGAACTTTATGCTGTTGAAATAAAGTTGAAAAACTATCAATGAAATTTGACAGACTGGGGTAACTTGATGTGCTGGCCTCTGTACATACAAGCAAAGCAATACGAGATTGTCAAATTCAATGACACATTGTCACATTGACAAGTTGAGACCTTAGAATTAATTAATTTAGAACAGAAAGTCATATCTACCGATTTTATTGTTATTATTTTATGTTGTATCAGAGTAGTGGATAAAATGTATTTGGCCTTTGATAGTTTGAATTAAAAAGTAAAAATATTGGTAGGAATATTAATATTCATATAGCTGCGAAAATTCGTGACGGACTTGTCTTGATGTTCAAATAAAAATACATATAGGTACTTAAATTTATTAAAGAGACCCAGGTTTGCCGAAGCAAAGAAACCCTGCTCAGGTGGGGATTTATAGACAACTCTGCCTTGGAGTGTAAATATGGTGCTGTTCCACAAACGATGCTCAGGCACGTATTATCGTGTCCTGTCGTCTGCACGAGAGCACGTTACAGGAACTGATGGACGCCAGTGATGGAGCCAAACACATAGCCGAATTGACTATTTGAATCGGTCAAAAATAAAAATATAAAATCACATACAAAAAAGATCGTCGATAAAAACTTCCATCACCGTACAGAAATTAAATATTATGCGAAGATATCACAGTAAAACTGCATTTAATGCTAATAAGTATTCCATTTGATTCTAAAAATCTGTGACGTCACATTGTTATATTTCATACAAATCTCGTACAAATTCCGCGTTTTGACAATTCATAAAAAGTAACGTTATTGACTACCGTTTCAAATACCCAATTCAAAGTAATCCCCAGATATAAACTTATCTTGTGGATTGTCTCATGTGCCTATTTGAACAGAGAGAACTTTTACATTCAACCATCGTAATTTGTAATTTTATCTGATGAGAGGAAGATTGTTCGGCCATTTCTCACGTCTTTTGCGCTTTCAAATTAAATGTTGGATTAAAGCTGTGTTACGCTTTTTACTCAGCAGTTAAACACATGTTTGGAATGCGACAGACATTATAAACTCAGATTTTACAAACCATCGCTTTTGTTATCGTGATAGTTAGTATGTTAACATTATTGTAATTGTAATTTCTATTCCATATACATATTTGTTCGCCCTTAACGCCAAAATATAGAGATCTCTGTACCTAGGTATTTATTTATATCTAACACCCATTCATTACAAACAATTTGACTTTGAACAACTTCTGTCGTGAGCAGAGACTTAAATCATTCATTGTTGATAGCCAATAGGTACGGAGAAAACGAGAGAATGACTTTCAATCCGACATTCGTAGGACTGTCATCATTAAAACATTCTACGAAATAAAAGTCGTCCGGTATTGTTCGCCATTAAATCCCTGCCACGATCTTTATTAAAAGAAATTAATCTTCGTGCAAATATCGACCTACAAACTAACCGACAGATACGTTCTGCGAAATCGCGTGACAGTGACGGGTCAGTAGCGCGACATAGATCGTCCGAACAATACCACATTAAGACGATCGCGGCGATATGATCTAGTATTCTCGCTCCTTGTTTATCGGAGTGCCAATCTCAGAGCTGTGAACACATTATATCGAAGCTATGTATCTATGGAGACACAGATGTGTACACAAACGTGTCATTTTCAGTTTGACGTTTGTGGTTTGCTAAACCTGACCGTTTGATTAACACTTCGTTTGAGCCGACGCGACGTGAACACTTCAAATTGGTTTCAGCAATAATTTGATAATACCTAGAAATGTTTGACTACTTATCATGTCCGAAATACATGTTACTATTAGGAGGTACTTTCACAGTTAGCTAATGAATGAGAGAAACATATTGATATGAGAGATTCATTTTTGATTTTGATACATGTATAAATTGGCTTCGTGTCTTTTAATGTATTTAAAAGTCAAATGAACATAACAAAATAAGGTGGTGGAAATGTACGGTCCCAGCGTATCATGTTATACCAAACTGTCCAATTTCACCAAATGAAATTAAACCTTAAAACGTTGACTGTTAAAGTTCAAATTCAATTGAGAAAATTTGACAGCTTGTGGCAACTTGGTGTGCTGGCGACTGTACATAGATGGACAATAAGAAAAAAAGGTTAAAGACAATCTTAGTCATGGCCAAAAGATTAATACCAACAAGGAACCAATAAAATAAAAATAAATGTGACCAACAATCTCGGAGTCGAGTTTATAGACCTTTAATTCGTGAGTCAGAAAGGACAGCCGGTCTTATTTGGAAACTTGAAAGAATACGATGTCGAACGAATCGATTGGTGCATTATTATATATTAAGTAAAGTGGCGTAAGACTCATTAAGTGTGCTGTGGCAAGACTGTGGCGTGGTGGTCACGGCCGGAGCCGTGTGAAGGGGACTGCCGACTGGGATGACGAGGTGGGAACTGGAAGCAGCGAGATGGCGAGAATAGACCTCTCGATTTACTAGTTTTTGTGCAGCGGAGAGAAACGTTGCTGGATTATTAAACGGATTACGGTTGCCTTCGTATTCCGCACTGTGTTGTGAGAATAATGACATGAAGTAGCAATATTAACGAATATAATATATTGTAAGTAAGTATTAATAAATATTTACACCTTAATTAAAATTCCTATTGCACCTACCACTGTTTACTCTGCATCACCCAAAGGTTGAAAATATTTATGGCATTAAGTCCGTTTCTGTACATTTCTGTGCTTATATATTATTATTCACAGTTTCTATGGTAAAAGATGTCAACAAAATAAATCTCTTAAATTTTAGAGATAGTCATCATCTGCCTAGCCTTTTCCCAACTATGTTGGGGTCGGCTTCCAGTCTAACCGGATGCAGCTGAATACCAGTATTTTACATGGAGCGATTGCCTATCTGACCTCCACAACCCAGTAACTGGGAAATACGATACCCCTTGGTAAGACTGGCTGTCAGATTTTCGGGCTTCTGACGACCCGTAACGACTGTCAAAGATGCACAAATAACAGCCGGGACCAACGGCTTAACGTGCTTTCCGAGGCACGGAGGAGTCTCGGTATGTAAAGGATGGTCACCCATCCACGACCAACCCCGCCAAGCGTAGCTTAACCCAGTGGATCGAGTTTAGAGATACTGTTTTTAATAATGACTTCCACTACTTACATTGCACAGTCTGCAGTAATAGCCTAGTGGGTTGACCTTCGCAATGCCAAGTTTTAGGTCTCGAGTTCGAACACAAGGCACGCAACTCTGACTTTTCGGATTTAAGTGCGTATATGTAGTATAATTATCACTAACTTAACCTTTTAACCGCCCCAGTCGGATTAATACGACAAATATTTCCGGGCCCGTATCGCCTGAGTCGCATTTATCCGACCGAGAATTTATGTTTGGTTTTGCGTTTTTACGTCATTGCAAGACCCTATTCGTCGAAGATATTTATTTTTCGATGCACTGTGCCGGGCGCTGGGGGCACGACAACTGATATGTCGTCGGGAAAGGTTAAAAAACCGGTGAAGGAAAACATCGTGAGGAAACCGGCATGATTGAGATATATTTCTTAACAGCATGTGAACTCTGACACCAGGTTAGTCATTAACCGCACAAAAAACAAGAATACTACTTACATTTGTATGTTTATGCCATTTCAAGTTCTAAATACTGAGTAAACAAACATATTTATAAGAGCATTCAACTCACGCTGAGTCTAGTTGCATGAGACATGATTGCGCAAATTAAAAAACAAAATAAATTATTCTTAAATGAAATCGTTAATTCGATTAGGTTAGCGTTTGCTAAGGTACATTACGTTGTTATTTGAAATGATTGATTGGATTAGACGTTGGAAACCGCAAATCATTAGAGGAGTGCACTCTGCACACCTAACAGTTTTGTTACACGAATCATCAAAGCATGGAGTGTTTAACTATACTGCACTTGTAAACGGGTGCTGTTTGTGGAGACAGGTCGTTTTTCTGCAAAAAAAAATCAGCTGTTCCCTACATTTTGACGAGTTATGCGAGCATATTGTGTGGAACAGCTAATTTTCTTTTCGCGATTTCAGATTTGTTCCCATAGTGAAAGTTGTTCATAATGATGAGTAGTACTCTTATTTAGTTTCATTTTTATTTATGCTTGAGTATAGTCAGTTTTCTATGTTTTTATTGGTATATTCTAGGGGACAAAAGGCAAATAATTTCATTTAATGTATTGTGTTTCGTAATGTTAACTATTTCTCATACCAATTACTGCATAGAATCAAGTTCTTTCAAGTGAACAGACAGCTGTACTGCTGGGGACTTTGTTGCGCCACTTCTTTTTCCCAGCTAAAGCACTAAGGAATAGTGAAGGGCGGGTGTTTTGAGGGGACTGTCTATGTGATTATTAATTTAAATAATATAATCATAAATTGACTGCAAAACACACAATTGAAGACACAAGCATGAAGTTATAAAGACGCAACGACCATACATTGCAAAGACATTAGAAATAGAGCTACACAAACTGAGGTTTGAAGTTAACATGCCAATGAAGTTATACTTAACTACCGACGAGTGATCAGATTTTCGGCTGTCATATATGTATACGAAACTAGTTGCTGGGTAAGGAGAACTCTGTAGTATACAGGGCGTAACCGAAAGGGTATATACATACAAAAGCATATGCTACAGACCACCAAACTGAACAACTTTTACTGCGGGACCAACTCCGAAATCGCAATAAAAAAATCAGCTGTTCTATACAATTTTGGTCACGTTACTCGTCGAAATGTAGGTACCTACAGCTGATTTTTTTTTTCACGATTTCGGAGTTTGTGCACAGGTGGTGATCGTCCTTCCGTCTATCGCCTTAGCAATCCATTGTGTCCCTACTCCATGTTATAGCATCACGAACAGTGGGTGTTCCGTGGTGAGCATCGAAGTGGAACCGACCGCTACCGGAGTCGGCCATCCAGCACATCCAGTCTGTCACTATATGATTTATTTGTGATCATACACAAAGTGATATTTTAGTTCAACAGCCTGCAGTGGTAATTCTTGCAAACAGACTGTGAAGTAAATTATGTAACGCGTTGTCATGCTTCGTGATGCAGGGGCCTTATGGTTTTCGCGATATGCTGGCTGTACCAGCATGATCAATTATATGATGTGGTTTGTCAGTATAAATTGTAGACAAGGAAACGTTACTTAATTTGTGGTTCATGGGTGTATGCATGCGGGTGGTGAGTAATGGGTAGCTCACCGTCCGAACTGGACTAGGCCCCTGCCGGACGGCGCGTACATGTACCACGCGCGCCTCAAAAAGATGGCAGCATATTAAGGGGCCTGTTAGGGCCGAGCCTGCCCGGTAAGCGGGATTGTCCGAAAGGGTTACCGCTACCCCGGAACATAAACCATCTCCAAATCTCCACCCAGAGCGGGAAGTCACTGGATGGTTCCCCACAATTCCCACCCTCAAAAAAAAAATGGTGGTTAGTTCAAAGATAGATTATATAAATATGATAAAAAGACCCATAGTCTAGTTGCTCAGGCTGATTATGACTTAGTGAATAGATGATTCTTCCAAAAGAATGATCAGTTCAGCGTGTTTACCTATCTAAGGGCAAATTTGTCAATAGTCAATTTTATTGGAGGAATAAATATGGCGGTTTGACAGGTATTTGCATAGAAAACATGTCAGACATTTTTATTCTTAATATAAAAGTTATCATGCTATTGAAAAATAAATACCAAAATCCCGCTACTCTTCATAAATTAAAAGACAATGCATTTCTACACCCACTTGTAATAAATACATTTTAACTATATTCACTCGGTACGGATACACGGTCAGAAAAAAAGTAGGGCCACATGTGCAACCAAGTGTGTGTCAATGTCAAAACGTGGGTCGTGAGTGGTGACGACTTATCCGGCGCAAGCGCAACAGACGCAGCCAGGGAAGACGTCATTACGATCATGGTCTTATAAAAAAATTTTTTTTTTCGTAATTTTTAGTAATAACAGCCGCACGGATCGTTCCGTCAGGTTAAGCTACGCTTGCCGGGGTTGGTCCGTGGGGTGAGGTGGGGATCTTTAGATATCGAGACTCCTCCGTGCGTTGGAAAGCATGTTAAGCCGTTAGTCCCGGCTGTCAATCGTGGATCTTTGACAGTCGTTACGGGTAGTCAGAACCCCAAAAGTCTGACAGCCAGTCTTCCCAAGGGGTATCGTATTACCCAGTTACCGACTGGGTAGTGGAGGTCAGATAGGCAGTCGCTCCATTAGGTATTCCGCTGCATCCGGATAGACTGGAAACCGACCTCAACATAGTTGGGTAAAGTCTAGGCAGATTGTTTTATTTTGTCTGACTGTGCCTGGTATCAAGGATGGAAACGACAGGCCCGGGGGCTTGCATCATTCTGATCATCTTCAACTCGCCCAGTCGCGTTTCACTGCTGGAGATCGGCGACTGTTCTCCATTCGTGATACTTCATCGTAAATATTTTTTTTTTGTCTATTTCAGTCAACATTACCACGATAAAACAAAAACAAGTACTTCGAGTAAGTAATTACATTATCAGCGGTCGATGATCCCAAAAAAAAACTTTACATACGTATATATTTGCTTTACTATGTTTAAATATCTGATCTATTCCTGATTGGTCCGCGGAGTTTCGCTGTCTAATTAAATTTGACCATACTTCTTAATCAAAAAGTCTCACGACATTAAAGCCATAGAAGTTAAACAGACCCTGCTGAGTTTTAAAGCGGGATTGTCCGAAAGGGTTACCGCGGCCCCGGAATAAGGGCTAAGGAAGGAACATGGATAGGTTTTAGTCAGTAAATGTCTGACACTCCCTTCCGCTCCACCCAAAGCGGGAGGAGTCATTTAATGATTTCCAATCCCCCAAAACAGGGACGGTCGGTTTGAGCTAAGAATTCGATATTAATTACAACTTGATACGTTCACGCGTGTCTGAGAAAAAGGGGTTTTGACAGATAGACAGACGGACGGACAAACAACGAAGTGATTCTGTAATACTTACTTTCTTTTGAGGTACGGACCCCTCAAAATAAAAATAAAGACCCTGGTGAGTCGAAAATTTTTCTGAAGCAGTCCGGCTTCAAACTCCAAAATGTTTAACAGTCAGTGACGTCAAGACAATGACTATTTCAGCTGCTCCCATACAAACCATAATATTTAATAACAATTATAAATATTGCTAGTTTAGCGTACGTTTGTTTAATTGCAATGTTTATAAACTAAATACAAGCGCCCGGCGAGACGGAGCTTGTTTTTGCTTGACAATATTACTTATAGTAAACTACACGCGCCATAAAACAAGACAATCGATACCTACTACGTGGCGCTACAATGGTGACATTAATTTAACACACGTGTACGTTTTCACATTTTCGTTTCACGAAGACATTATATTTTTATTAAACGCTATTATTTAAAATGACAGAAAATAGCATATTAGAGCAACCTGTACTTAAAGAACTGTCCCACAGCGGTCTTTTGCCGGGGTCACGGGTCATAACATTCGCATCAAAGACATTAAAACGAATAAGCAAAACTATTAGGATGAAATTTCAATTGTAAAAAGAAGGGGAATTAATTTTATTATTTAATTTGTTTGTTTTTTTTTCAATTTGCAATTTATGTTAAACCTAGCTTCTACCCGCGACTTCGTCTGCGGCTGATACTGTAGAGGGCAAATCTTATCTCTGTGATGTCCTTGTGATCATAAAATAATTTAATTTGATAAGAATTGATATTTTGTTGTTTAAATAATCATACAAACAGAAGTAAGTCGAAAAAATATTTTTTTCAACATAAAACTAAATATAAAAGTTAAAATACAAAAGATAGGAATATGGTGTCGCGGACGTTTTTGTAGAAATAATTAAGGCAAAACGGGTTGCCATACATTGCTTTCAATTTTAAACAACTGTTTAGGCAGCGCATGCAAATAATTATGTTTTCGGAGGTATTTATTTCCGACTTGCTAGACGGAAATTGCGATAGCTCGGCTAATATGTATGATATAAATATAATTTATAGCCTATAGAACTCAGGAATAATGTAGCTTTGTATCAAAGAATTTTTTTTTGAAATTGGATCATTACTTCCAGAGATTACCCCCTACATACAAACTTACAAATTTTACCTCTTTATAATATTAGTCCAGATATGAATATTTATAATTAGTTGACACTAGCCCTACCCGTGTCTTTTATTAACGTCACCATTGTAGCGCCACGTTGTATATTCTTGACTGTTTTGTCTACCAGTTTGTTACTTCTTGACTCCTAAACTACTAAGTGCCGCTTTCACCAATGAAACTGAACGCGATCAGCAAATCTATGCTGCGTTTAAGGCGCAGAATGCCAACGGCCTTGAGTGCATAGGTAGCGTGTTCTGCGTTGAGTTCTCAACGCATCGTACTTCCGCCCAGTAATAGGACGCGCGCATCAAGAAGCGTTGTCCCAAATTAAGTGAATTTAAAATTTATTGTGAGATGCTGCGTCATACCTTTTAATAAGTTACATGAAAAATTAATGACTATATTATTATACAACCTAAAACTAAAAAATATATACATTATGTACAAGTGGTAAAAAAGGGGGAAAACCTCATAGGGCGTCAAAGAATTCATCCCCATCGCTGACAGTGGGACACGTGCCCAAAAGGCTGGCAGCGTTGCCACGTTGAATCGCAACGCTGATTCTTTGGCCTAAAAATTGACCAGCCCTCTGGTCACGTGTAGAGTCGACGAAAATAGATAATAATACTAATGCTCCTTCTAGAATATTTCAGCGTACTAATGATTAAAACGCTGAATAAGCTTTTATAAGTTTACAATTAAAAAACCGTTATTAAATTCTTAATAATTCGAGTTTTAAAGATTGTTGTAACACATGAAATAAAATAAAAATACGTCGTAACATATCATAGAAAAATAGGTCACTAGTTGATGTGCTCGTTTCGTGGTGATAACAGATCGATTGCGCGGGCGCAACCACATCGCCAGTGTCATCCTATAGTGGGCGTGTGCCAATCTTCAACAATATTTACGACGAGACCAAGAAGTTGCATTGAAATCTATACTACATAGTATAAAACAAAGTCGCTTTCTCTGACCCTATATCCCTATCTTCAAAACTTTTTTTTTAATAGATAGAGTGATTCAAGAGGAAGGTTTATGTCATGGAGCAAATACAAAGAGGAGATGCCGTAACTGGATTTCCCTTTAACATAATGCGTGACACTTTACGGGGAGCGAGAGACGTTACAAACCACGCCCCTCTCTATTTTCCATCTAGCGGTGAATAGGACAATTAATAGATTAAGCTTTGTCGATTGTTACAATGTCGTTTTAGCTAGATTTCGCTAGATGTCACTAGTGTATAGGTGACATGATGTGATACAAAGTGGCGCCATCTTTTTTCGAGCAGTGACACTATTATTAAGAGACAATGCACAGATTTTTCTAGAACGCTTCTAATAATTTATGAAATAAAATTACTTACACGTGAAATGTTATGCCGTCCAAGGCATCAGAACGTCTATCTGAATAGTTTTTACATGATAGCACACAACACTTCATCTTGTTCTTTAAAATAAGATAGAAAATAATAAAATAGACTGAACACTGGACTGTAAACATGTAGTTAGTACCTACGCAACGTGTGCCGCCAACTGACCGAGGCCACGCCCACCGTGATGACGTCAGGACACATTTATTGTCACAGTGCACATTCACATTATGACATCTCCTCTTTGTATTTGCTCCATGGTTTATGTGTATAATTTGTCGACATATTTTGCGGGCGAAGCCGCGGGCGGAAGCTAGTAATATTATAAAGCTGAAGAGTTTGTTTGTTTGAACACGCTAATCTCTAGAACTACTGGTCCGAATTGAATTCTTTTTGTGTTGTATAGTCCATTTATCGAGGAAGGCTATGTAACATCACGCTACGACCAATAGGAGCCGAATAGCGGCTGAAACCTCGCGGGAGCAGCTAGTTATTAATATTCCTGTTAAATATTGCAATAATTTATGTTCATGAATCAGCTTCTATGATGGAAACAATGATTATAATTAAAAAACGAATAAATTGCACATGACTAGTTAACAGGAATTTTGTAAACCAGGTTTGTAAAGGCCTGTTAACGGCGAGAACATTGCACGTCAAACTGTCCCAAACATTGTTCATTAATAATAATATCCTTGGACAATACAAGACAATAATTATAATTATTATTGTAAGTATAATACCCGTCGTTAATGATTGCTTAATTAAATAGATTTAAAAAATGCACTATTAATAATTCCTTAAAATTAGCTAATTGTAATTAGATAGCTCTTTTGAAAGCACATTTTCATTATCATCATTTCTGGTAGGATTTTGCGCGAACGCATATTGAATTATATTACGCATATTTACATCAAACAAAACAAATGCATGACACTATTAAATAAAATGTGTCACAACTATAGTAATTACGGCCGCAAATGTAATGTTATTTCTCCATTCACCGAAAACCGTGGTTACACTGTCGAGCAACCTTCCAAATAGATTTCACAACTCGAAAATTCGATCGAATCGAAGGTCGATTCGGAATCAATATAACGATACAATCATGAAAATTCTCGGTTCCAATTTCTGGATTATAATTGACAGGTATCTTAGCGATAACGGCGCCACATTGGCTAATACATACAGAATAAAAATGCATTGAAAGGCGCGCAATTAGCGATGGAGATGCTATCTGTTTAATTTTATTTGTGCGTTCATTTTGAAACAAAAATAATGTTGTATTTGATATAAAGAGCGACGTTAAATTTTTTTGGGTTAAGGTTCTTTGGAAATTGATGCAAAACACAGCTGTGTTGTGTACTTTTTATTTTATAATCAGCTTATAATGTTCCCAGTGCTGGAACAGGCCGTCTCTTGGTGAGAGGGTTGGTAGATGTCTCATGACTTCGAAATTTTGGTAGGGAAGAACCGATTTCCTTACGATGTTTTCCTTCGCCGTATTAAGCACAATAGTGATGAAAGTAAAGCATCAGCATCGATACCAACCTACCGACTTACAACTCGCAGTCGCGGCCGTTCCCACTAGGCCACAATGCTCGTCTGACATTTACATTCATACTTTTTGTTTAAACAGCGTGTATTTAAAAAAAAGTATACGTAAATATGGTTGGTTTTTAATTTTCACGTGATTATTTCACTCCATACTTTGGACATTATCTCACAGCCTATCCTTTATCAAAACTTGAATGTATACATTGTATAAGTTTGACAAGTACCTGCCAAATTGCGGTTTCGGTATCAATCGACAGTTGCATTGATGTATCGGTTTACCAATGTTTTAATAATGTGTCTTTATTACTATTAAACAACAGAAAAGTTCAGACGATTCTCACGATGAACATGTCTGATATCAGGCTATTGACATGGAATGACTTGAGAAGGTGTTGTGTAATTAATTATATTAAAAAGAATTAAGTCAACTTAACATTTTTGGTGGCTGCTCAGTATTGAAGGCGATGGCCTCTGGTGGGTAATTGCACACTATTATTTTAGTTTGTTGGAATTTTTTATTCGACGGTTTTCTATGATAGCATGTTTTTAGCTTAACCTAAGATCAGTAGCGTCAGTATACCATCTCAGGCCCTTGGCAAATCCATTTCATGGGGCCCCAAATTTATATGTTTTACTTAATTTTGTTAAAAATGTTAGGTCACTTTTGAGCTCGTAGCCTCTCGGGCTACGAGCCCCTTCAGGCCGGGGGCATTTTGCCAGTCTTGCCACCCTATAGTTACGCCACTGCCTAAGATCGACCCGTGCGTCAGTTATTACTTCGCCACGAGATCCGCGTAACATTTTGATAGTGTATCCAATTAGTTAATCGTTAATCCATTACGGTGAGCGTACTCAACTGAATTTATTAAAAATGATAACACAATCATTACTGATCAAGGCTGTGTATTATTTAACATCTTGTCAGATCTTATTAAGTGCGAGTCATAAACGTAATAATATTTTTTTTTGTCGGAAACCATAATTAACTTTATACGAATTTAAGTATGTATTACAAATGAAATCGACGTTGTTTCAAAAGGTGTGCATACTCAAGCAAGGAACTGCGATGCATAATGCAACGTGAAAGTCCAAATTGTTCTGTTTATTTTATTTTTATCCCCAACTCAAGGGCGGCTAGTGTTCGTTTCGACACACGACGGTCTGTGAAGGGATATATTACATTTTACTTTCTGAAATAACGCTTTCCGTTTTTTTTAGCCATAATGTTACATAATGTACCAAATAAAGTTCGATACCTTCCGTTATGTATAGTTTGGGGTTCCAAACTACCAATAGATCTGGTCTTTACATATCGAGACTCCTCCGTGCCTCGGAAAGCACGTTAAGCCGTTGGTCCCGGCTGTCATTCGTGGATCTTTGACAGTTGTTACGGGTAGTCACAAGCCCGATAGTCTGACAGCCAGTCTTAACATGGGGTATCGTATTACCCAGTGACTGGGTTGTGGAGGTCAGATAGGCAGTCGCTCCATGTAAAATACTGGTATTCAGTTTTATCCGATTAGACTGGAAGCCGACCCCAATATAGTTGGGAAAAGGAGGCAGGCAGACAATCGATTACTGTTATTCTACGCGAAGTCGTGGGCAGATGCAAGTATGTATTTTATAATTGGACACACGAGCTTCCCGACTAGTTTGGGACTACGGATACGCGTGTAATATTGATGATTTAATGAGTATAATTTGAAATTATAATTAGTATTACGTGTGTTACTTGGAAATCTTCTCTAGCAAAGGAAGTGTTGGCCTAACTGCATTAGTGGACTTCCTGTGGTGTTCGTGGTACATCGAGTTTAAAGTGAGTATTTAAACTCGATGAAGAACTCGAAAATAAAAAATATAAAAATAATAATAATCTTTTTAAGAGATTATACGGATAAAGCCTTCATAATAATGAGATATCTAGACGTTCTCGTGAGTTTCTTGTACCTAATAGAAAGTGCCTCAATGGTCTAGTGGTCGCAAGCGCCACTGCTAAGCGTGATGTCCTGGGTTTGATGACCAGACGGTCAATTGTTATTGGGTTTTTTTACCAGTTATATCTGGCTCTGACACCAGGTTAGTTACTAACCACACGAGAAGAAAGAATCTCGCTCCCTATTATGTGGTACTTAAAATAACTGGAAAAATGTCGGTGTACTCCAGGTATACCCTTGCGTTGTTGATGCTACGTTATCCAATAAAAACTTATGAATTTGTATTTCTATATCTCAAGATATGGGAAACTTTCCTCAATTCCTCAGTTAAGATTACCATAGAAACACAAATAACTTGAACAAATCCCGCAAGCTTGCCTCATCATTCATACGATTACTTCAATGGCGCATTGTATACAATATTGTGACGTCAGAAGACGCCATGTTTTCAACGAGAGCGGCGCGAGCGCACTGATTGTCTCTATGATAATTTCATCTCAGAAACAGTCTCATTCATAAAAGTGAATACGCTAGCTAGTTTTTTACCTTCTTCGTCTATAAAAGGTGAGGAAAACTTTCAATTATCGAGTCAAAGTCGTGAGGGTAAAAAACAGCCTTGTTATTAGCAAACAATTTTACTGTACATTCGGTTACTTAGAGGTCATTGTGATTTTATGGTCAAACGTGTCGCGTGCGTCGTTAAAAAATGGACAAAACAAAAATTCAATGTTACGAAACCCTCGCGAACACAGTGAGCCGTGTTTTTATCTCATTTATAGTGTTATTTGTGGTCAGAGCAGTGGTGGCCCAGTGGTATCGGCCCCGACTTACGAGTACAGTCCGCGAGGTATAAGCTGAGCTTTGCATTAATGTGAGTGAGAGGAGCGCGGCGAGACAGAATGGCGTCGCGCCTCAGGCCGGTTACCCAAAATCAGTTTAAACCACCGGGCGAAAATGGCGCCGCGCCTAAGGCCGGTTATCACACCTACACTATCCATGTACACTCACACAAATGCAAAGCTCAGCTTATACCTCGCCCTCCCGTCCCAGCCGCCGCGGGAGACGCTCCGGGCGTCGGGAGCCACGTGACGACTCCCGGCCACCGTAGGCGCGGGCCTGCGGGCGGTGAGTAATGGGTGACTCACCGTCCGATCAGCACCAGACCCGTGCCGTACGGCGCGTATATGTTCCACGCGCGCCTCAAAGAGATGCCAGCATATGAAGGGGCCCCTCAGGGCCAAGCCTGCCGGGTAAGCGGGATTGTCCGAAAGGGTTACCGCTACCCCGGAACATAAAGGGCTATGGAAGGAACATGGATGGGTTTTAGTCAGTAAGAGTCTGACACTCCCTTCCGCTCCACCCAGAGCGGGAGCAGTCATTGGATGATTTCCCAGCCTTAAAAAAAAAAAAAAAGCTTATATCTCGCGGACTGTAACAGGTCGTGAGTTCGATTCCAGGCAGGCACTTTACCGTGTGTGTTTTATTTCATCACCACTGCTCTCAAAACTGTGAAGAAAAACATCGTGTCCTGCTAGTAGATTCTAAAAAACCAGTATACTCGCACAAGAAGCGTACTACAATACACTATTTAAAAAAAAAAAAAATGTAAACATTTCCCATTTCTAACAATATTTGATTTTTATATTTGTAGGTATATGGCAATAGAAATACACAATCCGAAAACTTCAAATGTCTACCTCACGGTTCATGAGACGGCTGCCGGATAGACGGACGGCCAGCGGAGACGTAGTAATATAGGGTTAAGTTCCCTCCCGGTGCGAAACCATAAACACTTAATGTAAACTAGTAGAACCTAGACAAACAGACTTGGAGTCCATATAACGGTCCGAAGTCCGAAGATATATGTATAGTCGAATGGAATATACCCGCACTTAAAACCGTGTTTAAACACATCATTATCATCATCTCCAGTATCTTATCAGAAGATGAGTGATGCAGATATGTCTAATATTGATATGTAACTAAGTGCGGATATCACCTACGAAACTGAACGCGTTCAGCACATCTTAAACGCGTTCAGGAGCTGTCAGTGTCAACGATCTTAAACGCAGTTTATTCGCTAATCGGATTTAGTTTCAATGACGAAATTCGCCTTCAGTCGTTAGCAACTAAAGGAAATGTTCGTTTTTGGCCAGGGTCTATAAATAAAACATTTTCGAAGAAATCCGGGAGATACGAGAACGAAATTTAAAACGTCCGTACATCCAGGGGCTTCCCGAAAGAATTGTAACGAGTCGTATGTCGTATTACTTATTATTACCTAGGTACTGCAACATTTGGTAGAAGCACGATGGGATTGACATCACTCATGTGCACAAAATATTAAATAAATTACAAGATGAATAAAATAACAAAAAGATAAAATTTACATAAGCAAAATTAGACTTCAGGCCAGGTCGATGTTATTAGGTATTTCCATCAGGAATTTCTCAGAATCAGCCCGGATTTAAGATTTGCGCCAGGTTGCTCTCAACAGGCTCACGTGGAGTTCAACATAAGTGGCGACATCAGTTATGGCAGCGCAGGTTATGTCACATAACCCACCACGCGCTGCCATGAACACGTATGTGTGTTGAAGGCACTGAGCTTAGAATAGTACAAAAAGTATGGGCAGTGTTTGTGTTAACCCTTCAGGGAAAACAGTTGTGATGATGTGATACGTGTGTAAAAAGTCTTGGTTCTGATTAGAACATTATCAGGTATCGACACCATCACTTCAAGCCATCCCAAACTGTCAAATTTCCCAATTGAAAATAAATCTTATGTTCTGTAATTCTGTTCTGTAATCTACTGTTGTAACACAGTTGAAAAACTATCACAGCAAGACAGATTGGGGTAACTCCTAAAGCATATAAAAAAAGATCCAGACGGAATATAAAAAACAAGACTAACTCACGTCTCACACATTTATACGCCGTTCCCAAACCACCCAACCCTAAATGCACGTTCGCTTTATGATGAAGACAAGGAATAAAACTGGATTTTCTGATGTTCCCACGGGTGTACTAAGACCGGTTCAGGCGTGTGGCTTGCAAGGTTCTAGCTGCTTGAATAATTCTAATAACAATTACAAGTAGTACTCTCCCTTTTTTCAATTCCGATGAATAAAGTTGAAATGAGCTAATATTAGGATACCGGCACAAAAACATGTTTCCCAATTATTTGCGTGTATAGCAGTGATAGCCTAGTGGTGTGACCGTCGGACTGCCAAGTCATAGGTCTTGATTTCGAACCCAAGGCACGCACCTGATTTTACGGATTCATGTGCGTATTGTATAATTATCACTTGCTTAAAAATCGGTGAAGGAAAACATCGTGAGGAAACCAGCATGTCTGGGAGATATTTCTCAACAGCATGTGAAGCTAAGTCAGAGGCCCATGAGCAGCTTAAAAACTCTGACACCAGGTTAGTCGCTAATCACACGAAAAGCAGAAGAATTATTTGCGTGTCAGGACAAGTTATAGTGTCAATTATACAATGTGGGAACCTCCAACCACACAATGCGCACGCAGCAATAAACACTATCTATAAAAAAATTAAGGAACTCAGTAGCTAATGTATTGATATCTATGAAGGTCGCAAGATTTTTGAAAATCCAGTTAATACTCGCCAAAAGTGAAAACCTTCCATATTTTTTAAGTCTCAGTATTTTTTGTGAGGGTAGGAAATCATCAGATGAGTCCTGCTCAGGGTGGAGCGGAAGGGAGTGTCAGACTCTTACTGACTTAAACCTATCCATGTTCCTTCCTTAGCTCTTTTGTGTTCCGGGTCAGCGGTAAACCTTTAGGACAATCCCGCAGAGGTGCGTGGGTGGCCATTTTTACATACCACGAAGCGTGCTTTCCGAGGCACGGACTCAAGGTTATGTTAAAGCGTTGATCTGGACTGTCATTTGTAGATCGAGTAGTCAGAAGCCCAAAAGTCTGACATCCAAGGTGTTACCCAATAGCTGTGTTGGGGTGCTCCCCTACAATCGCTCCATGTATCTGCTGCACTATGTTGGACTGGAAGCCTACTCCAACAATCTAGGCAGATTGAGGTACCGTGTCTACCTACACAAATCTGAATACCAGATACCGATTTCAATTATCATTTTTAACGGCATTCATTAACCACTTAATCAAGATTTCTATAATTATCTTTCTAATTAATAAATGTCTACCTCGTAGCACCAGGAAGCTGTAAGCAATCGTACTATCGAAATTTTCTATTATCTAATAGTTAGAGGTCAGTTTTATGAACCAATTTCGCGGTAACAGTTAATGTTATATTAACTCACTTCCTATTCATCGCCGACAGTGTCATTGGATGACCGAGTTAAAAAACTTACATTGTAATGGTTATTCTAGCTTCAAACGTGTTGAACAGTCAACGTATGAAGTAATAAGTATAAAGGCCAATTTCTGTAATAGGTTTTCAACTTTATTACAAAGAAATTAGGGTCATGTTCAATTGGGAAAATTTGATAGTTTGCTATAACTTGATGCGTCAGCGACCGTACACTAGCAATATTTTTTGTTAGCTTTTATCGATCTCAGCTTTGCAGACAGTACTTATAAAGGCCGGGATAAAGGAAGTAATAAAGTTGTTAAACAAGTTAACATCTGGTTCACTCGTGGTGCATCTCAAAGTAACAGATCCCTAGGGAATTGCGCGATGTAACACAAAAAGAAAGTCCTGTCTTGCTGCTATAACAAGAATGCAAGAACAAAGGGAAGGGGACCTTAGCCCTTAAGGGTTTCGTAAGTGGTGAATAAGAACAAGATTGTAATACACAACACTGTTTTGAGGAACTGTAGCTTCGCTAAAACTCGTTTATTTAAGTCTGTTTTTTTGACAAATAGAAATAACTGCTGATTGGTGGGCCTGTTGACCGCGAGTTGGATTCCGTGTATTTTGTATTTTATCGTTTAAAATACAAATATACAAAATGATAAGCGATAAGCTACCTATTAAAACATAACGATTGGTTTATGCGTGAAAAGGTAACAGACACGCTTTTTGTTTTTGTATTATATAGTTAGTTAGATAGTCATTTAATTTAAGTATACAGTATAAGTTATTCTTATTGTTTTTATATTAGCAGTAAAACGAAATTCCAGTATCGGAAACTTCGCCAAGAACCCTTGCTTATAAATATTGCATCTCGCACCTCAGTTTTATTTCTATCACGATATTCAGATCAATAGCCATCATTGAAATCTACACCGGTAATCTATCCTCGTATTAAGGGCACCGTCACACGGCCAGTCGCCGCTCTCAATTTAAAAAACCTTCGGGACTGAACAATATATATTATTCATCGTTACCGGTTTTGGATATGGAACAACTAGGTTTTTCCTTTCCGTTAATTTGTTATGTCGGGTTACCGTAGGCTATTGTTGCAACCCGCTCAGGGACGGAGGACAGTTCATTTTAATTTAATATGGCCGTATAGCCTTGTTTACCTCTGTAACTGTGGTTGACACTTTCGAAATAAGGTTTCATGCCTGTCAGCCATTTTAATTGTAATTTGTTGAATTTCCTGCTCTTTAAATGTATTGTTTCGCTCGAGGTAATATTTTAGAAAATAATGTACAGTTTTTCGTGCAATAACGCGATAAAAATTGTTTTATAATACCTTTAGGAAATTAATATTATAAAAATATTTTACTAGATAAGAAAACGTGTTTCATCGAAACGTGCTTCAATTTACTTTGTTGTGTTTTATTACTTTTAGACCTAAACGTAACAAACTGACCTTTAACAGAAAGAAATCTGGTTTATACAGAAAAATCAAAGAACAAGACGTTTTTGGGAGTAGCTCGGTAAGGCAAGACCGCTTCCTACGTGAACGCAGTGACCTTGACAGTTGCAAGAAAAACAGACCGGTTTCCGCGTGATAATACCAATACATTGTTGGTATCTGCACGTACAGAGTGCCCAGTAGGTACACGATTAATGAAGGGACTTACTGGGCTAATAACAAGGTAATTTTTAAAAGCAAAAGTGATCGTGCTCTGTACATAACATATGTATATTCTAAGCGATGATACGGACAACTAGGATACCGGTGTCCAATGGACGTTTCGGCTGTATGACTTGAGGGTTTTCCCTAAAATTAGTTAAGTATCACTATCTCTGCATAGTATAAAGCATAGCCGCAGTACGCAACGGGTTTTAATGCGGTTTTTATCAATAGATAGAGTGATTCAAGAGGAAGGTACAGACGCCAGCACATCAAGCTCCTGCCGGGTAAGCGGGATTGTCCGAAAGGGTTACCGCTACCCCGGAACATAAAGGGCTAAGGAAGGAACATAAATGGTTTTAGTCAGTAAGAGTCTGACACTCCCTTCCGCTCCACCCAGAGCGGGAGAAGGCATGGTACGATTCCCCGACCTCAAAAAAAAAAGCACATCAAGCTATCCTAAACTGTCAAATTATCCCATTTGAAAATGGACCTTATGTTTTTGTAATAAAGAAGAAAACCATCAGAAATATGGCAGATCACAAGAATCACAAGAAATTTGACAGATTGGAGTAACTTCATGTGCTTCTTCTTCTTCTTAGCGTGTCGATGGCAAAAATAGTAAAAATATTAAAATAATAGTTTAAATAAATATATTTATATTTTAAATTATATTGGCCCAAAATTCAGCAACGCGAATACCGTTCACTGACGCAGCCATTAGGTCCTCACGTGTGCATGTGACGGGGCATGCGGTGCAAGATGGGAGGTGAGCCATTGTCTGTGGGGAGACGCCGCACACACATCGGAGATCTAAGCCATCCATGAACCCCCACTTATGGAGGTTGTCCTTACTGCGACCTACTTGGGTACAGAGTCTGTTTAGGGTTTTCCAAGTAGGCCACGGTAGCTTGTGCCCAGATGGGAGGCTTTCTGATGGTTCAGCGAAAAAATCAGGCGGCTTAAGCAATTCTTGCCAGAGGTCGCATCTACCTGTGGAGGGGTTGCCTTCGGCTGGACTCACGCACCCAATGAAATTTTTTCGGCTCTTGAGCCTCTGTGGTACTGGGTTAAAGTTGTGCATTGGATGGCGTGGGTCATCCCGTAACTTCGCCCTCTCGATACGGGCAGCTATGGTCCTACGAATTTCTGGAGGCGCGATGCCAGTCAGTGGATACAGCATCCGCAGCGGGGTCGGTTTTAAGCAACCAGTAATAATCCGGCAGGTCTCATTTAGAGCTGCATCCACTAACTTAGCATGGGCAGATCGGCTCCATACTGGACACGCATATTCACCAGCGGAGAAACAAAGTGCCATACCAGTTGTCCGCAGAACTAGAGGACATGCTCCCCATCTAGTGGACGTTACGCGACGGAGTAGATTATTTCTGGTATGCACTTTCTGTTTGACATTTTCGCAGTTTTGCCGGAAGTTAAGGGACCTATCCAGTGTGATGCCGAGATACTTTGGGTGGGTGCTGTGGATGATAGGAACCCCAAGCCATGATATGTTGAGTGTTCGACCAGCTTGTCTGTTACGGAGATGGAAGGCGCATGCTTGTGTGTTTGAGGGGTTTGGTTTTAGGGCGTTCTCAGCATAGTATTGACTAAGATCCGAGAGAGCGTTGGAAAGGTTAGCTTCAATCTCCTCAAAGTCAGTGGCTTGGCTAGTTAAAGCCAGGTCATCTGCATACAGAAAGCGGGTCGTATTTGAGCTCACTGGTTAGTCATTGGTGTAGATGTTAAACAACAGAGGGGCCAGTACACTACCCTGAGGCAAACCGTTCTTTTGGGTTCGCCTCTGTACAGACGTATAGCTTCGCCCGCGCGCTGGTATCTACATTGCACTACGGGTCGCTAGACTATTAATAATAATTAGGTATATCATGATTAATTAAATAACTTATATGATATAATAACCAATCGTTACAAGTGTTAACTAAAAACCACGTTGCATTACGAAGTTACGGCAACAAACATGAAATAACACGTAATTTATTATGTCGTAAGCAATTATGTGTTGTTCAATTATTCTTGTTTGTCATTATTTCCTTTTGCGAAGTTGCTTTTTATGACATGCTGTTTTTCGCCTTGACTAATTGAATTCTCACCAGGTCTGGACACTGGAAGGATTGACAGGTAAGGGTTGCGTATCCACCAGAGATGTTTGAGCCTGGCCTTTTTTTTTTTTTAAGGCTGGGAAATTATCCAAGTTGGGAACATGGATGGGTTTTAGTCAGTAAGAGTCTGACTCTCCCTTCCGCTCAACCCAGAGCGGGAGAAGTTACAGGATGATTTCTTAGTCATAAAAAAAGACAGTGTGCTAGGAAAAAAACCACCAATAGAATCACTTCAATTTAATAGCTTGAGCAAAGCTAAGATCGTTATTGGTTAGTTCTACACACATTCGCAGCTACGCATACGAGAGTATTTCGAATATTTTACAACTCCAGTACCGGTATTAAATTAACCAATTATACAGCAGCAATCCAGTATTTTACTATATATTATGGAGCGATTGCCAATCTGACTTCCACAACTCAGTTACTGGGTAATACGATACCCCTACCAAACCGCACTGGGCCCGGGCCTATGTCCCAGTAATGGGAACACTATAGGCTGATTATGCTATGCTATTACTATTCCCTTTGGTGAGACCGGTCGTCAAACTTCTTCTTTATAAGTACCCGAACGACTGTGAACGATCTACAGCTGACAGTAGAGACCAACGGCTTAACGTGTTTAAGTCTTATTGGTTGGTTAGTAGCTCAAAATTAATTAGGTACAGCGATGGCGTTTTTTTGAGGGTGGGAAATCATCCTATAACTCCTCCCGCGCTGGGTGAAGCGGAAGGGAGTGTCAGCCTATTACTGACTAAAACCATGTTCCTTCCTCAGCCCTTTATGTTCCGGGGTAGCGGTAGGTAACCCTTTCGGACAGTCCCGCTTAGGTAGGTACAGCGATGGCTGAGGTTAATTTGGTTTACTAACTACAGGACATAAAAAAATAGGACGACTATTGGGTTTTCAACTAAATTTCCTATAGTTTTTACATTTATTATTACATCTTTGGCTTATGTGATGCATCAAACACCTGCTAACCTACCCCAATTGACCAGTCCAGCTGCAAGATGACCCATCCGTCTCCTATCTTAACTCAAATTAAGTTGTACGATCTCCAACTGTCCCAATCAAGTTTCATTAAAGTGAGCTACATTAAAGCCCGTTTTATTAACGGAGTGTTTCCGTGATTCATCTTTGAAACAGATGTTTTTCGGAGTGGCCAGATGAAACCGAAAGTGAATTTGATTGAGCTCCGTTCTAAGAGATAGCCGTTGTTTTTTGTTTTGCATTGTTTACGTTCACGTGTTTGTCTCTTTGACTAGTTTTATTATGTATTCTTGAATCAATCCATCTGCCTAGACTTTTACTATCCGTGTTGGGGTCAGCTTCCAGTCTAACCAGATGCAGCTGAATAAAAGTATGAATTCTTGAATATAGACTGTGTTTTTGTGACTGCTTGAATTCTGATCGAGAACAAAACAAAGTCAACTATTGTTCTACAAAAGAAGTATACAGTCATACTTGCTTGGTTTTTGAGCTAAAAGATGATTTTTATGTAACAATGGCTTTAGGTTTTTTTTTTAATTGTCCCTACACCTATGACGTATGAAGGTATTGAGAGTTCTACGACATCGAAGACGTAACGTCTACTAAGAGGACGCCTACGTCCCAGTAGTGGGAATACTATAGGCTGCTAATGCTGTATGCTACGTACGATAGTATTCAGCTAATTAATGATCAAGGTACAAAGACACTGAGTAATTGCGGCGCCTGTGGTGGTGAGTTCTAAATCAGTTTCTTTGTGGAGAATATCACGATTTCGTTTTCGCGGTTTCCTAGGTGCCTGCGGTCTACACACACCGCTCACTCAGATAAGCTAGTACAGCTGGCTCACTTCCGCTCTTATATAAGACACATTTTACCTCTACCTATGTAATTTCAGGTAAGCATTTTGCATGTTATTAAAAGTTGTGAGGTTCATATTACACGTAACTGCGCTCAGATTAGATTTCACCTGATTAGTGCGGCTTGTGGCTTCCCTATTAAGTTCTTACGTTAAACACGCTTTAGCTAGCCACTAGCCACTCAACAATGGGTACATTTTGATGGTTAAGTAACAGAAAACAAACAACAGTGAAAAATATCAAATCTCTATTTTCGTGAGGGCAATAAACCAAATATGCTTTCACTATTCTTACCCCCTCCCGCGCACATGGTCTCCGCCTCATTATGAAACCTCGAATAATACCTGCGTTAGGGGAAAGTATTTTAATGCCAAGTTAATTGGGTGCCGCCAGACGCTCTCCAATTAGATGTTATTACAGCCGACTACTGCACACGGCCCGTTTTATGCTAATACAAGTGCCCACGTAAAATTGAATTATTCAAGTGTCTTTATGTAATGTTCGAGATTAATACCGGCTTTTGAGATGATCACATGTCGAACAATCGATAGCCGAGCTGCCTTTTGTGTTCCTAATCACTCGCAAATTGGTGTAATGAGCGCTGACGACATCGCGTCACGCGCGCGGCGCGGGCGCACAACGGTCTGCTCGTTTCACAATAACATAGAATGCTAGAACACCACTAGATCTGTTTAATGCGCCACATTGTGATCAATTGACTTCAATAGAAAGGTCGCGGTAATTACGTTAGCGACGCTCTCCTAATGTGTACCACTGACCCCAGGTAGTACTACGCGACGCGCGCCGCCGCAGACGGAGAAAGGCGATTTACGATAGTCTGAGTAAATCGAAATAGAGCAGTCTGTTGGTAGATTATAGCTATTTTCAGCGTTTATCGAGCAGGGGACACAAAAATAGAGTGCGCGACGAGAAAATAGCACCAATTTTGTCAGTGGAAAGTTGTTTGGGCGTATCTATTGATATCATTGTATCGGAGCTGGTCTACATCGGGTTTCCGATCCCTCGGTGGTTACAATGTAACTGTACAGCCGGTTGACTGATGGCTGCCGTCGTGGAGACGCTAATACCATGAACTGGGTCAGAGGAACCTGCGGCGTGCGCCTGCGACTAGCACTTGGTACTTGTGCAAACAAATGTGGCCGGTATTAGGGCACGTTTAAAAATCGATTGTTGAAATTGGACAATAGACTCAATATATTCGTTCTTAGGCATTGTTTCAATATACTGTCGCAACTGTTTGCTCAGATGAGGTGTTAATATGGTGTTGGACGCAATTTAGAAAGGTGTTAATTAATATTGGTAGTGCCATGCCTAAGTTTTTTCGCTCAGTCCAAGCGTGCGGCGTCAGGCGTGCGAATAGCGCCCATTGGACACACGTTTCCTGTGTACAACACAATGAAAATGTTAGACAATGCGGGGTTTGTGAGAGGTCGTGTTTACAAAACAGACGGCACAACCTTGCTGCTTCGTTGACGACTGGCTGGATACCTTATCATTATTGTTTGCTAGAACGGGGATTTATTTTTTAAGGTTTACTGCATCGTGACCGCTGTTTAATAGTCGCAACAAAATGGGTGCCTGAGGGTGGACGGCACCGTTGCACCGGCCCAGGAAGAGGTGGCGAGACGACCTAGACGCATTATACCGCAAAGGATGAATCGAAGTGGCTCTAGAGAAAGATGTCTGGAAGGATTTGGGGGAGGCCTTTGACTACACGGTTTTACATACACACGCAAAAGCAAAAAAAACGGCCAAGTACGCGTTGGACCATGCACAATGAAGGATTCTTTGGTTGTGATTAATTTATCTTAACGGCCAATTATCCAACTGCAAATATAAGTTTGTTTTTCGAACGCAAGGGATGGTCCGTTGGAGCTACGTATTTGATATTAATTTCAACATCATACGTTTACGCGTTTCTGAGAAAAAGGGTCTTGACAGACACAGACGGACGGACCAACGGACGAACAACGAAGCGATTCTGTAATACTCATTTTCATTGAGGTACGGAACCCTCAAAATTACCTTATTTTCACATGCGTAATCTCTGGATGAAAATTTGAAATTTATGTTATATTCTTTTTATTTCAGGCTCATCACAACTTCTACAATAGATCTTACAAAATGGTCTCCTTAGAGAAATACTAGTGGTAGGAGGCCCGGTCTTCGATAACTAGTACAGACGCCAGCACATCAAGCTATCCCTAACTGTCAAATTTTCTCAATTAAAAATGAACCTTATGTCTTTGCAATAAAGTTGAAATACTATCAAAGAAATTTGACAGATTGTGGTAACTTGATGTGCTGGCCTCTGTACAACATTATGTGTTTTGTGTGTGTTGCAAGATTTGAGATATGACAAATTGGCAAGTCCTATTAGCATAACTTTATCACATACTTTATCACTTTATAAATACACGTAGGTTACAAGTACTTCCATTACATCTAAATAAGCTCGAAGTACGGACAATTTTTTTGCAGTTTTTATAATATCAAGTACAGTTATCATCTCTTGGGAAGCAGGCCGTATTGTTTATTAAGTTGGAAGACAAAAGGTGAACGCTCTAGACTTAAAAACATGTGTGTCAACAACATAGGTAGGTATGTCTGGGTAGTCAACACGTGAACAACTACGTAACATGACTGTAACGCGCGATACATTAACTTGTGTCTAAAAAACTGGAAGCTGTTGCCTGTGGTACAGAGACCCAAGACAAAGTGAGAACTCAAACTCAAAGTATTTATCACTACATAGTATAAAGCAAAGTCGCGTTTGGCGTCCTAATCTCTGTATGTATGCTTAGATCTTTAAAACTACACAACGGATTTTGATGCAGTTTTTTTTAATTGATAGAGCGATTCAAGAGGAAGGTTTATATATATAATAACGAATTGTTTTACTACGAATTTAACGCGTGCGAAGGCGCTAGCAAAAGCTAGTTTCAAATAAATCAATTACAGGCACTTTTGAATTGTCAAGGGGTCGGTCAGTCAGAAAGATGAAGCTAGTGTGACTATCTATCAGCAATTCTTATGATCGGAAGCTCAAGTGTATGGAACAGACATAAGCATGCAAAAATAAATGTCAATCCTGTTGTAAAAATACAATACCTACGCTTTAAAAGCGATTGCCATTTGTCAAGGGCATATTTGGAGCAGTGGTTGCTCAGCGGTAATGGCCGCTACATACAAGTTTTAGGTGCTTATGTTGTATATGTGCTGATGATGATGATGACGGCATGTCATAGAAACTGCCAACCCGCGCTGAGCCCGCGTGGTGGGTACTGTACGGCCCTCTCTCTCTCAACGAGAGGGGGCCAGTGTCCAGCAGTGGGAACTCTATAGGCTGATTATGCTTGCTTCATAGCCTACGCTTACTCGGAAAACTAATATATTCATTTATTTCAGATTTCCATGATCCATAAAATTGTTAGTAACAGAAATACTTATGAAAAACTAATGTTAGTAGTGTTGTAATGTTGTTTGTAATGTTAGTAGTGACATTTAAGTAATCTAAAAACAATGGCTAATGTTTGTAAAATCCTGTAAGATTAAATGTGTGTGTGATATTAAAATTTACCACCATACGAAGTTTTGTTACCCAAAATCTGCCTACCTTTTTTCCTATCTATGTAGGTGTCGGCTTCCAGTCTAACCGGATGCAGCTGAATACCAATATTTTACATGGAGCGACTGCCTATCTGACCTCCACAACCCAGTCACTAACTGGGTAATACGACATACCCCTTGGTAAGACTGGCTGTCTGATTTTCAGGCTTCTGAAGACCCGTAACGACTGTCAAAGATGCACAAATGACAGCCGGGACCAACGACTTAACGTGCTTTCCGAGACACGGCGGAGTCTCGTTATGTAAAGATGGTCACCCATCCACGGCCAACCCCGGCAAGGGTGGCTTAACCGTGGATCGACCTGTGCGGCTATTAGTACTTAGCCACGAGCTTTGATACCCATCGTATAATTATTATTATCTTCTCATCGACATCGGTCAAGTTACAGATCACCGGAGTAAGACATGCAGTAAGTAAGGTGATCATCATTGTGGTCAATGAGTAAGTTGATTCTGTTACGTCACGTTTTATACGTAGGTAGGTACGTATTGGAATGTCAAGGTCACTCACCGAATCTTAATATGGTGTCCACTCAATGGTTGGTTGTTGTGTACTGTAGGTTAAGTTGTAACGGTCATTTGGTTCAAATTAGGACGCATTATTGTACAGACGCCAGCACATCAAGCTATCCCTAACTGTCAAATTTTCTCAATTAAAAATGAACCTTATATCTTTGCAATAAAGTTGAAATACTATCAAAGAAATTTGACAGATTGGGGTAACTTGATGTGCTGGCCTCTGTACGATGATTTTATGGTTTTTCTTCGAAGGTTTTAAGATATTTTTACGTAGTATATAAGTAAGTAAGTATACGTGTGAATTAGCGCATACAAAAAACATTGAGATGCACAGACAATAGAAGACAATCTGACAATAACTTATACTGTGAAGGTCTTAGTACCGAAAGAGATTTGAAACCTCTTGAAGGATAAACACGTTAAGCTTGTTAGTTATATCTGATAAATGAATCTTAATACAGATAAATGAAATGTGATAATTCAAGCGACACACCCACAGAACGATTGAAAGGAAAGTCGAGTGAAACCGTGTACGATATACATATTTGTGATAAACAGTCGTGAAATTAGCTTGCACAGTAATATGGATTTAATTCGCAGCTAAGTAATCGGATATTGCTACTGTTATCAGAAACACTGCCACTATTTTTTGTGCTATACTAAGCTCAGTGCTTTCAACACAAATACGTGTTCATGACAGTGTCATCATCTGCCTAGCCTTTTCCCAACTATGTTGGGGTCGGCTTCCAGTCTAACCGACTGCAGCAGAATATCAGTGTTTTACATGGAGCGACTGCCTCTGACCTCCACAACCCAGTATCAGGGCAATACGATACCCCTTGGTAAGACTGGCTGTCAGATTTTCGGACTTCTGAAGACCCGTAACGACTGTCAAAGATGCACAAATAAGAGCCGGTACCAACGGCTCAACGTGCTTTCGGCGGAGTCTCGGAGGTATGTAAAGATGGTCACCCATCCACGGCCAACCCTGGCAAGCGTGGCTTAACCTGATGGATCAACCTGTGCGGTTATTAGTACTTAGCCACGAGCTGGGTTAGAAATATTATGGATCCCTAGAAGACTGGTGAGTAGCCGCCACATAACGGCTGTCATAAAAATAGTAACAGCGGGATTTGTCTTTATGGTGTCAAAAAACGCTCTCTCAGACAACGTTACCTTACTTTCATAAGTAACGTTTTAGTGACGTCATTCGCTGGTAAATTCCAGAAGCTATGTGGCGGGCACCGCTGTTCTAGGAAAACGTAGCTTTGTGGAAAGTTCTGTTTTCTGAGGCCGCTGAACTACCGATGATTTAAGTGGCTAAGTAATAACAGCCGCATGTATCGATCCATCAGGTTAAGCTACGCTTGCCGGGGTTGGTCTGTAGATGGGTGACCATCTTCAAATATCGAGACTTCTCCGTGCCTCGGAAAGCACGTTAAGCCGTTGGTCCCGGCTGTCATTCGTGGATCTCTGACCGTCGCGTCGATACGGGTAGTTAGAAGCCCGAAAATCTGACAGCCAGTCTTACCAAGGGGTATCGTATTACCCAGTTAGTATCTGCGTTGTGGAGGTCAGATAGACAATCGCTCCATGTAAAATACTGGAATTCAGTTGCATCCGGTAAGACTGGAAACCGTCCCCAACATAATTGGGAAAAAGCTGGGCAGATTATATAAATATAAATCCGGAGACAAAAGAAACTACGTTTTTCGAAACGGAAAACGGGCTTATTGGACGACTCGCACGAATTCAACTCGCACAAAACGTGCGAATCGACTTCTTTAAAAAATATTAGTTTTTCTGTAGTCGATTCGCACAAAGTTCATTTAATGGGGTGCGAATCGACACCTTCACAAATATGTAGTAGGCTATTCGCACACATAATGTTTTTTGATGAAATGCAGTTAAGATAAAGTACACTTGAGTACAGAAGTAGTAAGGTCAAATGTGTTTTACTCGTAATAGATAGATAATAAAAACACAATCTATTATAAAAAATATCTGTAATAAAATTAAAACTAAGTACTAAACAAATCAATACAAATAATATAATAATAATACAGATTTTTCTTACTTTCATGTAAATATCTGTTATTTAAACTTCGATTATTTTTTAGTTTTATTTCAGTGATGACTGAATACGACTGTACTTTAATTTTTTTATTCCTTAAAATGAAATGTGTGCGAATAGCCTACTACATTTTTGTGAGGGTGTCGATTCGCACTCCAATAAATAAAATTTGTGCGAATCGACTACAGAAAAAATTATATGTTTTAAAGTAGTCGATTCGCACGTTTTGTGCGAGTTAAATTCGTGCGAATCGTCCAATAAGCCGGAAAGCGAGACCAATATGAAACGAATAAATAACTTGGAGGAGACAAATAATATAGGAGAAGACACGCGCGACAGATTACTTATAGGCTGGTCAGGGTCACACTGTCTATAAAAAAACAATATTTTGATATCTGCACGCAAATTCGTGTTGTGCTATACTGTCCAGTGCGGATACTTGCGTGTTGTACATGCGGGAAGCAGGCACAGCATCCGCCATCATTACCACTGGCTTTACAGAGCGGAAAGTAATTATGTGTACACATCCTTACTTATATCACTTCCAACGCTTAGATTACGCTATGTTCGCCTACGTTACTTATAATCTTTTTGCTTAGACACAGAAAATGTTTATTATACATATTATATCTGAGCTAATATTAATTATTAAATAGTAATTTCCCTGAGAAAGCTTGCGTCCGTTTTTGAATTACTTTTCTTTTGTGATTGTGACGAATCTTTATAATAAATATTCTTGAATTGAGTTAGTCGGTTACAATTTTTTTTTTTTGTAAAATGTCAATAATAAGGTTGGTAGCACTAGTCTATGGTCGATGCTAGGTTTGATCTTGGTCATTGATTGGAAAACATTGAAATAGAAATGTATAGGAAAAATCAACGCTCAATTCAATATAAATCAAT
Organism: Hyppa rectilinea; assembly: GCA_951799385.1. NCBI lineage: Eukaryota > Metazoa > Arthropoda > Insecta > Lepidoptera > Noctuidae > Hyppa > Hyppa rectilinea. The sequence continues at coordinate 5,562,448 of OX637300.1, read as the reverse complement.
ATTCATATGTATATCCAGAATGAAAAGAGGCTTAGGTCCTTTTCAGGTCTCAAGCTACCTAATCTGTCAAACTTCATTACGAGCGGTTTAGAGAAACGTTTTACGCGTAAAAGACATAGTTATATTTACATTTAAGTATAGGAACATTTTTTTTAATCAAAATTACTTGACACCGATTAGTGGTTCTAGAGCCAAGGGCAGTCATTGTGTATACGCCCACTAATAATACAGCAGTTTATAAATTGGATTATTGAGATTATCCAGAATACTAACAAATATCTAGTCTAGGTCAGACACATGAGCTGTGCGAAGCTCTAGGAGTATTTATAGTTTTTTTTTATACCGTCTAGCTCTAAATATTTTCGGTTATTTTAAACATTGCGTGTCGGAGTACGTTGCAAGCTTATATACTTAGTAATAACTGACAACATCGTAGCAGGTTTTTTTTTTAAATTAAGAGCGGATTTCAAATTATGCGTTTATGGATATCCGTATCCGGACATCACCCGGTATTTTCATTTTATCCTTGGTTTATAACGTCAGTATATTAGATCCTGGGTTCGATTCCCAGGTCAGACAGTGTTATAAGCTATTCCATCCGGAATTTAAGTAAACTAAACATCGCAAATTCTTCCAAAACATTATTCTAATATAACTGCGAATAATCGCGTAGTTTTAATAAAAAGTTACAACAAATACAGTATAGATAATGTATGTAGATGTAAACCTACACTAACCTACACTATTCGTTGTAAAAGTCACGTCATGTAAGCGACCATGTTGTTTGTATCTTTATTATGAGCTAACAATTAGTGAGGCAGTAACCACATGTAGGTAACGCCGCGGCCATTGTTACTCATATTTTTTTAACAAAGATGTTGTTAAACTGTTAAATATATTATATTATTCATATCTAACTGTTACACAAATGCTCTTTACACAAATCTAAATACAATATATGTAACCCAAAACTAATTAATATATCTATTATGTACAAGTGGTAAAAAGGGGAAGAGCTCATACATCCCCATCGCTGTCAGTGGGAAATGTGCCCAAAAGGTTGGCAGCGTTGCCACGTTGTAATGGCAATGCTGAAAATTGATCAGCCCTCTGGTCACGTGTAGAGTCGACTAACCGCTAGGCGATATCCCGAAATACTCGATGAGAACTCGGATCCCACGGCCCTAGTGTTTCAACTCCAAACGGATTTTCAACAAAGATCCACCCAGTTTTACCGTATGATCACATTATACGGTAAAACTGGGTGAATAAGGATGCGGGGGTGAATCGGAACAAAACTTATTTAGAATAGATTTTTACGTTGAAAAATAACACAGTTTGTTGCCAATAAGGACACTATTAATCATTAAATTAATATAATAAGTACAGTAAATATATAAGAGCCCTTTTTGCCCTTTTATTTCACTGTTAAAATCCCTTTTAAAGTTTCCTCTCGATTCACCCCTGCATCCCTATTAACCCAATTTTACGTGCAATTACTAACTCATATGAAACAAACCTCGTCATAATTCATTCAGGTCGTAACTAAACCCGCTTGGAATTCCACTTCCGGCTTTATTAATAAAGCAAAAAAAACGGCAAAATGGTAATTTATGTCGGAAACCCATCACTGATTTAGTCAACATAGCCTATAATTAACACAAACCACTAAATCAAATCAAATAAACATGGAGGAAGCTCACAAATCTCTAAAAATAACACAAATGATGATTTATTCCGCCACGAAGATGGTATGATTTAACACTACATTTGCATTTATTACACAACATCGATCACAAACTATAAATTTAACGTTTTGCTTTAATGTTCTGATAATCTAGCGGTTTGCGAGAGCCATAATATTCGGACATTATATAATTAACGAAATCTGAGGCCAGTGGGACAGGCCGATGGCTAGCTAATTGATTGTCACCCTTTCTATTGCCGGATTATAGGACATTCACGTTGACTTCTTTACCTTGTTTGTAACTAATTGGACTAAGGGCCGAGCTCTGTCAAGCAAGCTAAGTAAATAAGTAAAGGGCTGACTTCACCAATAAAACTGAACCCGATCAGCACACGTAAACCGCGTTGAGGAGTTGTCAGTGTCACCATTGTTGGGCATAGTGATACTGATAGCTTTTGAACGCAGATTAGATGTGCTGATCGCGTTCAGTTTCATTTCATATTATTAAAGTTTATCGTTGTAACTTTTGTATAAACACTATATTGACCACGTTAGTTTTATATCAAGATAATGGACTTTATGATCAGTTACGTTGCCACATTGGCTGCACAGAATGCTACGGAAAATTGCCATATGATTATTTAATTAGCTCACAGATCTACTGATTAACCTCTTAAAAGGTCATGACTCCAGTTGGAGAATAAGCAATGGGAAGACAGACAGCGAATCAATATCGGAACACAGAAGTTAAAACACTCAATAGTTTCTTTTGTCAACATAATAAGCGGGTTTTTATAAATATTGTTGAGTTTGTAGTCTAAACATAAGATATTGGCACACAGCCAAACGTAGCACCTATTCTAAATCATCAAACCTCCAAACTATATTCTGAGAGATTATATTAGAGGTTTATTATTAGAGAATGGCTCGTAATCCACCACGCAGGCCCAGTGCAGGTTGGCCCAGTGCAGGTTGGCCCAGTGCAGGTTGGCCCAGTGCAGGTTGGCCCAGTGCAGGTTGGCCCAGTGCAGGTTGGCCCGCGGCGGACGCGGGGATAGTCCGTCGCCCCCCACAACAACATCTGGACCCGAGGCGGCGGCGCGTAGTGTTCCACGCGCGCCCCTCCAAGACGGTACGAGGGGAGTGTCGTACACCTCACTCCCGCTCGACCGAGACGAGGCCCGCAGTGGCGGGCCGGCACCACGGGGGTTGCGGAAGAATTCTTTTTGATTCCCGCGACCCCCGGCGAAGGTGTGAGAGGGAACACCCGGGGTGGTTTTTAGTCAGTAAGAGTCTGACAGACCCCTCCGCCCTCCCCGGGGCGGGGGACATACATGAGGATTTTCCCCCAGGATCAAAAAAAAAAAAAAGTGCAGGTTGGCCCAGTGCAGGTTGGCCCAGTGCAGGTTGGCCCAGTGCAGGTTGGTGGATGTCACATGTCTTCCGATGATTGGTTCTAGGACATGCCGGGTTCCTTACGATGTTTTCTTTCACATTTTGAGAGCAGTGGTGATGAAATTATTTACCCAAAGTAAAATGCCTGCTGTGCTTCGAACCCACGACCTAAAACTCGTAAGTCGGGGCTGTTACCTCTGGGCCACCACTGCTTTGAGTGCTTTACTTTCATTAATTGTATAGGTACAGAGGCTAGCACATCAAGTTACCACAATCTGTCAAATTTCTTTGATAGTATTTCAACTTTATTGCAAAGACATAAGGTTCATTTTTAATTGAGACAATTTGACAGTTAGGGATAGCTTGATGTGCTGGCGTCTATACTAAAAATCCTATATTCTAATTTTAAATCGTCTTAAATTATGTTTTTCATTTGACATCGAGGTTGAAAATTGAAACTTCAATTTTTAATTATCATACGTGTTAGAAAAAACGGGTAGAAATTAAGTCGAAACCTTCAATCAAAACGCAGCTATAAATGTGTTACTATGGGGTTTGTTTACACTTTCATTACAAACATTTTATACTAAAAAGTATACCACCAGCATAGTAACTTATTCAGCTATGCATAGCTTGAGCCATAGAATGATAACATTTCTTTGAAACATTTGAATACTGCATAAAGCGCCGTTGTCCATTGCCCCTGCTTGAGTCAGTTATTCTAAGTTATAACTGTCTTATGTTATGTATTATACATTATCATCATGATGCATTTAAATAGCCTCCATAACGCTTAAATTTAAGTACCTACACTTGGGCAGTTAGCCCACCTTGTTGACTGGCTGATATTTTCACCACGGCACGAATTATTCTAGTTTTTAGGGTCCCGTATTTTGAAAGGAGAAAGGATCATACAAGATCACTTTGTTGTCCGTCCGTCTGACTGTCAAGACAATTTACTCAGGAACGCGTAGAGGTATCACGTTGAAATTTATACCAAATACACGCGTCTATGGTATTCTTCAGCTGCGAGAAAATCAAACGATAGTCAACGCGATTAAAAGATAATATGTCCGTCGATGTCGCATATTTAGCGATTTCACAAGGCAATCAAAACCTATAGGGTACTTCACGTTGACCTAGAAGGGCTAGAATCATGAAATTTGGCAAGGTCTTACAGCACAAGTCAACTTTGACAGACTGATATATGAAATGGAAAATTGACATAAGGTATCATTCTGGCTGTACGAAAATTGAAAGCATTTGTCATGATTTTGCGCGATTTCTCGTCTATATGCTAGTGAGTAAAGTATTACATGTGAACAGCCTCTTCCATGGTCCACCAGCGTCCGAGTATGCGCCCCATCATGGACCACTGCGCCAATAAGTGGCTCAACAGATTCGCTCGATTTCTATTTAAATTGCATTATAATTTCCAAGTCATGTCGAGATATATTTATTGCGATGGAAGATTGTTGGTTTAACTTGCAAATATTCGTAAATTCTATTGGATAGTGAAGGTTCCGGTTTGTGGTTACTGTTCGAAATCCCAGTTACTTTTAATGGCTTTTGTGTTGAATCCTAAATTATTAAGAGCCAGTTTCTGTTCAGCTACTAGATGTGAATAAAGAACTAAGAAGTACTGATTAATCTTTAAACATAGAACTTTATATTTTCTTAGAAGCGTAAAAAAATAATGCATATGTAGACCATTGGTGGCTCAGTGGTATCGGCCTCGACTTACGAGTTGTAGGTCGTGAGTTCGAACCCAAGCAAGCGCTTTACTTTTTGTATTTAATTTCATCACCATTGCTCTCAAAATTGCTCTGAATATATCATGAGGGAACCGGCATGTCTGGGCATGTCCTAGTACCCAAAAATTCGAAGACATGTGACATCCGCCAACCCGTACTGGGGCCGGTGTGGTGGATTATGGCCCAGTTCCTCTCTTAGAGAGGAAACCTGTGTCCCGCCGGCTGATTATGTAAAAAATATACAGATGCTCGGGCTACATTGAAGTACGGTCGGCCAGCGCATCAAGTTATTCCAAACTGTCAAATTTCTCCAAACGATTTTCAATCTAAATACGTTTAATATAAAGTTCAAAATCAATTGAGAAACTTTGACCATTAAATTCAAAATCAATTGAGAAATTTTGACAGTTTGTAGTAACTTGACGTGCTGGCGACTGTCACCTTGTCACCTTAAGTAATGGTGGACTCCAACCAGATCGATGACTCCATCGATATATATGTATGACTCCAACATAAAAGATACCCTTTTTTTTTTTTTGTTCAAGGCTGGGAAATCATCCAATGACTGCTCCCGCTCTGGGTGGAGCGGAAGGGAGTGTCAGACTCTTACTGACTAAAACCCATCCATGTTCCTTCCGTAGCCCTTTATGTTCCGGGGTAGCGGTAACCCTTTCGGACAATCCCGCTTACCCGGCAGGCTTGGCCCTGAGGGGCCCCTTCATATGCTGACATCTCTTTGAGGCGCGCGTGGAACATATACGCGCCGTACGGCACGGGTCTGGTGCTGATCGGACGGTGAGTCACCCATTACTCACCGTCCGCAGGCCCGCGCCTTCGGTGGCCCGGGGCGTCTCCTGCGGCGGCTGGGACGGGAGGACCTTTCTCTCTCCCACCCCGCCACCTCCGTCGCGAGCATAACTTTTTCGCAGAAGGAGGTGACTGCCTCCCACTCCCTCTCGCCCCGGACCATGGCTTGCACCAGGGCCGGGCGCGACAGGTCGCCGCCGCCGATCGCCTCTACGAGGACACGGCGGTGCTCTGCCCATGCGGGGCAGGTTTGCACCGTGTGCTCTACCGTGTCCTCTGGGCGATCCTCGCAGTGGTGACACCCGGGCGTTTCCTCCCGCCTGATGATGTGCAGGAACCTCCCGAAACAAACATAAAAGATACCCTGGGGTTGTTAAACATATCAATAAAAAGATAAATTAAATTATGATGCCTTAACTTTTTAAACGCCAGAGCATAAACGCACGCGCGTGCCATCAATCCAAGCTATAAAATTAACTCTTGTTAACATGAATTTCTCAATTTCCATGGTGTCTTTTAATTTCTTTCATATTATTAAAAACGCACGAGAGCTTCATTTTTTTAAGATTTCTATAAAATTATATATACTCACTATATGATTTACTTAATTGTTTATGTCGTGTTGTGTTGTTGCCATTGTGACATATTTGTGTCGTTGGCGTACAGGACACGCGCTTGCTTGTCACGTTATGTGACAATGGCGTTCAAAAAGTTAAAAAGAAACTTGACATGAAGAAGATAAGATATTGCAAATACATATACAACGAATTGATGAAAGCAAAGAATCAGTTAATCAAAATATAATAAATGGAATATTGCCTAAAATATGCATAAGAAGGGGAGCTGGCCCGGTATGCACAGCGGATACCGGAGTGCTCTGGGCTGCACTATCGGGTCAATGTAATTTACACAAGTGCCCTTTTCAAATAATACCTATTGTCTCACACTACCGTGTTTTACGTAACGTTTGCTTTTAGAATTGTACGGCTTATTTGTATATTTCTACTAACTACGAAATAGATAATATTGTTGTATTGGGAGATAATTCATTTTTTTAAATTTATTTAAAATGATTGTCAATTGTTATTTTGTGTAATTACCACCTTAAATGATGCTCCATGAATCCATGAATTCTGACTATGGGCTCAAACTAAAATCGAAAAAAAATTCAGCTGTTCCCTACATTTTGACGAGTTATGCGAGCATATAGTGTGGAACACCAGATTTATTTTTTATCCTGTATTATTAACACGAACATTTGTGAGGATAGCAAATAGCGGTTTGTAGTTTTCGCCTACCCCCATGAGACAACAAACACCATTAAGACAGAAAAAATATTCACTAACATCTTCCAAACCAGTGTTTCACAAATGAATAAAACTTAACGGCAGTAAAGTATAAACACAATATCTTGCAACAAAATACTTTGTCAGCGAAAGCAGAACCAAGTACATATGTTCGTGTACACAGAACAGATAAAACGTGAAATTGCATAAAATCTGTCAGTTCTCATCGAAATATTCACCATTTGTAAGCAAACAATTCGTTTAATGTTAACTATTTCTAAGTATTCAGATTAGTTGTGTAAGTATTGTCACAATATAAATATGAACAGTATGGAAACTAAGCCTATTTGTTGAAATAATTACCTACGCTCCACTGCAGCACTAGGGTTGTCACTCTTAATGTTTTTGAAACTGAACTATATTTATTAAAATATTTGTGTTCTCAAACAATCAAGTTGGAATTAGTTATTTCAACTCGATTGTTTTTTCGATTGTTTACTAATAACATTTAAATAGGTAATCTCATGGCTTCGGTTAATACCAGTAAAAGAAGATTGTTTATAACACGGAACAGTTTAAAATCAATACACAACAACTTGTGAACTTTATCAATATGGCGTAACCTTTTACAAGTGGCGTGAGCCGCGAAAAGACGAAAACGTTTCGTGCGATCCTTGTCGGAAGGGCGCGCGGCTTGGCGCATAATTATGTGGCGCCGATGCCTGATTAACCCGGCGCGGCCGCGCACCGTACTATGCGTTTCAACTAAGGAGAGGATGACCTTGGCACCATATTGTGACAACAATTAAGTTTAACAAAAAAATACTTTATGCAAATTACTTATCTTGTTCATGTAATTTTCGTATTATAATTATTGTTTATCTAATATAGGGCCAAGGTCATCCTATTCTTAGTTAAAACGCAATCGCATAGTAGGTACCACGTGTTAACCCGAAAATGCGTGAGCATCTAATCGTCTTGACGCGGCACTCACGACTGGCAGCACCGCGACAACCGCTTAGGGGTCTCGTCGATTCGCGTGTTTGTGTGAGTGTGCCGTTTCGAACGTTAGTTCGTAGTTTCCGTACTGTTCATATTTATATTGTGGTATTGTGCAATGGACATCCTCTTACAGTGCGCGTGCGCCTAACTAGAAGACATTTTGAAATTGTTAATTATTTTAAATTTGATGACAGTCTCTTATGTTTTATTCGAAAGATCTTGATACTTGGATACATGGCCACCATTGTGGTGGCCCCAGCAGTTGGAACGTTATTGGCTGCATAAATTATGCAATGCCAATTACTATTAACCGCCCCAGTCGGATTAATACGACAAATGTTGTCGTGCCCGTGCCGCCTGAGTCGTGTTTATACGACTGAGAATCTATGTTCGAATTTCGTTGTTTATGTAATTGTAAGACCATATTCGTCTGAAATAAAAGTTTTTTTTTATGAGTTGGGCGTTGGGGGCACGCCAACTGATACTTAGTCGGGCGGTTAAAGGGTTAAATAGGTATATTAAAAAAAAAAAAATAAGTGATATTTTGTAAGTACCATCTTATTATCCAACCTGCAGTGGTAATTTAAATACGTCTTCCGACAATCCGGCATTTAATTTGAGTCATGAATAAGTGAAGCAATTTCCTTTGTAAATCGAAACCAAGGTTGGGGCTCAAACACGTCAGGATTAAGTATCGGATATTAACTATAAATTGTAGGTACATACGTATTCTCTGTTTGTCGTACGTTCCAAATATCACTCAACCACCTTGCAGCTTCGTTTGCAGATCGACAACTACATCTTGATACTCGCCGAATTAGTCAACTAAGTCAAAATATACTCATTTCAACGTATTTAGTACTAAGTGCTTTTGGACCACGTACCAAGTTACACTGGTCTCTCTATACTTGGACAAGCAACTTGATATAACCGACGAAATGCGACACTATTCAGCTATGTTGTCGGTATATTTTGTAATCATTGAAATAATTGCAAGACGTTTAAAAGGCATTTTGGTACAAATCGGTTTCTGAGACTCAGGTTAGGATTTGTGATTTCTAATTTAATCTTGAATAGTTTATGTGGAGTTTAGGGTAACAGTTGCTATACTTAAAGATAGATGATAAAATGCTGTGTGGCGGCACAAAATATGCTTTATCCACATGAGTCTGCAGTTCAATGGCGGTTTTTTATCAAAAGGCGAGATAAAAATGAAAACCCAAATATTAAAGATAGACTAGATAACATATTACTGTGACAAGATACATCATACATCATCATGTACCAACGTGTAAAAAGCAATACGTCACAAACCTAACATTTAAAGTGTTTAATACGTTTCATGAATAATTTTAGACGATTTATTAACAATTGCGTAACTTGAACCTTACCTTTACTTTCAAGTTTCACTTCGGAGAAACTTATCAAATAAAATTATTACACACAACATTAAAAAGTTAATTAGTAAGTCTAGCATTTGAATTAAGCTTACTAGGTTAGGGTTGTCAACGAAACCTTTAATTGACGTGTTTATTTAAATAGAACTAGTAAAATGTACCAATTCACTATTTGAAACGGTCAAAAATAAAATACGAAATGACACAGATAAACGAGCGCTCGTCTTAAAAAAACTTCCATCACCGTACGGAAATTAAATATTGTGCGAAGATATAATTCTAAACTTGCATTTAATGCTAATAAGTATACCATTTGATTCTAAAATCTATGACGTCACATTGTTATATTACATACAAATCACGTACAAATTCTGCGTTTTGACAATTCATAAGAAGTAGGTAACGTTATTGACTACCCTTTCAAATGGGTACTCAATTGTGGCACTAATCATGGAAGCGAAGTTTCGCAAGCGTGTCTATGTTTACCCGACGACAGCGCGACAGCAGCGACAGAGCCACGTTTTGTTGTATCAAATCGATTGCCAATGCAAGTTTTTACACCTCTCCCCTCTATTCCAGTTAATTTTAGAATAAATAAAGACTATTTGTACAAAATATAGAATATAACAGATCTAAATTAGATCCCTGGTATCATCATCTGCCTAGCCTTTTCCCAACTATGTTGGGGTCGGCTTCCAGTCTAACCGGATGCAGCTGAATGCCAGTATTTTACATGGAGCGACTGCTTATCTGACCTCCACAACCCAGTAACTGGGAAATACGATACCCCTTGGTAAATTAGACCCTGGTATAACAATGCTATTTATTCTGTAAAAATGTCACCGTCAAAACTTACATGAAGTGAGTTATCAATAGCACATAGTGTCCAAATGAGCTCACTTCACCTAAGTTCACAGAATGAGATTTCTATAGAATAGATCGGCGGGTGATGGGCGAATATTTAGCCATCTATTTTTTGTATTGTAAATTAAACTGCTGATAAGAAATAATTATTTTTATTAGCTTGGCAACCCTCATCGCAATGTCTGCCTACATATTAGCGACCTCTGTGAAGGTAAGTCGGTTATTTCGTAATTAATGAGTACGTATTATTTGTTTAGCAAGGTATTTATACCCACAGCTTGCCCACGCGCAGCTTTCGCGTGAGACCGATGAGTTAAAATAACACTGCTGTGGAAGAGTGGACACCGGGGTTGACAAATGTGACCAAATCTTGAGAACTAAACATAATACCGAGAAAATATGCGTGATCCTTAACAAGGTAAGTACAGAGGTCAGCACATCCAAGTTACCCCAATCTGTCAAATTTGAACAGTTTGGCATAGCTTGATGTGCTGGCGTCTGTACGGTTCCAGTATAAAAAGTGAATAATATAATTATTTCTATTTAGTTTACATACGTAACAACCTTTAGCTCAAGTTTTCTAATAATAATATTTTCCTTAAACATGCACGCAAATACTTAGGTACAGAATTTCCATACAGATCCATATTAATCATACCTTAGTACATAATTTAATAATTAGGCTACACGTGACGCGGACATACTAGAAAAGCCAAGTGGATTTAAAACGAGCAGATAATATTCAACGAGTTGTTTTAATTTAGTTTTAACATAAATAAAGACCGTGCGAGGCTAATTTCTCATGCAACGTATCAAACCAGTTTTTAGAATCAATAAAACGTTAGATATAGATTTCATTTAAAGTTTAACTACACTTGTAAATAAGTTAATTTTGCGCTCACAATGATAATGATCGTTGTATTGTAGGTTAAAAAAAGTATGGCGTATATTTAAGCCCCCTTTTTTTTTTAAAGTCTGGGTAATCATCCAATGACTTCTCCCGCTCTGGGTGAAAAGGAAGGGAATGTCAGACTCTTACTGACTAAAACCCATCCATGTTCCTTCCTTAGCTCTTTATGTTCTGGGGTAGCGGTAACCCTTTCGGACAATCCCGCTTAGTATTTAAGTACTTACTTAATTTTTGATTAAGCTTATTTATTTACACTTATATACACTAGACATTTGCCGATTTACTCTGTAAAAATCTTACCGTGAGAACAAAGGTATCTTCAAAGTAAGCTGTCATTAGTGTCAATCTCTAATGACAGCTGTTTGACATTTCATGGTGAGATGTTTGACTAATTAAACCGACTGTATTTTAACAATACATATTATTATGTATAAATGTTACCCTAGAATTATTTAAAAGCGTATAATGTCAAACAATGACATAAAACAAAATTAGAACACTAAACTATAAAAATAATACAAAAAAATTACCTTTTCAACAAATTCGCCATGGCCACTCGCATTAAAAATCACAAACATTAAATATTTGTAGAAAATTAGCACTAAGCACACACTAGCCGTCCTCGGTCCATTACCGCAGCGCACTATCTACCAGAAGATGTTATCATGACAGATCGAGGTATTCTCAACGGTTATCGGCTCTATATTAATCTTGGAACAACATGTCAATCATGTAGTCATGCCACTTATCTCGCGCTGTTCTGATAGAACAACATGGAAGAAAGAGACAGAAGGTCAGATACACACTTCTTTCAAGTTTTATGTAAATGGTAAATGCTTTGCTTTTAAACTTGCATTATATTTATCGTGAAATAAAGGAGTTTAGTATACTTACGTTTCTATCAAAATAACGAAAGGGTGAAAACCGTTATTTTTCAAATGTTTTAATTAAAATAAATGGAGTATAGCCTTTAGGTAGGTTTATAAGAGTTGGTACTATTTGCGAAATTTTAATTATAAACACATTGACTACTAACTTGAACTACTTGTTCAAGTTAGTAGTCAATGTGTTTATAATTCCAATACAACTCACATTTTTGACACTTGCTGAAATTTCAATAAAACGGAAAATTTTACGCAGGGATTTTAACATTGAAATAATATATATTATATATAAAAACAATAGTTTGCGGCCAAAAAGGACCTGTAATGTGTTAACTGTATTATAATTAACAATTAAGGATACTTGTTGGCCACAAACTATATTATTTCAATGTTAAAACCCCCTTTAAAAGTTTCGTCCCGATTCTACCGTCAAACGGGGTGAATAGGGACGCAGCCTATTCACCCCGTGTGACGGTAATGGACGGCTATAGGCTGATGATGATGATGATGATGATGAATCATTGGTGTGGTTCGTGTGTACACCTTGAAGTTCCTGATTCACTATATCAATTCAACTGCTGTAATAAACAATCCTTTTGAGATTTCTTGCGTTATATCTTGCGTCTCGCTTCTCATTGTGGAATAAAACCTATCCATTGTATCCTATGCCTTTCAGCTGCTCAGTGCAGCAGCTAAAACGAATGAAGAGTAACAACGCAGAACAATAGAATCTAGGTTGACCTGATCGGCTGGTTAAGAGTAATGTCAATGACTCGTGTGGTTTTTTTTTCACAATATCTGATGGTGTTGATTAATAATAATACTATCCTTGGACATTTCACACAACGCCATATAGACCCAAGCTAAGCAAGCTGCTTGTGTTATGGTAACGAGATGGCTAATAAACTACCTACTTACATACATATTTTTTTTAATACATACATATTATAGAAAGAAAAACACCCAGCGGGAATGGAACCCGTGACATGATGTGCAGCAGTCAGTCGCTCAACCACTGCGCCAACCGTGTCAACTCGTCGATTGATTCTACAATGATAACAAACAGGCAAGAAAATTTAAAGCTAGGCAAGAGGATACCATGTCGTTTTGCCCTATGTTAACACCATTTCAAGGAATAGCAGTTGTCATTTGATTTATACATACAGTTAAAGTTTACATACCTAAAAAGACTTAAAATAATAATTATAACTATGTATACACGGCACGTTGTGCTGGGGTAGCTGCTGCAGGTGCAGAAAAACTCAAACGGCGCAAATACTCCAATCTGATTGGGACTTATATGTTCGAGCCGTTTGGGGTTGAAACACTATAGCCATGGTGTCCGAGTGCCCACTATGTTTTTCGAGACATCGCCAAGCGATTGATCGACACTTCACGTGCATTAAATCTCTCACTCATGACGTGCACACAAAAATTGCAATTGCAACTTGGAAAACAAAAAGTATCCTGGTCAGGGATCGATTACTACCTCTTAAAGCAGTATACTCTGTCTCATTCTCACACTGAAGTAATATTGAAATAATACTGCTATAAGGTCCAGTACGAGTATAAGTAGTAAGTTCTTATGGCTACTAGTGTTTGTTTATTCGTTGGCGTTCTTTACTATTGCGAAGGTCAGGAGGACAATAATTTATTATTTGCGAACAGTCGATAGGTACTACGTGAGCTTCAATCTAATTTTAGACTCGTATGTCTAAAGTCCTGTGCATCGCCTGTTAAGATAGATATACCTACTTATGGTTTTGATTTCAGCTGTTTTTCAACCTAATAAGCTGATCATAGGCTGTCAGACTTTCGGGCTTCTGACTACCCGTAACGACTGTCAAAGATCCACGAAAGTCAGCCATATTTGGAATAAATTTTGTTTTTTTTTAAACAGTAAACAACATAAACAATAATAGAAATCAACCGTTAGAATAGTATTTCAATTATCTAGTAATTAATAAAGTTATTTCCCTAATATCTTGAATAGCTAGCTAATAACCACGACATTTTTTGCTAGTACCTTCGGGTGGCCCCGACGCATGCGTAGTAAGGTCAGTGTAGTGTTATGTATAAAAATATGCAGCAATGCTAACAATTGAACTCCAGTTTTTAAGATAATGAACGTAATTTCATTGTATTGTACTTTTAAGCGGGATTGTCCGAAAGGGTTACCGCTACCTCGGAACATAAAGGGCTAAGGAAGGAACATGGATGGGTTTTAGTCAGTAGATCAGCGAATAAACCACGTTTAAGACTCTTAAACGTGGTTTATGCGCTGATCGTGTTCAGTTTCAATGGTAAAAGCCGACCTGAAACAAGTACCTATTTTTATCTCGAGTTTACTCAGTTGCCTGTAGCAATTGCCTCGATATATTTTAGAGTGAAACGGGATGTGTTTGTATAGTTGTCTAAATATAGGTGCGAACTGTGTATAATATTGAAATATTATCTTAAAACTAGGTGAGCAGTGAACAGACCACGTTCATAAATCGCCAGCGTCCTATAAATTATTCTATTGGGAACTATGGCGCCAATACCTTGAAGGCGAACAGTTCAGTGACCAATGACTTGTGAATAGACACTATAAGAAAAATTTCTAATTTGAATTTTTTTTTAAATCATTGAACTTGTTCTAATAAAATGCTTCGTGCCTGTCTGCGGAAGCCTTTAAACGATCAGTTTCAATGTAGGCAAATTTAGATAATTTATTTTATATTAATTAAGTAGGTAATTTAATTATCTTTAAATTGTGTTTTATCGCTCTGCAACCAAATGAGTCCATTTTTTTAATAAATTAATCCATATTGTCGTGAGTAGGTAAATATTATGTACCTACGCACAGACAGGTTCAAAAATGTGTATGATATTGTATACAAAAATACATTTGATTGTCTAAAATATTTGTTCCATAATACAGTGTCAATGTATAGCCTCAACTATAGGTACTAATAGATCATTTAATTCATATAAGTAATAAATTTATTACTAATAGCTATACTAAATTTAAATATGATTTAAGTAAAACACTTAAATAATATTTAAGTGTTTTGTTAGTCATATAATTTAAAATACCTAGTGTAATTATAGTGTTGTGCAACATAAGCATTGCATTTTAATGTATCTGAAATAAATTTTATGAATTGTTACGTACATTAAGCACCTTAAACATAATAGTAGCTACAAGTAAATACAGAAATAGGGAACACAAATTGTGTACAATCAAATGAATTATCGTCGATGAATACATACATCTTTTTGAGGCTGACTGTTAGGTACTGTCAGCAAAACATTGAGTGTGGAAGAGAGAAAAAAATAATAATATTGTCTATAAGTCTAAAACAAAAGTCAAAATACTTTTATTCCATAGATACACAACTACATATAAGATCGAACGCGACGTTGAAACCTAAGAGTGCGTACACATTATGTAATATAACATATGAACATTTGTTGTGGTGCCGGATAAAGAATAGCACCATCCCATTCCTTCCCGTGGGTGTCGTAAGAGGCGACTAAGGGAGTTAGAGACCTAGTGCATACAACTAGCACCTTGGGTCACTCGCACGGTGACGGGTAAACCACCAACAAAAGCATTCCCAAGGAGGGTTGGTGTCAGGCATGCGGCCGACTGTAAAACTGTGCCAAATCCTATTGCAACATGATAAGTATGGATGGAATGCGAGATAGGGCTAGGGCGTACCCCACAGGCGACGCCCAGGAGCAGCACCCGGCTCCTGTGGGAAATGGACAAGGGTTGTCGCTCCAGAACGGGCGGGTGCGACGTAAGATGCTAGCTCGGAGTGTGAGAGAAGTAAGATTAAGGTGCGCGAGCTGGAATGTAGGTACGATGACTGGAAGAGGAAGAGAATTAGCAGATGTTTTAAAAAGGCGACGACTGAATATTGCGTGTCTGCAAGAGACTAATGGAAGGGTGCAAAGGCTAGAGAGATAGGGGAAGGATATAATTTGTATTACTGTGGATCTGATGGCAAGCGAAATGGTGTGGGTATAGTTTTGGATAGTGAGTTGAAAGAATGTGTGGTAGATGTAAAGAGAGTGAGTGATAGAGTAATAGCTGTTAAAGTTATTGTGAAGAGTTTTGTGTTAAATATAGTTAGTGTGTATGCACCCCAGTCAGGATGTGAGGATAGTGTAAAAGAGAAATTTTGGGAGGACTTCGATCGTGTGATGATGGATGTACCAGAGAGTGAAGAAGTGTATGTGGGGGGTGATTTTAACGGGCATGTAGGAAGACAGAAGGATGGGTATGAAAGAGTGCATGGCGGTTGGGGATACGGCGACCGTAACACTGATGGCGAGACACTGCTGCAAGCTGCTTCTGCCTTCGACCTGGCAATAACAAATACGTGGTTTCAAAAGGAAAATGAACACCTTATTACCCATAAAAGTGGCCGCCACGCGACACAAATTGACTACTTGCTGGTTAGACGGAACAGCCTAAAATGTGTCAAAAACTGTAAAGTGCTGCCAGGCGAAGACTTAGTCTCACAACACAGACTAATAATTATGGAAGTTAAAGTCAGTGTCTCGTCCAGTAGGAACAAAGAACGGCCCCCACCCAAAACCAGATGGCGTATGATAGACCAAGAGGAATGTGCAAGTATGTTTAAGAGTCAAGTGGTAGATAAAATGATTGAAATGAAGGATATGGAAGGGAAAACTGTGAACGAATGTTGGAAAGAGATGGCGGATTGTATAAGGAGAGTAGCAGAAGATGTGTTTGGAGAATCGAAAGGGAAAGGTGTGATAGAAAAGGATACATGGTGGTGGAATGAAGACGTGCAAATCATGCTAAAAGAAAAGAAAGTTGCGTTTAAAGAATGGCAGGGTGTAGATATCGGGAATAATGATTTGAAAGAAGATAAGAAGCGAATTTATAAAGAATGGAAAAGAAAGGCAAGAAAGGCGGTAGCAGTTTCCAGGGCTAAGGCGCAGGAGGAGTTGTATAACTCACTGGACAGCCCAAGAGGCCAGAAGGAGCTATACCGGATTACAAAAGCAAGAGAAAGAAGAACGAGAGACATAGTTCAGATTAAGTGTATGAAAGACGATGCCGGTAAGGTTCTGTCCAAAGATGACGAAATAAAAGAACGATGGAAGTTGTATTTTGAAAAGCTAATGAACGAAGAGAATGAATGGAATGGAGTGCTCAATGAGGTACAAGCAAATATGGGTTTGGTAAGGGAAATTAGCATGGATGAAGTAAGAAAGGCAGTTAAAAGTATGAAGAATGGAAAGGCCTTGGGCCCAGATGATATACCAGTAGAAGTATGGAAGTGTCTTAAAGAAGATGGATGTATGTGGCTGACTTTATTCTTCAATAAGTTGTTGCAAGAAGGAGTGATCCCACAAGAATGGTGCAATAGTTCGCTAGTGCCCATCTTCAAGAATAAAGGTGATGTACAAGACTGCAACAACTATCGAGGGATAAAGCTCATGTCCCACAGTATGAAGGTATGGGAGAAAATAATAGAGAAAAGATTGCGAGAGGAGAGTGAGATTACCCCAAACCAGTTTGGGTTTATGCCAGGTCGAGGAACAGTGGACGCCACTTTTGCACTTCGCCAATTGTGCGAGAAGTACAAACGTGCACACAAAAACTTGCACATGGTGTTCATTGATCTAGAGAAAGCGTATGATAGGGTACCTCGGGATGTGATCGGGTGTGGTGGGCCTTGAAAGAGAAAGGTGTGCCCGGGAAGTATGTAGAGTTAATTCGTGCTATGTACAGCCAATCCCGTACCTACGTTCGGTCGGCTGCTGGCAACACCGACAAGTTCAATGTGGCGGTAGGCTTGCACCAGGGGTCGGCTTTAAGCCCTTACCTCTTCCTTTTGATTATGGATGCTCTAACGGCGGACATACAGGAAGAGGCACCATGGTGCATGCTATTTGCCGATGACATCGTTCTTGTCGGTGAAGATGGACCTGAGATCCAGAGCAGACTGGGGCAATGGCAACGGAAACTGGAGATTGTTGGCCTGAAAATCAGCAGAACCAAAACTGAGTACATGTTCTGCGATTTCGGCGGTCTCTCCAGTTCTGGGGTCATAGCGCTTGATGGCGCGCTTCTCCCAGTTTGCTCCGACTTTCGGTATCTCGGTTCACTTGTGCAAAGCGATGGCGAAATAGATCGGACTGTTAAGCATAGAATTAACACTGGGTGGATGAAATGGCGGCAGGTCACGGGAACAATTTGTGACTCCCGCATTCCTCTTAAACTTAAGGGGAAGATTTATAAAAGCATGATTAGACCTGCCGTCTTGTATGGATCAGAGTGTTGGGCCACAAAAGGAATGAATGAAAGACAATTGCATGCAGCTGAGATGAGAATGTTAAGAGGGATGCGTGGTGTTACGCGAATGGATAGAATACGTAATGAGTATATAAGAGGAAGTCTGTAAGTGACACCGGTGACCGAAAAGTTGTGTGGAAATCGGTTGTCATGGTATGGGCATGTTATGCGGAGGAATGAGGAAAATGTTGTCAGGAGAGTTGTGAGTATGAATGTGGATGGCTATACAAGTAGAGGGAGACCAAAGAAACGATGGATGGATTGTGTGAAAGATGATATGGCTAGAAAGGGAGTGACTATCGAGATGACGACTAATAGAGAAGTATGGAAGAAGAAGACATGTTGCGCCGACCCCAAATAAATTGGGATAAGGGCAGGAGAATGATGATCTGACATCCACAGATCTATAGAAATATGTTATATAACTAGGTTTTAGAACATTGTTATGTTATACAGTGTGGACGCACCTTTAGAACAGAAAAAACGGCCTTTAATAATAAGAAAATAAAGTGAGTGCAAATAAGAAACGTTTAAAAACAGACCACGCGAAACTGTGTACACTTTTTAGTTCATACCAAGTACAACGGGTATTTGATTCGCTTAGTCTAAATTACCAATACTAAAAAAAAAAGGTTAGTTGAAATTAGTTACCGAGACTCTCCAGACGTGATGGATCGATATAAAAGCAAAATGGCAAATTTATTTAAAAATTATCGTAATATACGGAATCAAAAATCAGAAAGAAACGACCGTAATATTCGAAATCAAATATCAGAAACAAAAAGTTGCCGGTAAAATTCGAAAATATGGGTAAATCCTGAAATTACTGTTTTTTTTTCTCAAGATTGATATTTTGACCGGACAACATCTGTCAGCCCACCTAGCCCAGTATAATTCAAATAAAAAAATTGGTGAATAATACCAATTTTTCATTTGAGTTAAACTGCAAAGCCTAGCTTTGAGTTTGTCTAGATATTTAAACAGGTGGATAAAGCTTCAGCCCCGCCTGTTAGGGCTGAAGCGGTACCCACCACTGAAGAAAACGCATCGCGTCCTGCCTTTTATACCCGTCGGAATTGACCTTTCTTGACATGCGTAATATGTACCAATCAAACTGATCAATTGGACAAACGTCAGGCGCTGCAATTTAAAATAAGAATGTTGCATTCAGTACGCAATTCAAATCTGGAATCTACAGCAATTCATTGCATCAGACGTATTGAAAATGATCAATTTCTTGTCAATAAAGTGAATTTTTACTGATAAATGACACTTTTTAGAACAAATTGTTTTTATTCACTGCAACTACGACAGAACGTTTGTGACATGCGCACTGTAACGAGACATTTGAATCCGCCCACTGATGGAACTTCATAAATTATTAATAATGAGATGTATCGATGAGGGCTGCGAAGGTAAAGTATCAATATCTTTTCATTGTTAGGTACGTAGCTTTGAAGTTATTTACAGAAATAGACGTTTTTTAAAATAAATAAACAATCTTTTCATTACAACAGATTACGTCGACTACTTTTAAAGGAGGTTCACTATCATCCAGTTGGATTTGAGTTGATTTTTAATTCCGTTATCGATACAAGGACTTCGGTAATGAATAGCACGAGCAGCAGACAGTTCAATATCCCGCAGCAGTTCACCGGTCACCATCAACTCGTTTGCTCAATGCGTGTTGGCAATATGAAACTATACTATTCAAGCTCGTGGCTAAGTACTAACAGCCGCACAGGTTGATCCATCAGGGTGACTGCGCTTGCCAGGGTTGGCCGTGGATGGGTGACCATCTTTACACACCGAGACTCCTCCGTGCCTCGGAAAGCATCGTTAAGCCGTTGGTCCCGGCTGTCATTTGTGAATCTTTGACAGTCGTTACGGGTCGTCAGAAGTCCGAAAATCTGACAGCCAGTCTTACCAAGGGGTATCGTATTCCCCAATTACTGAGTTGTGGAGGTCAGATAGGCAGTCCCTCCATGTAAAATACTAGTATTCAGCTGCATCCGGTTAGAGTGGAAGCCGACCCCAACATAGTTGGGAAAAGGCTAGGCAGATGACTATTCAAGGTTTCCTCAAGAATGTTTCCTTTACCTTCAGTTATTTATGTAATTATGTTACAGAATAGCAGGTGAATTTAATAAGTTCATAATAAAGTGAAAAACACCGATACCAACAAACATAAATCAGTCGGCTCCTGAATTATGACGCGCGTTTGTTCAATGAGATATTATAAGTATAGCATATCTATTTTTGTTTCAGTTTTCCTCTACAGTAGTGTTAAGATAATGAATGACTTTCATAGTTTCATTTGTCATTGATTTTACACCATGAGATATCATGACAACTTATGCATTGTTTCATCACCACTGCTCTCAAAGTGGTGAAGGAAAACATCGTGAGGAAACCGGCCAAGCCGCTTGGGCTCGCGTGGTGGATTAAGGCCTTAAGGCCCTATTGATTGATCCTCAGGAGGCCTGTGTCCCAGCAGTAAGTTAATAATTGTCTATTTGAAACAATCAAAAATAACACATGAAGTCACATAGAAAAAAGACCGCTCTTCTTAAAAACTTCCATCACCGTACAGAAATTAAATATTATGCGAAGATATAATTGTAAAATTGCATTAAATGCTAATAAGTATGCCATTTGATTCTTAAAATCTGTGACGTCACATTGTTATATTTCATACAAATCACGTACAAATTCCGCGTTTTCACAGTTCATAAAAAGTAACGTTTAGCGCCCACAAGTGGCGATACTTCAATTTAGGTCCGGCACAGCCTTGGCATCAGTCCCCCTACCATTTTGCTGACTGCCTTATATTTATTCCACGTCATAAGCTATCCTTCTATAAGTACATGCACAGACGCTAGCACATCAAGCTATCCCAAACTGTCAAATATTCCCAATTGAACATGAACCTTATCATCACTTCATAGTATAAAACAAAGTCGCTTTCTCTGTCCCTATGTATGCTTAAATCTTTAAAACTACGCATCGGATTTTGATGCGGTTTTATTTTTAATAGATAGAGTGATTGAAGAGGAAGGTTTATGTGTATAATTTGTCGACATAATATGCGGGCGAAGCCTCGGGCGGAAGCTAGTTTCGTAATAAAGTTGAAAATCTATCAAAGAAATTTGACAGATTGAGGTGGCTTGATGTGCTGGACTCTATATATATCGATATGCGAGAAGACTATTCACTAATTTTACACTTAACAGATCTGGATTTCCAAGTAAGTGGATTATTCCCCTCCTCAGAGAGAGACCTATGTCCCAGTACCAGTAGTATCTACGTTATACGTTAATTCAGTTGATGCGATGCACTGAAGGAAGACCACGAATGACTTTGTCCTTGAACGAATGATGATGATAATAAAGCAATTGTAGATGAGGCTGAGAGCAAGTCATGCTCCCTGTAATGTCTCGCTGATGGTGGCGCGTGTGTTGGATCATTTAGCTCCCTTTAAAAAATGGTTGAGCTGAATGGTGCTAGTGCTAATCCATGCGTCATGATCGTGAACGGGCGCCGTCGGTAGGGACTGGGAATCTCTTAGATGCCACAGCTCTTTTAAAATGTTGAATTGGTTTTTAATTATGTTTTAATTGCGGACACCTTTTTTACGTTCTACATCGTTCTCACAATATGAATGATTTAATCCAGTTTTTGTAAACATATTTTGATTTAAAAGAGTGTCCATGGAGTTTCTTGCCCGTTCTTCTCCATAGGTACCTACTGCTTAGGAATGGGCAACTAGCTTCATCTATCTGACTGACCGACCCCTTGACAATTCAAAAGTGCCTATAATTGATTTAACTATACAATAAAAATCAATTGCTGTTCGTTAGTCTAAAACTCGCTAAAACTCGAGAACGGCTGGACCGATTTAGCTGATTTTGGAGTTGAAATGTTTGTCGTAGTCCAGGGAAGGTTTAAAAGGAAAGTAAGGTTGGTAGGTAGGGTAGGTATTATAGTTAAAACAAGACAACGTCTGTCAGGTCAGTTTGAAATAAATGCTTTGAGTTTGATGAGAACTCACTCAACAGCCCTGCTGTAAGTGT
Organism: Hyppa rectilinea; assembly: GCA_951799385.1. Classification (NCBI taxonomy): domain Eukaryota; kingdom Metazoa; phylum Arthropoda; class Insecta; order Lepidoptera; family Noctuidae; genus Hyppa; species Hyppa rectilinea. Next base: position 5,540,067 of record OX637300.1, on the reverse strand, counting down.
AAGTAATTATAGAATTGTAATGTAGAAGCTAGCCAGAGTCGTTAGCATCAGTCTATCTCATTAAGGTATCTCGAGATATGTTACGCACCGCTATGGGGTCCTACATTCTGTGAGATAATAACTATTATCTGGTTGCATGACTACCGGGGATACAGTTTTGTTTCTGACATAAATGTCAACTCGTTAGGTATCTGGAATTCTGGACTACAGGTTGGTCAGGCGAGGATTGATCGCTTCGAAGCACCATTTATGCATGGAATTTACATGTCTATTTGTTTTGACATGATGTTATAAAGCTCGTTTTTAGAGTGATCATTTTTAGTTCCAGTTCTGTTAAATCATTCTACTTCCTAAATAAAGAATAAATACTTACGTAGTTTCTGAGTTAGAAGCACACTGAAAGGCAGACAGCGATGACAGAAACACGTTGAGGATTTGTATGTGCATACCTATATGAATATCGTATTTATTATTTGTTACATCAATAATTGAAGATATCGCAATTAGTATTGTTAGGTAGGTACGATACTTTAATTAACATTCGGCGGAAAAGCTTTTTGTCACTGTATAAGAGCTATTCTAAAATAGTTTACATGAGAGTAGCAGAGGAAGCCCAGGTTTGCACGGGCGATTTTTCTGTTCGATTGTCAACTCTCGGCGCTGAGCCGGCGATTGAGAATCCAACGGAGTGCATAGCAGTACGTTGAAAGATACACTGTTGGATTTTCATCCCTCAGCGCTAAGTATTAAGTAGAAAATCCAATGCGCGTCAAAGAAGAATGCCCGTAGGTACGAGGGCGAAGAGTGCGAAAGTTTGCCCAACAACTCATTTAGGGGTTTATTATAAAGCGTTGCGTGAAGTATTGATTCACATCTACTTATCCATGCCTTAAGTAACTCTTCTGCTAGGCTTCGCCTTAGTATAGCTTCAAGAATAGATTTTCTGATTTCTTGGCTAAAGGTACGTACCTGTTACGTACGCATTGACACGTGACTGAAATTGTAGTGCTTCCAATATTTACTGTCTTTATACCACAGAACAGATATTTATCTGTTCTGTGCTTTATACCTTAGCGATTCACACAGCGTCTTGATCTTTGAGAAGGGTTTTTCTTCTGGTAACCGATGTCATTATTACACTCGTTTTTATTTTAAGCCAAATATATGTTCCTTTTGTGGAAAATCTAAGAAACTAATCTATACTTCTATACTAATTTAAAGATTTTTTTCTTTGTTTGTGATTTTGTTTGTTTGTACCGAATAATTTTATAACTATGTCTCCTTTAATCAAATCCTACTCGACGGCGGTGAACTGTCGCCCTGGTTCAATACCTGGACCGGAGCGAGAGGAAGCAGTCGCCTTCTTCTGCGAAGCAGTTATGCTAGCGAAGGAAGTGGCAGAACGTTTTAAGGAGAGAACCTCACGTCGCAGCCACCGCGGGAGAAGCCCTAGGTGTCTGGAGCCGCGTGACGACTCCCGGCCACCTTAGGCGCGGGCCTTCGAACGGTGAAGGTATTGTGTTATAAAGAATGCTAATGCTCAGACGGTGAGCAATGTCTGAGCAGGATCAGGCTCTTGCCACACGTGTTCGTGTTCCACGCGCGCCTCAAATAGATGTCAGTGTTATGGAAGGGGCCCGTCAGGGGCGGAGTACTTAACCGAATGCGATAAAACTTGATAGGTAACTGTTACTTTTTATACCGAGATTCACACAGAATCGAAAATTAGAAACTGACGCGGGTGAAACAGTGGGGCGCGGCTAGTATAATATATGCATAATAATATATACAAAAATATCGTTATATGACTGTCTGTTACTTTGAAACGCCATCCTTAAACCACTAACACTAACCGATAGTGATAAAAATTGACAGATACGTAGCCTGGAGAAGGACGTATCTTGTATATTTGTTGCGGACAAGTTAATTGGCAAAGGTGTCATGTGTTTTGAACAGCTGGGGGAAGGAGCTGTTTAGCGTGTATTTTTAGATAAAAGTTCCAAGGTCCCATTACTATCACATTATTATATACTACTATCCAATCTGTATCATATCCTTCTGCTTTTCTTAAGCTTTAGGAAATTAGAAACCCTGATTTTAGAGTGCTTTCTACTGACATTTCTAAGGCCTAGAAAAGCCAGTCGGGAGAAAACTTAGGATAGACAATAATTGCCCAATTACTTTTTATCCTACCTAATATTATGAAAGCGAAAGTAAATTTGTCAGTTTGTTTGTTACCTTTTCACGCTTAAACAACTGAACCGATCGTATACGGTATACGTTGTCAGGTACCTTTTATCCCGAAAAAAGTACTGTTCCCGAGGAAAGCAACAGTAACGTACTTATGATAATAGATGGCGCACCGTGCACTGCGTTTGGAGTCTGTAATTGCAACGGTCAAACAACAAAGAGAGTAGGTACAGAGAGAGTTGTCAGGGAAGAATCGAAGAAGAAAACGTATTGCGCCAACTCGAAGTAGTACGGAACAACAGCAGGACGTATGATGAGTTATTTATTAATAGGTACATAATTTTATAATATATAGCAACCTACAAAGTCTTGTCAATCGTTACCCCCGATCCAGCTTGCCCCCTGCTGTCCTCCCCCAGCAACGCCCTAAGCCGAGATCCGTACCACACAGGGGGTGCCCTTAGCGTGTAGTCGCTTAGTTTGTAAGGTTTATTAAGCCCTGGCTGGAGGCTACAATTCTTTTGTGGCATCCACAGGCAAGTCCGGTTAAGCAGTAGACAACCTTATGGTTGAACTGCGAGATGCCAGTATCAGTATCAAAACTCCTTAATCACGTGTCGCAGCGAGCGATGATTTCTTCAATCATTGAGTAACAAACGAGAAAGTTTAGTACAACTTGAGTAATGTCATGTCCTGATTATTCTAATCAAAGCTCTTGTTTCTTGATTTTGTATTAACATAAATGTTGAGCAATTTATTGGTCGTGTAGATTACTCCAATAAAATAGACGAGTATGGCGTAAATAATGAATAAACTAGCTTTAGTGAAAGAATAGTAACTAGGTACCTTTACTAAAAGTCATAGATATATAAGTCTACCTCATTTAAATTAGCAATACCTATTATGAAGATTATTAGGTAGAATTTTCAAAATCATGTTTTTTATTATTATAATAGCATAAACAGTGGTCTAGTTCGGCCTTAATATAAATAATTTACATAACTTTTTAATTAATTAGTAATTCGAATGCTTAACCTCGATAAAATGAATGTGGAATCTTACTTCTTATAACTTAGCTATTTGCAAAAACTGTATTGAATCAGTCAGCTGATGAGTCTAGCTGTCAGTTTGTATGTTAGTAAACTGATAAAAATGCCTTGGTTTGTACGCAATACAACAGTAATTATCTTGCTATGATATGTTATTACCACTGACTAGTAGCTCAGGTGTGGTGTGTCGCACACAGCCAGTGATCGTTTTCCACCTAACACACTGTGCTAAATGTAACCATTTAATTGGATGACACATTGGTACAGCAAATTACCTACACATTGTTTCAGCGTCAATATTTATGTCAAATTAAGGAAATTACAGTGACGGTGTCTCGTTCATTTTGTAATGTGAAATGAAGTAGGTACGTATTAGGTAGGTACTTGCGTCACAGTCCCCTTATTCATACACCTGACATTCAAGCTGCAATATTGCTGTACCAATAGAGACCACGATTTATTTGTCTTTTTAACGAGTATTGAATACCTACTAACTTGTTTTCTTTTTGGGCTTCTTAAAAGTGGGCAGTAAACTATTTAACGAATTGTGAAATTGTTTTCTTTTGCTCAGCTGTTCACCAATGCCTTCGGTACTCTTTTGAATCTTATAAAACGATTAACTTATGTCTTTGGTAGGCTTTGGCATTTGCCGCTCGCACTTAAAGAATATAACACCACTGGCAGCATTTCCATTATCATAGCTACGTAACAACAATGTCAACAAAACAAACGTTTGGCCGCGATTTGAGGAAAATCTTATATGTAGACACTCACCGTGTGTAGATACAGCTGTAAGTAAACACTAGCGACAAATCCACTCACTACTCGTCCACTGACGCGTTTAAATTGTTTTATTTCACTTGGTTTTCGCGAGGGGAAAACTAATGAAGTATCGTCGAATACGTACTAGCGCGAGCGTGTGCGCGCATGCAACCGTCGTCCACCGGCGTGGAGGTGCGACTGAGTGAGCGTGCGCTCCGAGCCCCCGACTGTCCGTTGGTCTTGGTCCCACCATTCGGATTCAGCGCCGCAAAGCTGCGCCAGCGCTGGGGACCTGACCGATTTGCCTCGCCCGCTGCTGGCCACTCAAACAACGAGATGTCATGTCACTAATACTTTGAAATCCATTGCATCATTCAATCAGAACATTTTAGGCAATTTCAATATTTATTGCGACAACCTTGACGGGAACAATTAGAATTAAACCTATCACAAGAAAAAATAACCTTCAACGCATGTTATGTACTTACCTATTTTAAAAAAAATATGTCAACGGTTAAAGTGACATCTATTGTCTGTCAACGCATTAAGTGCATTTTTGAAATTTAATGTTTTTTGCTTTTTTTGATTGAGTTTCAATTTCACTATCCTTTTGCGAAACTCAAATCCACCTGAGATTTGAAAAATACAAATATGGCATCGCAGACAAATTTCGGACCAGATGCGGAAAATTTAATGTATATGCAAAGCGGCAGTCAACATAACACAATAGGCGAGGCTACGCCGAATGACAACTCTTCAGAGAAACTGCCGCCAGAGGTACCAGCTCCAGAAGTTAAGAAGAAAAGGTCGAAGAAGATTTGGAAAGATGTCTCTGAGGAGTCTTCGCATACTGAGTTCTTTAAACGGCCGACCCGTTTAGCTGAGTTCGAACGTGTTACTAGGGATGAATATCTTAGTATTTCAGAGTCGATGACTGGATCAGAGGATACTTTCTGCTGCATCCACGGACCCGAAGGCAAGCAATACACACAAAAGGGTTTACTGAAAAGGAATTTCGTGAAAAACTTGGATCCCGTACCTTTTGGTAAGTTTTTAGCTTCTAGTCAGATAGAGGAACTGTTTCAGGACACATCCTCAATTCATCAGTAACCCGAAGTGAAGATAGCTGATCTCGGCCTTCGACACTAAAATAATCAGGTGGCAAGGGATCTGAAGACTAATAATAATTAAGTTAATTAAAAAAGAATACGAATATTAATAAATATAGGGAATAGCTATATAGCGATAAAGAAGTTTATACTGAACAGAAATTGTATTGTATATTATATCAGGCTGGTATCCATTACTCCACGAAAAACATTCACACAATACAATATTCAACTATGGGAATATTCGAAGGTAGAAGTTCTAGATTCCCTATGGGCCATGTAGATACGTTTGTATTTTACATACCTACCTAACTAAATAGCTATAACCGAAGCTATTATTCTCAATTAGGTTATACTTACGTAGGCTGGAAGTGGATTGGAGCTCGTGGCTAAGTAATAACAGCCGCACGGATCGATCCAACAGGTTAAGCTACGCTTGCCGGGGTTGGCCCGTGGATGGGTCACTATCTTTACATATATAGACTTCTCCGTGCCTCGGAAAGCACGTCAAGCCGTTGGTCTCGGCTGTCATTCGTGGATCTTTGACAGTCGTTACGGGTAGTCAGAAGCCCAAAAGTCTGACAGCCAGTCTTACCAAGGGGTATCGTATTACACAGTTAGTGACTGTGTTGTGGTGGCTAGATAGGCAGTCGCGTGTAAAATACTGGTGGTATTCAGCTGCATCCGGTTAGACTGGAAGCCGACCCCAACAAAGTTGGAAAAATGCAGGCAGATAGATTTTACGTAGGCTGGAAATCCAGGGATATGATATCGATCTTCCTGTAAGAAATTTACAAAAAAAAGAGAATTTAAATATCACCGTCACCTAAGTAACTATAAAACCATTGTAATTGCGCGTTTCTATCAGCCAAGTATGTTGTACCCGCATTATATTTCAACAATTTTTGTCGCGAGCAAACGACACAGTATTTATGAAAGTGCTCGTCAGCAAATAGGACGATTGTCCTTTTATTAAATTAAACTGCGCTTTCCCTCGCCCACTTACCCTTTTAATCAGCTATCATAATAATTTCTCGTGTAGCGACGGTGACCTGACCTGAAAACCATTGTATTGTTTCACTATTTGTATTATCATTAATTTGGTGGCTGACAAAACTGAGGTGTATAGTTAATGTGTTAATTACACTATCAGACATTACGGCTATATTTGTCAATTCCTGTATTAAATTAAAATGTCCTTCGATTCCTACAAGGTAATCTTTATTAATATTATAAAGAAGTAAAAGTTTGTATTTAGTAATATTCAGAACTAGTGACCCGATTCCGAAAAGTCTTTCCAATTTATAAACTAAATCTTCAGCTTTATTAATATAATATTCAAAAACCATGTTATTATTATATTTTATACTTTTACATATCTCGGGACCCTGGGGTTGTTCTGGGATCTTTGGTGCACGTGGGACCTAAGCCGACTCGCAGAGGCCCCTTAAATAAATATAAATGATGAGGAGGCACTAACTGACGATTATCCCTGTATGCACTGTGCAAGTGCACCCAAGGACAACCACCGGTTGGTCTATTGTATAACATGGAAAAGAAAACTTTTGGGCTATGGTGTTTGGATGGATAAAGTGTAGGTACTGGTTACCAAGATCTAAGGAAAGACTATGGCCCTTGCCAGATCAATGATTTATATACAATACACAGATGTAATGGCAGGGCGTGGCTTGCACACTCAATAATGCGGCCCTTTGAAAACGGTCGTTAGCATAATGACATAGCGATCTTCTTCTTCTCGTGTGGTCACTGACTAACCTGGTGTCAGAGTTTTTATGCTGCCCATGGGCCTCTGACTTAGCTGCACATGCCGTTGAGCAATAATCTCTCAGAGATGCTGGTTTGGCAATACAAAATTCCACCCTGTATATCAAATTCTCGTGTCACTATTTTAGTTACCATACTCCTTCGAAACGGCTTGACCGATTTTTATGAAATTTTATATGCACATTCAGTAGAGAATCGAGAGAGAGAATCGGCTACTAACTATTTTTCATACCCCTAAGTGATTAGGTAGGTAGGGTAGGTAGGCAGGGTAGGTAGGTAGGGTAGGTAGGGTAGGGTAGGTAGGCAGGGTAGGTAGAGTAGGTAAGGTAGGTAGCTATCATAGTTGAGGCAGGACAACGTCTGTCAGGTCAGCTAGTTTTTGTATAATATTAATTACCTATATAGATATATTGACTACCAACGATATTAATAGTCTAATATCACTTTAGTATTTACTGTAGGCTGTGCCATTATTCATGATTCCTACTCGAGTTGAGGACACGACAATTACGTCGGTAGTTAAAACTAACCGGAATAACTGTTGCATGTTTATCGTCTATAAAATCGTGACTGACTTAATAGCGTTGGTGGTTCATCTTTAGATTTCCTTTTGATTAATTGAATGCAGAATTTCCATTTAATTTACAAGAAAGCGTCAAATTATTTTGAATATTAAAAATCTGTGTCGTCACATTGTTATACTTCAAACAAATCACGGAACTTGTAAGTTCCGTGTTTTGTAAATTCATAAAAAGTACCTAACGTTATTGACTACCCTTTCAAATACCCAATTTCTCCGCAAGTTGCAGTTGCGACCCGACCGTGAGTCGTCAAAATCGAATCGGAATCGAATCGAACCATTCATACTCATAATGTTATTCCGAACTTCTTTTAGACCAAAAATGGACCGCCCATTGTGCTTCGACATTCGGTTGGGAAATGGCCAAGATAATTGAGCAGTTAGTCGAAAGCCCAACGATGGAACATCAAATAGATCGCTTACTATCTCACGTGCGGGACTTCGCTAAGACAAGCCGCAATGGATTCGTATCCTTTTTTATAAAACCATAGAATTAATGAAGTAAACATGTAAGTATATTAATCATGGCTGAGTTATTAGCGAAGAAGCTGGTCTGGGTAAATATTACTTTGCATTATTCTTAAGAGGGGACTCTTAGTCTGGAGGAATTTGAAAAATAGGTATTTAATGAAACTATTGCCGACGCACATACCTCCCAAAAGTGCGAAAGGGATAACTGAAGCTCAGGCTGATTTTACCAACAAAAACTTTGAACAAAAGATTTTTTGTATTCCGCTGTTTTATTCATCAAAACTGCACTGTTCTAAAAAAATCTTATTTGAACATTTAGCGGAAGAGTAGGTAACATATCTATGCTTGTATTATTTCTTTTTTTGTTAAAAACTTGTCTTTGTCTGATAGGACAGTCGTCTGAACAAGGCGGAAAAACGGGCTATTTTTCGGGATATTGGATTGCCATAATTCTTTTAGTGATTAAGTTTTGGAAAAAAGGAAATGAATAGGGGCACGTACTAATTAGACCTATATTTTTTTTAAACAAAAAATATTGCTCTAGGTGCAGTATCCACGAAGAAAACAGCGGAATGCGTTTGTATGGAGAAAGGCCCAATAGAGTTCCCTCTTAATTTAGTTTACAGCATACAAAACGGCACACAGTCTGCCGTTTCAGTTTTTTGAGTTTTTTACAAGGACATCTCATCTTTGTCTCTGGGATTTCAACACACGTGTAGTCAGCAAATATTGCAGACTTCCACAATATGCCAGTTAAGCTTTCCTTTCACGATCAAATTAAAATGAAGAAAAAGCATTAGGTACTAAGCCATTGCGAAAAATCTTTTACCCCTTGCTGTTGATTGCCGTGAGTTTTATCAATCTTACGGCAATCATTCTATTGTATACTTTACCTTACCGAGATAGGAGACACATTGCAATGCCATATTAATGCTTTTACTTCGATAGTAAATGTCCTATTTTACCATCACGTAAGTTGCCTGCTTGATAAGCATTCCAATAATAAAAGTCTTAGGTAGGTACCTACTAAGTACCCCCTAACCTATAGTTCCCTTAAAAAAAAGCAGCGAATTGATGTTCTAGAGAGTGTCTGCATAATCTTGGACTTCATGTTGGAGTCAGAACCCCGTCTGCCTATACTAAACGATGGAACCATACTGCTCCTGAAAAACTTGCAGAAACCGTTTCTCGTTACACACGCCTCTGACGTCTTCACATATTTTGACCAGCTGATACAAATGATGGGGTTTATGGGTAAGTTACCAGATCGAAATCATATCAATAGTCATAAAATCCTGTTTCAGAACAACGCATTTTTCCATCATCTAAGACTGTGGTTTTCCGCAGACAATGCTATTCACCAACCTTACTTCTTTCTCTACTTTTTAAATTCTTACTTGAAATGAAATGTTTAAATCTGGTAAAGGATCTTTTAAGACACTTTTACACGTCAATATTTTAAAGCTAGATGGCGCCAGCGTTTCTTTGCTGACTGATCGCTGCCAACATAATAAATGCCGAAACTTACTCAGCATGCATGCGTCAGTCATCGTGTAGCTCAAAAGTATTTTAGGGAGCTCAACGTCCCGTCACACTCATTGCCTGCTTCCAATTGTAATAGAGCTGCGAGATTTGACACCAGCCAGACTCCTGATAAAATTCTACCCGATAAACAACCTTAACATGATTCATAAACCTCGCGTGTTACTGTGATACGCTTATACAAAACAATTCACTTTTTCTGAATGAAGGAAACTGCACAATATCTTGGGAATTAATTGAAACCGAACTGGTATTACGTAGACTTTCGTGTTCATAGTATTATTATAATTGAGGCCAAGTCAATATCGCCACGCCATTTTGTGGTAGCTGATAAAGAGGACAATGTCGTTGTCACTCGGGGGATTTTACTCCTTTTGTGGTGATATGATTTATGGCGCTTGTTCGTGCTTCACATATCAATTGTTTCGATTCTGAAGTCTAAACCGGTCAATAGTAGGTCGGACTTTGAGTTAGTTTAACATACTTGAGTAGGTAGGTACTTATTTTAAATGATAAAAAAATCCAGCATAGTGCGTGTCGGCCCACGCGCAATGCAGGCTATCGTTGGGATGAATCCCGAGAACAAACTTAACTTTATAATTAAACATGTCGGTCAATTCTCCAACTGCAAATAGGTTTCTTGCTCAAGGAAAACATTCAGGTTCCAAAAATTTTTGGGTCTTTTCTGAAAGGTATTTTGAGCGTCGTTGCGAGTCATTTTGACCATTAGTTAAAATATGGCACAAAAGTTGTAGGGTTGCTCTCAGCCAAGTTATACAACTTCGATGATTTGTCATTTTCATACATTTATTGATCTGAACTGTGACGGACGACCGAGTTTGGGCACAAGCTACTCTTCCCTTTCCTGGCCTCGGCGTCGGCAAAATTTAGAGTAAGTATTAGTTTCCCAGCATTCATATCATCGGTCCACAGCACCGAGAAATTATTCAGGAAAAATACTAGCCTCTACACTGAATAATTTTGATGAGCCGTGGTTCACACCGAGGCTTTGGATGCTTGGCAATCCGCTTGCCCGAATTCAGGTACACCCGAGAATCCATCTTGACAGAGGCGGTAAGACGACCCGCTCTGCAGAGTAGTACTTACTGAACAATTTACTTGATGCGTCTGCACTGCAGCGGAGCGTGCGCGCCTGCTGGCTGTGGGTAACTAAGTGGGAGTCGGGTCTTTGGCTTCATGCACCACCGTCGTCGAACACAGGAACTTTGTTCTACGACTCCACTTGCCGCCACCGCTTTCTGTTTCCCTGAGACTTGTTAATCTATAAAGAAGCTTCAATTAAGTAAGAAAAATATAAAATAAACTAAAAGTATCAAAACAATTCAGTCCAACTAAGCGGTCAATTCTATGACGACCTTTAAAATCAATGTTTGAGTTTGGTTTACACCTTCTTCTTCCCGTATTTACAATATTTCTTGCTTGAGATCGAAGTGGCTTTTCGACATTCTTACAAAAACAACAAATTGCCAACAAGACATCACAAAACCTCGTCAGCGGTTGATTTAGATCTCGTAATATAATATTTGACAAGTGACAATTGATATTGCTCTATTTATATCACAATAGTTTATTTCTGTTACTACGAGATTCCAGTAGACCGTACTAGCTAACCACACGTACTACTTTTCATGATCTCCTTTCATGATTTTATGTACATGTCGTCGTCGTCGCATAAATGGTCGTTTTATTTTATTGCGTTGAATATAAAGCTTGATTTATAAGAGCGCCAGGGGCTTATGTATTTGATATTAATTTCAACTTGGTCCACGCGTTTATAAGAAAATGGGTCTGTCTGAGACTGACAGACAGACAGACGGACCGCGCAATCCACGACACATGACTAGTGATCCATTAAGGGTGTTCCGTTTTTCCTTTTGAATACAGACCCTAAAAATGATAGAATCTTCCAATCCTTCTCATTGATCAGACAAAGTGACTTTGAGAAAATTCCGTAGTTTTAAATAGACAATGACAGCACCTTGTACAGTTTCATGACACTTACATTAGGTGTGGTTACACAAGCCGCAAACATTTAATTGGGTGCGTGAGTCCAGCCGCAGCAGTAACACCTCCACAGGTAGATGTGACCTCTGGCAAGAATTGCCTAAGCCTCCTGATTTCTTAGCTGAACCATCAGTTCAGATAGAGTCTCATCTGGGCACAAGCTACCGTGGCCTACTTGGAAAACCTTAAACAGAGTTTGTACCCAAGTAGGTCGTTGTAAGGACAACCTTCTCAAGTATACATGTGGCGTCTCCCCATAGACAATGCCTCATCTCCCATCTTGCACTGCATGCCCCGGCACATGCACACGTTAGGACCTAACGACTGCGTCAGTGAACGGTATTCGAGTTGCTGAATTTTGGGCCAAACAAATTTAAAAAATAAATATAATATTTAAGGATTATTTATTTTTTGCTATCGACACGCTATAGACAATGCCTCATCTCCCATCTTGCACTGCATGCCCCGGCACATGCACACGTTAGGACCTAACGACTGCGTCAGTAACGGTATTCGAGTTGCTGAATTTTGGGCCAAACAAATTTAAAAAATAAATATAATATTTAAGGATTATTTTTGCTATCGACACGCTAAGATGAAGATGACAAAAAACCGATCAAGTGCGAGTCAGACTCGCGAACCGAGGGTTCCGTACAAACCTGTAGGTATATAAGTAAAAGTTCACCCATCACGACAATCGTTCACAGTTATGGTATTTTAATATTTTGAAACATTTCGAAAAATATTTATTATTATAATATGATGTAACTAAAAATTTACGGTTTTTGCAATGTTTCCTTTATTTGTACTTACTATAAAACGTTACTTCGTACCAAATTTCAAGATTGGAGTTCACGGGAAGTACCCTGTAGGTTTTGAATCCCGTGCGGTTGGAAAAACGTGCGGACGGACGGACGGACGGACGACAAAGTGATCGGGTTCCGTTTTTTCCTTTTGAGGTACGGAACCCTAATAAAAAATAATTTTTCACTCGTCGTTTTTTTTACATTTTTTAGCTGTGTATTACCGTACACGATTTAATAAATCTTATTTTTGACCGCATTTATAATTGTAATGTTTCAAGAGTTTATATCCAGACTCATCATAGTATGTGAAAATTATCAGATGAAAAATAAAATATAGTACTTGAAAACAAAATTACGTGAAACGGAACGGATTAGAATCGCATTATATGACAGCTGCTGTTATAAGGTCGTTCCAGCTCCACTATTCATTTTGTCATTCATTATTAGCATAACTTTTTCTACAGCCTCTTATTTTCAAGGCAAAATCTGCAAAAGTAAATTTTATTATGCTAAAAGTATGCGCCATCCACTTAATTATGGGATGAAATAAATCAAGCAGTATTGATTTTGTACGTGAGACTGGGGAGTGTCGCGAATAAATTGTGCTCCACATAATTTCAGTATTGACTTAAACCATTAGCAAGAACCCTTGCCTCTGCTGCTCCGTATTGTTAACGGAGGACCGAATCCAAAATGCCGGTACCTCACTGTGCTATTAAATACTGCCCCATAACTGTACATAACAAACCGCCGGGCGTTACTTTGCATCCATGTCCTAGAGACAATGAAATGCGGAAACGATGGCTGATAGCATTAAAAAGTAAGTGTAGCATACTTGATTGGTACCTAAGCCTAATCTGCTCAAAACATTTTGAGTCGAAATATATTGATCAACAAAAAAAATTGACGCTTAATGCCGTACCAACATTATTTCCCTCAAAACCACCTGCGGAGCCACCAAAATCTAAAGTGGACAGGCTGCTGATCAAAATGACACAAGCTCAACTTACTGCTGATATAGAAGCCAGCTTGAGTAAAGTTAAGGAACCGGAAGACTTGGATAAATATGTCACACCTGACCTCATGTGCCACCCAGATGAATCACCAGAGATTGTGCTATGGCTCACGATTAAAAAACAAAGCCATTACAGTAAAAGACTTTTGGACCTGGTAGTTCAAAGCAAGAAGTGTGTGGAACTCCTCAGTAAAAGTTCAGATGAAACTAAGTCATATAAGAAAAATACTGAAGAAACTATTCAGTCTCTCAAAAATACAATAAATAGTCTTCGAGTGAAAAATGCCAAACTTGAAGCAGAGGTGGAACAAATCATCAGCAATCTTCCAATTGATTATCACCCGGATTTTCTATAAGGGACAGATTCAAGAAATAACTTTGTAAGGTAAGGAGTGAATGTTTTCAGTTTTTTCAAAGTGCTGCATTATTCTTAAAATATAATTAAATCAACCAATTAGTTCAACCAGGTTTCAGGCTGGCTAAAGTAGATTCATCTTTCATGGGGTACTGTTTAAAATGTTACAATAAAATACCTCCCAACATTCTTGAACTTAATGAAACAAAATTTAAATCCTGTATAAAACGCACACTATGCAGCCAAGCATATTATAAATTGGGAGATTACATCGCTGATAAAAACACTTGGGTCAATGCTATTCCCGCTCCACAAGGGCGTATCACCTAATTCATTAGACTTCTTAAAAAACTGTTGGAGCTGCGGAAGATCAACAACAATAAAAACTATATTTGCATTGTATAAATTCAATTTCTTAATATTGTATAATTGCTTAGCACATATGTGAGTACTATGTACCTAATATAAAGCAACCATTTACTGGGTACGTCTTTCATTGACTTGAATGTGCTTTGGCGGCTGAGAGTATGTCATGCTCACTTTAATGTCTCGCTGATGGTGGCGTGTGTGTTGGATCATTTAGCTCCCTTCAAAATGGTTGAGCTGAATGGTGCTAATCCATGCGTCATGTTCGTGAACGGGCGCTGTCGGTAGAGACTGGTCATCTCTTAGCGGCCATGGCTTGTTTTAATTTAATTTTTGAACTTTTTTTTTTACATATTTTATATCGGATGCTTTCACCGTTCTGCATCGTTCTCACATGTATAATAATAATAATATGATCTATGTAACCAACATTTTGTAACCATATTTTGTTTAAAAGAGTGTCCATGGAGTTTCTTGCCCGTTCTTCTCCATAGGTACCTACTGCTTTGGAATGGGCAACTAGCTTCATCTCTCTGACTGACCGACACCTTGACAATTCAAAAGTGCCTGTAATTGGTTTATTTGAAATAAATAATTTGAGTTTGAGTTTGAGTTTAATATAATATACTTGTATCACATATATTTATAAGTAAGATTATTTAATTTAATATAACATAAGTTTTAAAATTAAATACACACTAACCCCCTTACTAATAAACATATTATATCAGGTGAACAGTTACACAGTGATTTCTCTCTTTCAAAAATCATTCTGCCTAACTTTTCCCCAACTAAGTTGGGGTCGGCTTCCAGTCTAACCGGATGTTATTAGTAAGGGGGTAAGTAAATTAAAACCTATCTCGATCTCTTAGCATTAAATTTGTAATCAACATAAATCTCTTAGCTTTTTAACAAGTATGGATGTAATCTTAGGATGTATCTGAAATAAATTATTAAAAATAATAAGTATTTTATTTTTGATTCCTACATCTCAGGATCCTGGGGTCCCGGACCTTTAGTAGGCGTACAAGGGGCTAAAGCCAACATGCAGGAGGCACCTACCGGCGATTATCCCTATAGTGGTGCACGTAAGGATAAGCCCCGGTTGGTGCAGGACTATTGCATTGCCTGACCAATGATTTATATACAATACACTGATATAATGGCAGGGGGTAACTTGGTAAGCGGGATTGTCCGAAGTGGTTACTGCTACCCCGGAACATAAAGGGCTACGGAAGGAACATGGATGAGTTTTAGTCAGTAAAAGTCTGACACTCCCTTCCGCTCTACCCAGAGCGGGAGAAGTCATTGGAAGATGATTTCCCAGCCTTTAAAAAGAAAAAGGGGGTGTCTTGCACACTCAATAATGGGTTGTCGAAGACGGTTGCTTCCACATAGTGTCGAAGCAACAAAGGGGTAACATGTCCTGAGGTGCTTATGAGATGGAGAGGTATTCCACGGCTATCAGGACAATCCCGGAAGTGTGGTCAAGAACCCCACCAGCATCTTACTGGAATACATCCTTCCTCTGAGCATGTTTGCTCTTGCAAATCTCCACTCCAGCTGGTCAAGAAAGGCAAGAATGAGGTGGGAGCTCTGTTCCTCGTCAGTGTTCACTCCAGCCAGCCAATAAAGACAAACCAGAGATGAGGAACAAGACTCTATTATTATTATTTTTAAAAGGGTAAGTATATAAATAAATATATTCCTTGGAAGTTATAAAACTGGTTTCCTTAAAATTATGGATATACAAAGTTGTGATTGAAAGCAATACAGTATCATTCAGGGTAACGATTATTAAAACTGACAGTCCCTACCTACTTACAGAAAATAAAATTGTCAAAACAAACTAAATTGTTAATTAGGTAGGTACCTACTTACTATCTTTTTTTCTTCCTCTTTCGTGTGGTTAGTGACTAACCTGGTGTCAGTTTTTACGCTGCCATGGGCCTCTGACCTAGTCCGACGGTCACTCTAATAGGCTATTCACTGCATTGTAGTTAATACATTGTTTTCTCTTGGAATTACAGTTTACTATTGGTATTGTTGCTAGCACTCTAATATTATAAAGGCGAAACTTTATATTTTTGTCCGTTCTTGACGCTCAAACGGCTAAACGGATCTGGATGATAGAGAATGCCCATTTTTCTAAGGACCACCGTTGCGTATCAAACAGTTTTGTACATATGATAGCATAAATTGGGTGTAAAAGAGGTGATGATGGTGATGGGGTTTTTGTTGTTCTTTGATTTTCTATTCAGTTTTGAGGTTATTTTTGTGACAAACATTCCACCAAAAAAGCCAGTCCTTGACATGATATAATTTCACTTACGACTGCCTCATTGGTTTAGTGGTGGCAAGCGCTACTGCTGAACATGAAGTCATGTATCCATATCGGGCAAAATGCTATTGGGTTTTTCTATCTGGAATTTCTCAGTAGGTAGTAGGCTGGAGTCTGGATTTATGCCCGATCGATGGCAGTTATAACAGCCGCGCGGATCAATCCAGGTAACACTTTCGCTGCCAAGCACCCGGCTCCCGGGTCGAACGAAAATTCGTTCAGGTGCCCACAACCCGACTCCCGGGTCCTACATATAAATAGTTATATGTGGCATGTCAGCATGTGGCACAATATAAATATGAACAGTACGGAAACTACGATAGAGATGTAACTAATATATTCGTAATAGGTAGAGGTATTATGATACAAGCCATGTCTATTCATATTAGGATAAGCGCGTATAGAGTAATAGGTTACCAGGTATTAGTCAAATAATAGTCACGCGTAATAGCGACGCGACCCACCTCGAGTCTCTGTCACTGTCGCTATGCTATTATTATTTGCCGACCACGGTCATCTCACTCACTCTACTACACTCGCCTAAACCGAGAAGCGGTAGAGGGAGCGAGATGAGTATTGTATCGTACGAATGAATAGAACCTGGCAGCTTGCTTGCTTGCTTGCCTGTCGTTGTGCACGCGTAATGTGTGTGTTTTAAAGACTTAGTTATACATGTCGGGTTTCGTATGAAAGCTGTATGAGTTGGTTACTAAGTAAGCAAGTAATGAAAACAGTTTTTTACTATTTAGCCACTAATTGTTTCTATCGCATTAGTTAATATGGATATTTGTTTATATTTTTTATATTGTTAATAATGCGGCGCAATGAGTACTTCAGTATCTTGCGAGCGCATATTTTCGGCTTCCGGAAATATTATTTCAGAGAGTCGATCGAAGGCTGAAATCGGAAAAAGTCAAACAATTGATGTTTTTAAATGTAAATAAGTATGTAAACTAATATGTTTTAAATATTATATAAATTTAGTTTGTTTGCACCACTTCAGACGTACACACAGCAGCTGCAGTTCAAGTTACTACAAAATATCACATTTTCTCATTTGATTCTGAACTTAATCGTCAATATTTTAAGGTATAAATGCATTGGGAGATATTTGACTGTTTGGTATAACCCGATGTGCCTGTGTCTGTACGTATGTAGATATATGTACAATATTTTGTATTATATGTTCAGGTTGCTCTTTAAAAAAGTTCCAAATATTATTTTTTTGTATTAAACGTGCTATCGTTGTCTTTTTTTTATTGTATGTATAAATTATATAGCATAGTAAAACATATAAAAAAAATATGAGAAAAATAAAAAGAAGAAAACTGTTTAAAATATTATTTAAATTTATAGAAAAAACAATAATTATTGCACATTAACTTTTTAAATACGCCAACATAATCAATCAACGTTGGCAGTCCTAAGCCTGTTAAAGTATGAAGGAAAATTTAATCACCGTTTCACTTCTATAATAGGCATACGTGACTAATATATATATATATCATGTACGTATTCCATATTAATCATGGAGAAAATTACGCAAGTATCAATATTAGATTGAGTAGCTAATAATGAACCGGTTCACTAATATTTGACTAATACCCAGTAATAGGTACGGTATCATAATATGCGATAACTAATATATCCAATAATAGGATTACCCAAAAATTACACTAATATAACATCTCTAGAACTAACGTTCGAAACGGCACACTCACACAAACACGCGAATCGACGAGACCCCTAAGCCACAATATAAATATGAACAGTATGGAAACTAGGCCTATTTGTTGAAATAATTACCTACGCTCCACTGCAGCATTAGGGTTGTCACTCTTAATGTTTTTGAAACTGAACTGTACCTATCTATTAAAATATTTGTGTTCTCAAACAATCAAGTTGGAATTAGTTATTTCAACTCGATTGTTTACTAATAACATTTAAATAGGTAGGTAATCTCATGGCTTCGTTTAATACCAGTAAAAGGAGATTGTTTATAACACGGAATAGTTTAAAATCAATACACAACAACTTGTGAGCTTTATCAATATGGCGTAACCTTTTACAAGTTTTGGAGTGAGCCGCGGAAAGACGAAAACGTTTCGTGCGATCCTTGTCGGAAGGGCGCGCGGAGGACACCCGCCGCAAACGGCGCGCGGCATGGCGCATAATATGTGGCGCCGATGACTGATTAACCCGGCGCGGCCGCACACCGTACTATGCGTTTCAACTAAGGATAGGATGACCTTGGTACCATATTGTGACAACAATTAAGATTAACAAAAAAATACTTTATGCAAATCAAAAAAAAAAAAAACCTATCTTGTTCATGTAATTTTCATATTATGATTATTGTTTATCTAATATAGGGCCAAGGTCATCCTATTCTTAGTTAAAACGCAATCGCATAGTAGGTACCACGTGTTAACCCGAAAATGTGTGTGCATAAACCAATCGTCTTGACGCGGCACTCACGACTGACAGCACCGCGACAACCGCTTAGGGGTCTCGTCGATTCGCGTGTTTGTGTGAGTGTGCCGTTTCGAACGTTAGTTCGTAGTTTCCGTACTGTTCATATTTATATTGTGCCTAAGCGGTTGTCGCGGTGCTGTCAGTCGTGAGTGCCCGCGTCAAGACGATTACGCATTTTCGGGTTAACACGCGGTACCTACTATGCGATTGCGTTTTATCTAAGAATAGGGTGACCTTGGCCCTATATTAGATAAACAATAATCATAATACGAAAATTACATGAACAAGATAAGTAATTTGCATAAAGTATTTTTTTGTTAAACTTAATTGTTGTCACAATATGGTGCCAAGGTCATCCTATCCTTAGTTGAAACGCATAGTAAGGTGCGCGGCCGCGCCGGGTTAATCAGGCATCGGCGCCACATAATTATGCGCCAAGCCGCGCGCCCTTCCGACAAGGATCGCACGAAACGTTTTCGTCTTTTCGCGGCTCACGCCACTTGTAAAAGGTTACGCCATATTGATAAAGCTGAAAGCTCACAAGTTGTTGTGTATTGATTTTAAACTGTTCCGTGTTATAAACAATCTTCTTTTACTGGTATTAACCGAAGCCATGAGATTTCCTATTTAAACGTTATTAGTAAACAATCGAAAAAACAATCGAGTTGAAATAACGAATTCCAACTTGATTGTTTGAGAACACAAATATTTTAATAAATATAGTTCAGTTTCAAAAACATTAAGAGTGACAACCCTAGTGCTGCAGTGGAGCGTAGGTAATTATTTCAACAATGAGGCTTAGTTTCCATACTGTTCATATTTTATATTGTGCATGTAGCCATGCCCAGCACCCGCCTACCGAGTGCAAATCAAAACGTGCTACTAGGGTTGTCAAAAATAAGCTCTGTGAGAATAGTATGTACTTTTGAGTAAGTCTTTCATTAATTATTTATTTACTTTAAATGTTGTACTAATATTGATATTATGCTGACAAATTTCTAAGAAACATACTAAATAGTACTTACTTACTTAACAATGTATTTAGAAACAAAAGACGGCAAATGTTTAATCTTTTCTTTTTCTGCGCGTGTTTTATTGAGGTAAAAACCGCCGCTGAAGGTTTAAAAAATGAAAACAAAGGCATCGGTTTGGTTTTATTGAGCTTAAAGGTTTTTAATCCCTTGCTGGCGATTTAGACGACAACTGTTAATACAAATTTTAGCCCGCAAAATATAAATTTTCTTACGTTTTTTTGCAAGAGAAATTGAATTTAGCGGGCTCCAACTGCGGATTAGGCAAATCATGTACTTAAGGTTCTCTTGGCGTAAGTGTTATGATTTTTAAATACCTAGATTCGGGTGCTGCGGCATAGTGGTGTCCACTATGCCGCAGCACCCGAATCCGAGTTCACTAAGCCACGCCCACGACCAGCCAGCGATAGTAGGGTTGTCGAACGTCTAATTTTTTATTGAAAGAAATAAACTACACGGTTCTTTTTTTAATTTTTATTTGTTTTTCTAGGTATTTAAAAATCATAACACTTACGCCAAGAGAACCTTACATGATTTGCCTAATCCGCAGTTGTAGCTTTTAAACGTCAAAAACTTTTAATGTCAAAATATCAAATCTTCATACAGCCAATGATGCAGATTTTTAACCCTCTGATGCCTGATGATTCACACGCATAACAACAGATTATCTAAGCTACGTGAAT
The DNA here is from genome assembly GCA_951799385.1 of Hyppa rectilinea. NCBI lineage: Eukaryota > Metazoa > Arthropoda > Insecta > Lepidoptera > Noctuidae > Hyppa > Hyppa rectilinea. Next base: position 5,519,482 of record OX637300.1, on the reverse strand, counting down.
TAAAGTAAGGTAGCTAAAGTTGTATAAACAGTTGTCGTCTAAATCGCCAGCAAGGGATTAAAAACCTTTAAGCTCAATAAAACCAAACCGATGCCTTTGTTTTCATTTTTCAAACCTTCAGCGGCGGTTTTTACCTCAATAAAACACGCGCAGATAAAGAAAAGATTAAACATTTGCCGTCTTTTGTTTCTAAATACATTGTTAAGTAAGTACTATTTAGTATGTTTCTTAGAAATTTGTCAACATAATATCAATATTAGTACAACATTTAAAGTAAATAAATAATTAATGAAAGACGTACTCAAAAGTACATACTATTCTCACCTAGCTTATTTTTGACAACCCTAGCAGCACGTTTTGATTTGCACCCGGGAGGCGGGTGCTGGGCATGGCCACAAGCCACATATAACTATTTATATGTAGGACCCGGGAGCCGGGTTGTGGGCACCTGAACGAATTATCGTTCGACCCGGGAGCCGGGTGCTTGGCAGCGAAAGTGTTAAGCAACGCTTGCCGGGGTTGGTCCGTGAATAGGTGATCATCTTTACATGTCGACGCTCCTCCGTGCCTCGGAAAGCATGCGTTACCGTTATACCGTTGGCCCCGGATGTCATTCGTGGATCATTGACAATCGTTACGGGTAGACAGAAACCCCAAAAGTCTGATAGCCAGTCTTACCAAAGGGTATCGTATTACCCAGTTATTGATTGGGTTGTGGAGGTCAGATAGGCAGTGTAATCCATGTAAAATACCTACTGTTATTTGCTGCATCCAGTCAGACTGGAAGCCGACCCTAACATAGCTGGGAAAAGGCTAGGCTATTGATGTTTGATGGCAATAGGCTACCACCTATTGGTACATAAACAAAAGCAAATCAATTTGATAAAAGTATAACTAGTGGTTCTAATCTCATTAAGATGCATTTACATGTATATTTGAACATAGTTAAGTAAGTAGTTTGGGTGTACCCATAGCACACCTAACTATTATTCGCCAGTTATGCTTGAGCCCCATTTAATAGGGGGCGAGCCTATTGCCACCAACCAAACTCAAATCCAAATTCCAGGCTGCTACTGACCTGCCGGGTAAGCGGGATTGTCCGAAAGGGTTACCGCTACCCCGGAACATAAAGGGCTACGGAAGGAACATGGATGGGTTTTAGTCAGTCAGAGTCTGACACTCCCTTCCGCACCACCCAGAGCGGGAGCAGTCATTGGATGATTTCCCAGCCTTAAAAAAAAAAAGGCTGCTACTGAGAAATTCTAGATGGAATACCCAATAACACCTTGCCCCGGGAATCAAACCCACCTAAGTAAATAGGAGCTAAAGTACGATTATTAATTCCAGTCAGTAAAATGACATTTCCAGTGTTGCAGGTTTTTAGTCCCAAATAAATAGTGATGTGGTAAATCGAGGTTTTACAATTAAAAGTTAGTCGAGATTCCAATTTTTTTAAATTGATGATTTTGACTTTTCGGCGATACGTCGCAAAGTTCACCAATTCTTTTATGCGAAGGACCCTCCAACTATTGCCAAGGTACAGTACCCGGCGATAAATATTGCACATCGACCTTTGGAAAGAGACAATCGGCTAATTTCGGCTTCGTAGAGCGTTATCTCTGTCGCACGAAATACAAGCAGTCCGGTATCTATTAGGAGTTGTTAAAACAATTATGATTTGCTTCTTTTGATAATTCTTTTTATTCTTTGTATAAAATACACCAACTTTTCTATCAATTCATATATCAATTTCTGAAAATTTCTGTATAGGCTCAAGCAAAGGGGTACGTCGCCAGGAACAATAAAAATTTTAAATTAAAGGACGTAAAAAAAATATTTGAAGAAGGCCTGAAAGAAGTGACGCCTCAAAATTGGAGACAGTGCATCAACCATGCCATAAAAGCCATAAAACTCGACCACATAGATGAATATGTGGATTCATTCATTATAAATGTAACTGATTCCGATTCCGAATCTGAATATACCGATTCAGAATCGGAATCAATAGCAACCGTAATGAATAAAAACGTATAAAATTACTTGTATTTTCCCGACTTTCTAGTGTTAATTCCTCTGAATCTCTAAACATTTTTTTCCCAGCTTTTGTAATAATGTTGTAGTGAGAAAATTTAATATGCTGGTAAGGTCCATATTTCTAAAATCGTATTAATTAATACGGTATGTATTACATATTTACAATAAAAAAACGCTTTGATACCTAATAAAATAAAACATGACTAAATGTCTAAGTCTATCGATTGCCGAACATCACTATTGTAGCGGGTCACCCTTTTTTGTATCAGTGACAGTTGCACTTGTCATTTTACTGACTCGAATGAATAATCTTACTATAGTAATTATTGCTGGAGTAAACCAGAATCGTGAAATAAATTCTAATCTTACATCCATTGCCAACCCGACTTGACAACCGGGTACAAAATACACCAAAGACAGGGAACAGTTAGTATAATGGTTTTAACAAAATCGTTGGTAATATACTGCGCAGGACATGGACCACAGTCAAACACATTCTATACAATTGTGTGGTTTTTGTAGATGTTTATAGTATGAAAATCAAACAATCCCCTCAGATACACATCTATCGCCAAGTAGCTTTGCACAACTCTAGTGGAATGGCTGATGAGGATAGACCTTTTGAACGCCCATCTGTATAATACGCGATGTGTCCTCCAGCGCCACGCTACAAATGTATAACGTATCTATAGTCAAACGTAGGGATGGGATTAATGTCCTATCGACAAATAATATTATAAGTTGAAATTAATGTTTATTCACCAATTTACGAAGCTAAATAAAAACTGATACCGTATTTTAATATTTTGTTTCATTTCTTAAAAAAATCAATATGAAAACCTGGATATATTTCCCATAATAAAAGAAAAGAATTGTACATTTATTAGACGTGTGTTCTAGAAGGCACATCCCTATTTGTCTCCAAATGTAATCCTTCTACTTCATATCAAGTCGTTGGCGCTCGAGGCACGTCAAAATCCTTTCTGATATAAGGATGTCTAGATGTCGAAGTCTATTTTTGGTTGATGGTATTTTTGGGTTGTTGTACATTCGTCACTTAGTAAATACGTCATATTTTTAAAAATCCATACATTGAAAGTAAATTCGTCACACGTATTAAAAATAAGAGTACATTCATCACAAACCCTCTTTTAAAAAATTTTATTCTTTAAGTAGCGATTGCAGCCAAATTTTGTTATTTAAATCATTCACTTGAAAACTGTGATATGTAGATGTAAAGTAAATTAGTAAACGTGCTGTAATTATGAAAAATATACAACATTTTCATTCTACTTCTTATTTATTTTTTGCTATCGGTACGGATTATAACGATGTGACGAATTTACACATATTTTTTTTGTGACGAATATACTTTGTGACGAATGTACAACAACCCGTATTTTTCTATTCACTGTGGTCGAGTTGCACGTACATAACCTCAACCGATTCATGCATTTTATTTCGTTTACTTCAATCAATAGAAGCTAGATACGTGGTTTTCTACGTGTTTTTTTTTAAATGAAAATGGAGGGTTAGTTACTGTTTTACGCAGATGTTACAGATCTTTTTAAAACCACACCTTGTAAAACTCGCAATAATTCGTCATATTCACCGTCACTAATTTTTTGTTAGAACACGTGCGCCAACGCAAGATGTTACACTTCACTAAAATGCACAGTCACTATGACCTTGAAACCCGTCCGCTTATGACGTCACAGATTTACTTCTATACAAGTTCGTGGCGTTGTGGGCACTGACAACTAGCCACTTTGTAGGGATGGGTTTTTCAAACGGTGTTTCACTATCGACAATGATTAGAAAACCTATTTATTCTTGATTTAAGGTGAATAAAACGTAGTTTATAGTTTGCAATATTTATAAAATATTATTTATTCACGTCATTTTCTTGCAATAATAGTATTTATGATCGTTTCGACGAGATGAAATATAGCGAGGTCTTCATCGTGTCCCATCACTGGCTTACTTTATATCAAGTACTTGGCGTTGGGGGCATTGAAATATTTTCTGGCGTTTTTGTTTCTATTGAATATAAAACAAACAAGAACTTATTACGTGTGAAAAACTTAAAAATATGGCTTATAACAGGGTAATTTACCATAAAAACAAAATAAAAGGTCTTGTAACAGTCGTAAATTTATTTTATACCATAATTACTTCTAATCAAGTAGTGGCGCTGAGGGCACGAAAATCTCGAACTTGTATAGAAGTGATTGGCGTTCAAAAGGTTAAAATTATCTAGAGTCAGTCTACCAGATGCTTACTATAACTTTGATATGGCAGTATTCTTCATATTAATAGGGTGATCAGAACAATGTAAATAAAATAAAACAAATCTGTCACAAACAACATTCTGTGTTTATTCAAAATTAAAATATTTATTACAAAACCTTAATAAATTTATGCTATGGCTTGGTAGTCGAAGAGATGGTCGGCCCAACAAGAGTCACGGATCAGCATTATTTAGCTTAACCATTTCTTCTGGAACTGAATGATCCAAGATGTAATGTTGTTTTGTTCTCCATGAAGATATTTTGCAGTTAACTGCACGGATAATTCACTAACTTTCACTTATCCTAAACACATTTGATGCACTGAAACGTTGATGAAAGATTTCAATCATCAACACCGCCAATATCGAATCCGTTTTTCACCGATAAATTGATTATGTATCGTAAGTCCAAAATTTCCAGTTAGATATCGCTATCAAGGATATACCAAGTATATTGAGCTAAAAAGTAAGTCAATAATACACTAAATTTTAATATAGAAAAGAAACTAACAATCAGATATACCGGGTTATTTTTCAATGACCGGCCAAATTTTCGCAGGGTGTTCTACCCATAAATATGAACAACTTTCACTATGGGACCAACTCTGAAATCACGAAAAAAAAATCAGCTGTTTCCTACAAAATATCAATACCTACTCGACTAAAATGTATGAAACAGCAGATTTTTTTTTCGTGATTTCAGAGTTGGTCCCATAGTGAAAGTTGTTCATATTCATGGGTAGAACACCCTGCGAAAATTTGGCCGGTCATTGAAAAATAACCCGGTATAGAGCCAGCAAAATGTTTGTACGAACGAAACAGCAGGTTGCTAATTGCTATGGCAACCAATGACACCTTGACAAATTTGACAATTCACAACCACAATCAGTGTTTTGAGTTTGGTAAAATTTTTTATCCACAATCTTTTCATAATTGTACCTTAGAAAAAATATTTAAATTACAAAAGGCCTACTTTCTATATTATATTTAATTCATTTTAATTGACTCTCCCACTCCAGTTAACTTACTGAAAAACAGGGTACCTATATTCCAACCACTCATCTTATCATATTGACCGAATGAACGGAATGAACATAATATATTCTTTCCGTTATTGTCGCCTTTAAATCGTAAATGCAAGGCTACTTTAAAATATGAATTGACTGGACATGACTAGGGCATTAATGCTCATGTTCACAGTAGAAAATATTTTTTGAACTCTTATGTCTTTGCAAAAACCATTAACAACACTTTTGACAGCCTCCGCGCTACACTATCCGCTGGTCCGTCCGTTAGTCTCTCTGCTGCTATATCTCATGAACCGTACAAATATTGAAATTGTCACAGATTGTGTATTTTTATTGCATCTAGGTATAACAACAAATATAATACTATATTAATTACCATTCAATTATTGACTCTTTTAAATTATTGATTATTGACTAGTATATTAATTAATACTAAATGATTGACTACTTACTGCTATAATGTTGCCAGTCTTTAAATTATTGTATGCCTAATGGCCATAGATGTACCTACTTCACCTGATAAACTGTAACATTTTACCTGTGTACACAATAAACAATTTGAATTATCAAAATATTTTAATTTGTTTACGATCGTTTTATAATAAAAAAAAATAGGGTACGTGTGGCCTATGACTACACGATAGAAGTGAACGCCATGACTGGAGTAGGTATACCCAATTCAGAGTCACCGGCCCGAACCTTGCGGTTCAGTTTCGTTCACTATTCAGAAATAGTGCAAAATGCGCTTAAAAAAGTTTCACTTCAAACATAGCCTAAAATAGATACGAGTGATTGAAGAGGAAGGTTTATGTGTATAATTTGTCGACATATTTTGCGGGCGAAGCCGCGGGCGGAAGCTAGTTATACATATAAACTTTCCTCTTCAATCACTCTATCTTTTAAAATAAATCGCATCAAAATCCGTTGCGTAGTTTTAAAGATTTAAGCATACATAGGGATATAGGGACAGAGAAAGCGACTTTGTTTTATAGTATGTAGTGATGATACTCAGGTTTACTGTCCCTTGGAGCTGTGAAATCGAAACTCGCACGGGAATCAAAACCTACAGGGTACTTCCCGTGAACTTAGAATCTTGACATTTGGTACGAGGTAACGTCTTATAGTACAGATAAAGAAAAAATTGCGAGAACCGTAAATTTTTAGTTACATCATCTAATAAAAAATATTTTTTGAATTCTTTTTAAAAATATAAAAATACCATAACTATGACTCGATTGTCGTGATGGGTGAACTTTAACTTATATACCTACAGGTTTGTGCGGAACCCTAGGTGCGCGAGTCCGACTCGCACTTGGCCGTTTTTTTGTTAATACATACATATTATAAATAGAAAAACACCCAGGTCCGGAACAAATACTTGCAGGTCGTACAAATATTTGTTCCGTGCGGGAACCGAACGCGCGACATGCTGCGCAGCAAGCAGTCAATCGCTTAACCGCTGCGCCAACCGTGTCAAACCGCCGAATCGGTTCGCCTTCTCATGTGATTGATGCGCCTCCCAAGAACAGCATGACAATGTTATTTATACATTTATGTAACCGATTTCTTCCTTCGTTAACTCCTTTCATCTGGACCTACCTCAACCACAGTGGCGTAATTATACCATCTGAGGCCCTTGGCAAATCCATGGCATGGGGCCCCAAATTTAAATGTTTTACAAAATTTTGTTAAAAATGTTAGGTCTCTTTTGAGGTCGCCTCTCGGGCCGCGGGCCCCGTCAGGTCGGGGGCCCGTGGCATTTTGCCAGTCCTGCCCCCCTATAGTTACGGGACTGCTCAACCAAATAACTTTGTTTCAGCGTACCTGCTAATAAAGTTGGACGATGACGAGGAGTTTGATTTGGTGGCGAAAGCTATGCTTTTTCACCTGTCGGCTCCCGACAGTGTTCGAGGTCCAGGAACGGTACGCCTGCGTCACGCCCTGGCTGCGGCAGCCCCGGTCCTGAGAGAGACCATCGTCAGAATGGTGGCTGTTGCCGATGATAATAGATTCTCGATATTTTTGGAGATAGTGCTTCTGCTGGCGTGCGATACAGCGGAGAATTGTACGTTATTGGTAGTTATGGATGCTGGTATTTAAGCTGTGAGCTTAAAGCGTGACCTTTAAGCGAGAAGTATACACGGTTAAATTTTAGTCGTTTCAATACCCTTAAAAAAAAATCAGCTATGCAGTACATTTGACGAGTTAGGCGAACAGAAATGTACTGAACAGCAGATTTTTTTTTAGTTGCTCGTTGTTAGTATGTTTATAATTATTCGTAAATCAAATAATAAGTAAGCAGGTAATAGATAAAATCAAGAATTGAGAAACTTTGGTACAACTCTTTTCATACTGGAAATCTCTGAATAGAGCTGACGTAAATTCAAACATGACAATCATACCTAATTCATATAACATAATATTCGAATGTAGGTATTTATGAGTATCCTCTTAAATAGGTTTTCTTCATGGCATTTAAAACTAAATTTTGTAAGTTGCCATCAATTCCATTACATTGTTCGAAGTTATAGGTAGTGGTTTTGATTTTGCAGGCTTAGAAATGATGAAAGCAAACATTATTGAGATTATCTCCTACCGTTTTAACCCGTACTTTCCTAAAAGAGAACTGCCACATTATGATATCAACCCTTGGGATTGTCAGGACATCAACGTTATATTGGGTAAGACAATAATTTTCTATGGACGTATCGTAACCAAGCTAAAATGTGTCACACCATAGACTTCATGACCCATACAGCCATGGTGGTACAGTTGTAACGGTCCCGATTTACTAGTTAGTCGTGTGTGGGTTCAAATCCAGCCAGGCATTTTACTAAAGAATTTCGTCACCACTGTTCTCAAAGCGGTGGTGAAGGAAAACATCGTGAAAACACACCAACATGTATTGGGCCTACCTGGTAGATTACGGCCCACTCCCTCTCACAGAGAAGCTTGTGTCCTAGCTATGGGAACATTACAGGCTGATGATTGAGCCATAGACTTTAAACCAGCGCTGCAACACTGCTTGCTGGCTGAAATAAATACATAATGACTGTGATTACAATTCGTTGTATGAACTTCTTCACAACAAACTTTAATGCTTAGATTTTATAATAAACAAACTAGACAATTCACAAAAATGACGAATTTCCAAACAAGCGTTTGTTGAATTTTCGACAATCATCCTGTTTGCTGAACGAGGAACTCGTGTGCAAAATTGTGTCATCTGTTACTCACTGAATGACAACATTTTTATAAGTAAGTTGATTATTGTTATCAACTAAAAGGAAAACAGTGACGGTTGTGAAAACCAGTTCCGAATCAATTAACTTGTTAATGTCCGTAGATTGCAAGTAGTTTGACTTGAGACCTCCACAGCTGTAATACTGTAATATTACGTGATCGTAGGAGAGAGCAGCATCAACATGGACATAACCCTGTCGGCGCTGCTAATACTTCTGAAGACAACTGCAAAACATTTGGATGAAAACCCGGGTTTTAGAAAATTGCTTCCTGTCCCGGACTGTTATGCACAAAGGTGAGATGTGAAGTGATTCTGAGCACGCAAAACCTTAATATCTACTAAATGAACTTGGGAAGTTAGGACGTTTATGACTTTCTGTAAGTTGACACTTCGACACGTCAATATTTTAAAGATGGCGCTGGCATTTCCTAACTGACTGATCCCTGAAAATAAATGCTATAACAAACTCCTAGGACGAGGTCTCTTTTAAAGTCTAAACATTATATTATGAAGATTTTATGTACCTAATTCTAATAATGCAGGTCTTTTTTTTTGAGGTTGGGCAATCATCCAATGAATTCTTCCGCTCTGGGTGGAGCGGAATGGAGTGTCAGACTCTTACTGACTAAAACCCATCCATCTTTCTTCCTTAGCCCTTTATATTCCAGGGTAGCGGTAACCCTTTCGGAGAATCTCGCTGACCCGGCAGGCTTGGCTCTAACGGGGCCCTTCATATGTTGACATATCTTTGAGGCGTGCGTGCTGGTACATGTACGCGCCGTCCAACAACAATGCAGGTCTAAACTTGCAAAAGCGTTTGGAAGAAACTGCCATGGCCATGTTTATTAAATGCTTATTTATATCGAAACTAGCTGACCCGACAGGCGTTGTCCTGTCTTAACTGTGATACCTACCCTACCTACCTGCCTACCTACCCTACCTACCCTTCCTACCCTAGCTACCCTACCTACCTACCTACCTGCCTACCTACCCTACCTACCCTACCTACCCACCCTACCTACCCACCCTACCTACCCTACCTACCTACCTACCTACCTACCCTACCCTACCCTACCCTACCTACCTACCTACCTACCTACCTACCTACCTACCATACCTAAAAATAAAAAAAAAAATAAAAAAAAATGTATTCTGCTATTCAGGGCGGAGACAAATCCAACGAAACAAAAACCATGAAAATTGGTCCAGCACATCTCGAGTTATAACGAAGGGAACAAACCCGACTTTCTTTTATATATATAGATAAGCTAAGGGTGACAATGGCAACCGTTATTTTTCCAATGTTATAATATATGGAGTAAAGTTATATAAGTCTCACAGACTGCTTTTAATTTGATGCTGTTTTAATTGGCAGATGTTTCATCTGGGCACATCGATATGAGTGCCGAGCTCGGGAGCATCGTCACGAGAGGATTACCCTTACTGTGATAGCAGCACTCATGACCAAGTGCTATGGAGATCAGCTGCTTTTGTTCTCTTCTATATTGATGCCGGGTAACTCAAACCTATTTCGTTAAACCATTGTACCGAAAACTTGCAGTACGGCGTGATAACCGCGTTGTAGAAAAATCGTGTGAGCTCGTATATATGCGCGTACGGCGACGGTCCCCCGGCTGTGTTTTCAATCTACACAAGACTGACGACCGTGCCTATACTGGGTGTAACCGAAAGGGATATACCCTTTCGGTTACACCCAGTATAGGTTCGGTGGTCTGTAGCATACAAAGGTATATGCTACAGACCACCAAACTGAAAAACTTTTACTATGAGACCAACTCCGAAATCTTGAAAAAAAATAGCTGTTCCCTACATTTCGACGAGTCACGTGACCAAAAATGTATAGAACAGCTGATTATTGTTTGCGATTTCAGAGCTGGTCCCATAATCGAATCAAGAAAAACCTGTGTGTACAACGTGCATAATGGATTTTGAAGTTCCGATTCAAATGTGAAAATCAAATTTCCTCAAAAAATTACGATTATTGACGTTATTGTATCAATGGGATATTGAATTCGGAGTTCCATTAGTTGGTTCTAGCAACCATAATTTGAGCACTTTCACTTCCGACGGACATAATTGCGTTGCTCGAAGAATGGACACCGTTCAACCGTGGCCCGTCGAGACTGGCGAATTTGGTTCATCCAGAGTTGCATCACGATCATGAACAGCTGTTTTGTGTTCGCAGATATCATGTCACTGTCAGTTCTCACTGAACTGCCTCCCAGGAAGGATTGGATTGCGACAGTGAACTTTACTACCTCGCAACAAGATGTTCAGTTCAAGAAGATATTGATCCATTTTGTTGTTTATCTGCTTAAAGTGTACCCTTACAATAAATTCGTAAGCTCTAACTTAAGCTATACTCATGAAATCTGTAATAGGTATATATCTAGCAATCATATTATTAGGACCTTCTTTCCCACCTCTCTTACCGCCAGACGTTTTTCATTCATAATTACATCTGAAAACGTATAAAAAAGCTCTTAGGTGATTATCTTAAGTCTACTTTAGATGATGGAGTCTCGGTATTGGCTACTGGGCATCATGTACCTACTGGACCCAGGTCTCTGCACCCTAAGGTCACGTTGGTCACCGGCTCTCTTTGCTGAGATACGTAAAACAGCTCTTCAAGCATTGGTCTGCACCATACCTTTGTCTGATCCGGCATTGGTCAAGAAGTATGGATTGATAAGAAGGTGAATATCGTATTTACGTTTTATCTTGGTATTTTCTGACATAGAGAAAAAGACCATTACCCCTAAAAAAAAGGCTTCGTCTGAAAGTATACACCTACACAATGTCAGACGACCCCCATTTTGTTGAAAAACACGAAGCCTACTCCGTTAAACATTAGACAAATAACGGCTAAATGACGACAGTTATTGTGTAATATTGTTTACATAATTGCACTTTACAGTTGTTTTTTTAATGTAAATGGTTAATAGATAACATTGCTTCGTATGTAACGGAGTTTAACATACGTCTATATAGAAATAACGAAAGGGTGATAACCGTTATTTGTCTAATGTCATAACGAATAGAGTATAAGTATAATAATCAAGAAGCCTGTGTGGTTAAGCAGGTTGGCGATCGAGGAGGGTATTTCGAAAACTCATCCCATAAATAGGGATAAAAAAGGAAGGTTTGTCATGTTTGCTAGCGGGAAATGTCATTGGGCATATATCAGTCTGATCGGTTTTTTTTTAAATTAGCTATCTGTTTTCAGAATTATGTGGTACATTGAGTGGTATTCAGAGAGCCCGTTCGAAATCCCGATACTGTATTGGTGCGTAAGACTATTGCAGGTCGCAACTCATCGCAGCCACGACCCGCATCGCAAGGAGATCATCCAAGACTTGTTTGATACACACGGCGTTATTATAATTATGAGTAAGCTAATGGCAGTTTATTATTGAAATCGTAATTGTCAATGTTAACTTATCAAACCTGTTGCTGTACAATTTACTAAATTGATTACGAGTTAAGCAAATGTTTTCGACAAAAATAGTGAAGAAACATCCAACCAAATGCTATGTATATGTACATTGAGATATATCAGGGTTAGGCCCTACCAGAAACGCCTCAGAGATGTCAGCACATATGAAAGGGCCCATTAGGACCGCCAGCCGGGTCAGCGGGATTGTCCGAAAGGGTTACCAATGCCCCGGAACACATAGGGCTCAGAAAGAAAAATGGATGGGTTTCTAGTGCGTAGGTATCTAACAGTCCCTTCCGCTCCACCCAGAGGACATTATGATTACTTAGTCCTTGCTGTTGACCAGGACTGTACCACTACCACATAGCAGTATTATTTCAATATTACTTCAGTTCGAGAATGGTCCGTCTTTTAAAGGCCCATCTCATTCCCAGCGTGAAGCAATAATAATATGAGGCGGTGGTTGCCCCCAGATCTCTGTTACACTCTCATGAATCAGAAGGTGCCGCCTGTGGAGAAATGCCAGGCCATCATAGCACTAAACCTTCGCTTATTGGCCAGCGCCGTGGTCAAAAAACAACGTGTGACCTGCATTGTCTACCCAACCATTAAGTGGCCAGTTTCCGTAAACGCGCTGGCTAAAAAGATGATGGATGTAGTGCTGTATTCACTTGATAAGCACTTTATTGTCAGTGACAGGTGAGTGGCAATAAGTTAATTAACTTTACAATTTTAGGTAACTTTAACTCTATAAATAGAAATCAATTGCTGTTCGTTAGTCTCGCTAAAACTCGAGAACGGCTAGGCCGATTTAGCTGATTTTGGTGTTAAAGTGTTTGTCGTAGTCCAGGGAAGGTTTAAAAGGTGAGAAAAGATAGGTGGGTAGGTAGGGTAGGTAGAACAAGAGGACAACAAGATAACGTCTGTCGGGTCAGCTAGTTAAAATCAAAAAGGAAATTCACAACTGCCATGCTTGCACTATTAAATGTTACATTAATATTAATAAATTTGAATAAAGAGTATTTTTCATTATTTTAAATGATTACAAAACTTGACCAGAACTGAAGAGTCAGATGCAGTCTAAACAGTCTGATGCAGTTCCTAGAAGTTATTTTTGTTCAATTAGATTAGCTGATGCCGCCAATAATCGAGCAATGGTGTGGCCCAGGGATATCGGCCCCGACTTACGACTTGTAGGTCGTGCTATGGGTATTTGTTTTTAATCACTACTCAACCTTTACCGCTCTCAAAACGGTGAAGAAAAACAACATAAGCAAATCGGCATGTCCTAGAACCAAAGATTCGAAGGCATGTGACATCTACGAACCCGCACTGGGCTCGCGTGGTGGGGTATGGTCCAGTCCCTTTCGAAGAGAGGAGTCCTGTGTCCCAGCACTGGCAACATTATAGGCTGATTTTGCACCAAATGATCGATCATGATTGAGTTCGTTGAGAACTATTCAAAACAAATATACGCGTGAAAAAAAAACGTAGCTAATCATTGATGTCCCATAGTCGGATTAGTCGGTAAAAAAAGAAATGATAATGTACTCTGTACTTTTTAGCTCCAGCCAGATTCTGGGATTTGTAACTTACTCGTATTGTGAAAACCGAGTTTGTTTAAATCAAAATAAATTACATCGAATTATTTTGAAATGACATGAAACGTTACTTACCTTATCTTGTTTAGAAATACTTAGTTATCTACAGTTTAGTAGCTGAGGTATCTAAATTATAGGGTACACAAGTTTAACTCATGTTGTCCTAGTGTCCACAGACCCACAGTGGGCAAAGGTGTAGATACCCCTTGGACCCGCGACCTACAATAACGCTTCGACGTTTCTCTTTCTAATAACTATGATTTATTTTTGAGATAATTATGAAATGGTAGAATAAGTGTTGCATTTTTATTTTCATCAAACCTAATGAAATAATCAATCATTTTCATTATAGATGGTTAATATCGCTATTAAATTTCATATGGGAAGCGATTATATGGAACACAGACTATAGAGAACAGTTTGTGGCTGAAGATGGCATATATAAACTGTTGGATTTGATCACGGTAAGTCGAAGAAATTATATATGTAAGTATTGTCGCGGTATAATTTTACGACCATACGATTAATTCATATCTCCTTGTGTCTTGAGCTGTTAGGTTGTACCCGCGACTTCATTCGCGTGAAAGCGGATGCCGACGTCATTTAACTAAATATTTGTAAGCGAAATTTTAGTCCAATCCGTTCAGCGGTTTAATTAAGCTGTGTGTTGATAGGTTAGTCAGTTATGACACGTCGACTCCTTTTACAGAGTCAGAGTAGGCAAGTATAAGTAACTATCATACTTTATTTAATTACTTCGGGTAGATACTTTAATGCACCCCGAACACTGAACAGTCGGCCCTGTAACTTGTGTGTACCTGGCTAACGATAATGATAACTTTAATGCACCCCGAACACTGAACAGTCGGCTACTATTCCTATTCTATACTATAACTATTCCTGCCGTACACTGCTTACTGTAGGTATCAGCTGATATTCTTTCGCTGGTGTTGTCATCTTGTACATGTCAACGGGTGACTGGCATGTTCCAAACTTTAATTATCATTAATCATTATCACATTCATTACCTACTGTTTGATCAGCGCTCTAGAAAATTTACCCCAAAAAAATCTTGTTTATACTTTTTTCCCACAATCAGTGGCTGTTTGACAGCTTCATCTGAAATATTGAATGGATTTCACGAGCATTTTCATTGCGTGTTCTAAGTATAGGTTCAAATGTTCAAGACACCACTTTCACAACGCCGTTGATTTATGCACAGTCTCATCAATTCTCAATATCTTGATGATTACGGGATGCAATCACGTTTAGTCTGGCCGAGAGGCACTTGTGGTACTTGTGGTAATTCCTTTAACTCATACCAACGGACAGTGCTATTAATATCGCTGTGAAAGAGTCGCGTGCATTTGCTAGGGGAGTCGTGACTTCCTACTTGGATTATTCAATTGAAGTAAACGCTGGTAGTTAGCGACTGTTTCTTTCACTATCTAGGGACGTGGTTCTCAATGTTTTCTTGATGATACAAACGTAGTCGCAGATTGTTTAGTTGTAATCAAGTTATAATTCGTACTGCTTGTTCTTTTTGTTACAATTGTAATGTTGAACTTACAATATGCTTACGTCGATAGGAACTTGATTAATTATTATCTGGACTGCTGGACAAGTTAGTTTGACAGTCGCAGTCTTTGACGGTTATGTATGGGTCGGATAGATACAGAGAGGATGTAAGAAAACCGTTGGAACGGACGGAGTGATAGTGATACATTCGAGTATTAATTTTATTTAGGTGACTCTCAACGTTTGCACGTAACTGTTGGGCTATCGTGTCCAACGTTTATTTCTGTTTTATATTGAATTTTGCAAAGGAAACAGTTTGATTATAGCAATATATCTTTGCTTATGTTATTTAGTACGTTATCCTACTTATTTAATGGCTCATGAAGTCAGCAATTAAAGGATTGAATATGCAGGTGCGGTTGGTTCTCTTAAGGTATTTCCCTATCTTCTGCACTCATTGATATACTAGTAATTTGTTACCAATCATGAAAAAATAAATATGCCATCATCAAAACCACCTCAGAGTTGACAAAATTCTTATCGTTTTCATTCAGTTATGTCTTTTTGTTATAGATGACTCGGACGCCCGTACGTTGCATCGCACTAGCGCTGGTCTGTGACGTTGCCCGCGCAGGCGATGCGGTCGGCCACCTGGTATCTTGGCGAGCAAATCTTGGAGCCTCCAATGCGGTACGTGCACCACAGACCAAGAAACCAATACTTACGCCTGAGAAGCCAATATTTAGGCGGCTAAGTGTAATACTTAGCCGCCTAAATATTGGCTTCTCAATCTCTATCAAAAACCCACAAAGCAGTGCGAAAAGACGTCAAGCGTGTTTGTTTAAATGTATCGCGCAATAAAAAATGTATCCGGGTAGATTTTGTTCAAACTTTGCATAGGTATGTCTACAAATAATGTTCCAGTCAGTCCAACCAATAAAAATAAAATTAAATAAATGTATAAAAATAAATATATAAAAATTGGGAAGAGTCAGTCACGCAGGTGTCTACAGAGACTGATGGTCTATACATGTGTATAATGCAATCGCGTTAGATCGGGTGGGATGTTGTTAGAATACATTTATGGAACTAGTGGCAATTAACGCTGAGCACATTTCGGATGGCACATGTATTGTCAGAATGGTCACGGGCCGTCATGCGTCAGTTTAATTGTAACGCACATTGACAGGCGTGGAGTAGGTATCGCCTCTAGCCGCAGCAGCTGACGCGACTCCTTGCTCTATGGTGACTAAGTACGTATGTACCTAATTCAGATCAGATTGATCAGGAACTCAAGTGTAGGGTACGCAGTGAAGGGTCTGTGGCAATTAGTTTAGCATAGTTACTATGCTGTTTGATTTTGGAGTGGGTATGGTAGGTAGATGTTTGCCTTAGGTGCGTTTTTGTTAATTAATTTTATCTGGTTAGAAAGGTACTCAGTTTTATTTATTTATTTATTTATTTATTTAGTACATGGAGGACTTACAGCTAACAAAATCATAACAAAAAGGACAACAATGATTATCAACATTGATTTCCTTGGTTTCACATTGGTGAAGGTGGATTGAAGTGAAGTATCTAACCTGTAGCTGTTAAAGTAGTAGTTTGTTTAAACAGGAGTAACAGTGTTTCGAATGCAAAGCCAGAGAGTGCCACAAAAGCAATGAAATTACCAGATATCAAGGCAATAATAAACAATATGACATACTTAGTTTATTGTTTATGTCCACCGTCCAGTTATGTCCAGAGTTCAGGACCTGACTACTCGTTGTTATGTGGGATGATACTACCTTTCCCGCTATGGGTGAAGTGGAAGGGACTGCAGACTCTTACTGACTAAAACCCATCCATGTTCCTTCCTTAGCTTTTGATGTTCCGATGTAGTGGTAACCCGACAATCCCGGTGGAATAATAGTAGGTACCTATCAATGATAATCGTGCTGTGCAATTAATTTTCAACACCACGGGATAAAACAGTACTTACCTAGTTTACAATCAAAGGGATGGAAAGTGGGCGTCAAATCGTCAGTATACTCGATTATACCTCTCTGAGCTTATAAAGAGTATTCATTATCATTCTCCTGCCCTTATCCCAATTTATTTGGGGTCGGCGCAACATTTCTTCTTCTTTCATACTTCTCTATTAGTCGTCATCTCGGTATTCACTCTCCTTCTAGCCATATCATCTTTCACACAATCCATCCATCGTTTCTTCGGTCTCCTTCTACTTGTATAGCCATCCACATTCATGCTCACAACCTTCCTGACAATATTTTCCTCATTCCTCCGCATAACATGCCTATACCATGACAACCGATTTTCACACAACTTTTCAGTCACCGGTGTCACTTTCAGACTTCCTCTTATATATTCTATCCATTCGCGTAACACCACACATCCCTCTTAGCATTCTCATCTCAGCTGCATGCAATTGTCTTTAATTCATTCCTTTTGTGGCCCAACACTCTGATCCATACAAGACGGCAGGTATAATCATGCTTTTATAAATCTTCCCCTTAAGTTAAAGGGGAATGCGGGAGTCACAAATTGTTCCCGTGACCTGCCGCTGTTAAGAGTATTCTGTACCTGTTATTATTCTGGTGCGCACCTCGCGTAAGCTTCCACGGGAGTGACCGAGCACTCGAGCATCCGCTGCGTCCGCGGAGTTCACACGACAGGTTATGGTCG
Organism: Hyppa rectilinea; assembly: GCA_951799385.1. NCBI lineage: Eukaryota > Metazoa > Arthropoda > Insecta > Lepidoptera > Noctuidae > Hyppa > Hyppa rectilinea. The sequence continues at coordinate 5,501,622 of OX637300.1, read as the reverse complement.
AGCATGCTCGAGCAGTTTTCAGTCTGCGCTGGCCCTCATTCGTGCCGTGGTAATATTTTGAAACAAGACACGAAACTGTAAAGCGCTACGTCTGCCCTCACAGCACAGTTAGAATTAGCCCTTGACAAGCCTTCAATTTCAGAACCCAAAAGTGGTGAATCGTGGTGCCACGATAGCAACCCTGCTAGCAGCATTGTTTCGTGAAGGATGCCAATCAGGAGGAATTCCACTAAGTGAAGACGGAGTATTGCAAGGTTCAAAATATTTTGGTTTAACTTTTATCGCTCAACAGACTTAAGATTAGGAAGGCCTTAACTATTGTCTTTCTCTAGCTCTTTAAAATTGTGACGCCTGTTTTCTACGAGGGGCAAGAGAAGATAAGTACGGTGCAACCACGATATCTATAATGAAACTGAAGGGAATTAGAAAGTGGAAGTGTAAATCTAGTTGGGTAGGTAGTTATACCCACGATTCGCCAGTATCGTATTGTACCTATTTTATCACCATAAACCGTTCACAAATCCAGACTACCAGATAATTTGAAACTTCCTAAGTATATCCCATCTGTCATATTATCACCATCCGTTCACAAATCCAGACTACCAGATAATTTGAAATTTCCTAAGTAGGTATATCCCATCTGTCATATTATCACCATTAAGTTCTGACCATATTAATGCAAATCCCGTTCGGGATGCGGGATTCAGAAGCGCGCGTAGGGTTTTAAAGACTTGTAAGTTACGCGACTACTCACACCCGCCAGGATGAACACCACCTACATACAGGATAGTAGTCACAATCAGCGGATTTGCTTCAGTATGGCTTAAATATTTTTGACAGATTTGGACTATCCCATCATGTCGGTGGATGCCCAGAAAGAGTTGAACAACAATGCTGATCGCGGCTTAGGTCATAGAACGCCGGTCTGCTTGGCCGCGGCAGACCTAGCAGGGTCATGTATGTCCAAGGTAAGAATTTCTGATAAAAACATTGTCATTCACTGGATACCTGAGAAAGGGACAGGTTATCGCCGAAGTAGACCACTGCAAAGGTGTCCTGAGGATCTGATAACGTAACGAACGTTTGCAGGGCCCAACATGGTCACAGATCGCAAAAGTCAGTTAGTAGGTCTATACCTACTAACTGACTACTACCTGTGTCTATACACACCATAGGCTAAATGTAAAAATTATGTATACTTAAGTTAATGGTTATTGTCATTTAACAGAAAAGACAAAGTGAAATCTGTGAGGGGAATCATGGGTTGATGAACATTTTGCAGCAAGAAATATACAACCTTTATTTATTTTTGACTTGCCCAAGCTCTAACAGATAACTACTGGGCGTAAACAGTCAAAAATCAATTGATAGAAAGGTGAAAAAAAAAACCTAAAATCACTTTTGAACTCTCAATCAAGCAATTTAGCTGTACTCTAATTAATTTCAAGGATACAATTGAAATATAACTCTGCGTTTAACTTTAAATTTGTTGCAGGCTTTTGCATTACTGCATATGCTGTCTGAAGATCTAGAATACAAAGTTTCGCTAGCTGATGAAGCATATAACTTATACAAGAACATAAAGTTGGCAGCGGCAGACGAGGTATAATTTTTATTGAGGGCTGAAGGACCTTGGGCACAGCTAACGACCGAGAAGACAGTTAATTTAAATGACAATGCAACAAATCTATTGCTCAAAAAATTACAAAACGACACATTTTTACGACAATTTATTCTATAATGAAGCACTAAAACTGATTGCCGCCTGCCACGTGATGAGTTTTTATTAAATGGGCCCCATTTGCGACCGAACTTTCTTCTTGGCCGGTCGTGCGAGAAGCTGCGGTCGATTGTGGCGCATCGATTTCCCTTACCACACATGCAATTTTTAGCGTCGGCAGCGATCAGCAATTTAGTTGATTTACTGGAGTGGATATATCTTGTATCGGTAATCAACTACTACCTACTTATGAGCTATTTTGATTCTGCACTCAAAAATACGGTGTGTGCTAAATTTCAACTTAGGTATAAATTAAGTAACGGAATATATACTTTAGTAGGTACTACAACTCACAAAGTAAGTTGATGATTGCTATAATTATTTAATTAGTTCTATAGTTATATACATTATAATTATCCAGAAATCCCATTTTACACAATTTTTGGACAAAACATGCGCACTGCTATTTTATTCTGTCACTGCCTTTTCATCAAACAAAAACCTAATAATTTTTAAAGCTGATTCCAAGTACTTACGCTTGAAAGATCAAATGCAGCCAGAGTTGCTTTCCCTACCAGCCTGCTGCGACATAAGGTTGGGTTTTGCATGAAACTTACCAGTACCTACCTGTCGCGCAAGATTGGAGCTCAGTGTACCAACTTAAAATACAATAAAAACTTTTGTTCCTAGGCCATTTTGGTTCTCTGCTCCCATTACCTGACATTAAAACTGAACGAAGTTTGGAGGGAAACCCAGATCCAGACTCCTCCACTTTACGTGAGGGACAATGCTATTCTTGAAGACTTCGTTAATATTAGCAAGTGAGTTCGTGATTGACTTTGGCCTCATTCCTCATAAGCCCTGTAGTAGAGCCATTAATCTGATGAAAGATGACAAGTACCAAAAATCATTTTTATCATTGCTCACTTGCTACAATTTTAGATGCTTGGTTGACACTACAACATTCATTCGTAATGGCACAGAGTCATGTATTGACAATATACTGACAAATCTAACAGATACTAATATTAACGCTATCCATATTGACCACAACGGATTATCAGATGGACATGCCTTTTTTGCACAATAAATGTAAACAAAGTAACAGAAGAAGAAAAAAAAAAGTCATTTAAGTATATTAAAAAACGAATATATAATAAAAAAAATCGGAATTTAGGAAAAAGTTGGAAGAGATAGATTGGAATCTCGGCATAAATACATTTATAAGAAAATTTAATGAAGTACATGATAATTCTTTTAAAAAAAACAAATTATGATTGATCTTAATAAGTCTGAAAAAAGTTATTGGTTTAGCAAAGGAGTTAAAGTATCCAGCAAAGTCAAGCGCATTTTGTGCCTTATTGATAAAAAAAGATGTGATAAATCAATTTTAAAATATCGCGAAAATTACTAAGGGTATTTAGAAAGGTAGTAAGATGTGCAAAAAAGCTCGACACTAGGAAAAAGATTGATCAGGCACCTCAATCTAGTAAAGCCATGTCGAAAATAGTGAATAGTAGACGTAATTCTAATAAAAAACAAAACACTCATATTATAATACTTAAACAAGATAATAAGATATATGACAGCCCTATAGACGTAGCCAACATGTTATCTGACCAATTTGATAACAACATTACATTAAAGTCTTCTGATCATAGCTTAGCTAAAAAATACTTAACCGACAATATGGCTAGAGTAGACGATAATATGTTGTTTGATCAAGTTACCCCAGTAGAAATCTTCAAAAGGGTTAATAATATGTCCAATAAAAATTCTCATGGTCATGACGAAATACCCATAAGTATCATCAAGGATAACATTGACATATTAGCTGAGCCAATAGCTGACTTTTTAAACAAATGTATTGAGCAGTGTGTTTTCCCTGAGCAATACAAAATTGCTCGTGTTTTGCCCATATTCAAAAAAGGCTCCAAATTAGATGCGAAAAACTATAGACCCATTTCGTTATTACCGGTATTCTCTAAAATATTTGAAAAGGTAATGAAAGATAGGCTTGTCAAACATTTGATTAAACACAATATCATTAGCTATCAAGAACACTACGGGATAAGAGATAATGTCTTAAAGCTTTTCAGTTCTTATTTACAGAATAGATCACAGTATGTCGAAATTAAGTCAGTTGAAAGCGGACATGAAAAAATTAACAAATCTAAGATTGTTAGAGTACTAAAGGGGGTTCCACAGGGCTCGGTCTTGGGTCCAATATTTTTTATAATATTTCTTAATGACTTAGCAAACTATATGTATAAGATAGTACCAGAAATCAAAATGGTTATTTTTGCTGATGACACAAGTGCTGTTATGAACGACATCTCAGTAAGGGACTTAGAAAATAAAGTGAATCATGCACTGTCTGCTTTTGAATATTGGTTTCCCACTAACAATTTAAAACTCAAAAACTAAATGTATGCTATTCAAATCAACCGTAAGGAATAATGATAGTATTAAAATTGCTTCATTGGGGAATAAAGTGGAAATTGTACATAACTTAAAATTTTTAGGGATACAAATTGATGCGCTCTTAAGCTGGAAACAAGAACTGGAAGCAATCACAAATACTCTCAGCAGTGCATGCTATGCCTTGAGAAGTTTAAGGGACCAACTGACCATTGCTCAATTACGAAATGTTTATTTTGCCTTAGTTGAGTCCAAGCTGAGGTACAGTATTAAACTATGGGGGAACAGTTATAAATACAATATGAATGCAGCCTTTGTTATGCAAAAAAGAGCCCTCAGAACTATTCTTCGCATAGAACAGACTGAATCTTGTAGAGAGCATTTTGTGAAATTAAAAATTCTACCTGTACCTTGTCTTTATATTTTGGTTCTACTAAGTGGTTTTCAAAAAAACCTAGAGAAATACGAGACAAAGGAAGAAAGGGAAACAAGGGTGAAAACGCGCAGGAAAGATTTGCCTAATTACCTGCAGCCAAAATTAAATGTTGTCAAACATAGCTCTAAAGTACAATCTGTGAAAATTTTCAATAAATTGCCATTAGAACTAAAAATGATTAATAGTCCAAGAATATTTAAATTGAAACTAAATTCATTCCTATTGACGAAGTGCTACTATAGTATAGAAGAGTTTTTTAAGGACAAAAATAATGCCACAGTGTAACTTGTTTAAGTCTAATTCTTGACGTTTTTTTTTTTTATTAAGTTGAATGTTGATTTCGTCTGGCTAGGCTAATTGTGTTGTTTTTATATATTTTTTTTTATATGACTAAATTCTTGACATTACTTATTTTATTTTTGACATTTTATGTATACTATTGATTGGAACTTTTATTTTTTATTTTATTGATTATTGTATTAATCCTGTATTCGACACAAATGTATTTTTGTTCAGAATAAATGAAATTATGAAATCATTTAGAGATTGTAGATTCAGCTAGTTTGGAAAATATAGAGGTACAGTTTCCTACATCGACAAGAATTCATTTGATTAGCTACAATCTGGCTCTATAACACTGTATCAATGTGTAGCTAACCTATTGACCGCTTGGTTTTATATCAATTGCCGTGCCCCAAGCGCCCAACTCATCACAAAAAACATTACTACAGACGAATAGGGTCTTCCGAACCGAACATAGATTCTCAGTCGTATAAACACGACTCAGGCGCCACGGGCACGAAAACATTTGTCGTATTAAACCGACTGGGGCGGTTAAAAGGTTAAGTACTGCCTCATTTACGCCTAGGCTATGTTTGCCCTTGGCCAGGGGGGCCCACCAGCCTAGCTTCACCAAGCTACATCTTACCTGCTTCACGGCACATGGACAGAGCCGGGTTAACCACGTAGCAAATGTTAAAGGCCCCACATAACAAATAATATTAAATCTATTCTACAGATACTTCATGGAATATAGATCGTCGAAGAATAGGTACATAATTTGAGACTGATTATAGGTGCCTACCTACATTATAGAATTGGTAATCCTTATTTCAGGGGCTGGGCCAAAGAAGTAAAACGTCAGCAAGAAGATGTCATTGCGCTTCATCGGAAAAAGGTAGGTACTTAAGTAATAACATAACATAACGTCATGCTTCCCCGAAGGTAAGACAGAGGTGTACTTACTATTTATCACAAACACATTTCGTTAGTCATATTTATATCCCATGTAATAGTGAGCGACCCTATTGTCATCATTGGGCGCCTTATTGCAACACGTTTTTACCAACCTAGGAATGGAACCCAGGCTAACTAGACTAGCGTTTGCTGCCATTTCACCAACGAAGCAGTAGTACCTTAAAATAATCTTTGAATAGCTTAATGCCATCCAGACAGTCACAACACAAACTAACCGAAACTTCATTTTATTATGTTACAGGAATGTGAAGAAGAATCTTCTCTCTACGCCTTCCTGGGTCGTATTCGTCTGAATATTGCGCTTGATGCGTTGCGGTCGGTGCGTTGCGTGGCGCGGTCAACGGACCACAGCCGCATCTCGCACGCACTGTTACATGATGCGGTGTTCGCGCATCACCGCCGCACTGTATGCGCTGACAAGACCAATGCGACGCTGTTGCGGACTTACAGGCCTCCTTTGGATGATCAGGTATATTACTTCTTCTTACGTATCAGCTCGAACGATGAGGGAGCAGCCCTTTATTTGAAAATTAATGTTTGGCAATGGAATGTTCCCATCAAGTGGACGTACGCGGTGTGGAGTTGCTTAAAACTGAGACTTAAATCCCAATTAATTTGTCTTTTTCTTCCATTCTTTCTATTAGTCATCTCGGTAATTACTCCCTTTTTATCCATATCATCTTTCGCGCAGTCGTTTCGTTGGCCTTTCTCTAGTCGTATAGCCATGGTATGCATTGCATTGCCGTGCAGCCATTTTATGTTCCGTTCCCACATACAAACCGTGAAAACGGTTTTGTGGGGCATAGTTGATAAATTAAGACTTTTTGTAAACTTTACTTTAATAAATAAATAAATAATAATGAAATCCACATTCATACTTAAATTTTCCTGACGACATAAATAAAAAAAAACATCAAAAAGTCCTCATTCCTGCTCATAACATACTTACCTACCATGACAACCATCTTCCACACAACTTTTCTGTTATCGGTATCACTTTCAGACTTCCTCATATACTTACATATAATATGTATGAGGAAGTCTGGTGATACCGAGCAGGCTTCCCCGTGGATGTGAAGCGAGCATGTCGCGATGACGAGACGTGTTCTCCGCGTTTTCACAATATTGTAAGCTTGCTTGGTACGCTCACTCTTGAACACACATCATTATTATGTTAATCGTTCTCGTTGCATCTTTGCTGCGCACACGCAATGAGCTCGATGAACGATCGCCTCTGTGTAAACACGCTGACAAATCGGCAATGTTATAAAGCTAACAAACCAACAACCTACACTGGCATCCTATACTGACATCGCCTTCCGACCCCACCCGCATAACGCAAAACAGGCACACTTTTGTAGTAACGTACTAGTCAGAATATTTATCTGCGATAAATAAAATAAACTAAACATCGTTTTAACTACTCACACATCATACAACCTCACTACTCATACTCACTCATTCACATACTCACACACTCATCACATAGTATTCGCGCGGCTTTTTCCTGTACAACGTTCGTTCTTTGGCAACGTCGTTTGTAAAATGTTAATTTTCCGCTTTTATTTTTAGTCTTGTATTTTTACTTGCCTTTGTCTACATTTCAATTGCATAGCAATTATTGATAAATGGTAGTGCGGAGACTCCTAATACAAGCAATTCCTTGCTTAAAAGGAGATAATATGTATCCTATGCCCGTTGTAATTGAAATAAATATTTTAATTTTTTTACTTTACTCAGTTACCTACCCTCTTCATTGCAGAACATAACGGGACAAAACGTGAAAGTAACCAGCATCCAAACTGCCAGTGCCCGCGATCCGTATATTTCAGAAAAAGATGATCTAGACCTGTGCTGTGAGTGTGGCTGCAGAGACATGGTGCATAATGTGATCGTTACTAACAAGCAATCACACGATATCATGCTACCGAAGAAATAACTATGACTGTATGTAGGTACTACCATCTCACAGAGCTGTACTTTTATTTTGAAAGAGATGAAGCTACATGTATAGCTCCATCTCGTTCCTAGTATGAAGCAATATTAAAATCATACTACCATAAGTGCCGGTGGTTGGCCCGCTGACCCTGCTTCAGGTTTTATGCGGTTACTCAAGGTCTCTGCATTCTTCCTCTCACACTGAAGGTAGCTTGTCGTGCAAAAATAGTATGAGGTACTGGTTTCGTTCGTTTCCTAGGACGGGCAAAGTATTATTGGGTGATACGATTAGGTGTTCTTAGTACCCCAGCGTCAGCGATTTGTGCCCGTTAGGCTAGCCGTGTAATTGAGACAGGCTTGGCCACCATCAGGGATTTTCATTTTGATAACACAATTTGCCGATATTTAGCAGAAATTTAGCAGTCACTGGTTCAAAAGAAATAAGGGTATTATAGGTCTGGATAGGTAGGATCTGGAGAGACTCAAAAACAAAGGGCACCTAGCGAAGATCTGTTTTAATCCAAATCTAATCGCTAATTAGTTGTAATTTATCGACAAGTCGCAGATTTAATCGGGTCTTAGTTAAGAAGATATAATGAGTTCAACTAGTAATGTATAGTCCAAGAGCTGGATCGAAAGGTTCACAAAAAATTGCCAAGAATAAACATTTCTATTAATATGTTAAATATAAAACTAGAAGTAGTTTTATCGGTCTAAAGTCCTTAGAAGTTTTCCGATTTTAGTGAACTCTTCGATCTTGCTCTTGGACTATACCTTACTAATGGAATCAGTACCACAATATCCCCTAGAAAGACTAATCCGTAGATCCGTAATGGTGTGTCTAAAAGCTAATACAAAAAAGCTATGTTAATTTTGATGAATTATTGCTTTTGCCTGGTGGTAAGCTGTATACTATTCAGGGTGTAACCGAAACGGTATATACATACAAAAGCATATACTATAGACCACCAAACAGAACAACTTTTACCTATGGGATCAACTCCGAAATCGCAAAAATCTGCTGTTCTATACATTTTTGGTTAAGTGACTCGTCGGAATGTAGGGAACAGCTGAATTTTTTTTCACGATTTCGGATTTGTTTCCATATTAAAAGGTGTTCAGTTTGGTGGTCTGTAGCATATCCTTTCGGTTACACCCAGTAGATGTGAAGGCCTGCTGATTCTGTGTTTACTGTAAATAGGTTTCAGAGGCTTTAGATGATAATATGTATGGGGTTGGATTCATTAGTAAAAAATGGGGATGATTACAGGGTACAGAAAAAGATATTTAGTCCGTCAATCAGATAGTAAAAAAATATTGGACACGTATTTTTTGCTTTTACATGTTAATAAAAAAATACTAAAGCATTAAAGTTGGGAAGTGGGGGCGCGCTATGTCACAACTCGGTATAAAATCTACCTAAGAGTGACGTCCTGCCACATTTAAAAACAACATATCGACATAATCTTTAGATTACGTAAAAAAAGAAAAAAAATACGTGTCCAATATTTTTTAATAATCTAGCTGAAAGACTAAAATTTTGTCATCCTATTCTACTAGGTCTTTTGACATTAATTTATTTTCAAGTACCATTTTGCGAATTAAATACAAAACTGTAGACGAAGGTTATCGTGGCGGAAGGAATCCGTCACGTCATTTGTGCTGTAATTTATATTGAAGTAAAATGTGTTTAGTTTATATTAAAAAGTGATTAATCACACACTACAGTTTTGATTGAAATGAAAACGAAATAAAATTTGCTTTATAAAACATCTGTATTTTATTTCAGAAGCCGTTTATGACAATAAACACAATGAAGCCTGTTTCACGCAACATCATAAAATATGCTGTCCGCGACACTTATTATAAGAATACAATGATAATGACACAACTTATCTAGTAGATAGGTATAGAAACTGCTACAGGGGACGTACATAATGCAGTGTTAAAGCCGTCAATGATGCGATGCGAAAAAAGGATGGCGCTATATAGCTTCATCTCTTCCTCGCATCAGAATAATGATGGCGTCAACACTTCACTCCATACCATACATAAATACACGCCTTCTTTCTATGGAGGTAGGCAGAGACTACAAAAGAGCCTGCTTACGATCCTTACATAGTTCCTTCATACACGCACCGGTTGCGAGTACCACCCCACCCGACCATTACTTCAATATACGACCCCAAATATAGAATACACGTTAATGATTTGTTTTTACATTCATTTAAATGCCTAACTACATCTAAATATCTATAAAGTATGAAATATACACCCATGTAAGTAATATGCGTCTAAAATCGCTTACAGTACAAATACGATGAGTAATGATTTTTTAATAAAATGATAATAATATACAAATGCAATAAATAATGTTACATTCTTGTAATCATGATGGTAAAACTATATTAGTTGATTCAGGGCCAATATAGTAACTGAACGCAATCAGCACATCTAAACCGCCTTCAACAGCTGTCAGCCTCAATATTCCCTAAGAATTATTATTAGTGACTGTAGTTCTTAAACGCGGTTTACATGTGCTGATCGCGTTTCGTTTCATTGGTGCAATTGGCCTTAGTGTTACAATTTATACATAATGATAAACATAGAAAAATGACTATTCTTAATGCCTAAACGTATATTTTAGTCGAACTAGAACCTAAAATGTTATTTACGAACGAAAAAACTGCTGGCAAATATCTTCTTACTTTGGAGTGAGTGGTAAGGAAAGTAAGTTGAAGGCTTAGTTTGCGCCAGAGTGAGAAAACATAACACTTTCGCAATTATAGGATATGAACACAGTCTCGGGTGTTTTACGTCTTCAGTCGAGAGTGAGGAGCCGTGTAGAAAAATGTATAAGAAATATCTGGCGAAGGGAAAGGGGCAAACGACACCTCGTAGTTAGGATCATAATGGCAACACCAGCCTGTATTTGTATCATGAATGGGAGCAGAGGTGGACCACCACCTCTTGAAGCAGTACTATTTTAATATTACTTCTCAATGGGAAACATGGATCATGGATTCTGGATCACACTGAAGTAATATTAAAATAATACTGCTAAGAGGTCCTGGACTGGAAAAAAAAATTATAGAATCTCTCGCATCAAATGCGAATTTTACCGATGATACTGAACGCGATCAGCACATATAAAACGCGTTCAAGAGCTGTCAGTGTCAATATTGACACTGTTCGGTCTTAAACGTAGTTTAGGCACTGATCGCGTTCAATTTTATTGGTGAAATCAGCCCTAAAACCCTAATCTGTGTAAACGGCAATTCAAATATTTGTCCATTCAATCTAGGAAAAGTTGACAAAACTTCACTTTACCTTTTTTCCAACTTCAGCAGCAAAGAAAGAGTTTACAAAGGAAATACTACATAGAAATGAGATTTATGTATTTTAATTGTTTGTATATTAAATGCAATAGTGACTATACTTCTCTTATTCAATACAGTGTCGTAGTTTCTATTGTGTTTATGTTATTATTTAAGAAGTCCACACATTTATAAGGTCCTGATTAAACCAGTTAATTAGGCTATTGCTATCTTTTTTCCTACAATAAAACATGACAGAGACGGAAGTAAATAAACGAGACGTAAAACTTTGTTAAGTACGATTCGATAAACTATAGGTGTGTGTACGTCACTATTGACAATAAAGTATGGCAATTGTTCCTTCATCGTAGCTGTCAATATTTACGAATCTTCATGGGCGAGGAAATGTCAGAACGGCTTAAATTTGCCGCATTAAGTTCGGAAGCTTCGCTATCCGTTTCTCAAGTTGTATGTTGGTAAATTATCGCAATACTCTAATTTTAGTTTTAAGCGCCCCTGTTTGTGTATGTTTAAAATTCGCATAATAATAGTTCACTGGATTTTAAATACGGTCTTATAATAAATAATTATTTATTTCTACACACATGAAATTTTGGTATTCAATGTGTTTTATATTAATAATTAATTAATATTAGTCTTAATGTATAAACCTTACTTATATGGCGATTACTTACACCCAGCATTGACTTAACATCCTTATGTATACACTTATTTATATGATGATTAAATATTGAAAACTATTACTAAAAGATATGGATAGACACATATTTAGACTACTGCGGCAGAACGAAAGTATACAGGGTTATTTGTAAAACACCAGAAACCTCTTAACACGTTGAACGCCAACGCGGTCACCGTGTGTCCGACAAACAATAGTTTTTCTATTGTGCCTGCTGCGTGGCAGTCAATGACTTAAGAGGTAATTGTACTCATCATTATGAACAACTTTTACTATGGGAAAAAAACTGAAATCGCGAAAAAAATATTAGCTGTTCCCTACATTTATGTTCGTATAACTCGTCAAAATGTAGGGAACAGCAAATTTTTTTTTCGCGATTTCAGGTTTTGTCCCATAGTAAAAGTTGTTCATAATGATGAGTACAATGACCTCTTAAGAGGTTTCTGGTGTTTTACAAATAACCCTGTATACTTTGATATAAAAGTATTGAACACGGACATCCGAGTCTTGACAGTTGAGATAACATAAAGCACACAATACATGAGCAAAGAACTTAAACAGCGAAAGAAACTTATTAGGCGTTGCAATAAACACTCTAATATAATATCCACTGTTCCTTTCCATTACGTCAACATTGAATATAAGACAATATTAAATGACGCCAGTATTTTTACGTTCGACAAAGTTGAACTCTCCCACTAGTCTCCTTTTAGCAATATCCGGTCCTCTTTTAGAACGAGGTACAGAGGCCAGCACATCAAGTTACCACAATCTGTCAAATTTCTTTGATAGTATTTCAACTTTATTGCAAAGACATAAGGTCCATTTTTAATTGAGAAAATTTGACAGTTAGGGATAGCTTGATGTACTGGCGTCTGTAAATAATAAATTTGACAGACAACACATCTCTTAAAGACCCTGCTGGAATTGATTAATTCCACATATGCATCCATTTAAAGTATATTCGCCAATCAATATTATCCAAATATTGGTACTTTTGTAGAGCCTGTTATAGGATTGGATCTGCTTACAAAGTCACTGTCTTTCGCCGCAGTATTATAAAGTAAACGTTGAGCGATTCGGACATTAAGACAACCATCAGTGAAGCCGACGGTCATGATTACTCGAAGAGTGTTGAGCAAAAAAGGAGATGGAAAACGGTGGGCCCAGATGAGATATGATCTAAAAAAATTGTCAAATTTTTTATGTTAGAATATGAAAAAGCCACCTCAATCCTCAATCTGGAAGCGTAGAAATATGAAAAAGACGTTTTCATGAGATAATCGATTTTGAGGAATCGATTACACTATTTCAAAAATAAAACTATTTTAGGTAATTAACTCAACGTAATTAAATGCATTAATATACTTATATGCAATATAATGCATCTTAATAAAGTCAATATCAATAAGTTACTGAAACCAATATGTTGACCATCGATTTCATCCAAATATTGGTATTTTTGTAGTTGTTTAAGTAAATTACAGCCTGCTATAGGGTTGGATCTGCCTACGAAGTTATTGTCATTCTCGGTGGTATTATAAATCTCGCGTTGAGCGGTGAGGACATTGAGGCAACCATCGGTGAACCCGATGGTCATAATTCCTCGAAGACTACTGAGCAAAAAGTTGATGTGTACTTTTTGGAGCCGCCAATACATAACAAATATCTCATCATTCAAGTTCACAAAGTACAATTCTTCTCCAGCAAATGTGAACACTTTAAAATCGAAGATAGAGGCGTCAGAGCCGTCCTTCTCATGCTGCATTACTTTTTGTACAATATGCTAGTCGACAAGTTCAAAAACGTATTAATTAAAGATTAAGCTCCTAAAAATATGAGCGATGGTTCATTCGATTTGGAATCAATTTTATTTAGCAGATAATGACTGTAATTTAATTTCACGCTTGAATTAATTTCGATGCTCATCTAATGTGTGATTTATAGAATATTTTTTTATATTATTAAGCTTAATTAAACAATACCTACCTAAACAAATCAGTGAAATGGAATCAATTTTATTTAGCAGATAATGACTGTAATTTAATTTCACGCTTGAATTAATTTCGATGCTCATGTAATGTGTGATTTATAGAATATTTTTTTTATATTATTGAGCTTAATTAAACAATACCTACCTAAACAAATCAGTGAAATGCAATAGCTAATCTAATATGTGCCTCTCAAATACGAGTGTCCCACGTAACGATGTCATTTCTAAACACAATTAAGGATAATTGTTTCAAATAGCTGAATTTTTCAATTTCTTGACGTTCATGAAATACAATTTAAAAAAAAGTGTGTTTTTGTTAGGTGTATCGAGAAGTAAGAGGTGAAATATTGAATGAAAATTTGGTACCTGATAAATATCGATTTATACTAATATTTTTAACCATTAACTTACTAGCGAAACGAATGGTTACAACTAACATCAAGACGATACACTTGATATGATTATGCAAATAAATTACAATGGAACACCATAAAAAGTATCATTATTTAAAGGTAATTTCGCCTAGCGTAGGTCCAATGTATATGGTCGTCAAACGTATACGCAGCGTAGTCGCTACGTAAAATTAACGTGATTGTTCTAAAAATTGACATAAAATCACGTCTACACGACGCCAGCGCAGGTATCTACGCAGCGTGTAAACGGTGTCAACGCCTACGCTAGAAGTGTAGGACTTAAACCACCACGTCACATAGCAGTATTATTTTGATGTTACCTCAGTGTGAAAATGAGACGGAGCTATACAGGTCGTATAGCTCCGTCCCTTTCGCACTGTGAAGCACTAAAAATACTGTTATGGGAGGCGGTGGTTGGCCCCCGTACGAACACTGCGTCAGTATTCAATCGATTGATAAATCATTTAAAAGTAGTAAAGTGTTTCAAAACGCGGGTTGGCACGCTACTTGAGACGTGGTCTCGGTCCTTGCTTCGAAGGCACTCCACTTACCTATGATCATCTATTTATTTATATCTGAACTACTCTATTTTTGCAGTTGCAAAAGGCCGCTGTTGATGCCATACTGTTATAATTAAAATATCGTACTTATTATGATTACAGAAACCCCATACAGCTAAATTACGGCTATGTGTCGTTACGACTTGGTGAGACATCTAGAACCTGGCTAATCAGTGTTTCTGATGAAAATGTATTGAAATAGGTAAGTATAGTATGCAATTATACACAAAGGAAAATAAAGGGAAATAGAGTTTAAGATAACCGCAGAGCGTGTAAATTCTAAGATGCCTTAAAATCTACCAGACACAAAATACTACAAAAGTATTTACTTATACGACACGAGTAATCATGTTAAAGTCTACAGTCTACAGTGACCTTTGCCATTTAATAAATTATGTTCTTATCATACCTATAATATTTACATTGATGATTGAAATGTATTATCGTACATTAAAAAAAACCGATAAAAAGTACCCTTAAACGAAATTGATAGGAAATATACACAATGATATTACATTAAAAAGCAAGAAACGATATTAGATTTTTTTTTATAAATTTTAATTAAAATACGAACGCGTCGTAAACTATGATACACGCACTTATCGAGTACGATCATTGTATTATAACCATAATGAGTGATGATACCGAGTGCCATCGCGGCGCGTTATCAATACCTAGAAGTAACCTTAACAGGTCAGTCATACGTCACCCAAAGTCTTTTCTCGTAAGTAAGTCCAGTCTTACGTTACTAAACATTTAAATCCATGAATATCGATTATATCTCCTACAATATATTCCAGTAAATAGACGAGTCTAATGTGTCTATACGATACACATTACGATATATATTTAAAAAGCCCTAATAACATACGTTTAGAAAATCTTTTTGAATTTCATTGTTGAGATTGGTGTTATTGAAACTTGCACTAAGAAAAATGTCGTTGGAGTTTTTACTGTACATTACTAGCCTAATTAGCCTCAGTCATAGTATGAGCTTTGTAGAGGGAATTAGCACTAAGGTTCGTTGAGTCATACCCCAAAGGTTTATCTTTGGACCCAGGTTCAAAACATCGAAACATTTTACAATTTCGAACCGTATTTCGATTAAGCTAAAGTTCTAATTACAAAAATTGGCGCCAAACTCAAGTTTAAATTCAAAATTTTGTACTAAAAACTTTACGGTGCTTAGAAAGTCAAAATAAAATAACTGGCTGGATGGATAAGGCTCGGACTAAAATAAGAACTCTTTTAGTAATAAAACGGACCGTCCGTACGACGGTACGGACGGTAAGACGTTATTATTAGATAGTTTTTTTTGTAGTAATTAGTAAGTAAATTATAACAAGTTTAACATATTCAAAATACAGTTCGAAATTCAAAAATGACTGTAAAATGTAGAGAGCGGTTTTATTTTCCTGAAGTTACTACTCTGCCAGGAACCTGAATAGGAACATGGTGAGGCTACATTTGATTGTATAATTAAATCCGATTTTTTATGTCAGCCAAACTTGTTAATAATACTCGAATCAAAATCGTTAATCGCACACAAGTGTTGTATAATTTGTTCATTTAAATATCTAAAGTATGTTTACACATGTAAATGTAGAATTTATGCTTTTTAACAGTAACTGTTAATAGATCATGTTAAAATAGATTCAGGTAGAATTAGAGAATACTTAACAATGTTTTTTCAGGTTAGACAAGAAGATGGCGCTTTACACTTTATAGTGTAATTAAATTGTTATTTTAACATAATTATAATATCAATCTATCTACAGTCCCTCAAGTACTTACGTGTTTCAAAAGAAAGCAGTGCGAATGTAATGAGCATCGTCTGAATTTGGTTTGAAATAATTATGATTGTTGAATATTTAATGACTGCTGCAGGAGATGTAAACAAATACATCAGTTTATAAACACTAAGTGTTTATGAAAACTGTTAGTCATAATAAATATTGTCAAATTACGATTTTGGGCACATGAAACACTTATAATCACTACCGATATTGACAACATAAACACGGATATCATCGTCACCTTCTACTGATTCTAAAGTTAAAATCTTTGATGCTTTTGAGTAATTTATTCGCACTGCGTCATAGCTAGAAACCTTACTCTAATAACAATCATACAGTCTTACATCCAGTCCTGTTTAGGAGGGGTCGGAGTCTTCGGAGTTGCTGAACATTGAGGCGACCATGTTGTCGAACTCGGGTACGGCGTCTTCGAACATCTTGAGCTGTTTCGACATCGACTCGGAGTCCGTCGAGCCCGACGCATCGATCACGATGTCAGTCCATTCGTCGCTGATGGACCGCGCCTGCAAACACTCTTGGTAGAAGTTTGCCAGCTCTGCAATTGGGCTGCCGTCAGCAAATGGGAACTCCTGGAAATTATGACTAAGTGTAAGAAGTCTTTCCGCCAAATATTTTGTGTGTAAGCCCTGCGCCCTTACAGCCGCAACGCATGTCATTACAGGGGTTCTCCGCCAACCCACAATGGGTCCGCGTGGTGGATTATGGCCCACTCCCTCGCTTAGAGAGGAGGCTTCAGCAGTGGGAACAATAGGCTGATTATGTAAGAGCGGTGCGGCCCGCCTCTTGTGTGCGTTGGTCCATAGATAATTTTCGTCATTTAGGAGGAATTTAGCAATGTGTTGTGTGTTAGCCCGCCGTGCCTCAATCTACTTTAGCTTTTACACGTTCATTTTACCAACAGCTAAAGCCCTCTCTCGCTCCCTCCCGCCTTCAAGCTCTAAAGTCAAAATCAAATCATTTCTTTCAACTAGACTTGAGAAAGGTACTTTAGAATGTCAAAACAATAATACAATAGAATTGATTCTAGTTGCCCCTTCCAAAGTTTCGTATGGCGAAGAATGGGCGGAAAGTCAGTCCACTGTTACTCTTTTAAAATATTTTACAATATTTTATATACATTAATCGTATAAGCATTTATGGCAGGACGATTCCCTGCCAGACTATTTTCTCAATAGCTTTGGAATTTTCAAGTCTCGAGTAAATAGGTAACTGCTATGCAAGAGTGCCACGATCAATGTCATTTTTACTCAATATGACACTTGTGACGGTGGTCAAAACATGAGAGCATGATGAGATGAGAGATGAATGAGCAGAATGTATTGTACACGAATAGCTGACCCGACAAATATGGCGACAACTGACTGAGATACTGTTCTTCTGATTTTTCGGGCAATTTAAAAAAAAAATTCTATCCATAAAAACCTAATCACAGTACTCCCAAATTTATAATGCACATGCAGATCTTCGCTAATTGTCGTATACCCGGAAACACCCGAATCATTGAATCGTTCCAGTCTTAAACAATGCACTTGCATTTTGCACCTTGTTCGAAAGAAATAGGAGTCATAATCATGTGTACACAATCGAAAACAATTCGGGCGGTCGGCGGCGGTCGGCGGTCAGTCAAAGGTCCGTCAGTCGTCTTGTTATATTGGTGGTGACTGCACGTGTTCTCTCTGTCTGGAATTATATAGAGCTGCTATTACACACCCGTCTTGGTTTGTTTTCAAAGGTGAATTTCATTTCAACTTTAATTATCTTATTCAAATTTAAATAGTTAATTTTGTAAAATATGTAAATATACTAACATTTTTCACGTTTTTTCAATATTAAAAAATTAAAAATACCTACGTAAAATACATATTAAGTTCTAGAAAAAAACATTTTAAAAATCATATTTTCACTTATATAAATTATAGCTCCCTATTTACTTACATGGAATTATTGAATCAAATTTCTTTTAGGACAAAACACATAAATCTACTAAATTATGCATGAAGAAAATGCACTTAACCACTCTATATACATATCATCTTCCGACGCTCGGGGAATACGACCGTTGCCGAACAGTGGCGAAGATTTCTATGCGCATTATCACTTTGGGAGACCTGTACGGTCATTCTAATAGAAAAAATAGCCAAATTGGTCCAGGCATTCTAGAGTGAAGTACTTACCAACGACCAGAATTGCATTTTTATTTAATTAATATTGAATTGTTTTTAACAAATTTGAAAAAAGAGGTAGTTATCAATTCGGTAATTTTTTTTTTATTTACATTAGAACTTCGAAATAAGCATCACCTTTGTACGTATTTTCTATTCCTTTCTTCTTGTCTGTTTTTATGTGTGTGCATAAAAGGTTAAATAATTTAATAAAGTCTGTCATTTATCAACCGATTTAGTTTTCTTTTGTTATTTGAAAGGAAATGCTTTGATATTGGTCCATTATAAGTTTAGTCAAGTTCAGATTGGTAGTTTTTGAGGTGGCTTGAATAATACATACCGGGTTATTTTTCAATGACCGGCCAAATTTTCACTGGGTGTTCTACCCAAAAAAAAGCTGTTTCTTTTTTCGTGATTTCAGAGTTGGTCCCATAGTGAAAGTTGTTCACATTCATGGGTAGAACACCCTGCGAAAATTTGGCCGGTCATTGAAAAATAACCCGGTATTTATCTAACATAACCTATTTGGATGATGTTATAGTAACTTCCTGTCACTGATATTTATCTAGCAGGTAAAAGAGAAAAATAAAAACATACCAAAAAAAACAACAAACTTTAAAAGAAAACAACAAAATAAAAGAAACAAAAAACTTTAAAAAAAACAACAAACTTTATATAAAAAAAAAACAAAAGGCTTAATTAAATACAACAAACTTAAAAAAAACCTACAAAGGAAAATACAAAACAAAAGACCTAACGAAATTAAAGATACTTTTCAATTCGTAGGGATTTTTTTTGGGAGTGTGTTGTTTTAAAAAAAATGTGGTAATGATACTGTAGTTTGCCATTCCAGGAGTCTTTGTTTGCTTGAACAGGTGTTTCATGTTTATGTATGATATTGAAGCATAAGCATTGCCCAGTTACTGGGTTGTGGAGGTTAGATAGGCAGTCGCTCCATGTAAAATACTGGTATTCAGCTGCATGCGGTTAGACTAGAAGGCGACCCCAAAATAGAAAAAAAAAGGCTAGGCAGATGATGATGATTTATGCATATATTTGTCTCTGTTCTTGGTCATTTTGATAATAGACAGACAATGTGAGCTTGACTATGGTAAAGTTATGCTATAGTGCACATACCATCAGTCCAGAGTATTTGTCTCCGTTCTTCGGCTTGGGCACTTCGATGGCCCGGCTGACGGTGTGTGATGAGGTGGGCTCAGTCGTGCTGCAGCTCGGCTTGTTTGCATTCTCGTGGTCTGATGTCGTCAGGGTCTTCATTTTCTGTAACTGTTTAAAGTCTTGATCAACCACTATTATTCATTTGATGCGAGATGTTTCACTTTTTGCTCATTTACTTCTTTCAAGTGGCGACTTTTACTCGAATTTGTAACACATACACACATAATTAATTATTTAGTAAGCCGCTCCAATGATATTGAATTTTGGCATACGGGACCTGCCTACCAAATAACCATAAAATAAAATGACCTGATCAACGTTCATTATTAATAATTATGTGTTTTAAAAAAATGCAGATCAATGTTCATTCTTATATTTTATTTTTAGCTAAAACTAATACATAAAAAATGTGTGGTCTAATAATGCATAGTTTCTAAACTATCATCAATCATAATTTATTTATCTCGATGTGTAGGTATCGTTTTGTAAACTTAAAAGGTCAATGAAATAATCCTGGAAAACTTTAATAAAAGCAGATAAAATACTTCATACTTCTGCCCTTATCCCAATTATTTTCTGGACAGCGGCGCTTCTTCTAGGTGGTGTGTGGTGGGTTGTAGAGGTGTTGAAAATGTGAATTGAAAAATAATTCATCATGTCAGAATCCTTTGATATGATTTCATTCATACACATAAATATTTTGTCGGTGTGATTATATTCAGATATTAGCTCGTAAGAAGAAAACGGTTTAAGCTGAAATAATTATATGGCTGACGTTGATCACGCGTAGGTGCTAATAAACTGACGATAAGTGGACGTGTATTGTGTAGGACTGACTCCATATAATTCTGTACACGACAGACGTCAGGTTATAACTATTCCCAGCCTATTATGCCATTGTTGTGTAGCTGGTGTCCTGTCAATTTTTTTAATTACTTTTCCTTTTATCATTTTTATAAATAAAATAGCCAGTCGTGTCCACAAACTGTTAAAACCTATTTATTTGTATTTAAAATTAAAAATATTAATGTTTGACCAGATAATTATCACTTAGCTTACTAATCCATTGTTTGCTAAATGTACCTTTTATTTTATTCTTTTACGCGTTTGCCAATTCTCAATTCTCAATTCTTTATTGCATTCCACAATGTAGGCTTAGGTGGTAAATATTCGCCAAAAGAAACAATCATGGACCCTGTCGGGCACAGCAAAAGAAAGATTTGGGGGGAAAGGGACTTATCAATTTCATGACTTATAATCTAACTTAACTAAAACAGGAGTCCAAAGGTTCAAGCTGAAAACCAACGCTTAGCAACTCGCTAAGGGCTTAAGCATAATGCTGATGCTTAAACCTTTTGCTTCCGGTATTATAGTTTTGTGTATTCACCACTACTACTAGCAGCAACTGGGACAATAAACGTTTATTCTATTCTAAGTTGAAGAGGGGGCCTAGACAAAATTCCTTTTCACCTCACAGGCTCGGAAAGAGTCTGTTTGTCATTCGAAATCTGAGCCGAAAATCGACTTTTGCTCTCTAGCGTGGAAAGAGTTTTTAAAATTCGAACCTTTCTATTTAATAATTTTCTATACCGCCAGTCCACTGAAAATGCATGACACGGTCTAAAATAAAATATTAAATAATACCGCTCACCTTAAAAACTTCCATCACAGTACAGAAATTAAATATTTTGCGAGGATATAATTGTAAAATTGGAATTAATGTTAATAAGTATTCCATTTGATTAAAAAAATCTGTGACGTCACATTTGAATATGCCATATAAATACTACCCTGTGAAATACCCAATTGTGTAGTAATTTAAGTTTATTTTTTTAAATAAAATAAATACTAATATAATATTATGTTATTTAATCCTTTGCTTGGCAAAAATAAATATGTATTAAATTAAATTAGTTAGTTATTTGTATTAAGTTAAAATTGTTACTAACCCTATGGACTCCGGTCTGAAATAAAAATATTCTATTCTATTCTATTAAATTAGTTTTTTCCTTTCATTCTCCTTAGAGGACAAGTAGGATATAGAACAAAATACAGGGTATTTAATTTTGGAGATATTCTGTGTAACTCATAAGATACATTGCCAAGTATCTGTTATTTTCTTCACATGAGTCAATGTATCTGAGACGCTCGAACAAAATAAAACTCAACAACACCTGTTTTCTTGCACCTAGCAGTTTCCTCGCTGTAGTGAGGTGAAAAATTGTGTGTTGCGCTCGGCAGCAAAGCTTTTCTGCGTCTCGTACCTTTGAAACCTTCGTTACGCTCAGGATTCTATATTTGAACCACTCGCTACGCTCATGGTTCAACCCTAGAATCCTTCGCTTACTCAGGTTTCAATAGAAGTACTCGCGCCAAAAATCAACTTTCCAGCCTTGCATAACAAATAACTATTTCTATAAGCGTTAACGCCAACGGAAAGATCAAATTGTATAGGGTTGAAATTAGCAGTCATGTGACATTTCTAATGTAAACTACATACAATTTGATCTGACATGTCTATGAACACTACATTCACTTTGAAGGCCAGGAATAAATCAAATCTTTTGAAAACTTAAATAGGTAACGTCACTTCTTCTTTTAGTGTCGCTTAGTACTCGTCTTCGATGTACTTAATCATTGGCATTCTTTAGGTTATCCTTCGTGCAAGTGAACAAGCACTTAGGACACTACAGCAAGGGCGTGGTCTGGTCAGGAGCACCGCACACGCTCTGTGTGTTGGGTAGGTACCTCTCATTAACCAGTAAGCAGGGCCAGGCGTGTCAGGTATACCTCCTAACATCTGCTGCAAGGCAGATAACTAGGCTTATCCATACTAAATACGTTACATTGTCTGTGATGGTTGACCCAGTATTGCAGTACCTAATCCGATTAGGTACTGGTTATGTTTCCAGGATACATCTATGGATCTAGCCCATGGGCTACAGACAACTTACAGGAGGACCAATGGAGTATTGGTCACCAGTTAAAATAAAAGAAATTCAGCTTACAGTCTCCATTTTCTCCTTCTCAGCAAGGAGCCAAGCCATAGGAGGCTCTGGGGGCAGTTGCTCGCTGAGTGTCTTGTGTAACTCCTGGATTTTCTTTTGGTCAACAAAAGCCCCAGCCGTCAAGGGTTTGGACAGGTCCATCTCTTTCTTCTCGTTGCGATTTTTTCTAAATACAAAAACATATTGGCAATTTTAGTTGGGATCACATCATCTTAGCATGTTGATGGCAATCGAACACTGTTTTTCTTTATTGGTGTATACCTTAGAAAGTTGTTACGGGCAAAGCCTGAAAGTCCGACAGCCAGTTTTACCAAGGGGTAGCGTATTACCCAGTTACTGACTGGGTTGTGATGGTCAGAGAGGCAGTCGCTCCATGAAA
Organism: Hyppa rectilinea; assembly: GCA_951799385.1. Taxonomy (NCBI): domain Eukaryota; kingdom Metazoa; phylum Arthropoda; class Insecta; order Lepidoptera; family Noctuidae; genus Hyppa; species Hyppa rectilinea. The sequence continues at coordinate 5,478,322 of OX637300.1, read as the reverse complement.
ATACTGGTATTCAGGTGCATCTGGTTAAACTGGAAGCCGACCCCAACATAGTTGGGAAAAGGCTAGGCTGATTGATTGGTTTAAACCCTTGAGCCAGTTTGAGTAATACAAACCTAACTGTGATGGAGTTAACCGATGGACTAAGATCGACAGTTCTTTATAATCTTTCTATCTTAGTGCCAATCTCACCAATGAAACTGAATGCTATCAGCACATTTAAAACGCGTTCAAGATCTATCTGTGTCAATATTCTATAGAAAACAATGACTCTGACAGCTCTTAAATGTACATTATGCGCTGATCGCGTTCAGGTTCAATAGTGAAGTCTGTAGATAGTCTCCCTAGCCATTTCCCAACTATGTTGGGGTCGGCTTCCAGTCTAACCGGATGCAGCTGAATACCAGTATTTTACATGGAGCGACTGCCTATCTAACCTCCACAACCCAGTAATTGGGCCATACGATACCCTTTGGTAAGACTAGCTGTCAGATTTTCGGGCTTCTGACGATCTGTGATGACTGTCAAAGATGCTCAAATAGCAGCCGGGACCAACGGCTTAACGTGCTTTGCTTGAAATCTGTCTTTAGGCTGGACTAAATTTCCAGTTTTTCTAGCGGTGAAATGTGGGTTTGTGTGGGTCGGAAAATACCGCCATAAATGTAATAACATCTTACTTGGGACTCTCCTTGTAGAAATGGTCACTCTTGACCATAATGTCTGTGGTAGCCGGAGAGGATTCATGCTCCATCTTCTTCTTGGCATCGGGCATAATCGTCATCTTGGTCCTGTATACTACTTCTATCGTCAAGGTCCCGATTGGTGTGTGCAGCTCACTCACCTTCACAGTCTTCCGTTTTTCTCCTGAAAGAATCGATTGAATTGTCTTGTACTATTATTATAGAGGTAGCATTGGAAGGACCTATAACCATGGAGATTCCCCTAGATTATGCTGCAGGCGGGAAGTATAGAACCAGTGGAAGTTGCTTGGGGGAAGCCTATATGTAGCGTTAGACGTCTTTCGGATGATGATGATGATAGAGGTACGAGACACAGGACATTTGGAATAAGGATGTGCTTTTAAACCCTATCTATTATAAATTAAAGATGCTTTTCGTGTGACGCCGCTTACTTTTTCTAAACTACGCAATTGATTTTTACCATCATTAAGAGAATTATTCCCGGACGCTCAAGTGCATAATACAAGAATATTAAACTTTCATATTTTAAACAAAGATATCTCGATGTTTTGACAAGCCAAGAAACAGGGGCGGCTAGTAAACGTGTGTTATGCGCGATACTTGTTCCTTTTTATGCCGTATAAACACAAGCTAGTGGTATAAGTAAACTTCATTTTACAAGTTTATGAAGTTTACTTATACCACTAGCTTGTGTTTATATTACACACGGGTGGCATGGATAATGAATTAAAATCGATAAAGAAATATTAATAACACGTATCTATTTAAAGTCTGTAATTTGTGCTTACAGAAAGACCGGCCTGATTTATCTCGGTCATCAAAGGGCGCATCTAGTTATGTGCCCTTGGAGAAGTCTCACACCTAGACAGACTCCGTCGCGATAAGGCACACAGACTCCGATAGAGCAGCGTTCTATTGTATCAGTCGTCTGTTCATCTGTACAGGAAGTGGCAAAGTAGGTTGGCAGACCATGAATTATCATAATGATATCTGCATGCTTGATTAATGAATGCAGTTGAAGATATTTAACACGGACGGATATGTTAATACGTACGTTGTCAGCAAAATGTGGCTCAGTTAATTATTAACTGTGTGCAGGATATCGTCTATTGCTTAGTCATTTATAATTAGCATATGCAACTGCCTAGTGATACCTATCTTGATTTGCCTGATTGTTCTGGGGTCATGGAAGTGCCCCCGCCATGTCGCGTAAAAAGAAACAAAGGCACAGCCGTAACATTATTTTCTCGAAGCCATTCAGTACATTTTCGACCTTACTGTAAATTCGTTGTAGGTAAAGCTTGAAGATATTACAGTGATCAAGAGGACATAATATAACTAGGCATATCCCGAAATTGCAAGTTATTCAATCAAAATTCTTTAACCCATTGGAAGTTCGCCTATTAGAGGCCGTTTGCTTATCAGAGCTCAACGATTTATACGGTCATTAATATTGTCGTTTCGAGAGAATTTCTTATGAATCTATGGGGTTCATACAACATTTGAGGGGTTAATATGGTCACTTGTGTCACTTCTAAAAATTTTGAACACAATCAGTGTTTTGTCTATAAAGGAAAACTAAAAATACACCTATAGTATAAGTACTTAACATGCGTCGGTGTAGCGTTTAAAAGACATGCGATGAGATTGAGATCTTGGCAATCTTATATCAGAATTGAGTTAGTTAATTGAATTTCATACTAGACAAACAGTTTATCAAATTATTCTTCAGCTGCGCTATCTATACATACATAGGGACTATGTACCATTAGGTAGGTACACTAAGTCTGTGTACCTACCTAATGGAACATGGAATGAAGAGATAGGTACAATCAGTCTATTTGAACATTACTTGTTAAATGGCCCTTAAATATATAATTATGTCAATTTATTAGAAGTTAATAATAATTAGGTATAACATCCTTTGGGATCTACCTACGATGCCACAATCAGTGTCTCGTCATGTATAAATAAATGATTTTTCTCATGTACCAACATTAAGTCCATCAAAAACAGAACATGCATAAAAATATAAGTTTCGCAACACAGCTCTTCTATCTCAATAAGATCCTCAGAGAGATGATAAGAGTTCTCATGTAAAACTAAGTCAGTTCATTTATTCAGTTCTATTCTCTCATGGCGTCTATGTAACAACTTTATCATAATTTGTTACCTAATTAATTAACTAACAACATTTTATAGTGACCATAATAATATAAATATGTATTATCTTTATTTCTTTAGTAAATATAATGATTTGTTGGCCACCGCACGGCAACATAATCCTTTAAGAATAATCTACTATTTTAAATAGTGCTTAGTAAATAAAGCAAGGACACTAATATTAGGTGGATTCATTGCATGTAGATTCTACTACCGTGTGCGATTGTATAAATGTGGCACAGTTAATTATTATCTGTATGCAAGATATTGTTTATTGTCTAACCTTTTAAAATTAACATTTCCAACAGTCTAGTGATGGCTATTCTGAGTATTTTTTAATGTTTTACGAAAAAAAAAATATTTGATATATTTTTTCCTTGAGGTCATATATATATATATATGTATATAAATAGGTTACCTTAGATATTATAATAACATATACATGTGGAGGCTTGTTATTAGAAATTTTTAAATACTTTTATTGCAATTAGTCTTTAAGCCTTCTTTAAAACAATAAAATTTAAAAAAAATGGTATAAGAACAGGAGAAAGATGATATGCTCAGGCTCACCTAATTTATCATAATTTGGTTCACCCCCGTAGATCTTGTGCGAGATCTTGTAAGACTCGTTGTGTTGGGACCGGGACAGCTTGTACGCCGGCGTTATCCTGGAGATGGTGAGTGTGGACTTCAGCATCACGCTCATGCGGTAGTACACCGTCGAAGGGGAGCAGACTTCTGACCCTGGCGACAGCTTGACGGTCCACATCTCCAAGACCATATCGTCTCCATCTACAGTGTGTAAGGATATCTCGATGCACAGAACCTTTGTAAGAGCATCTACTACTTCTCCGTTCAGTACTCGCTTCGTATCCTCCGTCACCCCTGGTTCGTCGGGAATCGATAAGTTAAACTGGAACAAGAGATTGAACATTGGAAACATAATAATTATAAAAGGCATGTACATCATTTTATCAAACCAAATTCTATTTATTTATTTTAAGTACTTTGTCATGAAAATTTCCAGAATAGTTTATTTGTCACATAAATTATGCTTTGACGCAAAGATCTAAATGATATAAGACTAGCTTTTGCCTGTGAAATCGTCCGCGTGGAGTTCGGTTATAATATCGCAATATTGGGAAATGTTTTTGTGACAAAAAGCAGCCTTTGTCCTTCCCCGGGATGCAATCTATATCTCTACCAAATATGAAAGACACAGCGTTAGTATGAAAAAGACATAGTATTAGTATGAAAAACCTGTCTATGAAGCCTCCATGCTTGAATATGGAATCTCAACCCCCTTTGAAGACCCTTATTTGATTGTCACTTATTTTTTATTAAGTTAGTGTATGATGAATGGAATGTTTTTTTTATTATATCATTCTTAGATTTTTTGTCAGAGTTTAACTTATTTTTCTTATTAAAATTTGTTTTATGAGATAGCTTGAAACTTTTATTGCTCATCCATTGTTATTGGTGAATTTCTTTTTGTCCCTTAAATAAGTTGGCAAATTAAGCAATACCTGGGAGCCTCCTAAAGAATCGACCAAAGGTATGAGCGCTTCTCTATTGAAGAGGTGCTCTGCACTAGGTGGAATATTTTATAATGCTAATTTAAGGTTAATATTATTAACATTTTTTAAAATATGGTCCCATCTAACTTCAATACATTCTGCTCGCTTGCCACACATGATTTGCATACAAGATTCCATTTTTTTGCATGAGGGGGTTATTGGACCAAATTTTTCTAATAATTGATAATTAACTGTTTGCATCAAGTGTCAGAAGTAGCATCCCAACTAACGACCTCCTGTAAACCATTTATCTAAAATTAGGAATGGAGAGGTATTCCATGCGTTTCAGAACAATCCCAGAGCCCAAAAGATGGTCAAGATCCCTACAAGCGCTTATTGAAATACTTCCTTTCTCCGAGCATGTTTGCTCTATCTCCAGTCAAGACGGCCAAAAAGGCAAAAATGAGGTGGGAGCTCTGTTCCTCGTTAATGTTTACTACAGCCGGCCAATATAGGCAAACCAGAGGTGAGGAACAATACTTCTCCGAACCGGTTCTGAACCCACCTGTACTTGCACCGGTTAAACCTTTGTAAGACGAGGAAATGCTTTGCGCTTTGTTCTCCATCCGGAGCAGCAATTTGAGGTACAGGTTCAAGTACAGGATCGTATCGATAATGAAAGTTACCTACTTACCGACTCGCCGTAGAATACACAACTCGGTAACTCTAATATTCGAGTATATTATTACTCTAACACTATTTTCAAACCGAATAACAATATTATATGGATTTTTGGCAGTATTTTATCTTTAAGGTGAATCCTCCAACCAGCCCGCGAAATTCAAATTTCGGTTCCGGAACGACTTTGACCTTGTAAGAAGTCATTAAATTACACCTTTATGAGCTCGGAGGGTTGTATTAATGATTTTGATGATTATAATTCTGTAACTACATACGTCTTACAGCCGCGAATCAAATGTTCATCAACATACAACCTATCACTGGCCTGCAAATTGCAAAAAACTTAAGAAAATTTGAATTTCGCGGGCTACCCTGGAACATCAACCTTAAGAAACTTTTGCTCATAACGCAAAAAAAATATGGAAATCGTATCATAATAATAACGAACTGTTGCGCAGGAGCGCGGGAACTACTAGAGATAGCGCCCCTGCCGGAAGTTGAGAGGTAACCACAGAAATCCATAGAGAATCAGGTATGTTCTCAATCATTATTGGCTTCTAGAAGCCAGAATCATAAACAGCTTATTCATAATTTCATACTAACGCTGTCTTTCTAGGCATATATTAATAACATTAACTGCTTTTTAGCGGGTTAGCCCTAGGATGATCTCGTTCAGTTTATCATTGGCGAAATCTGCACTTAAGCCGAAATTAGACGGTTCATTTTCGCTTTCATTTTCGATGCTTCATTCATCTTTGAAAGACCGAAAATGAAATCGTCAATTGACATTGCAAATTGCAATGAACGACAAGTGATACGTCCAAACAGCTCATTAATTTCACAGTTCATTTTTTTAACTTCAATTGAATTCCACAAGGCCCATTGGAATAATAGCTTTCATCAAAAGTGATGCGTCTATCAACGCAATTCACTATTTATCATTCGCAATTCATTGAAAAAACGAATCACTTAAGATTTCGGGCAAAATTAGACGTTTGTTCTAGAATATCAAACCAATATCATCTCGCGTGAATAAAAAAGCAGCAGTGGCGGCAGTGAAAGAAATGAACTTTGAATGAGCTATCGCTGTTTAGACTTTTTACTTGTCGTTCATTGCCGAACGCACACCCCGATGAACATTGATGCGATGTGTTTCGTTATGTTAATTACTTCTTATACGATAGATGTGTAGAGTCAAATTCTTCCAACTAAACAGACAGCTGTGCTGCTGGGGAGTTTGTTGCGCCACTTCTTCCCAGCTAAAGCACTAGGAAGTGGTGAAGTGTGGGCGTTTTTGGGGGACTGTCTTATGTAACTTTGACCTTCAAAAAGTGCTGATAATCAGCCTAATTTGAATAAATGACTTTTGATCATCAATTTAGACATTAAATTTTTGGTCTTTCATTGACGAAGCATCGAAAATGAACCGTCTAATTTCGGCTTAAGATTGTTAGGTTTAGGTGGCTTTTAATATGTTATCACTGTCATTAAATGGCAAATCTGGACTTATTCAAGAAATGCTAGTTTTTAAGTAAGGGAACTATTATGTCGAAACGAAGCATGTATTGTAATGGGCAGTTTTCTACTTCATATATCATGTAGGTTTTTTGGTGGAGATCTGAAATGCCAGCACGCACAGATCAATAGTTGATAATTCAGAAGACCTTAGCTCTGCAGTGGGGCAATGTTGGGCCAATTATTATCTATATTATAAAACAATGTCGCTTTTCAGTTAGTGCAACCATTTAGATCTTCTTAACTACACAATGGATTTTGATGCGGTATTCGCAATTTTTTATATATAAATACAAATTACATTTATTTAACTTAAGTACCACTCAGAGTTGTTGGCTTTTTGATTTGACATGTCGCCATTGCATATATGCCACCAAGGTTGATGGATTTTGATGCGCTTTTCGCAAATTTTTATATTTATATGCAAATAATATTTATTTAGCTTGGGTACTGCACAGAAATCTTGGCTTTTTTAAATGGCATGTCGCAATTGCATCTTTGCATTATTATATTAAGAAGTTAATTTTGAGTTAATCTGTTTAGATTACTTATTAGGGCCCATTACTTAGGTGATCATATTAATGTTGCATATAATGATCAGTATTCCTGCCTTATTCCAAGCTAGCTAGTGCCCACAATTTTGTTTGTGTAGAATAGTAGATGCCTATATAATTAATGTAATTACTTAATAAGGAATTGACTGGACTGACATTTGGCATACCAATGCTTACATCAGTATACCAAATTTCAGCCCAATCCATTCAATAGTTTTGAGTTATGTGTCGATAGATCAGTCAGTCACGTATTCCTTTTCTATATTATACAGATTATAAAGAGTCAGTTCAGCAAATTTTCCTCTAAATATGAATAAAAATTTACATGAAGTTAGTTATGTACTTAGCACTAGGCATCAAGTGCATTTAGGATCTCACAATAAAGAAGAAGTATTAGAATGTAGCACAATATTGCATTCTGTATTATTTTGATTAAACAAAAATAACATCTTCTTCTTCGTCTTGACAACATCTGTATCTTTATAAATCTGTATCTTAGATGATATATTGTCAATATGCAACAAAATAAATAAAAAATACTACTATCATTGGTTTATCAAAGCAAACTGATACAATAAATATTTGTTTTATAATACTGGAGTTGTGTAAGTCAAATAATCAAATTGTGTACTCCACTTGTAGTATGAGGTTCACGGTTTATAGAATTGAGAAAAAATTTCACCGATTTGCGAATTAGTCGCAGAGCAGCATTCATGACCTTATGCAGTAATATGACATAATTTAGAGACAAACAATCGTATTCAAGAACTATTATCAGTAGGTAAACAAATATTTTTATTTGTATGGTTCATGTGAATTTAAGTAGTTCAGACATAATTACAAGGGCCAATAAAGTACGCATGCGTTTTTCTTTGTATAAATACAAAAATATAGCTTACCCATTGCGGCGAAGACTCTACTCCGTTGTCCGGATACTTGTCGTTACAGTCGTGAGTAATTTTTTTCCCTTGCCTGCTCTGAACCACTATCTGCGCTACCTTCAGGGTCAGAACCTTCGTGAACTTGTAGTACAGTTTGCATCTTTCTTGCAACTCGGCGTTGGAAGATGCCATTTTCATTTCGTCTAGCACTACTAAAGCAACAATTTCATGTTATTTCAATCATTTACGCAGCGTTTATAAAATTACTCGATCGTAAAATAACATCGTAACCAAACTGCACTCTAGTTTTTGTCACTGATTTTAAACTTAGAACACCAATTTAAGAAAACACTGTTTTCCAAGTTAAATCTCAATTTTAATATTACTAAAAATGTATGCAGGAGCAGATGAAATTAAGAGACGCAAAGTAGATACGACGAAAACGCGAGGCTCTAAAAAATCATATCACACCTACTTTGTGGAGATTCCCTACGTTTTATTGGTCAGCTCATAAAAATCAATACATTCTCATTGGCCGAAATCGTTTAGAACGTTTTTTAATTGGTTGAAAGCCTGTCACTATATTTCAATAACGCTTCATTTTACGCAATAACCTAGAATTTGGTAGCCGGCTAAATCTTTTATCATAAAATCACATCTTTAAAAGTTGTTTCTAACGTTCTACTACGTTCCAAATTGACCTTTCTATTTTCCAGTTCATTTTACTGTCTTCCCACACAAAATATATTGACTTGGCTATAATAGCAGTATTGAAGTTTCTATATTTTACACAATGCTCTGTACAATATTCAAAGACCAATCACATCACCGCCTTTAGTTTTGGCGCGTGAACTTTGGTTGGCAAAACATTTTCGAAGAATTTCCATAAACTTAAGAGCCTATCTATTAAAGTTTTCAGACATCTTTCACTCATAACATCATCATGCTCCTGCCATTATGCCTATTTATTTGGGGTCCGTGCAACATGTCTTTTAAGTCCATACTAAGCAGCTGAGTTGAGAATGCTAACAGGAATTAGCATTCTCATCTCAGCAACATAATATTATAATTTATGTCATTACCTATAGATTGGCGATTTTTTTATATTAGCTAGTAAGAACATCGATCGATATCTTTCATTTTATATAATAATAATAATCCATTTATTTGTAAGAATATTGTAGTACATAGTTGTTAATTTTATCTTAAAGTCCATTATATTCTACCGTTTCCGGCGTACAAATAATAAAATGCATTGTCCATTTAGGGAAATTAATAAGAGTAAAAAATAAATGTCATTGAAGTATTATTATTTATAACTAGCTGACCCGACAGACGTTGTCCTGTCTTAACTGTGATACCTACCCTACCTACCTACCTACCTAGCTACCTACCCTACCTACCCTACCTACCCTACCTACCCTACCTACCCTACCTACCCTACCTACCTACCTACCTAGCTACCTACCCTACCTACCCTACCTACCCTTCCTACCCTACCTACCCTACCTACCCTACCTACCCTACCTACCCTACCTACCCTACCTACCCTACCTACCCTACCTACCCTGCCTACCCTACCTACCCTGCCTACCCTACCTACCCTAGCTACCCTCCCTACCTACCCTACCTACCCACCCTACCTACCCTACCTACCTACCCTACCTACCTACCCTACCTACCTACCCTACCTACCTACCCTACCTACCTACCCTACCTACCTACCCTACCTACCTACCCTACCTACCTACCCTACCTACCTACCCTACCTACCTACCCTACCTACCTACCCTACATACCTACCCTACCTACCTACCTACCTACCCTACCTACCTACCTACCCTACCTACCTACCTACCCTACCTACTTACCTACCCTACCTACTTACCTACCCTACCTACCTACCCTACCTACTTACCTACCCTACCTACCTACCTACCTACCCTACCCACCCTACCTACCTACCCTACCTACCTACCTATCCTACCTACCCTACCTACCCTACCTACCGACCTACCCTACCCTACCTACCTACCTACCCTACCTAAAAAGAAAAAAAAAATGTATTCTGCTATTCAGGGCGGAGACAAATCCAACGAAACAAAAACCATGAAAATTGGTCCAGCAGATCTCGAGTTATAACGAAGGGAACAAACCCGTCTTTCTTTTATATATATAGATTTCAATTCAAATTAATTTTATAAAAATTAAGCATGACATTTTTTTTTCAAAATCTTTATGTTCATTTTGTTTCCCAGCGATTCATTTTTTTCAATACTTTTATTGCATTCTACAATATTGTATTCTTAGATGGTAAAAACTTATAATTTGATCACATGGACCCTTTTTTTTGTTTTATGTCGGGCACAGCAAATTAAATGCGCTTTAATGAGAGGAAGCATCGCTAAACTACTTTTATTATAAATATAAAATTTAATCAGGTATTTATTACATTAAATTAAATTGACTTAGATTTAATGAAACTAAATTGAATTAAATTAAATTGGAATAACTTGGATTTTTTCTGTAACCATGGGAAAATCGAAATTGAGTGCTATTTTCGAAATAGAATTGTGTCGTAGCACCAACACAGTACTCAAATCTTTATTGCATTCCATATGTATTACATACACTTAGCACAGGTAGCACCCAATATTAACGACGTGTATTGATAAGGTAGGTAGGTACCTACTGCAAGTGAACTCCCGGTGCGTTTTTGGTTTGGTCGCTTCCGTTCTAGAAATTTTGATTTCAACAACGACCCCGAACACGACCGGAAACGAATGATTAAAAAAGCTCGGAAAGCCGTATGAGCTCACTGAAAAAAACAACAATACGCGTCGAAGATTGTTTTTACTTGAATAGGGACAGAAATGAGGCGATTCTGTATCGGCTTGTCACTTGTTCTGAAAAGTGGAGCCCATAGAGCAGGGATGCACAGACCACGGCCCGCGGGCCGCATGCGGCCCGCCGGTCGAATACTGGTGGCCCGCCGACAGCAAAAATAATACTCTCATACATTCGAAAAATATTGAATTCTATTCCAGAATAAAACCAAAAAAAATATGTACGAAAAGTAATTTGAATCTCGCGCGCGCGCTCTTAAGTGCGCTTATCGGTGCGCCGTGCATGCGTCGGTAACAGCGGTCGGTATTGTTCGTGCCGATCTCGGTTAAATTCGTTTTCTTGAGGAAGCGCGGTGGCGGCTTATCCACGGGTTATATTGTTAGGGCAAGCGAGATAGCAATAGTCCCGAATTCCCGATTTCTCGCGTAGGTAGATACACGAAGCTTCCAGAGTCGGTTTCGAGATTTCTCCAGACAGTTTTCGACTCTATACGCGCGGTATAAAAGCCACGATAACCGCAGCGACCGACAGTTCGGTTTTAATTTGAATGAAGTGTCAATAGTTCTAGTGTAGATTTTAACTCGACTAGCCGGTGTCATATATTTTGATCCACATTCGACGTAGATTTCCCGTCAAGTGCCGTGTATAATTATTAATTGTGTTGTGAAATCGTAAGTAAAACTCTGTTATTAATAAGTGTTTCCCTACATATTTAATCAATTATTTTTGGTAATTGAAAAAAGGATGGGTAATTTAAGTAGGTACTGTAATTGTTTTTAGGTGCTGTGTTAATCATAGCCAGGATTAGAACGCAACATGGACAAGCCAGGGCCTAGTAAAAAACGTAAGGTTAAAGATGAAAATCGGCAGTTTCAAGAAATTTGGACTGAGAAATACTTTTTTGTATGGTCGCATAACAAAGTCGTTTGTTTAATTTGCAAGAATTCTGTTGCGATTGCAAAGGAATATAATGTAAAAAGGCACTATGAAACGCAGCATCCTACTTTTACCAAGTTTACAGGCGAATTGAGAAAGCAAAAAATGTTGTCTTTAAAACGGGAGCTTACTGGTCAGCAAACTATGTTTACAAAACCCATTCAAGATTCAGAAACAGCTACAGAAGTTAGTTATGAAATTTCTCGAATGATAGCAAAGCGAAGTCGCCCCTTCAATGATGGGGATTTATAAAAGAATGCATAGAAATTGCCGCTAAGAAAATGTGTCCAGAAGCAGCAAAAAGAAAATGGCTGAAAAATTCAACAAAACTGCGATTAATTTCAGTTATGTAGAAAAGCTAGATATTTTGATTCAATCTTTTCAAGACAGATTTTCGGAGTTTAAAAAAGTGAAACCTCTGTTGGACATATTCAGCAATCCTTTCACGATTTCAGTTGAAAATGCGCCAGAATCAATGCAGTTAGAAATTATCGACATTCAAAACGACCAAGATTTACGCAACAAATTCAACGAAGGAGACTTGCTGAACTTTTACCGCTGCATTGATAAAAATACGTACAAAGAGTTGCGCATAAACGCTCTGAAATGTGCCAGCTTATTTGGTTCTACCTATATATGTGAACAAACCTTTTCAATACTAAATAATAATAAAACAAAAAATCGAAACCGCCTTGCAAACGAAAGTTTGGAAGCAGTTTTACGTGTTGCTACAAGTAAATTTGAGCCAAATATAAAAAAGATTGTAAGCACTATGCAGTGCCACGCTTCAAATTAATAAATTCTTTTTCAATTTTAATACATTATTATCAATTCTTTATTTTCTTTAATTACCTATACTTCTGGCGGCCCGCCATCAGTTCATAATTTGCCCGAGTGGCCCCTAGTCTTAATAAGTCTGTGCATCCCTGCCATAGAGGAAAGTAATATATGTGGAGCCTGTTTAGACAATATGGAACGTCAGTCGCACTGGTTTGGGAATAAATTTCAAATTCAACGAGGCGGTAAAACGCTTTCAGTCCGAGGCATCAAAGAACATCCATTAAAATGCCAAAAGTGCATAGACAATAATGGCCAATACTACAATGAATTAAATGAACACTTAAGTTGAAAAAAAAATTGTTTGATGTTTTCTAAGTAAAACGCCGATTTTATAGGTAAAGACCTAAACATACCGCCCGAATAAAAAAAAACTTAAATTCAAAGTTAAAAAATTAAATAATAATAATTTTGAAAACAATAAAATTAGTAAATATTCCGTAAACAAACTTACAATCCAGAGCGAAGTTGTCTGAATGAATAATAGGGAGGTAGTACTTCGTCAAATAACTAGTCACGGCCGAGCTCCTACTGAAGCTTGTTCTCCTGGTATCCGAGACTGCAAGTAATCGAACATATTGCGACTTGCGCAATGGAGTTGTACTAACTACGCAGACTTACCATAGGTTCATCATAAATAATTAATGTATGTAGCCTACTACAAGTCTACATGCAAGCTACGGCCTTTCAGTGCTCCATCCCGCTCATTGCACTGTACCTGTATAGGTGCGTCTAAAACATGAATGACAATCGGAAAACGTAACCCAGAGAGGGAGAGCTTTCATAAAGCAAATGCATGGTCTATTAGTTAGTATCTAATCTATAAACTAGGTTAAATGCTCTAAGCTATAAACAGTAAGTTAATAAATTAACTTCATTACTGCCTAGCCAGAGTTTTTGAGTTGATGTAGTTGTTGAAAGTAAAATATAAAGTTTGTAAGTCCTACATGACTTTTTCCGTGATCCACCAGCCTTTTGAGCAGTTTTCCTATTGGCAGCGATGCGGACGAATTTATTGAAGCCCTATGATTCTTCCTTCCCTTTTAATTCTAAATCTACACATTATTATTGTTATTTTGAGACTGAGCCTTTAAATGATGTAACTAAATATGTTTTGGAAATATTTAGTTTAATAGAAATAAAAATGAATAGGCCCTAAAAATATTCGTATGGAATTTTATGTAGGTAGGTACAACTACGCAGCCGGTGTCCGGTGGCGTCTAGAAAGAAGACGTGCTAAAAGTACCTACTACTTTTGCAATAAAAACGTCCATTGAACGTAAAAACGCTAACCAAGAGGAATAATACATTCATCAGTCACCCTTCGAAGTAGGTGTACGAAGGGGCTTAGTTACTGAGTGGAGCCGACAGGTGGAGATCGGATTCATCGCCACTTTACTACTGTTCTATGGTTCTTACAAAGAGGTGCGCGGAACATGCAGTATCTATTGCGCTTTCTCAGGTTTGTGTGATCTGTTCGTAAGGTCTTGTCCACATGCATTTGTATAATTTTGGTGTTTAAGATTTACGTTGCGTGACAACGTCTTGTATCTCTATCGCTAGTTTAGCACGCAAAATAATTCACATGATCGCGTATTGTTTCCAAACTAGCTATAACGATCCTACAAGGCTTGGCACTTCTCCCGACTTCCCGACGCATTGAAATTATCCAGAGTACAACCGCTTTTAATTAAAAGGGAGGAAAATATAACTCGTACATACCTAATATACACAAATCTTAAATCTAACTAACAATAAGCTACTTCAGAATAAAAAAATTAAAAGGGGTCCACTCCGGGAGTGCCGGCAGAAGTGAAAACTTGAATATTAACGTTGTGCATTTTTGATAATTATTTTGGTATGGTTAGGTTGGTTAATTTTGCACGAATTGCTTTAATTATCAGTCTATAAGTACTATCATTTATGTGGTAAAATACAATATTCATTTATAATTGCGCTATCGTACAAAACAAACATGACAATCTATATTGCATTGAAAATTTAACACTTCAAAACTATTACAATTATTATACACTAGCTGACCCGACAGACGTTATCCTGTCTTAACTATGATACCTACCCTACCTACCCTACCTACCCTACCTACCCTACCTACCCTACCTACCCTACCTACCCTACCTACCCTACCTACCCTACCTACCCTACCTACCCTACCTACCCTACCTACCCTACCTACCCTACCTACCCTACCTACCCTACCTACCCTACCTACCCTACCTACCCTACCTACCCTACCTACCCTACCTACCCTACCTACCCTACCTACCCTAACTATGCAAAAATGTGCAAAAAAAATATTTTTCTCATACAAACTTTGCCACCCCTTGTAACCCTTTTAGGGGTTGAATTTCCAAAAATAATATGCCTATGTCCTTCTCATGAATGCAAACTATCTACATACCAAATTTCAGCAAAATCGGTTGGGTGGTTTAGGCGTGAAAAGGTAACAGACAGACAGACAGAGTTACTTTCGCATTTATAATATTAGTATGGATTAAAAAGTTTATCTCTCCCACCGTCTTACAAATTTCACAAAAAAAAATCCACAACGCGGCCTAAAGAAGTTTTCACTTCAAAAAAAAATGTGTTTAAAAATTACTCAATGGTTTTCAAATAATATTATCTTATGCCTATATATTTATCATCAGTACCTAAATATAATTTTCACAATAAATACCTGACTTCTCCGCAACGGATCTCCAACTTTATTCCTCTAATCCGAATTAGATTAAATAACAGTTGCACTTTTAGTAACTGTGCCAGTTCCGTAAACTTTGACCAAATACAGGTTGCTATTGATCTTTGTTGCAAATTGTAAGCTCCTGAAAGTAAAGATTTACTTAAGATTAAGTTGGTACTACCATTAGATATGACTATTTATAGTTTGATTGAATTACGTGACACGAATTTTATGATAAAGATTTAAACTCTATCAAGTGACAAACTAGTCCCCTCCCTAGTTCGTTGTTCCCATTCCGCCCCTCCAAACGTTAGCCACAATTTAAGGATGGTCATAGCAAGTACATTGCCTCTGGAACAAGGGGTTACAGGTAGCATGGACAGCCGTGAAGAGTTCACGGCCACGGCGCCGATGCACTGCCTATGCTAATAACAGCTCTGGCCAGTCAGCGTTGCGCCGCGGTGCCGCCCCGAGGTGGTGCTTGCAACCGGAGAAGTAACAGGCATCTACAGTGGCAATGCCTTTCATTTGAAAGTTCAACAACATTCATTGCATTATTTACGTTGTTGACTAGAATAATTTTTCAAACGCATGAAGCAATTGATTAGTTATTTCCTTCAAAACCCTACGGGTTGAAAGTGAAGAAGTTTTCGCTTCGGAAGAATACACAATTAGGGTGCAGTGTTATATAGTGGCAATCTCTCCAGTGCCCCTGATTACGACTTCTAGGTACTTAGGTGCAACTATTGGGAAGACAGGTAGGTCGATACTTTCTGCAGTATTACGTCCTACATCCTACCACACGAAAAAATGTTTGTTTTTGAGTTGACAAATAAAATCCGATTAACCCGCTGCGCTCCGATAGTGTTTTTGATAAGTTTTTTAATGTAATCGATATTATTCGTTAGCATATAACCTTTTCTAGTTATCATTAGGTAAGATAAACCAAACGCGCTAAAACTTAGAATTTCAAAACATTTTTTGAATAAGCTGAGTGGCTTTCAAGCGATAAATAAAGAAGAAATAACTCTTTATATAAATAGTTCTTCCATAAACATAACATATCTCGGGTAGCGTCAGATCTGCGCTGAGCATTGCATTTACATTAGGTAGGTACCTTACCTAATATAACATACATGGTTATTAGTTGGTAATTAGTAATAATGCCTAAGAAATGGGTGGTAAAAATAGTGAATAATAATAATATCCTTGGACATTTCACACAACGCCATATCGTCCCAAGCTAAGCAACCCAATGCTTGTGTTATGGTAACGAGATGGCTGAATGCTGATAGACTACTTATATACATTTTTTTTTGTAAATAGGTACATACATATTATAGATAGAAAAACACCCAGACTCGTAACAAATACTTGCAGGTCGTACAAATATTTGTTCCGTGCGGGCATCGAACCCGCGACATAGTGCGCATCAGTCATTCGCTCAACCACTGCGAATAGGTATAACCAATAGTCTTTGGTGGTAAACTTACACAGGAGTGTAATAAAATATAGACTTTTTCGATTTGTCTCAAATAAAAATAGTCTTATTATCAATGCACGGCCTTTGGCCAACGTTCGAAATCTAGGGCGACTTGAATTACTTAAAACAGTGGCGCAACCCATCTGAATGATGAATATTAAAACACTACTGAGGAAGGACTCGAAATCGATTAGCTGGCTAAGGTACTCGTTTGTAACTACTTAAAAGTTTAATTCACTCGCCGTGTTTGAAAGTGGAGGGTGCACTTTTAAATAGGTACCTATATAGTTTTAATATAGGGTGGATTTTGAACCGGGACAGTACCTAAGGGCATTTAGTTGATCGTTATAGATTGAGCATAACTTTCCTAGGAACAGACTTTCCTTGGATTAAAAAAAAATAAAGGAATAAAACCATAATGCCCTTTGTCGCTTCGATAATGTGCTAGCGACCGTTTTCGGTGGCCCATTATTAATGTGCAAGTCACCCCCTTAATTGCGGGTGGGAAATCATCAAATGACTCCTTCCGCTCTGGGTGGAGCGGAAGGGAGTGTAAGACTCTTACTGACTAAAACCCATTCATGTTACTTCCTTAGCCCTTTATGTTCCGGGGTAGCGGTAGTACCTAACCCTTTCGGACAATCCCGCTTACCCGGCAGGGCCATTTTAATTGTGTATATGTAAATTGGTTAGACAGGGGCCATAGTCTTTCCATAGATCTCGGTCAGTACACTAGCCAAACAAACCCATAACCCAAAAGTTTATGTTTCCATGTTCAGCAATAGTGCTGCACTAACTGTAGGGGCCACGAGAGTTGGCTTCGGCCTCTCGATGTCAAAAGACAAAAAATAAAATAAGATCCTCAGGCCATCAATAATAAGAGCGGTTTTTTGTGAATGAACAGGTGGCTTTTCTTGACCTCGATCACGCCTGATGGAAAGCGATGGATGAGCTCTATGATGGGGCGAACATGTTCAGAAGATGCCTGTTCACTCTTGCATTGAAAGCAGACGGGTAAGTAGAAGGGAACACCGACGCTGGTAGAGAGTTGCTGTGCGCTAATAATACATCTAATATTATACCTACGTATTAATGACGATTGATTGTTGTTAGGTGTTGGTGTGGTTTGATACCAATCATGGAGGGCGGGGATTAAAATCCCACAATTTTCGGAACTGTAACTGAATGTGCATTTGTGTAAAAACAAATAACAAAAAAATAAAACAATCAACTTCCACTTAATCCTCATCATTCTTCTGCCCTTATCCCAATTTATTTGGGGTTGGCGCAACATGTGGTTTTCTTCCATACTTCTCTATTATTCGTCATCTCTTGAACAATTTCATTCGTCAACAACTTCCACTTATCGTTTTATTTTTCACTTTTTAGTTACAATAGATACTTACCTACCCCACAGCCACCGCACCAATTCTTAGACCACTACTTGCTATGTAAACAACAGTGACAGAAAGCTAAGATCGTCTAACAGGAAGTTCCTTTTCATCAAGATAACCAAAGTGGATTAAGATTTTAAGATACGTATTGGTACGTACCTACATAAAAAGGTTTTACCCATGTAAAGCTTCATAATTTAAATAGAACTATGATTTTTCGTTCGATTCATTAGCTAAGATACAACGGACAGTCGGTAAATACAGTACTGTGCGTCGTCGGCGTCCGGCCGGTATAGGCCGCTGCCCATTTGTACTAGGAGCGCATAAACGCGTAATGGTAATGCGATTCACGAGCGCGCGATGTGACTCTTATTTTGATAAGAATTGGAATGATTTTCGCGCGTGCGTATAACTATCCTTAGGTGTTCCATTAAAGAAAATAACTAGAGTTTCCATATTAAATTATTTAAAGTTTTTATTCTCAATGGAGATTAAAAATAATGATTGCCCAATAGGGGTTTATTTGCTCAAAAGATTCCCAAATAGGGCTCTATTTTCTCTAAAGTTTCCCGGCATCATTTACATAGCGCCATCTCTTCAGGGTTAATAACTCCCATTTGTCAATTGTATTTGAAAGGGTAGTCAATAACGTTACTTTTTATGAACTGTCAAAACGAGGCTTTGGTACGTGTGATTTGTCTGAAATATAACAATGTGACGTCACCGATTTTTTGAGTCAAATGGAATACTTATTAGCTTTAAATGCAATTTTACAATCATATTATTATCTTCGCATAATATTTGATTTCTGTACGGTGATGGAAGTTTTTAAAACGAGCGGTCTTTTTTCTATGTTATTTCATATTTTATTTTTGACCGTTTCAAATAGTCAATTATGTGGAACTCTAGATGTCGCTGTTCGGTAGAACTCCTGATATATTGTGGGAGACTTCCTGCCGGGTTCTGCGCTCCTGGTGCAAATTGGCGGCACGTCTCAACGCGACGCTTGTAACGGATCGTCAATTGACTGTTGCCAAACGCACATGATTTACCGCTAAAATTGAATCCGTGTTTCCGGTAATCTTAAAAAGATTAAAGTAATATTTTTATTATTAGTACAATCCCAGCAGGTGTATGTAGACATGCTAAAGCTAAGGTTAGCTAGCTGTTAGCTACAGTTGAAGCTGATATGCGTTGTTCGTTTGAATAGTACCTTAGATCTTCCAAGAACATTGGGGGCCAATGATGCTGCATCATTTCTCGTCCTATTAGTTGTAGCTGCGCTAAATAAATTGGTTCTCCTGTTACACGATTCGCTTTCATTTTTCTTCCTACCCACTCTATTTAAAAGCCTTTCGCTAAACCCTCCTTTTTGCTGAATTAAACATATTGTATTTACCTACTACCTAAAGCAGGCGCCACATTTTTTTCTGTGCGATCTACTTCTGAAAACTGAGGAGTCTGTCTCTTAAAGGCAAGTTCGTGATTTGTAAATCGAGATAGGTTTTTTCTCTCACATAATAAATTCTAGATGATACTATAAGGGTTTTAAAATAAAACAATAATATTAACATAAATATTTTAATTATATAACATTCTCAAATAGATTTTTAATCATTTATGTCTTGTCTTATAGGTACGGGAAGTCGATTCTGTTGAAATAATAAATACAATTTTACACATATTGTATTAGTACGCTACCTTACAACTAATATAAGAATTGGCGAAAAAAGGCATTATATATACCGCCTTACTAATAAACGTGTTATAACAGGTGAATAGTTAAACACAGATTTGTCTCTTTCAGTCGTCAGAAACTTGACATTCGAAAGAAGAAGACAAAGCGTTGTGAACTATACAGCCGTTTATTAGTAAGGGGGTTAATTTTTATAATGCTGTAAAGAGAGGTAATTAAATGAGCTGCTAGATTGAATCCTATACAGCAGTCCTTAGCTTAGCTTAGAAATAAACGTAGTAGGTCGCAACACCACCCACAATAGGTTGAAACTTTACGTCAAACACCCAGCAGGGCAATAGGAATGATGACTAAAATTTATTTTTAGTGCGTAAGATTGTTAAACAATATTTGACACGTATTTTTCTTATGATTACGTCGATACATTTAAATTGTGGCATGACGTCACGAGTTTGTCGTTTCTATACTTGTAATGCATCGAGCCCTCACTCCCCCAACTTGAATGCGTTTTACGTCAGTATTGTTTATTATATGATAAAAAATACGTGTCTAATATTTTTTTTATTATCTGATTTACGAACTAATCATATATGTATATACAGTGTGTTATGTTAAACAAGGGACATACTTTCAGGTTGTATATAGTACTCATGAAAATCAACAATTTTGACCAACTTCGAAATATGAAAAAAAAAAGATGAGCTGTTCCATACATTTTGACGAATTATGCGAACATAAATGTACTGAATAGCTGTTTTTTTATCGTGATATCAGGTTCAGTTCCCTTGTTTAACCTAACACACTGTATATTTGTTTTTACCCAGACCTCATCCCTATTTTATGTATAGGCAAGTCCAACACATACAACTTGCGATCCAGATGGATTTCTGTATGGGATAACTGTAGTCATACTAGGGCAATTATAAACCCACTATAAGTGAAAAGATATAGAGAGGAAGTTTATAAGCGTTTATAATACAACTTTATTAAAATCGCGATAGGCCCCTATTTCGTTTAAAATACAAGTTTATTAAATCCCACTAATATTACCATTTTGTGAGGCAGTAAAATATTCCGTTTTATGGAAAATTATAGGTGATGCTCTCGTCTTTTGATAGTTGAATATACAGTGAAACTTGGTTAAGTGGGACCTGGATAAGTGAGAAACCTCCATAACTGGAACTCATGCTGAGGTCCCAACACTTTGGCACTGAATTGCCTCTGTTAGTGAGACGAAGCAAACCTCTATATCTGGGATTTGTTCCTTCCATTTTATCGTCATAGTTACCGACTGCGAGTGAATTTTATATGCATTTAACCTCTAAATAATAAAGATAAAAAATTATGTATAATATTTACATAATACTTTATTTTATTTAATACTTGCACCTCTATAACTGAAATAACCTGTATTCTGACCTCTAAATGAGACAGATATTTATTTATACCTGGATATCTGAGACACTGGGTAAGTGGTATACCGCTATAAGTGAGACAAATTTGCAGGTCCCTTGATGTCTTACTTAACCAGGTTTCACTGTAATTATATTATTAAGCGTATCAAGTAATGTTATAATAATTATTAAATATATATTTACTTTAGGTAACATAAAATATAAATAGACATATATGAGAAATGGATAGTACGGCATCCACGCAACAATCAAGTACATATGAGGGTTCGCGAAAAAAAAAAATTGAATTTTTCGAATCTCGTGATTTTCCCTTTAGGCTGAGTGGTTACAGCATCAAAGGGGTAACAATATCATGTTCTGGAAGAAATACGACGAATTACAGTTCAGTATGTATATTTGATTTTCCTTTTGTATTAGACCGTCATAATAAACACAACATTGTAGGTAACAAGATAATAGTACTAGATAAATATTATAATAATATAAGGGCGGCAACCACCATCTCTTTTAGCCGTATTATTTCAATATTACTTCACTGTAAGAGAGAGATGAAGCTATACAAGGGGTATAGCTCTATAATTTCCAACGTGAAGCAATATTAAAATAACACTGCTTTGAGAGGTCAGGGTTGGCCCATAGATTGTTGTTTATATTGCACTTTGCCCTAACTAATAATCCAATTTTGTTACTGAAACGATATTTGTGTAATTTGGCACCCAGAAAGTTTCATCTAAGGTTTCTGAAAGACTGAATAACACTAATAAAAATGTAAACCTCATGTAACAGTTGTGATCGGTACATCGAAAATCACCACATTTAGTTCAATAAGCTTTCAGAAACTAGTTAACAATAAATTATTTATAAATGCTAACTGTTTAGTAGCATTTCTTTACTTATTATTTTCCATAAAACAGTCATAACAGAGAACTATAATTATTTATTTAAATACATGATAATCACAGGGTCCGTCGCGGCTAACTTTGATAATTTTATATCAACATCGTAGTGGTAGGCATAAGAAAATGTATGAGTATACAGAGCCATAATTGTATTTGATGAATGAGGTAAAAACGCCATCTCCCTGAAAAGAAATAGTAAAACTTCGACCTTATGGCTATGATTTTACGGCGGAGGCAAACCTAGTGTTTTTCTGACAAGTCGCTCTGCAATTTTGTTGAATTCATCGCGGTCTTCCCTCCACATCTTCGCTGCGTCAACGTTAGCGCCGCTTTCGTCGTTTGGTTCTGAAATTGCACAATTTATATAATGAGGAAAGACACAGTATTATATCAGGGTCCTGTTTACTAAACGATGTGACATAATTGTAAAGTTGTATGAAAAGTACGGTTTTTATAAACCTTACATTTATGTAAACATTTTAAAACACCGTATAAATATTACCATTACAAATGCTGTTTAATGAACGTTTACAGGTGCAGAAAACACCTTTAGATTTCGATGTCAATATTGCATGATCTACAAATTTGTAATTAAGTTACAATTACATAAAATGAAAGTTTTGTAGAAGATTCTTAAGTCAAAAGAAGATTTCGACCTTAGACTTTTATAAATATTTAGAATTTGGTTTTCAGGGTACTTTTCAATTTGTTTGATTAATAACGAAATTCGTGGAGCACAATAACAAAATCACAATTTTATTACAACCATTTTTTTATGTATAAGTAACAATTATATTAAAATTGTAAAGTTCTGACTCAAGGCGAGTCCACCTGTCGGAATTGTACTACAATTTACAAAATATTTTAACTTGTTATTACAATTATGCATTCAAATAAACAATTTCCTTACAAATATGTATATCATCTCTTGTAAAGAGAAAATCTTTATTAAATAGAAACTTGTAGATATTTAATTTGTGGGATAAAATTACAATTTCCAATGTTTTATTAAATAGGGCCCATCACGGAGGGATGGAGAATTTAAAAACATTAGAATCTTTATTTAAATTAAAAACCCTATTATAGTTTAAGAGCTATTCGAATCAGCATTTATCCCCGTAATACTCAAAGACCACGAAACTATAAAACGCACATAAGTCTTGTCACAGTGGGACACTCTGTTCAATTCTGTAAAATCTCACAGTGAGGCGTGGAGTGAGCTGTCGTTCCAACGAATGCTGGAGATTGACACTATTACCAGCTCACTTCACCTACATCTTCATCAGGGTACGAATACTGCTGCATAAGAAAAGCATGTCAGAACACGTCACTTTGTAGAAACTGACGGCCGCGATAATTCTAACAATGGAATCCCCTTAGGGAATTGCCCCAGAGTGCAAGCTTTGAAACTTGCTCTCTAATGAGCTAGATCTAGAGATCTATTCTCAAATCTGTGCAAAGACTAAAAAGATACTTTATTTTTTATTTTTTGAGGCTTGCAAATCATCCAATGACTTCTCCCGCTCTGGGTGGAGCGGAAGGGAGTGTCAGACTCTTACTGACTACAACCCATCCATGTTCCTTCTTTAGCCCTTTATGCTCCGGGGTAGCGGCAATCCTTTCGGACAATCCCGCTTAGACCAAATAGATACTAACATATAATTACATTTGAGAATTGTTTTTGTGACTTACCAGCCAGCATGCTGACAACGGAAAGTAATATTTTCTCTACGCTCTGAACGGGCGACCACCGCTCAGCACTGCTCTCGTAGCCCATGGGGTCGTCACCAGGTGCGTGCAAGATTGATATGCACACTCGACCATCAGCATATACTGAAAATTACAAAATAATCCTGTGTTATTACGATTTTTACGTTTGATTGATTGATCAGCAAAAATTGGAGAGGCTTTGACGGCGATAGGTGCGTTTACAGATCCACTCACTGACCAATTCACATTATAATAATATAGCCTTACAAATCGTTAATTCATTTTTAACAATCTAATAATTGTATTTATGAGTCAGCTTTTCTAAAAAATCGCTGAAGACTACGTAGCTAAAACCAGGTAAAGAACAAAATATAAGATTTTTGTAAATAAAGCTAAAAATAAAAATAAATCAATAATTTGCAAGGCATACACAAAAAATGCAATTGTGCCCTTGCAAATGAACATTCAATCAACGAAGACATTATCAAAAGCAAAGAAAAAATAAATAAAGGAAAAATATTGAATTCTGCAAATAAATATTCTAAATAGCAAAACAGAAAATATGCAATCATCATGTAATAACATAGCAACTGCGGAAAAATATTGGATTCTGCAAATAAATATTCTAAATAGCAAAACAGAAAATATACAATCATCATGTAATAACATGGCAATTTCTATATCAGTTATCTGTAACTAGCATGTAATAGTGTCGCTTTTTGTGTCTGTGTATTTCTGTGAAGGCTTCTTCTAAACTTCACAATGGATTTCCCGGATTGGGTTTTTAGAGAATTTATATGGAATAGAACTCAAAATCAAAGCATTTATTTAAAAAGCTAGCTTTATCTTTCTAACTGACCGACCCCTTGACAATTCAAACGGAGGAGATTCTATTGAAGAGAACGGCCAAGAAACTCAATGGACACTCTTTTAAATCAAAATAGGTTACAAAAACTGGGTCACATTATTTATGTTAAAATATACATGCAGGGACCGGCCGGATACTCGTTGAAAGGGTTTATGAAGGGGTTTTTTTAAGCGCTTCAAAAAAAAACCCTATGATACATGTTACACCTTCGAACGGGTGTAGGTAGTTAACCCGTTACGAACGGGTTACCCTTTCAACACCCTGTAACACTGTAACAGGGTAAGCCATTCCAACTCAAGACTTTGTAATATGCACTGTTTACAATCGATATTAGTTTGAAAGTTGCATAACCACGACCGCACGTGACATCGTACCGTGCCCGGCGGTCCGCCAATCTTGCGTGTACCGAGTCCGACTTGCCGAGCGACTTGTAAACATGGAATAATAACTATTATCTATATGATCTTATAGTTCAATTTTGCTCGTCACACATGCTAAACATTGTAATAATATTATTTATTTTTTCGTGTCTATACTGGTTTATTTTCATCATTCGTCATTTAATTCGGAACTCGGACGGAACTACGGAAGTAAAAGCAATTTAGCAGTGTTTATGTTTAAGTGTGTGTTGTAGCTTACCTATTATACCTATTACGTATTCGTAAATCATATTAACTAAATAAAAATAGTAAGGCAATAATGTGCCGCACGGGTGCAAGTATCCCCCCACCTACATGCAGCTCATGTTTAGGTATTAGGTAATCTAGGGTAACACGAAAAAAAGCTTTTCGAGAAGGTAACCTCTTCAAAGCCTTAAGTCATTAAAGGGGTTAACCCCTTCACGTGGTTACCTTAATAAAGGTGTTAACCATTTCGCTGGGTTTCGAGGATGTAACTCGAACAA
Source organism: Hyppa rectilinea (assembly GCA_951799385.1). NCBI lineage: Eukaryota > Metazoa > Arthropoda > Insecta > Lepidoptera > Noctuidae > Hyppa > Hyppa rectilinea. Next base: position 5,452,623 of record OX637300.1, on the reverse strand, counting down.
AAGGTAACACTGCGATATGAGTTACCCCACGTACGGGTTACCCTGTCCAAAGGCTTAACTCTTAAGCGGGGTTGTCCGGTCCCTGTATACATGTGACAACGATGAATGAACGAACGAAAGAACGACGTTAAGAAGCGTCTACATGAAAAATAAAAATGAAATTATAAAAAAGAGCCGTGGCAGCTAAGAGATGACCAGTCCCTACTGCCAGCGCCCGTTCACGAACATGCGCATGGATTAGCTAGCACCATTCAGCTCAACCATTTTGAAGGGAGCTAAATGAACCAATACACGCGCTACCATCAGCGACACATTACAATGAGCAAGACATGCTCTCAGCCGCCAGGGCACGTTCAATGTAAGAAGGAATTATGTATGAGCGTTATAAATTTATTAATATTATAACTTATAAATCTCGATGTTTGTATGTCTTACACACATTTAGAAACACACACGTGCACATCAAGCTATCCCAAACTGTCAAAACTTCCCAATTGAAAATGAACCTTATAGTTTTGTAAAATAGTTGAAAAACTATAAAAGAAATTTGAGAGATTGGGATAACTTGATGTGCTGGCCTCTGTACCTCGTATAACGATGATTGTTGCGAGACCAGACTGCCTCATTCGAAGGCAGTTGGTGGAGATGGTTTTAGGTCTAATATAGTAAAGAAACTCAGAGTTATCTACTAACATTACTAATATAGCAGATAAGCATAAATTGGTACTAATTCCTAAGAATCTATGGACTGTAATGTCTGAAATAAATCATTTTTTATTTATTTATTTACAACATAACAAGCTGTTATGTTATGAAAGCTGGTGCCGTTGATTTATTTTGTAAAATGAATCTTGTACTTACTGTTTGGATGAAACATTTCACAGATGAACTGCATTTTCGGTGGGCTCAGTGGATAGTCTGGAGGAAAGACTAATTTTGCTGGGAAGATGCCACCTTCAAAACATGTGCCTTCTGGACCACTGAAAAAGACAATTAAACTTCTTAATATTGCAGTTGAATTTAATTACAATTTTGACTTTTCTTGAAGCCTAAGTAATGTCCGCTCGCATAAGATATGCTATAAATACCAACCATTAGATTCGCGATGGAATCACGTATAATATTGTAGTTAATGAAAATTCTAAGTTCATGCTAAATGGCTAAAGGGAATCAGGTTAATAAAAGTATTTTTTTTTTGTGACCAAGGTTTCAAGGACCACTAATGTTGTCGGCTGCTTCACCGACTTCCCTGTAAATGCCTCAATAAATTAAGGTTAAGGAGAGATTAAAGACCTCGCTAAGGGCACCCTCTGTGGGGTACGGACATCGGCTTAAAGAGTCGCTGGGGGACAAACAAGGACTTGTTTGATGCCCAATGTTTGTTTCATCTATTTCGAGTTGGCAAGCTCTGCAAAACCTGAAGCCTAGTAACTACACTCAAATTCACTTTAATTTGAAGTGCATTAGATTTTCTTTACCAAATGTAAAAAGTAGTGATTGTGAGATAGTATTGAATCAAGAGAAACTAGAATTTGTCGATAAAACTGTTTTCCTGGGGATCACGCTCGACTCAAGGCTACAATGGGGTCCTCATTTAACATCTCTTGCAGGACGGCTAAGTTCTGCAGCATATGCTGTCAGAAAGATCCGTCAGTATACTGATGTAGATACCGCGAGGCTAGTCTATTTTAGTTATTTTCATAGTATTATGTCTTACGGTATTTTACTTTGGGGACGAGCTGCAGACATCGAGTCTATTTTTATTCTGCAGAAAAGAGCTATCAGAGCCATTTATAATCTTCGTAGGCGCGATTCTCTAAGGGAACGGTTTAAGGTTATTAACATCATGACTGTACCTTGTCAATATATCTATGAAAACATCATGTACGCACGGAAAAATCTGCATCTTTTTAGTAAAAGAGGTGAAAGACACAACTATTTCACTAGAAATAGGGACCAATTAGTTCAACCAGGTTTCAGGCTGGCTAAAGTAGATTCATCTTTCATGGGGTACTGTTTAAAATGTTACAATAAAATACCTCCCCACATTCTTGAACTTAATGAAACAAAATTTAAAACTTGTATAAAACGCACACTATGCAGCCAAGCGTATTATAAATTGGGAGATTACATTGCTGATAAAAATGCTTGGGTGCTAGTCCAGCTCCACAAGGGCGCGTCAACTAATTTATTAGACTACTGAACACTGTTGGAGCTGCGGAAGATCAACAACAACAAAAAAACATCTTTGCATTGTATAAATTCAATCTCTTAATATTGTATAACTGCTTGGCACATATGTGAGTACTATGTACCTACTATAAAGCGACCAGTCTCTGGGTGCGTCTTTCATTGACTTGAATATGCCCTGGCGGCTGAGAGTATGCCATGCTCACTTTAATGTCTCGCTGATGGTGGCGTGTGTGTTGGATCATTTAGCTCCCTTCAAAATGGTTGAGCTGAATGGTGCTAATATATGCGTCATGTTCGTGAACGGGCGCTGTCAGTAGAGACTGGTCATTTCTTAGCGGCTAAGGCTTGTTTTAATTTAATTATTGAATAGTTTTTACATATTTTATATCTGATGCTTTTAACGTTCTGCATCGTTCTCACATGTATAATATTAATATGAACTATGTAACCAATATTTTGTAACCATATTTTGTTTAAAAGAGTGTCCATGGAGTTTCTTGCCCGTTCTTCTCCATAGGTACCTACTCCTTTGGAATGGGCAACTAGCTTCATTTCTCGGACTGACCGACACCTTGACAATTCAAAAGTGCCTGTAATTGGTTTATTTGAAATAAATAACTACTTTGAACTTTTGAACTTTAATTTCTTCAACAATGCACATCCCGTTTATCAAGTTCCCGATTAAATCAATTTTTCAATCTATAAAGCAATGAACACTCTACAAAGATCCTTGGTACAATAGAAAATTGATATATAATACTGGTATTGTTAAATGAAAGCAATTGTGATTATGTATGAGTCATTAAATTACAGTATGGTCTATCCATAGCTCAGGGGTAGAAAGTAATTCAGTGACTAAAATAGAACAAGAATAATTTTACCTTTCTCAGGTCTATCATTACAGGATTTATTTAACCCAATCAATATGATAAATGCGCTATTTCTAACTTTCTTATTACTCATATTTTAACTCATTATTAATAATGTATTTCTTATTAATTCACCCAGAGAACAACAGAATAGGTCTGTCTGTATTACTTTAATGCATTGAACACCAATGCGGTAATCGTGTGTACGTCAAACAATAGTTTTTCTATTGTGTTAAATCAAATCTTACGTTATTAGCGCCTCCCATTCAAAAAAGTTCTCTTCATTGATTGGTCCCGCAATGATGCCATCTGGGGGGTTGAGAGTAAGCTCTGTAAATAGAAAATTAGAAGTTAATGAACAGAATGAGCTGAAGTATCCTACAAAATTCCAATTCAGTGTTGGGTTATATGTTGATCAAAATATGATTAGCAACCATAATAATCATTAGCAAATGTGTATTTAGAGTTAATCCCATTGATACAATTCTCTATGGAACTAAAATGTCACGAAATAGTCATTAAATACAGTAATCTGTACTTAAGAGTGGTATTAATGATTTTATTGGTTACAGTTCAATCAAACATATTTTTTACAGTTCACCTGTTGTTCACAACCACCTGATGGTTGTTTGTTGATTAAAATATGATTTGGAACTGATAGAAATCTGGCTAACATGGATATTACAAAAAACACAAAAATGTAGGCTCAGGACTTTCATAGCTTTCTCTCAGCTATGAAGCAGCTAAAAAGGAATATAGGAAGAAATCAGTAATTTACAATGATGATGATCCTATTATGGTTTTTGCAGATATGTGTGTTGCATGATGACATGTAGGTATAATAATAAGGTGTAATGACACAGCTTCATACTAAAGTCAAAGAATATAAATTCTTAATGTCAAGCCAAATCTGTCCTCAGCAAATGAAAAAGAACAATCAGTAAGAGAACCTGTGATTGGGTTTGTGCATCAGTAATTATTGATTAAAAGTTAAACTTCAATGCCTAATTTACAATTTATGTTGGTACTGAAGAGTCATACTGAGTATACATGTTTTAATGTTATTTTGCTAAAAAAAACAGTTTAAAGTCTAAACACGAAACCTATTTCTCAGAGGATCATGATATAGATACAGTGAAAAAAAATGAAAATTAGCCACAGAAATTATTTTGTACTGATGAAGTTATCCATTCTAACCACCGAATTAATTAGCCAAGTAGTGATATGGATAATTTTGGTAAAAGTTACACGAGTAAATTAAATATTGAGAACACTAGTTGTACTTACGTTTATATTCAGCCATAAGCCTCCTTAGTGCTGACCCGGCCATGATTTTTAAGCAGTAGCCACAATAAAATTAATTAATAATCATTGGATCTAAAATTTCGCCAAAATTATTAGCTGTTCTGTGACAGACAAATGGTACCTACTGACTGCAGCACTATGTCAAGTCAAAGAGCAAAGAGTAGGTAATATATTAAGACTGATCCAGAAAATGAATGCGTTGCAGTTATTAACAAATCTACAGTTTATAGCACGACAGTTTGATAACGCGCTCTCGTTTATTGCTCACTGGTTAGATAAAGATAAAACTTTTCACTTGAATGACGTGCATTGATTTCACGATTTGTTGTTCAAGTTCAGTCAATAGTGACGTAACGGTATGGCATTCTTTCTATCTGTGGCATGAGTGTGACCAACGTACTGTGCAAACTTCAAACAACATAAAAAATATAGATAGCTGTAGTGGGATAGTGCCAAAACTTTCATTCGCTAACCATGCATCAAATCAATGCGGTGGTCTCACAAGCTATCGCTATTGGGCTCCAAATATTTTTTAGGTCCCTTATTCATATACGCATTAATACATTCTACCAATTTATTGTTTTCTGTTGGTAACTTCTGGTGCGCTTTCATTACATCAAATGAATCCTATCATCATGCCACAATACCAGCTTCATTGCCTGAAAAATTCTAACGTGGTGATATTATCGTGGATGTTCATAAAATGTACGGGCACGCAATTTCATAATTTTCAACAATTTTACTTCCCTGAGTTATTGTGATGCCGTGATGTTGACGTGTACGTCCACATAAAACATAAAAGCCGACATATTGGAGTTCTAATAGGGATCCCTATTTTTTGAAAATATAATATAGCCTGCGCTTAGCCTACGTCACCCGGGGATACTGCAGGTTTATTTATTTATTTAGGATCTCCAACAAAAGATGTACACGATACATGACACATAAATAAAAAGTTACATCAGGTAATAAGTAAGTGTACCCTCACTTATAGGAGATCACAACATGCACAAAGATAAACAACTAAGCTAACAAGGGAAAAATTTGGAAAAGTTAATTACCTAATTAAAGGACACAAAACCAAACAAAAAAAATAAAAACAACCCAACAGTGAAAGAATTTTTCAAATCGGTTCAGTAGTTTCGGAGCTCTATAAAATATTAATATAGATTTACATTAGTGGAACTTAAATGCTCTAAGGTGGAACTACATACTTAGGTTAAATGCTCTAAGTACATACTAGAATATAATATTATTATTCCAGTAACTTCAAAAGCTTATGATTATCTCTGGTTTCTTCAATATTATTTATCATCTGTGGTTAGCAAAAAGAAAAGCGGACTTTTTAAACATTCTATGATTTTTATTTTATTTGCTGTTTTACTTGGCAATTATGTAATGTTAATTTTATTTGATCTGCTTGCTTATATAAAGAGTAAGATTCGTTAGAATAAGAAATACACCCACTGTCTGAAGAGTGCCGGCAGTCAAGCCAAAGTAGAAAGAAATCGACAGGCCTCACTGTCGTGGTGTCTTGTAGCACCGTTACCTTCCGAATCCCTATTTCCAAGGAGCAACGGTTAGTTCTAATCATCTTATTCCAACGAGACAACTTTTTATGCATCCGTTGTTCACCAATACATGTGTACCTACTAAACAATGCAATGTTATAGGTAGGTATAACCAAACTAAAGTAGAGATTTGAGGTGGACTTGTACCTATACCAGGCACCGAAACGTTCCTTCCCAAATTTATCATACGTACGTATCTACAATAATTTTTGTTGGTTGAGTATACGTCTCAGATTAGAGTTCAAAGTATATTTTGCTTCAGTTGATGTCAGACATTCTACGTATTCTAGCACACGATATGATGCGAGCTAATAGAGAAAGGAAAAGCTGCTTTTCTGTTAAATATCGTAATTTGAATAACTGTTTATGTTTCACCTTTAATATATTGTCCCACATTTAAATCCTTAAATATTCTTTCCATAAATTTATTAAATCAAGTTAATTTTCTTTGTAGCTTTGGACAATGTGGAAAGTTTAAATGGATTACAAGGATTAGGTACATAAATTGTAATAAATCGCAAGGAAAGAAATCTAGGTACCTAAGTGAAGCAATACCTAGAGTTCCTAAGTATGGAAGTAGCTGGAGAAAGTGGGTCACCATCAGAGCCATTGCTGCTACTGCCCAGAAATCCTGTAAGTGACTTCATACCAAAATAACTATCAACACAACAGTCTGATTGGTTATATTATCGAATCACATGTTCCAAAGAAACCAACCCTTCAGGATGGGATATGCCTAACTAATTACGTCCATTGAGTTATGGGATTTATGACCGCATCGTCTGATATAAAGCTTAAGTACCAAGACTTAATAGTAAAGTAAAATCCGACCATTTAAAATTTCACAGCCATTTACTGCCCCCATAATTAAGTAACACACTACGCAATCATTTTGAAGGATACTGCTAATCCATTGCTTCCTATGTTCGGAAAATTAGTCTGCTCAGCAACGCGCCTGTTATACAAAAAAAATAATCTTAGAGAGGTCTCTTAAAGTGTTCACGCATTCACCAATTTGTTGTGAATATGAAACTCGTTCCATCATTTTATGAAAAGAGGCTTTAACCCAGCAGTGGGAGAAAATACTGGCAGCAGATACAGATATTCATAATACAATGAAAGTTATTTTCATGAACTGGTTTTAGTTACAGTATCCCATTATATGGCGCGAATCGCCGGCGAACTTCACCTGTCGAATGTGTATGAAAACGTTTTACAACAAAAAGGCTTTACAAAATCATAAAAAGACACAACACGACGACGACGGTAGTGATAGAGAACTTCAACAGAAACCTACACCACTAAATGAGCAAGTAAGTCAATCTTTTTATAACAAGTTACCTGTCTAGTACAATTATTTTATATAGAGCTCTCTGGTTGTCATGAATCTGTGCTGTAGAATACTGTTGAAATGGCAATCATCATCATCAACAGTAGCTTTGATCCTTCCACTACTAAGTTACAATGGTATTTACCCGTGAACCCTGTACTCCTGGTTTCGATTCCAAGGCAAAAATTTAATAATAAAAATAGTGTTCCATTTGGTTTTTCTGAGTACCAGCTCGGATTTTGAAAGCTGGTGTGAAATCCTCATCCATCGGAAAGCTTGCTTAGTCATGTAGACCGTTGCCGCCCATCGGTCTATGACAGTCAAGGAAGAAGAGCACCTGTAATTGCGTACACCCTTGTGCTATACAGCCCGATACAAATTTTGAAGCAAGTCGTGCGCAGTCGCAGCAATTAGGGCAATTCAGAGCCACCTTAAAGTTTGATGCGTGCTATACCTAATATCTCCTGCGTAATTGGCTAGGGATTGAACGCAGTGATCGAAATTCGGATAGCAGAATTTTAAGAAAATAGAGGCAGATCACACGTTCCCTACGTTCTTCCTAGATTATTGATAACTAATTGAGCTTCATATGCACCAAATATCGGAAGAACACTAAAAATTTGAGATTCTAATGACATTTCTTTTGCACAGAATGTAAACGGCCTCTGTGGTTTCAAGTTTATATCGCTACAGAAAAATAACAGCGACGTACAAGTCATTGGGCGTGATGGTTTTATTACACGTACCTTTTCTGAAGACACTACTTATTTGATCATAAAAATTGAGAGGAATGAGATGGACTCCGATGCCATGAAGCGATCACGACTCGACGGTGTCGTCAAAAGGGCACAAATGAAACCAAAACTGCCTATCGATCTAAGGTACACGTCACTTAAATGGTATTTGTTTCATAAAATGACGCCTGCTTTTGTATATAGTCAATTCGCAGTAGATTTTAGGTTCTTTTTGGCTTGTAAAGTTTCCATCTCAGGTTATAATACTGAAACCCCGAAAAGTGGTGTTCACAGCATGCTAGTATGTTGAATTTTGTGAGAATTAAGAATTTGTGTTTTATTTGTACTAAAACTTGAATCAACAGCATTTTTCCTATACATTAAAGTGCTGATGTATTAGTAGATATAGTGCAGTCGTTAAACGAACCTGGGGTCTTATTTTTAATTTGTTTCAACCAGGGGGCCATTTACTTGCACTTTTCCTTCGACCCTGCGTCCGGACCTGCAGTGTCGTCAGATTTTCTTCAACTGCTGTGATTATTCATTACATTACCGGGAAGAACATACTAAAAGACGCAAAGCCGCGCTGCGCTGTCAGGTGTGCGAGAAACGACTCGACCGGGACTTCTACCCCACTGACACGATCGCCAATCAACTTCATGCCGCAAATAGGTTTACGTTCTCTTGTCGCATTTGCAGTCAAATATTCCTGGATAGCACCGAGTACGACGAACACAATCGTATCGTACACGCTAAGATGAAACCGCACCAATGTTCGATTTGTGCTAAACGATTCACTCAGCAAGGCGGCTTGCAGCAGCACATGCGGATGCACACGGGGGTTCGACCCTTTGTTTGCACTTTTTGCCCAAAAGCGTTTACTCAGAAGGCTGGGCTGGACCAGCATCTCCGGACTCACACTAAAGTGAAGCCATTCAAGTGTGTGATATGTAGCAAGTGTTTCTCGCAGTCGGTGCACCTTCGGCAACACATGCGTACCCACACTAATATACAGCCCTTTGAGTGTTCCGTGTGCGACCGGAGATTCAAACAAAGCAGTCACTTGAACTTCCATATGCGCTCGCATGTTGGTGACAACTCCCTAGTCGTGGAAAATTATGTGCAAGGGGAGGGGCAGGACAATCAGATGGAATTCCTAAACTTGGCCAATTTGCGGCCCATGCAAGACGGAGAAACTTTATATTATACGACAGAACTGTCAGTAGGGCCAGCAGCTTCCAATCAAGACACATTTTCTTATCAACCACAAGTTATGCCGGATAACGTTCTTTCATTGTAATAAATTCTCTTCGAAACACTTGACCAAAACTCGTCAAAATAATAATTACTAGAGATTCGATAATTTACAAATTTAAAATGTATTAAAAACATCACCAATAGAGAGCAGACGTGCGTCTTTACACATAGTCCGTCAATTTATTGGTTCGATTCACGTTTTATTAATGATATTAGATTTAATAAGCTATTAAATTATAAGCATACAACGCATTTTATTTTAATATCTCCTAATTCCTAATGTAGAGATGACCTAGCAGCAGCCAGTTCAGTGCACAATAGATTATCATCATCGAATTAGTAATTCGTCTCCAGACTTTACTGGCAGTGCTTTTCTTTTTTACAAGAATGCCCTAAAAAGTGTTTTTTTAGTCGTTCCTTATAAACGTATGTATAACTTATGTTGAGTTGATTGCAACTAATTGCAAGAACTCAGCTAGTTTGTAAAAAAATATTGGACTGGTATTTTCGCGCGAAAAGCAAAAAAATACGTGTCATTATATTTTTTTATCTATTAATAAATTTTGACAACACAAATTCGCCAACGTTAGAATTACATAGGTAGGTAGGTGAAAATGAAACCACGAACATTAACCGTTACTTTTCTCAAATAGGTATTGATAATTTAATATCTTATCCAGCTTCCTCCGACAAACAGTCAAACTGCAAACCTGCAGAATATAAATTGCGGAAGCGCACATAAGTTGTAGCGTAGTTTGTTATGTTATGATATATGCACACTATCCGTTTAGACAAAGGTATTCGAGCGATGACGCGTCGTCGGAACATGTATTGCCGGCGTGTGGCCGCGGCATGTTGGTTACATTTCGGTCTCTTGTATATTTTGTTAGAGCCGCGTATGGCACGCCGAGAAAACAAAGGGATCCAACTGATGGCTGCATCCTGACGTGCAACCCTTTTGTTTTGAAGTTTAACTGACCTTTGTAATGGCATGATCTAGTTTGTTTTTCAATATTTAACTTTGTTTTGTTAACTTGTGTGAAAATCGTTTTATGATTTAGGTTTTTAAGGTTCTGTACTAGAACGGTGCCAAATGGAACTCTATTGGTAAGTCTTCGCTTTCCGTCCGTCGTTCCGCCGGCCGTCTGTCTGTCTGACAGCGGGCACACATGACTGTCATGAAATGGTAGACAGTTGAAAATTTCACAGATTGTGTATTTCTATTGCCGCTATAACTCGAACAACCAATAATAAAAACGTATGTACTTACTTAGTGTTAAATATTGTACGGTGGTACAGAATCTTTCCCGTGCGAGTCTAGAAGACACTATCTTTTAGGAGTTCTGTCACTGTCTTATCTGTTTGTAAGCTACTCTGCAATGAATATCAGAAGGGAATAGTTTTAAATTCATCAAATCATAATGATTACTGGCATAAAAAGTTAATTGAAGATTGCATTGAATCCGATAAGTACCGATTAGTGTTTTCAAACGACTACGCACTTAGGGAACCCCCTGTGGGGGACGGTCCTCGGGTTAGGCTACGTACGCACAGACAGGTAGATGTCTTAGCGCCTACAGCATAGTCACCTAGTGACTTAGGATCTGGTTTATGGCCACACTGGCCGTGCGGCCGTTTGCGATAATTCTTGAACATTACATAAAACAAAAACCATTGTATTTATGGTATTTTCAACTGGTGCAATAATTATTAGATGTATTATCTTAGTCATAAGTTTTTGCTCGTCCTGACACGTTCTTTTTTGTTTTCGCATCTGATGTTCCTTCGAACCTTATCTTTTACCAGACATGTTGTAAAACGTTGATTTTTTTATGTGTCAGAATCAGATACCAATTAGTGAGTTTTTTAACCTCAAACAGCACACATGTGTCGGTAACGCCAGCCGTGATTTACATTTGTTTACATCCGCTGTCCGAGGGTTACCTTTGCCGATGCTGTAAGGGTTGATTCCTAAATGTGTGTTAGAATAATAATAATTAAGAAATAAGTTTATGATATAAAATTTTATATTTAAGAAAATATAGGTTAGGTTAGGTTAGGTAGGTATATCCAATCCTCGTTGAAGGGCGATTTTGTGCTATTACTAGCTGCTGCTCGCGGCTTCGCCCGCGTGGTCCCTAATTCTTATATAAAACTACTCCTTATAACATCAGCTATCGATCAGTTAAAGTCCCGTCAAAATCGGTCTAGCAGTTTGGGAGATTAGCCGGCACAAACAGACAAAAAATTTAAAAACAATTTTTTTTGTTATAGGTAGTTACTGTATATAGTTTCCTATGCATTTAGTAAAAATCTGTTATTTTGCCATTACCAACAGTCACTTTCTTAAATTCGGTCCAAAATAAAATATAGTCTGGGACTTCAGTTCGTCGATAGATTGGTATTTTTGGCTTCTTTTGATTTGTGCGGCACCTTTATCGCTGACGCACAAGTCATAGGACTTGGGCAAACTCCTTATATTCTTTCAACAAATAAACTTTATATAAAACGATGACAGTAACGTCCATAGTAACGTGCACGACTAATGCGAGTACATAGTGCTCTTGTGCGGCGTTAACAAAAAGCGTTCGGGAGATTTAAATTCCCCCTAACGCCTTTTAAGTTGCCGTCAGCCGATGCTGTTGTTTACATTCACGGCCCGTTAATGGATCGAGTTCCATGCAAATGTAGGCGTATTGATAGAAGTACGTCTAATATTACTCTGGGCCCATTATACCCACGCGGGGATTTTTTTTAAGTCTATAGGCAGACATTATTAGTTGCACCTTATGAATCTGGAAATAGAGTGGATTTTTGCAAGCTAATTTTATCTTGGGCTATTACGTTGGAACTTGCCTAATTCTACGATTACATTTATATGATTATGAGAGCTGTTGCGGGTAATTAATCACTCAAATGTCGTATGGTGCCTATAGGGTCATAGGAAAAATTCTCTCTAAACGACAATATCAATATTACCGTATAAATCATTGAGCTCTTATAAGCAAACGGCTTCTAATAAGCGAACATCTAATGGGTTAAAAGCCTAAAAGTCCGATACGGGTGTCGTAGTCATAGTCGTAGTATTTAACTGGGTTCTGGAAGATAGGCAGTCGCTCCATGAAATAACTGGTATTCCGTTGCACCCGGTTGCAGCTTTCTTCTTTCTTTTTTGAGTGGCTGGTGTCAGTTTTTATGCTGCCCATGGGAACCTCGGTCTTAGCTTCACATGTAGTTGAGTAATATCTCTCAGACATGCTGGTTTCCTCACGACGTTTTCCTTCGCCGTTTTTTAGCAACTGATAATTATACACTACGCACATGAATCCTAAAAATCTGAGGTTAGTTGGATTCGAGCTCGAGACCTAAGAGTTGGCAGTCCGACTGTCACAGGCTAGGTTATCACTGTTACCAAATGCAGCTGAATACCAGTCTAAGCAGGCTGGAACCCGACCTCAACGTTGTTAGGAAAAGGCTAGGCAGATGATGATGATGATCATCTGATGCTGCAGTCAGAATCGTCTCAGCATTAATGGATTCTTTAACAGTTACGGGTTTGACGTATAGTTATGAAACCTGGGTGAACAACTACCAGCCATTCTGACGCTGACAAGAGTGTTCAGCACTTGGGTGGATGGATTGACGTAATAACCGACGGTTTCGATTCCAGTACTTTTTGAGGTGTTGTAACGTGTAGTTTGTCTGTGTTTGTAGTACTTAAGCATTTTGTTACATATTCAGTTCCAATAAAGCCAGTCAAAACAAGTAATCAAAACTATTCGCAGGTGTATAATAAATCGCTTGTAGCTACCTACTCTCGCTTGTTTCCAAAAGAAAATAAACTAATGCCTCGATCTACGTTACGTTGTTTAAAATAATTTTTGTAGACCGATAGGATAGAATCAGGTTTTCCAGACAAAATATTAGGTATTTATACTAGTACTAGCGGATTTGACAGACTTACCCGAACAGCGCTACCTACCGGTTCCTATTGTGAATCTACCCTACCACCCACTGAAGCACAAAAAAAAATCAAATCCGTCCAGCCGTTTAGGAGGAGTTCAGTGACATACAGACGTACATAATACCTAAGATATAGGAAAAGTGTAAAAAACGTGGTTTTTCAGGAGTTTATAATTTTTCTTTATTTGTATTGTAGCTACTTAGAAGTGTCTAGTTTGAGTTCAATAAATTCCATGAAACCTCAGTCAAACCTCAAGTTAACAAAGCAGATGTTAAAATTTCAATTAAGTAGGTTTTAAATTATTTAAATCACCGGAGCACTTAAATATTTATTTTATTTTGTTTTTAGTATTTGTTGTTATGGCAGCAACAGAAATACATCAAATTCTCAATGTGAAACTATCACGGTGACAGACGGACGGACAGCGAAGTCTTAGTGATAGGGTCCCGTTTTTCCTTTTGGGTACGGAACCCTAAAAATAAAAAAGAACGCTAAGCAAAAATTTATAAATAGCACGGGCGATGGACGCGCTGCGTCTAGGGCCAGGGAAGAAGACGTTCACGAGAAGTCGCGGCCAGAAGCTTTAAAATAATATGAAAGACTTCTTATCTACCTAATATTACATCCGGAATTCATAGGAAACTTCACCTTGGAGTGTAAATGTGGTGCTGTTCCACAAACGATGGGAGACCTAATATCGCGTCCTGCGTGTCCTGCCGTATGTACGTTACAGGAACTGATGGACGCTAGTGATGACGCCAAACACGTAGACAAATTCTAGGCCGAGTACATTTACATTGCCATCGACACGCTAAGAAGAAAGAAGATCTACCTATTATTTATATCTTCAGTAACGTATTCTAGTCTAGTCGATACAAAACTTTGTTTCCTTTGGAATAATGCCGAGACACTAACATATCGGCGCGGCGGCGGAAAAACAAATTCATTTGCAATATTTAGGTTTGTATTCTACTGTACCTGTATATTTTTAAATTCTTTAAATTTTTGAGTGGGTACATGTCTCTAGCTACTTATTTAATGTATGATAGAAGACTGATTAAGCTAAGTAAGTATTATAATTTTTGGGGGATCTATCTAACGTTAGACATAATTTAAGAATGCAATCTCGTGGGAACGATATCTCGCGAGATCACGGCCATATTAACCGAGATTAGATCAACATCTTAACATACTTTACGAGGGACGGACGAGTCTCGTTATGTGAAGATGGTCACCCATTCACGGACCAACACTGGCAAGCGTAGCAACTCTCTCGCGAGATCACTCAGGAGCAAATACACGTCATGCTCCCTGGCGGAACCACCTTTGCTGTAAGTAACAAGTATAAGTTACATGAACAATTCTATGAAATGTCTATAAAATTCTAGTGCTATTAAAAATAAGTCTATATCTCTAGTTTCGACGTAAACTATTATTTAAAGTGGTTGCGCTGCGGAGTATCCTTCCCGGCGAAACCACCATGATATTTCTATTACTATACATAGTACAGAGGCCAGCACATCAAGTTACCACAATCTGTCAAATTTCTTTGATAGTATTTCAACTTTATTGCAATGACATAAGGTTCATTTTTAATTGAGAAAATTTGACAGTTAGGGATAGCTTGATGTGCTGGCGTCTGTACAAGCAAATAATTAGTATCAAGTAATTCTATAACAATTCTATATTGAACTAGCACTCCCTAAATCCTCGAATCTACATTCAGTCAAAAAAGTATCGGGAATGGATGATTTGTTTATGGTTCCAAATTCAAATTTTTGGTTTTTTTGTAGTTGTTAGATTGGCACAACTGTTTTCCATTTTGGCGCGGAGTTTGAGTTGCATCTGTTATTTATATTAAATACAGTGCTGGTTTTAGTAATATCATATATAGTGTGTATTGCGAATTTCATAATGGACAAAAATATCGAACAAAGAGTTTGTCTTAAATTTTGCATCGCCAATGGAATTTCGTGTTCGGAGTCACTGAAAATGTTACAGAAGGCTTACGGTGAATCGACTTTATCAAAAACTCGTGCTTATGAGTGGTTCGAAGCGTTCAAAAGCGGTCGAGATGTGATGGAAGATTTGCCTCGCTCTGGTAGGCCGTCAACGTCTGCAACTGAAGTTAACATCGCAAAAGTGAAGAAAATAGTGACTGAAAATCCCCATTCAACTCTGAGAGAGATAGCCGCCGAACTTTCTGTATCTCACGAGTCGATCCGTACCATTTTAACTAATCATTTGGGTATGAAACATGTTGCTGCTCGGCTAGTCCCAAAAGATCTGAATTTTCTCCAAAAACTCAATCGCATGAAAGTCGCTGAGGACATGCTAGAACGAGTCAGTTCGGACCCAACATTCATGAAACGCATTGTTACTGGTGACGAGACGTGGGTTTACGAGTTTGACATGCAAACTAGTCAACAAGCTTCGGAGTGGCGCCTTCCAACTGAACCGAAACCGAAAAAGGAGAATTCGCGGCGAGAACTGAACTCAATTCCGGAAGCAGCGTTTAAAAAATGTTTTGATGAATGGATTATTCGTTGGCGCAAGTGTATCGTTTCTAAAGGAGCATACTTTGAAGGTGATAAAATAAATTTGGATGAATAACAGACATTTTGTGTATTATTGATCTTTTCCCGGTACTTTCTTGACAGAGTAGTATATTAAAAATTAGCTTGACACCATAATCTTTTTCGTAGAAATGGTCATGAGCGCCTGAAGTGACAAGAAAGCATAGACTCATGTTTTCCGTACCTAAATGACATACACACAATAAGCATAACACGTTTGTGAGTACTATGTACCTACTGAAAAGCTACCATTTACTGAGTACGTCTTACATTGACTTGAATGTGGCGGCTGAGAGCATGTCATGCTCCCTGAAATGTCTCACTGATGGTGGCGCGTATGTTGGATCATTTAGCTCCCATCAAAATGGTGGAGCTGAATGGTGCTAATCCATGCGTCATGTTCATGAACGGGCGCCGTCAGTAGGGACTGGTCACCCCTTAGCTGCCACGGCTCTTAAAATTTCACTTAATTTTGAATTGTTTTTTTTAAGCTTCTTATTAGGGAAGCTTTTTTAAGTTCTGCATAACGATGCAGTCCGAGCCTGAACCCTCCGAGCTCATAAAGGTGTAAAAATGACTTTTTACAAGGTCAAAGTCATTCCGGAACCTTTATGAGCTCGGAGGGTTGTATTAATGATTTTGATGATTATAATTCTGTAACTACATACGTCTTACAGCCGCGAATCAAATGTTCATCAACATACAACCTATCACTGGCCTGCAAATTGCAAAAAACTTAAGAAAATTTGAATTTCGCGGGCTGGTTGGAGGATTCACCTTAAGTTGTTATGTAACAGGCAGCAAGCCTTGCCTTATGGCATTCATCCAGACTGCTGACTACCACATTATTCTATGCTATCTACTACCGGAGGAATTCGTGGTAGAAAATTATAACACTAACATAATCAATGATGTAATTAAATGTATATTAAGTATTACTATTAATAGGTACATAGTTTATCTATTTAGTTTCTTCATTGGCTAAAAGTTTGAAAAAATATTCAACTTCCAGTTCTCCGTCTTCAGGTAAATCTGTGCAGTGAACAGCATTATGCACTGTTGTTTTCCCATATAAGGCTCTTATAGAATCTGGGTACAATTGGCGGCATAACTCCTGTAATTAGAAAAGTCTAATTCTTATATGAAGTGTATTATTGGATATGTAGGTACTATAGATTCAAACTGTAGTTTTATTAAATACTATTTATAGCTGGGGTATGTGATGAATGTATTGATTAAAAAGTGAGTAAGTAGTGAAAGATACGAATGAAATAACAATTGAGTCAAATTTACCGGATCTCGAGGACCGCACAACTTTCTGAATTCACAAACGACGTTCAAATTAGGATCCTTACATTTAATTTCTAATACTATACACTTTCCTTCAGCCAGATGTATACACATTGCCTGAAATGTAACAGTTTATTTAAAGATATTCGATCGAATCTTTTAAGTCGCCCTCTACTACAGATTACGTAATCGATGGAAAATGAAAGATCAGGAGGGCCAATTTACGATTGAAATTGATTGATACTGCGCGCTCGTCGAGTCGCTAAACTCGCAAGAGTTAGAACCAGGCTAGACTCGCATTGTGGACCCTGCGTTAATTCCTCAAGCGGTACCAACCACCGCGCTAGGTCAGCATTGTGAATCCAACTTAAGAGTAGAAGCTACTGGTAACAAATAAATATTATTAACCTCAAAGGTAGGCAGAACTCCACGATAAACTTCATAGAACTCTATAGCGTTTGACATATTCAAGGAGAACATAGCCATTGCAGATACGTAGAACTTTTCTGAAGTAGCAATATGTTCGATAATGGAGCCTACGTTGCCGTCTATAATCGCATGCGGTATGATCACGCAACAAGTGCAGTTTTTGAGTGTTGCTCTGTATGGTATTCGTGGCTGGCCCTTTTCCAACCCAAAGAATGCATCCAATGTCTGAAAAATAGGTACTTGAATATATGGCAGTATTTGAAAATTTAAGTGCCGGCATCCGGCCGTATCACAGAGGCGTGACTTAAAATAATCATTAGCCGGCCAAAAACCTAAGGCTCTATCCTTCCCGTGCAGTCGCTCGGCTTTACTATAACCCGACCGCTGATCCAACCATTTCTGAGGTAGCTGCGTGGTGCGGGTGACAGTTTTGGATGACACATTTAGAATTTTACGATTGTGTTGATTTTAAGTTAATTGACTATTTGAATCGGTCAAAAATAAAATATCAAGTCACATTGATAAAAGAACGCTCGTCTTAAAAACTTCCATCACCGTACAAAAATTAAATATTTTGCAAAGATATAATTGAAACATTGCATTTAATGCTAATAAGTATTCCATTTGATTCTAAAAATCTGTGACGTCACAATGTTATATTTTTCATACCAATCACGTACACATTCCGCGTTTTGACAGTTCATAAAAAGTAACGTTATTGACTACCCTTTCATACCCAATTGAAGTGAATAACTGATAATTTAAATTAAGTGAAAAAGAGACATTTCATTACATTAATCAATTATCAACTTTAATGTCGTACTCAGAGGAGTACGGCAGTAGGTCTTGAAGTGTTGTTTTATTTAAAACTCTATATTAGGTAGCTAATACCTACATGGATAGCTTCAGCCTTCGTGTTTACTCCATGCGCGATGTTTTTGAGTATAGTTTCTCCGTATGTCTTCCGGAGGGTGCCAGGAGCCGCATCGGCCGGGTCTGTTGCGCCCAAAGCACGCTTCCATTCTTTAATTGCATCAGGAGCTACCAGCTCTAGGCCGATAACTTCACCACTAGTTATGTAGTCGATTATAATACTGTAAGAATGATTAAGTGCGTGTTATTCTTATGGGCTTATGCATAATCTAACTAAGTATTAAAATGTGTTTGTGTTCCCGTGTTGTAATTGTAGTGTTTAGTGGACATATCCGATTTCGGTATGTTGGTGGGGTAAAGTTATTCTGGTTGATGACATAGGCTTTGAAATCCTATTTAAAGGTCTTATTACGTGTGGCAACACCTAACACAGGGGTTCACTTACGGGAGCGCGTTGCATCCGCCCAAATGGCTGTAAAGATCCATTGCAAACTCTTTATCAAGTTTTCCGTTTTTCATACGAACTATGCGGAATCCCTTCTTCATAATGAATGTTATTATTTTTCCGTGTTTACTTGGTGAAATAGGTTTTATCATAGCAAAAGTGCTGAAAACAAGAAAGTGGAGTTTAAATTGTTTTAATCGGTGAGTAATACCATGATGTAGGATGTTCCTTCAGATCTCATGCAAGTGTTGCCACAGCTACGAACACACCACCGTAACGGCAGTAGGTAAAGCGTGCTATGAAGAGCAAGCTGGTGATTGCATGGAGCTTTCAGCTGCCCGTTGTCTTTGTTGTTCTTCTGACTGGGGCACAGGCACTTACAGCTGCCTGCTCGCCAGTGCCTATGTGCCGGTGAATCTCAGCTTAGACAGTGCAGCATTTAGCGGAAGATGATGCACGTACGTAAAAGCAAAAAAAGTGCGATGGAAATGAGAAAGGATAAAGGAAAACCCAGAGGAAGAAAAGGTTTTCTTACCACTGAGCGCTTTAAATAATATACATTTTAATGTTACCTTTCACTATGATAAAACAAAGTTCTCATAGTGGCTGGGGCGCAGTCTATTATTAGAAGTAGTTTAGAAAATATATTGACAACATTGCCAATTTGCAGCATTTCTGGTTTAAGGAATGGCGTCTGTACTCGTTTAAGTAGGTTTTTGCCTTTTTTTGTGTTTATTACTTGACATGAGTTATCGAATGGATAAAAATTAAGCGCTAATTCCACAAAATCATCAGCGTCTTTGTCATACATTTCGCACAAAAACGTATATTTATCAAAATAATCATAAACCTGAAACAAAAGTACACAGCTGCGATTAACGGATATATGTATAAATGTTTCGACTTAGATTTCGAATTAATATCTAATTAATTTGCAAGACGATTCGCCAACAGCGACACTTTATTTATCAGACCTACCTACTAATTTTTACGGTGTTCAGAAGTTTGGAAATAGTTATTACTTGAGAGTTAAAAGTTCAATGGCACAATTAAAACATCGTCGGAGTCACAGAAATCTTAATACTAAAGCCTTATTATTAAGATTTTTGTGGTTGGAGTACACCATTAACAGGGTTTATTGTTTAACATTTTACTAGTCCCTAAGCAAACAAATTATTTGAAAAACATCTTCATCTTATGGACTTACCGTCCGACCGACCTGTCAGTTGATTCTGTACAAAGTTGAAGTGAGCCCAAAATTTCTTACGTTTTTTTGCTATTTGTGGGTCAGTATTGTTTTATGTTGATCAAAATATGATTCGCGGGCTTAGCAAGTACGTAACTATAACCTGCATTAAAATCATCTATTTCATTCCTCTCGAGTTCATAATAAATGAAATACAGGGAGAACCTATTACCATCAACCGGCCGCCCGCAACCGGGCTAGGTTGCGGGCTGCTACTGAGAAATTACACATGGATAAAAATAACATTTTGCCAGACCCGGGAATTGAACCCAGCAATTTTTGTTGAGCAGTACCGCTGGCGACCAATAGACAATATACCAACGAGACTTATTTTTATTAATTTTTCTATATAAGTTATGTTATTAAAGGCGGATTTAATGCATTTCGGATAATATGGAATGATTTTGATATTCAATTCAAGAGTCATGTCCAAGCTGAGATCCAAGCCTCTTTCTGGGCCTGCGGACGGTGAGTAATGGGTGACTCACCGTCCGATCAGCACCAGACCCGTGCCGTACGGCGCGTATATGTTCCACGCGCGCCTCAAAGAGATGTCAGCATATGAAGGGGCCCCTCAGGGCCAAGCCTGCCGGGTAAGCGGGATTGTCCGAAAGGGTTACCGCTACCCCGGAACATAAAGGGCTACGGAAGGAACATGGATGGGTTTTAGTCAGTAAGAGTCTGACACTCCCTTCCGCTCCACCCAGAGCGGGAGCAGTCATTGGATGATTTCCCAGCCTTAAAAAAAAAAAGCCTCTTTCTGGAAAACTTTGGCTGCCTATTAGTTTCATGTTTTCCAAATAAGTAAACAAATAAAATATTATTACCATTTTTATAAAATAAGAGGTCGGCACAAAAACTATAAAGAGATGTACTAAACTTATATGTAAATATTTCTTAATACAAACTTATGTATAACGCTGTAAGCTTCATTAGCAATTAAATGACGTTTCCCCTTACACATTGTCAGTGAAACAAAAAAAATAAAAATAAAAGTGTTTCTCTCTATGGCCTAAGCTGCTCCCAGTAAGTAGGTTTTTATATTTTATACAACCTCCGTTTTTGTATACCCGAAAGCACATACAGGGTGGAATTTTGTAATGCCCCCTGAAGGGAAAGTACTCTTAATACTGTAGATAGCAAATTTTAGTCAAAGAAAATTTTCCTTTATTTTTGAATAGAAAGAAAACTGCATTCAAAGATTTTCAAAAATTCGCTTGGCAAACCCGGGAATCGAACCAACTAAAATATGTAAAAAGTAGACTCTGTATTTTTTGTGCGAATATGTGAAAAATCAGGAAGCCGACCCGAACATAGTTGTGAAAAGGCTAGGCACATCATAGAAAAATCAAACTTTCATTAAATCTTATGCGAAAGTTAACGAGGTGAGAGTTGAAGTTCAGAATACGATTTATAATATTCACCACAACACGCTATTAAAGGTTACTAGAAATGAATTCGTTATAAGAATACATTTGTGTATCCAAGAAAATTGAGCCCATTTCGAGCAACTAATTAGTTAGTTTACGATTTTTTGTAAATAATTTAAGATTTCATGGTTTTCCTATCATTTAATTTATCAAGTTTGTTCAAGAGATTTCATCCTTATAATTGATCCTAACGATCGATGCAATAAAAATACAGAGTGTACTTGTTACAGATTTTAGTCGGTTCGATTCCCGGGTGTGGCTACCGAATTTTTGGAAATCTTTGAATGCAGTTTTCTTTTTATTCAAAAATAAAGGAATGTTTTCTTTGAGTAAAATTTGCTATCTACAGTATTAAGAGTACTTTCCCTCCAGGTGGCATTACAAAATTCCACCCTGTATATACAGCTGGCTCACAAAACGAAGTCCAGAGCAAACTTTTAACACACTTTAAAGCCACTCACCAAAAACTTTCCGATACACGCCTATGTAAGTTCAGCGCTTGGAGCCTTTGAGATCTCGTTAAACAATGAGCATTCGGACCCCGCGGTCCGAGGGTTTACTTTCATCCCCAAACTTAGAGCACTTATAGGATAAATGCTCTAAGACCCCAAACAGTTCTAAAATATAATTGAATAATTAATATATAATTCGTTTGCGGTTGGTTGTTCGCCGCAGCAGTAGCGCTAGCTCAGCTCACCGATTTAGGAAGATGGGTTGTCGCAAGAGGATTGACCCACGTTCCCATACTTGATACCTTCAATGGAAATAAAGACTTGCCATCATCACGTGGCAAGACATTGGGTTCTATTGAAGCTGAAACGCCGACGGTGACAAGAGCCCGTCGGATGGTGTATTCAAAGATCGAAGATCGTAGATCGAAGCATAAATAATTGGCATCCCACGATCAGCAAGATCGAGACCAAAAAGAAATTCTACTACTGAATAGTAGGAACCTAAAATCACCCTATCTGTGCTAACACAGAAAGGTAAAAACATTGCGTAGGTAACCAATTTTCTACTAAGACATTCAACAGGGATCCCGTCATCTCGACACTTACGAACATCCCGTCACGCACTCTGTAGCTACATATCATAGAACATGATGGAAATGTTGCAGCTTCTAGACTGTTTCTCATTCCACGTGCGTCTGCTCGGAGCGTTCACAGAGGCGTTCTTCGTCGCGCAAATTTGTCTGCCCGAAGCTTCCCGTAGATGACAGACACTGCGCACATGGCCGGCGCGTCATAAAATGTAATTTACAACCGTAAGGTTTTATGCGCACACGGCTTTAGTTCGAATTTCGAACTGCTTTAATGTAGGTATTGTTACATTACGTTGTGTTCTTGTAGCTCATTTGGTGTTTGATGTAATCTTAGTTTTGTTTAGTTTTTATTTGTTTTGTGAATTTAATCATTAATTTAGATACCACCACTGTAGACAATCTTATAACAAAAATTTTTTTTACAAAAAATAAAATTAATTTATCAAGACTTCCAAAAAAAGCACTACAAAGTGAAAAATAATTTTAAATTGAGAACCTCCTCCTTTTTTAGAAGTCGGTTAAAAATAAATAGCAAGCCGTTGGTGAAACTATTAATTTATACAATGAAAATATAAACATTTAATATACTTATCTTATCTTTATCATACTCTTCATTTCATTGAGTTACGTGTGCATAAATGTAGGTATGGTTTTTTCGCAATTTCAGGGTTCGTCCAACAGTAAACGTTGTTCGTAACAATAAGTACAAAAAAAAATGCTCCCACAAAATTCTTAGAGTTAAACACACCTTATTTAATTTAATAATTTTCCTAATGTGTCCCAGAAGTGTGTAATGGCAATGTAAGGTAATGTCGTTATAGTATAGTTAGGTTATAAAGGATAGAATAGAAAGAAAGATGCCTCGTCAAGCCGTTGCGTACCGATGCCGTTGGTCCCGGCTGTCATTTGTGCATCTTTGACAGCCGTTACTGGTCGTCAGAAGCCCAAAACTGACAGCCAGTCTTACCAAGGGGTATCGTATTGCCCAGTTACTGGGTTGTGGAGGTCAAATAGGCAGTCGCTCTATGTAAAATACTGGTATTCAGCTGCATCCGGTTAGACTGGAAGCCGACCCCAACATAGTTCGGAAAAGGCTAGGCAGATGATGATATAAGATAGAAAGAAGAATCCTATGCGCCCGTGGACGTGGAAGGTGTAATGGTATCTTTGAGACCATTTTAAAATTGGATGGAAAATACTAATTCAATTCCAACAATACAATTTTTTGGCCAGTGCAAGGTGGTGGATATTCAAGTGGATAACGACTACTGGAAATATGTTCTCATACAATTTCTCTCCCTGCTGCCTCATCCTCTTGCCTCCATTCAAGTCATTGCCGCGTAGCCCACCCCGCCGCCTACCCGTTGCCTAGGATACCTAGCCGCCTAACAAACGCTTCGGGGCTATGCTACCCTGGTACTATGAGCCACTAGTTTCGTTCAATATAGCCAGGCCAGTTAGGTGGTGGGAACACGACATCTGGTTGCTAAAGAAAAACTACAAACATTGACTCATAATAAATTGTCTTTGTTTTGCATAAAATATGAAACATGAAAGGACATTAGGTACATAATTTTACTCATTTTGTTGCATTGTTTCAGCATGCAAAATATACTTATGTACCTTTAAATGAAACTATAAACAAAAAACTCTACAATTATTCTACTGAGGTCATGACATGTAAATTATTTACACTAGGTACTATAACAATAATAAAACGACTATAATACTAAAAAATCTATACCGTATAAATACAAAAACAAAAGGAGACATGCATCGAAATAATCATCCGTATCGCTTTCACCCGGAAGAAGACTCGCAGCATAATAGTGAGATCATTATTGTTTAACTTTAATTATAATCTTAGGGATTATTTGAAACTTTGCACAGAATTTTTTGAATACAATATTATCAAACTCCTAAATTCATGGTAGGCAATATAGCTAATATCTACAAAGAAATTGAATTGTATTAAGCTTAATCTATTAATTTCGCCGACCAATGTAATCTGGAGTAGTCATTTAGATAACAAACTAAACAGGGCTTGCATCACCTTCTGGCAGTGTAGGTGATTGATATGTGGGGGAAATTATATGGCAGTGGTCCGCCCCGTGATAACCTACGTGACTGTGGTCTGGTGGCCCCGCACCAAGCTAGTTACAGCCTCTAACTAACTACAACGCTTGTAAATACTAGCCTGCATGGCCACTACGGGCTGCATGAGGACTAATCCAACTGCAGCAGTCGAAACGATGTTGGGACTATCACCGTTTACGTGTTACAGCAGAAGGCGATCATGGCGGCGGGACATCAAACGCACTGAATCTCTGGAGTAAAAATAACACACCACTCCACGCTGCTCGAGGGACTCATCAAGGAGTTCCCCATAACGAAAGGTGTAGATGTCTGGGTAGGTAAACAATTTGCATCACACAGTTGATTCTGAGGTAATATACGAGTGCCTTCAGCGCCTCAACCAGCTAGGTAGACTCAATAACATGACCATTTAATGGATGAAATACACAGCGGTTTGCTAGACAATGATGCAGCCGATTAACTGGCCAGAAGGTTGTCTCATCCGCTTAAAGTAACAGGTTTTCTAGCTAAGCAACAGCTGCCTGTTTGACTCAGGAGTTCGCTGTGCCTACCTGGAGGACATCGAGGCAGCAGTTCATGTGTCCGGTGTAGAGATGTAACTAATATATTCGTAATAGGTAGAGGTATTATGATACAAGCCATGTATATTCATATTAGGATAACCGCGTATAGAGTTATAGGTTACCAGGTATTAGTCAAATAATAGTCACGCGTAATAGCGAGGCGACCCACCTCGAGTCACTGTCACTGTCGCTATGCTATTATTATTTGCCGACCACGTCATCTCACTCACTCTACTACACTCGCCTAAACCGAGAGTTCGAGAAGCGGTAGAGTGAGCGAGATGAATATTGTATTGTATGAATGAATAGAACCTGGCAGCTTGCTTGCTTGCTTGCCTGTCGTTGTGCACGCGTAATGTGTGTGTTTTAAAGACTTAGTTATACATGTCGGGTTTCGTATGAAAGCTGTATGAGTTGGTTACTAAGTAAGCAAGTAATGAAAACAGCTTTTTACTATTTAGCCACTAATTATTGTTTCTATCGCATTAGTTAATATGGATATTTGTTTATATTTTTTATATCGCTAATAATGCTGCGCAATGAGTACTTCAGTATCTTGCGAGCGCATATTTTCGGCTTCCGGAAATATTATTTCAGAGCGTCGATCGAAGGCTGAAATCGGAAAAAAGTCAAACAATTGATGTTTTTAAATGTAAATAAGTATGTAAACTACTATGTTTTAAATGTTATATAAATTTAGTTTGTTTGTACCACTTCAGACGTATGTGTACACACAGCAGCTGCAGTTCAAGTTACTACAAACTATCACATTTTCTCATTCGATTTTGAACTTAATCGTCAACATTTTAAGGTATAAATGCATTTGGAGATATTTAACTGTTTGGTATAACCCGATGTACCTGTGTCTGTACGTAGATATATGTACATATTTTGTATTATAATATGTTCAGGTTGCTCTTTAAAAAAGTTCCAAATATTATTTTTTTGTATTAAACGTGCTATCGTTGTCTTTTTTTATTGTATGTATAAATTATATAGCATAGTAAAACATATGAAAAAAAAATATGAGAACGATAAAAAGAAGAAAAATGTTTAAAATATTATTTAAATTTATAGAATTATTGTACATATGGTGATTAACTTTTTAAATACGCCAACATAATCAATCAACGTTGGCAGTCATAAGCCTGTTAAAGTATGAAGGAAAATTTAATCACCGTTTCACTTCTATAATAGGCATACGTGACTAATATATGTATTATAATTATGTGCATGTTCACAATACATTTGTATTCCATATTACTCATGGAGAAAATTACGCAAGTATCAATATTAGATTGAGTAGCTAATAGTGAACCGGTTCACTAATATTTGACTAATACCCAGTAATAGGTATGGTATCATAATATGCGATAACTAATATATTCAATAATAGGATTACCCAAAAATGACACTAATATAACATCTCTAGTCCGGTGGGCGTAACATACAGGGGGAAATACCTCGGTAGACGGTAACCCAGGTGGTAGGCTGGCAAGAGCCGCCGACGCTCCGTCTCAACGCCGACTCGTGTCTGTGTGTACAGTGCTATACCCAGTGCGCTTGTTCGTGATACTTGTTGACTGTTAGTGCGTGTTAATTATGTTAAGTGCCGTCGTAATGTGCATATATACATTTATATATACCTGACCGCTGTGTGTCATGTATGTACGTTACGCGCATGATACACGTGCTATGAGCGCAAACCGCGACAAACGTGTCTGGACGCGCACCCATACCGTGAGATTGTCAATACCTAACACCAAGGCGATGCTGGATTTCAAAAGTAGCAGAGGTGGATCGATGATCGGCTTTCCCATCCTTTCGCAAAATACGCGCATTGACGTATAACATGGTAGAAAAGTAGACATATTACAACCTAAATTCAGTCTGGCAACAGACATAGGTTTATTTTTTTCTACAATTGTTTTAATGTCAGTGTCAAAGGGGAAAATATAGAGTTGAAGGTTGAGTTTGTAAGATTATACCCATCCCTTTATAGTAAACATTAAAGTTATTTTTTAAGCATTATACCTAAGATTGTATTATACGTATTAAGAAATCATTATCTACATTAGGAAGAAAATCTACTTCTATTTTTTGTGCTAACAAACTGCTCGCTTGAATTAAAAAAAATGGTAAAATATTTTGCTACATTTATTATCAACAGCTGAAAAGGAAACCGTGTCCCCTCGTATCCGGACGTGGGTGTCAGGACACAGTTAAGGAGATTAACTAAAACCTGGTAAAATGGGCTACCTCGACGGTACAGCAACAGGGTGATGTGGAGCTATGTCGCAAAGTATGCTCCACTCATATCCTGCTCTCTGTGTCCCATGAAAAACACATGCAACCAAAGTGAGCGCTGCCACCGACGAAGCCTTAAAAGTGGTGAAGATTTGGACCAAGAAGATCTGAAATACAGTCGTGCCAGCGACACGAAGACGAAGATGCCTCCTTTTATTCGATCTTTACAATCAATTAGTGGTTCCGTTGCCTACACAGATGAATAGACGCAATTAATTAATACAATTTAAATAGATTTAAACATAATAATCTCTCCTTAACCTTGTTTCAGGTGTACGATTACTTTGATAAATACACGTTTTTGTGCGAGTTGTATGACAAAGATGCCGACTGTGTGGTGGAATTAGTGCTTAATTTCTTTCCATTCGATAATTCATGTCAAGTAATAAATCCAGATAAAGGCAAAAATCTGGTTAGACGAGTACATGCGCCATTCCTTAAACCAGAAATGCTACAAATTGGAAATGTTGTCAATATATTTTCTAAACTACTTCTCATAAGAGACTGCGCCCCAGCTACCATGAGGACTTTGTTTAGTCGTAGTGAGAGGTAACATAAAAAATTTGATTGTTTAAAAGGGTGGTCAGTGAGTCGTCTTAGGGGCGGACTCTCCTCCGGGTTTTCCTTTACCATCATTGAGAGGCTGTTGAGAGCTCAACAAATTCTAGTATTAGGGACGAATCTGTGTTGTTTAGTTATACTAACAACATAGGGATTAATTATGTTTCATCATGTTGTACGAAGGAGGATCTACCTATAGTACCAACAACCTTAGAGGCCATGAAGACTCAGGTTGAGTATTCTCTTCCTGCTAGAACTCATATGGACATTCTAGACTCTTCGGTTGTAGTTGTGAGGATACTCCGGATAGTTCTTTAAACTAGTCCGTAGGACAACAGAAGTTACCACCTCTAATGACCAGTTATTATTACTACAAAATAATAAAAAGGTATCTTCTGGCAATATAACTCTTAAAAATAATAAACTGAATGGAGTGCAACACACATTAAAATTATTAAATCAAAATATTCAAGGTTGCTCTTCCAAGTTACTGGAAATAGAATTGTTTTTAGAAAATACCAAGTTTGATGTCATTTGTTTAACAGAACATTGGTTAAAAGATCATCAAGTAGTATCAATTAATTATGAAAATTATTGTGTAGTTAGCCATTTCAGCCGAAAACTAATGATACATGGTGGGTCATTAATATTAGTTAAAAATTCAATAAAATCCAAAGAACGAAAAGATATCATCACACTGTCTGTTGAACACACCATTGAATTGTCCTGTGTTGAGCTAGATAAGCATGTTATAGTATGTGTGTACAGACCTCCAAATTACCAGAATCTATCTGTGTTTGATTCTGTATTGGAAGATGTGTTAAAGAAACTTAGTACTAGTAGCAAGTCAATAATCATATGTGGAGATTTTAATATTAATTTACTAGAAAATAACTCGAATACTGTCAGATTATTAAGTCTTTTTAGGTCATTTGATTTATCCAATGTTTTTATGGAACCAACCCGAGTCACTGCTTCTTCTGCCACTTGTATAGATAATATTTTTTGTAACTGTGAATACTTACACAAAGACATTTTAAATAAGTTGCCATCTGACCACAGTGGACAAACAATAACATTTTATTCCTATATACCTTTACAAAAAATTCAAATAAGATTTAGGCCAATTACATGTACAAATTTAAACAAATTCAATAACTCTTGGGCCAGTAATTTATGTGTTCACAATTTTAATAACATATCTGACCCAAGTGAGTTCTACACCGAGTTCTTTTTACTATTAAATAAGCAATTTAATGACTCTTTTCCACTACGAACTAAAAGTATTTTCACAAAGTTTTTATTTAGCGATTGGGCTACTCCAGGTATTCGCAAAAGCACGGCAAAACTTTTTGAACTTTATGGCCTCAAGCAACATATGAATCATACAAACTTTCATCAGTATGTTGCAAAATATTCTAAAACTTTTAAAAGTGTGTGCAAATTAGCTAAAGCTCTTTATATAAGCTACAAAATAAAATCAGCTGATGATAGAATAAAAACTACCTGGCAAATAATAAATAATGAAACAGGTAGGAAAAAGCAGCATAATACTGAGTTTAATTTAGAGACTGCTCATGGCTGCATCAACTCAGATATAGAAATAGCTCAGGAATTTGAAAACTTTTTTGCTAATATTCCTCTTAAAACTACTGCATCTTTAAATTCCTCAGCAGCGCTTTCTGCTGCTTTACTTAGAAAAAATGTAAAGGCATGTCCTATGGAATTTACATTTCAGCATACAAACCCCCAGGCGTAAAAGCTTTTAAAGATCTTAAAATTAAATCAACAGAGGATCTCTGGGGAATGTCTGTTAAAGTCTGTAGTTCTATCATCGAAACCATTGCGCCCTATTTAGCTTTCATATTTAATACTAGTGTGGACCAAGGAGTCTTTCCGGATCTTATGAAACACAGTAAAGTAGTGCCATTGTTCAAATCCGGTGATAGTAAAGAACCCAACAATTATAGGCCTGTGTCAATTCTGCCAGTTCTCAGTAAAGTGTTTGAAAAGTTGATGCTCAATCAAATGTTACGTCACTTTAATAAAAATTCCATCTTGCATGAACAACAGTTTGGTTTCACCAAAGGGCGTTGTACTACTGACGCTGGTGTCACCCTAATAAAGAACATTTTTAACGCCTGGGAAGAAGCACAAGATGCCATTGGAATCTTTTGCGATCTCTCTAAGGCGTTCGATTGCGTAGAACATGAGACGCTTCTGCTGAAACTAGCACTATGGGATTAGAAATACAGCCCTTGATTTACTTAGATCATACCTGAAAGATAGAAAGGTTAAAGTTCAACTGAAAAGTGAACTCGCTGGGGTCGGAAATGACAATGGGCGTTCCTCAAGGTTCGATATTGGGTCCATTCCTATTTTTAGTTTACATTAACGATTTACCCCAATTACTTCAAAATCAACCGAAGATGGTGTTATTTGCAGATGACACGTCATTAATTTTTAAAATTGATCGACGCTCACAAAATCTTGACGACGTGAATAACTCTATTCTTCAGGTCCAAGATTGGTTTACGGTAAATAATTTGGTACTAAATGAAAAAAAAACCAAATGCATTAGATTTAAATTACCTAATGTTAAAAGTAGCGATTGTGACATCATATTGAACGGAGAAAAGCTAGAATTTACTAAGCAGACGGTTTTCCTGGGAATCACGCTAGACGACAAGTTACAATGGGGTCCCCACATAACAACTCTTGCGGGACGGCTAAGCTCGGCCGCTTATGCTGTTAGAAAGATAAGGCAGTTGACAGACGTAGAAACCGCGCGCTTGGTCTACTTTAGTTACTTCCACAGCATTATGTCGTATGGCATTTTACTGTGGGGTCGGGCTGCTGACATTGAATCCATTTTTATTCTGCAAAAGCGAGCTATGAGAGCTATTTACAATCTACGTCGCCGCGAATCGCTTAGGGAACTATTTAAAAGTATTAATATTATGACGGTACCATGCCAATTCATTTATGAAAACATTATGTATGTAAGAAAAAATCGACATCTTCATTTAACAAAATAAGTGATAGGCATAACTTTAATACTAGAAATAAAGATAAAATAGATCAACCCTTTTTTAGATTATCAAAAGTACATACATCTTTTATGGGTTCTGTGTTAAATGTTACAACAAAATACCTTGTGACATTCTGCAATTAAATGAAAGAAAATTTAAAACTCACATTAAAAATACACTTTGTAAACAAGCATATTACAAATTAGAGGATTATATAAAGGATAAGGATGCTTGGAAACATGCTGGTCCTGCTCCACAGGGCAATCTAGTGTCTAGACAAAATCAAACTGGTTGCTAAGTAAATTAGGTAATAATTTATTATTTACTAGCTGACCCGACAGACGTTGTCCTGTCTTAACTATGATACCTACCTTTCCTACCCTACCTACCCTACCTACCCTACCTACCCTACCTACCCTACCTACCCTACCTACCCTACCTACCCTACCTACCCTACCTACCCTACCTACCCTACCTACCCTACCTTTTTTTTTTTTTTTTTTAAGGCTGGGAAATCATCCAATGACTGCTCCCGCTCTGGGTGGAGCGGAAGGGAGTGTCAGACTCTTACTGACTAAAACCCATCCATGTTCCTTCCGTAGCCCTTTATGTTCCGGGGTAGCGGTAACCCTTTCGGACAATCCCGCTTACCCGGCAGGCTTGGCCCTGAGGGGCCCCTTCATATGCTGACATCTCTTTGAGGCGCGCGTGGAACATATACGCACCGTACGGCACGGGTCTGGTGCTGATCGGACGGTGAGTCACCCATTACTCACCGTCCGCAGGCCCGCGCCTACGGTGGCCGGGAGTCGTCACGTGGCTCCCGACGCCCGGAGCGTCTCCCGCGGCGGCTGGGACGGGAGGACCTTTCTCTCTCCCATCCCGCCACCTCCTTGGCGAGCATGACTTTTTCGCAGAAGGAGGTGACTGCCTCCCACTCCCTCTCGCCCCGGACCATGGCTTGCACCAGGGCCGGGCGCGAGAGGTCGCCGCCGCCGATCGCCTCTACGAGGACACGGCGGTGCTCCGCCCAAGCGGGGCAGGTTTGCACCGTGTGCTCTACCGTGTCCTCTGGGCGATCCTCGCAGTGGTGACACCCGGGCGTTTCCTCCCGCCTGATGATGTGCAGGAACCTCCCGAAACATCCATGTCCGGTGAGGACCTGCGTCAGGCGGAAGGTGAGGGCGCCGTGACGCCTCTCTAGCCACTCCTCAAAGAGGGGCCTTACCGCCACTATCGTGGCGTGCCCTGTGCTGGGTTGCGACAGTCGCTGATTCCAGGCCGCCATGAGATCGCGCCGGAGGTCCGTCCGCTCCGCCGCAATTTGCTGCGGAAACGGAGTTTCCCCCCGGCTTAGTACCTCCGCGCGCCACTCGTACAGGCGCGCGAGGACTATCGCCTCCAGATCCCACGGCGGCAGTCCGGCAAGGAGGCTTGCCGCCTCGCCCGAGATCGTGCGGTACCCCCGGATTAGCCGAATGGCTACCACCTTTTGGGGCGCGTTCAGGTAGTGGGCGGCTCGCCGCCGCAATGAACGCGCCCACACCGGGGCCCCGTAAAGGGCCATGGACCGCACGACTCCCGCGTAAAGCCTCCGGCAGGAGGCGTTTGGCCCCCTCAAATTGGGCAAGAGCCGCTTTAAGGCGGCCCCAGTCCGTTCCAGCTTGGGGGCCAAACGTCGGAAATGCTCCACGAAATTCCATCGGCTGTCGAGGACCAGACCCAGGTATTTCATCGTGGTCTCGACGCCGATGTTAACCCCTCCTACCGTGAGTTGGGATCCCGATGGTGGCCTATTCCGAGGCCCATGAAAGGACATGGCCTCGGATTTGTGCAATGCCACCTCGAGACCCAACTGCCGGATCCTCTCAACGACTATCGCAACCCCGCGTGTCATCGCGTCGGCCGCCGCCTACCTACACTACCTACCCTAGCAAAAATGTGCAATAAAAATATTTTTCTCATACAAACTTTGCCACCCCTTGTAACCCTTTTAGGGGTTGAATTTCCAAAAAATAATATGCCTGTGTCCTTCTCATGAATGCAAACTATCTACATACCAAATTTCAGCAAAATCGGTTGGGTGGTTTAGGCGTGAAAAGGTAACAGACAGACAGACAGAGTTACTTTCGCATTTATAATATTAGTGTGGAAGTGTGGATAAAATACTATTTTTATCATGTTGAAATAACTTCTCACACATTGATTGATTTATTATATATTAACTTTTAGAATGTTTGTAAATATGTGAGCACCATGTACTTTTGACATACTTAAGTTACCTACCATTACTATATGTGTTTTTCTTTTCACCTTTTGTGGTGTAGTGTTTTTATTCTGGGTGCATCGTCTTCACATATAATGTTATAATTCATGTATACAAAACATTGTAAAACATTTTAA
The DNA here is from genome assembly GCA_951799385.1 of Hyppa rectilinea. Lineage (NCBI taxonomy): Eukaryota > Metazoa > Arthropoda > Insecta > Lepidoptera > Noctuidae > Hyppa > Hyppa rectilinea. Next base: position 5,419,106 of record OX637300.1, on the reverse strand, counting down.
AAGAGTAACGGTGGAGTTTCTTGCCCATTCTTCTCCACACGAAACTACCTTTTGGAAGGGGCGACTAGAATCAATTCTATTTCTTGTTCATTTTGACGTTCAAAAGTGCCTTACTTGTGCCTATTTGAAATAAATGATTTGACTTTGACTTTGCTCCATGCCATCATCAGCCCGCTCTTCATAGCAGGCTTTACCTGCTGCCGTCACTGTGGCCTGCTCGTAAGTGTGGCAACACTTGCATGTGATCTGAAGAAAATATCCTACGTCATGGTAATACTCACCGATTAAAACAATTTAAAGTCCACTTCCTTGTTTTCAGTACTTTTGCTATGATAAAACCTATTTCACCAAGTAAACACGGAAAAATAATAACATTCATCATGAAGAAGGGGTTCCGCATCGTACGTATGAAAAACGGAAAAATCAATAAAGAGTTTGCAATGAATCTTTATAGACATATGGGCGGAAGCAACATACTCCCGTAAGTGAATCTCTACTTATTGGGTGTTACCACACGTGATAACGTTTGTTAAATAATATTTTAAAAAGTAAGCGGTTACATCACGGGTCGTAACCTTCGTTATCATAATAACATTACACCACAGACATACCATAAACGAAGGAAATTATTATTATATTTTGAAATTATGCCCGAAAGCTTCTACAGTGCTTTGTTCTTTATGTTTCCTTCGATTTATTTTTATCGAAAGGCTGTGAGTGTGAGGGGGGTTCGTATGTTTGTTACTTCGTTACAGCTGAACGGAGCATCATTCTCCTGCCCTTATCCCAATTTATTTGGGGTCGGCGCAACACGTCTTCTTCTACCACTATTAGTCGTCATCTCGATAGTCACTCCCTTTCTAGCCATATCACCTTTCACACAATCCATCCATCGTTTCTTTGGTCTCCCTCTACTTGTATAGCTATCCACATTCATACTCACAACTTTCCTCACAACATTTTCTTAATTCCTCCGCATAACATGCCCATACCATGACAACCGATTTTCACACAACTTTTCGGTCACCGGTGTCACTTTCAGACTTCCTCTTATATACTCATTACGTATTCTATCCATTCGCGTACCACCACACTACACCTCTTAGCATTCTCATCTCAGCTGCATGCAATTGTCTTTCATTCATTCCTTTTGTGACCCAAAACTCTGATCCTTACAAGACGGCGGGTCTAATCATGCTTTTATAAATCTTCCCCTTAAGTTTAAGGGGAATGCGGGAGTCACAAATTGTTCCCGTGACCTGCCGCCATTTCATCCACCCAGTGTTAATTCTATGCTTAACAGTCCGATCTATTTCGCCATCGCTTTGCACAAGTGAACCGAGATACCGAAAGTCGGAGCAAACTGGGAGAGGCGCGCCATCAAGCGCTATGACCCCAGAACTGGAGAGACCGCCGAAATCGTAGAACAATGTACTCAGTTTTGGTTCTGCTGATTTTCAGGGCAACAATCTCCAGTTTCCGTTGCCATTTCTCCAGTCTGCTCTGGATCTCAGGTCCATCTTCACCGACAAGAACGATGTCGTCGGCAAATAGCATGCACCATGGTGCCTCTTCCTGTATGTCCGCCGTTAGAGCATCCATAATCAAAAGGACGAGGTAAGGGCTTAAAGCCGACCCCTGGTGCAAGCCTACCGCCACATTGAACTTGTCGGTGTTGCCAGCAGCCGACCGGACGTAGGTACAGGATTGGCTGTACATAGCACGAATTAACTCTACATACTTCCCGGGCAAACCTTTCTCTTTCAAGGCCCCCCACACGACATCCCGACGTACCCTATCATACGCTTTCTCTAGATCAATGAACACCATGTGCAAGTTTTTGTGTTCACGTCTGTACTTCTCGCACAATTGGCGGAGTGCAAAAGTGGCGTCCACTGTTCCTCGACCTGGCATAAACCCAAATTGGTTAGGGGGTAATCTCACTCTCCTCTCGCAATCTTTTCTCTATTATTTTCTCCCGTACCTTCATACTATGGGACATGAGCATTATCCGTCGATAGTTGTTGCAGTCCTGTACATCATCTTTATTCTTGAAGATGGGCACTAGCGAACTATTGCACCATTCTTGTGGAATCACTCCTTCTTGCAACAACTCATTGAAGAATAAAGTCAGCCACATACATCCATCTTCTTTTAAACACTTCCATACTTCTACTGGTATATCATCTGGGCCCTAGGCCTTTCCATTCTTCATACTTTGAACTACCTTTCTTACTTCATCCATGTTAATTTCCCTTACCAAACCCATATTTGCTTGTACCTCATTGAGCACACCATTCCATTCATTCTCTTTGTTTACTAGCTTTTCAAAATACAACTTCCATCGTTCTTTTATTTCGTCATCTTTGGACAGAACCAAGAAAAAGACGATGCCGGTAAGGCATCGTCTTTTATACACTTAATCTAAACTATATCTCTCGTTCTTCTTTCTCTTGCTTTTGTAATCCGGTATAGCTCCTTCTGGCCTCTTGGGCTGTCCAGTGAGTTATACAACTCCTCCTGCACCTTAGCCCTGGAAACTGCTACCGCCTTTCTTGCCTTTCTCTTCCATTATTTATAAATTCGCTTCTTATCTTCTTTCAAATCATTATTCCCGATTTCTACACCCTGCCATTCTTTTCTTTTACCATGATTTGCATTCCACCACCATGTATCCTTTTCTATCACACCTTTCCCTTTCGATTCTCCAAACACATCGTTTGCTACTCTCCTTATACAATCCGCCATCTTTTTCCAACATTCGTTCACAGTTTTCCCTTCCATATATTCTTCATTTCAATCATTTTTATTTTTTTTCATTTTTTTTCACCACTTGACTCTTAAAAATACTTGCACATTCCTCTTGTTCTATCATACGCCATCTGGTTTTGGGTGGGGGCCGTTCTTTGTTCCTACTGGACGAAGCACTGACTTTTACCTCCATAATTATTAGTCTGTGTTGTGAGACTAAGTCTTCGCCTGGAAGCACTTTACAGTTTTTGACACATTTAAGGCTGTTCCGTCTAACCAGCAAGTAGTAAATTTGTGTCGCGTGGCGGCCACTTTTATAGGTAATAAGGTGTTCATTTTCCTTTTTAAACCACGTATTTGTTATTGCCAGGTCGTAGGCAGAAGCAGCTTGCAGCAGTGTCTCGCCATCAGTGTTACGGTCGCCGTATCCCTAACCGCCATGCACTCTCTCATACCCATCCTTCTGCCTTCCTACATGCCCGTTAAAATCACCCCCCACATACAGTTCTTCACTCTCTGGTACATCCATCATCACACGATCGAAGTCCTCCCAAAATTTCTCTTTTACACTATCCTCACATCCTGACTGGGGTGCGGATCTAGATGAAATTTGGCACACATATATTATAGTTTGTAACCTGGGTTAACACTTAGAATACTTTTTATCTCAGAAAAATTTACGGTTCCTTTGGGATAATTTCCGACAGCCACGCGGGCCAAGCCGCTGGCAAAAGCTGGTTTATAATATTTTATAAAGCTCCATAAGCCCAAGAGATTAAAGCGTATTTCTTTATGCAGTATTATAATCGACTACGTAACCAATGGTGAAGTTATTGGAATGGAGCTGGTAGGTCCTGACGCGATTAAAGAATGGAAGCGCGTTTTGGGCGCAACTGACCCGAAACTAGCGGCTCCTGGCACTCTCCGGAAATTATACGCAGAAAGTACTCTTAGAAACATCGCGCATGGAGTAAACACGGAGAAAGAAGCTATCGAAGTAAGTAATTGGTACTTAGATCTCACGTGGCTCATCGAATCTCAGCAAGAGACTGTCACACATGTACTTCCGTAAGAATTACACTGACTTCGCTAGAAAGCCGAACTTTTTAAGAAACAGTTGCGTACTGTAGGCAAGGGCCCGGTTACACTGTATCGACGTGACGTCGAGCCGTGGAAATTGCTGACGCGACGTCGCGTTGTGAACCGTCTCGGCGTCCACAATAAATTAACAATGGAACTCCTGGAACCTCATCCTAATTTTATCGGGTCTAAATCAATGAATATTAGACTATTCATTATACAGTGTGTTAGGTTAAACGATGGACATACTTTCAGGTTGTATAGTACTCATGAAAATCAACAACTTTGTCCATGGGACCAACTCTGAAATGTGAAAAAAAAGTATCAGCTGTTCCATACATTTTGACAAATTATGAGAACATAAATGTACTGACCAGCTGATTTTTTTTTGTGATTTCAGGTATAGTTCCATAGTCAAAATTGTTCATTTTCATGAGTATAGTACCCCCTGAAAGTATGTGCCGCGTTTAACCTAACACACTGTACATATCGAATAAAATTATTCCTAGAAAAGGACTTACGTTTTTAAATAATTGAATATACAATCATGCCAGCTCTCTTAAGTGACTCTATAGTTTATTATCTAATCTTCATTTTTATTTATTATTTCTAAAAAAAATTTTTTTTTGTCCGTCAGCTCGATTTTTGCCAAAAACTATTGCACAATATGTGTTTTTTCTTTTTTCACTTAATCAAAAGATTACGTCAAAACTTTGTGTTAAAATGTGGCATGACGTCACTTCTTTGTAGATAATAATAATAATAATAATATCCTTGGACATTTCTCACAACGCCATTTTATATAGTCCCAAGCTAAGCAACCTAATGCTTGTGTTATGGTAACGAGATGGCTGCTAAACTACTTTTTTTTTTGTAAATACATACATATTATAGATAGAAAAACACCCAGACCCGTAACAAATACTTGCAGGTCGTACAAATATTTGTTCCGTGCGGGAATCGAACCCGCGACGTGTTGCGCAGCAGTCAATCGCTCAACCACTGCGCCAACCGTGTCGTCAAAATAGATATTATACTGAGTTGTGACCTAGCGCGCCCCACTCCAAATAGGATAAAGGAATGACTCTATACATTCCTGGGCCCAGGTGTTAACTGAATCAAACTAGCCTTATTTGTAAGAGGGTATAATAACAAGGCCTCACTGAAAATTTGGTGAAAGGCTATCCAGGAATAACGTTATATGAAGTTTAGTAAAAGTGAGGTTATATTATAACATTGTAGTTTTACATGTTTTTTTACGAAATACTTTGTAAATCATCATCAAGACAATGTTTATGTTCTTTCTCCAGAATTAGCTTCATAAAATTATTTTTATTATGTATTCAATTCATTGTTTTGGTTGTTTTTATTTTTTTTTATTAGCTATTTATTGTTGACATAATCTACTCATTACAATGTTTTTTTTTTAATGAGTTGTATTGCAAAATGTGGTTAGCTAGAGACCTCGACAGTTGATCATATTTATTTATCTTGATCCTAGTTAGTAATCATTAGCAATTAATTGATTGATTTTACTTCGATGGTCCTAGTTTATCATTTTTAACTTCGAGTTACGGCTGTATGGACATAGTACAGCATTGCACATGTAAGCGGGCACGCACTTTTACCTGGAGGCTCTTTTTTTTCTTTTTAAATTTACGCTTGAGTACAGTCAGTTTTAATGTTTTAATTGGTATATTGACGTGTGCTAGCTGACATGTGGCAAATGATTGATTTTAATGTGATGTGTTTCGTAATGTTAATTACTTCTCATGCGATAAATGTGTGTAGAGTCAAGTTCTTCCAACTAAACAGACAGCTGTGCTGCTGGGGAGTTTGTTGCGCCACTTCTTCTTCCCAGCTAAAGCACTAGGAAGTGGTGAAGGGTGGGCGTTTTTGGGGGACTGTCTTATGTAACTTTGACCTTCAAAAAGTGCTGATCTTCAGCCTAATTTGAATAAATGACTTTTGATTTTGATTTGATTTTGAAATAGAGAGCCAGGTAATTTAGAGTAGCAAGATCCGTTAAGTCCTATGTAAAGACGAGGTCGTGGGGTTTAACAATAAAACATGGAAAAATGAAAATACGTGCGCACTCAGAACGAAAAATGCACGAGTGTCATCGGTCAATCGGTGACTGACTACTGTCAGGCAGAAGTGTTGACAGCAGAAAAAATAAAGGAATTCTATTCGCTATGAAACGATTCCAAGAAAAAACACTTGTCACTCCATCTTTATTCATAATTCTGGGATTTTACCGACTTATTCATAATCGATTACCAACAATTCAGGCATTATTTAATCGATTATTTAGTTTCAAAACTTATTTTAAGTTTTCTCGTGTCCTAGATAGATTTTTTTTTGTGATTTCCTTTAGAAAAATATAACAGTTTTTTTTAAATACACATATCAACTAGTTAACCAGCAGTTAACTAGTTGATATAGAAGTCCTAGAAGCCTAGAAGTCCCCTTCTCCTTTATTGCGTTTTATTTAAGTATTTTTTTATTAATTTGATAAAGCAAAACATTCTTTTTTTCTTATCTGACTGACGGACAAAATATTTTATTTTTACCCTGTCATCACTATATTATTAGGCCTTACTTAGTTCTCAAATAGGTGAGTATTTGAGAACTAAGTAAGGCTTTCCAACAACTTTACAGGCATTGGAAGCATTTTTTGGAGAAGAAAATGGCAAGCCACGAATATCATTTAGAGCAACATTAAAGAACTGCACTTGTTGCGTGATCATACCGCATGCGATTATAGACGGCAACGTAGGCTCCATTATCGAACATATTGTTACTTCAGAAAAGTTCTACGTATCAGCCATAGCTATGTTCTCCTTGTCACTATCTAACGCCAGAGAGTTCTATGAAATTTACAATGGAGTTCTGCCTACCTTTGAGGTTAATATTTCTTTAATTACAAGTTTCTTCTACTCTAAAGCTGGGTTCACAATGATAACCGTCGTTGGCTGGAAACCGCCGCACCATGCCCATGTTGTTTTATCGCTCTGGGACAGTAATAACAATTAGCTTAGTAGCTCGTGGCTAAGTAATAACAGCCGCACGGATCGATGCATCAGTTTAAGCTACGCTTGCCGGGGTAGGTCCGTGGATGGGTGACCATCTTTAGATATCGAGACTCCTCCGTCCCTCAGAAAGCACGTTAAGCCGTTGGTCCCGGCTGTCATTTGTGCATCTTTGTCAGTCGTTACGGGTCGTCAGAAGCCCGAAAATCTGACAGCAAGTCTTATTATGGGGTATCGTATTGCCTAGTACTGGGTTGTGGAGGTCTGATAGGCAGTCGCTCCTTGTTAAATACTGGTATTCAGCTGCATGTGGTTAGACTGGAACATAGTTGGGAAAAGGCTAGGCAGGCAGGTAAGTAGTCCACAAAGCGAGTATCGTCCGGTGGCGGCCCTTGATAGTTGCGATGAGGGACGTGAAGTATCAATCATAATATGAGGCCGCTATACGGTGAAATACAATGGCCCTTTGCTCAGCAATAATACTGCATTATTTTTTTATTCGATTGATTACGAACTCTGTAGTTAAGCGAGATTTAAAAGTTTCGATCGAATACTATAAATAAACCGTTATATTTCAGGGAATGAGTATACATCTGGCTGAAGGGAAATGTATAGCGTTGGAAGTTAAATGTAAGGATCCTAGTGTGAACGTTGTTTGTGAATTCAGAAAGCTGTGCGGTCCTCGCGATCCGGTAAATTTGAACTCACTATTATTTTATTAATACATTAATATTTTAGTACTTAGGTTCGTTTATGCGACCTCACCCAAGCTCTTATTGGTATAATGTTTACTGTTTTTATTAAATCACAGTTTTCAACTATACTACGTATAAATATCTAAATCTAATCTAAAACTAAAATATACTTGTTGTGTGCAAGTCAAGGAATCTATAACTCATTGGGTATCAAAAAATTTGTTCGCATTGCTGTTGGTAGGAGAAATGCCCAAAACCACAGTTGAATCTATTAGAGGTGTGTAATTTATTTATACCTAAACATATTTCATGAGAAGAATTTTTAATTGCAGGATTTATGCCGCCAATTATACCCAGATTCTATAAGAGCATGCTATGGGAAATCAATAGTGCAAAATGCTGTTCACTGCACAGATTTACCTGAAGACGGAGAAATGGAAGTTGAATTCTTCTTCAAACTTTTATCTAATGATAGATAGACTATATTATTTTAGTACTTAATTTAATTATTGTATTTTATGATAACAATTATTTTACCTAATATTAGTACGAAATTATACTTTATGAATAAGGTTTTTTTTTTCTTGTGTATGCATATTTTAGCAGTAAGCCCGACAATTTCGAGGTTTTTGGAGCACCAAGCAGTTAGGTACAGTTCTTTCGAAGTGGTTTATAAACACCTCATAAATTACACAGCCCTATTAAAATTCTCACCAGTCAATCAGTAGCCACTGTTTAGCTTGCAATTTAGACAACGCCTAATATATTGTCAACTTTTATCAGGCCCTGATGCCTTAATAAACTGCCCACAAACTACACACATTCGCCACTGATAAGGTTACCAATATTTTTTTATAAACCCTAATTAGCAAGTGAAAAACCCTTAATAATATAAACACTAATGCCTTAGAGCATTTTACCTATGGAGATGGCATAGCTAAACCTTAGAGCATTAATTAACCTATGGAGATGGCATAGCTGAGCATACCCCTCTGCCACTTTGAGCATTTAACCTATGGAGATGGCATAGCTAAGCGTACCCCTCTGCCATGACCGATTGGTCATACGGACATACACGTTCTATAAAACTAGTTCATTCGCCAACCGCCGCCATTATGTATCGTATTGTGTCGCAAGGAAGTCCTCCTAAGAAATGGTTAAGTGTGCAGTATCCTCGTGCAAAAAGCGATCTGCCACTTCAAAATTTCGAAACCATGGTGTTTCCTATCACTTGTAAATATAAATTATACATTAAAATATTTTTAATGGATAATATTTTTGTGTTCACCAAAAATCTAAAGGTACATCTATGTATGCATTTCTAAAATATTGATCTTAAACCCGTTTAATTGTTTTACTATAAATACACTACTCGGCCAACAAAATATGTTACATCAAACAAATTCCAAATTAACACCAAGATATAACACTTTTTTATTGTAGTGCGCTGCAAATATTCTATTGTAACAATAACTATTTTATTCTTCCCCGAAAAATACTGATCGTGCACCAAATATTCCTGAATGTTACACAAAATATTTAGTATGCATCCTAGTACCGTATACCCATTTAAAACGGTTTTGTACAACTTTTATGTTAGTGAAATAATTATAATTGAAGAACAAATAATGCATTTCGTAAAACATTACTTCTAAGACTTAAATTTATTTTACTGAAAATGGTTTTGGCGCGCTTGCGACGCGCATATATGCCTGCCTATTGCTCTCTGTTGTGCGACGGAGACGGCGCGCGGCGGCGTGGCGATGGCAGGCGGGGTGGTTCGTTGAGTGAGATAGAGATATTGCAGGATCATAGGAGAAAGCGAGACGTTAGATACACGTGCGACGTTACCGGCATGCTTTTTTTTGTAGCCCTATGCTTCTGTGTCTGAAGAGTGTAGTGAAGTGCAAGTGTTGTGAATATCCGAAAAATACCCAAAACCGCCTTGCCCTACCCCGACTCGGACAGGTTAGGTTAGAAGGGGGGGGGTCTGTAAGACCCCGCCATCCCCTTTGGTGAATAAGTCTATGCGGCTTTTGAAGGACCGTACCTATGCGGGGAATTAAATTTTATGCGTGGATGTAGATTTAAGCGTGGTGAGCTGTTGGACGACACACAGAATTGAGCAAACGGGGAACTTGAGGGATATGAGGTTATGAGAAATAGGAATGGATGGACTTACTTGTGAACCTTCTGGACGCAACACGTGGATTCAAGGACAGCTAGCTTAGTAGACGTCCCACGTGCTATCTGGTTTTCTTCCTTTTTCAATGTGGTGCACTTTCACTTCTTTAAATGTCACACTTGTGTCGGCCAACACTTATTTATTAATAGTTATACAGTTTTTGATGCGATTGCGGTTTGAGTAAGCGGTATGATTATGGAGCGGCACGGTTCAGTATTCACACTGCACTTTTAACTTAAACTGTTGTCTAGAGCATTTTTAAATCATAGCTGAAGTGGGCTGCGATTGGTTCGCAGCGGCGGAAAAAGCGCGCCTCTTGATTGGTCGTGCGCGATGATCTTCCAATCTCGTTCCGTTTGATAAGGAATGTATGGGTAGGAAGAAGGAATGATTAGCTCAATTCTGCGTTTTGAAATTGTAAGCGGAAAAAACTTATAAATAAAAAACTTGCGCGAGCACCCTTCGTGGTTATTTTTTTTTTTAAACCATTGAGCCCAGTCCCTCAGACTACGCTTTTTGAGAAACTTTTGAATGTTTTGAGGTTAGGTTAGGAAAAGTCATTTTTCTCGGCAATGGTGAGTTACCTTATCATGGGAGTGGTGCCAGAGTGGAGGGGGCACCCCCCGCAGGTACAAGGGACATCCCCGCACCATAAATCGATGGAAATTTATGGATTTTGTTTGCCTTTACTCACTGGACAGTTGTCTTGCCTTCCCAAAATAGTGACTGGGTAAAGGGTCAATGTAACTGCCCCGAGTTTAAAAAAAATTATAAATGTAAACATGTTACTGGACTTGCGATCAGGCTGAAATACATAACACCTGCAGTAGAAGCCAAAAACATAGCCATCGGGCAAAAACGAAAACGTGGGCGTCCTACAAAGGCAAAGTGCGCTTTATTGGTGCAATAATTTAAAGAAGTACCTACTGCAGAGATTGAGTGGACTGATAATGTGAACATTGTAGGAGTAAAGACTTTGTTTAACATTTTGAATTATTATGGTTCGTACTGATTAGTATTAAAAAACATTTTTAGTAAGCATTACATTTTATAATGTGTTAATTTTTATTAATAAAGCTACAGTGGATATTAATTGGTGTTTGATTCAAATACATTTTGCAGTGCATTATCTGAAGTAAAACTAAAAAAATAAATGCTTGTTTTTAAAATTATTACTATTTTTACAAATTTGCAACAGTTGTTAAATAGATGCTCGTTATGACATATTTTAATGAACATATTTTGGTGCCTTAGAGCATTCTAAGTTTGGTGCACATTCAGTATATTTGGTGGAACACAGGCAAAATTAGGTAAATGAAATGGGAATAAATTGAAGTACTTTTAAATACCATCCATTTTTAATTACGTACAATGTCGAAGTAATCGTTATTGACATAACGATAGAAAAAATACATTGGTACGTAGGTAGCGCTAAAGTAGTACAGGCTTAGAGCATTTAACCTATGGAGATGGCATAGCTAAGCGTACCCCTCTGCCATGACCGATTGGTCATACGGCCATACACGTTCTATAAAACTAGTTCATTCACCAACCGCCGCCATTATGTAGCGTATTGTGTCGCAATGAAGTCCTCCTAAGAAATGGTTAATTGTGCAGTATCCTGGTGCAAAAAGCGATCTGCCATTTCAAATTTTCGAAACCATGGTGTTTCCTATCACTTGTAAATATAAATTATACATTAAAATATTTTTAATTACGTACAAGTGTATTATTGATCTAAGACGTACAATGTCGAAGTAATCGTTATTGACGTAACGATAGAAAAAATACATTGGTACGTAGGTAGCGCTAAAGTAGTTCAGGGGTAGGATTTGCATAGTGCTGGGACAACGCGAATGAATGATTTGCAATAGGTTCAGTAACCAGTTTTTTGTGTATGTATCTGGACAAGTCAGCTTGAAATAAAAAAAAATACTATAAAAGTTCTTTGGAAGTCGATTTAAATTATTTTCATTGTATGTTTATGATAATAAAAGAATAATAGTTTGTTCGTTTCGTAGTGAGTTTTTGTAGCTCATGCAAATTCAAAAAGAAACAATAATTATAATAGAAAGCTAAATATGACGTCGAAATCTAATAATCCACCGCGGACCGCTGTTAAAAAAACGTAGTACAATCGCCAGCACTGCCTCAAATATTCGGAATGTAATATGTACATACGCGGACGATCTCAAATTGACTAGAGTTTCGAGTCTAGTGACGATACTGAACTTCTTCAAAGCGATATCGACGCGTTAAGTCGATGGTGTAACGATAACAAAATGGTACTAAATATCAACAAATGTTACTACGTGAAGTACACACGGAAAAACAAAATAACAGAATTATATTGCAATTAAATGACAGAAAATTTTAAACTCATTAAAAGTATACTTTGTAAACAAGCTTATAACAAATTAGAGGATTATATAAAGGATAAGGATGCTTGGAAACATACTGGTCCTGCTCCACAGGACAATCTAGTGTCGGGACAAAATCAAACTGGTTGCTTAGTAAATTAGGTAATAAATAATTTATAATGTTGTACCATACTACATATTTTAACATTTTGGAATAACTTTACCTCTCACATTGATTGATTTATTATTATTAATTTTTAGAATGTTTGTAAATATGTGAGCATATTCAAAAGTGCCTTTCTTGTGCCTATTTGACATAAATGATGTGACTTTAACTTTGACATCATTCAGCTTTGCAAGTTTGCAACACCGGACTGCGAAACAATAAAACGGACGTGTAAAACTGTCATTCATAACAAAATAATAAAAGTACATCTGATTGATTGTCTTATTCTATTATTTACTAGCTTCCGCCCGCGGCTTCGCCCGCAAAATATGATTATACACATAAACCTTCCTCTTGAATCACTCTATCTAATAAAAAAACCGCATTAAAATCCGTTGCGTAGTTTTAAAGATTTAAGCATACATAGGGATATAGGGACAGAGAAAGCGACCTTGTTTAATACTATGTAGTGATATTGTCCCCTGTCTTACTTTTTGACACGTGTATATAAATTGAAAGCCCGTTTTAAAGAAAATGACTATAAAAATAAATACAATCGTTCTTTTTCTATAGCACCTTTAAAATGTTTTGTGATTACTGGCGGCTACCTACGTAGTTTCGCAGGCACTAATCATTAAACGTATTTTTTCCAAGAATAGAAAACAGTTCATTCATTCATCCAATGAAATACCACTCATTCGTTTTGCCTCAACACTAGTAGTTTGTGTTTGTTGTCGTAGGACAATTGCATAGATACGCACAAATTTGTCAATGTGTAAGTGTTTTTTTACTGTTTGTCTAGAATTTCTTTGCGAGCGTTTGTAGCAATAGGAAGCATGTCTCTGTGTGTGGTTGTCAAATTTAAGAAGTTTGCTGTATGTGTTTTCCTCACCCCCGCAAAAAGTGGCAGAAAAAGTTGTTCGATGATTCGCCGCTTGCCATCTCCATAGGTTAATTAATGCTCTAAGGGCGAAATTATGTGTTCGTCACTGATTTTATTAAAAATAGTCGACTATATAGATGAAAATATGTCATAACCACAATAATTATGTATCTGTGGAGAAATATTTTTTTATTTGTTTTTTTTTTTAATAAATTGTAGTTGTCAGTGTCAAAAGGAAAAAATATTACTAATAGAGTTGAAGGCAGGGGGGGGACACTCGCTATGTGGTGCTATTTCGACTGATAGTGGCGCTATCTCCTAGATGAATCATGAAATGTGAAATGTCATTTTGTCATGTGTCGTTTTTAATTTATTCAATAGTTGTGTAGATGTCACTAGTTTCGTAAAACAATCTGTAAATGACTAACAAAATCAAAATATATTCACAAGAGATTTCAAAATATTAAAACTATATTATTTTTCATACATTCACAGTAAAAATTAAATATTTGATAAAACCAACCGATAAAAATTACCCAACTGAAAATGGCAACAACTGACAAACGTTAACCATTGACAACTACCGACAAATTCAAAATGGTGGCTACTTTCGTAGCGTTGTTTCATGTTTGTAGAATTTCTCCGTTTTTTCAGTTCTATTTCGGCTGTAAATACTTTCAGCTAGTGCGCCGAGTTGAGCTTTGATCTCCTACGCCTCGTTGTGGTGTTTTCGCCCCGAAATAATTTGAATTGTGTTGGACAATATCGCGAAAGGACGCTGTTTTTGTGTTGTGTTTTACAATTACTATAGTTCCTATTGCATAAGTTATGTGCATTTGGATGTGCTCCTGGTGGTAAGTTTTATTTTCTTCTTCTCTACCATCCTTGCAAAGTCACAAACTATGTGTTTATAATACTTACCCCTGAACTACACTTAGCAAATAGCTGAATAAAATGAATTGCTAACACATTTTATTTTTTCTTATTTTTAGGCACCCCAATGCATCGTTTTCCAAATGCTGAAAAATGCCCTGAGCGGTTCAAGACATGGGTCACTCTCATTGGTGGACAACTCGAAACAGCATCTGATTACGAGTATTATCAGAAGAAGATGAATTATTGTGACAAACATTTTACAATTGGTGATCGAGTTCGGAATAATAAATTAAGTGCTTTGGGCTTTGGCTATTCCATCACTACATTTACATGGTATGTATGCTATTTATCTTGCGTTTTGAATAGGTTTTTTATATTAAGTTTGTACGAATTTTAAAATAAAACTGTTTTAACCTTTGTTTTATCTAGTATTTAAGAGGCTTCGGTTCAGCCTCATAAGATCTCTCACTTAGTTGAACAATTGGACAGGCCCCCATCATTCTATTCTAGTACCCACTCATATCTTAGACTAAAATTATCTTCCATACAATTCTTATTAGCTCTGTCCCTATCGATCATTTAATTTCTCTCTTTCGAACAATGTTTCAATTATATACATAATCATATAAATAATAACATAAGTTTAAATGTGTTCAATAGTGAACTAGTAATAATTTTAGCTTTCTTTTTACTTCAGGACAATCAGCCAGTTTTGTGTTGGATCAAGAATCATTTTTAGTAGAAGCTAGTAAAAAAATGAGCCAGAAAACTGCTTCTGAATCACCACAGCTGCTGCATCATATAAATACAGGTAGGTTGACCTATAATTATAATAATTGTAGTTTCTTTCTGACTGAATGTCAGTCATGCTGGCCAATCTCAACTAAGATTAGCCAATAAGTGTGCATGCGTAAACACAGGTGCTCTCTTTAATCTCTCACTCATTTGCCGATGAGATGGCTATCCGAAACTACTGGAGATATTAGATCAGATATAGAACAAACGGACCAAATAATTATTAAACCTACCTACAATTAAAAAATTTACTTCCTTAAACATAAAATATGTTTATCTAGCTATTCAACATGATATCACCCATGTTAGTGTTGTTGGTCCACTCATGTAAGTTAATGTTAAGCAAAAAGTTAAGCCTAATGTTATATAGTTGTAAATAATAATAAAAAGGTTTTACACAATTTTTTTTTTTTGTAAACGTATAATAATTATGTAAATTCTCAGTAAAATATAAGTAAATAAATCGTTTCCTAAACTGACAGAGTTGTAACACCTGACTATAGTATTTGCCATTAACTGATGAATATTTCAAATAACAATTAAATCTGTTCTGATTTAAAAAAAAAACCGATTCCGGTATCGGTTACGTAACTGAAACTAATGTAGAAATTATGTGTATAAACATATATTTTTTTTTTTCAGATTCTGTGCGTTCATTGGAATTCAATTGTGTCCAAATTAAACCCTTCACCACCAAAATCAAGCATCTGCAGTCAGAAATAAGCCGTTTGAGAAAAAGAGGCTAATCATACAAGGCAAGATTATCAAACGCTTTGAAATTGTGTAAAGATAAGGTATTTCAGCAAACTATCCAGAATATGCGAAAACCTGCACAGTTATTTTTACATATGCAGCTACAGTCCACTAAGAAGCCCAAAGGAGGACGGTTTACTTTAGATGAAAAAAATCTTGCGTTATCGATGTACAAGAAAAGTCCGAAGGCATATTCATTACTGTATAAATAGTTTACATTACCTTCAGTCAAATTAAATTGTATCCTAGTATAAACCCAATTGTATTTGAAAATATTAAAAAAACTGTTCTGGCAAAGGATAGTCCTGAGTTCCTGACCGACTATGCAATCTTATAAATTTTGATGAAATGTCGTTGACCCCGCAAGTATTTTATAACAAGCACAAAGATGCATTTGAGGGATTTGCCAATTCACTAAATGTTAGGTTTGCTGACCACACTCTTGTATTCATGGTCAAAGGCTTAAAACATAATTTTAAGCAACCAGTAGCTTACTATTTTACTAATGGCATAAATAAAATTGAGTTGAAAAATTTAATTAAAAGTGTTGTATCAGAAATACAAAAAACAGGGCTTATAATTATAAATTCTGTGTGTGACCAAAGCTCTATTAATGTCAGCGCTATAAACGAGTTAGTTAATGATACAAAAGCGTTGTTTCTACGACTTGGCAAATATTGGCGTCATGACTTTATACTTTATACAGTAATGAATATTATGCCTTCGGACTTTTCTTGTGCATCGATAACGCAAGATTTTTTTCATCTAAAGTAAACCCTCCTAACCTTTGGACTTAGTGGATTGTAGCTGCATATGTAAAAATAACTGTGCAGGTTTTCGCATATGACTTAGAAGCAAGATTATGTAACTTCTGATATTCGATATTGAATCATTTTTAAGAAAAGAACGTCCTAAACGCGATATTTATAAAGTTAGTTGCAGATGTACTTATTGATTATCCTTTTGAATGTATTAATCACAAACAAAAACTGAAAGAATACTTCACAGACTTTACTATTTATTACTGTAATATTATATAGTTGGTGCAGATCTATTAACCGTATTTTATCCGGCAAATTAACATACGCCAATGGTGATGATAATACCAAAATAGCAGCTCAAAGATATTACAGTAAAATAGTTTTTTTTATTTTTGTTTATTATGTTTGTTTTGTTTACTAACATTAGCTATTAAGTATTTTACTATATATACATTAGCTCTTAGGTATTACTATATATTACATTAGCTCTTAAGTATTATAAGTTACTAGCAATTTATATGGAGAAATCTGAATTAAAATATTATTATTACGATAAACATAAGCATTACGAAAATAAAAAATTAAATGAATTTTCCACTGTTTTATTTCAGCCGCCACCCTAACTACTAAAAGTTTCAATAATGAAACTTTCTGTACAATTGAAAGTTTCAGTAAGCTTATATTACTAAATATATATATATATATAGTGTTTCTGCGAATTAGTTCGGATTCAATTCACAGGTGGCGCTGCTAGTTCGATTTAGTTGTCAAAAAAATGCTTCAAGAGGCTTCTCTTTATCAGTCTTATTATTGTACTCTTTGGTTGAAGGTTGAGGTTGAGACATTATAATTACCTATTTCTTTAATTTAAACACTATTTTAAACATTATTATTAGCTATTTTATAAGGAATAAACCTTAGCTTGTATTATTGGTATTAAGAAATCTTTAACTAAATTTTGTAGAAATCTATTTGTTTTTTGTGCTATTCGCAAACAAACGCCCTCGCTGGAAATAAAAAAATGGTAATATATTTTGCTTGATTTTCACACTAACAAAACATAACGGCTAAAGAAGACCCCGTGTCTGCCCTCCCCTGTCCCCCTGTCTTCGGACGTCCGTCTCCTTGAAGTGTTGATACCTCGTCGGTACGGCAGCAGGGTGTACCTGTGGGTGGAGCCAAGTCAAACTACGGTCCACTTCCTAACCAGCACTCTGAAGATTTGAGCCGACAAGATCTAAAATACAGAGTTACAAACAACTTAAACCTAATATTCATATTTTATAGGTACATAATAAATATCTACTTAACCTTGTTTCAGGTGTACGATTACTTTGATAAATACACGTTTTTGTGTGAGATGTATGACAAAGATGCCGACTGTGTGGTTGAATTAGTGCTTAATTTCTTTCCATTTGATAATTCATGTCAAGTAATAAATCCAGATAAAGGCAAAAATATGGTCAGACGAGTACATGCGCCATTCCTTAAACCAGAAATGCTACAAATTGGCAATGTTATCAATATATTTTCCAAACTACTTCTCATAAGAGACTGCGCCCCAGCCACCATGAGGACTTTGTTTAGTCGTAGTGAAAGGTAATATTACAATTTAGATTATTTAATGGGCTCAGTGGAAAGCAAAGGGTTCCTCCATCGGCTCTTTGGCATCTACGTACGTACATCATCCGCAGAGCGTTTTCACGCGCCAGTACATAGGTACCGATGAGCAGGCGGGTAAATACCTATTGTCTGCACCGTGTCATCTAGGTAGACCAGTACCTGAGTCAAAGCACATGTATTTCAACGGGCAACTGAGAGCTCCATGCCATCACCAGCCCGCTCTTCATAGCAGGCTTCACCTGCTGCCGTTACCGTGGCGTGCTCGTAGCTATGGCAACACTTCCTGGAGGAACATCCTACAGCGTGTTAATACTCACTGATTAAAACGAATATTTTGTCGCTTTTATTGGTTTCAGCACTTTTGCTATGGTCAAACCGGTTTCACCAACTAAACACGGAAAAATAATAACATTCATTATGAAGAAGGGGTTCCGCATCGTTCGTATGAGAAACGCAAAAATTAATAAAGAGTTTGCAATGAATCTTTACAGACATATGGGCGGAAGCAACTTGCTCCCGTAAGTGAATCTCTACTTATTAGGTGTTACCACACGTGATAACGTTTGTTTAATAATATTTTAAAAAGTAAGCGGTTACATCACGGGTCCATTACACCACAGACATACCATAAACTAAGGAAATCATTATTATATTTTGAAATTATGCCCGAAAGCTTCTACAGTGCTTTGTTCTTTATGTTTTCATCGATTCATTTTTATCGAAAGGTTGTGAGTGTGAGGGGGTTCGTATGTTTGTTACTTCGTCACGGCTGAACGTATCTAGATGAAATTTGGCGCACATATATTATAGTTTGTAATCTGGGTTAACAATTAGAATATATTATACTTTTTAGATCAGAAAAATTTAAGGTTCCCTTGGGATAATTTCCGACAGCGCAGATTTTTCACGCGGGCCAAGCCGCTGGCAAAAGCTGGTTTTTAATATTATATAAAGCTCCATAATCCCAAGAGATTAAAGCATATTTCTTTAAGCAGTATTATAATCGACTACGTAACTAATGGTGAAGTTATTGGAATGGAGCTGGTAGGTCCTAACGCGATTAAAGAATGGAAGCGCGTTTTGGGCGCAACTGACCCGAAACTAGCGGCTCCTGGCACTCTACGGAAATTATACGCAGAAAGTACTCTTAGAAACATCGCGCATGGAGTAAACACGGAGAAAGAAGCTATCGAAGTAAGTAATTGGTACTTAGATCTCACGTGGCTCATCGAATCTCAGCAAGAGACTGTCACACATGTACTTCCGTAAGAATTACACTGACTTCGCTAGAAAGCCGAACTGTTTAAGAAGCTCAAGTTGCGTACTGTTAGAGACATTTCATCCTTATAATTGATCCTAACGATTAATGCAATTAAAGTACAGGGTGTAATTTTTAACGGAGTTTAGTCGGTTCAATTCCCGGGTGTGGCAAGCGAATTTTTGAAAATCTTCGAATGCAGTTTTCTTTCTATTCAAAAATAAAGAAATGTATTCTTTGAGTAAAATTTTCTATCTACAGTATTAAGAGTACTTTCCCTCCAGGTGGCATTACATAATTCCACCCTGTATAGTTTATTACCTAATCTTCATTATTTCGAAAAAAAAATTTTTTAGTCCGTCAGCTCGATTATTGCAAAAAAGTATTGGACATGTGTTTTTTTCTTTTTTCACGTAATCGAAAGATTACGTCAAAACATTGTGTTAAAATGTGGCATGACGTCACTCCTTTGTAGATATTATACTGAGTTGTGACGTAGCGCGCCTCCCTCACCAAATTTATTGAGTTTTATTTAAGTATTTTTTTATTAATTTGATAAAGCAAAACATCCTTTTTTATTATCTGACTGCCGGACAAAATATTTTTTTTTACCCTTTTTTTTTTTTAAGGCTGGGAAATCATCCAATGACTGCTCCCGCTCTGGGTGGAGCGGAAGGGAGTGTCAGACTCTTACTGACTAAAACCCATCCATGTTCCTTCCGTAGCCCTTTATGTTCCGGGGTAGCGGTAACCCTTTCGGACAATCCCGCTTAATTTTTTTTTTTTTTTTTATCAATTTGATAAAGCTAAACATCCTTTTTAATTATCTGACTGCCGAACAAAATATTTTTTTTTACCCTGTCATCATTATATGATTAGGCCTTAGTTCTCAAAAAATATTCACCGCTTTCCAACACCTTTACAGGCATTGGAAGAATTTTTTGGAGAAGAAAATGGCAAGCTACGAATATCATTTAGAGCAACATTAAAGAACTGCACTTGTTGCGTGATCATACCGCATGCGATTATAGACGGCAACGTAGGCTCCATTATCGAACATATTGCTACTTCAGAAAAGTTCTACATATCAGCCATAGCTATGTTCTCCTTGTCACTATCTAACGCCAGAGAGTTCTATGAAATTTACAATGGAGTTCTGCCTACCTTTGAGGTTAATATTTCTTTAATTACAAGTTTCTTCTACTCTAAAGCTGGGTTCACAATGATAACCGTCGTTGACTGGAAACCACCGCACCATGCCCATATTGTTTTATCGCTCTGGGACAGTAATAACAATAGCTTAGTAGCTCGTGGCTAAGTAATATCAGCCGCACGGATCGATCCATAAGCTACGCTTGCCGGGGTAGGTCCGTGGATGGGTGACCATCTTTACATATCGAGGCTCCTCCGTCCCTCGGAAAGCACGTTAAGCCGTTGGTCCCGGCTGTCATTTGTGCATCTTTGTCAGTCGTTACGGGTCGTCAGAAGCCCGAAAATCTGGTACTGGGTTGTGGAGGTCTGATAGGCAGTCGCTCCTTGTTAAATACTGGTATTCAGCTGCATGTGGTTAGACTGGAAGCCGACCCCAACATAGTTGGGAAAAGGCTAGGCAGGCAGGTAAGTAGTCCACAGAGCGAGTCTCGTCCGGTGGCGGCTCTTGATAGTTGCGACGAGAGACGCGAAGTATCAATCATAATATGAGGCCGCTAATACGGTGAAATACAATGGCCCTTCGCTCAGCAATAATACTGCATTATTTTTTTATTCGATTGATTACGAACTCTGTAGTAAAGCGAGATTTAAAAGTTTCGATCGAATACTATAAATAAACCGTTATATTTCAGGGAATGAGTATACATCTGGCTGAAGGGAAATGTATAGCATTGGAAGTTAAATGTAAGGATCCTAGTGTGAACGTTGTTTGTGAATTCAGAAAGTTGTGCGGTCCTCGCGATCCGGTATATTTGAACTCACTATTATTTTATTTATACATTAATATTGTACCTAGTACTTAGGTCCGATTATGCGACATCACCCAAGCTCTTATTCGTATAATGTTTACTGTGTTTATTAAATCACAGTTTTCAACTATACTTAGTATAGGTAATTATGCAATCTAAAACTAAAATAAACTTGTTGTGTGCAAGTCAAGGAATCTGTAGCTCATTGGGCATCAAAAAATTTGTTGGCATTGCTGTTGGTAGGAGAAATGCCCAAAACCACAGTTGAATCTATTAGAGGTGTGTAATTTATTTATACCTAAACATATTTCATTAGAAGAATTTTTAATTCCAGGATTTATGCCGCCAATTATACCCAGATTCCATAAGAGCCTGCTATGGGAAATCAATAGTGCAAAATGCTGTTCACTGCACAGATTTACCTGAAGACGGAGAAATGGAAGTTGAATTCTTCTTCAAACTTTTATCTAATGATAGTTAGACTATATTATTTTAGTACTTAATTTAATTATTGTATTTTATGATAACAATTATTTTACCTAATATTAGTACGAAATTATACTTAACTTAATAAGGTTTTTTTTCTTGTGGATGCATATTTTAGCAGTAAGCCCGACAATTTTCGAGGTGCTTCGAGCGCCAAGCAGTTAGGTACAGTTCTTTCGAAGTGGTTTATAAACGCCTCATAAATTTCACAGCCCTATTAAAATTCTCACCAGTCACTCAGTAGCCACTGCTTATCTTGCGATTTAGACAACGCTTAATACATATATTGTCAACTTTTATCAGGCCCTAATGTCCTAATAAACTTTGCCCTTACACACATTCGCAACTGATAAGCCTACCAATATTTTTTTATTAACTCTAATTAGCAAGTGATAAACGCCACCCGGCACGAAATAAAGGCGAAATTATGTGTCGTCATCTTAGAGCATTTAACCTATGGAGATGGCAAGCAAGAGTCATCGAACAAATTTTTCTGCCACTTTCTGCGGGGGGCGAGGAAAACACATACAACATTCTGCATTTAGAGTCGGCAATTCGGAATTCATACCCCGTTCTTTAAAACGGGCTTTCAATTTATACACACGTGTCAAAAAGTAAGAAAGGGTACAATATAAATAATAAAATAGGTCAATCAATCAGATGTACTTTTATTATTTTGTTACTCGTCATTAATAAGAGCGTAGTAAATTTTGTTCTTTTCCTGACCAGCTCTAAGTTTTAAAGCAAACAAGCTCTTTCGTGAAACCAGGCTGTTCATCGATGTTGCTATACGATGTGGAAGTGGTGGAAGACAAGTCTGAAATACCTTACGCCTTTGCTGAGTAGTAATGAAGAGCGAGTGCAAAAGATCTCAACTCTGATGAATATTTCATCCTAGGAAGCGTATCACTTTTTATCATCTGTCGTTTAAGACGTTCCTTTCCGTCACACCAATTTTTCTCAAGATTAATTTATCTTCTTTGTTAATCAGTGATCTATCCTCGAAATTGTTTAGAAGATCAATAAAATAGAATTGTTTAGAAGATGTCTATATCTTGTAGAATATTGACTGTTTTTTAAGAAGCTCTCCAAGTTTCTGTATTACCGCAAAATATCCTCCAATTTTCTATTACTACAGGATCGTTTGGAAATCTGTTAAAAAATACATAGAACAAAGTAATGAGTTAAAATAAGTAGGTACCAACAGAATCAAACGAAAACGATGTCTACTAACGTTATTGTGTATGTACTGTCGCTAGCGCATCAAGTTATACGAGACTGTCAAATGTCTCCAAATGATTTTAAACCATAAAACGTTTAAACTTAAGTTGAAAATCGGTTGAGGAAATTTGGCAGTTTGTGGTAACTTGATGTGCTGGAAATGGACGCACTATTAGATTTCGACATCATATTTACCTATCAATTATAATTATTATTTATTTATTTATTTTAGGCCTCTGGTGTGGGACGCAACCTGTGTCGACACCCTTGCGCCATCTCATGTTCTTAGCACGGCGGGCTGTGCTGGCGCCGCTGCTGCCGCTGCTGAGACCCTCAAGCGGCGTAAATACAGTAACCTGATGTGTAACTACAGATTTGAGCCGTTTGGGGTCGAAACTCTAGGGTCATGGGGCCCGAGTGCGCAACTCCTTTTTAAGGAAATTTCTCGCCGATTGGTCGACACTTCGCGTGACCAGAGGGCTGGATTGTTCTTTGGCCAAAGAATTAGCATTGCCATTCAACGTGGCAATGCTGCCAGTCTTCTGGGCACGTTTCCTGATGACAGCGATGCGGATGAGTACTTCGACGCCTAAGTGTCCTTTTTGTCTTTTTTTGGATTTATTTGTATATATAGTTAGTTAGATAGTCTTTTAATTTAAGTATGTATAAGTTTTTATTGTATTAGATTGTAGTAATAAATATATAATTTATTTATTATGTGTGTGTGTATTTCTAATGTCGTAATTGTAACTTTGATAATTTTTAAATTTTTATTTTTGAATGTATTGTTGTCTGTATTATGGACTATGTCTGAATGTAAATAAATAATAATAATATAAGCAAAAAAGTGAGATTTTTTTAATAAAAAAATTCTTTTTTGCTCTATAACTTTTTTTATATACATTTTACAAGAAAAATACCTCAGTCCAATCTTGTAGATGATCTTTTGAGGAAAACGTTTCCTTTCCCTATATTTTTTTAAATTTCATTCCTTTAAAACGCTGTTACAGCGCTCCAAAGTTGACTGGGTTTGTCAATGCTCTTGAGAATCCGGTCGAAACGAAATGGTTTAACATTTTTTTTTTATTGTAAATATATTCTTACTACTGCACATCTCCTACTTCTTCTTCTTCTTTTATATTGCAGCTGCATCTCTGACTTTCTGCAATTTCTCCTCTTGAGGATAATTTTTTTATGAGATGATCCTTTCGATATAACTTTGTATATAAAATCTTTGAAGTAGATAATGATGTCTTGTTTACCTTCGTTAAAGATTACAATGTCGTTCTTATAGTTTGCCTTTAATCGTTCAATGACCGTACACTTCTCTGGAATGTAGTCTCCTTTAATGGATTTCATTAAATTTGAAAGTCGAAATTGGCACTCTTCACTATTTTCGCTATTTTTTAAGACATGTTTGGGTGGTCAATAGAAATTGACCCCCAAACATGTCTCAAAAATAAAATTGCGTCCTCTAAAAAATGCAAAGCTCATGTAACATTTCAATGGACTACTATGGTTTCGTAAATCTTCAGTGGCAGATCGCTTTTTGCACGAGGAAACAGATCAATTAACCATTTTTTAGGAGGACTTCCTTGCGACACAGTACGATACACAACGGCGGCGGCGGTTGGCGAATGAACTAGTTTTATAGAACGTGTCAAACCGTGTATGGCCAATCGGTCATGGCCTTAGAGCATTTATAGGTTAAATGCTCTAAGGTCATGGCAGAGGGGTACGCTTAGCTATGCCATCTCCTTAGGTTAAATGCTCTAAGATTTTTTTATGATAATAAATTGTTACTTGTCAGTGTCAAAAGGAAAAAATATTATTCTAAAGTTGAGGTTGAGATACTACAATTACTTAGCCTTTTATTTTAAACATAATTATTAGCTATTTTATAAGGAATAAACCTAAGCTTGTATTATTGGTATTAAGAAATCTTTAACTATATTTTGTAGAAATCTAAGTAGGTATTTGTTTTTTGTGCTATTCGCAAACATACGCTCTCACTGGAAATAACAAAAATGGTAATATATTTTGCTAGATTTTCACACTAAGAAAACAGACCCCCTGTCTGCCCCCCCTGTCCCCCTGTCTCCGGACGTCCGTCTCCGTCAAGTGGTGATACCTCGTCGGTACGGCAGCAGGGTGTAGCTGTGGGTGGAGCCAAGTCAAACTACGGTACACTTCCTAACCTGCACTCTGAAGATTTGAGCCTACAAGATCTAAAATACAGACTTACAAACAACTTAAACCTAATATTCATATTTTATAGGTATATAATAAATATCTACTTAACCTTGTTTCAGGTGTACGATTACTTTGATAAATACACGTTTTTGTGTGAGATGTATGACAAAGATGCCGACTGTGTGGTGGAACTAGTGCTTAATTTCTTTCCATTCGATAATTCATGTCAAGTAATAAATCCAGATAAAGGCAAAAATATGGTTAGACGAGTACATGCGCCATTCCTTAAACCAGAAATGCTACAAATTGGCAATGTTGTCAATATATTTTCTAAACTACTTCTCATAAGAGACTGCGCCCCAGCCACTATGAGGACTCTGTTCAGTCGTAGTGAAAGGTAATATTACATTTTAGATAATTTAACGGGCTCAGTGGTTAGCAAAGAGTTCCTTCGTCGGCTCTTTGCCATCTACGTAGGTACGTACATCATCCACAGAGTGTTTTCACGCGTCAGTACATAGGTACCTGCTGATGAGCAGGCGGCTGTAAATACCTATTTTCTGCGCCGTGTCATCTAGGTAGACCAGTACCTGAGTCAAAAGCACATGTATGTCAACGGGCAGCTGAGAGCTCTATGCCATCACCAGCCCGCTCTTCATAGCAGGCTGGCTTTACCTACTGCCGTTACTGTGGCGTGCTCGTAGCTGTGGCAACACTTCCTGGAGGAACATCCTACAGCGTGTTAATACTCACTGATATTTTTTGTCGCTTTTATTGGTTTCAGCACTTTTGCTATAATCAAACCGGTTTCACCAGCTAAACACGGAAAAATAATAACATTCATTATGAAGAAGGGGTTCCGCATCGTTCGTATGAGAAACGCAAAAATTAATAAAGAGTTTGCAATGAATCTTTACAGTAGTTTGGGCGGAAGCAACGTGCTGCCGTAAGTGAATCTCTACTTATTAGGTGTTACCACACGCGATATGTCGGAAGCTACAGAATGAATGAGACCATATCAAAGAATCGCCTGGCATACCTATTTAATTATTTTTCAATTTCTTTCTTTTGTTTTGTTTTCAAGTTTCATACAAAATAATTCGACAGTCAAGATTATTAATGTTAAACACCTTTACGTGAATGCGTCACTTTTCTTAGCTTTTATTATTAACTAGCTGACCCGACAGACGTTGTCCTGTCTTAACTGTGATACCTACCCTACCTACCTACCTACCTACCTACCTACCTACCTACCTACCTACCTGCCTACCTACCTACCTACCTACCTACCCTACCTACCTACCTACCCTACCTACCCTACCTACCCTACCTACCTACCTACCTACCTACCTACATACCTACCTACCCTACCTACATACCTACCTACCCTACCTACCTACCCTACCTACCTACCCTACCTACCTACCCTACCTACCTACCCTACCTACCTACCCTACCTACCTACCCTACCTACCTACCCTACCTACCTACCCTACCTACCTACCCTACCTACCTACCCTACCTACCTACCCTACCTACCTACCCTACCTACCTACCCTACCTACCTACCCTACCTACCTACCCTACCTACCTACCCTACCTACCTACCCTACCTACCTACCCTACCTACCTACCCTACCTACCTACCCTACCTACCTACCCTACCTACCTACCCTACCTACCTACCCTACCTACCTACCCTACCTACCTACCCTACCTACCCTACCTACCTACCTACCCTACCCTACCTACCATATAGGAGGAAAATCAGCAGCTGATCGAAAAAATAAAATAAAATAAAATGTATTCTGCGATTCAGGGCGGAGACAAATCCAACGAAACAAAAACCATGAAAATTGGTCCAGCAGATCTCGAGTTATAACGAAGGGAACAAACCCGTCTTTCTTTTATATAATATAGATGAAAATTAATTCCACGTATTTATTATTTTATTAATAAAACTTAATACCTACCTACATACATCGCCATAAAATTAATTATGATTGATGATATCTAGGAAACTTTGCAATTTTGGACCACATATTCTAGGGCTTTTTGTTTTATTTTGACATAAACAATAAAACCCTTATTCTATCATTTATTTATTAATTAAGCATTGTGATTATTTATTTATACTTCTTACACATATTTTTTTTATAACTAATCATACTTAAAATTAATAATAAAAGTATTATAATAACTAAAAAATAAATTACTAAATAATTAAATTATTGTATATTCCTAGAGATATGATATAATATCTAAAAAACACCTTGTGTGTTGAGAGATAACGTGTTTCTTTATGCAGTATTATAATCGACTACATAACTAGTGGTGAAGTTATCGGTCTGGAGTTGGTAGCTCCTGACGCAGTTAATGAATGGAGGCGTGCTTTGGGCGCAACAGACCCGGCATTAGCGGCTCCTGGCACCCTCCGGAACTTATACGGAGAAAATATTCTTAAAAACATCGCGCATGGAGTTAACACGAGGAGAGAAGCTTTCGATGTAAGTTCTTATACGGTTAATTGAATCATGTCACACAAGTACCTACGTATAAATAACTGGACTACTTACACTATAAAGCTGAACTTTTTCATAATAGTCCAGTCAAAATAAACATTTCAAATAACAAAAATTTCGACATTGTTAGATTTCACAACTAGAAACAACAAATTGAACATTATTTTCTAACCAACAACAAGGCCAACAAGTGACCAAAAACAAATATAATATTTTTCAACTCACATAATTATTTGTTTTTTTAATTTGAAACTTTTTATTCAATCATTTTCTAAACGGCCTGTCCACTGAAAATGTATTATGTAATACATAATTATGTCAGTGGGCCAACCTCATTTTAAAACAGCTCGACCACTGGTTGAAAAAAACTTTTTACAATTTTCTTCTCACAATCCACTTTACACAATTTTGGTTTGTGTTGGAGTCCACTTGCTGTTGCTGTTTTTCTTGCACCTAGTATTTTCCTTGCTGTAGTGGGGTGAAAGGGCTGTGTGTGTGTTTCGCACGAGAGCAAAGTTATTCTACTGCCCGTATTACAGTACCTCACTCAATACTCAAGCATTGCTTGAGTCTCGATTACAGTACAGCCATTTGATTGATTAAAACTAGTTTTAAGTAATGCTTGGGTCTTTTTTTTTTTTAAGGCTGGGAAATCATCCAATGCCTGCTCCCGCTCTGGGTGGAGCGGAAGGGAGTGTCAGACTCTTACTGACTAAAACCCATCCATGTTCCTTCCGTAGCCCTTTATGTTCCGGGGTAGCGGTAACCCTTTCGGACAATCCCGCTTACCCGGCAGGCTTGGCCCTTCATAAATGCTGACATCTCTTTGAGGCGCGCGTGGAACATATACGCGCCGTCCGGCACGGGTCTGGTGCTGATCGGACGGTGAGTCACCCATTACTCACCACCCGCAGGCCCGCGCCTACGGTGGCCGGGAGTCGTCACGTGGCTCCCGACGCCCGGAGCGTCTCCCGCGGTGGCTGGGACGGGAGGACCTTTCTCTCTCCCATCCCGCCACCTCCTTCGCGAGCATAACTTTTTCGCAGAAGGAGGTGACTGCCTCCCACTCCCTCTCGCCCCGGACCATGGCTGCATGCACCAGGGCCGGGCGCGAGAGGTCGCCGCCGCCGATCGCCTCTACGAGGACACGGGCGGTGCTCCGCCCATGCGGGGCAGGTTTGCACCGTGTGCTCTACCGTTTCCTCTGGGCGATCCTCGCAGTGGTGACACCCGGGCGTTTCCTCCCGCCTGATGATGTGCAGGAACCTCCCGAAACATCCATGTCCGGTGAGGACCTGCGTCAGGCGGTAGGTGAGGGCGCCGTGACGCCTCTCTAGCCACTCCTCAAAGAGGGGCCTTACCGCCACTATCGTAGCGTGCCCTGCGCTGGGTTGCGACAGTCGCTGATTCCAGGCCGCCATGAGATCACGCCGGAGGTCCGTCCGCTCCGCCGCAATTTGCTGCGGAAACGGAGTTTCCCCCCGGCTTAGTACCTCCGCGCGCCACTCGAACAGGCGCGCGAGGACCATTGCCTCCAGATCCCACGGCGGCAGTCCGGCAAGGAGGCATGCCGCCTCGCCCGAGATCGTGCGGGGTACCCCCGGATAAGCCGAATGGCTACCACCTTTTGGGGCGCGTTCAGATAGTGGGTGGCTCGCCGCCGCAATGAACGCGCCCACACCGGGGCCCCATAAAGGGCCATGGACCGCACGACTCCCGCGTAAAGCCTCCGGCAGGAGGCGTTTGGCTCCCTCAAATTGGGCAAGAGCCGCTTGAAGGCGGCCCCAGTCCGTTCCAGCTTGGGGGCCAAACGTCGGAAGTGCTCCACGAAATTCGATCGGCTGTCGAGGACCAGACCCAGGTATTTCATCGTGGGCTCGACGCCAATGCTTGGGTCTTGAGTGTTGTTCTGTAATACGGGCTTACGTTTCGTACCTTCCAATCAACATCAATCCAACAAACTTTACAGAACTTGGAAGCATTTTTTGGAAAAGAAAATGGCAAGCCACGAATACCATTTAGAGCAACATTAAAGAACTGCACTTGTTGCGTGATCAAACCGCATGCGATTATAGACGGCAACGTAGGCTCCATTATCGAACATATTGCTACTTCAGAAAAGTTACACATATCAGCCATAGCTATGTTCTCTTTGACACTAGCTAACGCCAGAGAGTTCTATGAAGTTTATGATGGAGTTCTGCCTACCTTTAAGGTTAATATTTATTAAATTACTAGTTTCTTCTACTCTAAAGATGAGTTCACAATTATAACCTAGCGCGGTGGGTTGGAAACCGCCACGCCACAATGCACATAAAGCCGCTATGGGGAAATACAATGGCCCTTCGCTCTGCAATAATCCTGCATTATTTTTTTATCAAACTCTTTAGTAAAGCGAGATTTCAAAGTTTTAATCGAATATCTATACATTATAAATAAACCGTTTATTTCAGGGAATGAGTATACATCTGGCTGAAGGAAAATGTATAGCATTAGAAGTTAAATGTAAGGATCCTAGTGTGAACGTTGTTTGTGAATTCAGAAAGTTGTGTGGTCCTCGCGATCCGGTAAATTTGACTCATTGTTGTTTTATTGAAACTTTTCACTACTTAGGCCTTATTTTCCATCATCACCCAAGCTAGAACAAGTATTCAAAGCTGCTTTTATTAAACTACTCGTAGTTTTCATCCTTAAACTAAAACAGTCCATTCGAGTCAGTGGGAAAAGTGTCTTAGGCCCAGTTGAATCTAATTTAGGTAATTCAAATTTCAGGAGTTATGCCGCCAATTATACCCAGATTCTATAAGAGCCTTATATGGGAAAACAACAGTGCATAATGCTGTGCACTGCACAGATTTACCTGAAGACGGAGAAATGGAAGTTGAGTACTTCTTCGAATTTATAGCCATGGATAAATAAATTATATCCTTTTAGTATGTGCTATGTAATAATTATTTAGCCTATTATTACAACGTAATTATACTTTATTTTTACTGATATTTTTTTTCTTTTCGATGCACCTAACGTCAAAACTGAAAGAAGTCGGAGAATTTCGAGATTTTCGAGCAACACGCAGTAAGCACAGGTCTTTCAAAGCTGCAAGCTGCTTTGTTTTACACTATTGTTATACCTACCAACATCCCACAAATACAGTACCGTGCATTTTTTTGGGATTTAACGCAATTTTTGTGTCTATGGTGACTGAGCTACATACGTACAAATACCTTCCGCAAATTATTACAAATTAATTATGAAATCAGATACTGTAATATATATTTAATACTCGTCACAGGATCTATAATATAAGAGTAGCAGGTTTGCTTCAAAGCAACAACATGAATGCAATACATGGGGCGTACTGAAAGTTTCTGGCCACTGACAAAAAAAAGAGCAATAATGAAATTCGAAAATGGATATATCTGGAAACATGTTTACTTTTTAATTTGTGAGATCGTAATTTGTTTTTCATCGTGTCGCTCTTTAAGAATGATCTGTCGCTAATACAATGAATTTATCACACCTTATTAATTAATTAATTTAACCTTTGACGCGAAAATTTTTACTCTATGATTTTTATGATTTTCGATGCGACATAAGTCCACAAGACAGTTGCCAGAGAGAGAAATTCGGTGATGAAACCCCATTTCGCAGTTCTGTGTATTCGTGGTTCGGAGAATTTAGACGCGCATTTAGAATGAGTTGGCCTTTTCAAGACTTGCCGACAAAAGTTAAGAAAACTCGAAGCATATTGGTAAGAAAATGGTTGCTTGAAACACAATAAATGTATCATAACTCATAAGTCTAATATCTGGCATTATTAATCAAGTCTAATATCTGGCATTATTAATCAGAATCCAAAAACTTTCAGATAGCTTATTTTCGAAGTAAAATGCTTAGAGTCCCTAGATTGTTTACATCAAGAGCTAAACAATATATAAAAATTACTAGCGAAATGTAAGTAACTATTGAAGAGTATACCTCGGGGAAACAAGCCGTGATATAATGTACTACTCTGTCAAGAAAGTACCGGGAAAAGATCAATAATACACAAAATGTCTGTTATTCATCCAAATTTATTTTATCACCTTCAAAGTATGCTCCTTTAGAAACGATACACTTGCGCCAACGAATAATCCATTCATCAAAACCTTTTTTAAACGCTGCTTCCGGAATTGAGTTCAGTTCTCGCCGCGAATTCTCCGTTATGTCTTCTATCGATTGAAAACGGGTGCCACGAAGTGGTAATTTGAGTTTAGGAAAAAGAAAAAAGTCAGCAGGAGCCATATCTGGTGAATATGGTGGTTGCTGGATGGTATATGTTGAGTGTTTGGTCAAAAATTCGTTCACAATGATAGCCTTGTGCGAAGGCGCATTGTCGTGGTGCAAAATCCAAGAATTTTCTTTCCACAAATCTGGCCTTTTTCGTCGAATTTGCTCTCTTAAACGCCGCATAACGCTCAAATAATATTCTTTATTTACCGTTAGACCTTCCAGTAAGAATTCAGAGTGCACAACACCGCGATAGTCAAAGAAAACAGTCAACATGACTTTGACTTTTGATCGACTTTGGCGTGGTTTTTTCGGTTTCGGTTCAGTTGGAAGGCGCCACTCCGAAGCTTGTTGACTAGTTTGCATGTCAAATTCGTAAACCCACGTCTCGTCACCAGTAACAATGCGTTTCATGAATGATGGGTCCGAACTGACTCCTTCTAGCATGTCCTCAGCGACTTTCATGCGATTGAGTTTTTGGAGAAAATTCAGATCTTTTGGGACTAGCCGAGCAGCAACATGTTTCATACCCAAATGATTAGTTAATATGGTACGGATCGACTCGTGAGATACAGAAAGTTCGGCGGCTATCTCTTTCAGAGTTGAATGGGGATTTTCAGTCACTATTTTTTTCACTTTTGCGATGTTAACTTCAGTTGCAGACGTTGACGGCCTACCAGAGCGAGGCAAATCTTCCATCACATCTCGACCGCTTTTGAACGCTTTGAACCACTCATAAGCACGAGTTTTTGATAAAGTCGATTCACCGTAAGGCTTCTGTAACATTTTCAGTGACTCCGAACACGAAATTCCATTGGCGATGCAAAATTTAAGACAAACTCTTTGTTCGATATTTTTGTCCATTATGAAATTCGCAATACACACTATATATGATATTACTAAAACCAGCACTGTATTTAATATAAATAACAGATGCAACTCAAACTCCGCGCCAAAATGGAAAACAGTTGTGCCAATCGTAACAACTACAAAAAAACAAAAAATTGAATTTGGAACCATAAACAAATCATCCATTCCCGATACTTTTTGACTGAATGTATTGTGATTTATTTTCTAATCATCTCAGAATTGTGCTGAAAGTCCTTAGTATTCCGAATCTCGGGGTTTTACAGTAACAAGATCACATAATATTCATTGTTTTATTGAATAATCTTTGATATTGATACAGCCATACGCATGTTAAAAGTTCCTTAGTCGCTTTCCGAGCTGGAGATTCTTGCGTATCTTCTCTGGAAAGTATGATAAGATGCTTAGCAAGTGACAGAAGCATGGAAATACAGTAGAACCCGTTTAATACGATCACGCCTAATACGATTTCTCGCATAATACGCCATTTTGCATCAGTCCCTGCAACTTGAGACATGTTTTCATACATTCTTTAACGCTTAATACGATTCGTCATCCCGTTTAATACGCCTAACGCCAACACATATTACCTCTGCGGCAGCGGCCAGCGGACTGACTGAACTGCGGCGACCGAACGTGTGCGGGCGGCGGGTTGGCGACTCCGATTTTGTCACACGCCCAGGCATTATCAGCAGTTAATGATTTAAGACGCTATGTGACTTCTTTGAATCAAAGCGAAGACGCACTACAAAAGTTAAATTACGTTGAAAATCTTGTAATTTCCAATGCCTCAAAATCTTTTTGTCAAACTAAAATAAGTGATTATTTTAAATAACGTGATTGATACACGGCACTTTATATAACGTACATAATTTTTAAATGTACAATTCAATACCTAATATTAATACATACACGTATGTAGTAGGTCCGTTTTTTATTTCCCTATATCCCGCATAATACGCTTTCCCGCTTAAAACGCGTTTTTGGTTGAGTCCCTGTGAAATCGTCTTAAACGGGTTTTACTGTAATTACTGGCAGAGAATAGGGATGATGACTAAAATTTCTGTTTTAGGCCGTCAGCAAGATTATTAAAAAACATTGGACACGTATTTTTTCTCTTTTCACGTAATCAAAAGATTACGTCGATATCGATACATTTGTGGCTGTGTGGCTATGTGGCATATGTTTTTTTTACTAGGTTGTGTTTGTTACGTATAAGGCGCTGTCCAAAGCGTACACTGCGTAAAACGTCTAGATTTTCGTCGCAAAGTTAGCTGTATCTGTACATACTACAGGCCAAAAAAAAATACAGTATATAGTCAAATGTATAAAGAAAAGACTTAAACAAAAACAATTCACAGAAGTAGTCTAGTACTACAGAAAAAAAATATTCAATATGACCACGAAAAAAACTTTTTCGTCTCGAAATTCTCAATTATTTCAGCGACAACCATCATATTTTTTATAACTATAACAAAGGTAATTTCATAGACTAAAGACATATCTAAAAACTTTGAAACCCAGAACTGTATTTTTTTTAAATATTAAATAAAAACTGCAAAATGACTAACATTTTGGCAGACATGATATTCAAATAAAATCAAACGCCAAAATATTTTCAACCTTATTTCTATTACTACGATGCACTACGGTCGTATGCTTGTGTTAGGCCGCGCCCAGTCTGCAGCTAGCCGTTGCTAAGAGAGGTCACGTTCTGTTTATTACGCATTCGCTCCATTATTTCGTTTTTATTTTGTTGATACTTTGTTTAGATATTAGTACCGTAATTTTGAGTGGTCCAAGTCGGCTGGGCCACCTGAGTTGCCTGACGTACAACGCTATAAAATTACGGGCAACCAGAGAGGCCCGAAACGTTTGACCGGTGTTTCTGAACAATGGGAAATAAAAGAAATAAAGTGTTGCGACGGATTTGTACAAGAAAACGACATAATAAAAGTAAAAAATCTATAGTTTCCGAGTAAGTATTCATTTTTTTTTAACTAATGTAAGTAGGCACAGATGCTAGCACATCAAGCTATCCCTAACTGTCAAATTTTCTCATTTAAAAATGAACCTTATGTCTTTGCAATAAAGTTGAAATACTATCAAAGAAATTTGACAGATTGTGGTAACTTGATGTGCTGGCCTCTGTACCTATTGTATTACCGATCAAATTTTCTCAATTAAAAATGAACCTTATGTCTTTGCAATAAAGTTGAAATACTATCAAAGAAATTTGACAGATTGTGGTAACTTGATGTGCTGGCCTCTGTACCTATTGTATTACCGATCAAATTTTCTCAATTAAAAATGAACCTTATGTCTTTGCAATAAAGTTGAAATACTATCAAAGAAATTTGACAGATTGTGGTAACTTGATGTGCTAGCCTCTGTACCTATTGTATTACCGGTCATATTTTCTCAATTAAAAATGAACCTTATGTCTTTGCAATAAAGTTGAAATACTATCAAAGAAATTTGACAGATTGTGGTAGCTTGATGTGCTGGCGTCTGTACCTATTGTATTACCGACTAATATTACTATCAATCTTCCCGTCGAGGCCAGCCCAGGAAGAGGTGGCGAGACAACCTAGACGCATACCACAAGGGATGGATCGAGGTGGCTCAAGAGAAAGATGTCTGGAAGGATTTGGGGGAGGCCTTTGCTCAGCAGTGGGACAGTGTAGGCTTTTAAAAAAAAAATGTTATGAAGTGACAGTTTCTTAGTAACCGGAATTCGTAAAAAATAGGCAAATAAAATAAAAACCTATGTTTACGTCTCGCTGCGGCCTTGGCTAACGGGCGCTAATATGCTGCAGCGCGCCGCTCCGGGGCGTACTATAAACGGCGGGGCCTAAAATGGCGCACGAAATAAGTATAACATTTTACGGAATTTAATTTTTTGTAAACACACTCACGATACGAATTAGAACAAAATAGAATTATTCAGCCCCAGACAGGGGCGACGTATTTTTCTAAAAAAAAAACACGCAGTTTGATGCTGGAAATATACAACTTCATATTAGTCCATGTCTACGTGTGCACACCACTAACTAAGTTACATATATTTCCAGGAACACGGACCATGATGCAACAGATAAATTAATAATATTCAATTGGAATATCAAGATTTAGATTTACCAGAGCATCAGTAAGTACTAAATGCGATCAATATTGAGATGAGCTTAGAAAGTTACTCTGTTTCTTTCACCCGCATAGCCGTAGCCTCTATCTTTACTGTACTCTTCTAAACATACCTATAATAAAACAGTAAAAAAAACTGTGTCTGTACATTGAATAGAAAAAATAATTGTTGAAGAGGGTTTACAACATCGATCACTATCGATGGTTTACAAACAGCAATAGATCACGATAAAAAAAAAATCTGTTTGTTCCTACACGCTAATCGTTGGAACTACTGGACGGATTTGAATGAAAGTTTTTTTGTGGTATAGGTATTAAGTCTGGGCAACATATAGGCTAATTTATTTCGGAAAATGAAACACCTTATGCAGAACCGCAACAGACCAACTAAACTATAAGAGATATAAAAATAGGAAAAAATTATTCCACGTGATGAGCATTTTTTGCTGAGTGAATAAGTTTTCGGAAACGGATTTTGATAACACTCTTATTCCATTTATATTTTTTTTTTGTTTTAGGGAAACCACTGAAGACCTGTCATTCCTTGTCGAAACCGGTTCTCAAGAAGAGTCATTCGTGCCCATACAGGGCCGAAGAATTGTACATATTATGTATTTCATTCAACAACTTCAAATTAATTTTAATTTCTACTATATTAGAAGTATCAGAATTGGCAACACCAGCCGCACTGACCGAGCTATTTGTTTGTTTACATGAGTAAATACGTGCCCATAAGAATTGAGTACTTATTAATAAAATCCTCATTTTCTATCTATAATTCCGAAAACACCTAAAATGGTTCTTTTTTACAATGGCTATTACAAAATATCTTGAACAAACCAATTTTAAATTATGATTAGCTGTATTATTTTAACGGAGCCCGATCTTTTTTTAGCATTCTATATTGTTGCACTAAGCGGTACCTACTGTTAACTTTTAAAGTTTCATTAGATTCGGCAACTAGAATACAGACGTCGTCAGAATACGGCCGCGCGCTGCGACATACGCGAGCGCGGCCAAGTGGGCGGAGCTCCGCGCTAGATTTCCCCGCCGCTGCTTCACCTCCTCTAAAACCTAAAGATTAGCTTCTTACCGCGCCCTGTCCTTTTTATACTAATATGTATGATAAACCAAAAAATACGTGTCGTTATATTTTTTTTATTTTCTGACTGACGGACTATATTTTCCTTTTTTTTTACCCTGTCATCATACGTATAGCCACAGTGTGGTATGCCTGTCATGCGCGGTAAAATTCGGGCTAGTACAAATGTGATTTTTTCATTCATACGGAGAGATAACCTACGATAACTCGTCCCGCCCTTCCAAAATTAAAAACGTTTAAAAATATTTGTGAAAGAAATTAAAAAGCACCACCAAGACTCACAACGCATGTTGCTGCCGGCCTGCTACTGAAGACGCATGAATACTTATCTATAATTACGTACAACCTTTTTTTTACGTGACTACCAACATTGAGACAGTAATTTGGAAGGGCGCGCCATGTTACTGTAGTTTACCTATACTTTTGATCCTAACATAGTTGGGAAAAGGCTCGGCAGATAAATTTATGCACTTTGTGTGTTTGTCTTGAAACACTGACACCAGTGAAGGAAAAACATCGTCAGGAAACCTTGACTTTATGATTAAAAAATTCGCCAAATCGCCAATCTGCCTTGAGCATGCCATGATCATGATCAATGCGCATGCCTTTGCCTTTCTGGGACACGCCGGTTTTTTAATTGTATTTTTTTTATTTACTTACCTTAGCTCGCGGCGGACTAGTAACTTGCAGCCTAACGGGCCCCCCCAGTCTCTCTGCGATGGCCTCCAAGGCTCCGGCCAGACGGTTGAGGGCTGCGGTGCCTTGCCGCTTGGCTTCGGTCTTCATTCGCTCCACCTTCAGCAGAGCCTCCGTAGCCTCACGGATGCCAGGATCTTAATTACAAAAATGTTTTTCATCACAGGAGTAAAGCATTAAAAAGCTTGGCGTGCAAAACCCGCTTGACTGTTTTATTTCAGGCTATAGGTAGTAAACATCCGGTTATTAAGCTGCTAAAGTCAATTACCACGCTGCCGCTGTCACATTTCTCATTAACTGTTTACTTAAATAAGTTGCTTTAAAAAAGAACTTATTTCTCTCTCTCTTGAGAGCTGAATATGAAAACGTGTTATAGTGGAGGAGCCCAATACGGGACTTCAACATAACTCCGCCTATAAAAGCGGGATTGTCCGAAAGGGTTACCTCTACCCTGGAACATAAAGGGCTTAGGAAGGAACATTGATGGGTTTTATTCAGTAAAAGTCTGATTCTCCTTTCCGCTCCACCCAGAGCCTGAGAAGTCAAAGGGCTTCCACACTAAACTGCGAATGCGACGTCTCGTCTTAAGATTTTGCGAGCTCGACGCTTATATGTAGGCTAATGGTTGATAATATAATGAGTTGCAAATTCGCATCGCGTCGAATTGCAGTTTTGTGTTTGAACCCATAACATATGTAGGTTCGCGCATCTAAGGTAGTTGATCAGTTTGTAAAAAAAAATTGATCGTTAGAAATACCCGAGCGCTATATAGGTACGCACGACACTAGTTGTACGAGTATAATGTAAACCTCGTAACACAATCTCACACATCTCTGGGGGATAGCCAGCCTTTAGAGGGATGCGCTAAGGTGGTAGCTCGCGAAATTATATTTTTTTTTTTTTGCATTTGCAGGTCAGTGTTTGTATGTTCGTAGATAGTTATATGAAACTATGATGAATGACCGTAACAAATACCTATGTAGGTATTTATAGTTAGTAGCAATTTGAATGTCAGTTTTAGATATTTAAATCAATATATGATTCGCGATTGTAACAGAGAGACTGTATAGACTTGAATGATTATAGCAACGTAAATCCAAATAGTGACATTCAAATTACACGGAAACTAAGATTATTTGAATGTCTCGTGCTAATCTGGCAGTCTCGCCTTAACAAACTACAATATACCTACACAAAATAGGAACCTACCGCCGCTGGCTTGCTCGGAGCTAGCTCTGCGGCGTTGTCCCCGTGGCGACCCCTCGGGAGTCTCTTTTTTTATTTGCCCACTGCGCACCATACGCTCTGGGTTCTGCTGCTGATCAATGTGAACCACATGTCCTGGCTGCTCGTCAATATTACCAAGCTCTAGCTGTTGGGCATTATGGGCTACTTGCTCCAGCTCCTCAACATTGTGGACTATAGCCTCCAGCTGTTGGACATTATGTACCACAGGCTCAAGCTGCTGGCCCTTGTGGACAACACGCTCCAGCTCCTGGACATTATGGACCACAGGCTCCAGCTCTTGGACATTATGGACTACAGACTCCAGTGGCTGAACAATATGGACCACAGGCTCCCGCTGGTGGACATTATGGACCACAGACTCAGTAGCCAGCTTACCCATATTGCCCGCTGGGTCAGCAGCTAGGTGTACAGTGTGCTCCTCAGGATAGTACAACTCGACGTCAGAAGAATCTGATCTGAAAAACATTAATTATATTAATGAAACATACTTTTATTTCAAAAACTATTTGTTTGTCTATACTAATATTATGAAGAGGAAAGATTTGCATGTATGATTGTAACGAATAAACTCAAAAACTACTTAACGGATTTAGATGGAACTTGGCACAAAGATAGATTATAGTCTGGAATAGCATATAGATAAGCTTTTTATCCCGGAAAATGTACGGTTCCCGTGGTATAATTCCCTACACACACGTGGGCGAAGCCGCTGGCAAAAGCTAGTAAAATATAATTTACCCTATAGTAATACTTGTGTCATCTTGCAGTAAAACTTCCGCTGTGCTCGACGATGGCTGATGTTCAGTATCAAACCGCTGCAGCTGTTAACATGATTGCAGTTCATAAGCAACGAAAACTAACAAAACCTAAAAAGCGACTTAATAATAATAATAATAATAATTTATTTCAAGTACCAAGACTCATAGTGTTAGTGACAATAAAATACTTAAAACTATGTTATTATCTAACATACCTGAATTGCGGTCTGTGAGCCGCCATCCAGTGATGTATTATAGGGCCATCCACCCTGCCGGCTATAGTAGCCACGAGGCTGTTGGGGCTGTCGCGCACCCGACGCATCAGTGATGCGATTCGCAGACGCAGCAGCGAACCGAAATCCGAAACGTGTGCGTCCGCAAACATCCCCGACGCGCTACAGAAGCGCGGCAACCCCAGCATTACCCGGAACGCATTATTATATTGGACTCGTAGGGCATTATACGAGCCCTGTGTATAACTGACCCACAGTGCGCACGTGTACAGCGACTGACAGTAGGCCCTGAACAGTGTTATTTTTACCTGCCCCGTGCACCGTGCGAACCTGCGGGCCAGCATGTTACACCTGACAGCCAATGCCCTACGTTCTCTCTCCAGATCGGCGTCATCCGACAGCCTATCGGTGACCCAGTGTCCCAAGTATTTAAAACGAGTGACTCTTTTTAGCGGACCTCCGCCCAAAGTAACCAGTGGAACAATGTCGTACATTTTATTTTGGGCCTTAATCTCTGCTCAAGCGCGGTCCCGACCACACTTGGGTGATGCTTGGGTTCGATTCACGAACTGAGTAACGTTCTAATATAAAGCCAAACTCGGCTGAACTATGATCAATGAATCTATGCTTGAGGAACGTTCTAAAATAAAAACTTGACTCAAAACTAGTTTTAAACAGAGATCAGTGCTTGAGTATCCTTCTGTAATACGGGCCTAAGAGCTCGCTTTTGGTCGAGTTGTACTTGAGGCCATGAGCCACCGCATAGTCTTCACAAATTCGGAGGAGCCTCCTTAACGCACTGATGGATGGGCTCAGCAACACCATATCATCCGCGTAACTAATATTATTAATACATTGCCCGTCAATGGAGCAACCTATTTGGGTGTTGCTGAGCTCACATATCAGCCGGTTCATATACAGGTTGAAGAGCCTGGGTGAGCTAAGCCCCCCCTGCCTCACGCCGCACTCCAACCTGTACACATCTGACATGGCACCTGCCCATCTAACGTAATTGGACTGGTTGCTGTACCAGTACTTCAGTACAGCAATCAGTCCAACAGGAAGGTTAGTGTCATGGGAGAGTTTCCTCCAGAGGCAGTCATAAGATACTAAGTCGAACGCCTTGGAGAGGTCCAGAAAACACGCATAAACAGGTGTTTTCCTTGCTGCATAGTATTGGACAGTATGCTTGAGACAGAGGATCGCTGTTTCAGTCGACAAACGTGGCCTAAACCCAAATTGGGCGTCATGTAAGGTGATATACTTATCCAACTGCCTATCAATCAGACCGTCCAACACCTTCGCAACAATGGTCGCCAAGGAGATAGGCCTGTAGTTGCTCTTGTCACTCGCGTCTCCAGTCTTGTTCTTTATTACAGGAACGACAATAGTTTTCATGAGGTCCTCAGGTAGATACAAGTGACTCATACAAACATTAAATAAGAGAGCTAAGACACGGGGTAAGTGCTTACCTGCATATTGTAGGTGTTCTGCGCTTAAACCATCATGTCCAGGAGACTTACCCCGCTTCAGGTATTTTAAGACAGACCTAACCTCCCCAGCGGTGAACACGATAGGCATGCCATTGGGCCCCTCCCTAGCATTCGACCCACCCGTCGACGGTCCTAGTGTTGACTCTGTCCTAAATGAGGCCATTGGCAATAGCCTTAGGCTGGTTCACGCCACCGACACACACTGGCAGGCCCGACTTGGGATTCAAGCGGTTTGTGGCTTTCCAGAAACTACTAAAATTTTTAGCTTCGTGATGACTCGCAATTTCGTTCATCTTAACTTGATCCACTTTGTTTTGGGACCACTTTAGCTTATTTTAATAATAGTTACTAAATATTAACATTATCTTATTTTTACAGTCACGGACTTTTATTGTTGAGCCTCTTGCCCCAGTTCGTATTTTAGCCGTATAACGCAAATCGGGGTTAGTCGGTTATACTCGTAAATCCAGACATGGAAAGTCATAATGTCTTGAATTTTCAAGCAACCGTAACCTAGCGACAATTCTTTAAGCGTAACCATGGTAACATTAGCATACGGTGAAATATTATGATTGTTCTTTGACATCGACATTTCAACAGTCACGGATAGGTTTTTTAGAAAAATAACGATTATCTAATGAGCTCTTAACTCAAAAGAGGCCAGTTAATTTCTGGGACTATAGATGTTACGAATTTTTAGAATAAAAAGAAATACCGATGAAGAGTTTCATCAGTATTTTTTATATTGAGTAACTTTCATATCAAAAACAACAGGCATAGGCAGGTATATTTTTTCGTATAGGTAAGTACTAATCCAATAGGCAATCATTAATCCTTTTTACAATAAATGGTACCAATTGAAAATATCTAATTGATGCACCATAAATCTTGGTCACCCTATATACTTTCAACTCGCATTATAGGTTTTAAGTGCTGTAGGTCGTGAAATCTAAACATTAGGGCTTTATTCATACTATCTACATGTTCTTCGAAATCGTACCAGTGGTTAGCAAAAAGAATGGGACCTCTACCACAGCTCTACTAAGCGCCGTTTAAGAAAACTGCGTGGCCGCGCAGTTCTCCCTGTGCCGACCGCGCGGCCATAGCATTTAAGTGCTGTAGGTCATAAAATCCAAACATTAGAGTTTTATTCATACTATCTACATGTTCTTCGAAATCTTATCAGTGGTTAGCAAAAAGAATGGGCCCTGTACCTCAGCTCTACTAAGCTCCGATTAAGAAAACTGCGTGGCCGCGCGGTTCTCCCTGTGCCGACCGCGCGGCCATGGTTAAACTTTTATAACTTTCTGAATATTGGTTCTACGAATTTGCGACTTTAATTACTAGTATTTTACAAATTCCTTCGTAATGTTGACGTGGTCGTTTTTTTTCTACGACACTGTGGCTGAGCAATCGAAACGGACACGTAAAAAGCTTATATTTAGATTTTTTAAGCTAGTGCATAATTATGAAGTATTAATAATAATACTTTAAAATTATATTTAGCATGTAATATTTTAAAATTGTATTTAGTTTTAAATTGATATTTCAAATCTTTTGCATGCCTACATCTATACATATAATAAAACAGTAAAAAAACTGTGTCTGTACATTGAATATATTAAAAAAATAATAATTGAGGGGGGTTTAGAAACAGTAATAGAGCACGAATCCAAAAAAAAAATTGTCTGTTTGTCTGTATGTCTGTTTGTCTGTTTGTCTGTTTGTCTGTATGTCTGTTTGTCTGTTTGTCTGTTTGTTTGTACACGCTAATCTTCGGAACTACTGGACGGATTGAAATGATTTTTTTTTTGTTGTATAGGTATTAAGTCTGGGCAACATATAGGCTATAATTTATCTTGGAAACTTGAACACCTGATGCAGAACCGCAACAGACCAGCTAAACAATAAGAGATACAAAAATGATACCTTAGCAAAAATTGTTCCACGTGATTAGCATTTTCTGCTGAGAGAATAAATTTCAAGATCTGGAACACCTGATGTGGAACTCCAAGAGCCCAGCTACACTGTAACATATATAGGAATGACGTCTTAGCAAAAGTTGTTCGGTCTGATGGGCATTTCCTTTTGACTTATAAAAATCGAAGATCTGGAACACCTGTTGTGGAACTCCAAGAGCCTAGCTACACCATAACACATATAATAATGACGTCTTAACGAAAGTTGTTCAGCTTGATGAGCACTCTCTGTTGACGTATAAAAATTGAAGATCTGGAACACCTGTTGTGGAATTCCAAGAGCCTAGCTACACCATAACACATATAGGAATAACGTCTTAGCACAAGTTGTTCAATATGATGAGCACTCTCTGTTGACTTATAAAAATCGAAGATCTGGAACACCTGTTGTGGAACTCCAAGAGCCTAGCTACACTATAACACATATAGGAATGACGTCTTAGCAAAAGTTGTTCGGATTGATGGGCATTTCCTGTTGACTTATAAAAATCGAAGATCTGGAACACCTGTTGTGGAACTCCAAGAGCCTAGCTACACCATAACACATATAGGAATAACGTCTTAGCACAAGTTGTTTAATCTGATGAGCACTCTGTGTTGACTTATAAAAATCGAAGATCTGGAACACCTGTTGTGGAACTCCAAGAGCCTAGCTACACTATAACATATATAGGAATGACGTCGCTACACTATAACATATATAGGAATGACGTCTTAGCAAAAGTTGTTCGGTCTGATGGGCATTTCCTGTTGACTTATAAAAATCGAAGATCTGGAACACCTGTTGTGGAACTCCAAAAGCCTAGCTACAACA
Organism: Hyppa rectilinea; assembly: GCA_951799385.1. Taxonomy (NCBI): domain Eukaryota; kingdom Metazoa; phylum Arthropoda; class Insecta; order Lepidoptera; family Noctuidae; genus Hyppa; species Hyppa rectilinea. The sequence continues at coordinate 5,374,902 of OX637300.1, read as the reverse complement.
TAACACATATAGGAATGACGTCTTTGACGTCTTTGTTGTTCAATATGATAGGCATTTCCTGTTGACTTATAAAAATCGAAGATCAGGAACATCTGATGTGGAAATCAAAGCTATCACTAATTTTACTGTTTAACTATAAAATAACATAAACTGGGAGTACCTGCACGCGGTGAAGGCGTTAACAGTTTAGGACTGATTTTCGATGACGATGGTATATCATTGAAAATTTGACTCTACTGGCCAAAACTCCTATTTATTTTTTTATTTTATCGTATGAATATGCCTTCGGGCTTATGTTGTTTGAGTGTTTAATTTCCTTTTCCATTTATCTTCGTGACACGGTAGCCTTCCCGGTAACGCAGGGGAGCAGTCATTTTAATTTAGATTTTTATTGATCAGGTATCTTCACAATGAAACTATGACCATGCCTAGAAAGAGGTCAAATCTTTCCCAATGTTCCAAGAGAACTAAAAGATTGAGGATCATAAGATCCCAAGAATCTACCGAAGAGCGTCAGGAGAGACTTGATGCTGTTCGAGAACATTAAGCTGCTACTCGCTCCGTGGAAACCTCTTCGGGTCGCGAAGCACGCCTGCGTTCTCAGCGTATTCATTAGGTCTCTAGAGTCCAGTGAAGAATATGATGCGCGACTGACCGCTGATCGTGAACGTCATGTATTGTCTCGCGAGTCAGAGACGTTCACGGAAAGAGAATTACGCTTGAGTTCCAAGCGTATCTACGCATCGACTTCTAGGTCTCTAGAGACAAGTGGGGCACGTGATGTGCGACTGACCGCTGATCGTGAACGTCATGTATTGTCTCGCGAGTTGCAGACGTTCACGGATAGAGAATTGTGCTTGAGTTCCAACCGTATCTACGCATTGACTTCTAGGTCTCTAGAGACAAGCGGGGAATATAATAATGCGGTTGCCAAAATGAAAACGATGACAAATGGACTGTATGTTTTGGTGGTTGTTGGAATGAAATAAAACTAAAGCTCAGTGTGATAAAAGATTTAAATGGGAAAAATGATAAAAAATAACATAAATGGCGACCCCGTTGTCGCTGGCATAAGCAACAGGGTCCGCGTACGAAGTCGCGGGCAGAAGCTAGTGGTAAAATATGGCTGTGCTATATTGTCATCGTTTGATCTTACCCATATTTGCAAATTATCTTATCATTGCTGCTCTCAAAACGATGAACGGATAACATGACGGAAATCGACATGTCCTAGGACCGTAAATTCGAAGACCTGCACTAGAATCACGTGGTGGTGGACAAGAGAGAGGAGGCCTATATCCCAGCAGTAGGGATAATAAAGGATATATTATAAACTGTTCACTTACAGAAACTGGAGTGTTGCAAACTCTTGGCAGACGTTCTCCAAGGTCTGGACCTAAAATTAAATACAGCCTGTTCTCCAAATCCGACAGCCGTTTTCTTGCAGGAGCTCCTTGAAATCAATAGATAGAATACTAAATATTTATGTACACCATAAAAATGACTGACATAAATGTAACATTTTCACTAGGTTAAAAGCAGTAGTGGTATGACCGTCGGACTGCCAAGTCTTAAGTCTCAAGTTCGAACCCAAGGCACGCTCCTCTGACTTTTCAGTCAGATTCATGTGCGTATTGTATAATTATCACTTGCTTAAAAATCGCTGAAGGAAAACATCGTGAGGAAATCGGCATGCTTGAGAGATGTTTCTCAACAGTATGCTAAGTCAGAGGCCCATGGGCAGCATTAAAACTCTGACACCAGGTTAGTCACTAACCACACGAAAAGAAGACTAGGTTTTGACACAAAGGGCGAGGCAGTCTTATCGGTAATAGCGATCTTTTACGACACCAAACTCAAACTCAAAGTATTTATTTCAAATAAACCGATTACAGTCACTTTAGAATTGTCAAAGGGTCATTCAGTTCAGCGGGATTGTCCGAAAGGGTTAACGCTGCCCCAGAACATAAAGGGCTAAGAAAAATATGGATGTATTTTAGTCAGTAAGAGTCTGACACTCCGTTTCGCTAAGAAATTAAGGTGAAAAGAAGAATTAACCATAAGGTGCATACATTTTTATTCCTTGACCGTACCTACTATAGCATTGAGAAAAAACACATATGTCAAAAAGAATACCTGTAACCGCCGATTCCGCCTTCATATCTTTTACCTTTTTTTTTAGTTTGCTTTTGTACGCATTGTAGTACTGAGAAAAAAAAAGAACAATTTATTGAGCACAAATCCATAATCTAATAAGTAGTCTAAATTCGACAACAAAGTCCCTTTTCGGGTCTGTATATGTCTCTAATTCTTTAACCCATTAGATGTTCGCCTATTAGAAGCCGTTTGCTTATAAGAGCTCAGCGATTTACACGGTTATATTTTTTATCATTTCGAGAGAATTTTTCTTAAGAACCTATAAGGTTCATACGACATTTGAGGGGTTAAATAACGCAATAGATTTTGTGTGGGTTATAAAAACATAGATAAAATCTAATAGTAACAAAAGCGTAACCTAACCTAACATTAACACCAAGGGCTTTTTTTTTAAGGCTGGGAAATCATCCAATGACTTCTCCCGCTCTGGGTAGAGCGGAAGGGAGTGTCAGACTCTTACTGACTAAAAACCATCCATGTTCCTTCCGTAGCCCCTTATGTTCCGGGGTAGCGGTAACCCTTTCAGACAATCCCGCTTATCCGGCAGGCTAGGCCCTAAAGGGCCCCTTCATGTGCTGACATATCTTAGAGGCGCGCGTGGAACATATACGCGCCGTCCGGCACGGGCCTGGTCCTGCGGGCGGTGAGCCACCCATTACTCACCGCCCGCAGGCCCCCGCCTACGGTGGCCAGTAGTGGTTCGTGGCTCCCAACGCACGGGGCGTCTTCCGCGGCGGCTGGGAAGAGAGGACCTTTCTCTCTCCCATCCCGCCACCTCCTTCGCGAGCATGACTGTTTCGCAGACGGAGGTGACTGCCTCCCACTCTCGCTTCGGACCATGGCTTGCACCAGGGATCACCAAAGGCTTGCTTTAACTTTGGCCAGAGGATTAGCATTGCCATAAGCATAATCAGCCTATAATAATGTTCCCACTGCTGGGAAACAGGCCTTTTTCCGGTGATATAGAGCAGTGCCTTACAGCGTGGTAATGCCGCCAGTTTCTTGGATATAAGTATAACCTGTTGACAATGATTTAGAGGAATCGACGCCACATTTTAGTTTTTGAATCGTGTTTGTTACGTTATTTAATTTTATTAATTTATTAGGTAGGTACCTATTAGCTTCTATCCGAGATTTCGTTAGCGTAGAAGTTATGTCTTCTGGGATACGCAATATAAAACTAAAATAGCATAAATGATTTCCTCATACAAATTTTGAACCTCCGTTACTCTCCTTCAGGGGTTAAATTTTCAAAAAGCCGTTCCTAGCGGATGCCTTCGGCATCAACTATCTGTACGTATGTCAAATTTCACCCCAATCCCTTCAGTAGTTTAAGCTACGTGTTGAATACGTTACAGGAACTGATGGACGCTAGTGATGGCGCCAAACAGGTAGCCGAATTCTGGGCCGAGTACGTTTAGATTGCTATCGACACGCTAAGGAGAGGAAGCTACGTGTTGATAGATCAGTCAGTCAGTTATGGTTTCCTTTTCGAAATACAGCTTGTTTTTATACATTTTGTTTTAATTCTGATTTTACTTACACAATTCTCGTTCTTTGACAACATGTCAACATCATCATCTGCCTAGCCTTTTCCCAACTATGTCGGTCAGCTTCCAGTCTAACCGGATGCAGCTGAATACCAATATTTTACATGAAGCGACTGCCTATCTAACCTCCACAACCCAATACCTGGTTAATACGATACCCCTTGGTAAGACTGGCTGTCAGACTTTCGGGCTTCTGACTACCCGTAACGACTGTCAAAGATCCACGAATGACAGCCGGGACCAACGGCTTAACGTGCTTTCCGAGGCACGGAGGAGTCTCGATATGTAAAGACGGTCACCCATCCACGGACCAACCCCGGTAAGTGTAGCTTAACCTGATGATCGATCCATGTGGCTGTTATTACTTAGCCACGAGCTCCTTAACAACATGTAAACATGTATTTCTAAATAATAATTGGTCCTTACCGATCTCCATTGGTCGGGCGTTTTCTGGTTGCAATCTAACGAAACGTTGTTGGCCAAATCGGCACACGCAGCCCAGTGCCGTTTAAACAGATTGCGTCCCGCTTTAGTCCTACTGAAGCGGCTGTGAGCCAGCTGTGGGTTATCCTTCATGTAGTCAAGAATGGCCAATATTTGTTCCACGCCCACCATCTTTAGTTTGAAACATAATACATATTATCATCTAAAATTGCTTCACGTTGTAAATCAATATTAAAATAAACATAATAATTCAAACAAAAACTCACGCTTCTTGGATCTATATAGTTCATGTTTTATTCAACTCAACTTCAACTCTTAAATAATACTGATTGAAGAGTTACTGTTTCAGTGTGATGTGACTATTGAAGTGAGCAACAATTTTATGCAGCCGAAAACCAATTAGGGTAAAGTATCCAATTGACTTAGTAAACAAGATGAAAATAATTTTGTTCCGATTGTAAGTAAATAGGTGCAGATGATATTCTGCTACCAGTAAAGTTTGATCGCAACTTTTTGTAAATAAGCGGGCGGGCATACGACACAATGATATGACCAATATCCAGTTGTGTTCATGTCCGTACATCAATCGCCTCCGGTTTGCTGACGATATTGTATAATCATGGCTTAGACGATAGACGCCCTGAGTACAATGATCAATGACCTCAGTAGAGCTTCCGAACAGTTTGTTAAAAAACGAGGAGAAGAAAGGTCATAAAAATATAATAACCATAAAATTTAAAATGTAGGCTTCTCCCATATTTTATAACAATTATTGCAAACAAGTTTAAAAAAAAACAGTACTCTGCGGTTCCTGCGTTCTATATTTAATTTAATTAAAAGCTACAAAAATAAATAATTTTATTTGCTTTATCTGTTCCGCATTGAAGGTGTTAAAAACGTCTTAAATAGCAGTGTCTATAGCAACGCGGTGTATTATTTTTTTTATGTTCGGTAAATGCCTGCAGGTATAACAGCAATTGGATATTTTACCCTATTGACCATAGCTAACTATTGACAGTCAATACAGTCATGTCGTCGTCATCGGCTAAACTTTTTTTTAAATTTACTTTTTATGTCTCTGCATAATCAGCCAGGATGTTTACTTTAATGGTTTTAACAATATTGGTTGTAAAAAGGTCAGTACATTTGATCAAGATGTCGTGTTTGTAAACGAACGAGTTTGTACTACAAACAATATTTTTTATAAAGGCATCCTAATACATTGAAAATCATTTTAAAACAGTTTTTTTTCCCACCAGTACCTACTTTGCAATTTTGTTCGGGGGTGATTGATGGATATTGTTCCAAAATTTTGTAAATTAAAGTAGATAGTAGATATAGATTTAGTTACAAACTTACAAACAGTTAAGTACTAAAACATATAATCTAACACTAAAACAAAAAATAATTGTATTAAGTACAAGTATTTAAAACTAATAACTAATAAAAATATCGAAAAAATCCTCCGCATCGCTGTCGACTGGTAATGTACCAAAGACACTTGCGGCAGCGCCACGTTGTATGGCAATGTTAAGCCTCTGACCGAGGTAAAAGCCAGCCCTTGAGTCACGGAAAGTGTCAACTAGCCTTTAAAATATTTCTGTAAACAAACCATTAGCTCTTAGACCCCACGGCCCGAGTTTTAACCCCAAACGGCTCGAAAATAAAATAAAAATCTTAGGTAAATGATGTAACGTGGATTGTTAAGTTGTTTAAGTAGGTAGATAGTTTAAAATTAAATCGACTATTTACCGTGTACTGTCTCAACTTCGGTAGGTTGTCAATTTTCAAACAATGATCCACGTTAAAAACAAGTTTTATGCTTTTTATATCAGATAGCCGGCCAATCTATTCTTCAAATATCTCATCGTGAAAACTTAGGTGGAATGAGCATCAATTCTGTCTATGGTTAGTTTCAGATGGAATGACAGCTCACTTTAAGCTCATTTCACCAAGTAATTCACGGTGACAGACTGTAGAGTTGAGTTTTAACAACGAACTAGTCAAAATGGTTAAAATAGTTTAGTTTTTTTTCTGTAGATTGACATTGTTAAAGACAGGAATCGAATAAGCCTTAAAAGAAATATTAAAATTACCTAACGGATTTTCACGAGTGATTTATGAGTATTAGTATAATTCATAAAGGTTTTGGGATAATTATATGAAGATAATTGTTTAAGATGTCGGAATATATCAGGCTGACTGGGAGCGTTACTGCCGAGTACACCAATAAGAGTAACCTACCTAAATACAATGTTTTACGGAAATTATACATTTTTTACCTGGGTTAACACCTATGTTAAAGCATAACGTACCTTTTAATACCGGTAGTAGTCAGAAAATATCCCACGAAAATGTAAGTAGTTTTAGTGGGCTATTTTCTGACTACTACCCTGGCCAAGCCGCAGGCAAAACCTGGTACCCAAAACCAAAACTTTTTAGGGCTGATTTATCAATAATCATACAAATTTGAATTGAGAAAAAATTATATTTAGGTTTGACAGCTTTTGTACAGAACATAATATGTCAAGCTGTCATAATTATTATTCAGAAGTTCAGAAGTTATCCGGCTATTGAAATCAGCCCTTACTTATTGAAAGAATGAAATAAGTAATTTACACTAAGAAACAATTTTCTCAAAGAAATCTTCAGCTATATACTGCTATTTTTGCACTGGCAAATAAACGCTCGGCGTTCCCAGTCCTGAAAACGTGATGAGCACATAAGTTAGCATAAAATATATCGATCGTAGGTCCACAATGACAACCGTTCTCGAATGCTCGTGCCAAACGCGGGTATAAGGTTTGCGAAACAATACACTGTCGTAGATCTAGTGTACTATTTGTGGTCAGTGTTATGCTCATCTGCTACCCAGCACTGCTGCAACTGCAAAAATGCAAAAATGCTATAAAGTTTGCGATTTCTCTTTCAGCACAAAATGTTTTTACGTAGTTGTTAAGTTTTTGTGAACTAAATACATGATTAATCTTACATTGTGTGTTTTATTATTGTGTTTGTCTAATTCATGTCTTCCACAAACCCAGTGGAATTAGGTGTTTTTTCTCAAAGCAATCGAAAGTATACACAAAATGGGCATGTGCGAGTGAGCTGGGCTATTCCTAACCTTTTTAGTCATACAAATACTTTATAGGGATAAGTTAACTTATTTTGAGCATACAAGTTAGGTTATAAGTTAACGATTTTAGAAGAATTTTAGAGTAGGGAATTGTACAGTTTAGAGTGGCCACTTTATTTTGATCTCATTGCCTTCTAAGAAAAATGTCATTGCTTCCTAAGAAAAATGTCACAAATTCAGTACATTAATGTTTAGACTTCTTTGGACATCTGTACGCATGCGCAAAATTGCTAGAATGTTGCCAACGGAATAAAATCACTACCTAATACGCGGGCTAAAAGTGTTTGTATTAATAGATATTTTGAATGAAATTGCTAAATAACTTTTCTAATTCATGATCTAAAAATAGTGTAATCATGTACATTTCATTTTAACCGCTAAAACGGTAACCATTTTAATTTTTCTATCTGAAAGTTGCCAGCCTTAAAAATAGAGAATCCACAAACCACGCCCTTTATGCAAGGTATTGATTTCACTAGCAACAGCGTACTGGGAAAACATGAATGCTAAAGAGAACTTAGGGCCAACTTCAGTGGACGCATGCGTATTAGGTATCAACCTAATAGGCATGCGTCAACTTACAGCACTGTCAAAGCTACGTATTTTTATTTTTGTTCTCTTGCTAAAAGCCGGTTATGAGAAATTGTCTAAGGCAATGGCGGGAACATAGCGACAGAGCGTTGAAAGCATGCGATTTTTTTATATTTTAGCTATCTAGGTGGTGATCCTAACTTAGCGGCATTCGTTTAAGGTAAGTACTTAATTGGCGTATAACCGGAAAAGTTGGATGTATCGAAACTTAAGTTCAACTTAACATAACTTAAGTTTAAGAACTTATTGTATTATTAAGTAAATGTTTGAATGAAACTGATAGATTGTGCTTTAACTTATCGTCATTTTTTTAAAGAATATATTACGTTTATGTATAGCGTCGAAAAGTTTAGCTTAGGTATTTATATGACCAGAGTCGATAATTTTTGAAACCTAAAAAAGTTATAGTAGGATGAAACCCAATGGAAAAAGAACGTTTTAAAGCTAAATGATTAACTAAATAATAACTTGAACTTTTATAAGTTCATAATTAGACCAATCCTTTGAAAACGTTAAAAAGTAAAAAAAAAATATAGTTGTAGGAAACCCATTGGAAATGGAAGACAATATAACCAAAATAAAACGAAAAATAATTTACGGGCGATTTGAGGTCGGGAAGTAAATGGGGTCGCGTTTTTAAGGGTAAAAAACGGTTTATCCTTATTTCTGGCAAAACTACAAGTCCAATGGAAAAAAATTAAATGGTAAAGTCTAATTATGAACCTATAAAAGTTCAAGTAATAATTTAGTTTTAAAACGTTTCCTCAACACCTCATTCGGTACTAAACCTGCGCTATCCGTCCGTCTGTCACAAGGCTGTATCTTTTAAACCGTAGTAGTTAGACACTTGGTACTTTCAGCTAATGTTCTACCATTGCCGTTATGACAAAAAATCGTGGCTAAGTACTAACAGCCGCACAGGTCGATCCATCAGGTTAAGCTACGCTTGCCGGGGTTGGCCGTGGATGGGTGACCATTTTTACATAACGAGACTCCTCCGTGCCTCGGAAAGCACGTTAAGCCGTTGGTCCCGGCTGTAATTTTTACATCTTTGACAGTCGTTACGGGTCGTCAGAAGCCCGAAAATTTGACAGTCAGTCTTACCAAGGGCTATCGTATTGCCCAGTTACTGGATTGGGGAGGTCAGATAGGCACATGGTGATGATGTTTGATTACTTTTTTAATCTTTTATTACGGACGCTTTTTACGTTCTGCATCGTTCTTACATGTATAAATGTAACCCATGGATGGATGGATGGATGTGTCCGTGGAGTTTCTTGCCCGTTCTTTAATCACGCTCAATAAAAGGTTCCGTAGTTGGAATTAATTTATCTCAAGTACTTTATTAAACCTACTAGCTTCCGCCCGCAGCTTGGCACGCCCGGTGTGTTGGTAAAAAGTAGTTTATTATCCTCCCACAGGCTTCAGGTCATCAACATCACAAACGGCTCTGCAGATTAACAGTGAAACAGACAGATCGAAGTTACTTTCGTTTTTTATAATGTCAGGTGAGTATACATACTATTATTATTGAAGAGGATTACTTGCGCGGCATGTCCAGAAAGAGAGGGCGGGATGAGCTGGACTCCTTCTTAAAGGATTGGACTTCAATTGCTGTAGACCGGGAAAAGTGAGGCCTTTGCCCTGCAGTGGAATAAGACAGGCTTATAATTATAATGATTATTACTTGATATAGTGGTTTCACTGTCGTATGGTAGCAGTAAACGATAAAGACTGAAAGGATTATTAGAATTAAGTACAATGGTAATGATCGATGTTCTACTTACTGCTTCTATACTCCTGTAAACTATGTTTTTTTTATTATTATTGAGATGCATTAAGATTTAAATTAAAGAACTTGTCAATTGTAAAGTGATAATAAACACCATAAGAATCGATTTTACAAAATTGATAATTAAGTGACCAAATCAAAGGGAATAAGAGTAAAGTGCGCGCCGTCGGATGCTGGAATGAGCATCTGGCCACGCTGTGCAATCACTTATAAGACCCGATCACTCCGGGCTGGTCGGAGGGGTATCAGTTGTAGATGCTAACAGAGGCAGCCAGAAAAACCACCACACCACCCATTAACGTTTGATTGCTGTGCATGTCTTTTAGATAGCAATCAAGACCTTCTATGGCGCGTTTGTATCACATAGGTAGAGCACTCATCCCATACGATCAGCTTGCACGGTTGGAACAGGATGCCACACTGCTTTTACTGATGTTGCGCGTTGGGGTTTCTTCGCTCGCTAGATTAAGAGGTAATTTAAAGACCGAATGTGCCGTCTGTCCACCGTTTAGCAATGTTGCAGCGACTCCAGAGGAAGTCACATCTAATGCAACATTATAACAGTATCACCCGGAGGATATGAAGGAGCATACTGTGGAGGTCTGTCCCGCTTAGGTGGACCAACGCAATGTTCTCGTAGCGGCTATCGGTAGCGGCGTCGACCTCTCGCGTCTGGCCCTGGTCCAATCTGATCACATCATTTGACAGCTCTCGTCTACGCCGTGGACTCGGCGATGGCGCGTCATTGCCTGGACCCTCTGGACTCTACCCCTACTCCGCGCATTTATAATGGCGCCCCACTCAGATCAATCTTACCATGATAACTTTTAAACTATTCGTCCAAATAGTTAAATGTAAAAGACAAAGTGTTCTTCATTGAATACCGAAAGTGATAAATGTATTAAATACCCAGGAATGCCATAGAGCTGCCCATCTTGTAGAAACGCAAAAAACGCATTAAAAATCATGATACTCCCGCCCGATGCCAACCGGTGCCTACGATGAACGACACTACAATGTCCATTGACGATCATATTGAAGACGAGCACGATATACTAGGCAATACCAGGAGGAGTATCTCTCCTGCGAGAATAATATACGCATTCCAAGACACCCTGAACATTGATCTAACTGATTATATCGAGGAATTACATCGCATGGGTAGAAATGGGCTAAAACGCCCATTACAGATAAAGCTCATCATCAAAAGAATGAAGAAGTATATCATAAAGGGGGAATTATTTTTGAAAGGGTAAGCGCTTCTTATTTTAGAATATCTCGATTCGGGCACACTAAACGAAAGAAGAAAATATAAAGAAGGACGAAATGCAATGCGAATGCGAAGTGCAATCAGAGTAAATTCACAATAGTAACTGTCGAATTTCGAAAGTTAGGTATATTTAAATATTATTACTTTTTAGTTTTTACTTTAGGTTTAGATTTTATTATAATTTAGTTTAAGAAGATTTTTAAGTATAATTTGTTGGTATTTTTTATATCTGTGATATGTTGGTCACCCACTCACTTCTGTATTAGGTAGATGTAAGGATAGTGGCTGAAAGTGGAAATAAATAAATAAACTTACTTTTTAACTTAAAAATATTCATAAAAAACGTGCAAATTCTCAAAAACCAAAACCATATTCTTGAGAGCCTACTAGATAATGAACCTTATAATGCAGTCTGCCTTACCGAGACTTGGAACAGAAATCACCAAAAAGAATAACAGTAAGTGGAAACGAGTTCAATTCGGCCTTCTGTTAAGAAGACCACCGAGCCGCCATTCTGATGTGAACAGGACTGAACTGCAAAGAACTACCCGACAATACCAATCTATCCGTTGAATATATGGTGGAATGTTGTTCCATAGAAATTAATTCGACAAAACTAATTATTATTCTGGTGTACAGACCCGATCGAAATATACATCAGTTCTTTGACTTTCTAAATCAATTTCAGAAACTCATTACACTTAAGTACAAAAACAAACGCCTCAATACCGGAGATTTTAACATAGTTTATTGACAAAAAAAGTGAAGAAATACCAAAGGCTTAACAATATCATGACAGAACGAAGCCTACACCAATTCATGAAAATTCCTAGTTCCTACAAGAACAACAAAATCAACATCGACTTGTATTGATTTTTTATTTACAAATAATAGTTGCACAGAATTTCAAATAATAATGGTATCTCTGATCACAATAGCTTAATATTATAGCGGCACTATACACAGTCTCTGATAATTTCAAATGTCTATTTCGGTTCATGAGTCATTCTAGTGACAGACAGACGGACAGGCGGATGGACGGACGCAGCAAGCGAGGCTTAGTAACGGGGTTCCGTTTGGCACCCTTCGGGTACGTTAAAGGTAAGGTAAAGGAGTAGAATTCAAAGTAGGTGTTCAAATCACCAGCAAGCACTCGCACTTGATAGTAGTTAGACCATTTTTTTCAAATTTGATTCAAAAACTAGAAGTAATTTTTTTGTTTACAGAATATATTTTTTTATAAATACTTTTCCCTTTAAACTTTCAACTAATTCAAAAACAAGAAGATACTTTTTTGTTTGAAAGAATATATTTTTTTATAAATACTTTTCCCTTTAAACTTTCAACTAATTCAAAAACAAGAAGATATTTTTTTGTTTGAAAGAATATATTTTTTTATAAATACTTTTCCCTTTAAACTTTCAACTAATTCAAAAATCAAGCATTGATTGTCAACTACCTATACTTTGTGTCTTCACTAAGTAAATCAAAGACGAAATAGTTGATTTCGTCGTCATACTTTCAGAAGTTATGAAACTATTACTATAACAGTAAACCGATAATTCTACGACCGCACCGTTGGTCTAGTAGTTGCCAGCGCTAACTGCTGAGCAAAACGTCCTGTGTTGTTGTTTTCAGAGTCTGGATTTATACCTGGTTGACAGCAATAGGGTCGCCCCTTATTACATAGAACTTACTTAACTTTAACTTATAAAGTTATTTTTAAACCTTCGAGGTATAAATGTTATATTATTAAGTGTTGTCAGATAAATCAAGGCTGCTCAACTCCAAGGCCGCGGGTCACCTGGTAGCCTGCAAACGAGTTTGAAATTGACCCGCCACTAGCTACACCCCAGGCCCATAAAATAATTGCATATCATGAAGTCATTCTCAATTAGCCTACAATAAAACATATTTTCAGACTTGATTTTCTTTCGCCACCACATTGTCACCAATATCTCCTTGATAAATTGTTGGCATAATAACAGACCTGACCTCTAGAAACCCGCACTGAGCTCCCATGGTGAATAAACCCATGGGCACAGTGGTAGATTAGAGTTGGAGACGTCAACTAAGAAAGAACGCCCGAAACAGGAGGTGGTACAGTAAGTTTGAATGAAAATTTTATTCCTTGAGCTAAGCCATGCTATTTATGAGTAGGGCATGTCATGGATTTGGACATAGGATACTTTCCATCCCACTAAAACCACAGGCAGCAGTTACTTATTTAAAATAAAGTTGTGTTTCATGGTAAAAACTGGAACCAACCTGGCTGTTTGATTGGTTGACCATCGAGTACAATTAAGAAAACAAAAACCAGCTAAGTGCAAGTCGGACTCACGCATGAAGTGCTCCGTATACACCTAACCTAAATTCATCTTAGGTGAAAATTTCCACAGGCTCCCCCCCCCTATTACAGTAAAAACATTCATTAAGCGCTAAACACACCGAAATACACAAATATACGCACACAGGATCCCGTATCTCCTCAAAATTGTATTTTATGATTAACTAGCTGACCCGACAGACGTTTTCCTGTCTTAACTATGATACCTACCTTACTTACCCTACCTACCCTACCTACCCTACCTACCCTACCTACCCTACCTACCCTACCTACCCTACCTACCCTACCTACCCTACCTACCCTACCTACCCTACCTACCCTACCTACCCTACCTACCCTACCTACCCTACCTACCCTACCTACCCTACCTACCCTACCTACCCTACCTACCCTACCTACCCTACCTACCCTACCTACCCTACCTACCCTACCTACCCTACCTACCCTACCTACCCTACCTACCCTACCTACCCTACCTACCCTACCTACCCTACCTACCCTACCTACCCTACCTACCCTACCTACCCTACCTACCCTACCTACCCTACCTACCCTACCTACCCTACCTACCCTACCTACCCTACCTACCCTACCTACCCTACCTACCCTACCTACCCTACCTACCCTACCTACCCTACCTACCCTACCTACCCTACCTACCCTACCTACCCTACCTACCCTACCTACCCTACCTACCCTACCTATGCAAAAATGTGCAATAAAAATATTTTTCTCATACAAACTTTGCCACCCCTTGTAACCCTTTTAGGGGTTGAATTTCCAAAAAATAATATGCCTATGTCCTTCTCATGAATGCGAACTATCTACATACCAAATTTCAGCATTCAGCAAAATCGATTGGGTGGTTTAGGCGTGAAAAGGTAACATACAGACAGACAGACAGAGTTACTTTCGCATTTATAATATTAGTGTGGATTATATTCATTTAAAAACCATTTTCTAAATACCAATCTTCTATCCAAGTTGCATAACATCGGCATTGTTCTTGATCTCTTCAAGAGCTACTTGATAGACCAAAAAAAACTGTGTGAAAATAGGATCATCAGTCCTGATGAGATAATGTCATACAGAGTCCAGCAGGGTAGCGTTCTTGGCCAACGCCAACGCTTTTCCTAATCTACATCAACGACATGTGCACTCTTACTCTAACGTCTGCTAATATATTTACATATGCCGATGATACAGCCATTGTAGTACACGGGAGGAACTGGGCTCAAGTTAAAAATAATGCTGAAAATCCCTGAAAATAGTCATGGAATGGCTTCACAAAGATTTCCTTACCCTATATCTGCATATAACAAACTTCATCCCGTTTTCTATTCATGCTAGCACGAAACACACACTCAATTAGGTACACCTCGCACCTGACAGGACACTGCAAACTCCCCGGGCGTCGGGAGTCACGTGAAGACTCTCCCGGCCACCGTAGGCGTGGGCCTGCGGGCGGTGAGTAATGGGTGACTCACCGTCCGATCACGACCAGGATAAAAAAGAACACTGCAACTTGCTCTTGTACAGTGCTCCCCTCAGTAACATCGGTAAAATATTTGGGCGTAATAATTGATGATGGGTTGAAATGGACCAAGTATATAATCTACTGCCAGCCAAGTCAGGGAAACAATCAATCTTTCAAGTCATTAACGCATTCTGGTGATTTAGAAACCCTAAAAATGGTTTACACGGCACTTTGCCAATATATAATTCTTGCTGTATGCGAGATAAAGTTCAGTCAGGATGTAGATGTATGACACGAGGGCCCAGTGGTTAAGTCCTCGCTATCATACATGAGCTTGTGGGTTCAAATCCAAATAAATAAGGGCTGGTTTCCAATAGTCAGATAAGTTTTATTGGAGGAATAAAAATGCCAGTTTGACAACTTTTGCATGGAAAATATGTCAAACCAAAAATTTTTATTCGTCAGATAAAGATTATCTGAGTATTTAAATATTAGTCTTTAAATAAGATTGTGAACTTGTCGCATGCTGCACAATAAGAATCTTCATGATGCTACTTGAAGGCTTAAAAAAACTATCAATTATTCAGTTTTAAAAGGCCCATCGAGCAGACATAAAAAGCCACGTATTATTTCTTATAAAGCTCAAACTTGCATTTGGTAAGCACCAGTGCGGCATTTAAGTAATTCTACGTCATCACATTATAAAAGTCGAAATCTTTCTATTTTTTTTAAACTCTTTGCTCCGCTATCCCCGCTGTACAAACAAGCACCCCTAATGTTCCGATTGCTGTTTAGGAAATGCATAGATTTCATACGTTCACGTAGAGGTTTCAAAGACAGATTTTGGAAACTACGTAGGTAGGTCTAGACCGATCACGATGTAGGGTATCTGTGGACGCCGTCTGCTCCAATCTAGTGGACATAGAACATTATGTCTGTCAGTCATACCTATAGGTATACTACCTGCCTAGCATTTTCCCAACCGTGTTAGGGTCGGTTTCCAGTCTAACCGGATGCAGCGAAATACCTGTATTTTACATAGAGCCTATCTGACCTCCACAACCCAGAACTGGGTAATACGATACCCTTTGTTAAGACGGGTTGGCAGATTTTCGGGCTTCAGACGACACGTAACGACTGTCATAGATGCACAAATGACAGCCGGGACCAACGCTTTCCGAGGTACGGGGGAGTCTCAGTATGCTAAGATGGTCACCCATCTATGGACCAACCCTGGCAAGCGTAGCTTAACCTGGTAGATCGACCCGTGCGGCTGTTATTTCTTAACCACGAGCTCCTCACCATTATATAGGTATACAAAATATTTTAAGTATAGTTTTGTGTTTTCGACTGATAAACTGGGCCGTAGACTGCTAAGAGTCGTCCGAGACCGTAATCGTGCAAGCCCAATCCGCTCATGACCGGTTCTTGTGTAAAATTGAGTTAAAGGTTCCGCGGGTGGAGCATTTATTTCAAAAGATACTAGCAGCACATACGGCGTGCATACCCCAGCCGCAGTTGCTTACAGAATGCTTTTACGCATGCGCGAGCTACACAGATAGGGGGATGAGACTAGCACTACAAGTAAGTCTAGACTTACACATGCATTTTCACAGGGAAGAGGTACTGGTAAACATGGTGCTGTGTCATTCTAACCGTCTTGTGTCCGTTTAAACTCTGTTGTGTGAGCGACTAGGTATATTTTTCGTTACTTTGGCATCTACAACTACCACGCAATGCCTCCTGCATTCAATGTGTGCTGTACAAGTGAAAATGGCATCTGAACCATGTAGACCTTTATCAAAACCGCGCGAAACATTCCAAACCTGGCAACATCGTTTAAATGTCTTGCTTCTTGCGCCTATGCACTCCTAGTTACATGGCCGATTCGCGGTGTTTTATAAGGAAATATCCACGATTTGGAAGAGAAGCGCGGTACAAACCCACGAAATGAATATTTTCCCACGTGTTAGGAAATGTTGTCAGCCTTTGGGGCAGTTTTGCCCGTTGTTTGAAGCGTTGAGATTTTAAAAAATGTAATTTTAAGCTAATCCTCTTTTTGTATGATGAATAAAATATTATTCTCAACCATTATATCTATTACTGTACGTTAAGAAATCATAACCATGTAATCCGAGTAAGGTACATGATCTGAAATAACTTGCGATTTACAATTTAGTCTAAAATTAGTTTAAATTATGATTTGTGGGTATGAAAATCCTAGAAAGTAACTGCATTTCTCGATGTACGATGTTTTTTACATAGTTAATCATCAAGAATTTCCTTTACATTCAACGGAAAATAACACATTCATTTATCATAATGGAAACTAACGCCATATTTTGCCGCCGGAAGTCAGCTTTTACGCATGCGCCAAATAACTAACAAGAAGAAGAGGCTAACACTGTAACACTAAAATAATGTAGATCGACACAGGTCATTGGAACTGATAAATATGGTGCTGCATCATTCTAACCTACTTAAGTACGTTTTGACTCTCTTGTGTGAGTGACTCGATATATTTTCGTTACTTTGGTTCCTACCTGCAACGCTACGCCCCTTCTACATTCTGCATGTCAGCAGAACACAGACCATCCAACTTATCTAGACCTTTATTAAAAAGACCCGACAAGTTTCACACATGGCAACATCGTTTTTTGAATTTATGCTCCTTGCGTTACTGCACGCCTAGTAGAATTGCTGCGTTTTGCTGGCAAATTCCTACGTTTATTTAAGAGAAACACAGCAGCGACACCTACGATTTGAATAGGAAGCTCCTATGGCAGCCCACGAAATTCATATTTTCCTTCGTGTATCGAAATGTTGTCAGACTTTTGGGCATTTTTTCCCGTTAACATTGGTGTTTAGTTTTTTTAAAATGCATTTTTGTTTTTTTTTTCTTCGACGAAATAGTATTTTTTGTATCAAATCTAATTAGCAACGATAATATTACTGGTCCCCTTAATTATACCCCTTGTCTTGTTAAAGTCTGTAGAAATTGTGCGGTGTGTATGAAGTGACGTGCAATGTGTATTATTTTATTGACTTATTATTTACTGGTATATTTAAGTATGTATTTTTTAGTATTATCATAACTTCAGTTAGTTCAAGAGACCATGCCTGAGGATGAAAACTTAGAGAAAGTTTCTTAATGCGTTTTCGCGCGGCGTTTTGTTGCCGGATGTCGGCTTTAACGCATGCGCCAACTAACTTAAAGCTAGGGGATGAGGATAGGAAGTAGTATACTGTAAGTCTAGAATGTATGTAGTTTTACACAGGTAACATAGGAACTGATAAACATGTTGTTGCATCATTCTAACCTACTTACGTACGTTTTGGCTTTGTTGTGTGAGCGACTCGATATATTTTCGTCACCTTCGTACCTACCTACAACAGTACTGCATTCTGTGTGTGAGTTGTATAGTGCATCCAATTAATCTTGGTGTATTTGACTTTATCAAAAACAGGCGCGAAAATTGTATTTAGATAAAACATAACGTTAAAAAAAAACAACAGTTATCTTGTTAGTATTTTTCACAAGATTATTATTTGTTGTTGTTGCACGCTGAATTGAAAAAAGTTCATCCCTAGAAACGAGAATTAACATTTATGGCAATCTTCGTCCAAAAATCCATGAGGCACATCAACGTGTACAGTATTTACAATTTTATTGATCAGTTCATCCTTTAGAAACGAGAATTAACATTTATGTCAATTTTCGTCCAAAAACCCTTGAGACAAATCAACAGACGTGCACTGTTTTTACAATTATATTGATGTAAGTTTAGTAATTTTAATTAAATGTTGTTAGACTCTGGGGTCCGTTTTAATTATCCCATTACCACTACCGGTCGATTCTGTAAAAATCTCACCGTGAATACTTGCGTGGAGTGAGCTGTCAGTGTCATTCAACTGATGCTAGGGATTGACCAAGCATTAACATTACAATCAAAATCGAGATTTTAATGATATTTTTATGCTAATTTTAATAAGTAATTATTTTATTTTATTTCAAAGCTAGCTAGTACCTACTTTGGTACTTACTTACTTACAACATAATTAGTCATAAACTCAATTTCGTTTTTATTTCTTTTTTTCCTAGACTAGCCTTTGTATTTTAACTAAAGGCGCGAGCGGGTCACGCATGTTCGCCAGCATATCAAGTTACCCCAATCTGTCAAATTTCAAAGTGCACACTTCGCGCAAGCACGTTTTTCGGTTGACTAAACGTCTAGTCGTAGATACCTATTCGAGTTTACAGACAATAATTGATTTTAAATCTTAAAACTTGTACAGTAAGGTTCAGAATCGATTGAGAGATTGGTCTGAATCCCGCGCGGCGTTCACTTCACCGCGCTGCCTGCAGGGAATTTTGGCAGAATCCCGTGCTCGTGAAGTGGTCACTTCACGCAAGCACGTTATGCGTTGTCATAGTTACTAATATGAATACCTATATCGTTGACGGGTGTACATCCGGTTGACAGGGTGTAAGTTACAAAACGGTGATTCTTTACAAATTGCTGCAATGTTCTAGCAATGTGAGGAATGTGTGTAAAACTTAAAGCAATGTGACGTTTTTGTACAAACAGTCAAATTTCTCCAAATGATTTTAAACCTTAAATATTTTACCGGTAAGGCTCTAAATCGATTGAGAAAATTTGTCTCCTTGCAGTCATTAATATGATGTGACTGCAACTACAATTTACCAATAATTCGTCACGTGCGCATACCTACGTGGACACACCAAGAACATTACGAAAATGCAATACCAACGTCCAATAAGTACAAAATATATTTTATTGTTCCAACTATTCGTTCTTCGGCTTTGGCTCACCGCCGCCCGCCTTGAAAGTGCGTGGAGCGATCACTTCGCGGAAACATCATTATTAAGATGCGGTACTTTGTGTATTTATTATATAACATTAGGTATAAATATGTGCGGCTTTTTGGGACATACCTTTAGTTACCTACCTATAAAGGCGATTTTAACACACTGCACACCGCGCGCCGACGGGTAACGCGGGGCAGCGCCCATATCGTTTGCTATGGCCGCCTCGCGCTACGAGACGGAGCGCGGTGCAGTGCGATATTCGCTTTACCTACTTCAGTAAACATTGCCAATAAGATGATGATAATACCTAATATTCATCATCATCAACATACCTACTGCCAAACTCGACCTAGCTCACGGCATCTCATTATCTCTATGTAGGTAACTCTCGGTCTCCGCGACGCGACTTACAGCGCAAGCGTACCTACTGAGAACTCGACGAACACGACTGTTAGGAGGTTGCTATGGCAATCACTGTTAGGGTCGTTGCTATGGCAATCACGGTATTCACCTGAATACCGTGATTGGCATGGCAACGACCCAAACAAACACCGTTGGCGTGATTTGTAGGCGCTGTCAGTCACGTGCTGCTTTCTGTCAAGTGGGCCATGTCTATTCGGTCATATAAAGCCCGTCACAGACGTAGCTATAATATATATTAATATGAATCATAGCAAGGCATATTACGACATATTTTCCATATAGATTTTCGAGTGACCGCACACGCAGCTATAATATATAATTCTATGACATCACAAAAATATGTCGACATTTATATCTCAGTAAGTATATTTTAGCATATTGATACATATTTAAGTATATTAATATATATTTTGAGGATACGGGGTGTTCCTGAGTGGAATTTTTTGGGTACCTAGATTGATTATAGTGTTATTTCAAAATTAGTACACCTGTACACAAAAAATAAGCTTTAAAACCGTGCGCTTTAAAAACGACCGCAGACCGAGTGAGGGCAAAATATATATTATATATTAACACGTTAGACGCCACGCCGAACACCGGTGAGCCGCGAACAATTGTTTTTCTATTGTGTCTGCTGCGTGGTAGTCAATGACTTAATAATATATTATAGCTACGTCTGGGACGGGCTTAAATTTCAAGGCTTTCAGATATTTAAATGTCAAATACGACATTTAAAAATCAGTGGAATATTTGGATGCTTATAAAAGATCTATACAGAGTTATTCTAGTAAATGTATAGTTGAAAAAGTATTTTTTAATCATCTCAATGTTAATCGAAAAAATTGTGTCAAAAAGTAATACAGTCTATAATATTGGTTGCTGTAGTCGAATTTAATTTGTGAGTGTCGTATGTGTCTTATCCTACTCTCCTGTCGCAGGTCTGCTGGTAGAAAATGATGTGTAATGATGATGTAAGTAGTTCCTTTGCGTTCTTCATCAATATGTATTTTTCTTTATTATGTAGTCAGTGTGTAAGAATACATAGATAAATAAATAAATAAAATTTATTCATTAGTATCACAATCAAAACAATTTGCTAATACATTTCTTCTACTGAGTCTGCTGCCTCCCAGGGTTCAGCTTCGCACTGCTGAGAACGAAGGGGCGTCGGGTGTGTGTGGGCTGCACAGCGATCAACTGGAAAAAATGGTATGCATGTATTAATCATTTATTTATTACATTTTCAACTTGCAATTATTTACATAATATAAAAGTTGACAGACTTTAGTGCCCAAATGGTTGGCAGAATTGCCGCATTGTATCGTGGTGCTGTAAAAATAGGCCAGCCTTGTGGCCACTTAAAGAGTCGACCAACTGTTTGGTGATGATTGTCTCAAAAAACCAAGGGGCATTAGGACCCCACGGCCCTAGTGTTCAATTTCAAGGCATTATGGTAATTCTGTCAGGCCTCTTCCTATTGCTGCGTGCCAAGCCGTTGAGCTCTAAAACAGCTGTCACCCCTGCGGTGACAAGAGCGCTACAAATGACGTCTTTAATGGCGGCGTGCCGTGCTATCCGGCCTGGGCTCTTACTGCAAGGTAGGCCCCTATGGAGTCCCTCGCCCACCATACTGGCGGCAATGTGTAGTCCCGTGATAAAAATAAATGATTATACCATGGTATGGTACCTGAAGCTGCTAATACCGCTGTGGCTGGGACCTGGGATTTATTGGCCAATCTGCATCCGGGCAAGCATAGCACTTCAGGTCCAATCAGGTGCAGGCTAAAATCTTCCCTGTCAACTTTTCAGTGCTGTGGACAGAAGACAGAAACATTAAGCTAAATAACATTTGATTTATTTTTATATTACTCATTTTATTAAATTAAATCAGAACTATCGCTGTTCAGTTGCGGAATTCACTCCCGCCTGACGACATTAGAGACTGCCAAACAGTTGCAATTTATGTATTATGTTTTTTTCTTTTTAAGCTTACAGACATCGTCTACATCTCCTTTATCGAGTTTCCTATTGTAGTTGTGCTGGAACAGATTTCTTTAGAAACAAGCATCACCTATAAAATTATGTATTTTCTGTTCCTTTCTTCTTGTCTGTTTTTATGTGTGTGCATAAATGGTTAAACAAAATAAATTATTAAAATTTAACATTATCTAATACACACATCATCAAATTAATTTTTAAATACTGACAACATTATCATTTCTATTTCAAGTGAGCAGAGAAAATGTCTATTTTTGTTCTCCTACATAAATCACACAAATATTTACTTACAAGAATGAGATGTATAAGTTGAGTTTAGCTGCAACCTGACTTTTCTTTTCATAAAACTAGAGCACAATTTTCTAATATGACAGACACTTCTATTGAGGTATCTGAAAACAAAAATAAGTTAAATCAACAAAAGTTCAGGTAATCCCAATAATCAGCGGGTAATACCATTCTCCTGCCCTTATCCGAATTTATTTGGGGTCGGCGCAACATGTCTTCTTCTTCCATACTTCTCTATTAGTCGTCATCTCGATAGTCACTCCCTTTCTAGCCATATCATCTTTCACACAATCCATCCATCGTTTCTTTGGCCTCCCTCTACTTGTATAGCCATCCACATTCATACTCACAACTCTCCGGACAACATTTTCATCATTCCTCCGCATAACATGCCCATACCATGACAACCGATTTCCACACAACTTTTCGGTCACCGGTGTCACTTTCAGACTTCCTCTTATATACTCATTACGTATTCTATCCATTCGCGTAACACCACACATCCCACATAACATTCTCATCTCAGCTGCATGCAATTGTCTTTCATGAATATTTATAGCTTTTTAAGTAGTTCATTAAATTATCAGTCTTACAAGACAGAAAACATAAAAAAAATGATAATAATGTTTCATAAATTTTTTGAAAACAATCATTTGTACTTACAAATAATTAATAATACACATGATGTAAAATAGGTACTGGTATCCAGCAGCATCCGGTTAGACTGAAAGCCCAGTAAGCCCACCCCAACAAACAGTTGGAAAAAGGCTTGGCAGATTGATTGAATTCTGATACACATCTGAAAAAACAAATGTTGTTTATCATATTTAAAGGGTGATACGAGGGGTGATCAATAATGTTTGACATTCATTTTAAAGGTTGCAGACAGCCTATTTAGGTTAATCAATAACATTAATAAAACGAGGTGGGTAACCCATACCCATTGAGCAATAAATTGAGGGCTGACACTGGGCAGTGTCCAAAGTATGTCTTTGTGACGGCAGGTAGTTGAATTTCAATCACACAACTCGAAGCATTTGTTTCAATTAAAACATTGGCAGGCACTTTACATTATTATCGTTTTCCTACCTCTTTTACCAGGCGGTCGTTTAGTTTGAGTTTATAGTGAAGCTAGCCGCCCCATCACAAGACGAAGCAAGTCCTAATATGGAGAAGAAACTTTATGGACAGTCTTTTAAATCGAAACCTTATGTTACAGAGGTTAACTTGTTTGATAATTACTTCTTCTTCTTTTTCTTTTAGCACAACTTCCATTAATTACATCACACGCCATCTTTTCTTCAAAGTGATCAATCAATCCACAAAGTCTGAACCGGGCGGATATGCCGCGTATTCAAATACAGAATCTTATTACTTATTTAGCTAGCTCAATAAAACATACAATGCCAAAATTTTATCTGGTTAATTCTTTTATAATTAAACATGCCAATTAAAAAAAACAAAGACGTTTTTAGAATTAAACTTAAAATTGAAGTATAATTATTTTTCTAAACTCAATATTTATTAGTACTGGGTCACATTTCCGGTTGTTCAAGGAATTTACTCAAACAACAAGTTTTCATAACTAAATGTATGTGCAAAATATTCTTCTTATTTTATAGTTTGTCAATTATTTTCGTAACTAATTTAGCTCTCCTATTCAATAATAACATTGAAGTATTGACCTTTAAACACCGCGCCATTTTCTGTGACGCCAGATCACAATAAACAGAACTTCTAATGTCAAGTTTAGTGTGGGTTGTCTATGTTTTTCTTACCACAGAATACGCGGTCGAATAAACTAATATTGCGAAATCGTATTCGAGATAAATTTGCACGACTAAAACTGACATACGTATTATATTTCTTATTTTTTTAATAAAAATATCGTTCTATTCATGCAGAATAAAAACAATCTTAGAAATATTTGTTTGAATCATCATTCGATTATGAATTTGTTGGTTGAATTAGTATTGCAATTTTATTCTTGCTATCGTAAATAACTTGTTTATGCGACATTTTTAATTTGAAAAGCGGAGGCAATTAAATATTATTCAGTGCAAAACTTTCGAACACCATTATGACAAAGCTGTGGGACAGAGCGCAATGGATAGTTGTCAATGCCAATAACTAAGCTTAATTTTCTTATTATTTTGAGTACCGGTCGTTTTCGTGAGAATTGGCATAACATTTGATATTTTTTTCTTATTTTCTGCAACATTAATATCTAAAGCAAAACACAATATGTACTTAGATATATAAAAATATATGTATATAAATTAATTATAAATAATAAAAATACAAATATTATTATATAACTAGTAATATAAATTATAATTACAATCTGCACTTAGTTTTTTTTTAATAAATGGCAATATTAAATTATTACAACGATTTAGTGAAACAAGTATTCATTATATATTAGGTTTTACCCGGTTAAAACCTAAAAATATGATATTTTAAAAGCTAATTACAGAATAAACAATTGAAAAATTAGCCTTTTTTGTGTAAAAGTAATTTTAGTCGATTATCTCAAATAATCGTTATTTCAAACGCGTACTGTGGTTGGAAAAAACATAGACAACTTAGAATATTGGCGGTTTTCGCGTAAGTTTTCGATTCAACTTTTCAGACTTATTTTGCACTTTGCAGTTTGCCGCCATGTTTAATAATTAAGCATGGCGGCAAACTATGATTCTAAAAGAATTAACCAGTTAGAATTTTGGCATTGTATGTTTTATTGAGCTAGCTAAATAAGTAATAAGATTCTGTATTTGAATACGCGGCATATCCGCCCGGTTCAGACTTTGTGGATTGATTGATCACTTTGAAGAAAAGATGGCGTGTGATGTAATTAATGGAAGTTGTGCTAAAAGAAAAAGAAGAAGAAGTAATTATCAAACAAGTTAACCTCTGTAACATAAGGTTTCGATTTAAAAGACTGTCCATAAAGTTTCTTCTCCATATTAGGACTTGCTTCGTCTTGTGATGGGGCGGCTAGCTTCACTATAAACTCAAACTAAACGACCGCCTGGTAAAAGAGGTAGGAAAACGATAATAATGTAAAGTGCCTGCCAATGTTTTAATTGAAACAAATGCTTCGAGTTGTGTGATTGAAATTCAACTACCTGCCGTCACAAAGACATACTTTGGACACTGCCCAGTGTCAGCCCTCAATTTATTGCTCAATGGGTATGGGTTACCCACCTCGTTTTATTAATGTTATTGATTAACCTAAATAGGCTGTCTGCAACCTTTAAAATGAATGTCAAACATTATTGATCACCCCTCGTATCACCCTTTAAATATGATAAACAACATTTGTTTTTTCAGATGTGTATCAGAATTCAATCAATCTGCCAAGCCTTTTTCCAACTGTTTGTTGGGGTGGGCTTACTGGGCTTTCAGTCTAACCGGATGCTGCTGGATACCAGTACCTATTTTACATCATGTGTATTATTAATTATTTGTAAGTACAAATGATTGTTTTCAAAAAATTTATGAAACATTATTATCATTTTTTTTATGTTTTCTGTCTTGTAAGACTGATAATTTAATGAACTACTTAAAAAGCTATAAATATTCATGAAAGACAATTGCATGCAGCTGAGATGAGAATGTTATGTGGGATGTGTGGTGTTACGCGAATGGATAGAATACGTAATGAGTATATAAGAGGAAGTCTGAAAGTGACACCGGTGACCGAAAAGTTGTGTGGAAATCGGTTGTCATGGTATGGGCATGTTATGCGGAGGAATGATGAAAATGTTGTCCGGAGAGTTGTGAGTATGAATGTGGATGGCTATACAAGTAGAGGGAGGCCAAAGAAACGATGGATGGATTGTGTGAAAGATGATATGGCTAGAAAGGGAGTGACTATCGAGATGACGACTAATAGAGAAGTATGGAAGAAGAAGACATGTTGCGCCGACCCCAAATAAATTCGGATAAGGGCAGGAGAATGGTATTACCCGCTGATTATTGGGATTACCTGAACTTTTGTTGATTTAACTTATTTTTGTTTTCAGATACCTCAATAGAAGTGTCTGTCATATTAGAAAATTGTGCTCTAGTTTTATGAAAAGAAAAGTCAGGTTGCAGCTAAACTCAACTTATACATCTCATTCTTGTAAGTAAATATTTGTGTGATTTATGTAGGAGAACAAAAATAGACATTTTCTCTGCTCACTTGAAATAGAAATGATAATGTTGTCAGTATTTAAAAATTAATTTGATGATGTGTGTATTAGATAATGTTAAATTTTAATAATTTATTTTGTTTAACCATTTATGCACACACATAAAAACAGACAAGAAGAAAGGAACAGAAAATACATAATTTTATAGGTGATGCTTGTTTCTAAAGAAATCTGTTCCAGCACAACTACAATAGGAAACTCGATAAAGGAGATGTAGACGATGTCTGTAAGCTTAAAAAGAAAAAAACATAATACATAAATTGCAACTGTTTGGCAGTCTCTAATGTCGTCAGGCGGGAGTGAATTCCGCAACTGAACAGCGATAGTTCTGATTTAATTTAATAAAATGAGTAATATAAAAATAAATCAAATGTTATTTAGCTTAATGTTTCTGTCTTCTGTCCACAGCACTGAAAAGTTGACAGGGAAGATTTTAGCCTGCACCTGATTGGACCTGAAGTGCTATGCTTGCCCGGATGCAGATTGGCCAATAAATCCCAGGTCCCAGCCACAGCGGTATTAGCAGCTTCAGGTACCATACCATGGTATAATCATTTATTTTTATCACGGGACTACACATTGCCGCCAGTATGGTGGGCGAGGGACTCCATAGGGGCCTACCTTGCAGTAAGAGCCCAGGCCGGATAGCACGGCACGCCGCCATTAAAGACGTCATTTGTAGCGCTCTTGTCACCGCAGGGGTGACAGCTGTTTTAGAGCTCAACGGCTTGGCACGCAGCAATAGGAAGAGGCCTGACAGAATTACCATAATGCCTTGAAATTGAACACTAGGGCCGTGGGGTCCTAATGCCCCTTGGTTTTTTGAGACAATCATCACCAAACAGTTGGTCGACTCTTTAAGTGGCCACAAGGCTGGCCTATTTTTACAGCACCACGATACAATGCGGCAATTCTGCCAACCATTTGGGCACTAAAGTCTGTCAACTTTTATATTATGTAAATAATTGCAAGTTGAAAATGTAATAAATAAATGATTAATACATGCATACCATTTTTTCCAGTTGATCGCTGTGCAGCCCACACACACCCGACGCCCCTTCGTTCTCAGCAGTGCGAAGCTGAACCCTGGGAGGCAGCAGACTCAGTAGAAGAAATGTATTAGCAAATTGTTTTGATTGTGATACTAATGAATAAATTTTATTTATTTATTTATCTATGTATTCTTACACACTGACTACATAATAAAGAAAAATACATATTGATGAAGAACGCAAAGGAACTACTTACATCATCATTACACATCATTTTCTACCAGCAGACCTGCGACAGGAGAGTAGGATAAGACACATACGACACTCACAAATTAAATTCGACTACAGCAACCAATATTATAGACTGTATTACTTTTTGACACAATTTTTTCGATTAACATTGAGATGATTAAAAAATACTTTTTCAACTATACATTTACTAGAATAACTCTGTATAGATCTTTTATAAGCATCCAAATATTCCACTGATTTTTAAATGTCGTATTTGACATTTAAATATCTGAAAGCCTTGAAATTTAAGCCCGTCCCAGACGTAGCTATAATATATTATTAAGTCATTGACTACCACGCAGCAGACACAATAGAAAAACAATTGTTCGCGGCTCACCGGTGTTCGGCGTGGCGTCTAACGTGTTAATATATAATATATATTTTGCCCTCACTCGGTCTGCGGTCGTTTTTAAAGCGCACGGTTTTAAAGCTTATTTTTTGTGTACAGGTGTACTAATTTTGAAATAACACTATAATCAATCTAGGTACCCAAAAAATTCCACTCAGGAACACCCCGTATCCTCAAAATATATATTAATATACTTAAATATGTATCAATATGCTAAAATATACTTACTGAGATATAAATGTCGACATATTTTTGTGATGTCATAGAATTATATATTATAGCTGCGTGTGCGGTCACTCGAAAATCTATATGGAAAATATGTCGTAATATGCCTTGCTATGATTCATATTAATATATATTATAGCTACGTCTGTGACGGGCTTTATATGACCGAATAGACATGGCCCACTTGACAGAAAGCAGCACGTGACTGACAGCGCCTACAAATCACGCCAACGGTGTTTGTTTGGGTCGTTGCCATGCCAATCACGGTATTCAGGTGAATACCGTGATTGCCATAGCAACGACCCTAACAGTGATTGCCATAGCAACCTCCTAACAGTCGTGTTCGTCGAGTTCTCAGTAGGTACGCTTGCGCTGTAAGTCGCGTCGCGGAGACCGAGAGTTACCTACATAGAGATAATGAGATGCCGTGAGCTAGGTCGAGTTTGGCAGTAGGTATGTTGATGATGATGAATATTAGGTATTATCATCATCTTATTGGCAATGTTTACTGAAGTAGGTAAAGCGAATATCGCACTGCACCGCGCTCCGTCTCGTAGCGCGAGGCGGCCATAGCAAACGATATGGGCGCTGCCCCGCGTTACCCGTCGGCGCGCGGTGTGCAGTGTGTTAAAATCGCCTTTATAGGTAGGTAACTAAAGGTATGTCCCAAAAAGCCGCACATATTTATACCTAATGTTATATAATAAATACACAAAGTACCGCATCTTAATAATGATGTTTCCGCGAAGTGATCGCTCCACGCACTTTCAAGGCGGGCGGCGGTGAGCCAAAGCCGAAGAACGAATAGTTGGAACAATAAAATATATTTTGTACTTATTGGACGTTGGTATTGCATTTTCGTAATGTTCTTGGTGTGTCCACGTAGGTATGCGCACGTGACGAATTATTGGTAAATTGTAGTTGCAGTCACATCATATTAATGACTGCAAGGAGACAAATTTTCTCAATCGATTTAGAGCCTTACCGGTAAAATATTTAAGGTTTAAAATCATTTGGAGAAATTTGACTGTTTGTACAAAAACGTCACATTGCTTTAAGTTTTACACACATTCCTCACATTGCTAGAACATTGCAGCAATTTGTAAAGAATCACCGTTTTGTAACTTACACCCTGTCAACCGGATGTACACCCGTCAACGATATAGGTATTCATATTAGTAACTATGACAACGCATAACGTGCTTGCGTGAAGTGACCACTTCACGAGCACGGGATTCTGCCAAAATTCCCTGCAGGCAGCGCGGTGAAGTGAACGCCGCGCGGGATTCAGACCAATCTCTCAATCGATTCTGAACCTTACTGTACAAGTTTTAAGATTTAAAATCAATTATTGTCTGTAAACTCGAATAGGTATCTACGACTAGACGTTTAGTCAACCGAAAAACGTGCTTGCGCGAAGTGTGCACTTTGAAATTTGACAGATTGGGGTAACTTGATATGCTGGCGAACATGCGTGACCCGCTCGCGCCTTTAGTTAAAATACAAAGGCTAGTCTAGGAAAAAAAGAAATAAAAACGAAATTGAGTTTATGACTAATTATGTTGTAAGTAAGTAAGTACCAAAGTAGGTACTAGCTAGCTTTGAAATAAAATAAAATAATTACTTATTAAAATTAGCATAAAAATATCATTAAAATCTCGATTTTGATTGTAATGTTAATGCTTGGTCAATCCCTAGCATCAGTTGAATGACACTGACAGCTCACTCCACGCAAGTATTCACGGTGAGATTTTTACAGAATCGACCGGCAGTAGTGCTATTCTGTTAAAATCTCACCGTGAGAATGTAGGTGAAGTGAGTTTAAAATGAGCTGTTAATAGTGTCAATCCTTATCATTAGGTGGAACGGCAGTTTAAAATGAGCTGTTAATAGTGTCAATCCTTATCATTAGGTGGAACGGCAGTTTAAAATGAGCTGTTAATAGTGTCAATCCTTATCATTAGGTGGAACGGCAGTTTAAAATGAGCTGTTAATAGTGTCAATCCTTATCATTAGGTGGAACGGCAGTTTAAAATGAGCTGTTAATAGTGTCAATCCTTATCATTAGGTGGAACGGCAGTTTAAAATGAGCTGTTAATAGTGTCAATCCTTATCATTAGGTGGAACGGCAGTTTAAAATGAGCTGTTAATAGTGTCAATCCTTATCATTAGGTGGAACGGCAGTTTAAAATGAGCTGTTAATAGTGTCAATCCTTATCATTAGGTGGAACGGCAGTTTAAAATGAGCTGTTAATAGTGTCAATCCTTATCATTAGGTGGAACGGCAGTTTAAAATGAGCTGTTAATAGTGTCAATCCTTATCATTAGGTGCAACGGCAGTTTAAAATGAGCTGTTAATAGTGTCAATCCTTATCATTAGGTGCAACGGCAGTTTAAAATGAGCTGTTAATAGTGTCAATCCTTATCATTAGGTGGAACGGCAGTTTAAAATGAGCTGTTAATAGTGTCAATCCTTATCATTAGGTGGAACGGCAGTTTAAAATGAGCTGTTAATAGTGTCAATCCTTATCATTAGGTGGAACGGCAGTTTAAAATGAGCTGTTAATAGTGTCAATCCTTATCATTAGGTGGAACGGCAGTTTAAAATGAGCTGTTAATAGTGTCAATCCTTATCATTAGGTGGAACGGCAGTTTACTTCACGCTCCCTTCACCTAAGTCTTCACGGTGAGATTTTTAAAGAATCGATCGATCGACTGCAGCGGACGCCTGCCCATTAAAACAGCAATGGCTGATGTTGATGAGCATAATATACAGGGTGTCTGAGAAACGCTCACTTTTCGCTACACCTTGCTCAGACACATTGTATAAATGGTGACAGGAAACATTGCGTAATATAACATAATATCACGCCTAATATCCCCGAAGGAATGGGCAGAGGTGTACCTATAAGTTCACCCACATTTCGCCAATTAAGTTTAAGTTAGGTTTGTCCAGTTACTGGGTTGTGGAGGTTAGATAGACAGTCGCTCCATGTAAAATACTGGTATTCAGCTGCATCCGGTAAGACAGGAAGCCGTCCCCAACATAGTTGGGAAAAGGCTAGGCAGATGATGATAATATTTAGATTCCAATGGCTCGTGTTTAAATGCCTACCAGAAATGACAATTCAAAAGTGCCTGTAATTGGTTTACTTGAAATAAATGCTTTGAGTTTGAGTTTTGACTTTGAGAAAAGTTCGTATTTACTACCAAAAAAATTCGAAGAATGGATAAAATATGCTCACCAAGTTTTGTTTCATAAAGTATTGTAGAAATGAACCTATTTTACTTTTTATTCTATGCCAAAAAGATTTATAACGCCTTTAGAGTTAATTTCAGACCAATCATTTTATATTATCGCTAAATAGATGTGACCAATATTTTATTTCTCGACTTTCAATTTAGTCAGTTTTACTGAGGCAAAAAAGCAGTCAATCGTAAATTTTTTTTTAAATATGAAATATAATATTGCCTATCCCAAACACATGTAACTTGTTTATTGTTTTATTAATTTGATAAAAATACGATAACATAGCCAAATAAATATGTCACTCTTAACATTTATTAAAATTTTAATATAAAACGACATCTACATGTCTTTATGTCTTACTTCTGGGTGGTTTAAAAATAACCACGACGAGGATTGCGGTCTTGCAGACCCGGGTTGCGGGGGATAAATAAAGGGAAACAACTGTTATTTTAGTTCGACAAACATGTTTTGGATTCAGGTTGGATAATTTGATTACACATTACACTAAAGCTATTTAGAACTGTTTTGTTTTAGGTATTAATGTTACTATTTCAGGGAAACAAGATTTGGTGAGCATTTATCCGTTTTCAAACTCAATCCCAAACTCAAAGTATTTATTTCAAATAAACTAATTACAGGCACTTTTGAATTGTCAAGGTGTCGGTCAGTATGGGGCGCCCATATAAAATGGTGCGGAACAAGCTCCGCACCTGGCCCCCCCCCATCTGACGCAGAGTCTCCGCCCTCAGCTGGTGGAGGAGGTGGTGAGCGCTCTGTTCCCTTCACGGGGGGAGCATACTCCCCCGCCTATGGCTCCGCCCGAAGCGGACCACGAGGACGACGACGACATCCCCGAAGTGACCGAGGTAGATGTGAGAGCGGCGGTAGGAAGGCTCAAGGCCAAGAATACCGCCCCAGGACCCGACGGCATGCCTGGTAAAGCCTGGGTCCTGGCCTCAGGGGCTCTCGGGCCCCGACTGGAGGCGCTCTTAAGCGCATGCATGGAGAGAGGCCAGTTTCCGCTCCGTTGGAAGACAGGGAAGCTGGTCCTCATACAGAAGCCAGGGCGCCCTGCGGACTCTCCGTCCGCATTCCGGCCCATAGTGCTGCTCGACGAGGTCGGCAAACTCTTCGAGAGAATTATTGCGGGCCGCCTCGTCGGACACCTTGGAAGGACGGGGCCGGACCTTGCGGACTGCCAGTTTGGCGTCCGCAAGGGGCGCTCGACGGTGGACGCCATCATGCGCGTTAGAGCCCTCACGACGGATGACGCGGTGTCCCAGGGTAGGGTCGTCGTGGCGGTGTCACTCGACATCGCCAACGCCTTCAACACCCTGCCCTGGAGTTGCATTGGGGAAGCACTCCAGTATCACCGGGTGCCGACCTACCTCCGTCGAATAGTCGGGGCGTACTTGACGGACAGAGCCGTCATCTACCCCGGTCGCGATGGGGAATGGAACCGGCGAGAGATGTCGTGCGGTGTCCCACAGGGATCGGTTCTGGGGCCGTTCCTGTGGGACATCGGTTACGACTGGGTGCTGCGGGCCGACCTCCCTGACGGCGTCAGCGTAGTTTGCTCTGCCGTCCACTAACTAAAAGGCAGCTAAGTGCAAAAAGTAGTTTTCGAGAAAAGGCAAAAATAGGTGGGAATTGATGTCTCTTGAAAAGTATGCTACCTAGGAACAAGGTTGCAAGTTATATATGTAGGCATAGTTTTTGTGCACAATATGTGATATATTTCATTCATTTATATTTATTAGATTTTATTTAAACTCATTTTCTAACTTTTAGCTAAGCATTTTTTTTAATTTTGACCTAATATACTGCACTATAAGACCGTTAACCATACCTTAAATGCTATAAAGCAAAGTAATTTCTTGTAGCCGCCACGTCTTGTACTTATAGTAAAATTTATCATAATATACTTAGTTATAAAGCAGTTAAAGGATTTTAACAGACTTATAGCCTAGTAACTATCACTTGAAAGACTAACTTTGCTTACTTAGAAAGCAGTTATGGGATTTTAAACGCTTTTAAGCTCTGTATTTGTCAAACATATTTTATACTGGTTCTCGTATTGCTTAACTAGAAGGCAGTTAAAGACATCTCGCTCGCAATTAACTGCCTTTTAAGTAAGCACTTGCGGGTAAAAAGTTGAGAAGTTAAAAACTATTTTATGAAAATCAAAACTTTATTTATTTAAAAAGAATTGACAATCACAGTACGACTAATTAAATTGTGTAGGTAATTTTATAAAATTATGCCATCAACTCATTGAGCTTAAAGCGGCACCCGGGGGCCGGTAATGGTAGACACGTTTTACGCACATTTGAATCGAATAGTGGAGGAATGTGTTCGTAACTTCGTAGATATACTACACGCAATAACAAATTTCCTATATGGTCCTCAAAATGTTTGATCAGACTCCTCAAACAAAAGGAAAAATTAAGACTTCGTTTTAAGAAGTACAAAAATCCAAGGGACAAATATGAATACCGTATATTGGAGGAACGTTCTAAAAATATGATCAAAAAGTGCTGCAGCACGTACGTCAATAGCACTAAAATCAGACTGAATCCGAAGGCATTTTGGTCATTCGGGCCGCAAAAGCCAAGTCCAATGACATTCCATCTGTGTACTGGAGCGGGAAAGTGGCAACTTCTGGTGAAGAAGTGAGTAAAATGTTTGCCTCACTCTTTTCTGCTGCCTTTGCATCTCCAGCTGGAACACTCACGGTACAAACAAAGCCAAAAGAGTATCCTCTGCTTGCACTGGGAAGCTATTATTTCACAGAGCGAGACGTAATCAAACAATAAAAAAAAAACTAAATATCTGCAAAGGTCCAGGGCCTGACGGCCTACCGCCGCATTTCATAAGGCAATGTGCCAAATATTTATCATTACCGCTCAACCTTATTTTTAACAAGTCCCTTATGTCTTCTAAGTTTCCCACACAGTGGAAAATCGCACACGTAGTTCTAATATTTAAAAAAGGGGAGCCTTACTGTCTAATCGGCCCATATCTTTTCTTTCAATTTTCTCGAAACTGTTCGAATCATTAGTCTGTCCTGTATTAACTTCTCTCATTAAAACCCAATTGGCTACGCAACCGCACGGTTTCAGCACCAATAAATCTACAACCACCAACTTAGTTCACTACATTAATGATATCAGCAGATCTGTAGACTCCGGTGTGCAATTTACACTGACTTCAGCAGCGCGTTCGGCAAAGTAAATCATGTGCTTCTTCTTAAAAAACTTGAGAATTATGGTATGCATGGTCATTTGCTACGCTGCACGCTGGTTTGAATCATATCTTTCAGACCGACAAGTGAGAGTTATTATAAAAGTTTATCAGTACAGTCGCCACTTTATTACTCAACCTCTGGGGTGCCACAGGGATCGCATCTTGGACCTATTCTTTTCCTGGTATTTGTGAACGACATCATACACTCCATCGAAAACTCAAAATGCTCTATCTTTGCGGATACAAGGAAATTGAATCAAGTACCGACATTGCTTTGCTTCAGAAGGACTTGGACTTCAATTCATGAGTGGTGTCATAATAACATGAATACT
Organism: Hyppa rectilinea; assembly: GCA_951799385.1. Lineage (NCBI taxonomy): Eukaryota > Metazoa > Arthropoda > Insecta > Lepidoptera > Noctuidae > Hyppa > Hyppa rectilinea. The sequence goes on along the minus strand of OX637300.1, from coordinate 5,339,714 downwards.
CTCATGACATAAAGTGTTATCATATAACATTTACACGGAAAAGTTGATTCGGCCATCACTTAAGCGGCATAACTCTTCAGAAAGTCGATACCATTCGTGATTTGGGAGTCCAACTTGATAGTCAACTATCCTTTATAAATCACTTTGACACTATTGTCGCCAAAGCAAATAAAATGTCCGGATTTGTAAAAAGAACTTGCAAGGAATTCCGGTCAAGTGGCACCCTTTTTTTTTTTTTTTTTTTTAAGGCTGGGAAATCATCCAATGACTGCTCCCGCTCTGGGTGGAGCGGAAGGGAGTGTCAGACTCTTACTGACTAAAACCCATCCATGTTCCTTCCGTAGCCCTTTATGTTCCGGGGTAGCGGTAACCCTTTCGGACAATCCCGCTTACCCGGCAGGCTTAGCCCTGAGGGGCCCCTTCATATGCTGACATCTCTTTGAGGCGCGCGTGGAACATATACGCGCCGTACGGCACGGGTCTGGTGCTGATCGGACGGTGAGTCACCCATTACTCACCGTCCGCAGGCCCGCGCCTACGGTGGCCGGGAGTCGTCACGTGGCTCCCGACGCCCGGAGCGTCTCCCGCGGCGGCTGGGACGGGAGGACCTTTCTCTCTCCCATCCCGCCACCTCCTTTGCGAGCATAACTTTTTCGCAGAAGGAGGTGACTGCCTCCCACTCCCTCTCGCCCCAGACCATGGCTTGCACCAGGGCCGGGCGCGAGAGGTCGCCGCCGCCGATCGCCTCTACGAGGACACGGCGGTGCTCCGCCCAAGCGGGGCAGGTTTGCACCGTGTGCTCTACCGTGTCCTCTGGGCGATCCTCGCAGTGGTGACACCCGGGCGTTTCCTCCCGCCTGATGATGTGCAGGAACCTCCCGAAACATCCATGTCCGGTGAGGACCTGCGTCAGGCGGAAGGTGAAAGTGGCACCCTTAAGGTTCTCTATAACTATCTGGTCAGTATACTCCTATACTGGAATATGCATCTCCTGTATAGAATCCAGCGTATCGTGTCCACATCGACAGAATAGAGTGCATCCAAAAAACGACGAGATCAATGCACTACAGATCACAAATGTGATCGCGAAGCTGATTATCCTCAAAGGCTCTGTCATTTCAAGATGAGCTCCTTGGAGCAACGAAGAAGTTGCTCAGATTTAATTTTTCTTTATAAGACCCATTTTTCATAATTTGGCGAATGTAACTCCGGTACATTCGCCAAATTATGAAAAATGGGTCTTATATAGAAAAATTATATAATTTATAAAATAAATAAATAAATAACAATAGAAAATCAATTGTGGCTCGTTTGCCATGCTTGAAAGATTAAATTAAAAATACAACTTATGAATGCCTACCTACGTATAAAACTAACCTAATAGTTTCTAGTAGTTAGAAGTGACTGACAAGGAAGGAGTTATAGCCTGAGCTGGTGAAACGCAAACGCAAATCACAAGCGTTTAACTGCTATTTAGTCTAGTATTGTCGTTTAGCTGCTCTCTACCGTTTGATATTTAACTAATACTAATTTTAATACATAACTTAAAAGCCGCTATTGCCGTATAACTGCTTTCTAGTGTAGTTTTTCTTTATAACTGCTTTATAGTTAAGGTACGATGTTCAGATGGTTATTTGTATGACACAAAACATGAAGGTAGTTAAAGACGCTTAGCTGCTTTTTAGTCAAGCATGACTAGATAATGTAGTTTTAGTTAAGTAAATTTAGAAAAAAATGATACATCAATTTGCCGTTAAAGTATGTTAACGTCTTTCTAGAGAAGTATTGTAGCTTAGCCGCTTTTTAGTTAAGGAAGTAACGAAATTTACATGGCTTAACTGCACAGCAATGTTCTGTATCACTAAAACTATTAATCATAGAAAAATGATTCTTAGATCAAAAGATAGAGCGTCGAAAGTTGTATAAGACTACATTACAAAGTGAAAAACGACCAACTGTGGCTTAACGGCCTTTTAGTTAGTGGACGGCAGTCAGCTACGCTGACGACACGCTGGTCCTGGCGCAGGGGAGGTCGCATCAGGCGGCGGCCGACGCGATGACACGCGGGGTTGCGACAGTCATTGAGAGGATCTGGCAGTTGGGTCTCGAGGTGGCATTACACAAATCCGAGGCCATGTCCTTTCATGGGCCCCGGAATAGGCCACCATCGGGATCCCAACTTACGGTAGGAGGGGTTCACATCGGCGTCGGGACCACGATGAAATACCTAGGTCTGGTTCTCGACAGCCGATGGAATTTCGTGGAGCACTTCCGACGTTTGGCCCCCAAGCTGGAACGGACTGGGGCCGCTTTCAAGCGGCTCTTGCCCAATTTGAGGGGGCCAAACGCCTCCTGCCGGAGGCTTTACGCGGGAGTCGTGCGGTCCATGGCCCTTTACGGGGCCCCAGTGTGGGCGCGTTCATTGCGGCGGCGAGCCGCCCACTATCTTAACGCGCCCCAAAAGGTGGTAGCCATTCGGCTAATCCGGGGGTACCGCACGATCTCGGGCGAGGCGGCAAGCCTCCTTGCCGGACTGCCGCCGTGGGATCTGGAGGCGATAGTCCTCGCGCGCCTGTTCGAGTGGCGCGCGGAGGTACTAAGCCGGGGGGAAACTCCGTTTCCGCAGCAAATTGCGGCGGAGCGGACGGACCTCCGGCACGATCTCATGGCGGCCTGGAAGCAGCGACTGTCGCAACCCAGCGCAGGGCACGCCACGATAGTGGCGGTAAGGCCCCTCTTTGAGGAGTGGCTAGAGAGGCGTCACGGCGCCCTCACCTACCGCCTGACGCAGGTCCTCACCGGACATGGATGTTTCGGGAGGTTCCTGCACATCATCAGGCGGGAGGAAACGCCCGGGTGTCACCACTGCGAGGATCGCCCAGAGGACACGGTAGAGCACACGGTGCAAACCTGCCCCGCTTGGGCGGAGCACCGCCGTGTCCTCGTAGAGGCGAGGCAGTCACCTCCTTCTGCGAAAAAGTTATGCTCGCGAAGGAGGTGGCGGGATGGGAGAGAGAAAGGTCCTCCCGTCCCAGCCGCCGCGGGAGACGCTCCGGGCGTCGGGAGCCACGTGACGACTCCCGGCCACCGTAGGCGCGGGCCTGCGGAGTAATGGGTGACTCACCGTCTGATCAGCACCAGACCCGTGCCGTACGGCGCGTATATGTTCCACGCGCGCCTCAAAGAGATGTCAGCATATGAAGGGGCCCCTCAGGGCCAAGCCTGCCGGGTAAGCGGGATTGTCCGAAAGGGTTACCGCTACCCCGGAACATAAAGGGCTACGGAAAGAACATGGATGGGTTTTAGTCAGCAAGAGGCTGACACTCCCTTCCGCTCCACCCAGAGCGGGAGCAGTCATTGGATGGTTTCCCAGCCTTAAAAAAAAAAAAAAAGGTGTCGGTCAGTCAGAGAGGTTTTGGTAGGCAAAAAGAATATGATTACAACACGTACAATTAATCTGATAAGTGTATAAAAATTATTTTGGTAAGCATTTCAATTGTACCCATTTCAATAGTGAAAAGTTCCAGAAAATTCAATAAATGACACTTTACCCGACCTGGGAATCGAACCCAAGACCTCATATTCAGCGCGCAGTAGCGCTTGCGACCACTAGACTCACTCACTAGACACTACTTTTAATTTTGAATTTGATAAAAAAAACTCTTTCCTCTAATTTTGTAGTCTCAATAAAACTCTAGGAAGGCAATAAATAAATTAATAAAGTTCTAAAACTATCAAGATCATTCACCGATATGTACCAGGGCATTAAAAAAGGCTAACAGGAGTAGTCACAAATAAATATGAATTTAGGGCACAGGGAAGTCGACGCATGCGTATATTAATTTTACTGCAACTGCAAAAGGCGTCGCCGCGCTGTACCTAGTGCACGTCGCGTGATTTATTACAATTAATTGGGAAACCAAGCCTGTGAAAGAGTTTAAATAATCTTGTGATTGGCCTAAAAGAATCGAAAATGTCGGCGGGAGTGATTGACCTCAGTGACTACGAGGAGAAGAGCATCAAGGAATTGCTGGAAGACTCGATGTTCATCCAACTGATCATCATGTTCTGGCAGGTCGTGCTGCTGCTGTGCAGGTTCCTCTGCGACCTGGCTCGCGACATCGTCGGCGCGGTCTTCCTTGCTCTCCGTCGGGTTTTAGGGGTTGGCGAAGATTTCGACCTGATGTTGGACTATCTGCTGCCGTTCTTGTATTACATGAAACTTGATTAGATCATCAACCAAGTGATCCTCTGCTTTGAAGTAATGTTGGCGCTACGGAAACTTATGTTGCAGTTATTAATTTGGTTGAAAAACGGAGCTTCGGAAGATTAACAGTGGTTGTGTTAAATAGTGTTGTGTTGTGTCTAAAGAAAATGATTCCACTCATGAAAGCAGTACAAATTTCGGATTTTACCAAGTGTTTTTGTATACCTTCGATTACGAAGTGGTTTGATTTTACAATCATGTATTACAAAATTAATTATGGCCAACTTTACTTTGTTTTCAATCTAAGTGTCGTGTCTGTATCTTATCTTTAAGCTGTATGTGATCGTTGTATCCCCTATTAGCTAAACCTTAATGTAATCTAATCCTATCCAATCTACTGACCCACCGTCATCGTCATTAACCACCCATATAACTGTAAGATGTATTATTAAGTGTATTGTACCTATGCTACTCATTTTTGGATCAAAAAAAGGTCATCTTTGTAATACGGATTAAAAAAAAAACTTGTTGCTATTGTTAATGTTACCAATAAAAGATACAACTCACTCCTGTTATGAAGTTGTGAACATTTTAGAAACTAATTTTAATTTATCTCAAAATATATGTTTGAACAAAGGATTCAATAAAAATATTTTGGCCTAATGATTATGATTGTATCTAATTTAATTAAATATCTGACTGTATATCTGAATGTATTTCTATTGATATTCAATAAGTGTGTATCTTTTATATCTGAATGTGTATTTTTGTAAATAGTGTTTTTTTTTATAATGTGTAACCGTGTCCTTCTACATCATCGTCACATCCTACTACTATTATAAAGGCGAAAGTTTGTAAGTATGGATGTATGGATGTTTGTTACTCTTTCACGTAAAAACTACTGTATAGATTTGGATGAAATTTGACACAGAGATGGTTTATATCCTGGATTAACACATAGGATATTTTTTATCCCGGTAGAACATTCCTGTGGGATAATTTCCGACCTCCACGCGAGCGAAGCCGCGGGCAGAAGCTAGTATTTTATGAAATTGAATAGTCATCATCTATACAATCTGTCTATACTGTATAAACCGAATTTACCCTTGTAGAGCAGATATTGTTGTACCGTTGTTGTATTTTTTGTGTAATTTCAATAAATGTTGTTCGACGGCAATGTAGTTGTTTTCTTTACCCACATTCATATAAGTCTTAAAAGCAGTCGCCCCAGTGGTAACGGTTGAACTTTAATATAATTGTAAATTATTTCTTCACCATTGCTCTCAGAACGGTGAAGGAAAACATCGTGAGGAAACCAGCGTGTCATGAAACCGACAATTCGATCGACATCCACCAACCCGCACTGTGGTCCCCTGTGGTAGACTACGGCCCACTCCCTCTCACAGTGGAGGTCAGTGACCCTGCAGTTGGAACATTAAAGGCTGATTAAGATTATGCAAATCAGAAGTCATTTATTCAAATTTGACTGAAAATCAGCACTATTTGAAGGTCAAAATTACATAACACAGATAGCCCGAAACGCGCGCCTTTCCCCACTTTCTAGTGCTTTAGCTGGGAAGCAGAAGTGGCGCAACAAACTCCCCAGCACAGCTGTTTGTTCAGTTGGGAGAACTTGATTCTATACAGTGAAAGTAATGAGAAGTACACAACACAATTAACTAACAGTCAATGGTTTCATAAAAAGACATACTACACACAGCCTAAATTGTACCGTCTAGAAGCATGAAATTTCGCACAAAAGTACCGTAATAACAAAGGAAGTATTTTGACACTTCGTCTTATTCTCGGTTCCTACAAAAACTAATCGTTTTGCTTACCAATGGCAGAACTTTTATTGCCAAACGAACGAACGGATCTATTTATAATACGCCCATAATCAATAGATTCGTACGTTCGAACCTTTCATATGCGTCACTTTCGACGACAGCCTTTTCCAGCTACAAAATGTTTCACCGACACGACGATAAACCTATAAATAACTCTTTTAACTACAGACCTTTCCATCTACGTCGGAGAATTCAGCGTCAATCTTAAGACAAGCGATATTACAAAAAATACGCAAATCTGTCTACAGCTTACTGGGTCTAACTTTGCCTACAACACAAAATTTCATTTTAAAAAAAAGTTAGTCTCACATATCAAAAAAAGCATTACAATAGTAAATCATCCAATGACTGCTCCCGCTCTGGGTGGAGCGAAAGGGAGTGTCAGACTCTTACTGACTAAAACCCATCCATGTTCCTTTCTTGGGCCTTTGTGTTCTGAGGCAACGGTAACACTTACGGATAATCCTAACGTAACTAAATCTAATAACAAACCAAACCCCAGAGAACATCGCTGTCGACTCGACGGTAATGTACCAAAGACTGGCAGCATTGCCACGCTGTATGGCAATGCTTATCCTCTGGCTAAGTCCATGTGTCACGAGAACAATCAACCAGCCGTCTAGAGATCTCGATGAACAAAGAATGAGGACTCGGACCCCACGGCCCGGAGATTCGGATTCATTATTAGGTCATCTACGAAGACGGTCGTCATTAAATATACAATTCTTGTTCCTGAATCCTTCTTCTCTTCGTGCAGACTTAGTTCATGAACTAACTCAAGTGCTAACAAAGAAGAGGCCCAAGTATCATCATTTCAATAGATTTGAAACATATCATAACATCACGACTGTTATCCCCAAAGGGTTAGGCAGACATGTACCTATAGGAGGACCAGATTTCACCAGTTATGTTTAAGTGGCATGCGGTCGGGGACTTGCCTGTTGCCATCAGCCAGGCACATCCAGACTCCGCGCTGCTACTGAGAACTTTTTGGTTGAAAAACTCTCTAAACCTTGACCTAACTCGGGCATCGAACCCAGTACCTCATGCTCAATAGTACTCCTTGCAACCATTAGACTAAGCGAGGCAATCAAAAAAGACAAAGAAAAAAATGGATGGTTTAATAAATTTAGCTAAAAATTAAAAAAGGAATAATAAGTAGATTTTTATGTAAAAATCTCTCAGTCATCTTATGCATTCCATGAGTTAGAAGACCCAACTCGTTTTATCTCGTCAACAACGTCGTGCCCGTTGTAACACATCCCGCTCCTTGTCAAGGCTAGTGGGACGAATGTACAATCGATAATAAATACATACACATGCAGGTTGAATGACACCACTGACACCACATGACACCACACATTCAAATGCAGCGCCAATATCGAGAGGGATGGAAACATGAAACAACAAATATTAGGGAGCTGCCCGCCCGGTTCCAGGGCATGCGCACTGTACCCTGAAATTCTAGCGCGCTAAAATCCTGCACCAGCCTTGGGATACTATTTTTATCTCTTTCCAACATTTGACCGCTCCTACACCATTATGCACTCCTAGTCATCAATCGAAATCGGCATCGCTTCCAAGCGGCTAGCGTTTGTTTGAGTGCTTTTAGGACTTATTTCTTTTGACGAATATTTTCGAAAAATGCCGACACAGACTGACACAGGCACACACAGTCATCGTCAACTCGTATGCACAGTGTCGCTCGGCGAACAAACAGGCATGCAACAAGTTGAATTGTAAACGTACAAAGTGATGAGAGAAAAGACGATTACGAATGCCGCCCACACACCAAAGTACATTGTGCCATAAAAATTGTTTCATCACAGCAGTAAAATTTTTTAACAATATACCCAAACAAATCAGAGAACTGCCTCTGAAATATTTTAAATCTAAACTTCACGAATGGCTTATAGATAATACTTTTTATAGTTTAAAGGATTTTTTTGATAAAAAAGTAAGTGACAAATATTGTTACTAATAAACTAGTAATAGAAATAAATTGTAAAACATTTAAATTACCATTGTGTAAGAGTTGTGTAATATTGGTCTGACAACACTGTTATAATTAATGCTACGTAATTATTAAGTTGTTTTCTGTAAAATATTTGTATGCCAGTCACTGGCGAGACATGTAGAACATAACCTTATTATTAACACCATTATTGTACCATGTTTCAACGCAAATAAAAATATTCTATTCTATTCTAAAGAGCTCGACTGGGTAGTTTTTATTCGGCATTAATATTCATTAAGCTCTTTTGTAAGATCAAGTGGCTGAATAATTAACATTATTAAGTATAAGTATAATTAACACCTGTTTTACTGATTTGATTGATTTAAGAATACACACTTCAGTAAATAACTAGTTGTTGTAGAATAGAATGGCATTTAACGATAATAGTTTTTAATAGCAAATTTTCTTGTCTGTGACATACAATATTTACGCAATAAATTTATTTAAATCCAACTACTACACAAACCAATGGCGGTACTTTCTCAAAATATAAGTTCGATTTCAACGCAAGTAACCTGTACTTGAACTTACTTATATTTAAAAAAAACTTAACTAAGGAAGAAACACTAACGACTCGATACGATACGATTCGGAGATGAGAGCCTTGTTTTTCCCGTAAAATATAATCTTCTACCGTTTATGATCAATTAATAAACATGTTAATAAATGTTAGGATCGGGTTCCAGTCTAAGCGGATGTAGTTGAATACCAGAATTTCACATAGAGCGACTGCTTATATAACCTCCAAAACCCTGTAACTGAGTTAGACAGTTACAAGGTAGTCCTTGGTAGGACTGGCTGTCCTACTTTCGGGCTTCTGACTACCCACCCGTCGTAACGACTTCCACGGAATACAGCCGGGAGAACGTTTTTGATCAATTCTTACCGTTAAGTATAGTATTGACACCTAAAAGCCCAATTAAGTGTGAAGCAATAAGGAGTTCATGGCATAAGCATAATCAGCCTATAATGTCCCCACATCCGGTTGCGTCCCGATAATATGTTTTCCATCACCGTTTTGGGAGCCGTGGTGATGAAATAAAATAGGTACACAGAATACAGAGCGTGCTTGGGAGTTAATGCACATTACTTTTATTGATAAAACTTTTGAAAATTAGCTTTTTAGGCTTCAAACTTCCAAAATCCCACTAGCAAGAGACCTAAGTCGGTGTTCAGACGCTTCAAAATATCATTTTGCCGACCTATTCATGCCTAAAAATGTATCTTTCTAGTCGCGTCAACTGTTTACACGAGATTAACATCCTTATGTGATCGCAGTCGGGTTTCAAAGAACAGCGCAGCTCGGGTATCAAACAAAGCCGTAACGTGCGATATGTCTGGACGTGGTCGCTACAAAGTTTATTATCCGGTCATTAGTGTTACTTATGTTACTGTAGTGTGTCAGCAAAGATAGCGAGGTTGTGAACAACATCTGTAGCAGGTTAGACGTACCTACTGATTAATTTGTTACGCATCAAGTGTGTAGGTAGGTACAAAAGTCGCCAGAATGAAATCTTACAGTTACGCAAAACATAAGAGCGACTTACCCGTAAAGTTTGCAACTCTAAGAAAAGACTTATTTCATAACATATAACTACCTAAGGTTTCTTTAATGCTTAGTATGTAAAAATTGCTCTGCCTTGCCGTTTCTCAACTATGTTGGGGTCTACAGTGTTTTTCTTTTTTATCAATGTGGTAAAGGTTCGTAAACTCCGAAATATATAATGACGTGTAAGTGATCAAACGTGTCATTGGAGAAATGTGAACGCAGGGTGCGTTCACATTTCTCCAATGACATGGTCCTTGTGTGTTTATTATTTCAGTATTTCTTCACCACCGCTCTCAAAACGGTGAACTATAATAGAATACTGCTTCTTTCCTGTCTCTGGAGTAAACGTTATACAACGATATTTTATTATTAGTAGCCAAGCTCAAATGGGACTGGACCGGATACGTAGGATCATCATAGACTAAGACCACCACATCATGGCTTCAGAAAAACGTTCAACGGAATCGCAGAAGACCCAGGCGTAGATGGAAGGACGAACTTGCAACTTATAGGAGGGGTTAGTCCATATTGGCCTAGAATCGAGCTGAGTGGAAAAAGGAAAGGGAGGTCTTTGCCCTGCAGTGGGACAATAATAGAACATAATAGATCAGATTTATGAGGAAGTCAAAGCCGATCTACAAATGGTTCACACACAAATACAGCTACAATCTACACAACCTGAAACACCAATTATCACTCAATGCGGCCAGCGCATGAAATGGTCGAATGAATATAAAAAATAAGAATATATTATATGTACTACCACACAGTTGCAAACAAATAAAACAGCCTATAGGAAACAGTTACACGAAGAGTTCATAAATACATAACTAGATTTAGCACATATTACAGAGCAAAAATTATCTGATCAAATTAACAATAAATATATACACCCCAGCAGATTAGAAGAAATTAAAATCCAAGTAGCTGCTGAATTGAGTTCTAGCAACAAACCTTTTATTGAAGAAACACAAAATGCATACCTACACCAAGTTCTCTACCTACAAATTTACTCATTTCTGACACACCAGCAAGCGCCCTCACATCAAATATATTCTTAAAATATAGTAAAGATACCGAAATCTTATCACACACACAAATAAATACAAGCGAAGACTGCAACTTCTTGAACAACATAGATATTGGTCAATTTGAACCCACGCAAACTATCTCCGATGCTACCCCAGAAACCAATACTGAAATAGAAGCCAAGTTTCAAAAAGCTCAACAATGTTTTTCTGGTACACATCCGACCAACAGGCCATACATTCCTAAACAGAAGACATCTAGAAAGTTCTCTGCCATAGTTACAAATATTAATAATATTATCTTTCCTAAGTCGGTAAGTAAGGAAACTGAATTCATGCAATTGCAGACAATCATTTGCTTTTCAATGCTGAAGAATAAGATATATGACATGCACGAACCGCAAAAACCAAAACACAAAAATATCAGCAACTAAAAATTTTTTTTAAGAACCTTGCATCTAATAATAGAGACACCACGCACCAAACCGTAGAGACACCTCCTTCTGAAGCGAGATTATCTGATTACGAGGATTTTGGGCAAATATTTGGGAAAATCCAGTATCCCATAACAGTCATGCAGACTGGATTAGAGAAGCAACATAAGAAATCCCCGAAATGGAGTTTGAATCCATACCAATAAACAGATTAACAGGTGTCATCAAACACACACACAACCGGAAATCTCCAGAATCAGACAATATTCATAACTACTGGTATAAGAAATTCACTAGCATCCACCCGTTCATATTCTATATGGATGATATAAAGTTGTACGCAGCAGATTCTTCTTATTTCGTGTGGTTAGTGACTAACCTGGTGTCAGAGTTTTTATGCTGCCCATGGGTCTTAGCTTCACACGCTGTTGAGAAATATCTCTCAGATAGGCTGGTTTCCTCACGATGTTTTCCTTCACCGTTTTTTAAGCAAGTGATCTTATACAATGCAACAGTGCCTCTGAAAAACATCCAACACATAACAGGGGGCTGTAAATCACTCGCACAGACAGATTATAAACACCGACATGACCAGGTTGCCGCAATCATACACCAACACTTAGCACACAGATATAAACTTATAGATGAGAAGATCCCATACTATAAATACAAACCTGACACCATCTTAGAAAAAAGGAACCTGAAAATCTATTGGTACCGAACAATAATTACAGATAAAACTGTACACTACAATAGACCCGATATCACAGTACTATGACAAAATAAGTAAAACAGTTTAATTACTTGATAGATATAGCTATACCTTTTTTTTTTTTTTTTTAAGGCTGGGAAATCATCCAATGACTGCTCCCGCTCTGGGTGGAGCGGAAGGGAGTGTCAGACTCTTACTGACTAAAACCCATCCATGTTCCTTCGGTAGCCCTTTATGTTCCGGGGTAGCGGTAAACCTTTCGGACAATCCCGCTTACCCGGCAGGCTTGGCTTGATATAGCTATACCTAAGTCACACAAAATTCAAACCACAATATCCAAAAAAACTTAGTAAGTATCAAGACCTCGCCATTGAAATAAAAACCTAATGGAAAGCACAAACCGTTCATATTGTCCCCATTGTACTCTCATCTACCGGTGTTGTACGAAAGGTGCTCACACAAAGCCTTTATACTCTACACATGCCTTCTCATACACTTTACATGCTCCAAAAAGCCATAATTCTTAACGCCTGTCGCATAACCCGAAAGTTACTGACTTCTAAGCTACAGTACCATCCACCTTTTCAATTTAATTTCCCCTTATACACTTGGTTCCGGCCCGTGTGTAAGATCGTTAAATCTCTTAACAGAGGAGCAAAATAAGAAATAATAAAAAAAAACACACACAACGCCATATATTCCCAAGCTAAGCAACTAATGCTTGTGTTATGGTAACGAGATGGCTGTTATACTATGCTTATATACATTTTTTTTGTAAATATATACATAATATTATAGATAGAAACACACCCAGACCCGGAACAAATACTTGTAGGTCGTACAAATATTTCTTCCGTGCGGGCATCGAACCCGCGACATGCTGCCCAGCAGACAATCGCTCAACCACTGCGCCAACCGTGTCGTCGTCAACAATGCAGGCAAATTGTATCTATGCTAATATTTATTTAATTAATCATTTATGTACTTACACACATAAAAACAGACAAAAAGGAACAGAATATACGTTAAAAGGTGATGCATATTTCTAAAGAAATCTCTTCCAACATACCTGCGATAGGAAAGTGGATGAAAGAGATGTAGACAACGAGTGTAAGATTAAAAGAGAAAAATACACAAATGTAAAGAAACAATTCACTAATTTAAATTTAATGAATAATTATTACAATCTAATCACGTAGGACACACGACTCTAAAATTACTGTAGTAACTAACGTGGCTCTGGAAACCCGCTGGGCAGCAGTGGCCAGCCGTTGGGCAGTAGCGACCCTTCGGTCCCTCCAGGGAGAACTCCTGTTCCTCACCTCATTCTCACCCAAATTGACCGGCTTGAGTGCAGATTCGCAAGAGCAAACGTGCTTGGAGGAAGGAAGTATTCCAGTAAGCGCTCGTCGGGACATGACCATCTTCCGGGCTCTGGGATTGTTCTGAAAGTCTTGGAATACCACTACACTCTTCTTACCACCACACTCTTCTTACGCACCTCAGGAAATGTTGCCCCCTTGTCACTACGAAACGTTGTGCTAGTGACCTTTACCGGGGGCCCATTTTTGAGTGTGCAATTCACCCCCTGCCATTTTAACTGTGTATATTATATTACATTGGTCAGTTTTAGGTACGGAATCCACTATAGCCACCCAACACCAATGTTTTGCTTCCATTTTCTGCAACAGTCCTACACCACCCGCGGGCATTGGGTGCACTTATATAGTGCATATAGGGATAATCGTAGGTTGGTGCCTCCTCATAATTAATAATTATAATTGTCTTAGGGACCTCTGCGAGTTGGCTTCGGTCCCTCGTACGCCTTCCAAAGGTCCGGGACCCCAGGGTACCGAGATATGTCAATAACAAATAATAATCAAAAAGTATATTAAAAAAATTGGTAAAATACAGCAAACAACCTAACAAAACAAACACACACATAAACAACACTAAGAGAAGTACACACTAGAAGAATATATATATTTACTACTAAAATAAATACCACTAGAATACCTATATATAATTAAAATGTAATTTATACATGACACACCTATGACAAAGTGGACAGATAGGTATTTCCCTTTTCTATTATCTTCTCTTATCTCTATCTTACCTCTAATATTTTGGAAAGATTTTTTTTGTTTGTTTGTTTGTACTGAATAGGTTCCAAAAGTACTGACCAATGTTAGCCATTTTATCACCAATAGAAAGCTAAATTATCAGGAAGTAACATAGGCTAAAATTTATTTTCATAAAACATAGAGATCCTTAAGAAAATTTGAAAATTTCAATAATCTAACTTGTTTATTTTTTGGCATGCGCTGAGAAAACTATTGATGAAACATAAAAATGTTGTACTACACGATTAAAGTACTTATTATTAACTACAAAAAAGTCTGCGAGGGATCTAACTAACATAGTTAAGTCACCATAGCAGCTTTTGTGTTCTAAAATTTAATAAGAACGCTGGTAGATCCAAAAGTTGTTTACATTCGCATCGTAGTATTGATTCTTATTCAAATAAATAGTTTTATCATCAAGAGAGTATTTATTTAGCAGTAAAATACTTTTTAATGCATTCGAATGGAACATTTAATTTCTAGTTTTCACGTGTATGCAATACTCGAACTGATCAAAGCCGCCGTGGCGGCGGCGAATTGCTAGGATTTTTCTTTTAAAATACAAAATAATATGGATAATATGTTATACACAGTCATTACACATGCACATACATTACTGCACCATTCAAAGTAAGTCTAGCGTTTAATACAAGCTATCACACATACATGTGATAGCTTTTCAAAAATTGACACCGTAATATTTTACGGGTTTATAAGTAAGTAGGTGGGTGACCCAACAAAACGCGGCAGGGGTTATATATCGGGGCTTGTAACGAAACCATTGCGAGATCTAATTCGACGCCAACGCCATCTAGGGAGCCGGTAGCAAAACTTTTCGCAAGAGATAAAATGAAATTAAATGTTCATAAAAGCGTGTATAATTTACTCCTAAGGTTTGGATTGTAAGATTGATGTTTTCTAAAAGGAAAAAAATAATAAAACACCCGAATGCATTACGTAAAAAGTTCAATTTAATTTATAAGTGACTACCGAGATGACGACTAATGGAGAAGTATGGAATAAAAAGACATGTTGTGCGGACCCCAAATAAAAAGTAATAAGGGCAGGAGAATGATGACATTGAAAAGCAAGTTATAAGATATTCAGATCAGAGTATGTATCAGTATAGTTATATTAAGTTTGAATTTTTGTAAAAACGACAAAACGCCAAATCAAACCCCTAGTTAAAATAATTTTATAAAATAATTATATAATTGTATTTAAAACATTATAAATCCTTTATCAGAGTTACGGAGGAGTTTTTTACCCATTCTTCTCCATACGAAACTACCTTTTGGAAGAGGCAACTAAAATCAATTCAATTTTTGTTCCTTTTTGACGTTTAACAGTGTCTTTCGCGCGCCTGTTTGAAATAAATGTTTTGAATTTGAATTGTGTCTATATTAAATGCATATCTGTAATTTTTATAGCGTAGGTACATGATAAAAAGTATTCTGTTCTAAATAAGCCAAAAAAAAAACCAAATCTGGACATAGGTATCCCAAAAACCGGTATTGTGATCGCATCGCTTTTTTCGAAATGTAACTTATAAAGTTACGATTTACATATAACTCTATAAGTATCTATACTTTTTTTTTTGAAGGTGGGAAATCATGAAATGTCTCCTCTTGCTCTGGGTGGAGCGGAAAGGATTGTAAGACTCTTACTGACTAAATCCATCCATGTTCCTTCCTTAGCCCTTTATGTTCCGGGGTAGCGGTAACCTTTTTGGACAATCCCGCTTACCCCGAAGGCTCTATATCTATACTTATGTTATATTTAATATTACAAAGAGGAAAGATTTTTTAGTTTCTTTGTTTACACAGAATAGGCTCCGGAAGTACTGACCATTGTTAGCAATTGTATCACCAATAGAAAGCTAAATTATCAGGAAGTAACATAGGCTATAATATATTTTCAAAGAATTAGAGATCCTTAAGAAAATTGCAATAGTAAAAATAGCAAAGTTTTGCCCGTTAAATTCATTATTTGTCGTGCGCTGAGGAAACTATTGATGATACATGAAAATTATGTGCTACACGATTAAAGTACTTACTTGGCAGACCTTCAAAAAACTCCGCCAGGGAGTATTTCTTGGCGGACTTTTTTAAAGGTCCTTGTGGTAGTTGGATAACTATCCAACTATCTATCATAGTTAAGTCACAATAGTAGTTTTTGTGTTCTTAATTTAATTAGATTGCCGGTAGAACCAAAAGTTGGTTACATTCGTATAGTATTATTGATTCATATTCAAATAAATAGTTTTATTATAAAAAGTATTTAAGTAGCAGTGAAATACTTTTTAATTCATTCGAATTGGACATTTAATTTCGAAGTTATCACGAGTATGAAAATGCAATACACGAACTGTCCGACGCCGCGCGCCGCCGCGACGATCCCTCCTCTAAAGAACTGACGAACGCTACAAGTCCATCTACAGAAAAGATTATTTGTTCTGTTTGCCCATCGACGAAGTGTGCAACATCGAGTACACTACCTGCAAGAATTTTTAAACTCTTATATTATATTATTATAACCAATCAATCCAGAACTCACACACATCAGTATTCATCATTACCTATCAGATAAGAACAATCTCCCTAACTAACCGAAAAAAATAATGAAACCATTCAGTTGAGATTATCAAAACTATCAAATCGTTTATTACAGTGTCAATGCAAAGCAGCTATTTGATGTTTATTTGTTTAAATATGATTAGGTATGATTTGTAAGCCAATCTCAACGATTCTCAATTTGTTATTGTGTTCCATAGGGTCAAGGTCAAGTCATAGGTCGAACCCAAGAAACGCACCTCTGATTTTAAGGATCATGTGCGTATTGTATAATTAACACTTGCTTAAAAATCGGTGAAGGAAAACATCGTGAGGAAACCGACATGCTTGAGAGATATTTCTCAACAGCATGTGAAGCTAAGTCAGAGGACAGCATAAAAACTCTGACACCAGGTTAGTCTCTATCGAAGAAAGAAGAATAGAGTCATTTTCGTAGTATTGTTCGTCACCATCACAACGATTAGTACCTACCTTCGTGTGGACATGACCTTGACTACAGCGATCAGAACATTTCTACGAAATAGGTTTATGTCTTTGGAACCTTACGAGTTTACTTACATAGGCGAAAAAAAAAATTTACAAGCTTCGGCCCCTGGCATGGAGAAGTATGTTTTTTTTTATTTTTATATTTATATTATAAAGGGCCCAGGACTAGTGCAGTCCAAAATCAAACTGCAAGAATCCATCTTACATGCGATGTTGAATTGATGAAAAAGCTTGAATAAAATGGCCTTCTGTACAAAGTAAACTGACTTTAAACAATGAATATTGAGGTACTTGGGACCATTAATGCAAGGTTACGAAAGTCTACGCCGCTACGGTTTTCGTAGCACAGGCTACATAATGCTACGAAAATGAAATTATGCAGTAAAACATCTGATACGATGAATTAAGAATAAGAATAACAAATTTAATAATAAAAAATATAATAAATAGAGAGAGAGAGAGAGAGAGAGAGTGAGAGAGTTTAATTTAATTCATAATTAATTGTGATTCGTTATTGGTTGCTAGTTAATAACAAAGCGAGTGATAACTAGTGTTTCGTTATCGTACAAACTTACAGATATGCTTATAAATAATTATTAGGTATGTCAGTAAGTTCACTTATACTTAGATTGTTAGTGTCATTACCTGAATGAATGAACGCCTACATCTTAGTTCGCACTTGGTTCACACTATGACTCACAAAGCCGCTGACAAAGACTAAAGTATAAATTCTTAGAGGCCACGGTCACTCGCGCTTAGCCGAGGATGTGCTTATCTCAATAGCATGCGTATGCGCCGGGCTTACGTTACATAGTAATCTAAAAAACGCCGACGTTTACTATACCAACATGTGTAACATGTCTAATAAATCGTTACATGTCGCTCCGAATGTGATTTCTCGAATTTTTCGATTTGTAATAATGGTTGGAAAATCAATTAAACTAAAGCAATAAAATGTCTAATTGCGCACCAAAAATTAAGGCGAAACCGTAAAAACCTCAAAGCAAACATCACTAGATCGTAAAAGGTGATGAATGGAGAGTTCAAGATCAGGAATGCTCCACCGGCTGCGCGCGCGCCGCTCCGGCCACCCGCGCCATCTTGTGGGCGGGGCTTGGCCGGTCTTGTCGGAGCGCATCTTCCTTTTAACTCCGTATTCCCTGGAAACGCTGCGTTGGAAAGAGAAAAGTAGCTTTGAAATACCGAGCAACTTTGTATGTATGGTACGTTTGTCATCTCCGTCGTACCTGATGGACTATTTTTGAAACTGGTATTCTACGATGTTTACCTAGGTTCTAAGAATGATGGTAGGGTAATTTTTGTATGTGTAGCGCTGTTGTTCATATTTCGTTTGAATACATTATCTGTGTTAAGTGTCCATATTGGACTTGACCTTTGCTGAATTTATTTTCAGTAGTCGTAAATAAAACAAAAGTTAAAAATTACAATAGTAGTATTAATGTTTACTACAGTGGCAGTGATTGTTTACGGGAACGATCAGCAACCCGCGGCGCATCCGTGTCGGTCCAAGTATTTATAGCACCATTCGATAATAATGATTTATTTATTTAACACGACATTCCTATTACGTCACGTCTGTAAACATTTAGCGGCGAAAAGGTAACGCTAAGACGTTGCAAAATTTCATGTTGCTTTATCCTTGGTCGGTAAACTGTTAATTTCGTATATTTATGTTGAATTTTAATTTGTCTAGTAAGAGGTACCTACATAGGTGACTTTTTGGTATCTACTTGTCTCTGGTACAACATGATTGATTTTGTGTTGTTCTTCAATATGTACGATGCACGATGTTCAGTTTATCTACGATACCCAGATTTGAAGTAGCAATCTTAAGGTCCTTCTCTCTCATTGTCACTTTTGCGTAAAAAAGTTATCGCTATCGTGAAAGTTATGAGTTATTTACGTAATTATTTATTGTAAGCTTAATGTACAGCCATAAAGTTGAAGTTTGTTTAATAAAGTCTGTAACTATGTCTTCCTCTTCATTCTCTTCAATGATGGGAAGAACTGCCAAACACCATTGATTCTTCACTTTCTGGTTTATAAACGTAAGTCGTATGGTGTTCAAATAAAGTTTGTTTTCGATTGCGCTCTATAGTTTACACGTGTGCGAGTAAATAAATCCGGCAAGTTTAATGCAAAACTTTTGGTTTACGCTTTATGGTAAATATTTGGTGTACGTCGTATAACTGTTTTATAGTTCTAGTAAAATGTTTGGTTTAATTGTGCTAGGTCAAGAGCGGGCGTTCGACAGGCGTCCTTGCGACGGGTAAATATTATTGTCTAAGCGGGTTTTCCTCTGTTTGGGTGTTTGTATGAGTTTGTGGATGATACAGACGGGGATCCGCCAGTGCAATGACCGCACTCATGTACATGACCACACATCCTGAGACCGCTCTGAACCTAGGACCTCTCGAAGTCGCCACCACTCGCATCTTATATCAACGATTGCCTAAGTTGTTTATATTACAAAACTGCTCCGTCGTACTTTTGCAAATAAACCAAACTTATTTTCAACTTAAACTTTAGAGGGCTTCTCTGGAAATCTGGACGGGAAAAAGAGGTCATTCAAGGTTCATAAGTTCGGCTCACAAACCAAAGTGCACGAATTCAGTGTAATGTTGTTCTCTCTACGAATAACTCCTCCGGTTTCCGATAACTTCGTACGACACTAAATACACGTTCGTTCGTCCATTTTAGATAATTACTAGATATCTAAACACAAAACTTTTAACCCTAAAAATCAACTGAAGGAATGTTAGTAGAAACTTAGTGCTTGAGTGAAAAATACTGACTTCCTCAACAGTTTGGACATGTTTTTTTCGTTGGCCGACTTTAGTTTTTGGGCCGACAATTAATGATCTCTTTTGTGCCGGTTATTGCACTTTCGTTTTCAGTTCGTCTTCAGCTAGTGCGCGAGATGGAATAGCGCTTCAGAGAGTATCTGTTTGCCAATAAACTCCGAGTATAGAGGCGGTCGTGGGAGTGGTGTGGTGGGGGTTGTGGGCGGCCCGCGCGCGGAGTGAGGCGGCGCGCGCGCAATTCGAACTCACACGCGACCCGGCGCACACGCAGGTGCACGCATGAAGACCGAGGACCAAACCACGGAGGAGGCGGCGCGCCGCGCGCCCGCCGCCCGAAGACAAGAAAAACCACCCTTCTCCTACATCGCGCTAATAGTGATGGCCATACGACACTCGCCAAACAAAAGGCTGACGCTTAGCGAAATATATGCGTTTCTTCAACAACAGTTCCCTTTCTTCCGGAGCTCCTATCAGGGCTGGAAGAACTCTGTTCGCCACAATTTAAGTTTAAACGAATGTTTCGTGAAGTTGCCAAAGGGACTGGGCCGTCCGGGGAAGGGTCACTACTGGACGATCGACCCATCATCAGAGTTCATGTTTGAAGAGGGTTCGTTTAGAAGAAGACCGCGCGGTTTTCGTCGGAAGTGTCAAGCGTTGAAGCCACAGTTCGGGAGCGGGAGTTATCTTTGCGGTGGTGGAGTGCCGTCGCTGCCGCCGTCGCAGCCGACGGGCTACGAGCTGGCAGGTGGGAGCGGCGCCGGCGCCGGCGGCGGTGGATCGTTAGACTACGGGGCGTGCGCGTACTCTCACGCGAGTTCGGGGCAGCAGCTGGCGTACGGTGGCGAGTACTGCACTTACGGCGCCATCAACGAGCGCGAGTGGCCGCTGGCGTACGGCAGCGTTGACGCCGGCTACCGACCGCCGCCCTCTTCGCCGCCGCCGCACCACGACCTGCCCGACCTCATCCCCAACTACCAGTATGCTGTGGCTAATGAACATGGTGAGTTTAACAATTGTTTTTTCAAACCTGCCGTAAGAGGGGAGAGTCCTGGGTTTAATCCCCAATTCAGGCCAACAGTAACTCAGAAGGCAGATGGCCTGAGTTCATGGGTTGCTCCGATGCGCCTATTGAAGTTACCTGATGCGCCATAACCATTGATAAACGATAACCCTTTTTTGTTAAAGACTTGTGTTTGATCCTTTATTTCGTGTTCTACATATTAACGTTCAGGTAATAATTATAAAATAATTACTTTAGTCATTGCTACATCTTTGTTTCCAACTTCAACAATAAGCACTCTTATAAGATGTCGGTTATCGGCTCGTCTTAGAGGCGGAGCACTTTAAGTCTAAGTGGAAATCATTCATGTCATTTTACATTATCGTATTGTTCTCAAGTGAGAATGTGAGAACCGGATTCCAGATAACTGCAATGAACATAACATATCCTCACGCCTGTAATCCCTGAATGGTGAGGCAGAGCTGGTGTACCTACCTGTATTACACCCACTTTTCACCAGTAATGTTTGAAGTAATAGGGAGTATTTAGAAGGATAAGTACTAATTGACGGTTTATGCCTACATTTATTCATATTTCATCAAATCAGTTACAGTTGAATAGGTATTTGTATGGAGATTATAAGTAGGTACAAGCTAACCGAAAAAAGTTGCTCCCAAATTATATAAGTTGAATTTTGAAATTTTAAGCTTCCTATATAAATAAACGTGACATTGTTTTTTTGCTTGACTGTTGCCAAACACGCGTTACGTATTTTATGTAAGATTTTATGAGATAAATCGCGTGTAGCATTGAAGCTGTAGGATGGTGGCGTAACGTATAAAGCCATTGTCGTAAACGTATTTGAAAAGTACAAACGGTTGTAAAAAGTTTCGGTAAAATGTGTCTTGTATGCTCGAAACTTACCACTTATACCAAATTCTTATTTACTTACATTTGTTTAAATTCAGTGTCGCTACCTATAAACGTTCATTTGATTTAAATGTACGGATAGATGCTCTGAAAGTTGCTAGCATAAGGATACTCAGCCTATAAAGTTCCCACTTCTGGCACACAACGGAACATAAAGGGCTAAGGAAGGAACATGGATGAGTTTTAGTCAGTAAGAGTCATTGGAAGATTACCCACCCTCAAAAAAATAGGCCTCCTTTTGTAATCCACGTAACCGTAATCCAGCATGCGCGTTGGTAGATATCACATGAAAAAAAGTACCTCCAATGTAACAAAGAACTCATTTACCAATCTAAGAAAAACTTACAATGAAACTTACAATCGTCAAAATAATTAAACCAGTAGTAACACGAATTTTTTGATGCCGTTTGATTGTAATACCTATTTTACTGTACATATTATTATGAATATTTAGATTTTAAATGTAAATATGATTGGATTAACATAATTATATTAATTTTATCGGTAACTGAAAGTGTAAAACTGTAAACATAAATCTAGTTTGCATACATTAGAGAATGCAAGAAAAGTTCAATCTTCCTAGCCTTTTCCCAAATATGTTGAGGTCGGCTTCCAGTCTAACCGGATGCAGCTGGATACCAGTATATTTTACATGGAGCGAGTGCCTATCTGATCTGCATAACCCAGTTACTGGTATTACCCAGTAGTACTATGATACCCAATTATTATAGTGCAATAAAATTTAGTACTCACAAAATCAAGTAGAAATAAATTAAACGGATTCACAAAGTAAATACAAAAAAAAAAACATAATATAAACAAAGGTGTAATTGAGTAGTTCAATAAAATAAAAGTAATAATACAATTAATTAGAAAATATGTTAAACGTAACTTGGTAGCACTTATAGGGAACAAAGATTTTTTAAATCCTAATAGGTATAAAAAATAAACATATATCATATCATATCGCCAGTAATTCTCGAAGAGTTAAGTAGTGGTGTACCTATTGTACAGGCACGATGTTAAGAAGCATATATAAGCGGTTGAATAACGATAAAAACTTAGAGAATAAAATTAATTAATATTAGTATGGATTCCAAAACATTCGTAACAACATTATATTCCAATAAATGCATAATGAGAATATCACTTTTTAAAATTGCTGGGTGTAAGTAACATGTTAGTGCTCGGGACTGTACACCCATATTTTGCAAGGTAGAGTCCCAGGTAAAGGTGCGTGCCTATTTCCACCAACCAGGCACAAATCCAGACAAACTAACAGAAAACCCAATATAACTTTGCCCAGCCCAGACTAGACTAACGCGGCAGTATTTTTTTTAATCTGTCCGTTTTCTGTCTTCTATCAACGTTATTTATGCCTTATGAGCTACACAGATTATATTAGGGAATAGGTAGTAGTTTTATTGCAAGAATACTTTGTTATTTGTATTCAACAAAAACAATTAGCTGAACCGGCAGACGTCGTCCGGTCCAAACAATATTTCTTACAATATACATAATCTCATAGGAAAAAGGCCTTTCAGTTTGTCAATTTTTCTAATTCCGCGCAAAACTTTTCCAATTTCTGTTTCCTAAATACCTTATTCGGACTATCACGACCATTTAAAACCCAAAAAAGTTCGGGCAATTTTATGAGTTCTCCGTTTTCAAGTGAATTAACGGACAGCATTTAATTTTATTTACTGTACCAACAATGTAACAAATTGTTCGTCCAAGAACCAGAAATTCAAAGACATGTGACATCCACCAACCCGCACTGGGCCCGCGTGGTGAATTAGGGTGCTTTACCACCAGAGAAGTGCTATTCAGCTATGCTGCGGGGATTTGAAAGCGAAACGAAACGATTTGACCGTTTCCACTGATGCTAAGCTATGTAGCGGGCTAGTAAGATGCGCCGCCGCGAGGTAGCTGTGCTAGGGAGATGGGCAGCTCGAGCCATGCGATGTATCGACAGTAGGAAGGCACTGGAAGCGGCGCTCAGCACATTGCTACCCAGAAAGAGAAAAGAAAGAAAAAATGTTTATTCTGCACCAACAAAACGCACATTTCTAAAAACACTCGCGACTATCCATAGCACGCATCCAGAGCATACATTCAAAGCATGCATTCATCCATATTAAAAACATACCTTCGCAGAAACCGTTTCCACCGGTGCAATGCTATACGGACCAATGAATATGATTGGTGGATATCAAACGCACCCATAGCAACGTAGCATAGCATATGAGCATATCTCTGGAGGAAGGCACCCTTACGGTCCACTCCCTCTCGACGAGAAGAGGCCTGTGCTTGCGCAGTGGGAACATATTTTATACAATGGATGAATGGATATTCGTTGGATTAACAATGTAGTCAATCCAACGAATAAATAAGTCAATTTTATTACATGAAGTTGTTGATTTTTGAAGATTTAACTTAAGCTATGGCGGAAGTGAAAATGAATCTAGGTTTGGGTGACCATAAACCATGCAATGGGTTTTAATGCGGTGTTCACTTTCTTTTAGAGATTTTACTCCAGAAGGTTTATGTGTAGAATACATTGAATGGACATTTTGTTATTGGAAATAAGCTTCTGTGTTTTAAGGGTCTTTTCAATGGAGGAACTATAGGGATGATAGAAAAATGGGTATTTTAGTCCGTCAGCTACATTATTAAAAATACATGTCCAATAATGTATTTTTTTCTTTCTTCACATAATAAAAATATTAAGTCGATACATGTGGTATGACGTCACTCCTTTGTAGATTTTATACATACTTTGCTGTGACGTAACGCGCCTACTCCCCATTTTCTTAAGTTCAAGTTTCCCCAAGTAATTTTTTAATTAATTAAGTAAAAATTACGTGTCTAATATTTTATTTAATCTGACTGACTGACCAAATATATATTTTTTTACGCTGTCATTATCCCCATTATCAGGATATATCGTATTAAACGTAAGTGTCCCCAAGTCGGTTAAATAAGTCAAAGGGCATTTCAACCGATTTAAAAATATTTGTTGTAAACAGGGAACAGTTCATATTTTTAGATCTTTAAAAACAGTTTACATGAAATTAATGGTACCTAATACAGGATAAAAGTAAAAGGTAGTAAAGGGTACGGATACATTATTTTTTGCAATAAATACCCAATTTATAAGAACGAAAATACCCCAAAGCACAAAGTCTAATAATAAGCTAATATTAGAAATTACGGAATCAAGATACGTCAAAAGGGGTGTATTAAGGCTATTTTAAGTAAGCTATTTCTCAACTAGGCAAAAGAAATCTGATTTGTGACCAGTGAGATTTACATTTCATGTAGCCACTGTCCACTATTATCCACTATTATGTCCAAGAAAACAGCTTTGTTGGCTTCGTCAATCATCATGATTGATTAGGATATAGGACCTTTTTTTTTTTTTTTTAAGGCTGGGAAATCATCCAATGACTGCTCCCGCTCTGGGTGGAGCGGAAGGGAGTGTCAGACTCTTACTGACTAAAACCCATCCATGTTCCTTCCATAGCCCTTTATGTTCCGGGGTAGCGGTAACCCTTTCGGACAATCCCGCTTAAGGATATTGGACCTTATGTTGGACTTACGTAACCATCCCTAGACATTGTTGTTTCGACTTTTGAAAACTATAAATAACCGAAGCGACAGCCCCGTTGGTCTAGTGGTCGCAAGCGCTATTGCTGAGGTCTTCGAGGTTCGATTCCCAAGTGGCAAAGTGTTATTAGGTTTTCCAATCTGGAATTTCTCAGTACCAGTTTGGAGTCGAGAATTGTGCCGGTTGATGGTAATATGCTGGCCCCTTATTTCATGACATATGTGACTTAAATATACCTTATGAAATGTGGATCTAATATTGGTACATCTTTGCCAATAAAGATTATTATTATTATTATTATAACCCTTCGGTAACAAGGTTCGCATACAAATTAAAACCTTTAGGAACTTCCCGCTAACCTAGAATCATATAATGTGGCAGGAAGCAAGCACAGGTCAAGAAAAAGCTTCTTCTTTAAATTATATAAGACACCTTGAATTTACCAGTCGTGTTCCACGCGCACCTCAAAGAGATGTCTGAATAATTGAAGGGACCCGTTAGGGCCAATGCCTGTCGGGTCAGCGGGATTGTCTAAAAGGCTTACCGCTGCTTCAAAACACAAAGGGCTAAGGAAGAAATATAGATGGGTTTAAGTCAGAAAAAGTCTGACACTCCCTTCTGCTACACACAGAGTGGGAGGATCATGTTGATGATTTCCCATCCATAAATAAAAAAATCCGTATCAGTCTAGTATAGCCATAAAGACTTCACTTCCCTACCATCGCAGCGTTTTCATCGTCAAAGTCAAAATCAAAGTCGAATCATTTATTTTAAATAGGCACAAAAAGGAACGTCAAAATGAACAAGAGTTAAAATTGATTCTAGTCGCCCCTTCCAAAGGGTAGTTTCGTATGGAGAAGAATAGGTAAAAACTCCGCCGTTACTCTTTTAAAATGTTTTGTGTCGCTTCGCATAGCTTTATTCAATACTTGTTGCTCCGTTCGATAGTTTCGATAAGACACGAGTAGCTGTATGAATATAATACCAGCCTATTAGTGTCCCACTGCTGGACAAAACCTCTTCTTATACAAAGGAGGCAGCTTTGATCACCATGTCAGGATTTTAGACTTTTATTAATTTCTAGCTAAACGGGGGGCTTCGCACCGGTGCAATGTAGTACGCGATAAACTATCACCGGTGCAATGTAGTACGCGATAAACTATCACGCGGGCGAAAGAAATTGTAGTATAAACCTTCCTCTTGAATCACTAGATCTATTGATGTAAACGCATTACAATCCGTTGCTTAGTTTAAAAGATCTAAGCGTACAGAGAGTCAGACGTACAGTGGGATTTTTTTTTTTTTAAGGCTGGGAAATCATCCAATGACTGCTCCCGCTCTGGGTGGAGCGGAAGGGAGTGTCAGACTCTTACTGACTAAAACCCATCCATGTTCCTTCCGTAGCCCTTTATGTTCCGGGGTAGGTATTGTTCCCTTTCGGACAATCCCGCTTACCCGGCAGGCTTGGCCCACGTACAGTGGGCTGGAAGCGACTTTGATTTTTATTATGCTTTGTTGATAAGCTCAGCCGATGTATTCTGTAAAACGTCACCGTGAAAACTTAGGTGAAGTGAGCTGTCATTCCTAGCATTCCTAACGTGGAATGATAAGTGACTTCAAGTTTATTTCACCTGAGTTTTGAAGGTGAGATTTTTATAGAATTGTTCTCTCACCTCACGATTTTTCACTTCACCAATGTCAGTGACGTCGAAGGAAGTACCTATATAAATAAAAATAAAAAAAATCTGCCTAGCCTTTCACGAACTATGTTGGGATTGGCTTCCAGTTTAACCGGATGCGACTGAATACCAGTATTTTACTTGGAGCGACTGCCTATCTTAGACTGCCCGCCTGATAGGGTAGGTGAGAAGGCTATGCTGTTGAAAACATAATTTGAGAAAATATTATTCAGACAGCAAGGTAGTATGCGGGGCTTGTTAGTATGCGCCGAACTAGCCAAAGAAAGAAAGTCATTCATAGACTTGGAAGACTATAAATACATGATTGGTGTCTTCCAAGGCTGCACTACAGAAGAAATGGTTTCCTTGCTAATAACATGCTACTTACTAAGTGCAATAAACAACCCTTCTGCGTAAAGTGGGGATTATTCAATGCAAACTCAACATATTTAAATGCACTCTTCGTACGCCTCCCATATGCCCGGGTCTGCGGGGTCCAGGAAATTTTAAAAAATAATAAATAAACAATAATAATACATTAAAATATCTTTTTAAGTAGGTAAATCAATTCCAATTTATTACAGAGGTTATAATTTTAGTTCTAAGGTACGTATATAGGACTGAATCATAACTGACGAGATGAAGGAGTAACCTCTGCTTAACTTATCGGGCGTAACGTTCCTATTAATTTTTCAAGAGTCTCGTTGCGCTGTGGGTGGGGCACATCCGTCACAAATCTGTCCGATATCCTGCTCACCAATCCTTCCAGCTCACCAATCTTTCCTGCTCATCATCTCCACAGTCTTTCCTGTTTCTTATTATATTATAAGTTTTCGTTAGTCATCATCCCCATATAATTTCACCCGTACACGACAGCGCCATCACTCGCAACCACCGCAAAACTACAATGTCTGAAATTCAGTACACTTTGTCGAAATTCCTGGCTTTACTGAGTGACTAGTTATACTGGCCACCGCAACGCAGCCTAGTGCTCTACATTGCGCCTTATCCGGCTCGCTAGATGGCGTTGTGATCGCGAAAGATAGGAACCTTTTCGGAGCTATTTTGTGCTTTTTTACCTTGGTGTTTTAGTAGAATTCTTACCAAAATGTGGGCTCTAAAATACAGACGGACCACTTTGACTTTAATTAATAGTGGGTAGGTATGGGTACTAGTCTATAACAGTAAACCTTGAGTCAGTATCATTTGATATCTGCTTAATTAACAGACTTAAGTACATAAGTATACTTAAACAAAAAAAAAATCTTTTTGTTAAAATTAATTACTCAGAAACGCTATTTTTCGTATAATGTCTATGTTTATAGCTTTGCCTGCTATTTCCAAGAAACTAAATATGAAGGGAACATTATCTTTTAAATACCTAATTAGAATTCTGAAATTTTCAGCTTAACCGACAGACTTTGGTCACATTAATGCTTCATTATGTCATAATGCATGGATCTTTTTAATTAACCATAAATAAGTAAAAGCGCGCCTTCATTCCATGGGAATAGAGAGAAACTACAAGACGCCACCTGCTAAAATCTGTACATACTCCATTTGCTTCGTTTATAATGAACCAATTTGGAAACAAAGGAGGTTAAATACACAATGCTAAAATGACCTAATACCCGCGAGGTATCCCACACGCGTGGCAGTCTTTTATCACATAACGGGCATCCTTCAGAACGTACGGATTACTTGAGGGGGAGGTGTTGACAGCTCCGGCTCAGGGCCACTTCAGAGTCTCAAGTGGCTTCGAGTGCTTCAAAACAATGCGGAGCTAACTCATTCATAAAGTCGTCAATTGTCGTTTAAGCTTAGAGAAATATGCGTATTCGATAAGCTCCTAACACTTTTCCGTGGCGTGTATAAACTTTAAAACTATACTTACAAACTACGATAATCACGTCGCGTTTAGCAACGTCCATCCAGATTCATACATTTCACATGCAATGCGACCACTTTCTATGCACATACCTTCGTTAAAGGCAAATAGACACGCCATTCTTAGACTGCCTTGCATTATTTATATGTCAATATGGCATGTCATGGATGAAAATAAATATGACAGAGGTCGCGATTATGCGAACACCTATTGCAGTATTGATGAGTTTATGGCTAAAGTCTGCAATTCAATGTCTAACATCCCCGTCTCCGTCCATCATGTTCAATTCTATGTACGAAAACTGATCCAAAATCTCCCGGGTAGCGGTAACCCTTTCCGACAATCCCGCTTACCCGGGTACAATCAACCCAAAAGACCTATTTCCTCATGGTAATTTAGAGTTTATAATAATTATTTAAAACTACTTAAGTATTTTCCTAGATACTTTCTCTAGTAAAAATCAGAAGCTAAATGTAAGGTCATTTCAATTTCAATGCCGTTACAGGTTCATGTTGTGCCGGACCTCGTTATTGTAACATGAATTTACCACATGTGCAATTAAATGTTTGTGGTTTGAATAACCTAATTAGCATAACAGCATAATACACTGTTGTTTGGTCAGGATAATGCTCGTTCGATCCATCATCTACACGTAGAAACACGTTGGAGAGGCACACCTAATTGTGCTCTGTACAACGCACTACTTCCAGTTTTCACTGCTAGCCATTGTTGCTATGCTCTTCTCCTGAACAGGTTTGAATGGAACCTGCAGCGCCTGTAGTGGTCTGCGAACCCTCGGACATGTTCGCTATAAAAGAATCAACCTGCCTAGCCTTTTCCCAACTATGTTCGGGTCGGCTCCCAGTGGAACCGGATGCCGCAGAATATCACTATTTTACATGGAGCGACTGCCTATCTGACCTCCACAACCCAGTAACTGGGTAATACGATACCCCTTGGTAAGACTGGCTGTCAGACTTTCAGGCTTCTGACTAACCGTAACGACTGTCAAAGATCCACGAATGACAGCCGGGATCAATGGCTTAACCTGCTTTCCGAGGCACGGAGGAGTCTCGGTGTGTAAAAATGGTCACCCATCCACGGACCAACCCCGGCAAGTGTAGCTTAACCTGATGGATCGATCCGTGCGGCTGTTATTACTTAGTCACGAGCGCCTGTGGTTTTCATGATACAGACATGAGGGTGTAAATAAAGAAACATTCTATTAGTGTTCTTACAGATTATATTATTCCAGACGACCGGCTACCACTAAAATAATAAAACAGTAGATACTAAAAATACGGAATTTCTCATTAAATAGATCCGTATTGTACCTTTAACGGAAAGTTAAAAAAAAACAATATCAGCCTTACAAAAGAGGTTTCCCTCTATCAAAGCTTTGTTCTTATATAATAAATGAGTTTGCCGTCAATAATGGCATACATATTTAATGCATGTGAGGCACTGCAATCGAGTATCACGTCAGCTGCTTTACTAAGACGTTTCCCACACTCAAAGCCTTGTAATTTTATATTACGATGTCAGGTTATTAAAGGCAGACGTCGAACCGCCTAGCTATTCACTTTGTTGAAAGTTGATTAAAATATGTCATTCTTCAACTATTTTTATATCGTTATTTTTATAAAAATAGCCGTTCTTTATATCATGATTGACTGCATAGCTCCCAAAAGGTATAGCGCAATAATATCATTTAAAAGCGTACATCTGTACCGATTTATAATACTCTAACATTTGGGCTCGTCTCTTTAAAATGTGTGCCTAATTCCTTAGTTACAATATTTCATCACATAATCTGTACTTAATCTTTTATCTTTAAAAATGACGAATAAAGGCAGCACCACAAACATAACACTCACGTAATACCTACATACATAACATGATGCATGGAATCGCCTAGGGGCTAGGCAGAGGTCTACCTATAGTACACCCCCATTTCACCAGTTATGTCCGAGTACCATGTAACTGAAGGCGAGCCTATTGCCTTCAACCGGGCATAAATCCTGACTCTAGCCTGGTTTTAGTCAGTAAGAGTCTGACACTCCCTTCCGCTCCACCCAGAGCGGGAGAGGTCATAGGATGATTTCCCAGCCTTAAAAAAAAAAAGCCTGGTACTGAGAAACTCCAAGTACACTCAATAATAATTTGCCCGACCCGGGTATCGAACCTAGGACCTTTATGCTCAGCAGTAGCGTATGCGTCCATGAGGCCAGGCCACGAGGCCGTCTAACAAAACTCAATTGCCATTTCATTTTACAATAATATATTCCTATGCTGATGATGATTATTGTAATTTCCTGTACTTACTCAGTAAGTTACACCTTGCTTGAGAATGTTTTACTCACGTACCTTACCTACCCAAATTATTTTGGAATATTGTAAGTAAAGAAGGAGGTCGGGCACTATCAAGTGTCAGGTCCGAGGAAGAAGTAATTCCATCTTACATAGAAAGATCCAGCTAGTCTTATCAGTTTCCCCATTGCATTATCTCATCCAATTTAGAAATATTCAAACTCAATTTATTCAAGACAGCCCGTTTACAGTTTATGTTGTATTTTTTCTTACGGTGTACACATTCAACAGGGCTCGGCTCATGACCTGTTACACGCAACACAATGAAAGTGTGGTTTACTTGGAAATTAGTTTATTCAGAAAACATAAGCAAAGCAACTAGTTTTCGTGATGACCACAAAGGATAATTTACGAAAAATGCACGAACCATACCCGGAACTAACTAAATAGAGCAATTGGCCGACCGTTGCCTAGTCAAAACCATCAAAAAAGCTAACGTGAATTCTACCGTTTTAATAATAGGGTACAATATTGGATTCCCGCATCCCTCTACTAGAGTGTGCGTTTCGAAGCCCGTAAATTGCATGTGTGTACATGCTGCAACCCCTTTTCCCAGATTTTCCACACATAGAAGCGGCCTGTACAACACGCGATGCTGTGTGAGGCGAACGCACACATTTACAACAAATCTACCTCATTGCTTCGCTAGCCTCCTAGTAATGTGTATCCAAAAATAAACCTCGAATCAATAACTGCATGCAAACCGAGGGTGGCGCTGCTGCCGACGGGGCCGCCGGGTCACTCGGTGCAAAGTAACAAGTATTGATCACTGTTCGTGGAAATTAAACGAGGCTACTAGGACTGTACGCTCTTGCAGGAGCTTTCAACATGCGCTATATACCATTTTTCATTCGTTATTTATTTTGAGAGAGCCGCATGTTGTTGAGTGCTTTGAACGGTTCATAAAATGAGAAAATGACAATAGCAAAGCCTTATTTTTGCTGTAAGTCTAAGTACAATAACATTTTCAACGTCAGGCGACTTAGAAGACTTTACTATTAATTTTTAAGAAATGCATGTTGTTTTCAACCTTCCTATCAGCTTGATGTCGTGGTCAAGAAAAACAAATATTACACGATAAGGATGATGTGTGCACAACAGTCGACAATACCAACGTCTTTCCGCCGAGTAGTTACATCCGGCAAAGCAATCTTTGTAAGAAATTAATGTTCTTGGTAGGAGGTACCACACAAATGCATCTGAAAAAAAATTATGTGTTGTGTATTAAAATAAACATATTCTAACTAATATTATTGTTATGCTGTTTGGTATGACGGTATCCATTACAAAATAATGTTATATTCTGAATAAAGTGAAGAGGCACAGAATGCGTTTGGTATGCAAGCGTGGTCATCACTGATGATGTCTTTTCGGTACCGCAGAAGATCTAAATATTAAAACGATTGTGAGATTTTAACCCCAAATAAATTTCGAAAGGTCCAAGGCCGGGTGGGCGCTAACGAGCAGATGATAACCCAAACAAGCGCTTTTCTTTGTTCTATTTCAAAACAACTGCTCTCAAAACCGTGGAGGAAAACATCGTTAGGAAATCGGATGTCCTTGAAACGAGCATTCGAAGGGATTGACGTGTACCAACCCGCAGTAAGCCCACGTGATAATCACGTTACAGCCCACTCTATTACAAAGAGTAGGCCTGAATGCCTGAGTCCCAGCAGTGAGAACATTATAGGCTGATTATGGCAAGGACAAAAGAATTATGATGATGATATTTTAAACTTTGACTGAACCCACAAGTACAACTTGCTACTTATTGCATTGCAGTTAGTCAGATGTTTTATAATAAACTTCAGTAAAATTCTGCATTAAATCTATTTACAAAAAAACACAGAAATAATAAAATAACTTTGTAAGTAGTAAAATAATCGAATTTATCAGACACAAAATATTTTGGGAAAACATAGATGGGCTTTCGCCATTTCTTTTTACGTTTTTGTAAGTGCCAAATAATGTTATTTCCGCCTTTCTTTTTATAAAAATGTTCATTGTGCATTGTCAGTTTACCCATACAACGTAAATAAATATTAACATGAAACTTAATCAGTTCATTGTGCTCTCGAGCAGATTTTGAATTCAATTATCGGAGTAACAAGGACGTGTAAGGGCCGTGTCAATGTGTGCATAGCTTGATCCCAGATTCGATCGGAAAATGTCCATGTAGTGAGGGCGGATCTGCGCAGTATGTTCGCAGATTGACACTGGCGTAAATTTCAACGTGCAATTCCATATCGGCAACATTTCCTCATCCTGTCTGCGTCCCTAGTACAATTTTCATCGCTAGACCCGTGTTCACATTAATCATGTTTTAATAAAAGATAATTATCGTCGATGTACTGACTTATTGCATTATTCGGATCACGGAGTAAATACGATTCGGATATAGAAATAATGGGTTGTTTAGAAAGTGGCGAACTACCTAGTTACCTAGTAGATACTGCCTACCCCGTGGTTGTGCAACAGGTTAAACTTTCCCTCAAACTGCGAGTGCAATGTTTCAAGCAAGCTCCTTCATCTTTCTGCGATCCTAGTACCGCATGGTTTTCAAAGACCATCCAAAGACGGTGGAACCTGTTGAGTTTCAAAGGTGACATTTTACCTTGCTTAGAGCAAGCAATGTAAACTAATTTCGTGCAGAAATATTTTTCTCACTATCTTCTCGATTTTCTTTTAAATGGTCTCACAACATTTTCACTTGTAGGTGACCTAAGTATAGGCAAATCGATTTCCTTTTAGTTAGTAACAAGGGTTGACGGCCGGGCGAGGATAAACTTAATCAAGTAGGCCAAGTCCTACCTGAATAAAATATCTAGCGTTGTTTTTCTTTAAAGGCTCTCTTTTATTGGGTTGCAGAAATAGGTCAACCTTCACTTACTTTCAACTTGTACACAAAGAAAGTTTATAGGTTAAGAAACTAGCAAAGTTATTAAAATATTATTATATATTAAAACAAAACGTTAACTTGACATTTGCGTAACAAAAGCGAGCACTATAATGTCCTCTCTTTGTTGAGTGAACTTTGTGCAGTCCTAAAACAGCGCCAAATTAAAATACACGAACGAAACACAGCGCTAAACTGCAAATATAACACCTAAAGATTAAGGGGCAGTGTACATAGATAGCCAATAAATACCGAACTCGGAACAGGGCCGGATAATCACCGGTTTATGGCCTCCCATGTGCACAGCGGCCCGTTTCTGAGAAGATACAGCTCCCTTACGACGGTCGTAAAGATGCGGTGTAACATGTGCAATGCCAGCGCCTGCATTTGACGGACTCTGCTCTGGTTCTGATGATCTTAAGGTCGGGATTTAGTACCAGATATGTTCGATTATGTGATTCCCTCCGTATCATTCCGTATTGGAAGTTGATTTTGTTGTTTGGGTAAAAACTCTCGCTGAATCATTAGTATGTACGAGAGAAAAGTGTTTGCGTATTTTAGCGTTATGTCGATTTAAAAACAGACGGACAAACAAAACACAAAGAAAGATAGTTGTATAATAATACTGTTCTCTTTATTGTACAGGTGCACCCAAATAATTACAGACACCTAAGAACCTACAGTTAGTTTTAACAAAACCTTTGCTATATTCATGATGACTAAATAATAAATCAAGCATCTTGATGTTGACCGTCTCACTGGTCAGGGTTGAGTATATTTTCATACATCTCAAAAAAGAACATGGTGCACCTACATGTTCGCGGTAATTAATTAAACATTATGACTCAGTGCATGAAGAAGATATCGATTTTGAGATTTTGGATTTTGATTCCAAAAGAGGTAACAAGCAGTCATGATAAACGAGGATACAAGAAGCACAATGCCTTAACGATATAGTTGCCAATATGAAACAATCCTGCTGCTCGCCTGCGGGGTTTTTTAATTAAAAAAATCAGACGTTTTAAATTCGTATTTTGTTAGTTATACGTTACATTAAAACGTCGTATTTTCGTTAACTTTTAATACTGGTAGTACGTTAGCGAGGGATATTTTCCGAAAACCACGCGGGTGACCCCGCGGGCAACAGCCCGCAGACGCAGCACATCAGGCTATTCTAAACTCATTCTCATCTCGTTACCATAACACAAGCTTAGGTTGCTTAGCTTGGGACGATATGGCGTTGTGTGAAATGTCCAAGGATATTATTATCATTATTATTATTATAAACTATCAAATTTGCCCGATTGAACATGAACCTTATGCCTTTGTGATAAAGGTGAAACACTATCACAGAAAATGAACAGATTGGGGTAGCTTGATGTGCTGGCCTCTGTACATAAAAAGTGTAGAATTAAAAAGGTTGAAGCGCTTTCAATATTTTTCCTTTTTTGTTGTTCACGATTGAATTTTCGCAGCGGGGGTGTGTTAGGGCTGCGTTATTGCTTAAATTTGCCATGCCAACGCTGCCATGTTTGATAGACCAGCAATGACAGGAGCACTTTTAATTCATTTATAATGCTGCCGTGAACGTTAAACCGTTGTACATCGCGTTACTTTAAAACTTAAACTATATATTTTACATCTAGCTGAATAAATATACCAATGCAATACAATACAAGATCAAATCGATACAAGTCAGTAAGAACACAACATACTAAATAGTTAGCTATTTTATTTATGTATGTTTTAGCTATTTTATTTATGTATGTTTTTGATGTATCTAAAACTTTTTTCGCGGTACAGTAAGTACCTAATCTTAACTGAAATCTCAGACCAGAAGTTACCATGGCATACCTAATTTAACCAGATACTAGGCCGTCGAATACAATTTACTTAAATACAAGACGATCATAAAAACATAAAAGTTGACTGAGAGAGCGTGGTGTGATGTATTTTAGTTTACGTGTGGATAATGGCGCGTGAGGCGGCGTACGCGCCGACGCTGCCCGAAGTCAGCGCTGCGAGTATGATGTGTTTACATGAACGCCCGTTTGTTCGAGCCGTTTGATCTTTATAAATGCAATAGGTATTTCAAAAATATCGCCGTCGGCGGAACTCTAACGCACGCTTTAATAAAAAAATCGAGAATGATTTTTAAGAACGACAACCTTGATACTCTGTTTATGCTCGACTATGGGTGCTCAGTTTATGAGCATTTTTTGATTTAACGTAACTGACATCTGTTTGAAAATTGTATTTCAGTACGTAGCGTACCTACCTACCTACCGTGTGCCGCGCGCCGTCCCCTCGGCATGCTTCTCGGCCTTTCATGGCGTGAGTAAGCCTCAAATTGCACAAAAGATGAGGTGTATTTCAATTTACGATTACGACTGACGGCCTGAGGCTGCGTTTATTTGTACGATTACTTTTGTTATTCTGCGTAGTAACTAACTTTGCATTAGTCACTTCGGATTGTAATGATGGACTCGATATCCGGTGTTTAATGTAACGTTATTTCGTATTTGAAGCTCTACTGCGTGTACTTAGCGTGTATTGCCTGCTTCTACTTGAAAATACTGAACTGAATGAGAGACTTATTATTTGTGATGGCTGGAAATTATGTCAAAAAAATCTTGAAAAAAACGCGAAAGTATTGACAAATTCTGGAGACAAAGATGAAGAAGCTCCGCATTGGCTCATTGTATTTTGTATGGAATACCTACTTTTCTAAGTAGTTACAAGAGGGTTTAGTTTATTATTGTTAGCTAACCATGTAAGCAGCATGTGACTAGTTTGCAACTATATAGGTAGGTACATAGTAAGTATCATAGCCTGCCCTTTATCATTATTATTTCAATAGTACTTCGTAGTGTGTGAATGAGACAGAGCTATACAGGAGGTATGCCTCCATCTCTCCGTCCGTGAAAGTACTATATAACTTTGTATCAAATATATCAGCAGTACAAATATACAGCCAGCAATAACTATAGACTATACTCTGTATAACAAGCCTCTTCATAGTATTATGTGAAAAAACATGAACATTGATCACCACGCTTGCCCAAATGGATTGCTTATTTCAGGCGTACATCCAGTCCAGATATTCTATAAAATATCCCCCTTACTAATAAACGTATTATATCAGGTGAATAGTTACACACAGATTTCTCTCTTTCAGTCGTCCGAAATTTGACTTTTGAAAGAAAACGACAAAGCGTTGTGTAATTATACCGACGCTATACAACGTTTATTAGTAAGGGGTATATAAGTACGAATATAATATAAATTTGACTTTTGAAAGAAAAAGACAAAGCGTTTTGTAATTATACTGACGCTATACAACGTTTATTAGTAAGGGGTATATAAGTACGAATATAATATAAATTTGACTTTTGAAAGAAAAAGACAAAGCGTTTTGTAATTATACTGACGCTATACAACGTTTATTAGTAAGGGGTATATAAGTACGAATATAATATAAATTTGACTTTTGAAAGAAAATGACAAAGCGTTGTGTAATTATACCGACGCTATACAACGTTTATTAGTAAGGGGTATATAAGTACGAATATAATATAAATTTGACTTTTGAAAGAAAAAGACAAAGCGTTGTGTAATTATACTGACGCTATACAACGTTTATTAGTAAGGGGTATATAAGTACGAATATAATATAAATTTGACTTTTGAAAGAAAAACACAAAGCGTTGTGTAATTATACCGACGCTATACAACGTTTATTAGTAAGGGGTATATAAGTACGAATATAATATAAATTTGACTTTTGAAAGAAAATGACAAAGCGTTGTGTAATTATACCGACGCTATACAACGTTTATTAGTAAGGGGTATATAAGTACGAATATAATTTAAATTTGACTTTTGAAAGAAAAAGACAAAGCGTTGTGTAATTATACTGACGCTATACAACGTTTATTAGTAAGGGGTATATAAGTACGAATATAATATAAATTTGACTTTTGAAAGAAAAAGACAAAGCGTTGTGTAATTATACTGACGCTATACAACGTTTATTAGTAAGGGGTATATAAGTACGAATATAATATAAATTTGACTTTTGAAAGAAAAAGACAAAGCGTTTTGTAATTATACTGACGCTATACAACGTTTATTAGTAAGGGGTATATAAGTACGAATATAATATAAATTTGACTTTTGAAAGAAAAAGACAAAGCGTTTTGTAATTATACTGACGCTATACAACGTTTATTAGTAAGGGGTATATAAGTACGAATATAATATAAATTTGACTTTTGAAAGAAAATGACAAAGCGTTGTGTAATTATACCGACGCTATACAACGTTTATTAGTAAGGGGTATATAAGTACGAATATAATATAAATTTGACTTTTGAAAGAAAATGACAAAGCGTTGTGTAATTATACCGACGCTATACAACGTTTATTAGTAAGAGGTATATAAGTACGAATATAATATAAATTTGACTTTTGAAAGAAAAAGACAAAGCGTTGTGTAATTATACCGACGCTATACAACGTTTATTAGTAAGGGGTATATAAGTACGAATATAATATAAATTTGACTTTTGAAAGAAAATGACAAAGCGTTGTGTAATTATACCGACGCTATACAACGTTTATTAGTAAGGGGTATATAAGTACGAATATAATATAAATTTGACTTTTGAAAGAAAAACACAAAGCGTTGTGTAATTATACCGACGCTATACAACGTTTATTAGTAAGGGGTATATAAGTACGAATATAATATAAATTTGACTTTTGAAAGAAAATGACAAAGCGTTGTGTAATTATACCGACGCTATACAACGTTTATTAGTAAGGGGTATATAAGTACGAATATAATTTAAATTTGACTTTTGAAAGAAAAAGACAAAGCGTTGTGTAATTATACTGACGCTATACAACGTTTATTAGTAAGGGGTATATAAGTACGAATATAATATAAATTTGACTTTTGAAAGAAAAAGACAAAGCGTTGTGTAATTATACTGACGCTATACAACGTTTATTAGTAAGGGGTATATAAGTACGAATATAATATAAATTTGACTTTTGAAAGAAAATTACAAAGCGTTGTGTAATTATACCGACGCTATACAACGTTTATTAGTAAGAGGTATATAAGTACGAATATAATATAAATTTGACTTTTGAAAGAAAAAGACAAAGCGTTGTGTAATTATACTGACGCTATACAACGTTTATTAGTAAGGGGTATATAAGTACGAATATAATATAAATTTGACTTTTGAAAGAAAATGACAAAGCGTTGTGTAATTATACCGACGCTATACAACGTTTATTAGTAAGGGGTATATAAGTACGAATATAATTTAAATTTGACTTTTGAAAGAAAAAGACAAAGCGTTGTGTAATTATACTGACGCTATACAACGTTTATTAGTAAGGGGTATATAAGTACGAATATAATATAAATTTGACTTTTGAAAGAAAAAGACAAAGCGTTGTGTAATTATACCGACGCTATACAACGTTTATTAGTAAGGGGTATATAAGTACGAATATAATATAAATTTGACTTTTGAAAGAAAATGACAAAGCGTTGTGTAATTATACCGACGCTATACAACGTTTATTAGTAAGGGGTATATAAGTACGAATATAATATAAATTTGACTTTTGAAAGAAAAAGACAAAGCGTTGTGTAATTATACCGACGCTATACAACGTTTATTAGTAAGGGGTATATGTATAAGTACGAATATAATATATAAAAGCGGTCTTTTTTCCATGTTTTCATATTTTATTTTTGACCGATTCAAATAGTCAATTACGAAGATTAAATTTGGCGCACAGTAGATTATGATTAGGAGACGTCAGCTTAGGTAATAAAGTTTAAAAACTATCAAAGAAATTTGACGGATTGGAGTAACTGAATGTGCTGGCCTCTGGACATATAGCATAGCTCTGGTGGGATAGGTTTCTGCCAAGCTACGATTTTTAGCGCGCGATAGTAAGCGCGCGTTTGTCATAGCGCATTTTCTAGCTCGCTACATAGCTTAGCATCAGTGGAAACGGTCACAAAGTTTCGTAGCTTAGCTTTCACATCCTCACAGCATAGCTGCATACCACACCTCTCATGACAAGGCATTCTTTACATTATTCCAACCTCCATTAAAAAAGACGCAAGTTTGAAACCGTATATGAAAATATTGAATTCTTTGTTCATGAATCCCGATTAAAATCGTTTTCCGGTGACTGTTAAAACAGTTGTATCTCTAAATAACACATCTTCGGTATTGTTCTATTTGCGTTCGATATAAATAACTCGTGTAATTGACACAGTTCGATGCATTAGAATCGATGTGTGCGGTCCCGATCGACATCGATCTGAGGCCGACGTCGCCGTCGTGACGATGGAAGGTGCATCCAGAAACCACGTGATGACTAGGGTGTTACACGGCATGAGATTAAAAATATGTCTTGTTTTTATTCTGAGCGCGTTATTTCTAATAGTCATTTCTCCTTATAGATTCGAAGCTGTCACTGAACACTTTTGTAATAAGTATTAATTGCAAAAGCCTTTTTTCAGTATTATTTTTTTAATTTGAAACCACGTGATGAGTAGGACGTTACACGGCATGAGATTAAAAAATGTTTTGTTTTTATTCTGAGCGCGTTATTTCTAATAGCAATTTTTCTCTATAGATTCAAAGCTGGCACTGAATACTTTTGTAAGTACTATTAGTAGTACTATTTTAATTCCAAAAACCTTTTTTTCGGTTTTCTTTTTTAACTTGTTACCACGTGATGACTAGGATGTTACACGGCATGAAAGTAAAACGTGTATATTTTTTATTCTGACCGCGTTATTTCTAATAGTCATTTTTCCTTATAGATTCGAAGCTGGCACTAAAGGCTTGTAATTTTAATTCCAAAAACCTTTTTTCAGTATTATTTTTGAAATAGTTCTAGTTTTTTATTCCAACAAAAGAAATATCAAACAAAAACACGGAGTTCCTATTTTTTTTAAATCGATATCCAAAATACCACAACGTACCTATTACAATATTTTGTCTTCAAATGGTTTATGGGTGGTCCCTAACCCGATACAAACAGATTTAGCTTGCTTCTACCATAAACACGCAATACAAAAAAGTAAAAAACAGATCTTCCTTCAGTTACCCGAATAAAAAAGTTAACCCTTTCATATGGCAACACTGACCCTTGTTTACATAAAAAAATGGATGAGTTTTTTTCAAATGCCAGATATTTTAGAGACAAAAAAACTTGCAGATTTCTTTTAAACGTACGAGTAACATAGATCCTTGACAGTTCCAAAGATATAATTTTAACGGTTCTTTTTCTGTGTGTTTTTATTACTCGCTATATTTTTCCAAAGGTAATAATTTTCTAAGTTAATAAAATAGGTAGATATCACATTCAAATCCAGTGTTTTATTACAGTAATGAAAACAGAACTAGGTACTAACAGCCGTCTTTTAATTTGTTTTTAATTTCATATAATTTTCGAACCGTTAATTCTGCTTGGCATGTTGACTTGGTCATTATAATACAAAGAGATAATGATAATGACAAAAATATTTTCCTTCATTTAGGGAGGATCGTTGGCGCAATACCAGAATACCTTTCAACGTTTGTGACTTGAGAGATAACGCTCATCGATGAATGTTAATCAGGTATTATGAAGGTTCCAAGTTGCTGAAGTGTCACCGCGAATTGTGTCTTATGTGTTCAAAGTAATCTGATGTGTTCAAATCATGAGACATTGCGAGAAACGTGCGTGCATATCGTCGTAAATATTGGTGACTTTTCTGTGATCCTTTTGTGACGGTAGAGCACCGCGATATCAGCGTAAGGAAACAACTCTCGTGTCAAAACACGGATTACTTTGCTCTTCATGTTTTCTGGAATATTGCGTCTTCGTGAATCCTTAATGCCTGCGAAGCTCACGAAACTGAATCCATCACTAATCGTTCAGACATTCTAACATTCACACACATCCGACGCCTCGTAAACGAATGTAATTAGGGAAACATGCATGGACTAATTATAAAACGAATTATCCAGTTTTATTGCTTCAATGACATAAAAAAATATTTTGATTACTATCATAAATTTCCGGCATTCAGGATTCACATAATTCGCTGGCGAAGATATTACATTTTGTAAATTGAATTTATGTGCGATAGCTGTGCGACTTATGCGAATTCTTTTTACATCTGCTCCAGGAATAATATTTCAGGCGTTTCCTGGCGTACCTGAGCCACTTAAATTTCAATAAATCTATAGTTAAACTGTTAAAGTAATGTAATTCGGTAACGGGTCGGCGCGGCCGCTGCGCCCGCGCCGGCCGCACGTCTCTCGTCGCCTGCCAACTTGAGAGCAATTTATCCCATCGGCGAGGCCCTCTCCCTGGCGTGATCTATGGCCTTTAAAAAGCGATGACAAGTACCGGAATGTTAGCTTATGAAACGGCCGCAGAGTAACTGACACTTCTATTTTTCATTATAAACAATTAAATAAAAAACTAGTTTTAGCATTCTTAGAAATCGAAACAGTGCCTGCAATATATTTATTATCAAAGCAAACTGATGAAAAATATCGATAATCTTCTGTTGTCTCACTCAACAAAGAGAAATGATGAATGTCGTAATCAAACAATTTCATTTCAGAATTTATATCCAGCTCTCCGTGGTTCTGGGAAGCGTTTGAATCGAGAAATTGGGATACACTTGTAATGTACAAATACCTATAACTAGATAATATGGTATGAACAAAGTTCTCGGAAAGTTTTAAGTCGAAGTAAAATTTTATTCCTACAAGCGGCCAATTGGAAGCTGTTGCTAGGTTTGTTTAACTTATGGCGATTAGGTACCGCGGCGTGCACGTGGCCGCCGACAGACGAGCAGCAGGCGGCCGCGATCGATGGGAACTTGTGTAGTGTGCAATTATAGCCTAACATCCACATATTTTATGAGAGCACGCTGGTGTACGCGAGGTTTTACACCGTCTTCACATTTATTATATCAACGCGTTGTCAGCGGTGCACTGCTTATTTTTTTCCACAGAGTTTGTGGTTTCCGAAAACCGTGGAGTTGTCTCGTGAATATTCTTTTACTGAATTATTTTGTAATAAATTAGACTGTTTGAACAAAATTGATGATTGATTCAGTCAGACACGCATACGTACGTAGTTATTTTATACAAGCTGGCAGCAAGAGCTACATTTTACTAAGATTTGTAAGCCAACTAACAACGCCAGCAGTTAACGATCGCGTGATAAGGTTATTCTTACCATTCGTACCCGAAATATTTCAGACGCCTTTTTGATATTAGGATTATTTATTTAGTACAGTGTATTTTTTACCCGACTTTAAAGGAAGGGCTTAGTTTTTCGCGCGTATCTCGTATGTATGTTGTTTGTAATGTCTATATTACATCGTGTCCTCCAAACGGCTGGATGAATTTCGACAGTTAAGGTATCGTTATATTTGTCTTAAAAACCCAAGTGTCTTTAGATAGGTGTTTGATTAAAAACAAAATGGCTGATTTTTGGCGCGAAATAGTAATAAGTACGTTAAATAAAATCAAATTAACTAAACCTATGAAGTAGGGTATCAAAATAAAGGAAACTAAAATACACAAGTTATAAGTTTAAATTTTATTAGGAGTACCTAATAAATTGGTTTAAAACGTTTACGTAGGCCACTAAAAAGTCTATAGTAAAATAAATAATTTAAAAACCGAAATCGTCTGAAAAAAGACAATTTAAAAGTAACGCATTAAAAAGACCAAAACAATAATGGGAATGAAAACAAAATTAAAATAAAATATAAACAAAGTAAACTCTTTTTCGGTTAAACAGATAATATATTAATTGTGAGTTAAAAGCCTAAGTTAAATAGTGGCACTAAGTTTAGGCGGGACCCACTTGCAAATTATAAACCGAAAGAAAATTAATAGAGAACCTATTAATTTTCTTCTAACCTAACCATTATTTGTCACAGAACCCAATAATCAAATTCAAACAGGAAATTTTAAAGTAAATTGTTAAAATAAATTATTTATTATTTTGCTGCTTGTGTTTATTGCACACCAATCA
Source organism: Hyppa rectilinea (assembly GCA_951799385.1). Lineage (NCBI taxonomy): Eukaryota > Metazoa > Arthropoda > Insecta > Lepidoptera > Noctuidae > Hyppa > Hyppa rectilinea. The sequence continues at coordinate 5,295,448 of OX637300.1, read as the reverse complement.
ACTATACTCCGATTAAACGCGCTGTCTGAAAATAGTGTTCTATTCATTTATTTTAAATCATTAATTTAAATTTGGCACTATTTTACACTGCGAAGCAGAAACTGCCAGCTGATAAAATTCTGTTTTTTAATATTTTATCGCTAGAAATTAAAATAATGTTTGTAGTATTTTGATGAGAAGATTCTTAAAATTAAATAATGTTATTTTTGGTTTTACCTACTAAATGTACTCTCCGGGAATGCCTTTTTTTTGAGTATTGGAAGTCATCAAATGACGTCCCGCTCTTGGTGGAGTAGAAGGGAGTGTCAGACAGTTACTGATTAAAACCCATCAAAGTTCCTTCCGTAGCCCTTTATGTTCCGCGGTAGCGGTAACCCTTTCGGACATTCCCGCCTACCCCCCGGAATGCCTGGCGTGATGTTATTTGCTGTCTGTATGTGATTACAGTTCTGTAAATACGTACTTACTACGACCGCAATTCATATTTTAATCTACATAATTACAACCTATCACTGACCAGCAATATTAAAAAAAAAACAGATCAACGCGAACGGCTGTTATTATACCACCGCTCAGACAATACCTTCAAGTTGCTGTTGTATAGGCGACTTAGTAGCAAAGCGCTCCGTTTTCTTATGATCGCGAAAATATTATCAAACAAACAGCAAACAAGGTCGAGGCATTACAATACCGCGGAAACCTTAGCAGTATCCTGAAAGCATTGTTGAACAGGCCGCGCAGTGCGCTGTAAGTAGGGTTGCCAACTATACTGTTAAAAAGAGTATTAAATACTGTTTTCACCTCACAGGCTCGGAAAGAGTCTGTTTGTCATTCAAAATCTGAGCCGAGAATCGATTTTTGCTCTCTAGCGTGGAAAAAGTTTTTAAAATTCGAACCTTTCTATCTAATACTTTTCTATACTGCCAGTCCACTGAAAATGCATGACACGGTCTAAAATAAAATATTAAATAATACCGCTCACCTTAAAAACTTCCATCACAGTACAGAAATTAAATATTTTGCGAGGTTTATAATTGTAAAATTGGAATTAATGTTAATAAGTATTCCATTTGATTAAAAAAATCTGTGACGTCACATTTGAATATGCCATAAAAATACTACCCTGTCAAATACCCAATTGTGTAGTAATTTAAGTTTATTTTTTTAAATAAAATAAATACTAATATAATATGTTATTTAATCCTTTGCTTGGCAAAAATAAATAAGTATTAAATTAAATTAGTTGTTTTCTTTCATTCTCCTTAGAGGACAAGTAGGATATAGAACAAAATACAGGGTATTTAATTTTGGAGATATTCTATGTACCTAACTCATAAGATACATTGCAAAGTATCTGTTATTTTCTTCACATGAGTCCAAAGTATCTGAGACGCTCGAACAAAATAAAACTCAACAACACCTGTTTTCTTGCACCTAGCAGTTTCCTCGCTGTAGTGAGGTGAAAAATTGTGTGTTGCGCTCGGCAGCAAAGCTTTTCTGCGTCTCGTACCTTTGAAACCTTCGTTACGCTCAGGATTGTATATTTGAACCACTCGCTTCGCTCATGGTTCAACCCTAGAATCCTTCGCTTACTCAGGTTTCAATAGAAGTACTCGCGCCAAAAATCAACTTTCCAGCCTCAACTTTGCATAACAAATAACTATTTTCACAACGTTTTTCTGTTGAACAAAAATAAAGTAGGTATACATAATACTGTTTTCAACCCTTTCTGTAAATGCTGAAATAGCAGGAACCGATAGTAGTACCTATTCCTACCACTTCAGCATTTATAGAAAGGTTTTTTTCTGTTATGAATGCGAAGTGGCAGGTTGATAGAAACCGAGCTAACAAAAATTTTAGCTTTTCATTTATTTGAATTACTCGCTGTTTCCGCGCGGTTTCACCCACTGCTCGGCTCCTATTGGTCGTAGCGTGATGTTACACAGCCTATAGCCTTCCTCGATAAATGAACTATCCAACACAAAAATAATTTTTCAATTCGTTCCAGAGATTAGCGTGTTCAAACAAACAAACTCTTCAGATTTATAATATGTATTAGCATAGATTATAATTGTTATGAGGCTTATGAAGCCTTCAAATATGACAGTAAGATTGATAAGAATGCAAGAAGCTCTATAAAATATGTATGTATTTCAAATTTTGAAAAAAAACAAATTATGTTTATTTTCTTTACCAGACCTCTTTACACTTTATTTCTTGTAAATAAAGTTGGAAACCCTAGCTGTAAGCCCGCTGCGTCAAGTTTGCTCACAGTCTGCACGTATCAAACGACTGACAATATACCTTAAGTAAAGTCACCATTGGCTATTTCACACGGTCTATAATAAAATAAATAAAGACCGCTCTTCTTAAAAACTTCCGTCACTGTCGGGCTTAGCATTGGTTGCAGTTTACGGTAAAGTTATATTCACAACATTCATAATAGAGCGGCGCGGTGTGGAGCGCAGCGGCCTCGACTTACGAGTTGTAACTTTGAAACTAGGCTTTATTTTTTAAGGCTGAGAAATCAAAACCCATCCATGTTCCTTCCGTAGCCCTTTATGTTCCGCGGTAGCAGTAACCCTTTCGGACAATCCCGCTTACCCGGCAGGCTTGGCCCCCTTCATATGCTGACATCTCTTTGAGGCGCGCGTGGAACATAAACGCGCCGTCCGGCACGGGTCTGGTGCTGATCGGACGGTGAGTCATTGAAACTAGGCAGGCGCTTTACTTTATGTATTTAACTTCATCACCACTGCTCTCAAAACAGCTAAGGGAAAAATCGTGAGGCAACCGTCAAGCCCTAGAACCGTACATCCCCCAACCCGCACTTAACCCGCATGGTGGATTATGGCGCACTGCTTCTTTTAGATAGGAGGATTATAGACCCAGCAGTAGGAACTATATAGGCTTATAATATAATATTCATATTACATTCAATCAATAACGGATAGTAATTAGACCACAACGCATACGGTACTGTACGATACATACCTACCTATCTACTGGACTGATCACTATCCAATATCACTGTTCGATCTGTCCGCAACCATGTGCCGCACTAGTTTCTGTGTAATATTGAATTTCAGCGCTTAAATAGTTATTTGTTATGCAAGGCTGGAAAGTTGATTTTTGGCGCGAGTACTTCTATTGAAACCTAAGTAAGCGAAGGATTCTAGGGTTGAACCATGAGCGAAGCGAGTGGTTCAAATATAGAATCCTGAGCGTAACGAAGGTTTCAAAGGTACGAGACGCAGAAAAGCTTTGCTGCCGAGCGCAACACACAATTTTTCACCTCACTACAGCGAGGAAACTGCTAGGTGCAAGAAAACAGGTGTTATATGTTGAGTTTTATTTTGTTCGAGCGTCTTAGATACATTGACTCATGTGAAGAAAATAACAGATACTTGGCAATGTATCTTATGAGCTACATAGAATATCTCCAAAATTAAATACCCTGTATTATGTTCTATATCCTACTTGTCCTCTAAGGAGAATGAAAGAAAAAAACTAATTTAATACAAATAACTAACTAATTTAATTTAATACATATTTATTTTTGCCAAGCAAAGGATTAAATAATATATTATATTAGTATTTATTTTATTTAAAAAATTAAACTTAAATTACTACACAATTGGGTAGTTGACAGGGTATGTTTATGGCATATTTAAATGTGACGTCACAGATTGTTTTAATCAAATGGAATACTTATTAAGATTAATTCCAATTTTACAATTATATCCTCGCAAAATATTTAATTTCTGTACTGTGATGGAAGTTTTTAAGGTGAGCGGTATTATTTAATATTTTATTTTAGACCGTGTCTTGCATTTTCAGTGGACTGGCAGTATAGAAAATGATTAAACTACTCTCTAATTTTGCTGTGCCCGACAGGGTCCATGATTGTTTCTTCAATTGTATTCTACCACCTATAATGTACATTATGGATTGCAATAAATGATTTGAATTTGAATTTTGAATTTAAATAGAAAGGTTCGAATTTTAAAAACTCTTTCCACGCTAGAGAGCAAAAATCGATTTTCGGCTCAGATTTCGAATGACAAACAGAGTCTTTCCGAGCCTGTGAGGTGAAATAGTTATTTGTTATGCAAGGCTGGAAAGTTGATTTTTGGCGCGAGTACTTCTATTGAAACCTGAGCGTAACGAAGGTTTCAAAGGTACGAGACGCAGAAAAGCTTTGCTGCCGAGCGCAACACACAATTTTTCACCTCACTACAGCGAGGAAACTGCTAGGTGCAAGAAAACAGGTGTTGTTGAGTTTTATTTTGTTCGAGCGTCTCAGATACATTGACTCATGTGAAGAAAATAACAGATACTTGGCAATGTATCTTATGAGTTACATAGAATATCTCCAAAATTAAATACCCAGTATTTTGTTCTATGTCCTACTTGTCCTCTAAGGAGAATGAAAGAAAAAAACTAATTTAATGCAAATAACTAACGAGTTTAATTTAATACATATTTATTTTTGCCAAGCAAAGGATTAAATAACATAATATTATGTTAGTATTTATTTTATTTAAAAATTTAAACTTAAATTACTACACAATTGGGTATTTGACAGGGTAGTATTTTTATGGCATATTCAAATGTGATGTCACAGATTTTTTTAATCAAATGGAATACTTACTAAAATTAATTCCAATTTTACAATTATATCCTCGTAAAATATTTAATTTCTGTACTGTGATGGAAGTTTTTAAGGTGAGCGGTAATTTAATATTTTATTTTAGACCGTGTCATGCATTTTCAGTGGACTGGCAGTATAGAAAATTACTAAATAGAAAGGTTCGAATTTTAAAAACTCTTTCCACGCTAGAGAGCAAAAATCGATTTTCGGCTCAGATTTCGAATCACAAATAGACTCTTTCCGAGCCTGTGAAGTGAAAATAAATATTTTGGCCATCTTGAAACTTATTGATATTGCAACTTACTAAATACGAAAGTTTTAGGCAATAACGTTTGCAGAGTCAAGAACGTCCGACCGTTTCAAGTGGACGAAATTGACATTTCTCATAACTGCCATGTTTTTTTACCAACAGGTTTTAACCACTCGAATTCTGTTAATTCGTTAAAAACAGTTTGCATTTTTTTTTTAAAGAAACATTTATGTACACGCATAAAATACGTACAAATTTCATTTTCATTTCATTTATTCATAACAATTTTTACATTGTGTCGAATATTAAAGATTTTACAATTAAAAAAAAAAGTACATACAAATATTACATGCCACTTAATTACTATGAGGGAGAGTAATAATAATAAATAAATGTCATTTAAATAAACAGATTATTAAAGTCACAAAAAATAAAAAATAAAAATTATAATGTAGCCATGTCAGATGTTCACTGTCAATTACTTACATGGTCATGAATGCAAATTAATTATTTAAAAAAAAAATATATACCAGTAGTAGCAGCAATAATAAACCTGATAAATGTCTTAGTATCATATGTAGAAAATTATATTATGTTTACAATTTAAATGTCATTAATTGAATAATAGCAGCCTTCCAGTAGGTAACGCTTCAATTTAGTTTTGAAGTCCCGTTTGTAAAGAGATAATTTTATATCATCGGGGAGTTTATTGAACATTTTCACTGACATGTGACCGGTACCGTGTGCGACTATGTTGAGTTTAGGAATATTTATGCTTTTAAAATCTTTTCTTCTCGTACTCTCTCTAATCTTTCTTTCTTCTTCAGTCTCAAAGTGATGTACATATTTAGAAAAATGTGTTAGGAGCACCAATACGTATAAGGAAGGTACAGTGAGAATATTCAAATCCACAAAGTGTCTCTTACAAGATTCTTGCTGACGGATGCAAACCATGGTGCGGATGGCCCTTTTTTGTAACACAAATGCTCTCTGTATATTGTATTCGTAGCTACCTCCCCAGCATAAGATGCTGTATCGTAACCTTGACTCGATTAACGCGTAGTAGACTTTTTTTAAGTGTGTGATGTCCACATCGTTTCGCAGGCTTCTCAGTACATAACATGCCGAGCTGATGGAGTTATTTAAGCTTTCAAGTTCTGGTTTCCAATTTAAATAACAATCAACATGTACTCCTAGAAACTTTACTGCCTCCGCCATACTGACATGGACTCTATCCAAAGCACAATTTAGGTGGCTTTTATTTTTGGAAGTCGTGCGAAATAACATTAAGTTAGTTTTACTAGCGTTCACTTTGAGTCCGTTGATAGAGAACCATTTGTGGAACACCTCTAAAGCTTTATTTACGCGCAAGTTAAGGGATTGAATGTTGTCTGCTGAAACAATAGCATTAGTGTCGTCTGCAAAAACCACTAACTTTGTATGTCCCCCCAGAATATTTTCTATATAGTCTATTACATCGTTTATAAATATAATAAAGAGAATAGGACCCAGTATAGATCCCTGAGGAACTCCTACTCTAGTATTTTCTAATTTAGATTTGATTGCTTGCTGATGAAATGCATTCTTAGGAACATAACTGTCATTGTCATTTTCAACGCGAGTTAGTTGCTTCACTTCCACGAACATTTTTCTATTTCTTAAATAGGATGTGAGAAGTTGTAATGCATTGCCTCTTACACCGTAATGCTCAAGCTTAATTAATAACAGGTCGTGGTTGATTAAATCAAAAGCAGAACTTAGATCCAGAAAGAGACCGGCTACCATATGCTTTGAATTCAGTTTACTTCTGACCTCCATAAGTAGTCTATCAATAGCATCTTGCGTTCCTACGCCTGACTGATACCCAAACTGTTTAAGATTTAAGACCCTGTTTCTGTTGAAATGTGTAATTAGCCTAGTTTTTATTAACTTTTCGAAAATCTTTGATAAGGTAGGCAAGAGAGATATTGGTCTATACATTTTAGGATCCTGTTTGGAGCCTTTTTTGTGAACTGGGATCACTTTGGCTATTTTTAGTTGCTCAGGAAAAATACCGTTTCTGAAACAATTGTTATAAAAAAATTTTAGAGGTTCTGCTAAAATATCTATATTATCTTTAAATATCGTTATAGGTAATTCATCAAAACCGCACGATGACTTACGTTCCATTTTATTGATAATTTTAAAAATCTCACTAGTTGTTACGGGTTCCCAAATAATTTCTTTATCTACTCTATTTGTACTTTGCTTTAATATTGTTTCCATTGCCAAATTGCTTCCTGTACTTTTGGTGATGTTTGTATTTCCTGAAAATTGTTTTGCAAAGATATTGGCTACTTCAATAGGTTCTGTCACGAGTTTATTGCTTACACTTAACATTATACTTCTATGATCTTTTTTTGTTTTGTTCCTATGTTTATTTATGATTTTCCATATATCCTTAGAAATATTTTTAGAACGTGATATTTGAGACTGCACTGCATTTTTTTTTGCTTTTTTAATTACTTTCCTATATAAACTTATATAAGTATTTCCGTAATTCGTAACGCTTTCATGAACGTTAGAATTTTTGCTTGTAACTAGAAATCGCTTCATTTTACTAGACATCTTGATGCCCTGTGTAACCCATGCTAAGGAAGATCGTTCTGAATTTATTTGTCTGGTATTACTTTTAAAAGCTGTCTTAAATGTGTCGTTAAGCTTTTTAACAAACTCGTTTATGCCCAAAATACTCCAGTCCTGTTTTAACAGTAACTGTCTAAATAAATTTTTATTATTAACACTGAATAATCTTTTTTTTACATATATTGCTGGTTTTTTATGTTTTTTATTTTGATTACTTGGCATAGTTAAACAGCACAGTAAACCCCCGTGCCCGTCAGCTAAACCGTTGTGGTCAACATTACAGGATATGATATGGTCATTTGAGATATTAGTAAATATATTATCAATGCATGATTCAGAATTATTCCTTATAAAGGTCACAGTATTTATAAGAGCTCTAAAGTTGTAACATTTCATTAAATTAATAAAATCATTTCTCTTATTATTCTCGGCTAGTAGATTTATATTAAAGTCACCACAAAAACAACAGTTATAATTAAAAAGATGTTCGAGCAATTTTTCCTGACTGTCCATAAAATTTTTTAGGTTTTTATCGTAAGGGCTCCTGTAACAACAACATATACACACACCAGTGACTTTATCTTTTACAGCACAAATCTCAAAAGATTCCGCTTTGTATAATTTTTTGGCAATCTTTAACTCCTCGAAATCTCTATCTTTTCTTGCTAGTATGACTGTACCTCCTCTTTTTTTCATTATTCGGGTATTGTAAGATGCTACTCTGTAATTGTTGAGGTTTAACAGGTTAATTAAATTTTCATTTAGGAAATGCTCGCTAATACATAAGTAATGAAACCTATTTTGTAGACTCTCTAAGTATAACTCAAATTCATCTATTTTATTATTCAATCCACATAGGTTTTGATGAAAGATATTTAATTGTTCATCTGTCAGGCTACCATTATTTACACTATTTATTAAAGTATGATTATCAGCATTAATTTTATTACAGTTCGATCGCTTACAAGATGTATTATTAGTCAAGAAAAAACTCGTTTAATGACGTACTAGTAGAAACTAAATTATTGTTATTATTATTATAATTTTGTATTTGTTGCATTAGATTTAATAAATCAAGGAATATGGTTTTCATACCAAAGTTGTTTACTTTACCCGAGTAGCTATCAAACATACTGTTATCATACTTCAAATTCAGGTTGCTATCTATTAGATACACATGTTCATGGTGTAGAACATCCAAGTTCAAAAGGTTAATGAAAGTTTCCACACGCCAGTTAAATAAGTTGAAGTTACCATTACATTTGTATGTCGGACAACAAACAATAATATTCGTGTGCTTTAAGCTCTGTAAGGGTTTTCGTATATTGAAGATAGTAGTCATATAATTATTCGTCGTTTTAAAATCTTCTTCTCCCAACAGTATGACGCAATAATCCCTCATGGTGTAGTCAGCTATTTTAGTGTCTAAACCTTTTAGTAGTAGTTCTGCATTAGCGCCTGTTTTTATGTAATGGCAATATTCGTATTCACTAAAAGTGTTTTCTGTTATTGACAGGATATTGTTTTTACTATTTGCGCTTACTATACATAGTCTGTGCTTTGTCTTCGGCTGGTTGCACCGGATGGGTTCCGTGGATACTGGATGGTCCTTGAGTTGAGAGCATTGAAAAACAGGAGCCATGCTATCCGTTTCAAGAGAACTATTATTTTGGTGAAAATTTTTGTCCTGAGTCAACGTTACTGTTTTAGGGCTGGTCTGAGCGCATTGGATGGAATCTTGGTGTAGTGGTGTGTTTTTGAAGGATTCTGTTAGTCGACGCCTAGCACTGGATTTTCGTGTCGAGCGCTGTACTTTACGAAGTGAAGATAAGGGACTCATGCATATTTGTTTTAACATTTGTATTTCTTGAGAGAGTTGAGCTAATTTTGTCTTTAAGTCTGTATTTTCTAATATAACATTTTCTAATTCTTGTTGTGTGCTTTGTAAGTTTGACTTAAGAATATTTACTTCCTTATTCATCTCCTCTCGGCATAATGCAAGAACGTTTGTTGACAAGTCCAAACTTTTGCCTAATAATTCTTCTGAGCCAGAGGCGTTCAGGGAAAAGGGAGAAATACTCGTGTCAATAGTCTCCAAGGACTTCGATTTCATTATCGGCCTTCTAATAGTTACGTTGTTTATTTCTGCCATCCTTGACAAAAACCAATTTACAAAAAGAGATCTCAGATTGCGGGGCTCGAACCTGATACGTTCGTGCGAGCGGTCGCTCAATCCAATACACAGCGCATCGAGCTACTTGAACGATACGTATGTTGGTCAAATTACGGTGTAGGTGCCGTGGTGTCGTTAAAAAGTTCGTTAACCAAGTTTTGAATTCAAATGTGGTTAATGTAGTCCAAAGGTCATTTTCTTTGTTTGATTTTTACACTGTGTTTTTTTTTTTATCGTTTCTATAACACTTTAAACGGGTATATTATGGTGAGTTTATGTTGTATTATATGGCACTTACGAATTATTTTCAGTTTTCACTGATTTGTTAGTCTTTCATGCACATATTTTTGATGTCACTTTTTATAGTTATTACACTCCTAATGTCACTGATATCACTACAATAGTTGCTTTTGGTGTCCTCTTTCACTTTTATGCACTATTAATTGTCTGTTGAGCACATTTAATATTTTTAAAACTTTATTTACGGGAGCACTATCAAATTTCTTGTTTACAACGCAGCGCCACCTGGCGTAATCTGATGATGATGAAAATGTGATGCTTATTTCTAAAGAAATCTCTTTTTTAATTTTAAATCAAATTCCATTTCGAAACAATGTAGATATGACAGTAATTTACCGGTTATTCAAAATATTATGTATTATAAAAATACCTATGTAACTGCATTTCGTGTATACAATCAGGTACCGCCAGCAATTAAGCAATTAAATGGAAATACTTAAGTTTAAAAATTAAGTGAAAGAAAAGTTAATTGTTATTTTAATGTATTTTATAAACAGCAAGAGTTTTTTTGGTAAAAAGTAATATTTGCAAGTACTTACCTAATTTCTTAATACTATTGCATTTTTCCGACTTGGACTTGACACTGTTGAAACTAAAAATGTAATGTTTTAACCTTAATGTACACACTTATGCAAAAAATATAATTTATCTTTATTTTAGCTTTATTTGTGTCCGTATAGATTTGGGACTATCGTTTCATATTTAATTGCTTTTGAATTTGTAGTTAAAAAAAAGTTACTGGGCGTGGTACTCTTAGAATTCGGAAACTAGCCACCGGATATATTTTTAATTTAATATCCATGATTTAGTAGTAGGTATTTGTGCGTAATCTGTGTACAAACATTAAAAAATTACGGCTGAATTTGAGAGTCGGGTATTTATCAGCTAATTTAATTACAACACATATTAACAGTCAATCTTCCAAAGGAAATAAATACATGAAATCAATGTATTCAAATTTGCAGTACTTTAAAAGCAAATTAAAAGTTATAAGTTTTCGAGTTCAACCTAAAAGATCTTGTAAACTTTTAAGAGTTTTGGGTACTGCAATGTTTTACTACTAAACACTGTCCGTTAAGATATAGGATATGGCTCCCAATAATACATACGGACATCTTTATTTAGAAATTTAAAGTGTTAAAATGTACCTTCGTTCGTTTTGCTCAAAGAAAAAAAAACAAATGTCAGTGCAGTTTTCTTGTAAGGTTGATTACACGGTGCGATTAAATTACTTGTGTAATGTCCGTGGCATAAACAATAAAAGTTGCACCATGTAAGTAGTATTTAAAGAATACAAGTCACTTGTTGCTTCAATTTTATTGTATACCACAAGCAAGAAACTAGCATCGTGTAAATAGAGCTTTAAAGAGACTTTAAGACATTGTGGAATGCAAATAAAATTTGAGTATTTGAGTATTTAAAACACAGTTTGGTCTGTTCACGTTATTTACCTACCTACTATCCTAAGTGTATGTTTCAAATTTCTATAAATACACGAGGACGTAAGCCCGTGAGGCCCTTTATACACAACACGGTTTCTTTACGGTACGGCGTATAACCGCTCCGTAGAAAAAACGTGTCCGTCAACAAGCTTCCATAGTGATCCATACAAAACTGACGTCCGTGCCCGGCGGTTAACCGGAGTTTTTCACGGCAAGAAAAACGTGCGTGTGCAAAGGGCCTCAAAAATCATGAACTGTGTCGATGTTTTAAAAATATTAAGATACATGTTATAATTTTTGCCTAAATAATTCATTTCATTCATTCAAATAATTCAAGCTTAATATACAACCTCAGCTTAGTCAAGTTGCACTATAGCATGGAGTTTTATCCAAATCTGGGGCATGCGTGAACTTAGGTATACCAATCATCTCATCCTTAATCCAGATTTTCGGATTGCTCGCTCTGCGAATTAACCAGTTTATCAGCTTACTCTCCGATTATTGGCCGCAGAATAAGCTGGGAAAACAAGGAAATATTTCATCTAAATATGTCTGGCGCCCCCCACCCCTGCGATATCGCGACATGTCATTATATCGAGATAAACTCTCAACAAGGGTTAAAGCTTTTAGCAAGCTTTTACCAACAAAGCAAGAATAAAATACGCTTTTCGATACCTTTTATTAAGTTAGGTGAACATAAATGCATGGAAGAGCGGATTTATTTATTCAACGATTTCAGGCATCCTGTAGTAGAAATGGGTTGTGACGAAAAGTTCATTGATCCGTTGAGTTTTGAGTTAAGCTTAATAATAAAGAGTTACATGATTATATTTTGGACTTTAACTTTAGTAATGTAAGCAATATTATAACTTGCATCATTTGTTAATAACTTACTCTTTAAAACATAAGACGTGTGCTATAATATAAGCAAGAATATAACATGAAATCATAATTTATAAAATTATCCATGACATCATGCGCTGCGTGAAATAACAATGTATTCCATATGCTCATACGATAATATTTTTGTGTGCAGGCTCAGCGCCGATGTTCGCCGGGATGAGGGGAGTGCACGGCCAGATGCTGTCGGGTGGCTCCTCGCTTAGCAGCCTCGGGGGCTTCGGGCTGTCGTCGCCGCTGCCGGCTCTGCCTCCCGACCGCAAGGTGTACTCGTCGCCGCCGCCCACGCCGCTCGCGACCCTGCCGTCGCCGGCGCCGGTCCCCACTCCCGGCCCACCGCCAGCTTCGTCCAGCTCTGTACACACCTACTACCAATGAAGAGAATAAATTGTCGACCGATACTATAAGTCCCTCTTCCTCCATCACTATGTTGCAAGCGATCGTTTCCTGGTACATGCAGCACTAAAGGATTGGAGGACAAGTTTGAAACATCGTTCTATTTCTATTAATTACTATAATTAGCCGCGTTATGTTTTAATTCATTTGGCACTAAACGAACGTTAAAATTACAGTGCAAAGTATTTTAAGTAGTCCGTCATTCATTACCCACTCATGGAATATTTTACAATTTTGTTGTTAAAGTTTATTATTGTTAATTCGTAGCACTTTGCTACGCCGTAGACGCACAATCAATTTTTTTTTAACAGTTTTTCATAAATGACAAAAAATTGTCTGAGTCTAAAATGGAGGTGTAATTATGGAATTATACAACTTACTATTACAAATAGAGTAGGGACAGGCAGCCATCTACCACCTCTTATAAGCAGCATTATTTTATATAGCTCCACATTGGAGAAGAGACAGAGCTATACCTCCTGGATAGCTTCATCTCTTTCTCATGCTCTTTGGTGATTGGCCGTCTGGTATCACCTTAAGTTTTTAGCAGCCCGTCCGGATTTCTATTATTCTATTATTATTAGGCGCCAGGGCTAGTAGCCGCCACCAATGATCAATGTCTTTTCAGTCGATTACATTGAATTTACACAACTCTAAAACTTTGGCGTTGGCACACCAATTATTTGGCGCTTACCACTAAAATACAACTTCGATTTAATACTGTTACTCGATTAAAAGCCATTCTATTTATTTATTCTTTTTTTGTATGACCACAAAAATACATTTAAAAAAATATAACAAAATCTATTTTTGTTATATTGTTTTATGGACTACAAAGTAAGTAGTATACAAAGGGCGGAGTAAGCGCTTTCTGCGATCTATACTGGACAACCAATCGTGGGTTAATACAATTATTATTTTTGATTATTTTTCTATAAGAGTCGGTGACTTATAAGTGATCGTTATTAAATCCATATCCTAAAACTAAATATCACTCAGAATCTACTAGCGGTGTCGAGGTATGAAAAACTAGTGTGTTAATACTATCGATACGTATTTATACAGGATGAAATTGAACTCATGGGCTTTATTTAAGGGGTCATTATTCTCATCATTATGAATAACTTTCACTATGGGCCAAATCCGAAATCACGTATTAAAATCAGTTGTTCCCTACATTTTGACGAGTTATGCGAGCAAAATGAATGGATATTTTTTTCGGGATTTCAGATTTGTTCCCATAGTGAAAGTTACGCATAATGCTGAGTACAATGCCCATGAATTCAATTTCACCCTGTATACTAAGGTATCTTGAAGTATTGTCTACACTTTGCGGTGGATTTTACATTTCTACTTGTTTTATGAATCATGTCAACGATCAGACCAACATTTATTTTAAGGTACAACCAAATCGGAAGTTTGCAAGATTATTTTCACAATTTCATGAAAATATTGAGGGTTGAACCGGTAGAGTGAATGATACAAAATGTACTTACTAATAAATAATTTGTCATAGATTTTTCGTAAAAATATGTTGTATGGGTAGAATTTGTTCCTTGTGTGATACTGATATTATTTTCAGACAAATTTTGTTATGTCATATTATTAATAACTGATAAATGAATCAGGACGCTGGCCCAGTGCTTAATTGTAAAGAAAATGTGAACTATTGTCCCAAAGATTTAGTATTAAGGTAGATGTGAGGGTAAATTAGTCTTGTATTGTAGTGGGGTTTACACTACAGAAAAATACTGTAGAGGTCACTGCCCTGCCTCTTATATCTGTCCGTGGGAACGCAAACAATAAACTGTGTACGGTTTAACGTTATTGGAACATAAATTGAGAATTCCTTCAGGACACAACGTCTAGAAGGAATTTCACAATATGTTCAATTTTTTAAATGTAAGAAATGGAAAAAAATGTAGTTGAATCTGAACGCTATTGGAATGGAATGCTAAAACGAAACAACTATAGCTCTTATGATAAATAGAATAATAAAAATAACACAGTTATGCGTATCTAGTACTCTTAAGCCTCAGTTTCACGTTGAAACTAAGCATTTTTTCATATTGTAAACCCCGCTTTTGTGATCTTTTCATGTAGATGGATACGAGATGTGTGCTTAGACTTATTATAGCTATAATAAATTGTATTGTAGAAGAAAACTACATATTTATCATACACTTACTCATTCAAATCTAAGGATACAATTTGTATTAAGTAAAACTGTTTCTCTTTTTGTAATGTTTAATTAGATGCATCCAATTTTTCATGATGCTTTGTAGTTTCTGTTAGTTTAAGAAGATACTATAAATGCGTTTACACAACGTGTATTATTTCTATTAAGTTTGGAACTGACTCCACGGTTCCAAGAGTTGGATTCATATCGAGTTCGTGAAAACGCTTCTAGATTTTTAGCATAGTATGCCTGATACTCTTACTTATACCTATATTTTTTATGCTTGTACAATTATTATAATCCGCCTGAGCAAAGCCAACTTAAGTCTTTATTTAAGTTTGGTGTTAAACAACTGCTTTTTGGTTGACGTGAAAGAAATGCAGAGAGTACCTACCTAGATTAAATTGCAAAATAAATAGTAATAATATTTAAATTACTTAATTTATTTAAATTACTTAATTTATTTAAATTACTTAATTTATTTAAATTACTTAATTTAAATATAATCGCAGTGATCATTATGTAGTTACATATAATATAGTAAATGTAAACCAGTAGGATATTTATCGAAGTCATTAGTGAATTGCTAGAATAAAGTATTTGTAAGCGACACAAAAGTATTATGTTTTTTTTTTCATATTCACATTGTTTTATGTTTTATTTAGAAATATGTGTCTCTGAATGGGCCACATTTATTTTATTAGTCGTAAGCTGTTTCTTTTTTTTTAAATAAACACCTTATAATTTGAATCGACTATCTCTCTAGTCCCGATTATGCGTGGATGATACAATTTCTAACGTGGAACTCTGTGGAGGTCTAAGTCCCCGTCCATAAAATGTAGAGAAATAAGTTAATAATATAATAATGTTTCCATACATTTTACTTCCCTGTGTTATGTCGCCATTTATTGAAAACACATCTCTACATACTATAACACAAATTCGCTTCCCGCCGTCTGTCGCTCTGAACGCTTAGATCTTCGCTACACAACAGATTTTAATACAGTTTTCATCAAGAGGACGGTTTTGAACTATAGTGTAATTAGCTTTTGCCCGTGGCTTCGCCCGTATGATAGGCGACACGGTTGGCGCAGTGGTTGAGCGATTGACTGCTGCGCACTATGTCGCGGGTTCGATTCCCGCACGGAACAAATATTTGTACGACCTGCAAGTATTTGTTACGAGTCTGGGTGTTTTTCTATCTATAATATGTATGTATTTACAAAAAAAAAAGTGTATATAAGTAGTTTATCAGCCATCTCGTTACCATAACACAAGCATTAGGTTGCTTAGCTTGGGACGATATGGCGTTGTGTGAAATATCCAAGGATATAATTATTACCTATTATATTATAGTATCTATACCCAATTCACTTTAGCATGGCAATAGCGGTCATTGCCCTTTGCCTAATATCTATCCGTAGGAACCCAATTATTAAACTATGCATGGTTTTTAGTTATTGGAACATGTTGAATATCACAATAGATATTGATTCTGGATGTTAACGTACTTTATTTCAGTTTTTAGTTAGGACCCATTTGTGAATGTGGTCGACTAGTATTTTTACAGTTCCTTAGCTAGTACCCATCTAATACCTGAAACACAGATTTTAATTAAACCTAGATCAAGCAGAACACTACATTACACATAGAAAAATTTTTCCTCGCTTGTAATTATGTAAACCTTAATTACTTAATTTTTGACTTAATTCTTGAATAAATAAATTTATTTATTAATTTATTAATAGTACCTCGTTTGCGCCGCGCCTAATATGTAGGTACTGAAGATAAACTACCAAAATAATGATACAACGTTTTAATGTTCGAAAACAAAATTGTGAACAAAAGCAATTTATTAGGTGAGTACTATTAGTTCACTAAAAAAGGAACGCAGCACATTAAGCTTATCTGCGTGGCACAGTGGCTGCTGATGACAGCTACTCGACAAGCTTCGTCTCGATAAGAGCTGCTGCACCGACGTGTCTGTCGTAAATAATCGACTCGAAAACTAAGCAGACAGCTCGCGATAAGTGCAGTTTAAAAGTTTACAAGAAAAGTTTTACATTTTTAAAACATAAACCAGAATTTGTTTTTGTTGATTCGCACTTACAGCGATAATTTTGATGTTTTCTTTAGTTTCGTTTTGTTAAGAACCGATAAATAAGTTAACAATTTTATCTTCCCTTATCTTGTAGTTTGATTGTAAGTAGGTACGAGGTATTGTACAGAAGCCGTTTGCCTAACGTTGTGTGGGTAGGTACAGTCTTAACAAATATTTCAACCTCTACCAACTACATTATAAACCGCAGCAATTTGCAGGAAATTTTATTTAATATAAAAGTTAAATGATTACAAAAAAAAAAGGCCAAGATAAACCACAAATGTAAACAATCAAAAGTTGCTCTTATAATTCCTGATCACTGGCACACGACAGCCTCCGATCAGCTTGGTATTACGGTGCTCGTTCTGCAAGCGACGGGACTCCGGCGATCCAAGCGAGAACGTGCGACAAGCTGCTAGGCCTCTGTTGCCAGGTATACATTGGTATTCATCAAAGTTACTAGTTCTCACTTTAGAATGCCCACAGTCATACTGAGTAGATTCATCATCACCCTTTGCTGTTATTGTAGATTTGGGCTCCGGGGCACATCCTTTTTTCTTCAGTTCGAAGTATTCGGCAGCATGTTCAACGACGATAGTTGCTTTGCCAGTTTTTGGCATTAGAGGATGCTGATGGCTTGTACTTGTAGCTTGAGAACTGCGGCTGCGGTTAGTAGCGACATCTTCATAACTCCGGCTGTGATGAATGGAGCACTCCCGGTTGACAGGGCAGTACACTGACACGGCACCACTGTCGTCGTCACTGGTGAGTGTATATTCATTTCGAAAATTCTTATTGTTGCGACTCCACTGTGTTTGAACTGCGTTCGTCTTCAGGTGCGTCCTGGCGTAGCAACCCACTTCCGAAGTCGGTGCACCTTTCTGTTCACAGTCCACGTTAGATGGGTCAGATTCTAGTATCGTATCTTCTTGGCCGCTCTTTATAACATCGTAATAATGCTTCTTAGATAGTGCGTGCATAGTTCTCGCAGTTTATTCACTACAGCACAAGTGAGAAACAAGTTGCTTAACAGGTAAAAATACTGGAATATTAACACTTTATAATAAAATAATAATATTTGCCATCTTTGTCTTTGTGACATGGTGTCAAGCAGTCATAAACACTGTGATGGTTGGTGACCGTAAAGACAACGGTTATTTGACAATTTAACCTCATTTCAGTTTAAAAGAAAAACAATAAGAGCTATGTTTTCGTTATGGGGGGAGTGTGGACGGATCAGGCTAAGTTAAATGCTCTAAGGATCAGGCAGACAAACTCAAACTCAAACTCAAATTCTTTATTGCATTCATGTGTACATATGTAGGTGTTACACACAGATCACCCTACAGATATCCGCTTGTTGAAATTATTTTCATATTCGACTTGGCCTAATTTTGAGGGTCGAGGAGAAGCTGCGCTATGATTGGCTATAATAATTTAAAAAAACCTTTCACTCTGTAGTGATGGACGGAGACAGGAAACGTCGGCAATATACCTACATTTATTAGATCAATCAACATTTTTAAGGTTATGCCTATTTAAAAAAAAATATATACTGACTATTATATTGTTCTAACTGGTTAGTTACACATTTTTTAAAGGACAAACAAAAAATTGTTACTAGAAAACAATTAAATGAAATAAAAATGCTTTTAATGTAAACGAAAACCTGTGAAGCGATTAGGTTGAATAATTAGAGTAAACACTCGCGCCCGGCCCTGGTGCAAGCCATCGTCCACGAGAGGGAGTGGGAGGCAGTCACCTCCTGCGAAGCAGTCATGCTCGCGAAGCAGGTGGTGAGATGGGAGAGGGAAAGGTTCTCCCGTCCCAGCCGCCGCGGGAGACGCCCCGGGCGTCGGGAGCCTCGTGACAACTCTCGGCCACCGTAGGCGCGGGCCAGCGGACGGTGAGTAATGGGTACCTCACCATCCGATTAGTACCAGGCCCGTGCCGGACGGCGCGTACGTGTTCCACGCGCGCCTCAAATAGAAGTCAGCATTTGTAAGGGCCGCAGCCTGCCGGGTAAGCGTGATTGTACGAAAGGAAAGGTTACCACTACCTCGGAACATAAACGGCTAAGAAAGGAACATGGATGGGTTTTAGTCAGTAAAAGTCTGACACTCCCTTCCGCTGCACCCAGAGCGGGAGGGTCAAGAGATGATTGCTCACCCTCCAAAAAAAAAAGACCACTTATCTAAACCTAAATAAGTAAAGCCCGAAATCTAGTAGGTAAGACTAGTTAAGTAATATACATTCAGTCAAAAAAGTATCGGGAATGGATGATTTGTTTATGGTTCCAAATTCAAATTTTTGTTTTTTTGTAGTTGTTAGATTGGCACAACTGTTTTCCATTTTGGCGCGGAGTTTGAGTTGCATCTGTTATTTATATTAAATACAGTGCTGGTATTAGTAATATCATATATAGTGTGTATTGCGAATTTCATAATGGACAAAAATATCGAACAAAGAGTTTGTCTTAAATTTTGCATCGCCAATGGAATTTCGTGTTCGGAGTCACTGAAAATGTTACAGAAGGCTTACGGTGAATCGACTTTATCAAAAACTCGTGCTTATGAGTGGTTCAAAGCGTTCAAAAGCGGTCGAGATGTGATGGAAGATTTGCCTCGCTCTGGTAGGCCGTCAACGTCTGCAACTGAAGTTAACATCGCAAAAGTGAAAAAAATAGTGACTGAAAATCCCCATTCAACTCTGAGAGAGATAGCCGCCGAACTTTCTGTATCTCACGAGTCGATCCGTACCATTTTAACTAATCATTTGGGTATGAAACATGTTGCTACTCGGCTAGTCCCAAAAGGTCTGAATTTTCTCCAAAAACTCAATCGCATGAAAGTCGCTGAGGACATGCTAGAAGGAGTCAGTTCGGACCCATCATTCATGAAACGCATTGTTACTGGTGACGAGACGTGGGTTTACGAATTTGACATGCAAACTAGTCAACAAGCTTCGGAGTGGCGCCTTCCAACTGAACCGAAACCGAAAAAACCACGCCAAAGTCGATCAAAAGTCAAAGTCATGTTGACTGTTTTCTTTGACTATCGCGGTGTTGTGCACTCTGAATTCTTACTGGAAGGTCTAACGGTAAATAAAGAATATTATTTGAGCGTTATGCGGCGTTTAAGAGAGCAAATTCGACGAAAAAGGCCAGATTTGTGGAAAGAAAATTCTTGGATTTTGCACCACGACAATGCGCCTTCGCACAAGGCTATCATTGTGAACGAATTTTTGACCACAGTACAACAGTAACCACCATATTCACCAGATATGGCTCCTGCTGACTTTTTTCTTTTTCCTAAACTCAAATTACCACTTCGTGGCACCCGTTTTCAATCGATAGAAGACATAAAGGAGAATTCGCGGCGAGAACTGAACTCAATTCCGGAAGCAGTGTTTAAAAAATGTTTTGATGAATGGATTATTCGTTGGCGCAAATGTATCGTTTCTAAAGGAGCATACTTTGAAGGTGATAAAATAAATTTGGATGAATAACAGACATTTTGTGTATTATTGATCTTTTCCCGGTACTTTCTTGACAGAGTAGTAATACTGAAGGAAACTGTACTCTTTCTACACCTTTACCTGGGATCCTTTCTTGTCTCATCTAAGTCTGTTTAATCAACGGTTTTAAAGATCGCTTTTTAAATCAGCGGTAAACGTTTTCGCTGTGAAACTCTATGCAACTTTGATTCATAAAAACGATCTATGGATTTTGTGAAAGCTGATATGGCTAGAAAGAGAGTGACTACCGAGATGACAAATAATAGAGAAGTATGGAAGAAAAAGATATGTTGCGCCGACCCTAGATAAATTGGGATAAGGGCAGGAGAATGATCAGCGGTAGTATCGACTGTTAGCAAAACTAGGTAATAGGCAAATCAATAGGGGCGATGACATATTTTTTTGTCTGTCGTCTATGTTATTAATGCGTTTTTTCTAGGTCTTTTTTTATTAATATGATAAAGCAAAATAAACGTGTCTTACATTTTTTTTGTTTTCTGTCTTTTTTTTTAGGTAGGGAAATCATCCAATGACTGCTCCCGCTCTGGGTGGACCGGAAGGGAGTGTCAGACTCTTACTGACTAAAACCCATCGATGTTCCTTCCGTAGCCCTTTATGTTCTGGGGTAGCGGTAAATGTGCGCGCGTGGAACATATACGCGCCGTCCGGCACGGGCCTGGTCCTGATCGGGTGGTGGGCCATTACTCACCACCCGCAGACCCGCGCCTACGGTGGCCGGTAGAAGTCACGCGTCTCCCGACGCCCGGGGCGTCTCCCGCGGCGGCTGGGACGGGAGGACCTTTCTCTCTCCCATCCCGTCACCTCCTTCGCAAGTATGACTGTTTCGCAGAAGTAGGTGACTGCCTCCCACTCCCTCTCGCTTGGGACCATGGCTGGCACCAGGGCCGGGCGCGAGAGGTCGCCGCCGCCATTGTTTTCTGTCTGACAGACTACTAAATATATTTTTTTTACCGGCATCATCCCTAGTGTTTCATTTGCCACTTATGTATAAATTTGATTTTTTTTCTAATATATATTTCCTAAAATGAAATAAGGTTGTGATAATATAAGTGAAGCGTTGCATTGCTGAATCAAATGTGTATGTTATTCTAAGCTCAAAGGCAAATCCAAACTGTACCCATTCTAATAGGAATTATAGGTAGGACACGAAATTGGTTGACATACCTA
Source organism: Hyppa rectilinea (assembly GCA_951799385.1). NCBI lineage: Eukaryota > Metazoa > Arthropoda > Insecta > Lepidoptera > Noctuidae > Hyppa > Hyppa rectilinea. The sequence goes on along the minus strand of OX637300.1, from coordinate 5,273,724 downwards.
CGAAATATTCCTTTGACAACCCCTTTCCATGAGTAGGTGGTCAGAGGAATTGAGCATTCACATTAATTTCAAAAGCTGGTTGGATGGGTTCCGTGAAATTATTAAGTAACTACTACGTGATACTGTGTAGTACTACTACGTAGCCTGTGAGGCTGTGATACAGGTTCAACCTGGTACTGGCATCTTACAATATATACCTTTGTAAATTATTTCTAAGATTTTCAATTCTAATTCTGAATAAAAAAAATTGAAATATATTGAATAGTAACCGTACTATACCAAATACAGTAATAATTTAAAATAACGTTTTTATAATAAGTCTATTTATTTAAATAAATAAACTAATATGGTATATAGAGTTTTGGTAATGTAGGTACTCAATTGGTTCAATTCCAGTAATGGTCGTCAATGATGTGATGCAAAATGTGATTGTGGTTTTCTTTAAGGTATTTCTTAGTAGCACCACCGCTATCTTGGTTTATGTCTGAATTTAGCATTAGGCAATTGTAGGCATTAATTGCACCATATTGCAAGGGATTTTAAAAATAACTGGTGGTATGTGAGGGTGCACTTCTGGCTCACTCTTTGGAAATAACTCTTTCGCATTGGTGCTTAAAAGTACGTGTGAAAGAGGTGTAGATAATATTACTTACAACTGTGTTAAATACTTTAACTTTGGACCCCCACTAATGGAATATCTGACGACAAATATCGCTTATGTAATAAATCCAAACCCTCATTGTTAAGATTTTCAGCCAGTTTGAAATAACTTCAAAGTAACGCCACCGCGCGCGCTATAAGTTTATCTATGTTTCAAGTTGAAATCTTAGAACTTGTTGCGCTGCGTCATTCCATCGGCAGGAGGCAAGCAGGCATTCCATTCCACGTGAAGCGAAATGGAAGAGCGCTGGAATGTGAAGTATTTAGCAGTTCTCTGAGTGATATTATTATGTTAGCACAGCTTCCTAAATTACACAACAGAAGTTGTGTGTTTCTATACTGTTGCTTGATGAGCCTGTCGTGTTCATTAGACATGTACCTAGTTATATTTTTTTAGTTAAATAATCCCGTGGTGAAAACCATGTCGACCACAGGATAAGCATGCTGGAGTGGCAATCATTCGTACTTAGTAGCTGTAGAACCGGTGCCTGCTGGGGCTGAAGGGCGCATGAGCAGAAACTGTCAGTCTAAGCGACAAGTGTAGAGCGGTTGTCACCCGCTTTGTACGGTGGCCAGCATATCGCGCTACCACAAAAAAGCATAAGCATAACTTTTTCCGTGAAACAGAATATAGGTCGTACTGGACCTATATTCCGTTTCTAGTTTCAAAGAACTATAACGTTGTGTGTTGTGTGTGTATGTGTATGTGTTGTCAATTCTGACAAAGGAAATGTTGGAGACCCCTGAGCTCCCGCTCCCGGGCTTTATCAATCGGATCAATAGCCCAATCCTCTGTCTCTTTCTATCAAGTTCGGTGTTGCAAGATCTACTGAAATTTGGGAAATAATAATAATAAAATGATTACTGTTGTTGTTGTTGTAATGATTTAAAACTCTTTGCCCCCAACAAATTGCGACTGATGGAGTTACTGAAGGTAACTGAAACTTTTAGTAGCGCCATCAGGATGGAATTTGGTGCAGATAAATGTGCAGTCATGCATGTAAAGCGAGGGGAGATTGTGGAATCCGAGGGAATCCAACTCTCGGATTCCATACACCTTAGATCCCTCTCCTCATCCGAAAGCTATAAGTATTTGGGTATGTTGGAAGCGTTGGGTATCAATGTTACTGACATGCAGCAATCGTTGACGGAGCGCTTCTTTGGTCGCCTGAATAAAGTTTTGATTAGTCTTCTTTCAGGCGGAAACAAGGTGCGCGCCTTTAACGGTTGGGTCATGCCAGTTTTGATGTACTCTTTCGGCATACTCAAATGGACTCAGACCGAACTTGACGCCTTGGATAGGAGGGTCCGTACACTGCTGACCGCAAACCGACGATCATCGGTGATGACACTGTATATCCCGCGGAAATGCGGGGGTCGAGGCTTTTTAAATGCAAAGACCCTCCACAATCGCGAGATTTGCAGTCTCAGGGATTATTTTTTAAAAGCCGATGTGGGTATGCACCTTGATGTGGTGGCAGTGGACATAGGCCTCACCCCGCTTTCCATGGGTAAAGAGAACTGGCGCAAACCTGCAGTACTGACTACCGATGACCGCAAGGAGATATGGCAAGGCAAGGAGCTTCACGGGCGCTTCTATCGGGTTCTTCATGAGCCCGGTGTAGACTTCTTAGCGTCCGTGTCCTGGTTACGTTTTGGTGACCTTTTTGGGGAAACTGAAGATTTCGTCTGTGCAATTATGGACGAAGTTATCTTGACGAATAACTATCGGAGACATATTATGAAGGACGGGACGGTTGACGTGTGTCGGGCATGCCACCGTCCAGGTGAGTCCATCAGACATATTATCTCTGGTTGTTCTCGTTTAGCTAATGGCGAGTACTTGCACAGGCGTAACCAAGTGGCTAGGATTATTCACCAGCAACTTGCTTTGAAATATAAACTTGTAGACTCTGAGGTACCGTATTACAAGTATGTGCCCGACCCAGTTCTTGAGAATGACCATGTCACGTTGTACTGGGATCGGTCTATCATTACTGACAGAACTATTGTCGCCAATAAGCCTGATATAGTAGTGATAGATCGATTAGCGTGCCTTGCAATGATAGTCGATGTTACCATTCCACATGACGAGAACCTCGTGAAAGCTGAGAAAGAGAATCAAATAAATATCTCGACTTAGCATACGAGGTTGTTGACATGTGGAATGTGAGCTCGGCTGTCATTGTACCGATTGTCGTAACAGCCAATGGCCTGATAGCCAAAAGCCTCGACCAACATCTTTCGAGGCTTTCGTTAGGCGGTTGGATCAAGAGCCAGATTCAGAAGGCAGTACTCCTCGATACGGCTCGCATTGTGAGGAGGTTCTTGTCTCTGCAGCCCTAACCACCGGTGCCTTGGACCCTGCTCCCGACATCGGCGGACCACTATTTTTTATATTTTTAAATGTTTTTTTTTTGTTTTTTTATAAAAATATTTAAAAATATGTTAGATAAGAAATGGAATAAATGAACGAATAATAATAATAATATCCTTGGACATTTCACACAACGCCGTATCGTCTCAAGCTAAGCAATCTAATGCTTGTGTTATGGTAACGAGATGGCTGATAAACTACTTATATACATTTTTTTTGTAAATACATACATATTATAGATAGAAAAATAATATATCTATAATATGTATGTATTTACAAAAAAAAATGTATATAAGTAGTTTATCAGCCATCTCGATTTCATGTCAATCGGTTCATAAATAAAAAAGTTATGTCAATTTAAAGAATTACGGCGAACATTTGATAAGGTATGCTGTCCGAAAAGTCATTCCACGCGGACGAAGTCGCAGGCACAGCTAGTACTTACTATACTCTTTGGAGTTAGTTGAGTGCCCGGTGAAACGGGGTGGACGTGTTTTCAGTGCTGGACAAAACGAGTGCTAAAACGGATAAGTTTGTGGACAATTCATTTGAATATGATTAAGGCCTGATTTTCCAATCAACAGATAACTTTTATCTGAAATAAATATTGCAGTTTGACCGTTTTAGTATGGATAATATGTCAAACTGTGATCTTTGTTCTTCAGATTAAAATTATCTGACGATTGAAAAATCAAAATAAATATTACAGTTTGAGTGTTTTAAGTATGTGAAATATATCAAACTGACATAATTATTTATTCTTCAGTTAAAAGTTATCTGCCTTGAACAATCAGCCCTTCATATTCATTGTTCACAAAGTATTGTTTTGTCACAAAATTTATTTCAACAGTATAAAACATTATTATAATCTAATACAATAACAACTTATACATACTTAAATTAAAAGACTATCTAACTAACTATATATACAAATAAATCCAAAAAAGACAAAAAGGACACTTAGGCGTCGAAGTACCCTTCGTATTGTTTTGTTAAAAAATTAGGAAGTGATAAAAAAAAAGTGTAACATGGCTGAGGGCTACGATCCTGCCGGCCTCGTGAACTATTTACCAGAAATTTTACATATTATTTTTGCAAATTTAACCGTGAAAGTGCTGATTAGCTGCCGCTCGGTAAACAAAAAATGGAAGTCCGTTATAGACAGCATGTCTAGAAATGAGAAGATGTGGCGGCGGAATTTTAAACAGGACTTCCCCCAAATGTATGAGGTCGCGCGCAACAGAGCGGAGTCAAGACTGTGCTGGTTCAACTTGTACCGGTCCATATCTCTCTGGGGGCTGCTGCAGGGCGCTACCAAAATGCGCGACGAGCATTTTGCTTCTACGGCTTCCACCGAAGAAATCAGGCACTTTAAAATATTTAAGGATGGAATTATAGGCATTTTCAAAAAGGGATGCATTGTTTACTATGATACCCAAACTTTAGATCACTTGATCGACCCCGTTTGATGGCAGGCCCAAAACATACAGACACAGAAAATATCATCGTCGTATTGAACTACGATCTACATCTATACGTCGTACGTAAAGTAATGCAGCATGAGAAGGACAGCTCTGGCGTCTCCACCTTCAATGTTAAAGTGTTGACTTTGGCCGGAGAAGAATTGTACTTTGTGAACTTGAATGATGAGATATTTGTTATGTATTGGCGGCTCCAAAAAGTACACATCAACTTTTTGCTCAGTAGTCTTCGAGGAATTATGACCATCGGGTTCACCGATGGTTGCCTCAATGTCCTCACCGCTCAACGCGAGATTTATAATACCACCGAGAATGACAATAACTTCGTAGGCAGATCCAACCCTATAGCAGGCTGTAATTTACTTAAACAACTACAAAAATACCAGTATTTGGATCAAATTGATTGGCGAATATACTTTAAGTGGATGCAAATGTGGAATGAGTCAATTCCAGCAGGGCCTGTCAGAGATGTGCTGTGTGTCAATCACTATGGTGACAGTTTTTTCATCGAGTCCCAGTCAGGCGTATTACTCATTTATTATGCGCCTCGTTCAAACGGAGGACCGGATATTGTTCAGAGGAGACTAGTGAGGGAGTTCAACATCGAACGTCGTACTGGTGTCATTAGTTGCTGCCCTATACTCAATGTTGACGTAGCGGAAAGGAAAAGTGGACATTTAACCGTGTTTATTGCAACGCCCAAAAGGTTCGTGTCATTGAAATACACTCGAGAGCAATGAATCCGGGTCACTTAAAGAATGTTAAAAATCTCGGAAACTAAAAATGATAGGTTAATGCAATAAATTGTATTTAATAGACAATGTAATACTCCTTAAATGAAAGTAAAAAAAATATGAGTCACCATACATTTTATTAACACAAAATTACATAAAGAAAAAAACTGCTGATCTCTCCTTAAAACAAAAATAGGAAACATGAAATTTTTGAACTTTATTACGATTTTCATGAATTTTAATACTTCGTATTGCCTCCTCGTGCTTCCATTACTGCGTTTACGCGGTTTGGCATGCTGTACACCAAGTTCCTTATACGATTTTGGGGAATATTCTCCCATTCCTCTGTGAGAGCAATTTTGAGCTCACGAAGCGTGATTGGGGGAGGGTTTCGTTGTTTTACGCATCTGCCTAGCTCGTCCCAAGCATGCTCGATCGGGTTGATATCCGGGCTGCGCGCTGGCCACTCCATACGAGTAATGTTCATCTCTTGAAGGTAGTCATTCACAATCCTACCTGTATGAGGTCGGGCATTGTCATGCATAAATATAGCATCCTCACCTAAATTGACCATAAATGGACCAACGTGATCATTGAGGATTTCTTCCACATATCTTACGCTAGTTAAAGAGCCGTTTTCTATGATCACCAGCTCTGTGCGACTTTCAGAAGAAATTCCGGCCCACACAAGTACAGACCCACCACCGTAGGCTACTTTTTCTTCGATGCATGCTTGCTTGAATCTTTCCCCTGGTCTTCGATACACTCTGTGTCTTCCATCGTGCTTGTAGAGCATAAATTTTGATTCGTCGGAGAACATAACTTTTGACCAATCTTCAATACTCCAATTTACGTGGCCCTGGGCATATCTTAGTCTTGAAATACGATGCCCACGCTCCAGTTTAGGGCCGTTTGCAGGTCTAAGTGGTTTTTAGTTAGATTCAGCAAGCCGACGTCTTACTGTCCATGCACTTGGGTTACTTCCTCCGAGGCGTCGAAACTGATTTGTGAGTTCAGTTCCTGTGAGAAAGCGATTTCGAAGCATGGTGTTCACCAAGTATCGGTCTTCTCGTGCTGTGGTACACCTGGTTCTGCCCGTTCCTGGTCTGCGTAGGTTAGAACCAGTTTCTTCGTAACGTCGGAGAACTCTTTGTACTGTTGACAGCGACACACCGACAGTCCTGGCTGTATCGCGCTGACTCCGGCCGGTTTCCAGCATTGTAAGTATTCTGGTGCATTCTTCAGGCGTAAGCGACATAATTTCAGCTTGAATAATGAATATAGAGCACTATCAACATGGTTTATGTACCCACATAAATGACAGATTACAAACAAAAGCAAAACCAAATGCTGTAATTTCGTAGTTCCATCTTCGAAAGTGGCCCATTTTCAAATTTGATTTTTTTATGATATAACTTTACAAAAACTAAGAAGTTTTAATACCTTCATTTAAGGAGTATTACATTGTCTATTACATACAATTTATTGCATTAACCTAGCATTTTTAGTTTCCGAGATTTTTAGGATTCTTTAAGTGACCCGGATTCATTGCTCTCGAGTGTATAAGCACAAATTAGGCACGAAACTATTTAAGAGGCTCTCACGAGCAGTGCTTGCCGTACTATCAGGAAAAAGTGCAGAGTGTTAATCACAACTGTCATTTTTGATGGTTGTATTATAAGACTGAAGAAGTAAATCTATTTCCATCAATCTGCTTAACAATTAACTGCCCTGACCGTAGGTTAACACGTCATGAACAATTTCAATTGTTTTGTTTGAATGTTTGTCTAAGATTATAAAATTCTGTGAATGCTGATAAGAAAATAATCTTATTGCACTTGCTTCTTATGAATCTACGTTCACTTGTAACCTCTGCCTCGCGAACTTGTGAGTGATTAAAATTTCACCCATATTTGACCGCAATTTCACTTAACTCTCTATTAATTTTGCCTGTGCGGTTGTGGTAATGTATTTGATGTAAAAACACGTGTGTCGTGCCGTCGAGAACATTCGTCACAAACGATTTTAAGACTTATCTTTAATAGAAATACAGTTTTAAATCGGCCGGGGTTTGGTGGCACAAATTTGTGCTAGCGGGGCTCAACGGTAATGCGTGTTTACTGGAACGTTTTTGTGCCACTGGGGCTCTAGAGGCAACTGTAATGGCAAACACGCCATAACAGTTGCTTGCCTTATTAGTAAGTGTAAAATGTCTGTGATTTTTTTAGATACATATATATTATTACAGTTATCAGAAAAATTTGATACTGGACAAATTAGGGTACAGGGATTTGGAAGGTACAGGGCTGTGTGAATTAGCCTAAAGTTTTGTAAAGTACGATTAATAGGGAATATGCAAGTAAATTTTTTAAGTAAAGTATTATTAATTAATTGGTTATATGCATGTATTTTGTATGGAAAGATCATGCGCCCAGATATGCCAGTGGAAGTATGGAAGTGTTTAAAAGAAGATGGATGTATGTGGCTGACTTTATTCTTCAATAAGTTGTTGCAAGACTTTTATTCTTGAAGATGGGCACTAGCGAACAGTTCACTAGTGCCCATCTTTAAGAATAAAAGTGATGTACAGGACTGCAACAACTATCGAGGGATAAAGCTCATGTCCCATTGTATGAAGGTATGGGAGAATAGTCAAAGTTGTTCATTTTCATGAGTTCTATACCCCCTTAAAGTTTGTCCCTCGTTCAACCTTACACACTGTATAAGAGGAAGTCTGAAAGTGACACCGGTGACTGAAAAGTTTTGTGGTAGGTAATTAAATGTCATGGTATGGGCATGTTATGCGGAGGAATGAGAAAAATATTGTCAGGAAAGTTTTTAGTATAATTGTGGATGGCTATAGAAGTATAGGAAGACCGAAGAAACTATGGCTAGATTGTGTGAAAGATGCTACCTATGGCTAGAAAGGAAGTGACTACCGAGATGACGACTGATAAACTTGTTGCGCCGACCCCAAATAAATTGGGATAAGGGCAGGCGAATGATGATGATCTATGTATTTTTTTTTCAATGAAACAGATTAATATAAATCCAAGAAAAGTATTATTTACAATCAAAAACTTAAAAGTTGCTCAAAAAAAATTAAACTCCAATAATTGTCTACTACAGCCAAACCACGCGTTTTGAGTTTGCGTTCCATCAAAAAAACAACTTACAAGAATGAATTGTAAAATCATTTTTTAATGAATTATTTAATTTAAAAAATGCATTTGTTTGTTTCTAAATAATATAGGTAAATAATAAACAATTACTTTTTAATGGCGCGAATATACCCTATAGTCGTGAATTTCCGACCTGTTTTATTATGATTATTGTTAATTTGGAAACAATTATACTATTGGTGATTAAGCTTTTAGGGAATATCAATGAAATATGTACTTACATAGGTAGATAGTCTAGATACCTACTGATGTTAATAAGAACGTTGTTTTTCAGTCATTCTTACTTTTAAATTGTTAGCAAACCTTCAATATTAAGTAGTTATGAAATAAATGTTTTTATATAATATTGTGTTTCAATTATGTTCAGAGTCCAGCACATCAAGCTACCCTTATCTGGCAAGTTTCTTTGATAGATTTTCAACTTTATAACAGAATAAAATTATTTTTCAATAAAAAACAAAAACCGGCTTCAAAAACCTAATAAACACAAAAAATTTAAAAATAATATTAAATTGACTAACTATAATCAAGAATTATTAACCAAAATAACCTTACCTAACTTTAATCTACATTATATTTTACAATTTAACCATTTTTGGAGTCGGTGCCAAGCCAAGTGTATAATATGACCATAAAATATTTTCCCTTAATTTTTATTACAATAGTTTACGGGAGTAAATTAATATCATATTATTAGGTACTGATATTTTTACAAAGCTGTTAAAAGTTTTAGTCAGTGCTCGATAGATGGCGTTGAACCCTTTTCAAAACAACTCTGTCTTCTTCAGTTGATATTCTGTTTTGTGTTGTAGTTATTTTTCAGTTTGTTTTGTTTTTTTGCTGCTATTGTACTTTTTTTTAGGTTAATATTTTGTGAGTGCGGGCTTGGCACCGACTCCAAAAATTGTTAAATTGTAAAATATAATGTAGATTAAAGTTAGGTAAGGTTATTTTGGTTAATAATTCTTGATTATAGTTAGTCAATTTACTATTTTTTTTATTTTTTTTGTGTTTATTAGGTTTTTGAAGTCGGTTTTTGTTTTTTATTGAAAAATAATTTTATTTTCTAGTTTTTAGTTTCAGTTTGTACATAGTTCATAGTTTTGAAGTTTCTTATTCAATCTTAAATAGAAAGAAAATTCTTTTTGTTTAATATGGGTAGGCCTACTAAACGCGCTGCTCAAATGAGACAGCGCCGTTTGGCAGAAAGTAACGACGAAAGGGAAGAACGTTTAAAGAAAAGTAGGGAAAGAAATAGGTACCGGAAACATTTCAAATGAGAGTGATGAGCAGCGAGCGTATAGACTTTCTCAGAAGAGAGCAAACACGAAATTATCAAGGTTTAATAAAAGTCCAGAAAGTCGTGCTCAGCGGCTCAGTTTGATTCGTGAACGATTATCAAACGAGACTCATGAGCAACGTTCTCATCGTCTTGATTTAATTCGTGAACGATTGTCTCACGAGACCGAGGAGCAACGTGCTCATCGTGTCGGTTTAATTCATGAACGTTTGTCTCATGTGACCGAGGAGCAACGTGCTCATCGTGTCGGTTTAATACATGAATGTTTGTCTCATGAGACAGAGGAGCAACGTGCACATCGTGTCGGTTTAATTCATGAACGTTTGTCTCACGAGACCGAGGAGCAACGTGCTCATCGTGTCGGTTTATTTCATGAACGTTTGTCTCATGAGACCAAGGAGCAACGTGTTCATCGTGTCGGTTTCATTCATGAACGCTTGTCTCACGAGACCGAGGAGCAACGTTCTCATCGTCTCGGTTTGATTCAGGAGCGCTTATCAAACGAAACCGAGGAGCAAAGTTACCGTCGTCTACACGTGCAATACGAGCGTCTATCCAATGAATCTGCCGAATCCAGAGCGACTCGATTAGATATTATGCGACAAGCTAGTCGTAATCGTAGGGAGGTATCATCAGTAAACGATTTTGAACAGACTATTAACATTTTCGCTGACATGCCATGTGCTATTTGTTATAAAGCTTACAGTACGTTAATACCCGAAGAATTGGTGCGTCTGGGTAAAATCGTAACATGCTCTCGCTGTCAAAACAATATAAGGAAATGAAAAATTTCACCAGCAGCTTTCTGGAATGAAATGAAAGTCGCGACTATACTTACCTCAGGAGCTAACTAATTTACCAAAATTGGAAGAACAATTTTTATGCCGTGTTGTGCCGTTTCTTAAAATAATGAAGCTACAAAACCGTTTCTCTCAAGATTGGTTCAAGGGACAAGTTACACATACACAAGATATCTACAACTGTAAAAAAAATGTAGATGTAACAATGATAAATTACACATTTACTGTATTATTGTTACAATTTTAAAGCGCCCTTAAAAGTGAACTGGCGTAATGTTATGTTATGGTATGTCGTAAACTATGCATAGGTACACAAACAATCGCAGCAATTGCGAGGCATGTGCTGTCGTTTTTTGAAGATTTCTATCGTCTATGGTTAGTCCATCACCTCCTGACCTGATGATCACGAGACCAAAATGGCAAACGCCCTTTCAAACATCATAGTAATAAGTTACTAAATCAGTCGATGCCTACACCTTACTGTTAAGGAGTTTTACCTTCCATCATCAGCTCAGCTACATGAGGTAATAATTACCATACGCAGGTACTTAAATTACTTCATAAGATTGGCGAAAAACGATGTGTGGGCCCATAAAATTTGAGGGTTGCCCTCGATTTCTCCAGGATCCAATCATCAGATCCTAACTTGGTGACTATGGGACCACCTCAGAAGTATCTCCTTTCGAACAAAAAAAGAATTTTGAAAATCGGTCCACAATTGGCGGAGTAATCGCGTAACAAACAAACAAAAAAAAAACATACCGTCGAATTGATAACCTCCTCCTTTTTTGAAGTCGGTTAAAAATAAGGTTTTCAATTGAGAACATCTGGCAGTTTTGGGATAATTTGGTGTGCTGGCGTTTGTTCCTATGCCCAAAGCGTGTCCATTTCATCGGAGAAGCGAATGTCTTTGTTAGAACTGTTTTTGATTCCGCGACTTCGCTCGCGTGGAAGTGGAGACACCACAATATACCTATACAGGGTGGAATTTTGTAATGCCACCTGGAGGGAAAGTACTCTTAATACTGTAGATAGAAAATTTTACTCAAAGGAAACATTCCTTTATTTTTGAATAGAAAGACAACTGCATTCAAAGATTTTCAAAAATTCGCTTGCCACACCCGGGAATCGAATCGACTAAAATCTTAAAAAATTACACCCTTTATTTTTATTGCATCGATCGTTAGGATCAATTATAAGAATGAAATCTCTCTAACAAACTTGATAAATTAAATGATGGGAAAACCATGAAATCTTAAATTATTTGAATTATTTACAAAAAATGGTAAACTAACTTTTTAGTTGCTCGAAATGTGCTCCATTTTCTTGGATACACAAATGTATTCTTCTAACGAATTCATATGATTCATATGTAGTAACCTTTAATAATGTGTTGTGGTGATTATTATTAATCGTATTCTGAACTTCAACTCTTAACTCGTTTACTTTTGCTTAAGATTTAATGAAAATTTGATTTTTCACATATCCCCACAAAAAAAAAGCCTAAAGGGGTGAGATTTGGTAATCTCGTAGGCCATCTGATTGAACCGTTTGAACCAATCTTCAATCGCCTTATCCTAATAGTAACTCGTCATTTGAATGGGTAAATGACGTCAATGATAATTATTAATTATTAACATAAGTAAACAGATGGATCTTTGAGTTAAAGAGTTTAACTTGACTCATTGAATTTATAAGTCCAGATTTCATGGTTTTCCTTTCACTTAATTTATCAAGTTTCTTAGAAAGATTTCATCCTTATAATTGATCCTGACGATCGATGCAAATAAAGTACAGGGTGTCATTTTTACAGATTACAGTCGGTTCGATTCCCGGGTGTGGCAAGCGAATATTTGAAAATATTTGAATGCAGTTGTCTTTCTATTTAAAAATAAAGGAATGTTTCCTTTGAGTAAAATTTGCTATCTACAGTATTAAGAGTACTTTCCCTTCAGGGGGGCATTACAAAATTCCACCCCGTATAACAGACCTCCCTAAAAATTTAGCACACACATCAGTCACATAACCAACTATAGATATATATTTTCAATGGGTTTTTCTTTGATAAGGTTACATTTTTAACAACAATTTATATTTTTATTGCAGATAATTAACGATTTAACCATTTCAATTTAAACTATTATATCAGAACTAAGATAATATGAATCTATACTTTTTTAATCAACTTTGAACAAAAATAAATATATATGGTGGATGAGCCAAAGTAATCTAGGAAAGAGAAACGAGAAAGGAGGATGATCTATGATCGTCTTTATGTACTTATGTATTTCTCCGTCAATTGTGAAATAATTTTGAAAGCTGTGCCAATCCCTAGCATTAGATGAAACGACAGCTCACTTCACACTCACTTCATCCAAGTTTTCACGGTGAGCGTTTTACAGATTCGACCGGCGGCAGTAGAGATCTGAGACGCTAGCGCGGAGAAGGAGCGGAAATCAATTTCTTGATAAACTCAAACTCAAAGCATTTATTTCAAATAAACCAATTACAGGCACTTTTGAATTGTCAAGGGGTCGGTCAGTCAGAAAGATGAAGCTAGTTGCCCATTCCAAAGCAGTAGGTACCTATGGAGAAGAACGGGCAAGAAACTCCATGGACACTCTTTTAAATCAAAACATGTTTACAAAAACTGGGTTACATCACTCATGTTGAAATATACACGTGAGAACGATGCAGAACTTAATAAAAGCGTCCATAATTACAAGATTTAAAAAGCAATTCAAAATTAATTTAAATATTAAAACAGCCTTGGCAGCTAAGAGACCAGTCCCAACTGACGGCGCCCGTTCATGAACATGACGCATGGATTAGCAGCATTCAGCTCAACCATTTTGATGGGAGCTAAATGGTCCAAAATACCGCCACCATCAGTGAGACATTACAGCATATTCAAGTCAATGTAAGACGTACCCAGTAAATGGTAGCTTTATAGTAGGTACATAGTACTCACAAACGTGCTATGCAATTATACAATGCTAAGAGATTGAAGTTATATAATGCAAAAAGTTTTTGTTTTTTCAGCAGCTCTAGGAGTAATCTTAGATGCTAATCAATTAGTTTAGGATATAAAAAAAAGAAAGAATATTCAATATGTAAACAATTGGAGCAGTTCAATCCCAAGCCCTTTTGTCTGCAATGAAGTCTTTGACAGTATAATAAGCATTCTGGCACAACTTGCGTTTAACGAACGATTTGAATTTATTAAGGCCTATATCTTGAACGTGGCTTGGAAGTTTATTATAAAAGCGTATACATTGACATTTGAACGAGCCTCCTATTTTTTGAACCTTGCAGTGGGTACAACAAATTTGTGTTTGTTCCTAGTATTCTTATCATGAATATCACTATATTTTTTAAACAATTTTGTATTTTTATGGGCATACAAAAGATTTTCAAAAATAAACTGTGAAGGTACAGTCATTACATTTATTTCTTTAAATTTTTCTCTGAGAGAGTGTCTCGGACTTAATTTATAAATTGCTCGAACAGCTCTTTTCTGCAAAACAAATATATTCTGAATATCGGCGGCATTTCCCCACAGCAGAATACCGTACGACATTACACTATGAAAATAGCTAAAGTACGCTAAGCGGGCTGTCTCTGTGTCAGTTAAAGTACGAATTTTTCTAACAGCGTATGCTGTGGAGCTTAGTTTTTTTGATAATTTATCTATATGTGGCCCCCACTGAAGCTTAGCATCCAAAGTTAAGCCCAAGAATACTGTGGTATCTTCAGGATTCAATTCTTCGCCCTTTACCAACACTTTGGTTTCCACCTGTCTAACGTGGGGTAGCGTAAACTTAATACATTTGGTTTTTTTTTCATTAAGAAGTAAGTTATTAACATTAAACCAATGAACTACCGTTGCGATCGCGCTATTTACATCGTCAGTAACCAGCTGCTGACGTTTAAGTTTAAACAAAAGGGAAGTGTCATCTGCAAATAACACTACGTATATCATGACTATTTTTTATGAGGTAAGGCAAATCGTTAATATAAATAAGAAACAAAAAGGGCCAAGAATCGAGCCCTGTGGGACTCCCATTGTTACTATAGATCCGGGAGATCTTTTTCCATTAACGTCAACGCTCTGAATTCTATTACTCAAGTACGAAGTAAGAAGATTCAGAGCGGTGCTTCGGATCCCGTAATGGCGGAGTTTCCTGATTAATATTTCATGAAGAAATTGCGTTCTTCATGAAACATTAATGGCCTTAGACAAATCACAAAAAAATCCCAAGGCGTCACATTTATCTTCCCATGCATTGTAAAAATGTCCTAAAAGTTCAACACCGGCATCGGTAGTTGTACGACCCCTTGTAAACCCGAACTGTTTCGTGTGTAATAATTTATGTTTGTTAAAAAATCTTTGTAATTGCTCTAGAATTAATTTCTCAAATATTTTACTGAAGGTAGGTAGTATTGAAATAGGTCTATAGTTAGTGGGGTCTGATGTACTACCTGATTTAAACAAAGGTATTACTTTACTATTTTTCATTAGGTCAGGAAACTCCCCACAGTCGATACCATTATTAAAGATAAGAGCTAAATTAGGTGCTACAATGTCAATAACAGATTTAGCAACTTCTACAGAATTACCCCACAAATCTGCATTCTTTTTTATATTTAAAGTGTGAAAGGTTTTAATTATGTCTCTACAAGTAATATGCTCAAAATGAAATTCCGTATCGCAAATATTAACATGTTCCTTGAGTAAAGACTCAGCAACAGAAGGTGATGAGTTTAAGGATTTAGTAGTTGAAACGGGAATATCCGAAAAGAACTTTTCAAAGGCCGCGGCGACTTGTAAGTCTGATTTAATTATCTTGCCATTAACAGACAAGCTGTAGTCAGAATTTCGGTTACTAGACTTTCCCGTTTCACTATTAATAATGTTCCAAGTCGTTTTAATTACATTACTACTGTTTTAAATCTTCGCACTAAGATAACGCGACTTGGCTACGCAACAAATTTTTTTAAATAATTTTGAGTAATTTCTAACATATAAATTAAATTCAGCAGTATTTACACAAGTCCTTTCATTGTATAACTCATAAAGGCGTGTTCTACTTCTATGAATACCAGTGGTAGCCCAGTCACTAAAAGATGCGCTACCATTCACCGAGATAGTCTTGGGAATAAAGGCGGAATTAAATTCTTTAAAGTACCTACATATTTAAAAAGTCATCATATTGATGAGTACGCTCAGCATGACTAGACACCACCGGTAATTTACTATTGAGTTTAACTTTAAAAGCTTCCAAACGACTTGCAGTTTTGGGGTTAACCGTGATATACTTCTTAGCCACTTTGCTGTTAATGTTCCGGATAGTAATTTTTTGCCCGCAATGATCAGAATCTAGTAAATTTATAATTTCTTTGTGGCTCGGTATAACATCAGTGTAAATATTATCAAGGCATGTGGCACTAGTAGGTGTTATTCTGGTGGGCTCCAAAAATAGGTTTACAAGATTGTAGGACTGAAACAGACTTATTATTTTACTGCAAGGACCTGAATTTTCTAATAAATTAACATTAAAATCACCGCAAGCAATAATGGATTTGTTTGAATTACAAATCTTGTGTAACACTTCATCCATTATCTTTTCAAAGCAGTCATACAATCCTGAAGGGGGTCTGTACACGCTTAATATAATAAATTGCTCCAATTCTATACAGGCTATTTCAACTGTCCGCTCAACAGATAGGCTCACAATATCCTTACGGTCTTTAACCTAGTGACCGCCACGTCAAAAATGAAAAAGCGTGCCCTCAGCGCCAAGCTCCGAATCCATCCTTTAATACCTACAAAGTAGTAGTGAGGTCGAAATTATTATTATTATTTATTTACGTTTCAAATTCTGTCACCCAGTCGCGACCGTGGCGTGCTGGGCACATTTTGGTTTGTCGTCTATACACGACTGTGGCGGTCAAAACGTTAAATTTAAGCTGGTTACTTACTAAGATTAATGAGCCACCATGTATAGCATTCACTCTGCTGAACGAACTACCAACCTGGTGATTATTAAAATTGAATAAGAACTGGTGGCTTTTTAGCCAATGTTCTGTTATACAAAGAATATCAATACTATTAAAATTCAAAAATAAGTCTACTTCTAAATCTTTGTTCATAAATTCTTGAATATTTTGATGCACCAGGTTGATACTATTTAGTGTTGAAAAACTTTCTTTTAATTTAGATTCACAATTCTGTACAATATTGCAAGAGGTTGCCTCAATTGTCTCAATTTCTAATTTAAATGACTGTAAAGGTTAACATTTGATGGCAAATTATTGGCTGAATTATTCAATATGTCATTGCATTGCTCAATAGAAGCAATTTGTTTAGCCAAATTCTTGGCTGTAATAGAAAAGTAATATGATAGCGACACAGCTATCTGTCTTTTACAATACATAGAAAGATAGTAGGTATTTATCCATTAAAAATCTATCTTTTGTCAAATAAAAATGATTAATAACATAATTGTTAGTGTCAATTAAATGAAATGAATCATTATTACATGTCAAATTATGTAGAGTCATATTAATTTTAAATCTAAAGTTGTTTTCTTCCTGTGGCAAACTTTGGCTGTAAGGGTATGTGAACATGACAATTTTTCTTAAACTAAGGTTAGACAGTGTTCTATAATAATGAAGTAACACGTTTTGTTCACATTACCCGTTACCAACAAATATTAACAATATAGTCTCCTGGTTAAAATTGCAATTTATCACTTTTTTCATTATGTCAAATAAAGAACAACCAGGCATACAATAGTTCATTACTGAGTGATCCGGATATGTGTTTGTCAACAAGTGGCCTAAATCCTTTCCTATTTCATCACAAAATAGTACAATTTCCGTATTAACAGTCTTTTTAGGGACACATTCAGTAATCAACAATGGCAAACTGTCACTAGACTGCAGTATGGTGGTATCACATATTGTCAGTGAATTGATCCTGGGTTCAATAGATGGAGGTTGACAAAGTTCACATTTGTTGTTTTGTGAGCTCACAAGCTCATTCATCGCCAATACATACTCCCTCATTTGTTTTTCTGACGCAGTATATTTGATGGTGATAGAGGTAAGTTTCGCCTGTAGTTGGTCAAGTTCATACTGCAAGTCTTCTGTGTCAATTTGATATTTCCTAGTACTGTTTTCTAAGTTTAGTGAATATATGTCTAATTGTTTCAGTAAATGTAACCTTTCTCTATTAAGTTTAACATTTTTGATGAAAAACTTTTGTTTTTTGACCATTTTCTTGGTCTTAACTATGTATTTGTTAATTTTTATGTAACTATTTCTTAAGTTTATTTTTACTAGTAACTACCCTCATTGAATTACTTAATTTTGATGCATCATGTCCTGTTAAATCTATTGTATAAGAGGGGTCAATTGCAGAAACCATTGACGGGGCTATACGCACCAATTCACTGAATAGACTTTGATTCGACGAGGCAGTGATGTTAAGATTAGTAGTCTCTAGTTGTTTAATCTGACTTTGAGCCTCATGTAGCTGCTGTTGTAGTAAGTATTTATGACTAAGAGCTTGTTCATACTCATTGCTACACTGGCTGAACCCGTCCACAACAACTTGGAGCCTGTCCCGGTCTGCAATGGCATCAATGTGTTGAATATATAACTGAGCCATTTCTGCTTTTAACTGGCTATTTTGTTCAAGGACACCAAGGAATACAATTTCATTTTCATCTTTTTCCTTAATCAGTTGGTCACAGAGCTCCTTAGACGCCTTTAACTCGCTCAAGCTCAAAGCACTCGCTGGTAGTAAAGGAAGAACGGTAGATGCTGTAGTTGCTGAAAATAAATAATTACAGTCATATATTAAAATGTGCCCAAACTGATTATTTAGTACAAACATTGAATCTTTAAAAAAAAAGATACCTTGTATAGAATAAGAAGGGATAAAATCCAGCATGATTTCATCTGTTTCAATATGGGAGGGACAGACAGTACACACTAAATCTCTGCTTGGTGGTGGTGGAGTTTCTTTCCGATGGTGGGTACTGAAAAATATAAAGAATTTAAATTAAAAAAAAAATTACGCTTTGTTAAAGAAAATACTTATAATAATCAAAGAAAAAAACTAACAACAAAGCCTCTCTCCTCAATTCCAGCTTGACCGATGATTGCATTCAAACCAATTATGCCCGACACCGAATCTTTTTTCATAATTTTTATCTTTGGTTTATGTATCAAAAGATTTTTTTTGAGAATCCAATTGACTAGTGGTGTTTATTAGTGGACAGTAAAGAAACTGCCTCTATGTGATATAAGAAAATGACGGCTTTAGTCTAGAAGTGGGACGGAAGGGTAACAAAAAAAAAGATACAGTAAATAGATATTGAATCAAGATACAGTAAAAAGCTATTGAATAAATTTGGATAAATTTAAATCTATAATGCTTAACCCATTAGATGTTCGCCTATTAGAAATAATTAAAATAAATTCGTGTTCGCCTATTAGAAGCCGTTTACTTATAAGAGCTCAACGATTTATACGGTTCTATTTATTGTCTTTTGAGATAATTTTTCTTATGAACCTATGCGGTTCGTACGACATTTGAGGGGTTTATTCAATGCGAAAAGAAAAGGACTTCGCTATTGGCTGATATGTAATGCAGCGTCTAAACAGGTTCCTGATCCTGATCCCCTGCAGTGGCTGTGGAAGTGTGGTTTTGATCAAAGGCGTTGATTTTTGATTGGATTTGATTTGGCTAAAAGTGTCTGCCTGAGCAAGGAAACGAATTTTCACTGAATATATTTTGCTATGTTACCATCATCCCAGTCTTTTCCTTTGTAACCCGACTGTCAATCATTAATATAATTTTACAGTTCTCAAGCATCGACATGTGGTTTACACAGTGGCGTAACTTTACCATCTGAGGCCCTCGGCATATCCATTGCATGGGGCCTCAAATTTATACTTTTTACTAAATTTTGTTAAAATGTTAGGTCACTTTTGAGCTTGCAGCCTCCCGGGCCGGGGGCCCGTGGCATTTTGCCAGTCTTGCCACCCTATAGTTACGCCACTAGGTTTACAGGTAGTTGCGTATTTTAGATATAAAGGGTGCAAGGGACATCGATGCGAAGCTGGTTACCAGTGGCGGCCTTAGGGGGTGGCGAACTGTGCCATCGCCCAGGGCCTCGCGCTTGGGGGGGCCACGCGCTACAACCCAAACTAATGTTTAAAAAAAAATGAAAAAAATCTATCTAGTCTAAATTAATAGTACATTGTGTAACTTCAGCGAGGGTTTTTAATGAACCGAGGTTCGTAATTTTGTTACGGTCCGTGATATGATACATACAATGTTTTATATCATACTTGCGAGGAATCAGCTCAGAAAAATAAGCCAAAAATACTTCTTCAGACAGAGAATTAGCCTTTTTGTTATTTCTCCATAGAATACATTTTTCGTAAGCGGTCAAAAATCTTTCACTGACCAATTTTGCCGCGTTAACTATTTCGGGCGGTGGGTGTACGAGCAATTTCGTCACTAGATGAAGACGATAACATATTTAAATCAGACTTTTTCACTGATTGAAAATGACAAAATGTACAAAAAATACTCGTGAAATGGCGCGTATTGGATTTTCATTTTTTTTTTTTCAAAATTTGTCAAAGGTAAACTTCCTTGTACAGCCAACTGACTGTGCATTTAATTTTTTTTTTCTCTGATTGAATATGACAAAATGTACAAAAAATACTCGTGAAATGGCAGACTTTTTCACTAATAATTGAAAATGACAAAATGTACAAAAAATACTCGTGAAATGGCGCGTTTTGCATTTTCTTATTTTTTTTTTCAAAACTTGTCGAAGGTAAACTTCCTTGTACAGCCAACTGACTGTGCATTTAATTTAATTCTTTTTTTTCTCTGATTGAAAATGACAAAATGTACAAAAAATACTCGTGAAATGGCAGACTTTTTCACTGATTGAAAATGACAAAATGTACAAAAAATACTCGTGAAATGGCGCGTTTTGCATTTTCTTATTTTTTTTTCAAAATTTGTCAAAGGTAAACTTCCTTGTACAGCCAACTGACTGTGCATTTAATTTAATTCTTTTTTTTCTCTGATTGAAAATGACACAATGTACAAAAAATACTCGTGAAATGGCAGACGTTTTCACTGATTGAAAATGACAAAATGTACAAAAAATACTCGTGAAATGGCCCGTTTTGCATTTTCATATTTTTTTTTTAGCTAAATCAAAAAACCAGACCTACTTTCGCAACACATACTTTTCACGAAGGATAAAGGGCCTCGCATAGACCTGCCGCACGTGGCCTCGCAATGGCTAGGGCCGCCGCTGCTGGTTACCATGGATTAGGTACATGGTTCTGAACCTTCCTGTCTGGATCGAAATTATTCGTAAGTTATTTGTGTGTGTGTGATCAATTGTGTGCGTGTACTAGCGTACACTCGTAAGAAGTGAAACTTCTTTATGACGTTATTTTCCAAAAAAAAATGTAACTACTCAAAACGGGCCGCAAAATATATTGGAGACATTTACCAATCCCTACTCCGCTGGAGAAAGTATACTTCGAATCACGCGTGGTAGGGATAAGAAGATGGCGCGTAACGGAAAAATGTGACGCGTAACGAAAAAATGTGACGCGTAACGAAAAAATGTTACACTATTTTTTTTTCCAACCCCGATAAAGAAGTTTCACTTAAAAAACTGCATCTGCAACTGCTATAACCGTTGTGTAGTTAAAGATCTAAGCATACAAATAGACATTAGGACGCGGGAAGCGACTTTGCTTTATACTATGTAGTGATTTAGGGAAATTCCTTTCACGAAAAACATTCAAAATATAAATGTAGGTACTAAGTATCTTGTAGCAATGGATTCGGTCACTGAATGCAGACGCGATGTCGGAATATGTAGAATCACATGAAATTATTTGTATTGTTTTCTTAAATTTCATGGAATAATTACTTACTATATTCTTACTCCTCGATATAGGTTTTTTACACTTTTCATCCATTTCCTGACACAGACAATCCATGCAAGCAAGGGGCAACGTTAGCCAGGGCGCAGTGAACTCTGCTCACCTTCCGCAATTTTATTCGTGTTCCCAAGAACAACCGCTGTCTGATACTGTTTTTTTTTTTAAGGCTGGGAAATCATCCAATGACTGGACCTCAAATAAAATAAATATCATAGCCACAGCTGTCATACCCCTTGAACGTCAGCGCGCGCGATCGGTTTTGAACCGCGTCGAGCGCCCCATGCCATGACTGATTCATAGTGTATTTTCTAGCAATCTATTGCAGCTACAGCAAAGTAAAAAATACCAGTGTAAAGCTGAATTATTAAGTAATCAAATTATGTACTTATTAAAGTACAACCACTAATCTGATATTCATAAAAAAAATGTAAACCTAACAAAACGGGTTAAATTTGAGTAAAATATTTCTTCTTTTCAAGTTTTAACGAAACATTGTTCAACTTTTCTCAATGTTCTTTACTAATTATTAAACTAGATTAAATAAGCTTTTTTGATACCAATATATTATTACTTAATATGAACAGTGAACCCCAATAAACCAAAACAAACAACCCATTCCTGCCGCAATCTGATATCGCCTCCGATCACGAAATTACGGCAAGATGGCCGCCCGCCTAAGGATTGCTACACACGGTTTTAGGATTTGTTTTGAAACAAATAATTTTTATTTAAAATTTAAATGAAAGTCAATTATTGTAGGTATAAAATATATTTCAAGTAATAAAAAAAATAAAATAATAACAAAAAATACTTATTTAAAAAAAAATATAAAATTAAAGATGCTTGGAAACATGCTGGTTCTCACACATTGATTGATTGATTATTATTATATAACGTTATAATTCATGTATACAAAACATTGTAAAACATTTTAACCTTACTTGTGCCTATTTGAAATAAATGATTTGACTTTGAATAATTTTATCAATCCTCTATAAATCTACAAAGTTTGAATGAAACCTGGCCGTTTAAAGTGGGTCAAAATCGCGCCCAAAGGAGTCTGTTACAAACATACAAACAAACATGCAGGTGAAATATAACATACAAACATACAGGTGAAATACATACAAAAAAACATACAGGTGAAATATAACATACAAAAAAACATACAGGTGTCATGTCATTGTCAGGGGGTATAACATAAATATAACACACAAAAGAACATACAGGTGAAATATAACATACGAAAAAACATACAGGTGAAATATGTCCTACAAACAAACAAACAGGTGAAATATGACATACGAAAAAACATACAGGTGAAATACACAAGAACCCATCAAGGCTTGTGATAGGCCTTGAAGCAATCCTCGATGCAGAGGTTGACATTGTAAAGGGGTGTAACATAAATATAACACAAAAGAACATACAGGTGAAATATAACATTAAAAAAAACATACAGGTGAAATATAACATACGAAAAGACATACAGGGGAAATAAAAAAAAAAGGAAAAAACAACACAACATCCCATCAAGGCTTGTGGTAGGCCTTGAAGCAATTCTCGATGCAGAGGTTGACGTCGCACTCCTCACACTTCCAAATAGTCCGGGTCCTTTTCGGG
Organism: Hyppa rectilinea; assembly: GCA_951799385.1. Taxonomy (NCBI): domain Eukaryota; kingdom Metazoa; phylum Arthropoda; class Insecta; order Lepidoptera; family Noctuidae; genus Hyppa; species Hyppa rectilinea. Next base: position 5,250,566 of record OX637300.1, on the reverse strand, counting down.
CAAATACAGCATATGGTGTATTTAGACCCGGTCCTAATTGGGAAGTGGTTCGCCTCAACGATCGGTCTGGGTTGGGTATGTGTGCGAGTGATGCGTCGTCTTGTCGTCGTCTCTTGTCCAGGACGTGGGGTCTCAGTAGTCAAGTCAGTTGTGGCAGTCCTAGTCAAACGTCGGGTCTCAGTAGTCAAGTCAATCTGTCTGTGTCGCCTAAGTAAGTCTTCCGCCAACACAGTACGGGGAACTGCCGATGTGATACTTTCCGGTTAAAACTGGAAAATAGCACATAACAGTTAAATACTGCTGCATTAAGCATTCGGCGGAAGAGTTTCTTATACCATATCCTGTTCCTAACACGTTCCAAAGGCTGAGCTGACAGAAATTGGTCCTTCCTATCAACTACACCCATGCTCCGGTTATAGTCCAGGACTAGGCTTGGCTTGTACGTCTGTCTATTGTACTTGTCCTGTGTTCCGATTTGGAGATTGTGGTATGTGGAGATCATACTAACTAGGTTAGCATCTCTCCACACCAGAACCGCCAAATCGGAACAGTACGTAGCCACTACTTCACCTTGTCGAAGGTCTGTCTTTGTCAAAGTCTTAAGCGAGTCAGGCACAAATTCTCTGTTAAGTCGTAGTGTCCCGTAACAGTCAGTCTGTTGTCTTTTCAGGCTACGTAATAATAATGGCGAATTATAAAAATTGTCCATTATTACCGTATGCCCGCGGTGAAGTAGTGGCTCGATCAAGTCATACACTATTTTGGCAGTAGCATTAGTGGGACGGTTTTCGCTACCACCCTGTCCGTCTGTCGGTCCGACACTATTGGGTCTGTCATTTATGTCGTCGTCAGTAAGTCTCGTCGCCAAATTTTGGGGGTCAGTCGCCAAATTTTGGGGGTCAGTATTGTTAGTCACTGCTCCATCTTTTCCAGCATATACAAAAAACTTCCAGAGATAGCCACTGGAAGATTCGCACAACTCGTAGGTTTTCACCTCGACTTGTGCGGCCTTCGACGAAATCTTTTGAGCGAACGACAAATGCCCGTGCCACTTCAAAAGGGATTCGTCTATGGCTATCTCTTGAGAAGTCATGTATAGGCTGCAAAATTTAGCGTTAAAATAGTCAACTACAGGCCGTATTTTACAGAGTCTAGTCATGTCCTGGCATGTCTGATTGTCGACGAAGTGAAGAAAGCTTTTCAGCAACAGAAACCTATTTATTATATGTCATGATTTTGGAAAAATATTGCATCGTTCCAAAACCATTGAACGTAAAATAGGCTTCTTCCTCTGGTAAAGGGTAGAGGCCCTGTAAAATCAGGATCGCTAAAAAGGTCATCATTTCGTCCCTATTAGTAGGAGACCAACGATGAAAGCGAGAATGTGGAGCAAGTTTGTTTTGCTCACGCAGCAAAGCAATCTTTTGCTCCGCATTCCTGTTGGTCTCGACACACAGTAGGTCAACGAAGCCGGAAAAAAAACTAAGTGCATAAGATTTTCTTTACCAAATGTAAAAAGTAGTGATTGTGAGATAGTATTGAATCAAGAGAAACTAGAATTTGTCGATGAAACTGTTTTCCTAGGGATCACGCTCGACTCAAGGCTACAATGGGGTCCTCATTTAACATCTCTTGCAGGACGGCTAAGTTCTGCAGCATATGCTGTCAGAAAGATCCGTCAATATACTGATGTAGATACCGCGAGGCTGGTCTATTTTAGCTATTTTCATAGTATTATGTCTTACGGTATTTTACTTTGGGGATGTGCTGCAGACATCGAGTCTATTTTTATTCTGCAGAAAAGAGCTATCAGAGCCATTTATAATCTTCGTAGACGCGATTCTCTAAGGGAACGGTTTAAGCTTATTAACATCATGACTGTACCTTGTCAATATATCTATGAAAACATCATGTATGCAAGGAAAAATCTACATCTTTTTAGTAAAAGAGGTGAAAGACACAATTATTTCACTAGAAATAGGGACCAATTAGTTCAACCAGGTTTCAGGCTGGCTAAAGTAGATTCATCTTTCATGGGGTACTGTTTAAAATGTTACAATAAAATACCTCCCAACATTCTTGAACTTAATGAAACAAAATTTAAATCCTGTATAAAACGCACACTATGCAGCCAAGCATATTATAAATTGGGAGATTACATCGCTGATAAAAACGCTTGGGTCAATGCTATTCCCGCTCCACAAGGGCGTATCACCTAATTCATTAGACTTCTTAAAAAACTGTTGGAGCTGCGGAAGATCAACAACAATAAAAACTATATTTGCATTGTATAAATTCAATTTCTTAATATTGTATAATTGCTTAGCACATATGTGAGTACTATGTACCTAATATAAAGGGACCATTTACTGGGTACGTCTTTCATTGACTTGAATGTGCTTTGGCGGCTGAGAGTATGTCATGCTCACTTTTTATATTTTTCTAGTACTGTTTACTTATTTTAATATCAACAATGGCGAGTGGAGACACTAGTAATATAACAATGAGAAAAATACGAAAAACAAACTCTCATAATAATGTGTCGATTATGAACACTTCAAACTCGTCACTGTTTGATAACACGATGCAAAGTCTCCCTGACCAATGCGAAACTTTAGAAGTATGTGACTTACAAGAAAAATTATTATCTGTACAGGAGGAATTACTGATTGCAAATAATGAAATAGACAATCTAAACACAGAAAATACAAAATTAAAATGTGAATTGGAAAAGAGTTATAAAATCATAGAATTATATAAAAAGGTCGGATATGGGGAGTCTTCTTCCACCCCACCAACTTCAATGCGGAAGAATAAAAAGAAATACCAGAATGAGACTAACACTCCGTCGAATAAAAATAATGATCAACATATTATTATGATCCCTGACAAGCCCATAAATGTAGAACAACCGAAGCAAGATAAGTGTTCTAAAAGGAAGTCTAGAAGTATCCAGGAATCTCTTGGAAAAGATACCACCCCAAGTGTGGGCAACCAAAGCCAGCTGTCAGCCGCCAGCTTTGCCCACAAGAATAAACTATGCATACTGAGCACGAATAATAAGAATAAAATACTATCCATAGCGCAGACTACCTTCGCAAACAAATTTGACTGTTGTCACTACTTAATAAGTAACGGGAAAACTGAACATCTCTTGAAAGGTTTAAAAGAAAAACTTGTAAAATTCACTATGATTGACTTTTGTGTAATTCTTTTAGGTGATGAAGACTTCAAAAATACTAATAATTATTATGATATTATATTCCGTATAAGAGAAGTTACTCAAAACATAAATAATACGAATGTGATCATCTGTTTACCGACGTATAAAAATGGAAACTATGCTAATTTATTTAACAGTAGAATAGAAACTTTCAACAACCTCTTGTATCTAGATGTACTGACTTATGAACATGTATATCTGTTAGATAGTTACTTAAATTTATCCATTGACTACAAAATGTTTAATAAGCGAACTAGCTTAGTAAGTAACCATGGAATGTATATAATATTTAAGGACATAGATAGTTTAATAATTGACATACAATATAATAATAGTATAAGTGATACAACTGACATAACTATTGATAATTATTTGACAAATAAGGACACTTTTTTTCTTGACTAAATATTTATGTATACTACATCAGAACATTGCCGGTCTCGTTAATAAATCTGACGTTCTCTCAGTCTGTTTATGTGAACTTTCAGAACGAGAGGTTGATATAGATATAATTTGCATTTCAGAGCATTTTATGTTGGCTGGCTGTGAGATTCAGCTACACCTACTTAATTATAGTTTAGTTGCTTGTTATAGTAGACAGACAAGTAGACGAGGCGGTGCATGTATACTTGTTAAGCATGGTATTCAATGGAAAGAATTGACCACTGTAGCAAACATGTCCACTCAAAGTATATTCGAGTGTTGTGCAGTTAAATTAACGGACTACAACATTATAATTGTGTGTATTTATAGAGTACCTAACTCCAATAATATCAACGAGTTTTTTGATAAATTGGAAACTCTTTTAAAATATTTATCCAAACAACGATGTAAGAATATAGTTTTAGCTGGTGATTACAACATTGACATCTTAAAGAGAAGTAAACTGTCAGTCGAATTCGAGTGTATTCTTTTAAATTTTAATTTACAACTTGCTTTGAGACAACCTACTCGGGCTGCAAGCCAAACATGCATAGATAATTTTGCTCATGATTTTAACAAGCGTCGTTGTGCATCGAAGGTATTGGAATTCGCGCTATCTGATCACACAGCACAACTGTTACAGTGCCCCGTTAAAAAAAAGAATGTTCTTAAATATTATCGCAAAAGTACACGAGACTACAGTCAGGTAAATATAGAAAAATTCAAGACTTGTTTAAGTAGTCTATCCTTCTCAGATGTGTATGAGATGGACGATCCTAATGCAGCCTATAACTGTTTTATTGAAACGTTCCAGTTAATGTACGAATTATGTTTCCCCAGAAAAATTATTACTATAAAGACTATTAAAAAGCCTACTTGGGTATCAAGTGGGATAAAGTTGTGTAGTAAAAACAAACGGAATCTTCTATGGCAATATAGGTTAAAACCAAGTCAATCTAATAGAGATAAATTCAAAAGATATTCAAAATTATTGAAAAGAATTATGAATCTAACTCAAAAAGCACAAAACAATTACAAAATTAAAACCTCTAATAACAAATCTAAGACTACGTGGCAAATAATTAATAAGAGTAAATGCAATGCCTCGGAAAACTCAATTTCTTGCATCAAGTTTGAAAGTAAAAACATCACACACCCAAAGGACATTGCCAATACATTTAATAATTATTTTATAGATAAAATACAACCAACTATTAACGCGGGAACAAACTCTACGTCATTAATTATTGGCAGAGCACAGTCTATGTTTATGGCTCCGTCTACGCCCTATGACATACTAAATATTATTATGAAGCTTAAAAACACTAACAGCGTTGGCTACGATGGTATTGCCACTAAAATATTGAAAGCAGTTGCATCTGAAATATGTGCTCATTTGTGTTTCATTATTAATCTTTGTATAAGTGCAGGTGTATTTCCTGATGCATTAAAGAAGTCTATAGTGAAACCGCTATATAAGAAAGATAATCACGAATTAATGGTGAACTACAGACCGATCGCGCTTATACCAGTTATGTCTAAGGTGTTCGAAAAATACATATATGGTGAATTGAATACCTATTTAGAAAAATATAATATATTAAGTGACGAACAAAAGGGATTTCGCAAAAATAAAAGTATAAGTTTGGCTATTTATGAGTTCTTACATAATGTCATGCTAAATGTTGATAAGAGAACACCAGTCTGTGCTATACTGTGCGACATGACACAGGCCTTTGACTGCGTCCATTATAATTCCCTGGCTGAGAAACTTGAAGCCTATGGTGTTAGAGGCAACGTTTTAGAATTAATTAAATCGTATCTTCACAACCGTAAACAAGTTACAGAAATTCGTAAAATAAATAAAAAAAGTAAACGTGAAGAAACTTTTAGATCAGAAGAACGCGAAGTTATACAGGGTTACTGGTAACTCGACGTATTCCTTGCAGGACGTCATAGTAGGGTTAAAATGCAACAAATTAAGCCACCAAATGTTCTACCGAAATTCAGTAGTTTTTGAGTTAGTTCGATTTTTAGAGTTTTTATGAATAATCCCAGATTAAATCATTTGAAACCAATTTAAAAATTATTTACGGCGCGACAGTACAGAAATTTTAAGTTATTATCGTAGTTGATGCCGTAGCAGATCTTTGTTAATAATTAAAAGTTCAAAAATGCCTTAAACCTTGGCAAATATCACTAATCAAACATTTTTTTTTTTGTAATTTTTGTTATTACTCCATACAAATTGTTGTCTAGTGCAAAAATAAAATACTACGCCTGATGTACAAATTACTAGGAAAATATCCTTATCTTATCAGCTATCCAAAAAGGTATGAATGTTAATACAAAGTCATGGACTACATTATGAAAATCGTTTTTGATTTAGTACAGGAAGACGTGCGTCTCACAAAAAGGTGATTATTCGGAAAATCAAATAAAACAATTTCGTGAATGTTATTATTATTTTTAATAAATTTCAATTTAATAACTTTTATGACATACATTTCACACGTCTTGTTCGATGTGCTGCCCTCGGTTTCGAATACATGTTCTTATTCGCTTCCTCATTTCAGTTTTTGTGATTCTTGATGTGATTGTTGCCCTCATCTGGTCCGCCGCATCTGTTATTCTCTCCCTTAGTTCTTCAATTGAATTTACTGGGGTCACATAAACTAGGTCTTTCATATGACCCCAGACGTAAAAGTCTAGGGGCGTCAGATCAGGGCTTCGCGCAGGCCACGGAATCGGCCCACCGCGCCCTATCCATCGGTTTGGATAGTTTTCATCCAGCAATTGTCGAATTGTGATTCGGAAGTGGGCTGGACATCCGTCATGTTGATAAATCATGTTTGCTCTTCTTTCTTCCGGTACATCCGCGAGCAGTGGTGTTAAATGATTTCTAAGGAAATCTTCATAAAGTTCCCCATTTAGTGTTCGGGGTAAAAAATGTGGGCCGATTAATTTGTCGTCGATAATACCCATCCAAACATTAAGCGAGAACCTACGCTGGGATGCGGTTGGTTTCAGTTTTTTAGGGTTTGCTTCTGCTTTCGGTGCCCAGTAATGTAAGTTGTGGTAGTTTGTGATACCATCACGGTCAAAACATGACTCATCGGTCCACAGAATGTTTTTTAAAAAGTTTTCGCCTTCGGCGTCGGCACTCAGCATGAAACGACAAAATTCAAGCCGTCTCGGCGGATCTCCCTCTTCTAATGACTGGACTGGTTGGTAGTGATATGGATGTCGGCCTGACAAGTGAACTACAGACCAGACTTTCCACTGTGACATACCAAGCTCACGCGCTACGATGTTTGTCGATATGTTGGGGTCGTCAATAAAACGTTGAAGAATCAGCTCTTCGTCGTCAGCCGTGTATCTCCGGGAACGACCAGTGTCAATTTGCCTGGTTCTTTGGACGCTGCCAGTTTCAGATATTCGCCGATAAGTCGATCCGAAGACACTAACGTGTGGGAGTCGGCGGTTGGGAAAGCGAAGTCCATATTCTCTCCGCGCTTCAGCAGCGTTACCGTCACAAAGTCCGTAACAGTAAATTATGTCAGCGTATTCTGGATTAGAATATGCAGCCATAGTCAGCACTTATGAAGGCACGGCACAGCACGAGAGCAAGATACGCGATAGGGATAGCCAGATAACAAAACACGAGCTTACGCGACGTAGAGTTGAGACTGACTAACGCTGACGACCAGAAAATCGCACCCCGAGTCATGCCGAGAGAACAATAGTAACCAATCACAAAGCTTACCGTGTGTTTGGAGTTCAAGCTCAGGTAAAACTACGAATACTACGAATAACAAACAAAATGTTGATTGTCTTACAATTTTACCTGCTCCCCATAAAACTCTTCTCTACCCTGTCATACATGCAAAAGTATTGACAATCATACCTTTCTGAATAGCTGATAAGACAAGGATATTTTCCTAGTAATTTGTACATCAGGCGTAGTATTTTATTTTTGCACTAGACAACAATTTGTATGGAGTAATAACAAAAATTACAAAAAAAAAAATGTTTGATTAGTGATATTTGCCAAGGTTTAAGGCATTTTTGAACTTTTAATTATTAACAAAGATCTGCTACGGCATCAACTACGATAATAACTTAAAATTTCTGTACTGTCGCGCCGTAAATAATTTTTAAATTGGTTTCAAATGATTTAATCTGGGATTATTCATAAAAACTCTAAAAATCGAACTAACTCAAAAACTACTGAATTTCGGTAGAACATTTGGTGGCTTAATTTGTTGCATTTTAACCCTACTATGACGTCCTGCAAGGAATACGTCGAGTTACCAGTAACCCTGTATACGGAGTACCTCAAGGCAGTGTATTGGGGCCTCCGTTGTTCACTTTGTATATAAATGACTTGCCTAAAATAACTGATGACACTTTTTGCTGACGATTGCACTTTGACAATAGCTTGTAATGACATAAACACATATGAAAATGACATTAATAATTCACTAATATCTATTATAAATTGGTTAAATGATAATAATTTAATAATTAATTTAAAAAAGACTAACGTAATGCACTTTAGACAACGTACACAAACAATCAATAATCTTAATATTCAATTTAATAATATAAATATTAATGAAGCTGACACAACAAAATTTCTGGGACTAATAATAGATTCTAAATTGAATTGGAAACCTCAAATAGAAGCACTTAGTAAAAAATTGAGTAGTGCAGCCTACGCTCTGAAACAGCTTGCTGTGGTTCTCAACACAGATGCGCTAATTACTGCTTATTATGGATTAGCCGAATCAATTATTAGATATGGGGTCATCTTCTGGGGGAATAGCACGGACAATCAAATAGCGTTTCGTGCACAGAAAAGGTGCATTAGATCGATGTTTAGACTGCAAACAACGGACAGCTGTAAATCTTATTTTATAGAACGTAAGATATTGACATTGCCCTCATTATACATCCTGGAAACAGTAATGTTCATTAAATCCAACCCTCATTTATTTCAGCGTTTGTCTGATGCTGTCCCTAGGAATAGACGTGATAATTTCAAACTATGTGTTCATGCCACTAAAACAACTCTTATGCGTAAGAGCATCTTTTGCATGGCTCCGACCATTTTTAATAAATTGCCCAAATCATGGAAAACATTAAATACATCTGCTCTTAAAAGTAAATTGAAGAGTTTACTAACTGAAAGAGCATATTACAGTATAGCAGAGTTTATGAAAGAGGACAATTTTCCTCGTGTTTGAGATGACAATGTTGTATTTTTTGACATTATGTTATTGATCTATTGTATTTTTTGGAATAATTGTAATTTGGAATTGAAATTTTTAATGACAGTAATTGATATCTAATTGACCAATTTATTTAATGACTACTTTGACATTTAATTGTATCTAAAAATGTACTTTTTGAATTTAAATACCTAATCTTTAATGAATAATGAAATGTAATTTTGATGAATATTATCACGGTTTATGCACCATCTCTTCCTACCAATTTGTACGCCACAATACGTGGCTGAACATGTTAGAACTTTTCTGTATCTCATTACTATCCTGCATGCAAATGTACACCATGTTTAAACAAATAAAAATTTACTTACTTACTTACTTACTTATTTACACTTTAATGTCTCGCTGATGGTGGCGTGTGTGTTGGATCATTTAGCTCCCTTCAAAATGGTTGAGCTGAATGGTGCTAATCCATGCGTCATGTTCGTGAACGGGCGCTGTCGGTAGAGACTGGTCATCTCTTAGCGGCCATGGCTTGTTTTAATTTAATTTTTGAACTTTTTTTTTTACATATTTTATATCGGATGCTTTCACCGTTCTGCATCGTTCTCACATGTATAATAATAATAATATGATCTATGTAACCAACATTTTGTAACCATATTTTGTTTAAAAGAGTGTCCATGGAGTTTCTTGCCCGTTCTTCTCCATAGGTACCTACTGCTTTGGAATGGGCAACTAGCTTCATCTCTCTGACTGACCGACACCTTGACAATTCAAAAGTGCCTGTAATTGGTTTATTTGAAATAAATAATTTGAGTTTGAGTTTGAGTTCAGTGTCGAACATTTTGTCGAAAACGTCAATTTGACGAGTCTCGGCAGTCAAGTCGAAAGTCGGTCCCGATGTCCCCGTGAATGTCTCACGCCGTCCCAAAAAAGTCGCCCTGTCGTTACTCCAAGCGAAAGTGTAACAGTCGTCAGTCGTCATGTCACGTAGTGCCCTGTCATTTATGTCGTCCTCCCTCCGTAACACTTCCGCTTGAAAATCTGTCAAGTCACTCTCAGTTGCGGGATTAGCCGCAGCCAACCCCCCCACCTGTTCCATCGGCATGAGACATTCGTCAACGTCCGTGTCCAAGTCATCGTCTGAATGGTCAGTCAGTTGCAACCACTCGCCCAACACACTTTCAAATTTGTCATGTTGTGCACCTGCAGACGTGGAACTCGCCTCGTCGGACAGCTCAACTTCGGCTACCTGGTCGACCATGATGCATGCCTGACGCACCGGAGATATCCTTCTGAAAATGATATAAGTTATTGATCATTACCTATCTTACAAATCGAATAGTGAAAAAAAATCTTATCGTAATTTACCTTGTTTGCCGTTTGCGCGGTGGTGCGTCAGGCATCAGCATCCGCTCCAGGTGAGCCTCCCGCTTCCGCGCGACGAGTTCTTGCCGAACAGTTGTCGGCAGTGCCGCCAGTCTCCGCTGCGTGAGCTGCCTCTCTGCCCGTATTCTGACGAGCGGGTTTTCCAAAGTGGTGCTGAAAAAAAAATATACAGTTGTAAAACATTGGAGTTTTTTTGACCGTTATTTAATTTGAAAAAACTGCCCGTTATTTAATTTGTTAGGTATAATAAAAAAAACACGTACGTGTGTTCAACTCTCCCACGTCCTCGCCCTCGCCCTCGTCCTGTCGCTGCTGCTCCTCCGCTTGTTGATCTAGAATAAATTATATTTACGTTTACCAGCCCGCATTCAAAAAATAATAATAGATTATTAAATTGCATTCTTACGGTTGGTCTGGCGGGGCTTCCGACAAACGGCCGCTCTCAAGCCAATGAGGCTGATGACTATTCTCAGACCTAGAACGTAATCGTAATTTAGATTCCGCTATTTTTTTTATGAAAGCAGCCGAAAGATAAACATTTTGCAGAAAAACACATGCACAACCAACACACCAACACCTATAAATTAACGGCCGTTATTTTTTATGTTCAAAAGGTGCCATGCTAAATAAAATATTACAGGCAAAGCAGAAACAAAAAATCTTAGTAAATACACTCATGATTCTTCGTCCGTAGAGAGCCTAATTTGCTCTAAATCGTAAACGTTACGGGGCCGCCATAGTAGCCCAGACCTAAATCCTGGGAAAGAAAATTTAGTACACCCGCAACTTGTGTATATGTTGGCATAACACAGTTGAAGTACTAAATACACTCGAGAGCAATGAATCCGGGTCACTTAAAGAATGTTAAAAATCTCGGAAACTAAAAATGATAGGTTAATGCAATAAATTGTATTTAATAGACAATGTAATACTCCTTAAATGAAAGTAAAAAAATATGAGTCACCATACATTTTATTAACACAAAATTACATAAAGAAAAAAACTGCTGATCTCTCCTTAAAACAAAAATAGGAAACATGAAATTTTTGAACTTTATTACGATTTTCTTGAATTTTAATACTTCGTATTGCCTCCTCGTGCTTCCATTACTGCGTTTACGCGGTTTGGCATGCTGTACACCAAGTTCCTTATACGATTTTGGGGAATATTCTCCCATTCCTCTGTGAGAGCAATTTTGAGCTCACGAAGCGTGATTGGGGGAGGGTTTCGTTGTTTTACGCATCTGCCTAGCTCGTCCCAAGCATGCTCGATCGGGTTGATATCCGGGCTGCGCGCTGGCCACTCCATACGAGTAATGTTCATCTCTTGAAGGTAGTCATTCACAATCCTACCTGTATGAGGTCGGGCATTGTCATGCATAAATATAGCATCCTCACCTAAATTGACCATAAATGGACCAACGTGATCATTGAGGATTTCTTCCACATATCTTACGCTAGTTAAAGAGCCGTTTTCTATGATCACCAGCTCTGTGCGACTTTCAGAAGAAATTCCGGCCCACACAAGTACAGACCCACCACCGTAGGCTACTTTTTCTTCGATGCATGCTTGCTTGAATCTTTCCCCTGGTCTTCGATACACTCTGTGTCTTCCATCGTGCTTGTAGAGCATAAATTTTGATTCGTCGGAGAACATAACTTTTGACCAATCTTCAATACTCCAATTTACGTGGCCCTGGGCATATCTTAGTCTTGAAATACGATGCCCACGCTCCAGTTTAGGGCCGTTTGCAGGTCTAAGGGGTTTTAAGTTAGATTCAGCAAGCCGACGTCTTACTGTCCATGCACTTGGGTTACTTCCTCCGAGGCGTCGAAACTGATTTGTGAGTTCAGTTCCTGTGAGAAAGCGATTTCGAAGCATGGTGTTCACCAAGTATCGGTCTTCTCGTGCTGTGGTACACCTGGTTCTGCCCGTTCCTGGTCTGCGTAGGTTAGAACCAGTTTCTTCGTAACGTCGGAGAACTCTTTGTACTGTTGACAGCGACACACCGACAGTCCTGGCTGTATCGCGCTGACTCCGGCCGGTTTCCAGCATTGTAAGTATTCTGGTGCATTCTTCAGGCGTAAGCGACATAATTTCAGCTTGAATAATGAATATAGAGCACTATCAACATGGTTTATGTACCCACATAAATGAAAGATTACAAACAAAAGCAAAACCAAATGCTGTAATTTCGTAGTTCCATCTTCGAAAGTGGCCCTTTTTCAAATTTGGTTTTTTTATGATATAACTTTACAAAAACTAAGAAGTTTTAATACCTTCATTTAAGGAGTATTACATTGTTTATTAAATACAATTTATTGCATTAACCTAGCATTTTTAGTTTCCGAGATTTTTAGGATTCTTTAAGTGACTCGGATTCATTGCTCTCGAGTGTATAAGCTATCTTATGGCATGTTTTTCGATCCCGTTGGTTGAACATCCAAAATAATAAGCCCATGATCCTTTGTGCATTCAACACAACATTCAGCGCAGTGGACATTCAACACAGATTATAACAAAAATATGGAAGTCCTGTCCTGAAGTCCTGGCTTTGTCTGCATCCGTGTAAAGTATGGGAGCCACTAGCAGCTAGTGGCTCCCATACCTACCACTAGCTTTAATCTCTTCTGATATATTTCATACTATACGCTATTCAGGCGCGAGTGTGGATGGGAACTGCAGGTAATGAAACTATCTCTTGAGATAAACAAAACTATACCGGGTTATTTTTCAATGACCGTCCAAATTTTTTTCGGGATTTCAGAGTTGGTCCCATAGTGAAAGTTGTTCACATTCATGGGTAGAACACCCAGTGAAAATTTGGACGGTCATTGAAAAATGACCCGGTATATTTAAAACACACAACGATAAGTACGACTGGCCTATGGGGCACATGAAACTCAGAACACAGAATAGGTACAGATCACAAACACGAACACGGAGCCCAAGCAAACTTAATCAGATCTAATATAGCGCAAAACTTGAAACTAACAGGTTGGCCCTGCTTAAGTATAATTTACATAGGGCGCAAGTAGTGGGTGGAGGGACGAGGGACGAGGGTCGTGATGGCGGTAACCAGCACCCCATGACGTGCGGTGTTCCGCAGGGATCGGTAGTCGGACCGCTCCTGTGGAACATCGGCTACGACTGGGTGCTGAGGAGTGAGCTCCAGCCGGGCGTGCAGCTGACGTGTTACGCTGACGACACGTTAGTCACGGCCCGGGGGAGCTCGCACAGGGAAGCAGCGTTGCTGGCGACGGCGGCGGTCTCACAAGTTGTGAGCCGCATTCGGCGCCTCGGCCTGGAGGTGGCCCTCAACAAGTCGGAGGCCATGGTGTTCCTTGGTCCCCGACGGGCGCCGCCGCCGGGATCACACATTGTGGTCGGGGGTCGAGCCTACCATGAAGTACCTAGGATTGGTGCTCGACAGCCGGTGGGACTTTGGCCCCCACTTCCGGTGGCTTGCGCCCAAGTTGTTGGGCGCGGCCGGGGCGCTATCAACGCTGCTTCCCAATCTGGGGGGCCCGAGCGCCACTTGTAGGCGGCTCTACGTGGGGATCGTGCGATCGATGGCCCTATACAGGGCACCGATCTGGGCGGCTGACCTGACGGCCGGGAGCATCTCTGTCTTGCGTAAGCCACAGAGAGCTATGGCCGTCAACGTCATAAGGGGATATCGCACGATCTCCTACGAGGCGGCATGTGCACTGGCCGGATCCCCGCCCTGGGACCTGGAGGCGAAGGTGCTCGCGTCACTGTTCCGGTGGCGCGAGGAAATGCGGGCGCGGGGCGAACGACCGATGCAGCAACAACTGGAGCTGCGTCGGTCACAGCTCCGCGAGGTCCTGGTGGCGGACTGGCGGGACAGGCTCTCACGCCCTACCGCCGGCCTCAGCACCATCGAGGCGATTCGACCAGTGCTCAGCGAGTGGCTCGGTAGAAGGCACGGCTCCCTGACTTTTCGGGCGACACAGATTCTCTCGGGGCATGGTTGCTTCGGGAAGTTCCTGTGTCGCATAACCAGGGAAGTCATTTCGCAGAAGGAGGCTGCGGAGCGGGAGCGGGAGATCACCTCCCTCAACCCGGCCCGCAGCAGGCGCACCGGGCGTCGGAGGAGGTCAGACAATGCCCTCTTCCGGCCCCCCTAAATGGGTCCAGGGGCGACGGACGCGGGACTAGTCCGTCGCCCCCACAACAACATCTGGACCCGAGGCGGCGGCGCGTAGTGTTCCACGCGCGCCCCTCCAAGACGGTACGAGGGGAGTGTCGTACACCTCAAAAGGTTAGGTTAGAGTATGACAAACAACGCACGAGCCGAGCGAGCGAAGCGAGCGTGCCACGGCAGCGGCCGGCGATGTGCCAGAAGCGAATCGCTTTTGTAAAAGGAAACAGTTTGGTTAAGTTAGCTTACCCACATATTACATAATTATTTAACGAAACCCAACTAGATTTGGTAAACTACTAACTAAAAACTAAAATATTCTGCTACTTAAAAGTTGGCATTTTAAAAAGTGTCATTATGAAAAGCAGACCAAACGTACAGTTGGAAACTGTGAGGTTGGGAAATAAAACAAAATTATATGATAAGTTGGCAAATGATTATTCGGCGAAATAAAATTCTGCGAGACGTTGGTTGGCAAGTGAAAATCTGGCTAACAATTTTCGGCGAAAAGGCAGAGAACCCTTTTTAATCAATATTTTTTTACTGGTTGATTTTAAATCACATTTTTTTTATTATTAACTATAACAAAAATAAAAAAATTATTACAATTCCTTCACTAATTAATCGAAAGGAACTTCGTTCCATCCGGGTGTCCCTTGACACCTCTCAAGTTTTTTTAATTCACTCAGTTCGTAACTTTTGCGTTTTCAAATTTAGTCGTATAATTGACGAGACAAATTCATAAATTTCGTCGAGGAATTTAACTATACTCTGTTTATTATAACATTAGAATAATAACGGCTAAATAACGACAGTTATCGTGTAATACTGTTGACATTACTGCACTATATAGTTGTTTTTTTATTGCTTCGTATGTAACGTGAAATAACGGAGTTTAATATACGTCTATGAAGAAATAACGAAAGGGTGATAACTGTTATTTGTCTAATGTTATAACGAATAAAGTTGATTCATAAATAGTTAACGTTAATACGTTGATCAACAGTTGATTCAACGCCCATCTCTAGTGTGCAAGACAAGCTGACTTTAGCTGACAAACTGTCAGTACTGTCACCTGTCAGTTGTCACGTATGTCCTGTCTACACAAAAAAAACCCAAAAAAATATTGTAAATACAATAGTAAACCTAATTAGATAAAGTAGCACAACTTAATCTCCCCATCCATCAACAATGAATCGAAGATATTTCATTTATAATGAGCATTCAGGATAAACTGAAAGCTACAGTAAAATATTTGAAAATTGTGGCAGCAGCAGGCAGTGGCTGTTTCATAATTTATTACAATATTGTGCAAACGTGCAAAACAATAGGAGTTATAGTAAATCCACGTGTGTTTGAAAGGGAAAAGAAACATGTAGCCGAATATATTTACGTCGACGACCCTTCCTACAACCGAACTTTCCAACTTGAATACGATAAAGCAACAAGGCAGCCTGTGGGCTTCGGTCGCATTTGGAAAAGTTTAAAGCATTCATTAGCTTGGAGACTGTTGTGGTTATGCCGTCATGGAAATAAAGATCAGCGGAATATAGCCTTGGAACAACTTGCTGCTTTCAAAAATAATAAAATTTGGGACTGCTGTAAGCTTGCTCAAGCTATAGATCAAAACACAGCAGTCCTTCTGGCGCGGACTCGTGATGTCGACCTCCGATATTTCCTTCCACCTCCAATCCACGTTAGACGTGCAGCACTATCATCGGAACTCATGTCTTACAAATTTCGGGATCTTATAATAGCCTTACAAAATATAAATCCGCATTGTTGCATTGAACTCTTCCTCTGTAAATACTTTGCAAATGTACAAGAGGAAGCAGCGGAGTCGGATAGTATTCCACCAAAACCTGACAATATTAGTGAAAGAGATCTATGTATATTATGTATGGATGCTCTGTATCACCATATAAGTCTCTACAATGTTGCGGAATATGACAAGGATCAGTCTGTGAAAAAATTTATTGATATGGGTGGTCTAACCTTATTATCTGAAGCTTTGTTAAGACACCGTAATGATCCAGACTGTGACCTCGCTGTACTCAAAATCCTTACAGTTTTAAGTGTGCATTGTAGTTTACTATCAGGGTTTTTTCAAAATGGTCTCCTTGGTGAATTATCAAGACTCATAAGGTCTAAAGATATACGCTTGTCTAGTTCAGCAGCAGTATGTCTTGCAAATTTGTCTGGAGAGTATTGTTACAGACCTGGTTTATATCTGCTATATCCTCTGTATAGAACTACTGCTACTACATCTTGTGATACCTTGCTTGTGCATGGACTTAGAGGAGGAGTTTTTGTCACATGGAGACAACGTGACAAAAAATGTACTCAACCTATTGGAATTATAGAAGTTACTGTAACAGACAATGATTGTGACCCTTGTGAGACTATAGAAAAACCAGTCAAATCATATCTGGACCCAGAAATGAAGCAGGTTATGGATGATTTGATAGAAATAGGTGAAGAAGTGTTTTTGTCAGAACTAGAAGTGGTACTCCATGATATTCCTATTGAAGCGAAGAGAGAACCAGCAGCATCCAACGCATTCACAGCTAATCATAAACGTCATGCACTAAACCAAGAAGAAGAAGACAAGTGTAATTACACAGTATGTTGGCCTAAAGACTGGCTGCCAAAAGATGTTAATAACTTAAGAATACTTGGTGTTAATTATTGGAGTTCATTGTCAGAGTGGCTTGAACGTTGCCCAATGCAAACTGCAGACATTGCAACCCGAGCTTCGGAACTGGTTCCTGCCCTCATAGATGCTGGTGTTGGCTGCAAAAACACTCCAGTTGTTTGGCTGGCTCATTCTATGGGTGGTTTAATTGTCAAACAAGTGCTAGTTGAAGCCTCACAAAGCGACCAGAAGGCATTGAAAAAAATTGCTGATAACACTAAAGCTCTTTTGTTCTTCAGTACTCCACACAAAGGTAGTGCTGTGGCTGCTATGCCTCGAGCTGCTGCTGCGGTGCTGTGGCCTTCCAATGATGTGAGGCAATTACAGGAAAACTCACCAGTTTTGTTAGATCTACATAAAGCATTCATAGAATTTGCAGATGCGTACAGCTGGGAAACTATTAGTTTTGTAGAAACCATGCCCACATTAGTAACAGCATTCAAAGTGCCTGTACACTTTGTTGAGTCATTTTCTGCAGACCTGGGCCGCGGCGAATTTTATCAGCTACCTTTAGATCATCTGTCGATATGCAAACCTGCAACCCGACAGTCAATTTTATATACTACAGTATTAGATGTACTGCAAAGAGTATCAATTAAAGAGGTTAGGTCACCATCAAATACTTTTATACAAGGGATAGTAGACATATTTTTGTTGATTTTAAAAACAAAAGCCAAAGCAAAGGAAGTATTAGAAACCCTAGATGATAATCAAGCTCATTCAGGTTTACGATGGATCGAGAGGATATTGTTGAATACTTTCACGGATGATTATTCCAAGTAATATTCAAAAATAGTTATTTTGGAGTTTACCTTAACCCTACATATAATTATGTAGGTAACATAATATGTTTTGAATTATCATATGGATAAATTAGATTTTGATGTTTCGTCTTTGTATCCCATGTTTTTATTAGTTATTTGAAATAGTAATGAGTTTGTAAATGTCCTTTTTAACAGTAGGTACCTAGGTATTACTAAAGTGAACATTGACTATCTTTTGATATTGTTTAAGAAATAGGTACTTTGCAATAGCTTTATTTTCGAAATAAATAAGTTTAAATGTATATTTGCATTGATTCTTATTACCTACTCGTCGTTAAATCTGGAACCGCAAAAAAAAAATCTCGGATAGTCCGAAATCGCGTACCGTCTACTCTAACTACATATTGTCCAAAGTTTCAAAATAAGGGGGGGTTAAAGGTGAACGCACACTTATCCGAGCCGAACAAGTCGAACGAAACGAATTTTAGAATTCTGTATATGAAATTTCATGAAACCTCGCACACTTCCCCGCGTCGAATCGTCCGGTCGATTCTTGATATTGTGCGAGAGTGCGAGACCTTGACTTCGACTCGTTCGACGCGTTCGGCTCGGATAAGTACATAAGCGTTTACCTTAGTTAGGTCTTGTAGCCAATGCAAACTGGGCAAAAGGAACCAAACAGAGACAACGATATACGCTAGACAGAGAAGTCATTAATGGTGTTCTGCTTAACCATATCAGAACATTCCTACCATATTGGTGGAATTTTTATTGCTATATTATGGTGATATATATTATATAAATAAATCATTTATAATAAAACACCCGTTTATTATTTTATTTTATGGCTAAAATTCATGTGATGAACACATCTTTATTAACTTTTTTCTAGTATAAATTTTTAGAAGCAATTAATTGTTTTACTCTGGCAACAACACCCGAAAACAAAACAAATAAGGTGGTCTATCATTTTACGCGGTAGATGTTTAGGTAACTTTTTATTTTTTTAACTAATTAGTGCCTGGAGACTCATTTTTGTTAAACTCATATTTGTTAAAACGAACGAGTGCCTTGACAACTATAATTATTGTAGTCTGTGTTTAGAGACCAGTGCAGAAGAAATTGTAAAAAATGTATGTAAAAAAGTATGAAAAAAATATATAGGTAGTAATTTAAAATCCATTGGAAACGGAAGAGAATGTAACAAATTATGTGTGTTTTTGTTTTTTAGGGTAAAAAACGGTTTATCTCGATTGCTGGAAAAACTTTAGGTAATATAAAAATGTACAACATAAACTTAAAAAATATAGTACATAAAAAGGTAAGTTCACCAAACGTGGAAAAATAATATTTCTTGTAAAAGATTAAAAAAAACCAAATCCGCCCCTAAGGCTACCCACTGACCAAAAACTTTGTTATTTGAATTTTTCTCATACATTTGAGGTTATTTATAGAAAGTAAATGTTAGTCTTAGATCTTGTTATTACCTACAACCTTGCCATTTAACTGTTTTCCGTAGTACTTGTAGTTTTGCCAGAAATCGAGGTAAACGGTTTTTGTACCTACCCTTAAAAACGCGCACCCCCATCCTCTTCCCGACCTAAGATCGCCAGTAAATTATTTTTCCTTTAATTTTTGTTATATTTTCATCCTTTTCCAATGGGTTTCATCCTACTATATTTTTTTTTGTTTAAAAAATTATCGACTCTGGTCTTTTACGAGATCTAGACTCTTATTTTTTTTGTTGTTATTTGTTTTATGAGTTATAGACTCATTTCCTTAATTTTGTGTATGTGTATTTGTTAAAATATCACAACATTTTGTGCTATGAATTTAGAAGAAAGTGGGCTAAGTGTATCATCAGTGCAACAGAAGATACAAAGTTAAGCTTCCACAGATTTCTTCTACCTGGTAAACATACCTTATTAAAGTAAGTAATTAAGCTATCCTCAATTTGTATTAGTTTCTCCCTCATTAAGTACCTAGTAGACATTTAGTGAACAATTAAACATGATAAACATAAACTTTTCCTTGTACAGTACTAGCCTTTACCTTGTACGGGACCACCAAGACCATCAATATGATATACATTTTTAATTTGGATTCCACATTTACCAAATAATGTAAAAAGTAGTCACTGAAGTATTTATTTTTATTCAATGCACAATATACACAATCAATTTTACATGTTAAGCTTAAAAACTAGTGAGTACATGACCCTGTTAGGGCGCAGCAAGACAACTTAACTAATATTTAAGATTATAGATCATTATGAACTTTCAAATTTAAATATTATATTAATTAAACTTATATCTAGCATTTCATTTCAATTACTCAATTACAATTATTATATCTGAATGTATTAAAAATTATAAAATAATTAATAAACACAGCTTTTTTTTACATAAAAAGTACATTATATGAAAATGAACATATACACATATATTTTGGACTCTATTTTAACATTCCATCTTCCATAAATTCTTGGATACTATAATAACACTTTTCTAAAAGTAATGACTTTAGCCTAGCTTTAAATATGCATAGTGTTCTCATGGACCAAATATCTTCAGGTAATTTGTTGTATATCTGTATACTTCGATATTCTGGGCTATTTTTGTACATTTGTAGTCTAGGTGCTGGTAGTGTTAACTCAGTTTTAAGTACCTGACTGAAGCAGCCAAAATTAGTTAAAATCTACTTTAAACTGGAAAGATGATGAGTTGCAAGTTAAACTGTGAGCAATAGTATGTATGTACTAGAAAAAAAAATATTTTTTACAATAATTTCAGAGCATGTGTATGGGCTGAATACCCTACTGTTGAGCGGTCAACTGAGAAACCACTAAGAGACTCCCAACACAAGATGTTATGCAGTAATCACTTTGATGACTCCTCATTTACTAGCAGTGCTAGTAAGATTAAACAATTATGCCGTCCCAATTGGAACACAGGACTTATTGGTAAAGTTTCCCCAAGAACAATGTGCAAGTGGAAGTGAACAAGATACAAATATCTGTCTAAGAATCTCAAGTAAGATAACATTAGTAACTATATTGCTCAAAGCTCCACCAATCATAATGCTTGAAAATATATGGTTTGAATCTATAAGTACAGTCAAACAACTACCTAAGCTAAAACTCCAAGTAAGAATTAATAAGCATTTTCTAGGTATGCTCATTTCACCATAGAACTCATCAATTTCCATGAGGCATGATTGAGGCCAAGACCGAACTTGTATCACTAATAATAAAAACAGTTATCTCTATCATAAAAAAGTTAGAAAGCAAAGTAAATACAAATCTCAATCTCATAAATAACATTTTTTTTTAAGTATAATACTATTTTTATTAGAAGCACATGAAGCTTTCAAAAAGTTTATCACAATAGATGAGTTGCATATAAATTTTTAATGGGGTGTGGTTCACATTACTTACAATATGTAAAAATATGACATTTGAAACATCCTGGTAATTTAAATGTAGAAGCTGATTCACTTCTGTTCACGAAAATCTTTTATTGTAATTTTCAGGTGCTAGTACTAACAGAAACTTGTTCAGGTGCCAACCATAGCCAACCCAACTACATATTTACCTGTTCAGGTGCCAACCATATGTGAACCAACTACTGATAGCGTGGAGGTTTGTAGTATACAAATTTACACTCACATTTATGTATGTACCTATGTACACCAATAAAACCTGTGCAACTTTTGTTCACATTTTCTCATATAAATAAGAAACAAGGCAGTGCTTGCTACTTACGTAGATTAATATCAATGTGACACAGATATGTGACTTGCTCAGGTATCAAGATTTTTCTTCACTGCTAACTATGTAACCTATGTAAAGAGTTACATTGGTACTTGATAAGTTTCGATCACAGTTAGCTTAAGTATTGTGTGAGAAACAAGCCTCTTTATTTATAATATGATCAGAATATTTAACTTATTAATACATGTCATATTTCCAGGTGCCAAAGATTAAAGGGATTTTGAGGGAACTTCGTGAAATTGACTCATAAAAAGCTTAAACTTTACTTACAAAAGATGCGAGGAGAAATTTGAGTGAAATAATAGGTTTGAGAAAAAAAAAAAAACAACGGAGTGTGTTGCAAAGTCAACTGCAAAATATTCCCCGGTAACTGACTGGACGAAGGTGGAGTACAGATGAAGTATTGATGGCTTTAAGGATATACAAATGCTCAAACACAAAAAAGATGCACCACACCAACCAAGGGCAGGTACTGTGTGGCAAAAATTTCATCCTCAGTCCAATCAACAAAATGGCAGCCCAAATAAAGAAAATTTTACCCCAGGAGGGTACCACCGGTAGTGGAAAATTCCTCACCAAGCCTAGCTCGGTCTGTCCTTCGTTTTCTTGGGGCACGTCTAGCCTCGTGAAGGCCATACCGAAGCAGTCAACACTAACACTGTGTCCCAGTGGACCCTGGCTGCACAGAGGGACCTGCCAAACCTGCGGCCACCACTGCAGGGGGTCGAAGGGCCGACCGGTACGCAGTCACCCTAACCGGCGCGCGAGAAGGGAAGCTCTTCAGGCAAGAAAAGAAAAGCTAAGACAAAGGGCACGGGACACCG
This sequence comes from Hyppa rectilinea, assembly GCA_951799385.1. Taxonomy (NCBI): domain Eukaryota; kingdom Metazoa; phylum Arthropoda; class Insecta; order Lepidoptera; family Noctuidae; genus Hyppa; species Hyppa rectilinea. The sequence goes on along the minus strand of OX637300.1, from coordinate 5,228,074 downwards.
AACGCAGCAGCGGACACACAGTAGACAGTGCATCCGTGATTCAAACACTCCAAAATAACAGTATTATATCTGCCCTTGTTCTGGAATGTCATACACACTCCAATCCATAGCTTATACAAATAATGTAAATTGGCAATGGATAAAAGGTCACAGCAACTCACTGGGTAACGACACAGTACATGAACTGGCCAAAAGGGAAGCGGAGACAACCTTTTCAGGAGCCTTTTCAGGCTGCTTGATTTCTGGGAACCAGGTCTTCCCTGGGATGGTTGGAGTAAAAAGAGGGTTTCACTCAAGTACAATGGCCCAATAAAGAGGCTAAGTGAATTGAATGGAATGTGGTATAAATAGCCTAATCATCGAAACAATTAAGGGAATAAATAACCTGAAGAAAATGTGTGCATTCAACGAAATGTCTATACGTTATTGATGGTTATCAAGATCATAGATATCAAGGCAGAACTATGGAGCCAGCCACACATGCATTGCTATTTAGGGCTATTGGAATTAGAAAAAATTGGAAGCAACCTTTAGCTTTCTACTTTTCTGGAGACGGTGTTACAGCCGACAGATTAACTGTTCTTGTAAAAGAAGTAAGTATGTAATATAATTGAGTGGGGAAAAAAGAAACCATTACATACTCAATATATATATATATATTTTTTGTATTTACAGGCGCTTGATGCATGCTTCCAAGCTGGGCTGATCGTCACTGCTACAGTGCTACTGTCAAAACTCCAGAGCCTACAACGCCTCGCAAGCGTAGCCGCTACTGGATGCTCACTCCAATTCAAAGCTTATACAAATAATGTAAATTTGCAATGGATAAAAGGTCACAGCAACTCACTGGGTAACGACACAGCAGATGAACTGGCCAAAAGGGGAGCGGAGACAACAGTTTAGGAAGTTAGTAGGAACCAATACTGCCCATACTTCAAGCCCTGTAACCTGTAGGCAAACAAAAAGTGCAGTTCCGGAAGCATCAGAATGTCTTGCCTGCAGCATTTCCAAACTGAAACGGGACAAAATTCGCAAGATTATAGGTGTCATAATCGGCCATTGTCCTCTGTGCAGAGGATGCATGGAGGCTGAAGCACGTCTTTGTGGAGTGCAGAACTGTGGCAGATCAACGGGCACGAACTCTTCAATCGCCAGCATCGCTCCAGGAAGCCTGCAGCAGCCTTTTCAGGCTGCTTGCTTTCTGGGAAGACCTGGGATGGTTGGAGTAAAAAGAGGGTTTCACTCAAGTACAATGGCCCAATAAAGAGGCTAAGTGAATTGAATGGAATGTGGTATAAATAGCCTAATCATCGAAACAATTAAGGGAATAAATAACCTGAAGAAAATGTGTGCATTCAACGAAATGTCTATACGTTATTGATGGTTATCAAGATCATAGATATCAAGGCAGAACTATGGAGCCAGCCACACATGCATTGCTATTTAGGGCTATTGGAATTAGAAAAAATTGGAAGCAACCTTTAGCTTTCTACTTTTCTGGAGACGGTGTTACAGCCGACAGATTAACTGTTCTTGTAAAAGAAGTAAGTATGTAATATAATTGAGTGGGGAAAAAGAAACCATTACATACTCAAAATATATATTATAATTTTTGTTTGTATTTACAGGCGCTTGATGCATGCTTCCAAGCTGGGCTGATCGTCACTGCTACAGTGCTACTGTCAAAACTCCAGAGCCTACAACGCCTCGCAAGCGAAGCCGCTACTGGATGCATGAAAATCACTTCTTCAGCCGCCTTAAGAACCTCTTAAACCTGAGACCTCTAGATCTTAGCATGCAGGAAGAGGCGAAGATAGCCGCCTGTGGACTAATGTAATGTAGTGCGTTGCCTGATCTAGGTTTATTTAAGCCTGTGTTTCAGGGCATCTCTCTACGAAAGTACTTGTTAAATAGTACAGTCATTAAATTAAGTTAACATAATATATAACATCAATGGCAATGGCATAACGAAACTGTCACAGTTATCAAGAATCTTCAGAATATGATCTAAAACTAAAGGTTCCTTGCATAATTATCTTACAATATTCTCGCTGTTGACACAGCCTACCTCTCTGTGGGAGTGAGTGTGCCATCAGATATTTATAAATATATTGTGGTTCACAAATATTCCACCAAAATACCATTGACAATTTTTTAGCTTACAACCAACGTGTCGTCATCATCATCTGCCAAGCCTTTTCCCAACTATGTTGCGGTTGGTTTCCAGTCTAACCGGATGCAGTTGAATACCAGTAATATGCACAGAGCGACCGCCTATCTCACCAACGTATCGTATACTATTTATTACACAAACATTTTATTTGGCAAATTCCCATCATCAATATCGGCAGGCCGTTTGTAGACGTGACGCAGGAGCACCCCTGCCCCTCCCCCTCTAGAGTAGTCTCACGGGCTAGATTTTAGTATTCCTATAATGATGCGGAGCTTTAAAATGTTTTATTCTTTAATTTTAACAAGATCTAATAATACTTGATGTCCAAAAAAAATTACAGTTATCGAATTATGTCCAGGTTTAGCTAATTTGAGGCGCCCATCGATATTATGTACTAGATGCGCCTATGTTTTTACCTGTTTTTGTTTCATGGCGGGCGGGGGGGAGTTTTGCTACTACGCGGCTCGTTAGCTTGCACGGTGAAAACAGTTAGATAGTTTTTACAATTTAAACAAAACCCATAATATGCATTTGTTGAAACTTTTTTATGGTAGCAGAGATTATTATTACGAATATGTAGGCGCAAATTTATAAATCGCTAATCGCAAAGTAAAAATACAATAACTTGTGCAGCATATTACTTAGTTGTTAGAACTTTTGCTGAAAGGTATAACTAATCCCTATAAGTATACAGGGTGGAATTTTGTAATGCCCCCTGAAGGGAAAGTACCCTTAATACTGTAGATAGGAAATTTTACTCAAAGAAAACATTCCTTTATTTTTGAACAGAACGAAAACTTCATTCAAAGATTTTCAAAAATTCGTTTGCCACACCCGTGAATCGAACCGACTAAAATCGGTAAAAATGACTGCCTGTACTTTTTGCATTTATAGTTAGGATCAACATTATAAGGATGAAATCTTTCTAAGAAACTTGATGAATTAAATGAAAGGAAAACCATGAAATCTGGACTTATAAATTTAATGAGTCAAGTTAAAGCTCTTTAAGTTAAAGATCCATCTGTTTACTTATGTTAGTAAAAAATAATTTTATCATTGACGTCATTTATCCATGAAAATGACGAGTTACTATTTAGATAAGACGATTGAGAGATTTTTTTTGTGGGAATATGTGAAAAATCAAGAAGCCTACCCCAACATAATTGGGCTCGGCACATCATAGAAAAATCAAATTTTCATTAAATTTTATGCGAAAATAAACGAGTTGAGAGTTGAAGTTCAGAATATGATTTATAATATTCACCACAACACGATATTAAAGGTTACTAGAAATGAATTCGTTACAAGAATACATTTGTGTATCCAAGAAAATGGAACCCATTTCGAGCAACTAATTAGTTAGTTTACAATTTTTTGTAAATAATTTAAGATTTCATGCTTTTCCTATCATTTAATTTATCTAGTTTGTTCGAGAGATTTCATCCTTATAAGTGACCCTAACGATCGATGCAATAAAAGTACAGGGTGTAGGTACTTCGTCGGGAGCCACGTGACGACTCCCGGCCACCGTAGGCGCGGGCCTGCGGGCGGTGAGTAATGGGTGACTCACCGTCCGATCAGCACCAGACCCGTGCCGTACGGCGCGTATATGTTCCACGCGCGCCTCAAAGAGATGTCAGCATATGAAGGGGCCCCTCAGGGCCAAGCCTGCCGGGTAAGCGGGATTGTCCGAAAGGGTTACCGCTACCCCGGAACATAAAGGGCTACGGAAGGAACATGGATGGGTTTTAGTCAGTAAGAGTCTGACACTCCCTTCCGCTCCACCCAGAGCGGGAGCAGTCATTGGATGATTTCCCAGCCTTAAAAAAAAAAAAAAAAAAAAAGGGTGTAGGTACTTCTTAGATTTTAGTTGGTTCGATTCCCGCGTGTGGCAAGCGAATTTTTGGAAATCTTTGAATGCAGTTTTCTTTCTATTCAAAAATAAAGGAAGGTTTTCTTTGAGTAAAATTTGCTATTTACAGTATTAAGAGTACTTTCCCTCCAGGTGGCATTACAAAATTCCACTCTGTATAAGAAATTATTTGAAAAACTTAATTTTTTTATTGAATGAGTTACGTGACATTTTCTGATTTCCATTGTTCCACAGTACCTACCTGTTAGCATTTTCACTGTTATGTACACTAGATAGTACTAATAAAGAAACAGTGTTGTATTTTAATTTAAATTTTCTAATATTGTTATAACACGAAATAATAGGAAATACCTACTTTATACCTATTGCATAACTCTAAACTGTTTGCGTTTTTGTACATAGCATTGAATTCAATAAAGGTATCCACTCAGTGAAAATAAAAAACTTTAGAATTATCGAAGGATAAGTGGTAAAAATATTATATCTCTACTGGACTATTATAGTGAACTAACAGGTCACCGTATATACACGGCATATTATTTAGCTATGTACCACATAATTAAAACATTAAATAAATAAACTAAACTAAATAAACATAAATAAAATACTGTTATGTAAAGGGCATAAAACGTGAGCAATAAAATAAACAAAAACAACCACTGAAAAGTTCGTCTGAAATGAGGAAACTGTTGTGTGACTTTTCCTTGTAAGGTGAATAACTTGAAAAGGTCAGTTTACGTAATTCACGGAATGTATCAAACATTTCAACATCACCTAAAAACCAAGTTCCTTTTTTATACAAATACTTCTGCCAGCGGCTTCGCCTGCGATTGCAAATTATCCCACGGTAACGTGCCTACTACCAGGATACAAAGTATTCCTTTGTTATAAACTATGTATCTGTTAGCCAAATTTCATGCAGATCCGTTATGCAGTTTTTGCCTTAAAGAGCTCCTCACATACTTTTTACGTTTATAATATTAGTTGGATTAGTAGATTCAAAGACATGTGAACATCCAACAACCCGCACTGGGCTCGTGGATTACGGCCCACTCCTCGAAGAGAGGAGGCCTGTGTCCCAGCACTGGGAACATTATAGGCTGATTATTGTTACATAGTAGGATAGAAGATTAATATCTGCTTACAATTTGGCTTTTTGTCACGGTCAAATATAAGATATGAAATCACATAGAATAAAGACCGCTCGTCTTAAAAACTCCCATCACCACCTTACAGAAATTGAGTATTATGTGAGGATATTAATAAATTGTGTTAATAATGTGACCCATTTTATCCAAGAATCTGTGACGTCACATTTTATTATTTCATACAAATAACCTACAAATACCGCGTTTTGACAATTCATAAAGAGTAACGTTTTTGACCACCCTGTCTTATACCCATTTCGTGGCAGCGGTAAAACGGTCTCAGGATCTGGCTGTCTCAGTGTCCTTCACTTTTTGTGACATTCGATTTGAGTTTATACCTTCATTTCGCAAAAAAAAAATCACATCCTGCAAGAAAATGGGTGTTTTTCATAAAAAGTTTCTTTGTAGCTCACTTTTATTTATTTTATTTACTAGTATCAAATGGCTGTGCTTTTTTATTTCGTTGAACTATATTTGTTTTTATAGAGCTTCATGGAACCACCCTGAACTACGTATTTGTATTATTTTGGTACAAAGTATTGTATCCACCTTGATTCCCCCACGCGTTTCTGAGAAAAACGGTCTTTACAGACAGACTGAAGGGGAGCGAACTGATCCTTTATGGGTTCTGAGTGAGATTGGAAACCTATAAAATTACTTCAAATAATTTAGAAGTTTAAAACAATAACAAAGAAATTAAAATTGAGAAAATGTAAAGAAAAAGACCCTCTCGTCGCTACAAAGGTCAGAAACCACAAAAAGTCTTTGAATGGAAAAAGTTTTTTCGAAAGCAACAAGATGTTAGTGTTTTCGTTCTTTCTGTGCGTCATTCTTCCCGCAAATGTATTTTCACCTCACAGGCTCGGAAAGAGTCTGTTTGTCATTCGAAATCTGAGCCCAAAATCGCTTTTTGCTCTCTAGCGTGGAAAGAGTTTTTAAAATTCGAACCTTTCTATTTAATAATTTTCTATACTGCCAGTCCACTGAAAATGCATAACACGGTCTAAAATAAAATATTAAATAATACCGCTTGCCGTCTTGTATGGATCAGAGTGTTGGGCCACAAAAGGAATGAATGAAAGACAATTGCATGCAGCTGAGATGAGAATGCTAAGAGGGATGTGTGGTGTTACGCAAATGGATAGAATACATAATGAGTATATAAGAGGAAGTCTGAAAGTGACACCGGTGACCGAAAAGTTGTGTGGAAATCGGTTGTCATGGTATGGGCATGTTATGCGGAGGAATGAGGAAAATGTTGTCAGGAAAGTTGTGAGTATGAATGTGGATGGCTATACAAGTAGAGGGAGACCAAAGAAACGATGGATGGATTGTGTGAAAGATGATATGGCTAGAAAGGGAGTGACTATCGAGATGACGACTAATAGAGAAGTATGGAAGAAGAAGACATGTTGCGTCGACCCCAAATAAATTGGGATAAGGGCAGGAGAATGATGGACCGCTCACCTTCAAACTTCTAGAGAGACTTCTTAGAAATTAAATATTTTGCAAGGATATAATTGTAAAATTGGAATTAATGTTAATAAGTATTCCATTTGATTAAAAAAATCTGTGACGTCACATTTAAATATGCCATAAAAATACTACCCTGTCAAGTACCCAATTGTGTAGTAATTTAAGTTTAATTTTTTAAATAAAATAAATACTAATATAATATGTTATTTAATCCTTTGCTTGGCAAAAATAAATATGAATTAAAATAAATTAGTTAGTTATTTGTATTTAATTAGTTTTTTTTCTTTCATTCTCCTTAGGACAAGTAGGATATAGAACAAAATACATGGTATTTCATTTTGGAGATATTCTATGTAACTCATAAGATACATTGCCAAGTATCTGTTATTTTCTTCACATGAGTCAATGTATCTGAGACGCTCGAACAAAATAAAACTCAACATATAACACCTGTTTTCTTGCACCTAACTAGCAGTTTCCTCGCTGTAGTGAGGTGAAAATTGTGTGTTGCGCTCGGCAGCAAAGCTTTTCTGCGTCTCGTACCTTTGAAACCTTCGTTACGCTCAGGATTCTTTATTTGAACCGCTCGCTTCGCTCATGGTTCAACCCTAGAATCCTTCGCTTACTCAGGTTTCAATAGAAGTACTCGCGCCAAAAATCAACTTTCCAGCCTTACATAACAAATAACTATTTCTTTCTTTAAAATTTTGATTATTTTTTTAATTGAGTTTGACGTAGTTTTAATTGTGGGTTGTTTTAAAGGGTTACGCAGATGTATGGCTGTTATACACCTGGCTGGCACGTGGCTCTCGTCAGTTAAGTCCCATGTGATTTTATTACATAATGTGTAATCTTCTTCTTCTTCGTGTGGTTAGTGACTAACCTGGTGTCAGAGTGTTTTCTTTCACCGATTATATGCAAGTGATAATTATACAATACGCACATGAATCCGAAAAATCAGAGGTGCGTGCCTTGGGTTCGAACTCGAGACCTATGACTTGGTAGTAGTATGACCGTCGGGCTGCCAATCATGGGTCTCGAGTTCGAACTCTAAGACACGCACCTTTGATTTTTTGGATGCCTGTGCCTGTTATATTATTATCACTTGCATAAAAATCGGTGAAGGAAAACATTGTGAAAACCAGAATGCCTGAGAGATACTTCCCAATAGTATGTGAAGCTAAGCCAGAGGCAGCATAAAACACAAGGTTAGTCACTAACAACCCACAAAAGAAAGAAGTATTCGAATTTTGAATGGATTATTTTAATTTGGACAGGACAGCGTCTGTCGGGACAAATAGTAAAAATTGAAAATCTTAACAATTTTCTTCTAATATTTATAGAAAACGGTGGTTTTTTTGTATAAAGCTACTCAGTTTTGAATATTAACTGAACGGTTTGAAATTGGGAACAAATAAATAGGGGATTTTGCTGGCAATTATAACATTTATAAATCACAACCCCATACTAAAAAAAAATATAATTATGTGATTTCATGAGCCAGCGACTAGCTTATTGGTATGTAAACCTTAATGATTGGGTGTGATAATGATACTTTGCTCAATACCTATTTAGAAAATTATTTGTATTATTCACAATTATTGCACAAAAATAGAATATTACTCACTTTTAAATAAATGATGATGATCGGTTAGTTCGTATGGTGGTTGTCCATTGTTTCCGAACTTTCACAACTGAGTAACACGCACGCGCGATGACGGTTAAAGCCGTGCCTGCCGCACGTTCAAGCAATGCGGCGGCTACAACGGGACTCGTCCGTCAGGGTAGATTTATCCTGAGCCCCGAGCGGTCGGCCCAGGATAAATCTCCCCATATAAAGAACCATTTAATAATCCACACTAATATTATAAATGCGAAAGTAACTCTGTCTTTCTGTCTGTTAACTTTTCACGCCTAAACCACCCAACCGATTTTGCTAAAATTTAGTAAGTATGTAGATAGTTCGCATTCATGAGAAGGACATAGGCATATTATTTTTTGGAAATTCAACCCCTAAAAGGGTTACAAGGGGTGGCAAAGTTTGTATGAGAAAAATATTTTTATTGCATATTTTTGCTAGGGTAGGTAGGATAGGTAGGGTAGGTAAGGTAGGTATCATAGTTAAGACAGGACAACGTCTGTCGGGTCAGCTAGTACTTAAATAAATTCATTTATGTAATGATTTTTTTTGTATCAGTTGGCTTAATGTACATATTTTAATTCTTTCTTGACAAATTGAAAAGGTTAAGATTGGGAATATTTTTTTTCGTTGATTAATTTTATTGATTTTATTATAGATCTCTTGGTAGTTTTATTTTTCAAAAAAATAAATCTGTTATCAGGATGTGAAAGATTTATTTTTTTATTTTACATGTTTGTTTTTTTGACAGTTTTTGTTTCTCAGAATCATCAGCCAGGTTCTTACGGGGAAAAGTATTACCGGAAAAATTTGGGAAAACTGATATTGCATTTCTATTCGAATTTAAATTAAAACACAGTGCTATCCTAGTAGTATGACCGTCGGACTGCCAATCATAGGTCTCGAGTTAGCCTCTAACTACCGATATCAATTTTGTCGTGTTTTTCTAAAATCCTTCGAGTCTCTGATCTGTCCATTTATTCAAAAGCACTTAAAGCTGCACCTAAGCGACGAGCAGCATGGCTTTGTGGAAGGTAGATCAACATACACAAATCTTTTTCTGTTTACCGAGCTATTATCAGAGGCAATTGATTCAGGTCACCAAGCCGATGTCATATATACGGATTTTAGTAAGGCTTTCGATAAAGTCTCACATAAAATACTGATTCAAAAGCTGCAAGCTTATGGTATAACTGGATCATTGCTTTCTTGGTTAAGCTCATATCTTCAGGACAGATCTTTTTATGTAGTGATAAACGGATTTCGGTCTGACAACCGATATATCTCTTCCGGAGTGCCACAAGGTTCTCATGTGGGCCCAGTTTTGTTTAACTTCTTTATAAATGATATTCCAAAGTGTTTCTTACATTCTAAGGTTTTCATGTATGCTGACGACTTGAAATTTCTTAAAGTTATTAAGTCCCAACATGATGTCACCCTTTTGCAGAGTGATCTCAATAGGCTTGTTAAGTGGTGCGAACGCAATTAAATGCTGTTAAATCCCAGTAAATGCTATCATGTCGAATTTACTCGAAAGCATAATTTGGTATTACAAGATTATCACATAAATAAAACCAAAATAGCAGAATTAAACACAATAAAAGACCTCGGTGTTACTTTTGATACCAAATTAACTTTTATCCCACATGTAGATTGCATAATAAAAAAGTCTTCTAGAATGCTTGGTTTCGTTTTAAGACATTGCAAACAGTTTAAGTGTCCTAAAACTAAAATTATGCTTTACAATAGTCTGATTCGAAGCATGTTGGAATATTGTAGTGTGATCTGGCGACCGTACTATGCTACACATTCGTTGCGTCTGGAGAGAATCCAAAAACGCTTTCTGTGGCACCAGGCGTTTGCCAGCGGGACAGCAAAAAAAAGTTAGCGTCAGAATGGCTGGTTGCCTATGGTAAACGGATCTGAAAGTATGTTCAAGAATTGCTACCAAATTGCTTATATTTGCTACATTTCTTCAATAATTGCTACATATGATATATTCAGAGAAATATGTATTTTCTTTTGACCAGCTATTCCTTCATTTTCAGCATAAAGGACGCAGAATTTCTAAAAGTTTGTCGTTCCAGTAATTGCTTACTAATTGCTACTTTCACGAATTAAAGTATGAGCTTCGTACATACATTAGTTAAAAAAAATATAGCTTTTATTAAAATTTGTACGAACTAGTGCCTCATAATTTCGAAAGGCAACAGTATTTTTCACTACAGCGTCTTGTTCAAATCTCACAGGCGTTCACATCCACTTATTATGATGAAGGCTTGCTTATTAATACACTTATATTAATAAGCAATTATTGAAGAAATTAATGCAAATATTAGTAGGTACCTATAAATATGATTCATTTCGTAAACAAACAACTGAGACATTGTTACCGTCAGGATGGCCGGTTGCCTGCGGCAAGCGGTTCTGAAAGTATGTTCAAGAATTGCTACCAAATTGCTTATATTTGCTACATTTCTTCAATAATTGCTACATATGATATATTCAGAGAAATATGTATTTTCTTTTGACCAGCTATTCCTTCGTGTTCAGCATAAAGGACGCAGAATTTCTAAAAGTTTGTCGTTCCAGTAATTGCTTACTAATTGCTACTTTCACGAGTTAAAGTATGAGCTTCGTACAGAGGCCAGCACATCAAGTTACCACGATCTGTCAAATTTCTTTGATAGTATTTCAACTTTATTGCAAAGACATAAGGTTCATTTTTAATTGAGAAAATTTGACAGTTAGTGATAGCTTGATGAGCTGGCGTCTGTACATACATTAGTTAAAAAAATAAAGCTTTTATTAAAATTTGTACGAACTAGTGCCTAATAATTTCGAAAGGCAACAGTATTTTTCACTACAGCGTCTTGTTCAAATGTCACAGGCGTTCACATCCACTTATTATGATGAAGGCTTTCTCTGAATATATCATATGTAGCAATTATTGAAGAAATGTAGCAAATATAAGCAATTTGGTAGCAATTCTTGAACATACTTTCAGAGCCGCTTACCATAGGCAACCAGCCATTCTGACGCTAACAAAAAAAATACGTTCATATACCAAGCGGTTGAAATACTTTAAAATGAACTCACTGGAAAAGCGACGTCGCCTTATTGACGTAATGTAGGTGGGCAAAGTGATGGCCAATAAAATTGACTGTCCACAGATACTAAATTCCTTTAAATTCCGTGCGCCTTCAAGGATTCCTCGTAAGCCAATTACGCCACTCTGTCCACCGCTCCGAGTCTTAGGCGCTAGTTCCCCTGTTGCGAGGTTAAGCAAAATAATTAATGAATGTAGCGACCAAATCGACTTGCATTTTGACTCACTATACAGTAAAAGCAAAGACATTGGAAAGCCTAGATAAGGAATAATTTACATTTTTTTTATCTAGATACTAGTAGTTGATATTAATTAAGATAGTTTTTTTTCATTTCCATTTTTTTTTCTATATCGTACGTACAACTCTCATTTTGCATGCTGAGTTTACCTAGTGATTTTACACTATTGTTTACCTATCTGTTTCCTATATTGTTTTTCATGCCCATAACTGGTGTAAACAATCGTTGGTAGACCAAATAAATAAGTTAGCTAGACGGCATGATCTATCGAGCTCACGTTAGCGCCTCCGTAAATCTCATGGTGCAAGCATTATCGAAATCTATTCGATCCACGTTTGTACGCTAGCGAGTTTGGCGCTAGCGAGTAAGTTGTCGATAACAACTCATGGTAGAGGTACTGACCGCAGAAGAAAAGGAAAGAAAAAAAGATACAGATGCAGATCAAAATAGTTTTAATGTGGATCCAACATATGGTGAAACTACTCATGATAACTTCATTTTTAACTATTATGGTGTTATAAAAGCCCACTTTGCGGCATTAACAAATGCTTATGAAGAAGTTGTTTTGCTTGGTTAGTTACTCGAACATAATTCAGAATATAAGCCTAGGTAATTAGGTATAAAAACTACATAATTTTTTTATACTTATTTTTTTTTCAGGTGATGCAGGATACGCTCAACACGCCCACCTTATGACGCCAATTAGTGGTGCTGAAGATAATTCTCCAGAAGTTTTCTACAATGACCGTCACTTAACTGCTAGCGATATCATAAAAGGACGTTTTAGGTGCTTGTTAGTACACAGATTGCAAAATTATCATCCAGATGTAGTTGCCAAAATAGTTATTGCATGTTGTGTTTTGCACAACATGTTCAATTGTGCAGGAATGCTGACATTCACAATTTCTGAAGAAGATAGACTAGAAGACCTCCAAACAATTGCTGAAGTTCATAGGAGGTAAACTAGGGATTTGCCATCTAACGCCGAATTAGCTGTAGGGCAATTACGAAGGCGAAACATAGTAAATAGGCTATGGCGTTCACGACATAATTTTATTGGTGGTGTTGTTTTGTACTATTATGTGTTTCGTGATGTGTGAGGCGGGCCTCTACGTTCCCCAGCGGGGCGGTAGTTAGTATATTGAATTATAATAATTCACTATGTCTGAATGATGACTGAGTACCTTTGTCATGCTCACTTTAAACGTGATGCTAACAGTAAATAACATTTAGCTAACATAAACACAGTAGGTTGCCACATTTTTAGGGACAATCACATTTTTATTTCAAAGTTTTCTTTCATCATTTCTTTTCAATTTGTGTAGTGGTGGTATATTCAATAGATTTCTACTTTTAGCACATCGGAAAATCTAACTAATTACCAATAGACTTTCAATAAAACTGCTCTAGTATCTGTATAAAGTGTTTTATTTATTATATTTTTACACCCTATATTTATTCTTAGCCTCTGCTAATGCTTGCAGCCCTTTCCCCACTGCAGCCACAGCTTCAGCTAAGATTCTCTTTCTGCACTCCTGTCCAGAAAGGACTGCAGGATTTGTGCATTTAGTTGTATCGCCAGCTGCGTTTCCACCCTCAGGAATCTTTCAGTAGGGGTGGAGAATTCCGTTCGCTATTGAGATGGTGGAGGAGCAGCAACTGAAGAGGAACTCCTCGCTCTTTGGCAGTGTCCGCAAAAGGCAAGGAGAAAATGTAACATGCTTGGCAGTATATAACGCTTTAGTTAACTGTTCTAACATATGTGTGGACACTCCCAGAGAGGGAGGAACGCCGGCAGTGGCGCGATCCACAACTTCACATTCTCCTAACATATTTGCAGACACTCCCAAAAAAGTGCCGGCTGCTGCGCTGTCCGCAGCATCACAGGTGGTGGCATGGGTCTTAAACGGCTCCATGGCGCCCCCTCCGGCTTTTGTGTTTCGGCACGGGGTATTAATTAGCAATCGCCCAACGAGTGTGGACCCCTTCCCGTGCCACACAAAACCCTTCATTGGAAAAGCCTGATATTTTTTTAAACCATAAATAAGTCTTTGCTCTGAAGATTTGTATAGGCGCAAAAAAATAAAAAAAAATATCCGCGATACTATACAAGATTCGCTATGGAAAAAAATACAGTGTATAAGGGCTATACCTAAGTATTATTTAATATAGAATACATCCGCGGAAATCATTTAGAATGGAGGAAAAAAAATCGTGTCTACATACTGAAAAATAATTAAAATCTCTGGAACTGTTAGAGCTAAAGGGATGAAATAACGTACAAAATATGTGTCTCAAAGTGATGAATTTAATCAGCTATAAAACCAGGTAACAAACCCTCATATAAAAAAAATAATTCTTATTTTCATTTTCACGGAGTTCAAAAATTAGCAACTTTTACATTTTTTTTCTCACAAATGAAGTAAATTGCGCACATGGGAGTTTTAGTCTTGCATTTTAAATATGAAACGCCATAGACTCATGGCATTAACTTAGTCATGTCCGATTTTGAGGGTTTCTAAAACACTGTGCTGCGTTCTGAGAAGAAAACTTTTTATCACGTAGAATTGTCCAAATCACGAAAAAAATGTTAGTCCGTTGGAGCAACGTCTGGCGAATACGGAGGGTGACGAATGGTTTCTAATTGCAGTACCTGTAGAGTTAAAACGGTTATTCGTGCTGTATGAGGTCTCGCGTTATCATGGAGCAATAATGGTGAAGATCGATTCATGAGTCGGGGCTGATTCACTGCTAGTTTTGCTATCATAGACATCTGCCGTTATTGCTTGATGCATTTTACGAGTAAATTATTGAAATTCGAAGTATAATAATATAGTTGATGAAATTACTTGCTAAATTATTATTTTTACCTGAGAGACTAATAAACTGACATGGAATTTTTTAACTTTGCTGCGCTTGGCGGTACTCAAACTGCTGTCACAATGTGACATAAAATATACAAGTAATACAGACTTGGGACTTACATGTTCGAGCCGTTTGGGGTTGAAACACTAGGGCCATGGGGTCCGAGTGCACACTACGTTTTCCGAGACATCGCCAAGCGGTTGATCGACTCTTCACGCGACCAGAGGGCTGGCCTATTTTTTGGTCAAAGAATCAGCATTGCCATACAACGCGGCAATGCTGCCAGCCTTTTGGGAACTTTTCCTGTTGACAGCGATGTGGACAAATTTTTTGATGCTCTTTGATTATATACTTATTATTTCTGTATATATTACTATGAATATTTAGCTTTTAAATGTAAATACAAAGAGTTGTATTATTAATTATAATGAGTAATACAGACTAAAGGCAGATATTCTCGTATATTCTTCATAGTTAACAGATTAAAAATGCAACAGCTAATAACATGACATTGACAGCCCAATCTTGTGTTAGCAGTGTTAGCCAGTCAAGTTATTGTACCGTTTTTGGCACAAGGTGCATTTAGGGGTTGATCAAAAGGGCCTGCCACATAGAATCTAGAAACGCGGCAGCGTGTCCAGTCAAGTTAAAAAAAAAAAGAAAATAAGAACTAGCGACGCAGCAGCAGTGTGGTCGGGAACGAATAAAAAAAAAAAAAAAAAGCAGCAGCAGTGTGTAGTGACGCAGTAGCTACTTTTGACCTCTTCGAAAACTTTTTAACCTAAGTACATTCATGGCACCTTAGAGCATTTCTATAAAACTAGTTCATTCGCCAATCGCCGCCATTGTGTATCGTATTGTGTCGCAAGGAAGTCCTCCTAAAAAATAGTATAAATTGTGCAGTTTCCTCGTGCAATAAAAATGTAGTTTTCGAGAGATTTTGTATTTTACGGGTTTTCGACATATAATTCCAGATAAAAAAAAACTGCATATTGAATGGGTCCCATTAACTAATGATATTGTAGCTATCACTTCAGCACTTCAATTAAGCAATAAACATAATTAAAAGTAGGTACTAATTCTTCAAATAAATTTAAATGATTAGCGATTGAAGAATAATAATATCTTTGGTACCAATATTTTCATTCTACGTTTTTATCGCGACAACGTTTTTTGGAAATGATGTTTCTGGCTTCTTGCCCCACATATTTTTTACCAATTCAACATTTTAAGTGGCTGCTTAAGACTACAAAGTTACCATACCTTACCACTTTATGTTCATGCTCTTCCAATATCTTGTTTGCCTCATGAATAGTTCCTTGTGCGGTGTGTTTTAGCCTCTTTGTGCTCTTTGATGAGTAAAATTTTAACTAGACTATAAGAAATATCTCTTAAGATGTGGAGTCCAGTCAGAGGGACATGGACTGCATGAAAACTGTGACACCAGATTAATCACTAACTACACGAACAGGAGGAAGAACCATAGTAATTGTCAAATATGCAAGATTTTTTTGCTCATCACTGCGGTATGGTAGGAGGTGAATCCATGACAACAGTTGAATATTTGAAAGGGTAGTCAATAACGTAACTTTTTGAACTGTCAAAACCGCGGCATTTGTACCTACGTGATTTGTATGAAATATAAAAATGTGACGTCACACATTTTTAGAATAAAATGGAATACTTATTAGCAATAAATGCAATTTAACAATATTATATCTTCGCATTATATTTAATTTAATTATATACGGTGATAGAAGTTTTTATGACGAGCGGGCTTTTTTCCATGTGTTTTAATTTTATTTTTGACCGATTTAAATATTCAATTGAATGGGGGGGGGGGGGGGCAGATTCGGTAAAAGCTTTTCATCAAACGATTTTTACAAGCTTCTTTTTAAATTAAATCTATTCATATCGTAGTAGGCTGCTAACGTGTCTTCAGAAGCCCGGAAGTCTGACAAACATAATATTATATAATAGCCGGGTTGTGAAAGTCAGATAGACAGTTGGTCCATAATCCAAAGAGTAATATAATAAGACTGATCATGTAATCTACTATCTTGACAGATAGGGGAGTCAACATTATAACCTAGAAACTAATAATTTATATGATGGCCAACTGAACGTCGTGGAATTTGTACTTTTTAATCGGAAACAACGCGTATCAACATCATTTTATATTTTGTTTTTGTAGTTGACATTCGTTTTACATAAAACGAAAAGTATATTATTTTCTCATGAATACATATTTTGATGGCTGCGAGAAATGAAACGTACTCCCCCTTTCCATAATGTGCCGCACCCAAACCACCCTTTTTCTGCAATGGGTTATGTCGGTAAAACAGTGCAAAGAGGATGCAAGAGCGAGAGGTGGCATTCTCGCATTCTCTGTTTACGGAGACGGGTTGGGGGGAGGGGGGGATAAAGGCGCGGTCGCTCTCTAAAGTCAAAACTCTCCAATAGATGGAGCTAGTACCGCCGTTGTGGAAGTTTTAATAAAGTTTGTGAGACTATGGTTTGAATTGACGAATAAACTTTCGTCAAAGTCGTTTCTAGGAGTTTGTATCCGTTGATTACGGTTTTTAAAAGTAGGTAGGTAGGCTGTACTTTTTATTCGGTATAGGTTTTCTTCTATTTCTGACGAGGGAACATGAAGGGTAGTTCGCGCCTTTAGGCTCAAAGGGCGTATCAACCAAAACACGACTTTACAGGTGAGCCAAAAAACAAATACATACTTAAACAAAACAGTTTCCGACATAACTTTTTTGTGGTTGAAGCTATATTAGAATGCGAATAACAAAAATTCGTAGAGTTTCGAGATAAAGAACATGGTAGTTAGAATAATATAATTCTTATAAAGTTATTCTAACAAATAAAAATAAATACTTCGAATACACCCTAAAAAATTAAATAAAGCTGTCAGTTACGCCAAAAAAAAAGTCCTGCAACCAGTTAAGCCGGGTCCAGACGAGTGTAACGTGTAATGTAATCCACCGTGTAATGTAACACGAATTCTACGTGTGGACGGCACTACGAGCATTACATGTAACGCTCGCGCGGCGCTCGGGGTTGATCCATCGGCTGTCGGTTTTTCGCGCGAACACAAAGACGCTCACACTGCTCGTATGGACGGCGTTCGTGACGGTTGTGTCGTATTTGTTATGAGATCGTCCACTGCATTCAAACGAACCTCTACTTGTCTTTGTTTATATAAGACACTAGTGCGGTCACAACTTGAATACGCCGTCCCTGTCTGGAACCCGTTTTACCAAAAATATAAAGATGAAATTGAAAGAGTCCAGCGTAGATTTCTGCGTGCTATGCATTACAGGTGTCATAAAGTATATTTATCTTATTCAGTGCTGCTTGATAGATATAAGCTGAACAGCCTGGAGGATAGACATAAATACCTAGATGCATCTGTATTGTATGGTATCGTCCGTGGTGACTTTGATAGCATAGATCTCACATGTAAACTCTGTTATGCGGTCCCACGCACGGTTAATAGACGCGGTGTCCGTGCTGGTACTTTATTTGCTCTCAATTCTTGCCGAACTAATGCTGGTCTGCGCTGTCCTATCCGTCGTATGGTAGAATCTTACAACTGTAACTTTGTTGACATAGATATTTTTGTATGCTCTAAATCTAAATTTAAGTAAAATGTATTACAAATTATAAACAATAAAAATAATTATAACAGGAATGTAGACTAATTTAATATATTCATTTAATTTCACGTACTCATTTAATTTAATTTATGTATTAATCACTCATTTTATTTTGTTTTGTTTAAAAATTCTTCCTTTCAGTTAGGGAGTATTCTGTTGTTATAAAGCCAACATGCTTTATTAATTGTTATTTGCATGACATTTCTTTTCTCTTTTCTTATATTTATTATACTGTTAATTTTAATTATACTTTAATTTAATTGTACTGCCATTCTAGCGGCACTCATTATTACCATATAATTATAATATTTTTGCTAATATGTGGATGGTGTAGTGGGCTGCAATATTGTTTAATTATTATTAACTATTCTTGTAACATTTTATATTGTAGCTGTTTATTGCCCCTTGATGAATAAAAATAAAAATTAAATAAAATTTTAAAAAAGGCGTTGATGCTTTCGCAGCCAAAATGTTTGTTGTGCAATTCTGTATCTTTAGTTTCCAAAAACTCTATCACAACACATAGTGACAACTTAGGTGAAGTGAGCGTGACTTGAGCTGTCGTTCTACTTATTGCTACTATTGACAGCTATTGACAGCTCACTTTGAATTTACTTCATCTACGTTATCATGGTAAGATTTTATAGCATAGCTCTGCTGGTTGTAAAACTGAGTCTGACAATTGCTTCTTGATAGCTAACGAACTTCAGTATGAAACAACGTGAAGGGGCCCCTTAGGGCCAAGCTTGCCAGGTAAGCGGGATTGTCCGAAAGGGTTACCGCTACTCCGGAACATAAAGGGCTTGGATGGGTTTTAGTCAGGAAGCGTCTGACACTCCCTTCCGTTCCACCCAGAGCGGGAGGCGTCATTTGAAGATTTCCCAAAAAAAGTAAGAAACAACAAATGGTTGAAATCTTTGTCATAAGTAACAAAACGCTGATGAAATGATCTATCATTCAAAGAGCTGTTACGGATTTTATTGACTGATTTGATTACATATGGCAGTGATTGAAATAATCGTTTACTTAAATTTCTGGCAACCAAATGTTGTCTATGAATAACGCGATGTACAGCAAGGACATCTGGAATTTTATTTTTAAGTACGCTATGAAGCGTTTATGGTACCTTGTCGTAGCCGGACCGCCATCCATAGCAATTGATATTATATTTTCAAGGGAATCTCTTTCACATCACAAAACTTTTCCAATGTGTTGAATGTCGCCTTTTATATCGGTCTCCTAGCAACCAACAGCTCTCACATATTTCCTCATCTCTAATAACGCTCACGTAAGATAGCAACAATGCTTTATTCGTTGGTAAACTGGACTCAACGAGCTGAATTGAGAATTGACCAGTCCTCAGATGATTGCACAATTCGTCTTTGCACGGAATTATTAATCAAAGTAATTTTTCGGATAATGTCTGCGGCTGGTTTATGAAGCAGTATTGATTACTTTCTTTATTGCTGGAAAAATTAACTCTTCTCCGATATTGTGTGGTTTGCCTTTTTGAGGAATTAACAAAGAGATATTATACGAAGCTCGAAGTCCGTCGTCATCTAGCTTAGCAGCCGCTGAAAAGAGGTTTTCTACACTTGGCTGAGAATTATCCTTCTTTTCTAGGTTCTTGA
Organism: Hyppa rectilinea; assembly: GCA_951799385.1. Taxonomy (NCBI): domain Eukaryota; kingdom Metazoa; phylum Arthropoda; class Insecta; order Lepidoptera; family Noctuidae; genus Hyppa; species Hyppa rectilinea. The sequence goes on along the minus strand of OX637300.1, from coordinate 5,208,253 downwards.
AAATATGCTACATTGTTGTCTATCTCATATCGATGCATTTTATTCAAAAGATCTTGCAGTCTTGAAGGCTTCTATGGCGTCGCGGGTTCGATTTCCGCACGGCACATTTTTGTGCGACCTACTAGTATTTGATCCGGGTCTGGGTGTTTTTCTATCTATAATATAATGTATGTATTTACAAAAAAAAATATAAGTAGTTTATCAGCCATCTCATTACCATAAAACAAGCATTAGGTTGCTTAGCTTGGAACTGTATGGCGTTGTGTGAAATGTCCAAGGAATCAAGAATATTATTACTAATGAATCCGAATTTAATAGGTATATTATATTCCGCACACTATTGCCATCTCTTCTTTTTTACTTCCGACATTGTTTTGTTTTGGAAAAAAAATAAGTACTGAACTTAAGTACCGTACTGCTTATATATGCGTATAAAAACCTCGTATTACGTAAGAAGCCCTTGTTACTCATAAAAATTATTTCGTTTGGCAATAATAACGCAGTTCATTTTTCATTTCTTCCGCTAGCCGACTGAAATGTACATACTTCTTCCACTCATTTTCACTCGGTTTCAGATCAGTTTACAAGAGATCAATAAACCTACTAACCCAAATTTTCTTCCCTCTCACTCTCTTTTTAATGCTATCTCTTTCGTTTATAGGAGAAGCACTCTACCTGCTAAAAGGTAAGATTGAATTTATTAATTCAGGAGTAACGTTTCAATATAAGTATATTATTGTTCTTGTTTATCATTAAGCTATAAAGACTAGGAACTTATAATTACGTTTCGTAAGGAGTCGTTTTTATTCTTTATTAACAATAAAAGTAAAAAGGTAAAAGTGTTTGATTCTGAAACAACAATTTGACATACAATGGAAACATTGTTAAATAAATTAAAAACTGTATCGCACTTATCAATGATAGTCTAAACGTAAGAAACGCATTGTTCCTGAGGCCAGCACATCAAGTTACACCCAATCTGTCAAACATCTTTGATACATTTTCAACCTTATTGAATAAGCGTAAGGTTAATGTTCAATTGGGCAAATTACGCAGTTAGGGATAGCTTGATGTGCTAGTGTCTGTACCTACCTATTAACATAAAGATTGGCTGCATCTCGAGCCTAGAAATGGAGCTTCTTATTCCTGGCTGAAAAATATATTGAATTCGATCACAAATTTTTAGGGTCCCGTAGGCTTGACACTGACTGATAAGTTTCCTGAACTTAGAACCTTCTCTTTCCGCAGGACAGTGTGTATTGTTGTTGTGTCGAAATCGGTTGTCATGGTATATGTTATGCGGAGGATTGAGGAAAATGTTGTCAGGAAAGTTGTGAGTATGAATGTGGATGGCTATACAAGTAGAGAGAGACCAAAGAAACGATGGATGGATTGTGTGAAAGATGATATGGCTAGAAAGGGAGTGACTACCGAGATGACGACTAATAGAGAAGTATGGAAGAAAAAGACATGTTGCGCCGACACCAAATAAATTGGGATAAGGGCAGGAGAATGATGAGTGGTGAACTGGTGACATCTACTAGGATCGTCCTGTTAGCCGGGTCTTTTTATTTTATGCGAAATAGGTATTTGATTTCGAGCGGCTGTATTACCAAGCTAACAATGATGTCAGCATTTGAATCACAGTATTTAGCAGATATGCCTTACTGTTTTCCCAATTAACGCGATCAACAGATCTAAAAAAAAAAAAAATTAAAGTTGTAACTTTTTAAATATTTTCACTCTGTGCTCTCAACTTGTGACTGAATTGTGAGCGCTAAACTAGGACACTACGTAGAATAGCCGAAATTGTTGTGTAGTTAACTTTGTAGAGCAGAAGCAATCAATGCGGTCCGGACTATTTCTTTGTGTTCGCTAGTGCGGTGTTTAATTTATAGGTATGTAGTCTAGTGGTCGAAAGCGTATTACTAGCGTAGCAACTAAACGTAGTACTTACCATTCCCGGGTTCGAATTCCAGGTTGGGTCCGTAATTTTTGCACATTTTAGTTCGTGGAGATTTTCTAACTGTTCTCTTAACGAAAAAGTGTTAGTAATCGTTTCACTGAAATTTTTCACATAATTGTCACTTGTAATTCTATATATTAGTGTCGTGTAGAAATAATAATTATGATGATACACATTTAATAATTACATTTGATAAAAGGGTATAAGTTATTTTATATTAGACTCAAAAGAATATTGAACGCACATCAAAGTCAAAGTCAAATCACTTATTTCATATACTAAGACACAAGAAAGGCACTTTTGAACGTCAAAATGAACAAGAAGCCCCTTCCAAAAGGTTGTTTCGTATGGAGAAGAATAGGCAAGAAACTCCACCGTTACTCTTTTAAAATGTTTTGTACACATGACTTGTGTAAAGTACATATAATAATATTCTAAGTTTTAAATATATATAGTTAAATTAATCATTTGAATATTGCCAGAAATAAATTAGTCTTACAGACTAAATAGGCTAGATTTTAATCAATTTTGCTCCTATTATTTCATTCTTGTCTAGTTAATAAATCTATTGTTTTAGAAACAGAATTAAGTAAGTAGTAAGTAGTAGTAGTAAGTGAAAAGAGAAGAACCACAAAACCGAGCACCTAATAGTCTGTAATAATGTACGTTAAAATAATACAAGTAACGCACCAATTGCCTAGCCCTTATTAAAAAAAAATACCACAAAACGTGTGGATATAGTTTGATATTAACGAAAGCCCAAAGTTTAGTAATCAATATTTCAGGCGAAAACTAGTTAGATAGAAAACGGAAAACTTTAACTTTTAACAGGCTTATTTGAAATTTCAAAGCATTGTTCACTTCAAATATCAGTCCAAAACGAGAAACGAGATTAGTGACGACGTGGTCGCCGTAGGTAGCGCGAGCAGGGGATTTACGAGTTCCCAAAACTGGGCCATGATGGCGTTATCACCATGGTAACCAGTCCAAGTTGCTATCGATCCCCAAGTTGTCTCCGCGCCGAGGCCTGAGGGACGGTGGCCTACATAGCTGTGCCTTTGTTTCCCCCAAATTTTTGTTGTTCGCGCTCGCCATCTTTTCAAATACCATGTTGCTTTCCGAAAATTTTACTAGAGAGTCTCAACTTAATCAGATTTTTGTAAGTTGTCAAGGGGATTGTAGGTACGTATTTGTCTTGATATGAATTTTGGGATCCCCTTTACCTATGTTATTTTCCTTATTATTTATTGACTTTGTGTAAACTACGTAAAATGTAGTGAATAAGCAAATAAGTTTACTTTATGATTTAGGGACAAAAGAAAAGTTCGCTGAGAAAAATCTAAAAGCGTCATGCCTTAGCAAGTTTTAGTGTTGATTGTGTAAAACGAAAACCTTTTAAAGTGGGTTAAATGCTAGTTTCACCCACTTTTTCTGTGTTTTTCGTTTCACAACGTTTTTTATCGGAGTATGTCCTGTAGAATGGATTAGATAAGATTAATTATAATTCTGTGTCCATCACGACCATCACTACTTAATCAGTTGTTTTCTCTTTTGTAACTGCTTATCTGGGGGTAATTCTCATATTTTGAAGAACGTTCGTATTTTAATATCAAGCCTCAATCTGAAAAAAACGGCTTCTAAATTAACAAAGTTTTCTGAAAATTTGACATAGATTGACGCTTAGATAACATTGTGACATGCGGCAGATTGGAACGTTCTTAAGGGCTGATTCCACCACTGAAACTGAGTACGATCAGTACATCTAAACCGCGTCTGCACGTGTCACCTCTTGAACGCGATCTAGATGTGCTGATCGCTTTCAATTTCATAGGGGAAAACAGCCCCAAATAGAGTTGCCTATTCTGGAAAAATCTCACAGCGAAAACTTAGATACGTGAAGTGAGCCTGAAAAGAGTGGTCATTCCAGTGTGTAAGTAAAAGGGGTCCCAAAATAAACAAACGTAATAAATTTTATAGATATGTATGAATAAAGTCTTAAAACTAAATAAATATGGTGGCAGAAAAGAGTATATCAAATCGTTCGAATATATACTGCTAGGTATATGAGGGGGTGGCTGGCTCTCGGTCCTTTGTGTTTGTTAATTCTCCGCTCTGCGTTGATGAGTCAGTCAGTCAGGCTACTCTCCTGCGGATTTAATTTTAATGAAGATGATGAAGAAAATTTATAATACAGATGGGCTACAGTTACGATAATAATTAATTTTGTACCATAAAAACTTTTCGTTTGACTACAGTACCTACATGCTATTTTTTCTAATGTTAATTCGTGTGTATGTTTCCAGATAAGAAATATCTACTTACTTAATTACTGCCGCCGCCATGATTTGTAGCCATTGCCAATTCATTACTTTCTAATGCTCACTTCACAGCTACGACTTTGGCAACGTTACGTGTGAGCTTTACAGATCGTTCGTCCCATTCCCTCCAAAGGGAGAGTAAACAACGAAGAGGGAGACAGGTCATAACTCTTAACCAGCGTTTCCGTAATTGGGTGTCGATCAAAAACGTTGCTATTAAGGTCCTCGTGACTGGAATAAAATTTTTTGAACAATAAAGCGCCGCCATCTTTGTCTTCTGGTTAGCGGTTTAGTCTCGGTCAAGTAAAGTATCAGTTATCATACCTACTACATTTGTATAAAGTAGGTATTTATGTAGTTTATCAGCCATCTCGTTACCATAATACAAGCATTAGGTTGCTTAGCTCGGGACTATATGGCGTTGTGTGAAATGTTCAAGGATATTAATATTATTATCATTTAACCGAATGAAATCAATGAATAAACTCGTTCTCATGTACAGACGCCAGCACATCAAGCTATCCCTAACTGTCAAATTTTCTCAATTAAAAATGAACCTTATGTAGGTATTTGCAATAAAGTTGAAATACTATCAAAGAAATTTGACAGATTGTGGTAACTTGATGTGCTGGCCTCTGTACCACTACGATGCCAATTCCTGCTAACCATAACACGTTTTCCGTCCAATCATTTTCCAATCATGACCAAGGCTCCCAATTTCTCATCTCGCTGCATCAACTGTTAATTGTCGAGTTACCGTTTGACCTAGATGAGTAACAACGTTACCCCGGCTACCCTCAACGTTAATGTGGTTATGTCTGCTCCGTCGGTTCTCTCTAACGAGATGACAAACGTCGTAATGGAATCATATTGGCTGGCATGCACGTATTCAGGCTGATTGCAAGAGCTTATTAGGTTTTCTTCTCATGCATTATGAGAGTAACATATCGCTCATTAAATTCAAAACGGCCACATTCCAAAAACTTCATTTTTTACAGGAGAGCGTTTTGAAGTTTTGGCCGTCGTTTTTTCGTATTATTTTGTAAATCATATTTTATATATACATGTGGCATATATCATTCGATGCGTATTTTAAACCGTTATTTACCTATAGTATCATTTTTACTGTAACTTTCACCCAGAAACGTACAAAGTCAAATAAGTCCCTTTTGTATATAAAAATGGCCAAAATGTCATATGAATTTATTAAATGAAAGGCCACAAATCATACAAAAAATAAGTTTATTTTCAAATTTTACGTCGCAGTTTTGTTAAATGTTTTAAAAAACATGACATAAAGAATCACACACTTGTGTTACAACAAAAAAACATACAAACATACAAAATCAATCACAAAAAATGGTTTAATTGAAAAAAAAAACATGAAAGAATCTAAAAAGTAATCGTTTTCATAGTGAAAATGCTATTTCTGACACTCTGTAACTCTAGTTTGTGATGTTATTAACGTTTTAACGAAATTAATCAATGAAGGTGACTATGTATCATTAAAATGGTGTATTTTGAAAAGCTAATGAACGAAGAGAATGAATGATTTCCATTCATTCTCTTCGTGTGCTCAATGAGGTACAAGCAAATATGGGTTTGGTAAGGGAAATTAGCATGGATGAAGTAAGAAAGGCAGTTCAAAGTATGAAAAATGGAAAGGCCTAGATGATAATACCAGTAGAAGTATGGAAGTGTTTAAAGTGTGTAACCGTGTAACTGTAAGTCAACCGACTTTATTCTTCAATAAGTTGTTGCGAGAAAGAGTGATCCCACAAGAATGGTGCAATAGTTCGCTAGTGTCCATCTTCAAAAATAAAGGTGATGTACAGGACTGCAACAACTATCAAGGCATAAAGCTCATGTCCCATAGTATGAAGGGATGGGAGAAAAGACTGCGAGAGGAGAGCGAGATTACCCCAAACCAGTTTGGGTTTATGCCAGGTCGAGGAACAATGGACGCCACTTTTGCACTCCGCCAATTGTGTGAGAAGTACAGACGTGCACACAAAAACTTGCATGTGGTGTTCATTGATCTAGAGAAAGCGTATGATAGGGTACCTCGGGATGTCGTGTGATGGGCCTTGAAAGAGAAAGGTTTGCCCGGGAAGTATGTAGAGTTAATTCGTGCTATGTACAGCCAATCTCGTACATACGTTCGGTCGGCTGCTGGCAACACCGACAAGTTCAATGTGGCGGTAGGCTTGCACCAGGGGTCGGCTTTAAGCCCTTACCTCTTCCTTTTGGTTATGGATGCTCTTACGGCGGACATACAGGAAGAGACACCATGGTGCATGCTATTTGCCGATGATATCGTTCTTGTTAGTGAAGATGGACCTGAGATCCAGAGCAGACTGGAGAATAATAATAAAATTTATAAAAGCATGATTAGACCTGCCGTCTTGTATGGATCAGAGTGTTGGGCCACAAAAGGAATGAATGAAAGACAATTGCATGCAGCTGAGATAAGAATGCTAAGAGGAATGTGTGGTGTTACGCGAATGGATAGCATACGGAATGAGTATATAAGAGGAAGTCTGAAAGTGACACTGGTGACTGAGAAGTTGTGTGGAAATCGGTTGTCATGGTACGGGCATGGTATGCGGAGGAATGAGGAAAATGTTGTCAGGAAAGTTGTGAGCATGAATGTGGATGGCTATACAAGTAGAGGGAGACCTAAGAAACGATGGATGGATTGTGTGAAAGATGATATGCCTAGGAAGCGAGTGACTACCGAGATGACGACTAATAGAGAAGTATGGAAGAAAAAGACATGTTGCGCCGACCCCAAATAAATTGGGATAAGGGCAGGAGAATGATGATGTATCATTAAAATAACTAATAAAAAGACTGCAAAACAGGCAACATGTTAAAATTGTTACACAAAAAAAAATCTTTAATAAAAAATATAACAGAACACACCATGTTAACAAACTATCAATGAGATCAATGTTGTTGTAACTACGAGTAAATGCAGCAATAAACAAAAACTACCACCTCTATAATCAAGCAATGTCACTTACAAAATAAAATCTTCTTAAATGCTTCATAGAATAAAATAAACAAGTTGCTGAGACAAACTTTGTGCCATTGTGTGTTGAAGTTTGAAGATCTTCATTTTGTTCTGACCATGTTCAAAATCCGATGTGCGCGACTATTCATTCTACGAACAAAGAAAAAAAAATGTGAATGGCTGTAGGTACTTAAACCCCAAAAGTAACTTTAGCAAGTTACCAAATACCTACATAGATAGCACCACAAACAGGCACATACCCTTTAATAGATCTTCTATTCATATTTTCATCATTTCATTTTGAGGTACAGAATCATTCGAAAATGTCATACGATGATGTAGGTAGGTAGCTGGTAGGTAGGAAAAATTTAAAAACTAGCTCAGCTAATTGAAATTTGACCAGAACCACTTTTGTCGGGTCATCAAGCAATAAAGCACTTTGTTATAAACATATTATTTTTCAGACATAATAGCTCACGAACATCAAAACAGCCACTAAACAAAAAGTACATAATTGTTCAAACAATTCTTACCAAAATTAAGGTAATTTTACATGCAAATCAGACATATTCCAAATACTGCACTTTTGTTTCAATAAATGATTATCAAAATTGTAGTATTTAAAATCAAAAGAAACGCATTCCAAAATATGGCACGTTTCCTTATTAAATAATATTGTACTCACGTGTTTTCTTTATTAAAGACGGTCACATTTCAAAATATGGCACTTTTCACTATAATTTATCACTTCAACACCAGTTGCTTTCCGGAATGTGGCCTTTTTAAATAAAGATGACGTGCGGTCACGCAGACTGCCGGGTCGCAAATAAAAATATGGCCGTTTTGCTCTGAAGTCAGTCGTCAATGTGTCAAAATGGCCAACGGGCATTGTGTGATTGGACCATTTTAAACGCTAAAGCAATGGGTGTCTTTTTTGAAAATAACAATTTCACCAATTTTGATACGTTTTATGCAATAAAAACGATTTTGATTTTTTTCGGAATGTGGCCCTTTTTAATTTAATGAGCGATATACTAGGTACTTAAGGCTCAATACGATGTTCTTCATTCTAAAATCTCTTAAGATTTCAACTGGTTAAAGTCCAATCGTTTCAAGCATTGAAATGTGTTTTGTTGTGAAAGACAGATTTAAAATATGGAATTACAAATACTTTGTTTTTATCAACTTTTAACATTTATCACGAGTTGCTGGCCAGTTTAGACCATGATTGCTTTAACAGGGCAGTTATTCTGTAAGAACTCATTTCAGTTTCTGAGCTGACTATTGACAATATTCTAATTAAAGAATGAAAAATATTTTATTGAGGACATGCACAAAAGATACAAACAGTAATTTCAAACAAAAACAAGAAAAAGCGATTAAAACTAACAAAAATATTATTAAAATCAAAAATATAAAAATAGACCAGCGCAGCGTGAGGCTAACAAAATTAATATTATGAACCAAATAATACATAAGCGAAAAAAAATAACGATATAGTACATACTAATTCCATACTTCTAATCATTTCCAACTTCTAATTTCACCGGGACAAAGAAATTAAATAATAGTTATTGAGTTATGAGTTTCCATCAAATAGGTTTGCTGATCAAAGGGAATGCTGCATCTATTGAAAATGCTATAACAATTATTATTTCTGACGGTAACTCATTATTTCTTTTAATCATTATTTTCAAAGTTTAATTTTCGCATTCATTTGTCACAGAAAATGTTGCGCTTCAAACTGATTACTTTATTAAAAAAGGAAGCCGTGTGACCGATGGATTCCCTATCGGCAGAAATGACGAACTCAACCGTTCATGCTCTTTTCCATTAACGGAAGCCCCTTTAGGAAGGGAAGGGTTTCATTCAAAATTTCCCTTCTCAATGCTTTCGTTCGATATAAAAGGAACTCCTATGCAAAATTTCATGCTTCGAGACCCAGCGGTTAGTTGTGTTGTGTCGTACCGTCTGGGAATGAATTAATTGAACATTTTAAGTAAAAGTAAAAATTGACACAAGTTAATTAAACAACAGGATAAAATAATAATACAAATAGAAAGGGGAACATTCGGGCTCTCAGCCGAGTTATTCAACTTTGATGATTTTGTAGGATTACTGTAAGTCAGGTTATAAAAGGTGGAAAAATCGATAAATGTATGAAAATGATAAACCATCGAAGAAGCTAAGAGCAATCTTACATTTTTTGTGTCACATTAACTATTGCTCCAAACGACTAGTACTAATCACACGTACTATTTTGTTTCGCTTACAGAAACGCCAAAAACAAAAAAGATCTCCTTCACAATAACAAAACCTTGAATATAATATAACAATGAAAGATGAAAAAACAAAACGTCTTTATGGTCGTGTTCGCGCCTGCTGAATATGAAGAGCAAAACTCGTGTTCACGTTTTCGTCGCGCCAGAATATAAGTAGGTCCCCCGTCTGACGAGCTCCTTCGCAAGGAGACCTGAAACTTGCCTTAGCCCATACACTGCCGTGAACACGTGTGTGTTGAAGGCACTGAGCTTAGAAAAGCACAAAAACTAGTGTAAGCGTTTAGTGTTAGAGCGAAGGGATTGTTGTTGAATTGTTTACGATAAGGGAAGTTAATTAATAAGTAACTAATTCCCATCGTCCGTATATTCAAATCAGTATCAGTTATGATTTGACACTTGTATAAACAAGGCAAAATAAAGTGGAGCGTAAATTTGCTTATCTATTAATTTTCATGACTTCACATAAAATTAGGGAATCCTTCAAAGATAAGCCTATTGACCTTGTCGATACTCAAACAAAGACGCACCACATGATTTTCTTGAAAGGAAAAGCTTCTAATTTTCTTCCAAATAAGATGATATTACAGCCTTTTTGCCCAAAGGGTTAGGCAGAGGTGTACATATGATATCTACACCCACATTTCACCAGGGGGCCTAGATAAAGTCACATTTTCATTAACGATAACGAAATTAGATAAATCCGAAATGTATGGGATTGGCGTAAGCTTTCGAAATGCCACATGATCAATCGTTTTTGATCGCTAAGTGCTAGACAATGTCAAAAGTTGTGTAACTTGATCAATATTTCCAAACAAATGCGTGGTGTTTTTGACAATGCGAATCGCTGAGATAACGAATTGTTCAATCAACAATTTTCGAAATCGAATCGACACGGAGCGATTGACACTTGTCTAGGCCCCCTGTTATGTTTAAGCCTTTGTCATTTTAGATGAGCCTATTGTCATCAACCGGGGCTGACATCCAGACTCTGACCTGCAATATATTAATTCTTGATAAATGGAACCCAGGGCCGCTGACTAAGCCTTTTACGTTAAAAATCTATATTTGCATTAATAAAATAGCAGTATGTGAATGTTCAAATTACTATGTTGTAGCAAAGATGCCAATTGTGACGGCCGTATCGGATGGCAACACTATTGTGTTCAATGCGATTGCAATGCGCGTTTGTTTTTCAAACATTTATTAGTTGAAACTGGATCGGATACAAAATCGGATTTTCGAAGGAAACTTGAAACTATTATCAACCCAGCTTATTCAAATTGTGGGTGGCAATGCGGTCCTTCTCCGAGGTCACTGCCATCTTTCTATGAAATGTCTGCATACCAAAGGCATCTTTTGATCTTAGAACTGAGATTAGGTTAAAATATAGGCCATAGCCTGTAGGTACCTGGCCTGACCAAGATGAAGACGATGAAGACAGATGAAGACGAGGACTTTTAAAGTAGCTGCGAGTTCCTCTGAGTTTGTTTCGGTCTTTCTTCCCAGAACTCAGTTAAGAAGCACCGAACTCATCTATAAGTCCGACCAAGGTAAATACGGGCAAAGCGAATAAGTGAGGTAAAGCGGATAGCTGATTTTTCTCGAAAAGTATAATAGTTAGCGCTATTTGCACTGATGCAGTTGATACTTGACATGTGCGGCTACACCATGACAGTTGAATCCAAACAATACAACTCTAACATTTGTTGTGAAGTAAAAATAAAAGTTTTCGTTGGATTTCTTACGATTTTTGATCGGGTATGTGATGATTTCTTTTGAATTTAATGTAACCTGTCCGAAAATTACTTTAGATAAAGAAATTGGACATTTTTTAAAGTATTATTTGCGATTTTAAAATTGCAAAATTGCACACAAATTATTTGTTGGCTTCGTTAATTTAAAAAAAGGTATCTATTGGGCAAAGCGGATAGGGCAAAGCGGATAGGTTATTTGCTTTGCCCGAGTACGTGTATTGTTAGTTCTTTTCAATTCACGTTTCAGAATGGTGTTTAAGTAAAAACGCAAAACGAACCAAGCATCATGGTTGGAAGAAACTTTACGAAAACCAATGAAAGAAGTCGCAAACGTAAATGTCATGACTTTTTTGTGTAGTGTGCTACCTACTGCTAATATAGGTATACCAATTGGAGAGTGGATACAATGCCCACAGTATTCCCAATGGGCGCACGAAAAATGCACATCGTGTGGAGGACGAGGCAGTTATTGTTGCGATGAGTGCGAAGATTAGTTGGTTATATTATTCCTTATCCTCTTTGCCTTTGTCCCATATCCTCTTTGCCCAACGGGGTCGGGTAAAGCGGATAATTGACTTCTTTTTGTTTTATATAACTTTTAAATAGAAGATGATTGTATTTTGTACATATTGATTGTGTACGTCCAAAGACCAAAGACATGTGCCATAAATAAGCAACAAATAAAGTTCTTATCTAGATTAATTCTGTATTTTAAATTGAGTTTCCCTTAGCTTATCCGCTTTGCCCGTACCTCCCCTAGCTGCTCGGGAGTGGTATGGTGACGCGTCGAGAAAGCTCACTGATTCGTCCATTTGTGACAACAGTTACTCCTCCCGCGCAGGTACCTCAGGAACAGTCTCAGTTAATCGGTCGGGCATAGTTATAAAAACATAATTTAAATTTGACGAGTAAAAGTGGCTATTATCCAATTTACAGAAATAAATAATTAAATTTAATATCTTAAAAGGAATAAATACTCATAAAACACTTGAGAATTTATGGAGGTAGGTATAGGTATATCATTCAAAAACATACAGTTCGAATTCAAAACTCTTCGCCTTTGATAATACAAGTTTTCTTGTTCGCTAATACGTAAACAAAAATTACCTGTGTTTTTTTTCGAAAACATTTTCTTCAAAGTATGTTTTAATAAACACGCTTAATGAAAGATTCTTTAAGGAATGTTTCAAGGGTGTTGTTATTTGTATGTTAGAGCTTACGATGTTAGTGTAGTCTCTTATTCTTCTCTCTGAAAGAAGAAAGAAGAAGATTACAAAACATACATGAAAAAAAAAACAAAATGTATTAACTAATACACTCGAGAGCAATGAATCCGGGTCACTTAAAGAATGTTAAAAATCTCGGAAACTAAAAATGATAGGTTAATGCAATAAATTGTATTTAATAGACAATGTAATACTCCTTAAATGAAAGTAAAAAAAATATGAGTCACCATACATTTTATTAACACAAAATTACTTAAAGAAAAAAACTGCTGATCTCTCCTTAAAACAAAAATAGGAAACATGAAATGTTTGAACTTTATTACGATTTTCTTGAATTTTAATACTTCGTATTGCCTCCTCGTGCTTCCATTACTGCGTTTACGCGGTTTGGCATGCTGTACACCAAGTTCCTTATACGATTTTGGGGAATATTCTCCCATTCCTCTGTGAGAGCAATTTTGAGCTCACGAAGCGTGATTGGGGGAGGGTTTCGTTGTTTTACGCATCTGCCTAGCTCGTCCCAAGCATGCTCGATCGGGTTGATATCCGGGCTGCGCGCTGGCCACTCCATACGAGTAATGTTCATCTCTTGAAGGTAGTCATTCACAATCCTACCTGTATGAGGTCGGGCATTGTCATGCATAAATATAGCATCCTCACCTAAATTGACCATAAATGGACCAACGTGATCATTGAGGATTTCTTCCACATATCTTACGCTAGTTAAAGAGCCGTTTTCTATGATCACCAGCTCTGTGCGACTTTCAGAAGAAATTCCGGCCCACACAAGTACAGACCCACCACCGTAGGCTACTTTTTCTTCGATGCATGCTTGCTTGAATCTTTCCCCTGGTCTTCGATACACTCTGTGTCTTCCATCGTGCTTGTAGAGCATAAATTTTGATTCGTCGGAGAACATAACTTTTGACCAATCTTCAATACTCCAATTTACGTGGCCCTGGGCATATCTTAGTCTTGAAATACGATGCCCACGCTCCAGTTTAGGGCCGTTTGCTGGTCTAAGGGGTTTTAAGTTAGATTCAGCAAGCCGACGTCTTACTGTCCATGCACTTGGGTTACTTCCTCCGAGGCGTCGAAACTGATTTGTGAGTTCAGTTCCTGTGAGAAAGCGATTTCGAAGCATGGTGTTCACCAAGTATCGGTCTTCTCGTGCTGTGGTACACCTGGTTCTGCCCGTTCCTGGTCTGCGTAGGTTAGAACCAGTTTCTTCGTAACGTCGGAGAACTCTTTGTACTGTTGACAGCGACACACCGACAGTCCTGGCTGTATTACAAACAAAAGCAAAACCAAATGCTGTAATTTCGTAGTTCCATCTTCGAAAGTGGCCCTTTTTCAAATTTGATTTTTTTATGATATAACTTTACAATAACTAAGAAGTTTTAATACCTTCATTTAAGGAGTATTACATTGTCTATTAAATACAATTTATTGCATTAACCTAGCATTTTTAGTTTCCGAGATTTTTAGGATTCTTTAAGTGACCCGGATTCATTGCTCTCGAGTGTAGTAGCATTCAACTTATATAAACACAGGTTTGCAACACAGTCGGCGAAGAAAATCCATCCGATGGTATTTGCGAGATGCTGCAACCTAAATTCAGACAACCAGGCAGGAAGATATTCAAAAACCGGCATTGGAATCGTTCCTAGACCTCATAGTGATCACAGTTTAAAAAAATACAAGCACCTTTAAACTTCCATGGTCACGGTTAGACAGAAAGATGAAGCTATATGCCAATTCCAAAGTGTACCTTTGGAGAAGTTCGGGTAAGAAATTTCCCGGACACTCTTTCTAATAAAATATTTTTACAAATAATTCTCCGTACATACTTTACGCTTTACAGGAAAAAGGTTATTCAGTTTTAGACTGCAGTGGCCTATTTGGCACACACTGGCACACAACTAGGCCGCTGCAAACTTAATCGGGCAAAATGGGCCATTATCGATTCATCCGACACTAGTTCGAGTGTGGTGCTGATTTTGTTTCTGTAAAAATCTTACAGTGAAAACTTAGCTGAAGTGAGCGTGAAGTGAGCTGTCGTTCCACACAATGCTAGAGATTGACAACTCAGATTAAACTCATTTCACCTACGTTATCGACCGACGTGCTATAGTGTCCAAAAGGTCCGTTCAATAGTATCCTTGAAGATGGGAGGAACAACGACCTCATCACACCTGCATCACCTACTGGGCCCAAACAATAATTATAAACAACATAGGTAGGTGTACCGTCGAAACGAAAAGAGATAGAAGAACTCCGTTCCTTAACGTTATGGTGAAAACTACAGAGTAACCATGATTCACGAGCGTAAAACATATGTAATTACAGATAATAATAAAGATTAATAACCATTAAAATCATCAATAACACTCTGAACACTCTTCTTACTTAGAGAGTTGTATCGATGAGGGATGATCAGATTTTAGTTTTATACCCACTTGCACGTTGTAATTGCGAGCCGCATGTGGGGGCATGTCCCACGCAACCGATTTTCGCGCGCGTAATCCGCGCGTGGAATCTTCCCGGTAAAACGTTTGCCAAAAGAAAAGTATTCAAGCAATTTTAAAATAAAAAATACCATTGTTTACATTAGAGTATTGAGAATAAACTTGAATCAAAATATATGCCTCAAACCCGCATTGTCATATTTTAAAAATAAATTAAACTTATGAGAGTTGGTCGCACTAAAAGTTTTGTGGCACTGTAGTACCCACTGATGTATAAATCAATAAATACGCATGTTATGATCGTGAATCGTATTATGATTAACATACTCCCTGACATGGAACTGCATATTGCAAAAAACGTAAGAAAAATTGAGTTTCGCAAGTTACGTCTCCTTAAAGCGCTTAATCTATGGAATAACCCCTAACCTAACCTAATAAGGGCATTACATAATGTATTCACTATTTTCCACAATTTAAAAGGCGTCGTAGTAAGATTGAGTGTCACCCTAACAAGTTTGTTGTAATAAAATTAGTTGGTTATAATTGACTATTAAAAACGGTCAAAAATAAAATATGAAATCACATAGATAAAAGACCGCTCATCTTAAGAACTTCCATCACCGTACAGAAATTAAATATTATGCGAAGATATCATTGTAAAATTGCATTTAATGCTAATAAGTATTTCATTTGATTCTAAAAATCTGTGACGTCGCATTGTTATATTTCATAGAAATCACGTACAAGTTCCGCGTTTTGACAGTTCATAAAAAGTAACCATAATGACTACCCTTTCAAATACCCAATTAGAATAGTTTCAGTTATAACTCCTGCATTCTTAAACAGATCCATTCCAACAATATATATTAACAGGCGCTCAAGCTCACAAATGGTTAGCGTGCCGTAGAGGCTATCGCGTGGCAGAAAATAAATAAATAATGCGATGCAGTCGAGCTATCAGTTCAAGCTGTACGGCACTGTCTACTCGAAAGGTTGCCATGAATAGTGTACTAATGGCGGTTGATCTACTAACCTAAATGTCACAATTTCTGTCACAATATTTTTTAAATAGTTATAGTTTTTACCTTTTCCAGCTGTTTACTTACTACTTCTAACCGATCGTTTACCGTTCTCATACATCAATTTTTGATCGTTTCTTCGGTACAAAATTCGTTAGTATTACTGTACTGCCTAATTTATGTTATCTTATTCTACAAATATACGTATTACTACGCGTCTAAGTTTATGACGACTCTGAAGTGCGCAGTACCCCAACCCTTACCCCCGCTGACCCATGAATTTGTAACTGCGCAGCGACTTAGGTCAGGTTCGGAGCAACCACCAAGTTTGGATCGTGCTGTAGACCTATTAAAGAATATAATCTTTCAGTCAAAAGGAGCTCATGGCTAAGTACTAACAGCCGCATAGGTCGATCCATCAGATAGATGGGTGGGTGACCATCTTTACAAACCGAGACTCCTCCGTGGCTCGGAAAGCTCGTTAAGCCGTTGGTCCCGGCTGTCATTTCCGCATCTTTGACAGTCGTTACGGGTCGTCAATCTGACAGCCAGTCTTACCAAGGGGTTTCATAATGCACAGTTACTGGGTTGTGGAGGTCAGATAGGCAGTCGCTCCATGTAAAATACTGGTGTTCAGCTGCATCCAGTTAGACTGAAAGCCGACCCCAGCATAGTTGGTAAAAGGCTAAGCAGATGATGATGAGTCAAAATTAATAATAACTTCTAATAAAAAAAAAACTAGTAAGTAATTCATGATTCATAAGCCCAATAATAGGCATCCTGGCTGTCACGTTGCTCTTACAATTCGAAATGTGAGGACGAATCAAATCGGCACAATAAACCGTCTCTCAGTACAATAATGACTTCACTGGACGTCACATTCAGGTAGGTGAATGGAGGGACGAGGACGCGTCCTGGACACGTGAGGACCGCTTGCGCCACGTGCCAGACTAATGGGCTAACGTGCCACACTAACTTTAAGTCATCTCAGAATAAAATACATAAGTACTCCTACTTGCTCGATAACCAGCCTTACAAAGGGGTATCGTGCTACCCAGTAACTGGGTTGTGGAGGTCGCTTCATAAAAAATAATAGTAGCTATGGACTTGTACTTGTTTAGACTGGAAACCGACCCCAACATAGTTAGGAATAGACTATGCAAATAGATTGATCCTCCGAATAAATTTGTTTATTAAACAGTTGTTTTCCTTTTCTGTATTTTCATGGCGTATTTACACGACAACATTGTAATTTTAGTAGTCAATATGTGTAAGAAAATCTATATAAATAAAAGCGAAAGGTCACTTATTCATTCACTCACTGATCAATCACGAAATCTCAAATATACTGGGCCTATGAAGATGTAATTTGGTATAGAGATAGATTATGAGTAGGAGACGTTAGCTACCGAGAAAGTATTTTAGGAAAATCTTTCTTAAGGGAGTGGAAGTTTGTATGAAAAAAAAATCAACATTGACACGGGCAGCTAGTAATAATAGGTCTTTACCTATGAAATTGCCGTTTTGTATGAAAAAATTTAAACTAATTTTTTTCATGTATTTTTTATTTGTATTAATCGAAGTAATCACCCATGCAATCAATGCATCTTTGCCAACGCAGTGGCAGTTTATTGATGCCCTTCTTAAAGAAATCAGCTAAACGGGAGGCAACAAATTCTTCAAAGGCATTTTGTACTGCCTCTCGGGTATTGAATTTTTTTCCCGCCAAGAAGTTAGTTAAGTAAGTTAGTAAGTTAGGTAAGTTAGTTATCCAAATTCTGGAAAAAGTAGTAGTCTGTAGGCGCAAGGTCTGGTGAGTAGGGCGGATGACGGAGAGCTTCCAACCCCAGTTCTTGCAACTTGGAGACCGTCTGCTGTGCAGTATGAGGTCGCGCGTTGTCGTGCAGGAGCAGCGGAGACGAGCGATAGCGACCAATGCTGGTTGGAGATGTGCCAGCTTCTCCATCATTGTGTTCAGTTCTTCACAGTACACATCTGCAGTAGTGCTCACCCCGTTTGGTAAGAAGCTATGATGAATCACACCGGCGCTAGTCCACCAAACAGTGACCATCACTTTTCTAGGGGTAAGTTTCGTTTAGGGCATTGTTTAGGTGCTGAACCAGGATCCAACCAACTTGCTGAGCGCTTGCGGTTATCAAACAGAATCCATTTTTCATCGCAGGTAACAATGCGGTTCAAAATTCCTTCATTTGTGTGTCTGTTGAGCAGTGCAAGGCACGTCTTGACGCGTACTTCGCGCTGGCGATCATTGAGTTCGTGGGGCACCCATTTGTCAAGCTTTTTTACCTTGCCAATTCGACGCAAATGGACCAATATTGTTTTGACGCTAACGTCGAATTCAATTCAGCCGTAGATTGTGTATCATCAGCTTCCACAATCGCCTTTAATTCGTCATTGTCGACCAAAGTCTTCGAAGAACCGCGAGGTTCATTTTTCAGGTCGAAATTTCCAGAACGAAAGCGAGCAAACCAATAACAGGTGGTGCGTTCGTTGGTTTGTAGTGTTAGCTCCGTAAACGTCGTTGATGTTGCGTGCCGCTTGTGCCGCGTTGCTGCCACGACGGTACTCATATTCCATAATTACTCGAATTTTTTAAGTATCTATGATGACGAAAAAGATTGAAATGCGATGACAATGTAACACTAATCAATAAACAAATGACGACTTTTGGAAAAAAAAACATGTTTTTAAAATAAAATTAATTTGAAATTAGAATTCTTAGCCTAACAAAAATTATTTTGATTTGAAATGGCCAGTACTGCAGAACGGCAATTTCATAGGTAAAGACCTAATATATAAGGTCCCATTAAAATACATGGCCAAATTTTAACACAGCGTTCGGTTTGTCTTACCAAAGATATCCAAGCAAAAGAAACACATAATAAATTGCCGGCATATTAGAATAAACACATGTATCTATTATGGGTAGGAACTTGCACACTTCTTATAAGTATCTATTGCGTTTATTTTTTTAACATTGTCCTTATTTTTGTGGTCTGAATGATTTCTCAAAGTTTGTCAATCTATTTTAATGGGACCTTATATAGTATACATGAGATAGTAATTCTCTCGTCTCTTACGTTCTCTCGAACAAAGGATGTTTGTTTTATCTAGAAGGTTCGAAATTGTATAAGGTATGTTGGCGAGTTCGTTCACGAGAAGTTTCTTGTTCTTCCTACCCATCCTGTCGTATCGCATCGTCTATATCGCCTGTCAGCACTGTTACTTCGTTTCACCATCATTTTGTTTCGGTCAAAGCTCTTAAAGGCCTTTATGAAGTTTAAAAGTAAACGTCTTATGCCATTATTATTAGAATTCAAAAAATCTGTATGTTGGCACCTGTCTATAAACACAAGCCACTTTTAATTGCTATTACTTAATTATTGTATTTCATTAGTTTCGTAAGGTGTGCGCGGAGGCAGGTGGTCAAATACCCTGGCTAAGTGCCAGCGAACAGAAATATAGGTATACACATATCATGCGCATGCATGAACTAATTTAAAAAAAAGAACTATAATAGGTACTATTATCGTTATCGTGTGCACTTAACTTCAATTAATTCTTAATTCCATGTTTTATTGATAGTAAACAGGACGAAACTCAAGCTGTTTTGAATTTAGTTATTTTCATAGATAATGTAGAAGATATTTTAATGTTTGATCGCTTAGTAGATATGAAGGAATAGGTACAGAGGCCAGCACATCAAGTTACCACAATCTGTCAGATTTCTTTGATAGTATTTCAACTTTATTGCAAAGTCATAAGGTTCATTTTTAAATGAGAAAAATTGACAGTTAGGGATAGCTTGATGTGCTGGCGTCTGTACATTTTGGATCATTCTCCTGCATGGATGAATCGCTCGTCATTTCAATTAGTTTGAATTATGTTTATATAGCCTAACTAGCTTCTCCCGCGCAGTTACACTCGCTGCTCGGCTCCTATTGGTCGTAGCGTGATGTTACATAGTCTATAGCCTTCCTCGATAAATGGACTTTCCAACACTACACAAAAATATTTTTCCAATTTGGACCAGTAGTTCCAGAGATTAGCGCGTTTAAACAAACAAACATTTCAGCTTTATAATATTAGTATAGATTTAAGTGCCAGCTACCATGTTAATGGTACCCATTGAAATATAGATTTTTTTTAAATTTGAAATTAAATGTAATTTTTGGTTAAATATCGAAAATCCCTTATAAATATCACGAACACTGTTGATTTTCGGAATGAAATATTAAGGGGTTCAATTTTGTACATTTTGGCCTGGGATACCGGCTCCTGACGGATATAGGTACGGATATAGGCACAGTCCCCACACCAAGTCAAGTCATTGGATGATTTCCCAGCCTTGAAAAAAAAGACCACTACTTGCTATGTGGACAACAGTGACTGGAAGCTTTGATTTTCTAACAGGACGTATCATATCATCAAGATAAACCAAGGAAAAAACAATATAGGTACGAAGGTAACTCAATAACTACACAAATAAAGATAATAAAATTTATATGGGACCACTGCGCAAGCATCTTCTCATGTAAAAGCGGTCCACAATTGACAAAAGTATAGATGAACATACATGAAATACATTTTAAAAAAATTATGAAAATGCGCCCCTTCATTTTACTGGAAAAAATCACACGTCAAGATCATTAGTGTTAGTTTATATTCAAAGGTTGAGCTAAGCGATGGGTGGTTTCTACAGTAACGATTAAACCTATTTCAATAATAAAATAAAATATCAGTAAAATTTCTTATTCATTAATTTGGTGACAATTTTCTACTTGGTGCTTTAATTATATTAGCAACCCATTATTACAAGCCCATGTTTTATTTATTTGTTAGTACTTTTTAGGTTTCTGAGGGTGGGAAGGGACTGTGTTTTGTTTTCGTCGTGTTTGATTAGAGGGGTAGGCAAGGAGGCGCGATTTAATTTTGTTTTTTTTGGCCAACTACGTCCGTTAAACAGGTTTCTTTTAAACTTTAGATCCAAAACCCATAAACAAAGGCTCCAATGATGGCATCACAATTTCACGATGCCGTGTATTCCGGCTACGGCACGCCATCCACGTATCTCTTTAAATATTTAGGCGATGGTACTGCGGTTGTTCGCAGGTTGTGCCACGCTGTACCACGTCTCCCGGCCCCGCCTCCGCCTCAGATCCATCAAGTGGGGTATAAAAGTCCGCGTATAATTTGCAAATATAGCGCCCTGCCGCAATTAGGTCATCGATCGGTGGGCCCGGTATATTTGTCCGTACAATTTGGTCCCCTTGGGGTCCCTTTACAGAATCAAACGGATTTTTGATACGACTACGGTTATTATTAATTAAATATTATAATCCATTGTTTAAATGTAACCGTGAAGCTAAGTAATACGTAAGATTAACTTTTCTTTCACACTAGGTATAAATACTTATGCTTTTCATATACATCTTCAGTGTAGATGGTGATGTCTGAAATTCTCAGATTTTGAGTAAATACGTTAGGTAGGTACATATAGGTATAGTAATTATTCTTTCTGCTGACTTATACTTACGAGAAGACTTTAAATTATTTAGTAGAAACTATGTAAATTACCCGTCAATTATTTAGTAGAAACTACATTCAGCCAAAAAAGTATCGGGAATGGATGATTTGTTTATGGTTCCAAATTCAAATTTTTGTTTTTTTTGTAGTTGTTAGATTGGCACAACTGTTTTCCATTTTGGCGCGGAGTTTGAGTTGCATCTGTTATTTATATTAAATACAGTGCTGGTTTTAGTAATATCATATATAGTGTGTATTGCGAATTTCATAATGGACAAAACTATCGAACAAAGAGTTTGTCTTACATTTTGCATCGCCAATGGAATTTCGTGTTCAGAGTCACTGAAAATGTTACAGAAGGCTTACGGTGAATCGACTTTATCAAAAACTCGTGCTTATGAGTGGTTCAAAGCGTTCAAAAGCGGTCGAGATGTGATGGAAGATTTGCCTCGCTCTGGTAGGCCGTCAACGTCTGCAACTGAAGTTAACATCGCAAAAGTGAAGAAAATAGTGACTGAAAATCCCCATTCAACTCTGAGAGAGATAGCCGCCGAACTTTCTGTATCTCACGAGTCGATCCGTACCATTTTAACTAATCATTTGGGTATGAAACATGTTGCTGCTCGGCTAGTCCCAAAAGATCTGAATTTTCTCCAAAAACTCAATCGCATGAAAGTCGCTGAGGACATGCTAGAACGAGTCAGTGCGGACCCAACATTCATGAAACGCATTGTTACTGGTGACGAGACGTGGGTTTACGAGTTTGACATGCAAACTAGTCAACAAGCTTCGGAGTGGCGCCTTCCAACTGAACCGAAACCGAAAAAACCACGCCAAAGTCGATCAAAAGTCAAAGTCATGTTGACTGTTTTCTTTGACTATCGCGGTGTTGTGCACTCTGAATTCTTACCGGAAGGTCTAACGGTAAATAAAGAATATTATTTGAGCGTTATGCGGCGTTTAAAAGAGCAAATTAGACGAAAAAGGCCAGATTTGTGGAAAGAAAATTCTTGGATTTTGCACCACGACAATGCGCCTTCGCACAAGGCTATCATTGTGAACGAATTTTTGACCAAACACCATCCAGCAACCACCATATTCACCAGATATGGCTCCTGCTGACTTTTTTCTTTGTCCTAAACTCAAATTACCACTTCGTGGCACCCGTTTTCAATCGATAGAAGACATAAAGGAGAATTCGCGGCGAGAACTGAAATCAATTCCGGAAGCAGCGTTTAAAAAATGTTTTGATGAATGGATTATTCGTTGGCGCAAGTGTATCGTTTCTAAAGGAGCATATATTGAAGGTGATAAAATAAATTTGGATGAATAACAAAACATTTTGTGTATTATTGATCTTTTCCCGGTACTTTCTTGACAGAGTAGTATGTAAATTACCCGTCAATTATTTAGTAGAAACTATGTAAATTACCCGTCAATTATTCCAAATAAACTAGAAGGGTTACATAGGCAATTGATTTAATCTAGGTATATGGTTTGACACCAGTGTTGGCTCAATGGTAACGACCGCTTACGACTTGTAGGTCGTAGGTTCGAATCCATAAGCGGGATTGTCCGAAAGGGTTACCGCTACCCCAGAACATAAAGGGCTAAGGAAGGAACATGGGTGGGTTATAGTCAGTAAGAATCTGACATTCCCTTCCGCCCCACTCAGAGCGGGAGAAGTCATGGCATGATTTCCCAGTCTTAAAAAAAAAAAGGTTTGAATCCAGACAGTCGTTTTACTTTGGGTAAATTATTTCATTACCTCTGCTATCAAAACGGTGAAGGAAGACATCGTGAGGAAACCGGCACGCCCTAGAAGACACGTGACATCTGCCAACGCGCACGAGGCCTGCGTGGATTACGATTTACGGCCCAGACCCAATTACCGAGAGGACACCTTTGCCCCAGCATTGGGTATATTATATAATTATATTATATTATATATCATTTATTTCAGGTAGCAAAGACCCATAACAAAATTTGTTATGGGTCTTTGTATACCTTACAGTCATCATCATCTGCCTAGCCTCTTCCCAACTATGTTGGGGTCGGCTTCCAGTCCAACCGGATGTAGCTGAATACCAGAATTTTACATGGCGCGACTGCCTATCTGACCTCCACAACCCAGTTACTGGGCAATAGGATATACCTTACAGTCTATCATACATATTTACAAAAACCACAAAATTAAAAACGATTGTACACGAAGTGACGGCGCCGTGTTGCGCTGCGAGATGTCGCGTAGCCTCCCGCTAAATAGCCGATACACGACACCTTTCGGCCAAAACTCTTCTTTGAGGAAGGTCTCTATATGCTGAGTCGGAGTTCGCACCACAAACGACTTGAAATTCGTGTTGTGGCGCGACTCCAGCTTCTCGCTGGTATTCACTCGTAGAGGCTAGTTATGTTGCATTTGTATAATATTGACACAACAACACGTTGTTTATATTATATTGACGTGAACGATATTCGCGTTGCAAAATTTTTGGCCAAACAAATCAATAGTTATTTGTTATGCAAGGCTGCAAAGTTGATTTTTGGCGCGAGTACTTTTATTGAAACCTGAGCAAGCGAAGGATTCTAGGGTTGAACCATGAGCGAAGCGAGTGGTTCATATATAGAATCCTGAGCGTCGTAGTGAAGGTTTCATAGGTACGAGACGCAGAAAAGCTTTGCTGCCGAGCGCAACACACAACTTTTCACCTCACTACAGCGAGGAAACTGCTAGGTGCAAGAAAACAGGACACTATTTTGAGTGTTATTTTGTTCGAGCGTCTCAGATAAATTGACTCATGTGAAGAAAATAACATACTTGGCAATGTATCTTATGAGATACATAGAATATCTCCAAAATTAGATACCCTGTATTTTGTTCTATATCCTACTTGCCCTCTAAGGAGAATGAAAGAAAAAAACGAATTTAATACAAATAACTAATCAATTTAATTTAACACATATTTATTTTTGCCAAGCAAAGGGTTAAATAACATATTATATTAGTATAATTTATTTTATTTAAAAAAATAAACTTAAATTACTACACAATTGGGTATTTGAGAGGGTAGTATTTTTATGGCATATTCAAATGTGACGTCACAGATTTAAAAAATCAAATGGAATACTTATTAACATTAATTCCGATTTTACAAGTATATCCTCGCAAAATATTTAATTTCTGTACTTTTTCTGTAATTTCTGTTTTTAAGGTGAGCGGTATTATTTATTATTTTATTTTAAACCGTGTCATGCATTTGCAGTGGACTGGCAGTATAGAAAATTATTAAACAGAAAGGTTCGAATTTTAAAAACTCTTTCCACGCTAGCGAGCAAAATGCAATTTTGGGCTCAGATTTCGAATGACAAACAGACTCTTTCCGAACCTTTCTTTTTAATAATTTTCTATACTGCCAGTCCACTGAAAATGCATGACACGGTCTAAAATAAAATATTAAATAATACCGCTCACCTTAAAAACTTCCATCACAAACCAGAAATTAAATATTTTGCGAGGATATAATTGTAAAATTGGAATTAATGTTAATAAGTATTCCATTTGATTAAAAAAATCTGTGACGTCACATTTAAATATGCCATAAAAATACTACCCTGTCAAATATCCAATTGTGTAGTAATTTAAGTTTAATTTTTTAAATAAAATAAATACTAATATAATACTTATGTTATTTAATCCTATGCTTGGCAAAAATAAATAAGTATGTATGTATTAAATTAGTTTTTTTCTTTCATTCTCCTTAGAGGACAAGTAGGATATAGAACAAAACACAGGTTATTTAATTTTGGAGATATTCTATGTAACTCATAAGATACATTGCCATGTATCTGTTATTTTCTTCACATGAGTCAATGTATCTGAGACGCTCGAACAAAATAAAACTCAACAACACCTGTTTTCTTGCACCTAGCAGTTTCCTCGCTGTAGTGAGGTGAAAAATTGTGTGTTGCGCTCGGCAGCAAAGCTTTTCTGCGTCTCGTACCTTTGAAACCTTCGTTACGCTCAGGATTCTATATTTGAACCACTCGCTTCGCTCATGGTTCAACCCTAGAATCCTTCGCTTACTCAGGTTTCAATAGAAGTACTCGCGCCAAAAATCAACTTTCCAGCCTTGCATAACAAATAACTATTTTTCCAAAGACACACTAATAAAAAAAGATAACGTTTGTTCATCGATAGCTAATAAAAAGATGGGAATTCTGTACTGCTCTCCAACTCTGAAAAAGTTCTGGGTTGAAGTAGCTGTATCTTCTTTTGTGCAGTTGGTTTCAAGGTACATAACAATCTGACTTCGTGCCTTCATTTCACAGCTTTTTCATGAATTTACGTATTCTTTCAGGGAAAGCCAACATTCCTGTGGCTTTTATGTTTTGAAGCAATTTGAATGACGAATGTATCATACCCTTTTAGGATTTCACGATGAAATTGATAGTTACTAAGTCAACGAAATAAAAAAATATAATTATTATTAAAAAAAAAAAATCATAAACATACAATTGAAAAAAAATAACGAATAGTTTGTAAATGAGCTACTGGAACGAGTTAGTAGATACCCCAATCTGGCAAATTTTTTTGATAGTCTTTCAACTTTATTACAAAAGCATAAGATTAATTTTCAATTGGGAAAATTTGACAGTTTGGGATAGCTTGATGAGCTGGCGTCTGTACGTTCCCTTGGGATAATTTCCGATATCCACGCGGCTGAAGCCGCTGGCAAAAGCTAGTTCTAACTAAATCAAAGAGGACTTTGACTTTTGTGTTCTGTGTCCACGCTCCCGGTACATAAGGTCTGTTCTGTCTCTAACTGTCAAATTTTCTCAATTAAAAATGAACCTTACGTCTTTACAATAAAGTTGAAATACTATCAAAGAAATTTGACAGATTGTGGTAACTTGATGTGCTGGGCTCTGTACTATCGGGGTACAGTATCCTATGTGTTAATCCAGGTCATAAACTACCTCTGTGCCAAATTTTATCCAGATCCGTTCAGCGTGAAGAAGTAGCGAACATGTATATACACACACTCAAAAAGTTTCGCCTTTGAAATATTAGTGTGATAGAAGATATTCCTTCCTAAACTCTTCAAATCTTTAGACTTAAAATACCTAAGTCTATTTAATTAATTGGAAACAGAATACTAGGATAAGGTAGTATAAGAATATCTTGTTACTAATAATTCAGGGAGGGAATCTTATAAACTTTATATTACAACAAAATTTAACACAGGCATAGTATAGTATAATTGTAACTAGCTTGTGTCTCGAAGCAGTCTGGAAACAAATGACTGCGTTAAATGCGTTGTTCGTTAATGAAACAAGCCATTAATTTACTCGTACATGTGCAGCAAAAAACGTTTCACCACCTTCAAGATTTTAAAAGAACCTCCGAAACATAAAGCGGACAGCCGCGATGCGACGCGTTTCTGGTAGAAACATTTTCATGAAGTTTTCATAGAACTGGTTCTACTAGCAAGACTTACGCCGCGCTTTTGCGGCGCTCATGTCTGCTGGAGCCTTAATATTATTAAAACCAGTAGAGAACGGTAGAAACGCATTTCGTTGATGTCTAAGTAGAGTGTGTTAACTGCAAAAAGAGGACTAGCCCGGCCAAGAGCTTGTAATGTTGAACAACCTTGAGCTCGTCGCCACTTTTCGCCGCTAGATTACGCCACACGAGCGCTAAATGCGGTCTAATGGTCGCACCATACTACAAACATACACCACTTTTTTTTGCTAGAACCTCTGTTTTCTAAAAAGGAATAAAGCGCAAATTTTCCCATTAAGTGGCTTGACATATTGTTGTCTTTTTTAATTGTAAATGCGAATTAAACTCACAGTGACAAAAAAATTAAGAAAAACAACTGAAGCAATATTTTCCTGGATCCTGTTGGGACGATGCAATAGGAACGAAGATGACGACGGCAACGCCAGGAAACAGGTTATCACTTAGCAGCACCGAGCAGCAGCCGACGTAATTTTTTTATTTGGAAAATCCATTCGTTTAGTGCAATTTACGTTTTTCTCAAACCAAGCGTCAGCGTGTACTCAACACGTACCTACTTAATTTCGACCAGTGATTCCGTTTCTGGATTTTAAAAAACAAGGAGTCCTTACATAAGCTTGGGATAGTTGAGTCATTAATGCTTGACTCTATATTCTAATTTAATCAATTGACTACCTAAAAACAAGCAAATATTAACAAAAATATAACAACCTCAATTTTCCAATTCTGACGCAACCTCAGTGACGCTGCTTCGTAACAGCACAGCTGCCATTGAGCAACGATGTACAGTTATCAAATTCGAATAAAGGCAAGATGTTTAGAAGCAATTCAACATTATAACAAAGCAGGAAGTTAAAAATGCGGACGTCACACAAAGACCTTCGTTGTGGCGGCGTGTTGTCCATAATTTATCCGAGTTGCCGCGTATAGCCCTGTGGTTAATTATATATATACTAGATGGAGTCGCGAGCGGCGAGCACATGTGCGCGATGACGTAATAAGCTGATGTCATTGGGCCAAGCCCGCGCATTCTATCAGCACTCCAACTATCACGCTGCAGTTTAGGGTTACGTAGGAGTTTAATTGAAACGCTGAATCAAAAATGAAAATCTTTTTTTTGACATAAACCTTCTAGCTAAGCTAGGTGGACGGTTCCAACTGGTTTCTTAAAGAGAAGAACAATATTCCTAAACAAAAGAGAAGAAAAAGTATAAAAAAAATACTTAATAAAAATAAAAAACCTATATAAATCAAAAGATATAAATGTAACTCATTGAATCCGTGGTCGTCGTCTCGTCGATCATGGATGGTGGTTAGCTCAGGGAGCCTGAACCGCGGGGGGAAACTTCGCTATCGCGGCAAATTGCGGCGGAGCGGACGGACTGGGAACAGCAACCCAGCGCAGGGTACGCTAGAGAGGTGTCTCGGCGCCCTCACCTACCACCTGACGCAGGTCCTCACCGGACATGGATGTTTCGGGAAGTTCCTGCACATCATCAGGCGGGAGGAAACGCCCGGGTGTCACCACTGCGAGGATCGCCCAGAGGACACGGTGGAGCACGCGGTGCAAACCTCCCCGCTTGGGCGGAGCACCACCGTGTCCTTGTAAAGGCGATCGGCGGCGGCGACCTCTCGCGCCCGGCCCTGGTGCAAGCCACGGTCCATGGGCCAAGCGAGAGGGAGGCAGTCACCTCCTTTTGTGAAACAGTCATGCTCGCGAAGGAGGTGGCGGGATGGGAGAGAGAAAGGTCCTCCCGTCCCAGCCACCGTGGGAGACGCCCCGGGCGTCGGGAGCCACGTGACGACTCCCGGCCACCGTAGGTGCGGGCCTGCGGACGGTGAGTGCGATGGGTGACTCACCGTCCGATCAGGACTAGGCCCGTGCCGGACATGTATATGTTCCACGCGCGCCTCAAAGAGATGTCAGCATATGAAGGGCCTTAGGGCCAAGCCTGCCGGGTAAGCGGGATTGTCCGAAAGGGTTAGCGCTACCCCGGAACATAAAGGGCTAAGGAAGGAACATGGATGGGTTTTAGTTAGTAAGAGTCTGACACTCCCTTCCGCTCCACCCAGAGCGGGAGAAGTTATTGGATGATATCCCAGCCTTGAAAAAAAAAACGGGAGCCTGAACCTGTTCTAGCAGGTTTATTTTTAATCTTTCTTCTAATTTGGTTGTTTGCTGAGTTTGTGGTACTCTTTCAGACAGATGGAGGTGGCAGACCTCCTGGACTGCAATACCCTTTTTTAAGGAGTACGAAGTACCCTTTTTTCTGGGACTAAATACCGTGACGTTATCTTTGTCCGAAAGCGAATGTATCTATTCCGTTCGAAAGTCATGGCAGAGGGATGAGTGGCTGACGCAGGTTGGCGGTAGGGAACAATAGTGACAAAGGCTTCTATTTTCAGATTTTAACAAAGATATTTATTTTGCGAATTCTCAAGATCTTCGTAAGTAAGCGATCAGACATTTGTGGAAAAAAACATGTTTTTCAACAACTACTCATTATTTCCAATATCACATCAAAGATAATTATTCATTTTTATTTCTCCGCCCTCTTTTAATATTCTTAGAAAATTGGTAGTAAACAAATCTATTGTGAAGGGAACGTGTAAAATGGTACGTACTTATTTCTTTTGATAAGGTTTCACGGTTCTTCGCACTTGCCAACTCCTCTTAAGACAGCTTAATTTTTTCTATATTTTTTGGTGTGGGGAATAAATCCTCATGGTATATTTTTAGTTAGCTCTGAACGATGCTAGCGGGGAACGTTGTTTTTTTTAATGTACCGCCAGTTCTTTGAAAATGCTTTACATAAAAATGAGTGTTTATTTTATTTTTCAAGAGTAAACTGCGTTGTGGTTTTGCTGCTTATTAATTAGGGAGGTAAATAATTTCTACTCGTAATTCTATTTACTAATTGAAGATTTTCAGGAGTAGAGTTTTGAGAGTTCTTTGTGGAAGTGTTTGTCCGAGGAAGTACCTATCGGCTGTCATCTGTATAGGGAAAAACAGGCGCATAATACATTCAGCATAAGCGATGCTCGGTGGATTCAGCTTAGTCTGTGTGATCAACACCCATGTGATAACTATATTTCCTCATGTCCATTGGGAAGTTACCACTTCTCATAAAGGACGACAACAGCATAAAACAATTGTACGGAACGCTCTATAAGTGTTCACTTCGCACCTGACCAATTTTTTGAACAGTTTTTTTTGCAACGTAGATTCTACACACCACATTTGGGAGCCCTCTTAGCAGCATCTCATAGATGATTGTAGATTCGTGAGCAAGTTGCTTCGAATTGCGAAATGTGTTTTTATAAAACCGGTTGTTACTTAAAATAGAAGACTCGAAACTATACGTTGCTGTAACTATATACTTAGCTAGAAGAGTGCTATAAAATGTTGGAATGAGTAAGAATATAGGTATACAGATACCAATTTTTTACACACACTGCTCTGTTAGTGTGTCTAAAGAATGAATGTATTGTAATTCATGAAATGAGCTAGATATGACTCACGGACACGGCTAAATGTGACGTGGTTAGAAAATATTACGGCGATTTTTATTTATAGGTTGTTAAAGACGCACCACTTCAGACGAGCTGCAAATTAGCCCCAAATTATATACGCGACATATATTTTCATTAAATGACCCTCATTGGGTAGGTCACAAATGTGGTTAAATAGGGATGATGCCTGGGTAATAAAAAACAAGTTATATTTAGTCCGTCAATCAGAAAAAAAAAATATTTGAGACGTAAGTATTTTTTGCTTTATCATCTTAATAGAAAATGACTGAGATAAAACGCATTAAAGTAGGGGAGTGGGGAGGGGGGCTCATTACGTCACAAGTAAGTATAAAAACTACATACTTGTGACGTCATGCCATCTTTGGATTACGTAATAAAAGAAAAATACGTGTCCAATATTTTTTGATAATCTAGCTTACGGAATAATTAAAAGAAAATGATCACTATCCCCATTGTTATCAACATGAATCTAGCTCCGAACACGCAGGAAGCTGAATTACTGCTCTTTAATCCTATTCAGCAAGTGGCCGATTTTCGGGCAACCTTAGCACCTCCGTTGTTTACGTAGAGCGGCGCTTGGTATTGATTCTAAAATCATCTTGACCTACTTTTATAGTACATACCATCGCTTCTACTCTGATACCGACAGACGATACGATCGTGTTCGTTAACAACATTAGATAAAGGTGCGAGTACCTATATCTAAATCGCTTTTATTTTCCGTTAGCGGCTTATAAAACGATTTTGTATGAGGTTTTTCATTGTGTAGTGTTTGTTAATGACCGGCTGAAGTTGTTAGGTACATTATTAGATCATTTAGTCCTTGTGTGCGCAGTGACGAGACTACTCATTGTCTAAGACTAGGCTTTATGAATAACTTTGATTATGAATAATACCTATTTTAATGTTGTATGATTATGAAACGCAGAATTCCAACTTTATTATGTGTTAACAAACAACATAATTGAATTGGTTTCTGTGCTCTCTTTATTTACCCATTTTCCTACAGAGATAATTTAACATGAAATCTGAATATCTCATATTACCGTTCTAAGCAGATTGTTTTCTTTACTCGGAAATAATTCTCATTTTCCTATTGTATCCTAGCAACCTCTTACCGTTTTAGCAATCAAATAAATAATAATTATGTGCCTACTTAATGCCAATTTCGATCAAGAGGTGTCAGTGTCTATATTCAACATTATTACAAAAGCACAAGGTTCAATTGGGAAAATTTGTCAGTTTGGGATAGCTTGATGTGTTTTTGTACATGGTAGATTGGAGGCAAACAATATTTATATAAAAAAGAAATAGGGATTCTGTAAAAAAGTCACTGTGATAATGTGAAGTGAATTTAAAATGAGCTGTCATTAGTGTCAATTCCTAGCCTAAGGTGGAATGACAACTCACTTCATCGAAGTTATCCCGGTGAGATTTTTAAAGAATCAACCGTCTGAAAAGCGATATAAGGAAATACATAAACCTAGATATATGATGGTAAAACACTAAGTCCTTAATGGCAACAAACATTGATGTTAAACCAACTGCTGTTTAATTCATGCGATTCCGTGTCATGATATCGGTAACTACCTTAGTACACTATTGCCTATACGCGGATAGTGGAGTCCCAATCGTTTCTTATTGAGGAGTTACGGAGGGTCCTGGGGTGCTGCACACTTTTTCTGGTCGACAGCATTTCGTTGAACAACAAACCGGAGCCGAAACGATAACGACCCATATTCGCTTCGATTATTATTGATCGAAGCATATTCGGCTTAGATTATTTTCATGCTTTCATACTCCGTTCAGCATTGGTCATCTACACTCGCTAGATCAGCGGGTCGGTTCGGCACCAATATTTTTTTTTCTTTCGCAAACTTTTATACACCTGTATTAAGTTTTCCTGCTCGGCTATACCGGATCCGGAAAGCCGAAAAAGTCTGTACCACCCCTCAATTTGCTATCTCTAGACCATTCTAGAAGACACACGCTACTACCGTGTAGGTACCCTATCTGTTGAAATCTAGAACAATTCAATCAGACCCAATTTATTATCCAAACGCCACTAAACCTACATTCCGAGCATATTCTTGCTGTAGGGATTTTAAACCTTACTGCTTGGGAATAAGAATTATTCAAATGCATGACACGTCTATTAAACGATAGTAGAGCACGGCGGGAATGATGAGGATAGTTATCTATGTAATTAAGTACCAAAATATCTTGTATGTACCAGTACTTGTATTAAAATGGGAATGTACAGTAAAACATTTTGCGAAACTGTAATTTTCATGAAAACAGGTACAGAGGCCAGCACATCAAGTTACCACAATCTGTCAAATTTCTTTGATAGTATTTCAACTTTATTGCAAAGACATAAGGTTCATTTTTAATTGAGAAAGGAGATTGTTCTAGACCGCCCTATAACCAACAAACATTTGACGTGTACGTTAATTTTAATTGTATTTTAATATGCTTTTTAAAAATAATAAATTCAAGCGGACACTGTTTAATTCTTAATAGGTTTTTAAAAGTGACCTCATTGATTTTGTTACCAACTGAACTCGCCATCTTTCAAGGAATTGTCAATGTGAATGTCACAAAAGATTTGACAGTGTCGCTCTCGCTCATATTACATAAATATCGATATCGACGACGATGTCCTTAATATCTAGTGATAAATAATGGATGTTCGATATTTATCACTTCCAAAACTTTGAAAATGTGCAATTTAAAAGTTTTTCATGCATATTTTTTTCATGGAATTAGTTCCGTGAACATTTTAATGGAACTTATGATGAATATGGCCTAGCACGATTATGATGAAAATATAATGAACAAAACAAACTCACAAAATGTATGTATTTACTAGTCGATTGAGGGATTTTCTCACAAGTGAGAAAATATTAGTTCAAAAAAGGCGTTGGTAAAAAATACGTCACTGTCTCAGGTTTTTGACATCAAATAAGCTTTCTTATTTACGGATCTTATTTTTGTTATCAGTAGCCAGTAAAACAAAGACGTATTTTTTACCCACGCCATCTATTGAACTATGTTTTTTCACTTGTCAGAAAATCTCTCATTTAACGATTGAAATGTCATTAACTCTAGTGAATTGTTCTCATAACCATTTCACGACTTCAATAGCCATATTTTTACTTTTTAAGTACTTAAACTCTATTTTTAAATGTCGCAAACTAAAACGTTACACTTTGTTCGTTGGGAACAAAATATTTTATTTTAGCGAATCATAGCAACAACGTGTTTATGTTTGAAACGGAACAAATTAATTTACATTTGACATATTGATCTGTCATTTTGGTCTACTAAATTAAAACCACAGAATAAATAGGTGGTCATTGATAATCGATACCTATACAATGATTGATCTTCAAGAGAGCATCTCTACGTCACTACGTCAGTCGGTGCCTGTGGCTGTGTTGTGTTGTTGTGAATACCTATTTGGCGATTTCTTTTGGCGTTTTTGATTTTGTTTCTGTTTAACGGACTACAATTTGGATTGCTTTCAACGTGACCTGGCTTCGAATAACTGATTCTGTGATCTGCTTAAACGACACCTTAGCATTTTGACAACGGATAACGGACTTCGCATAAAGTAAACTTCAACCAATAAATAATAACTGTACCTAAAAGGCATAATACAACTGTATTTACGGTAATATTTTACCATCGATATATATGTACTACGTATTTTACTGTATTCGAAGTTTAATGCTTTGTAGAAACCAGAAATAGCGATTTTAGAAGGAATTACTTAAGTTTTCTTTTATTAAAAATAACCTCAAAATCTGTTCCTTTTCTTTAAATAAATCTTTTCTCTAAAGTGTCCGTCAAGAAACTTTGTTCTTATGGGCTACTAGGGGCAGTTTACAAATAGAAAATGAATTTTTCTATGCTGTTGGCTCCAGGGCGAACAATGTATGGGCGTAGAACAATCTCCTTTGACAGTTAGGGATAGCTTGATGTACTGGCGTCTGTACATACTTTTCATTTGTCACAATAATATTCTTCTTCTTAGCGTGTCGATGGCAATCTAAATGTACTCGCCCCAGAATTCGTCTACGTGTTTGGCGGCATCACTAGCGGCCATCCGTTCCTGTATCGTGCATACGGCAGGACACACAAGACACACTAATGTTATAAAGGCGAAAGTTTATAAGTGTGTGTGAGTTTGTATGTTTGGCCGTCCTTCACGCGCTAGGGCAGAACGGGTCTGCATGAAATTTGGCTCAGAGATAGTTTATGATCTGGATTAACGCAGGATACTTTTTTATCACAGTAGTACGTTCTGCCGCGGGCAGAAGCCAGTAGGTAAACAAATGGATCAAACAATGCGGCAAATCAAAATTTTAACATTTATTAAAAAACGCAATTACGTAGGTACTTCCTTTCATTGAACACCAATGTTTTATTTGAGCGAATATTGAAAATGGCAAACATGAATGTCGCGCATGGAAAAACATGCCTGGGGCATTAAATCAATAATATTATTTGAGTAGCTACAGTTTCAACATAAAAGTTTTATTTGAACAAAAATGGAATACAGACAGTTCAACCGATGAAATCCATGGTTTATTAATCATAAGGTTCGCTTTGTCCTTCACAGAAACAATGAAGGTTACTTATCAAGTTCTTCGGAAGCCCCGAGTAGCAAGAAATATTGATTTCTCAAAGGCCGTTTCCAAGGAGAGTGGCTTACCTATCAATCAGGCAACGTTATTGGTTCTTTTAAAATGTATTTCCTACGAAAATATATATCGTATTGCCCAGTTACTGGGTTGTGGAGGTCAGATAGGCAGTCGCTCCATGTAAAATACTGGTGTTCAGCTGCATCCAGTTAGACTGGAAGCTGACCCCAACATATTTGCGAAAAGGCTAGGCAGATGATGACAAACGAATAGGTACACTATTATGTACATAAAAGTCTCCTAATGAAGAGAAACAATGCTTAGGGCTAATTTCACCAATGAAACTGAACGCGATCAGCACATCTAAGCTGCGTTCAACAACTGTCAGTCTTAATTTGCTCTAAGGATTATGACAGTGACTCCTCGTAAATCCCTTTAGATGTCTTAATCGCGTACAGTTTCACTGGTGAAATTTACCCTTAGAAAAACCGCTTTAAGAAATATGTGAAATCAGAGTAAAGAGAAGAACAGAAATGATCATGATGATTTATCATCTTTTTGCTATTATAGGAGAGATAAGCCGTTCCATTCTGTAAAATTCTCAGCGTGAAAACTTAAGTGAAGTGAGCTGTCATTCCACCAACAAATCTATTCTGTGAGTATCTCACCATGAAAACATACATAGGTGAAGTGAGCTGTCATGTCAATAGTGTCAATTCCCAGCATTAGGTGGAACGACAGCTCACTTCACGCTCACTCCACCAAAGTTTTCACTGTGAGATTTTTGCAGAATCGACCGACTGATAATAGAGAATGACTGAAGACTTCAGTGTATTTAAAAACTTTTATTTTGCTTCTTTTTTGGTTTGTAAGTACCTTTACCCGACCTCGTAAATGTTTTATCTATCCAAGGTTGAATGTCACTTGCACGGCATACACCGTCAAGGTCTATTTGTCTATGCGCCAGTTAGATACTTTCAACGTTATGGCAGTTTCAATATACTAGGAGTTGTTGTGTTGCTTTACAAGGTCGACTTTACTTAAATATTTTTATTCTGGATACAAAAATGTTCCGTTCTAAATAAAAATGTAAACCTATTTCCCAGTCGTTCACCAGCAGCAAAAAGCAGTGATAGCCTAGTGGCGTGACCACCGGACTGCCAAGTCATAGGTCTCGAGTTCGAACCCAAGGCACGCACCTCTGATTTTTCGGATTCATGTGCGTATTGTATAATTATCACTTGCTTAAAATCGGTGAAGGAAAACATCGAAACCGGCATGCCCGAGAGATATTTCTCAAGAGCATGTGATGCTAAGTCAGAGGCCCATGGGCAGCATTAAAACTCTGACACCAGGTTAGTTACTAACCACACGAAAAGAAGAAGAAGTCGTTCGTTAAAGATAGAACAATAATTGAATTCAATTTGATGACCTTCTAACCTCTGCCGAATTTAGGTCGCATCCCGTACAGATAATTTTTCATTATACATATATTTAGGGCGCCCAGCTCGTTCACAGTTTAGTGGCAACACAGTGTACGTAGTTGTAATCGCTTGATAAATAAATGTGACTCGACGCTTATCGAGGCTAGCCTTGGCCCGCTTAGCCCACACACTACGAATTTTATTTGACGTTTAAGTGGCCGCCATTGTAGAACACTGGCGGGCAGCCGACAATGAAGTCATGATTTTGCCTAATATGTTGTAGCTACTGCCGATTTATGGACAATTCTCAACTGGCAAACATAGGTGAAGGGAACTGTCAATATAGTTTCAACAATCCCTATCATCTGCCGGTCTACTCTGTTCAAATGTTACCGACAGAACTGAGGTCTGAGGTGAAGTTAGCTGGTAATAGTGTTGGGTCTCTAGTATCAGGTGAAAAGACAGTTCACTTCACATAAGTTTTTACGCATCTCACCGTAAAAACGTAGGTGAAGTGAGGTGTCAATAGTGTCAATCCCCAGCATTAGGTTGATAGACAGCTCATTTCACGCTCACTTCACCTAAGTTTTCACGTTAATATACCGGCTGCAGTGGGTACCTACACCCACTGCAGCCGGTATATTAACGTCCTGCAGGATTAAATTAAAAAAAATTGGTTTAAGTATACAAGATTTTTATGTGATTTGCACCATTTTCATGAAACACGGTTTCAGTGCCAGTGAAAACCGACTGCGACTCTGTTCTATGTGTGGCCTAATATAGGTATTATACGTATAATTTTGATGAACATAACCTAACTAGATTATTAATTAAGACAGGTTTTACTGCATGTTCACAGAAGAAACAAGACATGCATTTTAATAACGATAAAATATTTCATTAACAAAATTACCTACAAAACATCGTCATTTGTTATTTTCAACCAAATATTACCATAATTCGCATTTCGGAATGCTACAATACTACAAAGTATGACAGTAATAATTGAGTATTAATAATGAACATACAAATTCAAACCACTTATACTTGACTAATTTAATTAATTACTTCGAATCGCCTTAGTTTGGCAAAGTCGTCTATTTACAAACTGCAGAGGCTCTCCATGGGCTATGCTTTGTCAGTCAAGGGCCTCAATAGTACCGTGCAACCGGTCCTGGTAATTGGTGAAAACAAAATTAATTGCTTTTTATTAATTGTTTGTTTATTGGTGTGCCAGTCTGGTCAACAGTGGACGAGAGAATGGCCCTTTATTGAAATATTACGTAAAAATCAACGGTGCCCTATGGCCTTGTATGGTAGGTCAGTAGATTTTTGTGTGCGTTTCGGATAAAGCCTTGGATTTTAACTTTACATATTTTCTGATACAACCTTCAGCGCACAACATCTGCAGCTTCATTGTAAGGAAAAATATTTGTGTTGTCGTTTTCCATATTTAAGGAAAAATCCAGTAAGTAAAATTAAAAGCTCCTCCACGTACTTAGTAAACGTGTATTATTATGATGTTAACAGACGTACTAAATTCCTACATTTTACAAACTACCAGCCAAATACTCAAAGTTGTGGAGGGTGTAAGACATCGTGCTCTCCAGAAATCGATTTGCAGCAACAGCCATGATGTCATTTGAATATATTATAATTGATGAAGCAATAACGCAGGAATGGTGCGTGTATCTCGCGCGGCCGATCGTCTCCCTACGCTCCTGGCGCCGCGCCAGCAACACTAAACTGCTGGAGTTGATCCGAAAACTGACTTCGTGACACATTTCTATTGATCCTAACTCTATTTTTATGGCGTGAGCGTCGCGCGTTTTTGGTCCAGACTCGATATTATAAAAGGTTTTCGTTGTCATATTTTTATTTACATTACAATTCAGCGGTAGAATTTCATCAGAACAAACGAAGAAGAGAATCGCTATTCGTTTACTTATCAGATTATTGTAGGTATAGCCAATGTCGATGTGCGACGCTACAAACATTTTAAAATTTTCTTGCCCAGTGTGTTCCGATCAGAAATATTATTAACAGTTCCGATCGTTTTCACGCCTCATGTATTCGTAATATTAGCAAGTATTCGCCAGGTAAATAACGTAGTACTTTGATCTACCTGTCACGCAGTCACGTTCACCTTTACGGAGGCGAGGAGATGGCGAGAACAAGTACACGGCAGGTAAAGCAGGTATGTAGGTGCTACCCACGACATGGCGTAAAGTATTTGCTAACTACGAGTGATAGTTTGGCAACGGATTAGTGTGGCGTACCACCAATTAATTGACTAGACTGTGTTCATTTTGTGTTGATCGACATGACACGTGCGACATACTCATTTTAGAGGTGTGACATTGCATAAGCGAACTCGCTTCAACGTTTTAACTACTTGATAAATAGACGCAACTATGTACAAAGTGTTGTGTAGGGTACCGACCTGTTATATTATTACCTAACCATAGAATGAACCGGTACAG
Source organism: Hyppa rectilinea (assembly GCA_951799385.1). Classification (NCBI taxonomy): domain Eukaryota; kingdom Metazoa; phylum Arthropoda; class Insecta; order Lepidoptera; family Noctuidae; genus Hyppa; species Hyppa rectilinea. Next base: position 5,169,046 of record OX637300.1, on the reverse strand, counting down.
GAACTATTCTGTGTATGTTACAACACTGGCGGTAAATGTCCGCTTCATATCGAATACGGTGTAGGGCTCCGACGAAATCGAAGCGATAGAACTCCAATAATCTCATTTCCGATGTCACACGTCTTATTTCTATTCTCCTACCATTTTATTGGCAATTTTGTTAGAAAATCCAATAAGAAAAGTTTGTTGCATGTTATATTTTCTTTTGTCTTCGGTAATACGGGCTGGTGTCCGCAACTCCACGTCAGTTTTGCGTACGGCTTCTTATGTCTTGCCGTCAACTCTAATTTAGTATGATAATAAAATGCGCATATTATTATTATAGCTACACTATTAATTACTACCTGGACAACTAGCGAACTAGGTATGATAATAGACAGGTAAAACCAAGAACTCATTATTTCTCGGAAGGTGATACGGCCTATGATTTAATATCGACTAAGTATTTGAAGCGGTGACTCACAAAGTTACGTAATATACGGTTACTGGTAGTTATGGAACTACTGTTTTACTTATTTTCCAAAACCGTGTGATAACCGTAAACGGATTGCCCATAGAATTACAATATTGTGCTCTTTCAAGGGCTAGTAAAATGATTTCAAACTTTATAGTTAGTAAAACAGTATTCGAAAACTTTAGAATAGTATACTAGAGAAGGTACTTTTCTTTCTAAAGTTTAAATTCGTAGCGACGTCGTAGCTCGTAGCACTTTCGTAGTTTCGTAGGTAACTTTAAAGTTCCGAATTCACCAGAAACTAAGTTAGTTCGTACCTAAATCCGTCCAGTTACTGACTTCTAACACAGATGACTTAACTTAAATACATTTGTATGCGCTTGGGAAGAGATAGAAGCATTTTATCTCAAATTCATCCCAAATATGTTTCCAATTTTCGGCACAGGCCTCCTCCCTATGAGAAGAAATAATCTCTTACATGACGTAAAACAAATGTAAGGATTATACTTGTACGTGTGTAATAACCATTTGATAATGAGTCTCTTTATTAAGTTTTAAACAGCACATTAATAAATTACCGTTAGAACACATCTTATATCCAAGTCACACAACTGTTTACTGAAAAACCTATGTCTATTTAAATTCAACGTTATACGTTCGACATAAAATATAATTTCGTGTATCATTTATTCCGAAACGAAGAACCGAGATGTTCTACGTCGTAAATACGAACAGAGTTTCAGGCCCTCGAAAACACACTCCCACCACCCTCCACCACCCAATTTCAGAGGGACGGGGAGGGGCGCGGAAGATTAATAATTCGCTGGTGACGTTAAACAAAGGCACGAAATTATTCTACCGCCGAAACACGCCATCGCAAAACTTAAGCCAACGACATTAGAATTGACTAGTGACATAACATTTTGTCATTAAATTCGCGTTGGACGCGACACAGCTGTTGCCAAGCCATTTTATATTGAAACAGTTTTTTTATAAAACCGACTAGGTCGTGGTAGTTTTAAAACAGTAGCTTTATATTAGGCACGTACAGTTATTTCTATCGGAGAAATACTTTCGAACTTTAACAACGGGTACGACGTACGATGGAGCCATTTCAATTTATATGAAATCGCGAAGCAATGAACTGAGCCACACAGCATTTCGAATTGAATTGAATTTCCGAGTGCATTATAAAATATGAAAACCTCTATTGCTCGTGTAGCTATAAAGAGAATTCTACCGCTGAGCACTGCCTTGCATTTATAACGAGGGGTAGCGGTGCATGTCTGAGGTAAACATCTCGTCCTAAAGGAGCTTTTGAGCGAATTACGCCCCAATGAATTTCCCACCACCATTAGTGACGGGAAATGTTGTTTATCCCACCTGCCAGCCACCCAGCCTTTGGGTTCAACGACCAAATGCCTGATTGTTGTTTGTTGGTGTACATCGTTGGAAAATTTTACTAGTTAGCGTACTTATGCTCTAACTACGGTAGATATTAGGTATGAGTATTATTATCGGCAATATTCTTGCGTACTTTTAGTACAGTATGAACCATTTTCATCCTTACGGAAGGATGACGATGTGCTTAACGGATTTGGATGAAAATAGCATACAGATTATTTTATAACCTGGAGTAACACGTAGGATCCAATTCTGGAGTCCTTGCGACAGTCAAGGGCAGAAGCTAGAGAATAGTAAGATCAATAGACGCTTACTTGGTAAGGATCATAATTGACACGCTTATATTCGATTTTGACTTCAATTAGTAGACAAAGATCCAGCTCTCAATTAACTGAACATTCCTGATTTCGACCTATTAAAAATGGAACGTCAAATGAAATTAGAGACGTTTGCTGCCACACTTTGTTGTTTATTTAATCGTTCTTGTCTTTACAGCAGGAACAAAGGATGAACACATACTCTTGTTTACTCTTTCCCAAGTGTCATTCAATCTGTTCTAGCGGAAATTAACTGTTTCTGACAGGCTTTTACAGCGCTTTTCCGTTGTTTTTTCCACTACAAGAATGTCTCAGGTAGTCGGAGAGTAAGGGTAGTTTTTCATTTGTTTCACTTCACTCTACTTACAGTTTTAATAAAAAATGGGACGTGACGTCATCTACACATAAATAAAAACGCAGCAGGGCCTCTATTAAGTAAAGTTGATAAGGACAACCTGGCAATAAATTAGAAAATAATGGTCCTTGTTCCCACGTGCTACATAATTCTAAAAAAGGGGTACCATTCGAAAATACTGAGCATATTTGTTTTACGCAGTAGGATTGAAATAACTTAATCGATGTTAAAAAAGATGGAGTTTCTGTCGATTTGTTGTAATTATAACGTAGTTTGTTTGAAACTGATCTATTGAATCGAGGCTAAGGGAACTACAGATTACGTGTCACTGAATATATCCATACATATTATAAATTAAAGTCAATTTTCACATATTCTGCGGGAGCATGTTGTTCTTTTAAACTACGCAACAGATTTGATACGGTGGTCCCACCAACATTTAGAAAACTGGGTAGATGACAGGGTAAAAAAAATATATCTAGTCTGTCAGTCAGATATTAAAAAATATTAGATACATATTTCTTGCTTTATCATAATAATAAAATTTACAGATAAAACGCATTGAAGTTAAGGAGTGGGGGCGCACTACGTTACAACTCAGTATAAAATCTACATAGCTATAAATTTAACACAATGTATCGACGTAATTTTTGGATTACATGAAAAAATAACATACAATCGTATCCAATACGTTTTAATGAAGTAGCTTACCTTTATAATACCTACATTAATATTAAAATAAATAATAAAGAAATTTCAATGTTTTGTCAAGTCGTGAAAGCTTCGCTCGCTCGCACTTCGAACGCTCTGGTCTGCATAATGAACTAATCTTTATAATAGCTCTGAACATTGTCTTGAAAAAATGTAGGTCTAAATAAAGACGGGAATAATAAATAGAGTACAGTCGCCAGCACATCTAGCTATCCCTAACTGTCAAATTTTCTCAATTAAAAATGAACCTTATGTCTTTGCAATAAAGTTGAAATACTATCAAAGATGTTTGACAGACTGTGGTAACTTGATGTGCTGGCCTCTGTACATAAGCTCACCGATGAATGCACTTCAGCGGCTTTTCTTTATTGAAAAATTTGTACGCTCATTATGAGAATGGCTGATTCTCATACTATTCTGAGGGTACAAATTTTTGAATTTTTCTGAAACCCAGATAACTGTTTCATTTGGAAATGTTAAAAATAATTGATTTTCGATATACTTAACGAAATTATTTCGTACTAAATAATTATAGGTTATAAAGTGATCATCCGCCATTGTTCAAGTGTTATTTTTAACTAAGGAATTAATTTAAAATTTAAAAAGTTCAACACCGTAGGGACGAGTCGTAAAACGTAGCACTCCTACTTAATGCATGAATAGTTATGAATATTTATTAGCACTGTCTAAACACTTGCAACATGTTAAATAATAGAATCCATGAACATATTAATTAACAACAAAAGATCACACCTGTATTCGCAGAGGCAAAAAAAAAACAAAAAAAAGTTATAGATGTACCTACCTACGCCTACACACTCTACATGGGACTCAAACATACCAGAACAGGGGGCGAGCCTGTAGCCTTCCACCACGCACAAATCTAGACTCGAGCTGCCAATTAGCAAGTCCTGATGGAAAACCCACCACCCCCTAAACCACTAGGCGGCACAAACCATCATGCACAATTAATAGTAACCATAATATAAATAAGAGTATGTATACCTACTAAGTACCTACTTACTTAATGCAGCGGTATACATATCCAAGGTATTAATTTAAATACTAGATTAGATAACCTGTACAAGTGTATACTCCTCACATAACCGTTGCATGTAAATGGACACTAGAATACTGACCTACTAACTAAAACGGACATTTTTAATGAATGCAGTACACTTTTTGCTTTCTCTTTTTTAATTAGCATTTGTTCTGTAAATTGTAAATTTTGTTGTATGTTTTGACATGAAGTTTGAATAAAGTCATGGGAATAGTAACCGTTTCTTTCTTAATTTTTGGTCCTTTGAGCCGGATACTTTTGGTCTTTCTTGTCGCATTCGTTTCTGTTGCGTTTTCAGATGTATGGATAGAATGCTAAAATAATGCTTTAAATCAGACTTTATAGATCAAATACCAATATTTGTACTTTAAAAAATATGATCACAAATTCAGATCGATTCCTATCGTATCGTTAACTAACATCCATGTTTGTTACCATTCATACCTCGTGTGTACTTCTAAATGATTTAATAGGAACACTTTTATTAAATGAAATTGAATTGGTACAAGTGAGGCTGGTTGACTTGACAGCGTTTAGCTATGCGCGAGTGTTTACGAGGTCGCTAGGGAAACCACTTTTACTGCGGACTAAGCAACAAGCCGTGCGTGAATGTAAAATATACATAATATATAGAAACATCGAGTTTCTGAAATAAAAACTGCTTTTTAGACGGTCTTCTTGTTACTCCTCCTGCCTAGCCTTTTTCCAACTATGTTGGGTTCGGTTTTCAGTCTAACCGGATGCAGTCTTCTTGTTACTCATAGTGTGAAAGTCTCCAAGTCTGGATGTGTAATTATTTCAAGACCTTCGAAATGAATGTCATTAAAATCAAACTCCAGCCCTGGTAGCTAATTTATCAACAACCTAAAACCATTTATCCTGATCTCGTAAATTAAAAGTTTTCATGCTTATGCTGGAAAAAGAACTATTCCGCCAATAATTCCACACGTCTTTACACTGCAGCTCAGGGTTGATATTTTAATAATCAGACTTTTATCTGAAGAATAAATGTAGCAGTTACACATATTTTCTTTGCAAAAACTAGTGCAATTTTTATTCCTTACCTACATAAAAAATCATCTCAGTTTGTTAAGTCTAAGAAATAATGACTATTTTAAAACCAGTTTTTCTTATGCTTATAACTCAATATTCTAATTACTGCGTCAGACACTTGCACTTATTCTGTAAAGTAAAATAACACGACACTAAGTGTTATGTTGTTATGAATATTTATGTGGACAAATAACAGTAGTAAAGGGGTTGGGGCGTGATGATTGATGTCATAGACAACATAAAAAGTAGGCACTTGTTATTGGAGTGTGGGGTGGGACATACAAAATCTGATAAAACCCCTTGTTATTTTTATGAGTTAAGTTACGGCTGGCTGTGCTGGGGCAGCTGCTGCAGGTGTAGAAAACCTCAAAAGGCGTAAATACTCCAAAATGTTTAGTGTTTGGGACATATAATGTTCGAGGAGGTTGGCGTTGAAACACTGGACTATATTTTTTGCGGACTCAAGACCGTAAAAACTTGTTAGTCGGGGTCGAAAAATTTAAATTTTATATTTTGAAATCTGGATCTTATTCAGAGAAGTTGGAAATGTGAAATGGAAAGTTATGCGAATATTTTGTTGTCAATGTTATTTTAATTTCAGGAACGACATTATCCGGAAAGGAACTGGACCGACATAGCTTGCAGTCTAAGCAAACTGAAGTAGCAGTAGGCTGGCCATGTTTTTCGCAGGACCGTGGCCCATCGACAAGCGTAGTCTGGGACACCCCCCAGCTAGATGAACCGAGGATCTTAAGAAGGTGTCTGGAACTGACTGGATGTGGAAGGTGGAGGACAGGGTGTTGTAGCGCAGCCTGGGAGACGCCTATGTCCAGCAGTGGGCTGCGATAGGCTGAGTTGAGTTGATTGATGTTTTGTTTTTTATTACAATAACGTAACCAGTATAATTTGACCATGTTCTGTAGGATCGAGTTTGTCGTAAACCACCACAAGCTCCAGTGTAGGTAGGTGTATTTTTCGGTACTACAACGTGATGGTTTCTCAATTTTTCTCTTAACCGTTCATTACCATGTTTACCGATTAATATGGATAATCATCCGTTGCAGAATCTGCAAACCTTGTGTGCATAAAGCCCTCCGCAGTCATACAAAAATAACTATCACTAATGATTAGTTTAACCTACAATTACGATTTGTCATCACTGCTAATAACAGGCCGCTACGGAACATGTTAATTAAAATTGCACACTTACAACTTGCTTATGAATTATATAAGGTGACTGGTAATTAGTGACCGATATTTAAACACGTGATTGTACTCATGATTACAATCAACTTTCCCAAAGAAACTTTTTTTGTATACTCAATACTCAACATGTCAACTGAAAGCGCGATTCTAACTCTTAAGCACACTGTCCAATACTACACGGAACGGAAGACTCCGGTATACGCCTGTTTTTTGGATCTCTCCAAAGCTTTCGATCTCGTTTCGTATGAAGTGCTTTGGAGGAAGATGGAGGACAGGGGTGTGCTGGCGGAACTGTTGAAAATATTTCGTTACTGGTATTCAAACCAGACTAATCAGGTTGGAGTGCGGAGTGAGACAAGGGGGGTTGTCCTCTCCAACGCTCTTCAACTTGTATGTTAATGACCTCATAGTCGAGCTCAGCGGCATGCGTGTCGGTTGCAGGGGGGGGGGGGTGTTTGTGTGAACAACATCAGCTACGCGGACGATATGGTGTTGCTGGGCCCGACTGCGAGGTCAATCAGAGAGATGCTGAAGACGTGTGAAAAATACGCCGCATCACATGGTCTTATATATAATATAAGGCTGAGTTCATGGTCTTCAAGGTAAGTGCCCAGACACCATTCCTACAATTACCTTTTATGGCGCTAATATAAAGCAGGTGACCAAGTTTAAATATCTGGGCCATATACTTGTCGACGACCTTAAGGATGATGATGACGTTGAAAGAGAGCGCAGGGCGTTGGCGGTCCGTGGGAACATGTTGGCGCGCAGATTTTTCCGTTGTACCGATCAGGTCAAAATAACCTTGTTTAAAGCGTACTGCCAGGGCCTGTACACGGGAAGTCTGTGGTTCAACTGCTCACGGGGGACGCTAAATGCCTTGCGCGTCCAGTACAACAATGTTTTCAGGATGATGTTGAAACTCCCTCGTTTCTGTAGTGCCCAATGTGTGTTTCGTGGATGTTTGCCCAATCGCATACGGATGGTTTCCATGCGATCATCAGGAAAAAGGTGGCATCGCTTGTGAGGAGGATTCGAGGGAGTAGCAATAGCATCCTGAAAGTTGTGGCTGAGGATCCGAGAGCTCCTGTGCAGAGGCATCTCACGCGAAATCATTGTCCACATGAAATGCCTCGTAAGTACATGACTTATTAAAATGTTACTAACCCTAGTGCATAAGTTATAGTATATAAGGTGTTTACTAACAAGAATGGTTCCAATGTTGTTCCTCAATAAAATTATTATTATTATTATTATTATTAATAGCTGCTAACAGCTGATCGGCGCAAAGTTCATTGACTTTGCGCGCGCCAGTTGTATTGTTATTGTGATAAAAATAAAACTATTAAGTATACAAAAAAAGTTTATTTGGTAAAGTTGATTGTAATCATGAGTACAATCACGTGTTTAAATATCGGTCACTAATTACCAGTCACCTTATATAAGTGCAAAATTGTGTTTATTACGAATTTATTTGTAATCTGAATAATGTGATAAAGAGCTTCGTTTTGTCAGGCTTCCTTTTAAGATAGCCTTGACTAAAATTGGCTTAGTCCGCGGTGTTAGTAGTCAGTAGGTACTGGCAAAGGCTAGGTCGCCAACCGCCGGCAATTCGTCCTCTAAACATTCATGAGTATTATGTTCGTACGTACTGTGTCGTAACTAGTACACTGTGCGTGTTGTGCTCAACCACCGTCACATGCAGCCCAATCATACAATCAATGGAATCGTTTTTGTGCGTGTGAGCAGACCTCGCCAAAACATGTATGAAACATTTACACAAAGATATGAAACGATCCAATATTCTGTATTATAAGAAAGTTTTTGTTTGAAATAAAAACTTTTCTCTCGACGGACCTTTTCCAAATTTCACGGATGTTGAACAAAGTCAGCAAAAGTTTTCTTTGTATAACATTTTCCGCTTGAATTCTAGGGTTAACATTCTTAGATTTGGATTATTTTTTTTACAAAAAGCTTGTTAAAAAAGTACTTTATAAATTGGGTTGATAATGTTTGATGTTTGAAGATAATGCTTATAGTTAATGTAGGTGGCGTAGCTTGTCGGTGCGGTTATTATCAGCGTTCTACATCTACATCCTGACTGATAGTGCCCTTAAAGCAAGATGTCAATTCCTAAATTGACAATATTGGCAATTTTCAAAGATTCTTACAAAATAGCACCACAGGAACATTAAAGATTTACTCTAGAAGCCAAACAATTACTACGAACATATCACTACATAGTATAAAACAAAGTCACTTTTTCTGTCCCTATATCCCTATGAATGCTTAAATTTTTAAAACTTCGCAACGGATTTTGATGCGGTTTTTTATATTATATTTAAATAGATAGAGTGATTCAAGAGGAAGGTTTATGTGTATAATTAGTCGACATATTATGCGGGCGAAGCCGCGGGTGGAAGCTAGTTAAACAATAAATTAAGAATGAAAATAAATGTTAAGTAAAAAAAAAATACTATAAATAAATTCTTACATTTAATAGGTATTGATATAAAAGGCGAGAAGGAAAATATAATTTCAGATCGTTTTCATGTTACATAACAATATTATATATAACTTTAAAGTAAAACAAAACTATGATTTTAGCAGGTACAACATCTATTCATGAAAGGAAGTAGGTACTATTTATACTATTAACTATATCGAGTACTAGGTACTCAATGGCACATAAATGTTACACAAATAAAACCTACAAACCGATGCTAAAGATTTCTTTATAACAATTCGCAAAGGAAATTATCAATAAGTATAAGATTGTACACGCTCATTCATATGATGTACCTAGGTACCAGTCCAAGACCGAGAACATTTGCTATGCCACTATTTATCTACGTGCATCTAATAAAAATAGAAACTACGGTTCTCATAATAAGGTCTATTTTCAGTTAGCTGAATAATGTTGTACATATGTACGTACCTATTAACAATGTTGGTCGGTTGATAAGTAGTTAGAAGTTGCTCAAGGCTGGCGGCTTGTGGAGGAGTAAAAACTTGGTCAAGGCCTGTTCTTAGTCAAATGGTTGTAATATGTCTGTTTTTGGCACACTCGCGCATATTTGAAAATTCCTGGCGATTGAAACTTTGAATTAACAATGGAAAGGAAATTAGGGACTTATCGTTGAGGAAATCGACACAATGGTACGTCAGTTACTATGTATTATTGTAATTACTAGTAGCTACGGACGTTTTTTATTTCATTGTGTAAAAAGGTATTTTGAGTTATGATTGCGCCCGCTTCGTTCCTCATTTGGCAACGCACTGTATTTATCTATTAGGCTGAAATTCGGGCCTCATTTTAACTAGAATGAAACAATGCGACTGTACACGCAACAGCGCACAAATTCGGTCAATATGGCCGTATGCTATTTTGACCGCTATTCAGGTTGGTTTAACGATCACAGTTGTTTGGATCTTGTGGATATAGTTTTGGTTCTCATTGTGCGAAGGTGCGTAGGTATTGATCGGCATAGCAACATAGTTTGACAAGAGAGTTCACGAGACTCGAAAACGTGTGGTAGGGAGACATTATAAAAATTATAGCCAAGAATTCCAAATGTGGTATTCGAAGAAATATTTCGTAGTTATTTAACGAATCAAGATGCGGAAGAATTACTTAGTTGTGATTAGTTTTGTATGACCTTCTAAAATTAGGTACTACGCAAACGTTAAGACGGCTACCTACTCGACTGGAATCGTTTAGTGTACCTATTTAGTCGTGATTTCAATAGTGACGAAGTATAGCATAATGTATTGTAACACGCTTTAGAGAACAGCCAGCATGTATTTCTCTTCAAAAATCAAATCTCTTTGAATTCAAGTGAGCATACGCATAAATCAGAAACTTTTGTGTTTTCGCTACATTTTATTTTAACTTAACCAATATTAGGTAAGTAGGTATAAAGATTTAGTTTCCGACTATTTTGATAAAATGCCATTTAATAGATAGGTAGTATATGCTATTGACTTGTTGAAGTGACTACGTGAAGATTTCAAAACACTTCAAAAAAATTTGCCCCCCTTTGTAGCGGTCCGGGCCGTGATGTATTTTATTAACATGATATCAGCCCTCATTTGACATGATAATTAGAATTAATCGGATTATAGTTATTCTAATATGCGTTCAGTTTAATATTGATTAGGTTTGGGTAGGTAACCGTGGCGATATGTAATAAATATGAAAATGTAAGATTCCAATTTACTAACTGATTGTTTATTTATTTATTCAAACTTTTCGCACACAATAAAGATATGAAGGCGGAATTAATGCCTTATGCATTCTCAAGGGTGGTGAAGAGATTAGATGGCTAACTGGCCCAGGTTCTGTTACTACAGGGTATCTCATTGAAACGTCATTTATTTGAAACCTCCTTTGTTTCGCGTGGCCATTTATTGCGATTTACAAAAAAAAAACCTATGTGAAAACGTTTATTGCAAATTCCTTGCTTCCAATAAACTGTCAAAGATATCGATAAGTAGGAATAATAACATAATATCACGCCTAGTTCCCTGAAAGGCAGAGTTGTACCAGTAGAAGGTACACCCACATTTTGGCAGTTATTTAATAATGTAATTGTCCTATGTTATAAAAAAATATAACGATAAAAAATAAATTCGCAAATCGATGCCAGCGGCCAAAGCGCGTTAGGTTCACCTATGTATGTCATCCCACATGCTTGGAATACCTGGGGACTTTTATCTCTTCATGATTCTCTTCGTCTCGACTCAGTACATTACATGCCATGACAAACCTTTCTTTATCCTGTTTCGTGGGAAATTCATACGTATTGCGCGTACGCAATAGGAGCTGCCAACTGTGAGATTCCATGATATGATTACTGATCTCTCTACATTCAGCTTAATTTACCTTTCACAGACCGAGACGTGTCAGCAAGAACCCGGTGAATGGTTCTCTGATAAAATTAACCGTTAATTAGCTTTTGATGTTAAGATTTGAGTATGTAAAATTTGAGCTTGGAACTTCTCAATAATATATTTTTGATCAGTTTAAAATTACATCGTTACGTAGTTTCCGTTGTCAAATACGCACATGTAGCCATTTGCCATTGTGTCCAATTTACCATTGTTTTGACACCGTATTGGCTCGCTGATGGCGTGGCGTCACGGGGCCCGCCGTAGCATAGTGAGCGTTATCGCGCGGCGTCGTGCGCTGGCGCAGCGCTTGCGTCGAAATTCGTCGGTGTCATCGCACTGGAGTAGCCTAGTTACGACGATATTTCGATAGAAGTGGCCACCAACGTTTCCTCCTACTGCCAACGCGAATTTGGACAGTTAGAAATAATAATTCAAATTATTCGAATAATTTAAAAACGTGTGGTTCCGTTTGTACGTCTACTGGTTCTGTACTCACAACAAGAGCGTGCTTATACTTGCTTTGTAAAGGATGATGTTTCTTTTATTAGTTTGATAATTTGAATAGGTACATCATTGTGTGACGCCCATTGAAGGTGACATTTTAAAGGGTTTAACTACAATACTAAAAATCTTTAGGGTCAGCTATGAATAGTGTTTTTGAAAAGAACTTGTATTTTAGTCTCGCTTTGTTATGTCAGGTCGAGGCTGGCGACTTTTGTCCCCCTGTTAGTCTGACATTATTCGTTAGCTGACCTTACCTAGATGAGTTACTTCATTCACGAATATTACGAGACATTCACAATACGATCTGAATTCATCTTACAATAAAGTGTACCTTAAATTCAATAATAAGTGGGCTGAGTTTAAGCCGTAACCTGAATGGCTTCTCAAGTCGGCGCGAATAGCCGAGGCCAGACAAGTATAAGTAGAACATTTCCATTTCCTCGTGTGAAAAGTTTTATTGCAAAATCTGTAAGGGACCTAACCTTTGAAAAATATTCTTCCATTTATAACAGCTGCCGCGCCGACCTGAAACTGGTACGGCCATTTCCAGGTCGGTGAAAATTGGGCTGACTTTTATGACGACTGAAATAAAGTTTCAGACACCGATACAAAAGTAAATTTAGGATATAAAAGTTGAGCTTCTAAATTCATCCCTTTAGTAAATTAACTTAAACTAAAAAGCTTTAACAGTTTTATAGTACCATAGCGAATTAAGAAATTAGTCCGCATAGCTGACAAAAAGAAAAGTACCAATAAGGCGACAATATCACATTGTATGGCAATGCTGGTTTTTTGGCTAAGAAATTTTCTTGTCACGTGAAGAGTCGACTGATGGTTTGACGACGACGTCTCGAAAATCTAAGTGGGGACTCTGGGCTTAGTGTTTCTACCCTGAACACCTCAAACATATACATAAGAATCAATAAAAACCAGTCTTGGTTTGAGGTTTTCCGGACCTGCAGCAGCCACCCTGCGGCACGAGTGTCATCCCACACCAAAGGCCTACCTCCTGTCGAAGGTTTTGTGGTAACTCCGTCTGGTCTTTTCCTATCGTCGTTTGTCGCGATTTGTGTTTGTACCTAGTATGTCGGTAATCTCATAAAGGTAAATTTCACATTTTGGTGGGTTAATGTTTGAGGAGTTGTAGGTCTTTCAAAACGGCGTCTACATCACTTCCTACCGTTTCATCATCAATTTTCTTTGTTCAGTTATTCTGGGGATTCGTGTATTTTCTTTCAATGAATGCCCATTACGTTTTACTATAATCTATTCAGTAAAGCTGAACAATAGTGGGTGGTCTAAAGGCATTCGATTGCATTCTTCATGAAACATTAATCAGGAAGCTGCACTACTACGGATTCCAGAACGCCTATCTGGATCTTTTTAGGTCATACTTAAGTGAAAGTTCAGAGAGTTGATGTTAACGAAAATAGATCGCCCGGATCTGTCATAACAATGGGGTCTCCAGGTATCAATTCTTGGTCCATTTATGTTTCTTATTTGTATTCGTTATTGGTCTTACCTCTTAAAGGATAATCACGATGTAGTATTGTTTGCAGAGACACTTCTCATTTAATGAAACTTACACATCAGCGGCTACTTAACTGATTTAATGTCAAAGTCAATAACCTACTTCTTAACGAGTATTAAGTTTACGATACCTTAAGTTGGACAAGTAAAAACTAATGTGCTCAAAAAGGAGGGTTGAATCTCAAAGTATACCTCAGTTTGCTTAGGCATAACCTTGGGTACCAAGCTTCAATGGGAGTCCCATTGATAATTTGTCAAACTTAGCTCTGCAGCAGGAAAAATCATGATTCAACAAATCGAATTAGAGGCAGTCCGTTTTGTATACTTTTGTTATTTTCATCGTGTGACGACGTGCGGTATTTTGTTGTAGGAAAATACCAGCAATATTCAGACAATTTTTGTTTTATAAAGGGCAATTTGTTTCATTTATAAATTGAACAAATCCCAGCTCAGACACTACCTCAGAGACCAATTTAAAGAGATTCATTTACTGACTGGGCCTTCTTAGTATATTTATAAAAATCTCTTGTATGCACATAAAATATTAAACTATTTAACAAATACAGTGATATCCATAATAAAATAATAGGTAATCCTTAGTTTTGTTAATACAACCAGGCTCTAGAGAATAGATGGCTCGTTTAGATGGCAATGATTTTATAATAATCTTCATAGCTACATTCAAGAACTAATAAGCCTTTATAAATTCAAACATTTTATAAAGCCAATATATTAATGTCAAAAAGTGTATCTTGTTTTTCCTTTTTACACAAACTTTGACCTGAATATTTTCTTGTCAAAATGTTTCGTATGAGATTATTAAAGTAAAAATAAACTTTCAAAAAATTCCTCCGCATCGCTGTCGACTGGTAATGTAGGTACTGGCGGCATTGCCAAATTCTATCGCAATGCTTAGCCTCCGGCCAAGTTAACAGCCGTTGGGCCACGGAAGTGTCAACCTGCTATTTATAATTTGGAGATCTCGACGAAAGTAACATTTTCTTTTTAATGTTTTCTACTTCTAGGACAACGTCCCACACGTTGGCATTCCAAAGGGCTATTTTTAATTAACAAAATGTGTCAGTTTAGTCATGATTTCCATTAGGGAATAATTAAAGTAAATTTATACGTCACTGTTCTTTAAAAGAGACCGTGACCTCTAAGTTGGTTTGGGCCCGTCTTTTCAGAGTTCAGTTAGGACATGCCTACCTTTTTAAGATATGACTGATGTTTATATACAAAGTGGAGACGACAATACGATCATAAATTTAACTGCGTATATCTAATTGGCATTAGGATGGGATAATTGGGGATGGCTCCCCAGCCTGCATACGAAAATTGAATTAAATACATCTAATAGTTTAGTCACTATAGCTAGTTAAAGATTGGCAAAATCCATAGACGGTTCACAACTATTATTTAATTTGTTTGAAAAATATACACACATCAAAAGTGTCTAGGGATCAACATATATTTTTGCAATAACTTTTCTCTTGATTGATATTAATTTAAATTTTCTTTAAGGATTCATCAAATAAAGTGTTTTCGTTTGTCACAGTAACGATAAACCAAGTCACCTTTGCATTAATAAAGAAATTTGCCATTTTCCTAATAAAGGGATTTTTGACATTTGAACCACTAACATTAAAGTTCGAAAAAAAGACTGAAATAACAGTTTTCTTTAAAATTTTATTGGGTAACTTAAACAATTAATAATCCGTGTTTCTACCGCGAACACTAACAACACAAGAACATCGGTTTGGCATACTCAAAATGAGTTCATCCAAATCACGCTGTGGAATGGCCGCCCATGTTCGTTGCAACAACAAAAAAAGGTGTTATCAGTCGACTTTGGACACGTTACCGAAGCACTGGTACCGTGGCTGAGCGCCATGAAGGACGGTATCGCTGCACCACACGGAGACAAGACCGATACATTCAAATCTTAACTCGAAGAGCTCCAACAATAACCGCCATGATGTTAGCCGTGAGGCTTCATCACTCTTCAGGGAACTTAATTAGCGACCAAACAGTCAGAAACCGCTTGCATGAAGTGAACCTTCATTCCCGAAGACCGCTACGGGTACCACCTATAGCAATGCACAATCGTAGGATTCGATATCAATGGGCTCTTAAACACAGAAATTGGGCAGAAGAACAATGGCGTTTCGTGTGCTTTTTGGTATGAGATGAGTCTCGTTTTGGTATGAGACCGGATACAAGACGTATACGACACTGGAGAACCCCTGGACGCCAACAGCGATTAAAATCCTGCCAGGAAGTCCATCCTTATAGTGGTGGAACCATCATGGTATGGGCGGGTATTTGGATCGGCGGAAGAACTGAGTTGATTTGGATCAGAGGCAACCTCAACGCTCAAATTTATGCTGAGACGATTGTATCTGACGTCATCGTTCCTCTACAAGTGCAAATCGGTCCCTTATTTCAGTTAATGCATGATAATGCACGACCGCACACCGCAAGAGTTGTAAGACAGACTCTCGCCGCAGCTAACATCAATGTCCTGCCCTGGCCTGCTCAGTCGCCAGACTTGAACCCGATTGAGCATGCATGGGATATGCTACAGAGAAGAGCTCTGCCGAATATGGAGGGTATCCAGTTGCAAGAAGACCTTTTTTTGTTGTTGCAACGAACATGGGCGGCCATTCCACAGCGTGATTTGGATGAACTCATTTTGAGTATGCCAAACCGATGTTCTTGTGTTGTTAGTGTTCGCGGTAGAAACACGGATTATTAATTGTTTAAGTTACCCAATAAAATTTTAAAGAAAACTGTTATTTCAGTCTTTTTTTCGAACTTTAATGTTAGTGGTTCAAATGTCAAAAATCCCTTTATTAGGAAAATGGCAAATTTCTTTATTAATGCAAAGGTGACTTGGTTTATCGTTACTGTGACAAACGAAAACACTTTATTTGATGAATCCTTAAAGAAAATTTAAATTAATATCAATCAAGAGAAAAGTTATTGCAAAAATATATGTTGATCCCTAGACACTTTTGATGTGTGTATTTTTTTTTTAAATTTGAGCTATAGGATTTATTCGATAGTTCCAAAATATAGCTATTCATTAGTCTTGTCAGTGTTTTCATTTATGGTCGTATTGTTTTCTCCATATTGTATGTACTTGTACTCACCTACTTTCAGATGTAGAATAATTTATCATTTAAACTAGGTAAATAGAGTAGGTACCAAGTTGCGTGATGCACTAATTGGACCTGATTGCTGTTATGGAACAGGCGGGGCTCGGCCGGCAAATTCACGAATGCTATTTCTGTGTTTCATAATTGCGAACTTTTGAACTATGGCATACATAGCTCATTACTCTGCAGCAATTAGGGTTCTGATGTTATACTATACTTTGAACTGCTTCTCGTTGTACTAATCATTTCTTTATTAGAGAAGGCGCATCCTACTAATTTTGTAGACTGCATTGGTTTTTCTTTTCCATGGCTGTTTTTATCCTTTTTTAAAAATGGCGGTCGTTACTGATGTTATAGACTTGGTTTTGGACTTTGAATTGGACCCTTATTACAATGCATTGATTATAAGATCTGTGATAGCCTGGTAGTGTGACCGTCGGACTGCCAAGTCATAATAAGTTTCGACATCGAACCATAGCCTTATGGCACATGTGGAATGATCACTTGCTTAAAAAATTGGTAAAGGAAAACATCGTGACGAAACCGGCATGCCTGAGGGATATTTCTCAACAGCTTTTGACGCTATGTCAGAGATCCATGGGCAGCATCAAAACTGACCTGAAAAAGCCAGGTTAGTCACTAACTACACGAATAAGAAAGAAAGATAAGAATTCATTAGCTTTTTCATCCCTTACACTTTTTTTGCTATTTCAGTTAATATCTTAAGCAATATATGTTCCAAATCAAATACGTGGATGATTAATTTCGGAAATATTTCGTCCTTTTATTGCCACCCTTTGTCGCTGTAGGAAACACACGTTTTTGTTCCAAGTTCAACCAGGGAGAGCGCATATCAATATCAATTTTGCGAGAGCTGTCATTTCCAGCTGAAGTAATTTTTAAATAAATAAATAAGTAATTAACGCATTGACTATCGTAATTTGTTCAAAACAAAAACCTTGTTTTTTTGTGTCCTGTAGTTAATGTTATATTTAATAATAACAAGGATGCAGTGGTTATCTAAGCATAGTATAAAACCAAGCCTTTTTTCGTGTCTGTGTTACCACTTAGATGTTCTAAACTAAAACAACGTATTCAGACGATTTTCACAACCAACAATAATTATTTCGGGTTTCTGTGTACATTATTCTGCCAATTATTTTTAAGTTAAATATGTTGCACAACGTCAAACTACCGCTAGATATATCTGTAGACTGTGGGTACCTTGGCAAAGCATGGGCGGCAAGCAAGCTTGTTAAAAATAAAGATTAGATAGTTTAATTAGAAATTGAGCTACTTACTGATGAGACTTTCTCACTCGAAAGCATACTTGAGCAGTAAGTATTAGAAACCGAATTAGTCCGTTCACAAGGTTAGCGAAACGAAAAGTGTGACAAATCATAAAACGTTGCAAACTTAAAATGGATTTAAGAATTTTGTGTGTCATTGAGTTCTTAAATTATTAAAATTCTAACGTTCTTTGTGAACGGAGCCTCTAGCGTGGGACTGCACACTTTCACATCGCGTTCTTTTAAAAGTTCACGATAGAAATCGCCTTGTTGGTCGAATGGAGGCGAGGACAATTGGGAACCTTGAGTTCATGGGTTCGATACGAGGTCAGTGTCGAACTAATACGAACGTGACGCCGACTACAAAGACTTCGCTCATAGTATGAAGTACATTACTGTAATACTAATAAAGGGCCTCCCTTTTCAACTGGACTTGGTACCTGTGTACACGGAAATAAAGTAATGAGTACCTGTGTATGTACACATAAGAAAAATCACTGGTATGGTAATAACGTGCCGTACCTTTTGATATCACAAAGAGCTGATATTTTGTTGTTAATGTTTTTATTTACGTGAATTCTTTCCTTCTTTGCCTTAGTAAGTTTTTTTTTGTTTGTGGAAAATCATCAAATGGGGTCACAACATAGTTAGGAACAGGCTAGGCAGATTATCGCTGAAAACAAGACATCAAGAAAAACATAACATGCCTTTAATCAAAGACTCTGGACCTAGGTTGGCCGAAGCAAGAAAAACCAGCTAAAGTGGAGATACATAGACAACTCCACATTTTTTTTGAGGGTGGGATAACATCAAATGACTTCGCTCTGGGTGGAGCGGATGGGAGTGTCAGACTCTTACAGACAAAAACCCATCCATATTCCTTCCCTAGCCCTTTATGTTCCGGGGTAGTGGTAACCCTTTCAGACAATCCCGCTGACTTCCTTAGTCAGTTAGTTCGTTCAATTACGCCTTTACCTCGGTAATTTTCTTTATTACGAATGGGACACAATGGCCAGATCTATTGTTTCGTGGGACTATGAAAGATCTACCTACATGTTTTGAAGCAATTCAGGTCCAGGAATTAAACAGCTGATAGAACATGTAGTATTATACATTTATTACAAATGATGTATGTATTTATTCATATCAACATCATATACATACCTAACACTACACACAGGTGAGCTGGACCACCTCAACTCCAAGCCATTTAGCTCGCTCCTTTGTTTATTCGATCCTGTCGTTCATTTACTTTGCTTTCCAAAAAATAATTACTTCAAGAGTTCAATTATTAGTTCGGATTCAAACAATAATTACGGTATCTTATTTTCTAAATCGAATTATTTATGGATTATGCATAAATAGTTTGATTAACAAAAATAACATACCGTAATTATTAAGCATATGAAACTCAATAGTTTATAAGCCAACATGAAACTCAAACTCATAGCATTTATTTCAAATAAACCAATTACAATTATCAAGGGGTCAGTCTGTCAGAACGATGAAGCTAGTTGCCCATTCCAAAGCAGTAGGTACCTATAGAGATGAACAGGAAAATAAACTCCACGGACACCCTTTTAAATCAGAATATTGTTACAAAATATGGGTTACATCATTCACGTTGAAATTATAAAAAAAAAAAATTAAATGATCAAAAACAATACAAACATTAAATTAACTTTTAAAAGATCCGTGGCAGCTGCAGAATTGACTATTCTCTACTGACGGCGTCCCGTACACGAACATGACGCATGGATTAGCACCATTCAGCTCAACCATTTTGTAAATCCCTAATTAATGATCTAGAAAAGCCCCTCAGGCAAACCGTAATTGACTCGAATAGTCGGATGATTACCTATACGCATAGGTATACTATATACTAAAGAATAGGCTGGATTTGATTGTTCATTAGTGAATAGAGCCGCCTCTGCAGACCGTTGTTATCGATTCAACGTCATCGGCTCATTGCATAGTGAAAGCACCTTAATAGGGTAGGTATTGTTAACAAGACTGTTGATTACTGCACATGCTTAATAGGGTAGGTATTGTTAACAAGACTGTTGATTACTGCACATGCTTAATAGGGTAGGTATTGTTAACAAGACTGTTGGTTACTGCACATGCTTAATAGGGTAGGTATTGTTAACAAGACTGTTGATTACTGCACATGCTTAATAGGGTAGGTATTGATAACAAGACTGTTGATTACTGCACATGCTTAATAGGGTAGGTATTGTTAACAAGACTGTTGATTACTGCACATGCTTAATAGGGTAGGTATTGTTAACAAGACTGTTGATTACTGCACATGCTTGAGTACACTCACTATGTCTAGGCATATTGTATAGCGGGATTGTCCGAAAGGGTTACCGCTACCCCGGAATATAAAGGGCTGCGGAAGGAAAATGGATGGGTTTTAGTCAGCAAGAGTCTGACACTCCCTTCCGTTCCACCCAGAGCGGGAGAAGTCATTGGATGACTTCCCGGCCTTAAAAAAAAATAGGCATATGGTATAGCCATTCAGTGTTCATGTTCTCGTAATTTGGAATTACATAAAACAACCGTAATTTTTATAGCAGTGATAGACTAGTGGTGTGATCATCGGACAATATTTCTGTGGGTGTGACCATCGGACTGCCAAGTCATAGGTCTCGAGTTCGAGACCAAGGTACGCACATCTGATTTTACGGATTCATGTGCGTATTGTATAATTATCACTTGCTTAAAAACCGGTGAAGGAAAACAACGTGAGGAAACCAGGAAGTCTGAATTTCTCAACAGCATGTGGAGCTAAGTCAGAGGCCCATGGGTAGCATAAAAACTCTGACACCAGGTTAGCCACTAACCACACGAGAAGACCGTAATTTTTTTTTTCGGCATGTTTGTTATTTACATAGTTACTCCGCCAATTTGTGAATTGATTTTGATTTTTGATGATTCTTCTTTTGTTTGGTAGGACATACCTCACAGGTGGTCCCATTTATTAACTTCGTTTGAATAGATTTTGAGTTTGCTTCGATAATACCTACGTATTTAATCTACTCTTTTTTATCTTGGTTTTGTTTTTGTACTTTAGATACTGTTGTTTATATAGCAAGTTTAATCGTGGATACGAATTGATGTGGGGACTGTGGGGTACGTAGGCACTGTGATTGTTAAAGCTTCTGTAGCGTGTGTTGTAGGGATTTCTTTTGCTTTAAAATACAGACAACACACACACAGACAACGAAAACTCAATTATATTGCTTTGTCAGTAGCCGTGTGGTTTGACGGGTGGATTCGTTGCAGTATGTACCATAACTCAAAAAATAAAAAAACATTGATTTTGTAGTTTCAGTTTTTGCCACCGACTTCCGAAATTAAACAAGCTTTAGAGCGACACAGTTAAAAAAAGGAAAGTGAAAACTGCCTCCGAAACGAGCTCATTATTGTGGGTACATAGCTTCGAAATTAACTTTTCATTTACTTCAATATAAAAATAGGGGCACTTATTTAACATTGAGTGTGATATTAGTTTGACACTGTTATAATTAATGCTACTTAATTATTGTTTTCTTTAAAATATTTGTACACCAGTCACTGGCGAGACATGCAGAACATAACCCTATTAGTAACACCATTATTGTACCATGTTTCAACGTTAATAAAACTATTCTATACTATTCTATTACTTAACTTTAAGCAACGTTTATAAATAAATCCCAAAGTATCTAGTACCTAGTGTGTGGAGCTCGTCGCTAAGTAATATATAAACAGCCGCACGGAACGATCCATCAGGTTAAGCTACGCATGCCGGGGGTTGGTTTGTGGACGGGTGACCATCTTTAGATATGGAGACTCCTCCGTGCCTCGGAAAGCTCGTTAAGCTGTTGGTCCCGGTTCTCACATGTAGATCTTCGACAGTCGTTACGCGTAGCCAGAAACCCGAAAGTCTAGTCCAGTCTTACCAAGGGGTATCGTATTATAGTTAGTGATTGGGTTGTGGAGGTCAGATAGGCAGTTGCTTTATGTAAAATATCGGTATTCAGCTGCATCAGGTTAGACTGGAAGCCGACCCCAATATAGTGGGGAAAAGGTTAGGCAGATATATCGAGTACCTAGTGTGTACAGCAGTGGTGACCCAGTGGCGGTTGCTGCCGTAAGTTATGAGTTCTAGTTTGTCTAAATTATTTCATTTTGCCTGAAACACAGGTTTATATTAACCTAGATCGGGCTGGTCGCTATATAAAATTGCAATTCCGAACAACCAGTACTTGCACCTATAATAAAATCATAGTTTTAGTTTTAGGCACTTTAATTGTATGGAAAACTTATACTGTTACTGTTGGCTACATGTACACTTTTTGTAAACGTTTTATTTGAAATAAATTATTATTATTATTATTACCACTGCTCTGATTTACCAACTCGTATGCACCCAAGTGGTGGATTACCTACGGCCCACTCCATCTCAGCGAGAGGAGGCCTGTGTAACAGCTTTGGGATTATTATAGGCTAATTGCGTTGTGTATCTAGAACGTTATTAACGCTATCAACAACATAATAAGCACACCAAACAAACGGGTACTTATAAACCGTCTAAGTAGCTATTATAAATACTTGTGTTCTGCAGCGTCCGGAGAATGAATGGCCATTTCAGCATTCTTGTGAAGTATACTTAGGTTCTCGGAAAAGTCTAGTCTAGGGTGAGGAATATGCAATGCCAGCGCTTACGCCTCGATGGCCTTACGCCTCGATGGCCTTACGCCTCGATGGCCTTACAGCGTGAAAAAAAGGAGAAAAGTTCAAACTATTTCTTTCAGTTTTAGAACAAAAATATGCGGTTTAAGCCGCGCTTTTCAGTATAAAGTTAAATATAATTTAAGTTTATCTTCTTTATCTCAATAACTTCAGGACTACCACGTTTCAACTGTACCTTATTGATTAGAAGTTACATAATACATCTTTAGGTCGCGGATATTTTATTTTAAGGAAACAAAATGGTTCTTTAAACCGTTTAAAGCTTTAACAAAATAAAATACTTTACATAAAATAAAGGCGAGTCATGTCAAATACCTGCTTAGAAATTAATCGTACCTACTATATTGTTAGGCATTTTAAAATGTTGCAAAAACAGAAAAACATATCCTCATTCAGAAAATAGAAACAACCATATCACGCGTGTTTTCCCCGAGGAATTTTGTACCTACACTTAAACCGAATAAGGTAAATTGGTCGAAATATTCAAAAATCACATTTATTTTTAAATCTTTCCCAACGGCTGCTCATTCAGTTTTTATCTATTTTATCTATCTGTGCAGTATTATCGCTGGTAAATAAAAGGGAATGATTTGTGGTATTCGAAATTCAAGCGCTTATAGACGAAGAGATGCGACACGATTCGAAATGTGCAGATAGAATGTTTTCTATAAAAATAATGATAATCTAATTTTGTAAGAAAAATAAAACTCAAAGATCCATTTCTTCGGAAAAATCCCCACTTTTCAGTCACAAACAGTTTGTTATTAAATGGCAGTGCCGGATTAACCATATAGCAAGTGTAGCAATTGCTACGGGCCCCGCGTAACCAAACCCGCCCATCTCCGTCTGATAATATTTTTTTTGAGTGACGCATAGTAGAACGAGGTATAGTGAATTTACTTGATGTCACATTCATTAAATTTAGTTGCTGTGCGCTGCAGACTTGTTGATAGGCATTTTTGTTCCCGGTGCTACATATCAATGTCTTCTTACGGAAGCTCTTACTTTAAATCATCCGATTTTTAAAATGATGTCAGATACTGAGTAGGTGGTCCGCCAGAGCCGTTCCTACGAAGGCACTTGTATGTCAAGAACCGATACATAGAACAGAACCTACAGATAGCAATTAAACCTATTGAAAGTTGTTTTTTTTTTACCAAAATGACCCATAGCAGATCAAGGGCCTCTCGATAGAATTTGCAACGGGCCCCGCGCTTGCTTATAATCCAGCACTGTTTAATGGTCAAAACATATTTGTTTATCCAGTAGACAAATAGGGACAAGACCCTACTATTAGTTTAATAGTATGTGCTTTACCTGTGGACGTTTTCCAGAATGTGACACAAAGGTGTTTTTTTTAAATAAACCCTTTATTTGTAATTAACTCTTAAAAATTATCAGTTTTTAATGCCATTTCTATCATAATCGCTGAGAAAATTAAAGATTAAAAAAACAACTTATTTTGTCTCTATGTACATCATACAAATGTACCCATGGACTGCACAAATGTACTTGTGGACGGAAATGTACCTCTGGACAATCAATAAACATTATTACAAAAACATTTCAAATTAACATCAATAAACTTTAAAAAAAACAATAAAATCCTTTAACTAAATAGGAACTACCAGTCTAATACAGATTTTTGGAATTATAACAATATTCACTATATAAATCTTTGGCAGAATCTATACTATCATCAGAGTCATCATCTAATTTGTAACCCCTCTGACAAACAAAGTTACACTCATCATCGGAGTCGTAATTATCATTATGAGATTTTGGTACACATTTTTGATGATACGATGATATGGTCCTTCACATAATGAACAGTTTTCTTCTTCTTATGAACTGTTAATATTCCGGTCTCATCAACATTATATATGGAATCAGGTGGAAAGCTATACTTTTCCAAAAAAAAATCGAGGTTATCATAGAAATTGGAAACATTTGTTCTATTAAAACTCGTAGCTCTCGCCAAACAGGTTGCCTCAGGTTTTCGAAGCGAAAGCTCTGGAAAACGCTGTCGATAACATCGAAACCATCCTATGCCAGCCATTTTAATTTGATGCCAGTTTTCAGTTTTTTTTTTATTTTTTGCTACAGAAAACTGGTAAGCAAGTTCTCGGACTTGTTTAGAATCTAAACCCATATGCATATACGCTGCTTTTCTAAGTATTCTCGTTACTGAATCTCTTCATGCTCTTCAAATACCTTCTTTACGTCATTCTTCAATAGTTCTATTGATTTATCACTAAGATCATTGTTTTTATTAAGTTGAAAATATTTGAAAATTGTAGACTTAGGTATTTTGTATTTTTCAGCCACCTTACGAACTGAGGATCCACTTTTGACTTCTTTAAGAGCCTCCGATAGAGTGTCTGGACATATTTTATCTCGTTTCACTCCGGTGTGGCACTGAAAAAATACAAAATTATTGTAACATCTTTTATGTATCTAAATTATGTCCAGGTACATCCGAATATATATGTACCTATGGACAGTCCATAGGTACATCCGATACCCCGTCCACAGGTACAAATATTTAGATATGACCGTTAAACATTTGAATCTTTTCAAAGAATATCAATAGGATCGCGAAACGGTACTTAAAGTAATAAAAAAACACTACGTTCTATAATACAACTACATACTCACAATACTCACTTCTAGGTTGTGTTATTTAACTGAAAAATGCCTTGAAAATTAACATAAAAACTTACTTTTTGTAGCAAAAATCTTCAACAGCACACCACAACGAACTTAGACCAGACAGCACAATGAAAGTTAGTCAGTGGTGCCATTAGTTAAAAATAGTTGACGGATACGTTCAAGCTTTGAATATAGGTATTTTATTCATTGAAATATTGTTAGTGTCCATAGGTAAAGCCGTCCATAGTTACAACACTGGACCCTACCATTAGTTATTCTGTGTGTAAAGTCAGTGGCCCATAAGTCTTTTGTAATCCCAGTAATGCTAGAGTTTCAAGTCGCAAATTAATGTTGTTAAACGTCATCGTCAGTAGGTAAGTACTGCTAGCTTTTTCTTTTTTATTTGGTTAGCCTGGACAGTGGACTCGTGGCTAAGTAATAACAGTCGCACAGGTCGATCCATCAGTATAAGCTACGTTTGCTTGGGTTGGTCCATGGATGGGTGACCTTTACATATTCAGACTCCTCCGTGCATCGAAAAGCACGTTAAGCTTTGACAGTCGTTACGGGTTGTCAGAAGCCCCAAAATCTGACAGGCAGTCTTTCCAAGGGGTATCGTATTACCCAGTTACTGACTGGGTTGTGGAGATCAAATAGGGCGTCGCTCCATGTAAAATACTGGTGTTCAGTTGCAGCCGGTTAGACTGGAAACCCACCCCCAAATATTTGGAAAAAGCCTAGGCAGATTGATTGACATTGTCCCACTTCTGGAAAAAGACTTCCCGTAATTCTTCCAGGTGTAGGTGATTTTCTGAGTCACTTGAAACTTGTGTTTCAAGTGACTCAGAAACTCACTTCCTGGGCCGGCCTCGGCGGCGGTGACCTCCGCTCCTACAGCAACCACTGCACCGAGCAGGCGTTTATTAAAAGATTAGTACTATACATTGCAACGAATCAAGATAAGAATCATAAGATCGAAGTGTCGAGATGTGCAATTCTGATCTGAATACACTAATGAGGACAAATAATTGTAATGTATGCAAATGATTCCATTGTGAGATGCTATACGCGTTGCAGAATGCAGTTTCTTGCCTCGATCTTTCTAAACATGTAGACACGTTAGCAAGTGTTAAGTTTGCCGGGTAAGCGGGATTGTCCGAAAGGGTTACCGCTACCCCGGAACATAAAGGACTAAGGAAGGAACATGGATGGGTTTTAGTCAGTGAGAGTCTAACATTCCCTTGCGCTCCACCCAGAGCGGGAGAAGTCATTGAATGATTTCCCAGCCTTAAAAAAAAAGGATGTCTTAAGTTGGACCTCTGACTTATTACACGGTTACGTAATTCAAAAAGAGAATTAATATTTTAAACTATATAATGAATCATGAATAAAAAACACTTCAAGAAAATAATCTTACGTAGTATCGTAACAATCTTTTTAAAGTGTTTTATGTTGCAGTTATTCGATAACAACGTTAAGTGACGTTACTTTTGTATAAATAGGTATATCAATCAGCATATTATATTATTATATATTCATTACGATAACGAATTGATAATTGTATTAAAATAGTAATTGTATACGATTGGTAGGACGTACCTAAGGAGGAGCTCGTGGCTAAGTAATAACAGCCGCACAGGTCGATTCATCAGGTTAAGCTACGCTTGCAGGGGTTGGCCGTGGATGGGTGACCATCTTTACATACCGAGACTCCTCCGTGCCTCGGAAAGCACGTTAAGCCGATGGTCCCGGCTGTCAGATGTACATCTTTGACAGTCGTTACGGGTCGTCAGAAGCCCGAAAATCTGACAGCCAGTCTTACCAACGAGTATCGTATTACCGTTACTGGGTTGTGGAGGTCAGATAGACAGTCGCTCCGTGTAAAATACTGGTAAACACTTGCACCTGCACCCCAACATAGTTAGGAAAAGGCTAGGCAGATTCAGATTGATTGGTAGAACGTTCCTACTTGCAGAAGTCATCCGAAGCTATCTTGTTTAAAATCTTACGTGAAAAGGAATTGCGTTCTTGACTGGAGTCCCGACCGCACCGTTTATTGTTTCAAGTTCTTTCAAATTTTTTTTTAAAGATTTTTTTTTTTTAATTACCACTTATCAATTCATTACCGTAATTAATGAATGAAACGTATATCTATTAATATATACAGTACAGAAGTAGCGGCACATTGCATGTTAGCAGAGAAAAGCCACAAACAAAAGTATGAGCGTATGAAATTGTATAACGAGTGGCTCGTTATACAATTTCAAACCGAAATCTCCCATCCTTGCTCGTTAGTTGTGATCACCATTCAATGTAACGTGCAAATTCCGCCATTTTCGCACTTTGCTGACGAAGGCTTAAATTCGTCTGAAGAGAAATAAAATAGGATTTGAATATCGGAAAAGGTGTAACATACAACCACGCGCACAATATTATCTCTCAATGAATGTTTGAGTACCTTTTTTAATTTTGTTCGTTTCTGACTTCGAAATAAACAAATCTCGAATGCTCGAAACCCAACAAAATTTTGGATTTTTTGTGTTTTGTTTTTCAGATTCTTGATTTGAAACATAAGTACCTACTCAGCTTTAGTACTTACAGCGACAGAAGACGATCTATACTCAAACTGTTTTAATTTAAAAACCTTAATATATTAATCGTAAATTGAAATAACTGAAATTCATAATGAATAAGTAGGTACGTGATCTTTTCCAAATTCGAATTACGATGAAGTACCAGTTTGAACCGGTTTTCTATTACTGTTCGGACACAGGTAATAAACCACTAGACGAAACCGCAATTGGGGCTAAAACTGGGACGTAGATAGGTCGGCAGCCCCTCCACAGTTTTAAGCACCATTCAAACTTCGTATTTCGACCGTGAGCCGCTTATTTGTTTCGGTAAGTGGCCTAAAAGACCAACATCCAACTGAAGTTCTCTCGAAGGCCCCTGTGTCAAGAACATAAGCTTTTCAGACTAAAACGTCGGGGGCACAAGAGCGCTTACGTCGACTCTGACGTATTTAGGCGATACTCGAGGGCTATCGGATTATTTGTTTTGGGTTACTCACGTTGTACGAACAAACAGAAATGAGTACGATGGGAATAAGTTGTGTGTTTGATATTAGTTTCTCCTGGTCGATCCGATTTTAGTTTTAGGTAATAACTTTCCTGAACTCAATCACTTGAAATGTTGTAGTGACTTGGAATCTTGGCGTCACGTCATTTTATACATGAATTATGTGCATGTTTCATGAATTTGAATCATTAGAGGAGCTCGTGGCTAATTAATAACAGCAATCAGGTTAAGCTACGCTTGCCGGGATTGGTTCGTGGATGGGTGACCATCTTTACACTCCTCGAGACTTCTCCGTGTCTCGTAACGCACGTTAAACCGTTGGTCCCGGCTGTCATTTGTGCATCTTTGACAGTCGTTACGAGTTGTCAGAAACCCGAAAATCTGTCAGTCAATCTTACCAAGGGGTATCGTATTACCCAGTTACTGGATTGTGGAGGTCAGATAGGCAGTCGTTCCATGTAAAATACTGGTATTCAGCTGCGTCCAGTTAGACTGAAAGCCGACCCCAACATAGTTGGGAAGAGACTAGGTAGATTGATTTTTGCCTAAACTGTTTTATTTTTTATTTTTGTCAATATTATCAAGAAATGTTTACAAGTAATAAGCATGAATTTGTAAAGATCACTCAAGACAGCTCCTCATATTTTTTAAGACAACCTAGCTTATGTATGCTTACATGATTTGACATTACCTACAGGTCGAAGAAAGACACCTGTCTTTAAAAAAATCATATTCTTTCCAAATATAACGTTAATAAGTTTACCAGACTGGCTGTCAAGATGAACATATTTATTTTATGGAGTAGCTTCTACACAGGTACTTAAGACGCGACAAAAGGGGGACTTAACCTCGTCTTCACCCTCTTAATGTCTTGTCTGACCTTTGCTTTATACTTTTGTTAGATGAGGCTGGAGACTTTTGACTGCCTTAGGTGCCTATAGATATTCTTCTGAAGGGTTTTCCATATGTGGTATATTAATATTTTAATAATAGAAGCATCGAAGGTTGAAATCACCCTCCTTGAATCGCCGTCGTGATAAGTTTGTCGCAGAATATTTATTATAACGATATTTGAAAATCGTTCAAATTACATCAAATTTTTATTTTTTGAGAAACAAAACCGTTACAAATAATGATGTTATAAAAGAAATAATGATTCATGTAGTTTTGGTCTAGTAACAAAATCACGCACCACTGATTTTTCGAATTCATGTGCCTATTGTATAATTATCACTTGCTTAAAATCGGTGAAGGAAAGCATCGTGAGGAAACCAGCATGTCTGAGTCGGTGAGATATTTCTCAACAGCATGTGAAGCTAAGTCCGAGGCCCGTGGGCATGCAGCATGAAAACTCTGACACCACTAACCTGGTGTACACCACTAACCACACGAAGAAGAAGAGAGAGGAACAAAATCATCACAACTCACATAGTAAATGTAACTGTACTAAAGACTAATTTTTCAATCGCCTTTGTATATTAAATCAGAAAAATAAAAATGACTGATTGCTCTGATTTGATCGTCGATTTAAACATGGATTCCAAAACAAAAAATTCGGAGAAAAAGAGACAAACGTGATTAGAATTACGTAATTAATTCATAGGGAAACTTATGTGGGATTATACGTAACGTACATAATTATATATTAAATGTGGTGGCTTAATATATTATAAGAAATAAAGTGAGTGGGAGGTTGAAGATTTAATATTCCAGAGAGGCGTAGGTAAGTATCAAGTATAAAGTCGTGGGATGACAGCTCCAAGGGCCGCTCGGGTAATGTTACGTGAATAAATAAGAAAATTTTCCTCTCATTGCTGACGTCATTCATGATAATGTAATCTTGCAGTGTGGGCAAAAACATATTTTGATCTGAGTTGTCTATGGCATGTGTTAACAGTTTCGAAGACACATGGCTCCATCCTATTTGAAACGCATGTTTGAAACTATGCGATGACCGCCGTCAAAACGCTTTGCTAATGACGTCTCTTGCGCAGCTTACGCCCGGCTCTGCTACTGACCTGTTTTATCTGCCAAAGTCTTAAATTTTCAGTGTAATAGTGTCAGTCTGTTGAGTAAAATTTGTTCCCATGACATTGCTTCCTTCGAAATTATACTGTGAGATACTGAACCCTGGATTCTTCCTCAGGTAGTCTCGAAGAATTCCAGGAAATTGAAGGTTTTTTTGTCATGACCGTCAAACTTATTCCGTCGTTTTCTCAGCGTGACAATGTAAAGAAAACATCGTACCAGGTTGTTCTACAACTTACCAGAGACTATTTTAAGGTTATTTTAATCATATTTTGACTACTTACAAGTTACTGTTTACTAACACTAGATTCAATACGTCCAATAATTTAAGGCTCTCACAGAAAGGCGCGATTGTGGTAAAAAAAAATCCATTCTGTGTCATAGAAATTCGTCTGCTAGAGTTGCGTCACGTGTGTCTGCGGCAGCCTTTATTTAGGGTTCTTTTATTTTTTTCGTCGTAATTATTTGTTTGGTGTCCATTGGACATTCAACTTTTTCTTATCGACATGGGATATAGTTATGTAACATTCCCTATACCTATATTCTTATCCAATAACGGTTTTAAACAGTTTACAAATACATTTTCCTTGATCTCGAATAGGAGGAAACTAACCACAATGCTTCTAGCTTGTAATAAGTGTAACCTTAAGGAAGGATACCTACTTGTTACTAACAGGATAAATGGATTCCTGTTTGCATGTTTTATGTTCAACGTTCTGTTTATTTTTTTTTTCGAAGTTTTACAAATAAGGTTATGACTTTGTCTTTTACATACCTACTTACGTAATTTATTTCTTTCTCCAACCTCTTTTGATACAGAAAGAAGAGCGATGGCGAATTTCACCAATGAAATTGCGTTCAAGAGTTTCAATATTCCGTAGAAAATAATGACACTGTGATGTTCTTTTACATGGGTGAAATCCGCCCTAAAACGTTATCGGGTGTTATTAAAGGAAAAGGATGAATAATCTTATTAATAAAACTTTTTAGATATAAGTTTCCACTGACTCAGCTGTGTTAGTTGACCCGTTGCTTCACAAAGGTCGTCATCATAAAGAGTTGGAACGAGCATTGTCAAATTGAGGTCCACTGTCCACGTATCCTGTCAAGATTTCCGTCGCCGTGAGTCGGTCCTTGTTACACACAACGTTTGGAGTTATGTGACCTGAAACTGTGTTCTCTACAACGTGTATTTTACATATTTTTAATTATACAGCGTGAAATTGAATTGATGGGCATTATTTAAAGGACGAATGGCGGAAAAAAAATCAGCTCAGGTCTAGGGTATGCTCTATGAGTAAAAATAATACCAACAATCCTAGAATATGTCGTCCAAAATGCAAATTTTGGAAGATATCAATAATCATAATTAATTTATCTCGATGTGTGTAGGTAGGTATCTAAGTTTCATTGATAAATACGAGAAATTCATTTTCGTTGAAACCAGACATTCTTATTTGTAGCTAAGAAAATGTATTGTTCACATATTTCACGTTTTTTACATTAATAATCGTGACTTTGTCGAAAAATATTGAATGAAAAATTAAAACAAAAGAAAATGATAATTGAAAAGTAATTCATGTTGCCGGGTTGGGGTTCGGTTCCCAGGTTAGGCAAAGTGATGTTGCGGTTTTCCGTCATTGGGGAAATTCTTAGCAGCAGCACGGACTCGGGATTGGTTTCCGGTTGATATCAATAGGCTTGACTTAAATATAACTGGCGAACTGTAAGTGTACTATCTTAATCTTTGGCGTAATACGTTATTGTTACGTTTGTTCTCGGGATAAATCCATTTATATTGTGCGTATATTGTCCGCAAATAGAATACATTGATGTGATGTTACTTGAGGAATATCATTTATGTAAAATCTAAACAAAAACCAAAGAGAATGGGGCCTAGTACACTACCCTGAGGGACACCGAACTTTTTCTTTCAAAACTAGACCTTATTAGAGTAGACACTAGTTATTCATTTCATTGGCTTATTTCTATCTATTGATATCTTGGATTCCGTTGAGCTCGCATTTTATTTTGTAAGATAGAAGTTCGAAGAAGCAACATGTTCTCACATGCACAGGATATTATGAATCCTGTACAATGGAGGACATGTAGGTCATTTGCTTCGGTGCAGTAACAAGATAATGCCGGAGCTGCTAAATTGCTCGGCGCAACGTCTTGCCGACATGATTGAGTTTGCTCAAGGTTCGTAGCATACGGGCGGATTCATATACATGGACGTAATCTGGGCTGTATTAAAGATGGCGAAGAATTATTGTATGACTAGATCGCATGTTATGATACCACAGCGGGATAAGACGCAGTTTTTCAGTAAAAAAATAACGGTAAAACAATAGCTTTTAGTGTTTTAATAGTCAGTTTCTTTCTAAAGCCACGTAGAAAATCAAAACAAAGGATTTTCTGCGTATGTTTTGGCAACGATACGATTTAATGCGCTTTTCATACACAGCGCTCATTACCAGACACGGCACCTACTAGTATTTACACTAGCACAATAGTAGCAGCTAGCGTGGGTTGTTATGTGCTCCACAACAGGTTTAAGTCTTGGCTCATTAATGACGCAGTTACTGATTCATTCTTCAAGGCCGAGTATGTGAGCTCTCTTCCTACTGCATTCTAGCTAGTACAGTTTGTTTTTCATTACATTTGTAAACAAAGAACGTACGAAACTAAGCAGTTTTTTTTGCATTATTTCATATTTAAGGTTGAGAAAGGAAGACTTTTTCCAGTAAGAAACACATAGTCTGAGTCATATCGAGATATGCTTGGAATTAGTAACATCTCTATCGTTATCTGCCTAGCCTTTTCCAACAATGTTAAAGTCAGCTTCCAGTCTACCCAGATGCAGCTAAAAGCCAGTCTTTAAAATGGAACGAGCTTAGAACAAATAATAATTTTCTTCAAATCAAAACCTTCGACGTACATACCTCTTTGTTACGAAATAAGTCAAATTAGGACATATTATACACTTTAAGTTCGTGTATGTGCATGTATTATTCCGTGAGAGTCGAAGAAGGGAAGTATTTGAAACTAAAGGGGGACTTCAACTAACTAGAAGCGGCTATTGTTAGGCGAGAATGTACGAGAATTACAATGATGCGTACCTAAGTGGTGACCAATTACTGACAACTTGCGTGCGTTGTCAGTAATTGCGTTGTCAGACCGCATCACCACCGTGCCATTATTGTGTCCTCAGAGTCCCTCTCATTAGACGGTAATAGTGTCGGAGGAAGCCTTTTGTTGCTACGATGGTACTTACAGGACAGTACATAGTGGCACGAAGGTTCTACTTTTTATGTTCTTACTATTTTTCTGGCTTGTACGTAGCTGGAGCACATGGTCAGTGCAAAAGGAGTTTGTGAGTTTGTGTATGCTAACGCTGCGGTGTTTAAATTTTAAAATATATTATACTAGGTGCTCCCGCGCGGTTTTACCCGCTGCTCGGCGTCTTGGTCGTAGCGTGATGTAAGGGCCAGGCCCCATTAGTGCGTTGCGCTGCGTTGCGTCATCGCAGCGTCGTCACTGCGTCGTTTTCCATACATTTTTTATAACATGCCCATTAGACCGTTGCGTCGTCGCGCGCGACGTTTCAACGGATCGACAGACAAGAGACGAAGCGGGAGGCAGGGTGATGCGCTGCGTTGTCAGAGCTCTGCTGCGACGACGGACATGATCCATTGCTATTCAAGGCAAAGGCTGAACTGAGACACAGCTGCGATGGCGTGCATACCCTCTTGCGTTGCGGTGTCGCAGCGTCAACGCAACGCAGGTGTGGCATACAATGCGTTGTTCCGTTGCGACAACGCGACGCAACGCACTAATGGGGCCTCACTCTTACATAGCCTTCGTCGATGAATAGACTATCCAACACAAAAATATTTTTTCAATTCAGACCAGTAGTTCCAGAGATTAGCACTGGGTTGTGGAGATAGGCAGTCGTTCCATGTAAAATACTGGTATTCAGCTGCATCCGGTTAGACTGGAAGCCGACCCCAACATAGTAGGGAAAAGGCTAGGCACATGAGTTCCAGAGATTAGCGCGTTCAAACAAACTCTTCAGCTTTATAATATCAGTATAGATTATTTATAGTGTTTAATTGTTTAAATATCGCAGCTTTATTCTGACGAGCCTTTTTGACTTCAGACATTTATTTTGTATCTATTTGTTTTTAATGGTATTTTTGTTAGTTTTAAATGCTGCTATTGTATTGTTTGTATTTCATGGGCGTGTCCCTAATAAAATATGTTTCTTTCTTATTTTTTTGCTTTCTTTTCTAGATATAGGCATACGCACTTGCTATATATGTTCGATCCCTAACTCAGACAAGTGAAGGGTCACGATTGCCTCGCAATGAATATTTCATTTACCTATTCCTGTGATCGCCATCAATCTTTTCAGAAACATTTCAATTACACAGTCAATACAACTGGATTGCGTCTATTCAAACAGTTACTTTTCATGCGAATGAAAAGAGTAAATTGTCGGATAGAAACAAACTATTCAGCTTCACAATCTCGGGATAGTATCGCCGCGGGGGCGTAATACAGCATAATGATACCAAACCCGAATTGAGTAAGACGGTAAATATAAATTTCCTAATTATAATTTTCACGGGAACAGGGACGTCGCGTGTGCTCCGCTGGTTGGCTAAACTCCAGTTTTATATTTAAACGAACTAGTAGCCACTGACATTTTATGAAGGAGATTTTGAAACATTTCGAATTGTGCCATAGTCATAATGGGTTCGTTGCGGCTCGAGTTTTTACTGTGCCACTGAGCACTCGTAGGTTGATTATGCAACTGAGGTACCTGTGCGCAGATGAGTGCGACGTTGTATGATGCGGTCGCTTCATGTAAATATCGATGTAGTAATTACGGCAGATAAGAATCACGTATTAATAAACAATGTCGCTATGTGTCGTCACTCCTCGTGCCATGGACTCTGTTCTATGCAGTATCGTAACACTTTGATAACTCGCACAGAGCGCAGCTAATAGCTACTCGGAGCGGATTTCTGTCCCAAATACTAGAATACATAACTCGTTTAATGTTACTGAGTGTAATGTACACTGCAGTGCAGGTGAACGTATACAGCTAAGTAGACTCAAGTGTGGGGAATAGGCTACCGTCTCAAGAACCTAATCTTATAATGAACTTCTCTTCTAATGAAATATGATTTTCCAAACTTTCACATAAATGAATGCTTATATTATTCCTGTTAAATTCTACTAGATAATTAAATTCCTAGTTCGAAGTACCTCCTCGTAAATTTATCTACTCAATATTACTTTCTTAATCACTACATAGTTTACTAACTATAACTTTATACTTGAAGCAAAGTCTCTTAATCACTACATAGTTTACTAACTATAACTTTATACTTGAAGCAAAGTCTCTTTCTTAATCACTACATAGTTTACTAACTATAACTTTACTTAAAGCAAAGTCGCTTACCCGCGTCTGTCCTAATGTCTGTATGTATGTATGGGTATTTAGTCTGAACGGCCCAAACCGAATGGCCCGCGGGCCATTCGACCGTAAACAAAAATCGCCTACGTTCCAAAGAACCGGTGATAAAAACTGGTAAACAAATTCAGTGTCATAAACTACATCAAGTACATTCGGGTGCAAAAGTTAAAAAAGTTGAAATAAAAGTTTTTTTTTTTTTCATAGATTTGTATTATCTTCCTTAGAAAAACAATCAACAATAATATAAAATGTTTACAAAAGTTTAGCCTGACTATTACAATGTATGCGACTGTACCTTTAAATTAATTTTGAAATAATTCTATCACCGGTCCTTTGAAACGTAGACGATTTTTGGTTACGGTCGAATGGCCCGCGGTCCATTCGATTTGGGCCGTTCAAACTAAATACCCGTATGTATGCTTAGATCTATAAAACATAGATATAAGCAATACATACATATCTATAGAGTGATTCAAGAGGAAGGTTTATATGTATAATAACGAATTGTTTTACTACGATTTTAACGCGTGCAAAGCAGCGGGCAAAAGCTAGCTTCGTAATAATTTAAGACGGGTGCTTTGGTTTTATTAATATTCTACAATATTAGTAAGAATATGGAGAAATCCTGCTGAATTGTTTGTCTCATTACCTTGTAAGTAGACACTTAGTCTGAAATAACAGTAGATAACACGCGGAAGACCATCAGCAAGGATGTGAGCAAAATAGATGATTATGTTTCTTTGATAACGATGTATGTAAACATGACTAAGAAATAACAGCTGCATGGGTTTATCAAAGGTTAAGGTAAGCTAGCGAGGGCAAGCGGGATTGTCCGAAAGGGTTACCGCTACCCCGGAACATAAAGGGCGGAACGGAAGGAACATGGATGGGTTTTAGTCAGTAAGAGTCTGACACTCCCTTCCACTCCACCCAGAGCGGGAGAAGTTATTGGATGATTTCCCACCCTTAAAAAAAAGGTAAGCTGTCTGCTGTGTCTTCAAACCTCCAACTATCAGGACCAACGGAAATGTAATAGCTCTAGTAAATATGATAATATCAGTATTTTCAGGTGGTAGGTGGCTACATTTAGCAGCAGATTTTCACAGCAAATAACCTATGACCCTTGCGAAAGCCTCGTGAGAAGACACAAATTCCTATAACTACAATCCGGCGAGACAATCAACTTCAGCATGCATAGAAATGAAGCAGTCATCCATTCTCTTGCTTTTATTCCTAGTTCAGGTAGAACCCAATTATTTTATACCTCTAGTTTAAGGCAGCATTTGTAAACATTTATACTAATCAATTTTCAATAAATAATTTCAATTTCAATTTTATTCCTATTTATTTGGGTCCTCTATTAGTAGTTTTCTTAATGGTCACCTGAGTACCCAGTGCAAGTTTTGTTTTTAAAAACGCGATCGACACATTAATGACGATCCGATTGGCCCGCTCCAAGCCTTTAACCAATCAGAGTGGAAGAATCAGCATTACCATCCAACGTTGAAAGGCCTTTTGGGCACATTTCCCACTGACAGCGATGAGGATGTTTTTTTGACGCCCTCTGTGCTCTTCCTTTTTTTACTACTACTTGTCCATAATAAATATATATTTTAGTATCAGAGAGCCAAGCGCGGTAAACGTTTTGATCGCATTAACGTAAAACTAACTCGCACTAGGCGCCCAGATTTTCAGCCAAATCAACTTTTACTCAGTCAGATCCAGTGCAGTCTTATAGCTCTAGCTATCCACGTTCATATTTCTAAAATGTATACCTAAAAGTTTCCTCAAGGACAAGGGAAATAGTTTTGGACAATAAATGGAGAACTGAGGATACTCATCATGGATACTCGAGATGATAATTAAGTACAGAAACCAGCACATTAAGCTACCCCAATCTGGCAAATTTATTTGATAGATTTTCAACTTTATTATAAAAGATTAGGGTTCATGTTTAATTGGGAACATTTGGCTGTTTGGGATAGCTTGATGTGCTGGCGTGTGTACCGTAAACAAGAATGCAAAATAGGAAACGCTAATTCATTATTTTGATATTATATTACATATTATTTATAAACAGCTTTAGTTTTACAATCAACAGCGGCTTATCACCAATCCTTAGGCGCGCAGGAAGTGGCTATGATTAATTACAGCATATAGGTAGCTATGAATTATATTATTCATACCACATTCACATTCATAAGACTTATTAAGACCCGATCTATGCCATATAAAAGTAATTTCAAAAAACTAAAACCTACTACTGAAAAAACACGCTCTAAAATGTATTAAACAAGAAAATATTCTCATTTGAAATTATTATGTACAAACAAGTTTACTTACACGTAATATATTTTTGTAGGTATGTATGTCATTCTTGGCACCGAAGCCTCGGAAAGCACGTCAAGCCGTTGGTCCCGGCTGTCATTCGTGGATCTTTGACAGCCGTTACGACAGAAGCCTGAAAGTCTGACAGCCAGTCTTACCAAGGGGTATCGTATTACCTAGTTACTGACTGGGTTGTGGAGGTCAGATAGGCAGTCACTCATTGTAAAATTCTGGTATTCAGCTGGTTAGACAGGCAGCCGACACCAACATATGTAGTTGGGAAAAGGAAGCCGGTTAGAGATTTATAGGTTGGTTTCCGAGGCATGGAGGAGTCTCATTATGTAAAGATGGTCACCCATCCACGGACCAACCCCGGCAAGCGTAGCTTAACCTGATGGATCGACCTATAAATCTTTAACTACGGCACATATTTTTCCGCTGTCTCAAATAACGGTTGTAGAGAACAACGGATCAGAAATCCGCAATTAGGGTTACCTAGCGCCTTAACGACCCGTTATTCGTAAGCAGCGGAACCATCGCGCGTCATTAGAAACCCGCTTGAGCTGCGCTTGCGACGCAATAGTCGCACAGCACAGATACGCATAGATTACTTTTATTTATACGACAGATAGGACAGTCGTTTGTCTATAATTTTCTACCGAGTTCGGACTCTATTGTTTGGAAGTTTGTTTATGAGTTTTCTGTCATCGGTTTAAATGTCTTTCTGGGTTAAAGGTGGGTAGTTCGTTTTTTGACTTGGGTATATTACGGTCGCCAGGAGTGATGACACAGGGAATTCTAGTACACCACCAACTCGCTGACGCAACCACTGACGTTGCTAACTAACATTACTGATCATCATCACGGACGTAGCTATGTCAGCGTCAGCTTCTAGTCTAACCGGATACATCTGAATACCAGTATTTCACTGGGTACTGCAATATTTCCTGGCAAGACGGTGGTGGTCAGACTTTCGGACTTCTGCCTACCCGTAACGACCGACAGAAATCTTCTGTGGACAGCCGGAATCAACGGCTTGTCGTACTTTAAGATACACGGTGAAGTCTCAATATGTAATAGATGGTGACTCATCTACGGACCGACCTTGACAAGTGTAGCTTAACTTTCGATCATCCACATGGGATGATCGAAAGTTAAGCTGTTATTACTTAATCACGTTATTTTGTCCATTGCGTGAACTGAACTCATGCGGTCCAAGCCGATTGAGACGGTGAATTGTTGCAATTAACTAATACTAAATACGTATATTTAGTTATACATTCAATTAGAGTAAAACATTTATTTTCAATTAGCTAATTAGCATTTCAGTAAGTACCGCAGTACCTAATGTAAAATGTTATTTCCGAAATAAGTTGGTACTTACCTACTTAATTAGTTATAATGTAACGGTAATTGGGATTTTCCATGTTGGATATTAAAACTAGATGCAACATTTTGAATGGCTCGTGGCTAGTAACAAAAGTTGCATGGGTCACTGGAAGGTTAAGCTACGCTTGTCGCGGTTAGTATATGGATGTGTGTAAATGAGCCTGAGCTTAACACCATTATGCTGTTTGTCCCGGATGCAATACGAAGATCGTTACGTTACGAGTAGTCAAAAGCCCGAAGAATGAAAACCGGTCTTACGAAGGGGTATCGTGCTGCCCAGTAACAATACTGGATATCTTCAGCTGCATCTGGTTAGACAGGAAGCTTAACCCAATTTCTAAAAGTATTGGTGACGATGACACACAACTTTCAATCAAGAAGTCAAGTTACCAAATACGCTAAATAAAGACCTAAAGTAGCACAAATTCTATCAGACTTAAAAACGTTAAGTTATAAACGAAGATGCGTATCTGTGCTATAAACTGATCTATAGCCCGCGTCTTTAGAAAGGTCGGCACATTTTTTCACAAGTGACTATGGAGTGAAAGTCAGTGAGTGGGCCTTTTTTGGCATTGCCAAATAACATGGTTTAGAATGGCGGCTTCTTAGTAATAGTCGCTGGAGTTTGTTGTTTCTTTTTCCCTTGTCTGATTACTATTATGTTTTGAATGATATGGAGTTAATTAATCTAGACTTAAATGGGCTCGTTTTGTTCTGTTTTCGAAAGGTGTTGACGTTGAAACTAAACATGCTAATGATCAGGTAGTATTTAATAAAACTGACAGGTGATAGGAACAAAGCCTGCGGACGAGACAATCGACAATTCGATTAGATTTCTTTTAAACATTTCCTGCGAAAATTTTGGAATGTAGATTACTCATCGCAGCTTGAGGTAGAAATTGACAGGTAGAAATCGTCACGTAAAGGAAAAGTGTTATACACCCTCTCTCTGACTTTTTCTTTATGTCTCAGTCTTTTATTATTGAGTGTGTGCGAGCGGAATTTCCTTCCTAGTTTATACAAATATGACGCATTGTCGATATAAAAGTATGTGATTTCATTGTCAATATTAAATGGGTCCAGGTATTTAAAACCAGTAAATCATCCGTCAGTTTAATTAAATTGATTTTGAATAACTTGAATGGTTTGCATTCTCCGCATATTCATTAGCAAAAATGACACCGTGTGAAAGAATTACACATTAAGGTCGGTACCAAAGAGTTCATAATTTGTGTATTGCGTGTTCACTATATTGTTTCAACGGTCCACGCGCGGTTCGCGCCAACCTTCCTACACCTCACATAACGACGCTGATGACGTAGATCATCAATAGTTCGTTATGTATTACTGTTGGAAGTTGGAACGCTCGAGTGCCATTGGCCTGCGGAGAATACAAACACGAAAGAATTTCGCGGATCTGCCGTCCTATTTCGACTTATTAAAAACCTGCGGTCATCT
Organism: Hyppa rectilinea; assembly: GCA_951799385.1. NCBI lineage: Eukaryota > Metazoa > Arthropoda > Insecta > Lepidoptera > Noctuidae > Hyppa > Hyppa rectilinea. The sequence continues at coordinate 5,127,945 of OX637300.1, read as the reverse complement.
CGTTCTGACATGTTTCACCTCTACAATGCTATTCGGCTCCAGACAGGGCCGAACTTGTTGGACAGGTTTCTAAAAATAGCGGAAATGGCCGATTTTTTGAGAATAGCCTAAGGTCCACGGCGGCGTGTCTAACTTAACCGCTTGTTCATTTTAGTTCGCGATATTCTTTCCAATAAAGTTTGATGCTATGTATAACACAAGCGTTGCGTACGCTTGATGCCTTGGCGCTTCGGATATTTTTTTAAATGGAGCTCTGTCTATATCATGTTGCGTGTTATTCAATATTTTTTTTTTAATTTCCTGCTAGCAACAACTAATATAAGATAACAGAAGGCAACGGTTTTGTTTCGTCAACCAATGTACGGTTAATTATTGTGATAACCATGAAGGTAAAACATTACGTTTTTCGGTTGTAAGAATTGCAATGAGTGTAATGACTGAAGATATAGTCATAATTATACTATGTGTGACTGTGACGGTAGTGTAAAGGAAATATCTTCTGAATAGTCTGAACAATGAAGACATTGCCATTAAAATGTCTAACTCACAAATGATTCATGATCACGAATAATTGAACTGTTAAAATATTTATTTTAGGAAACACTACTTCTTCTTTTCCTGTGGTTAGTGACTAACCTGGTGTCAGAGTTTTTATGCTGCCCATGGGCCTATGACTTAGCTTCACTTGCTAACACACAACACACTCATGCATGAAGGCAGGCGGCACCATATAAGAACATAAATTATGTTCACAACCTGGTTTAAAAACTCTAAATCTAAGATCATAGATCTCACAAAGTATAATATGATAGTATAATGTCTCTCATAAAACTGAATAATTACCTGCAATGGCACGTATTCATTTGTTTTTTAATTTCTTTGCTTGGATTTCTATGAATATGATTTTATCAAATTGATTGTTATGCCAAGCCTTTTATTCCGCCTTTTTTATTAGTCCTTTACCTTATTATACTTTCCGAATACGAGTCTTTTAGTTTGCGCACGAGTTCGTCGCCAAATTCCATACAAATAATAATCTTAAACTCTCAAGTCAAGACGGTTAGAACAGTCTTGCGTTTTAAGTTAAAGTTGTGTTACCAAATTAGTCTTACGTAAGTGAAAATATGGGATACGGTGGAGCTGACTTTTGTATGATCAATATGGTCATAAAAAGTTCATAGGTATGTACAAGTTCATACAGTTGTATGAAACTCTCCTCACCTACACCAACATTTATTATTAAATCTTTTGAAGTGTTAAGATGTTTGTTGTTTGTCAGTAGATACCTATCTACTTATCTAAAAAAGTACCTGTAATTGAATTCAAAGATTTCTAAGTACCTACTCAGGAATCTTTGAGTAAAATTTTAGGTCCGGACTACCATGCTGTGCCAGTAAGGGTCCATAATTGATACATTAATTTTAAGCCTACCAACCGTATTTACAACATTAGGGAACGCAATAAAGAATTGAGATGTATCTCATACTATATACGAGTATCTACTGTCATGTTTATAAAATGGCATTTATCTCATCTCATTCTTTATTACAATTACAATACAACACAATATAATTACAATATTTTTTAATAATTAAGTAGGAAATAACTAAGTAACAACAGGCGCACGGGTCGATCCATCAGGTTAAGCTACGCTTGCCGGGGTTGGTCCGTGGATGGGTGACCATCTTTACATACGCACGTTAAGCCGTTGGTCCCGGCTGTCATTTGTGCATCTTTGACAGTTGTTACGGGTTATCAGAAACCCGAAAATCTGACAGCCAGTCTTACCAAAGGATATCGTATTACCTAGTTACTGGTTTGTGGAGGTCAGATAAGCAATGTAAAATACTGTTATTCATCTGCATTTGGTTAGACTGGAAGCCGTACCTAACATATACATTGAAGAAGGTACATTTAGCGACCAGTAGCAATTAATATAAATCTACACCTTCAACGACTCAAAGGAATAGCCTGTATTTGCTTTTAATTAGCAAAGTCAGTCTCCCCTACGTACTGTCTATTTGCTATAAGGCTAGGGCCTCATGGCGCGACGCGACACGACACGACTAGCCTATCAGGTACATGTCCTGTGCATTCATATGCGCAGCGCTACTTGATGCGTTAAATTTTCTTTTCTAAGATGTAAGGCAGAATCGCAATATCCGAAAAGTGTCACTGTGAGCCACGTGTCGCTTTTAATCGGAGACACCGAGGCTTCTCGATTCATGAAATGTCTGACTGTAAAAGTGCCCCTCTTTATAAAAAAAATGGCCTTTATCTACAACGTGGCTCTAGAATGGTGACATTAATTTAACACACATATACTTTTTCACATTTTCGTTTCATGAAGACATTATTTTTCCAAAAAAGTTATTATTTACGGATTTATTTAAAATTTTAGAAAATTGCTGTTAAGAGCAACCTGTACTTAAAGAACTGTCGCACAGCGTTCATTTGCCGGGATCACGAATCATAACATTCGCATTAATGAAATTAAAACGAATAAACAATTGCCAAAAGTAGGCGAATTGATTTAATTCTTTAGTTTGTTTGAAAATATTTTTTTTTCAATTTGCGATTTATTTAACCTATCAACTTTTATATGATTAATGGGTTCTAGCCGTGTGTTAAATTAAGGTCACCATTGTAGCGCCACGTTGTATGTCAAAGACGCGCCTGTGTAGTCAAGCCTTTACTAGTCCGATCAAACAGACGTTGCTGTTGCATTGCGAGGTGAATACTCGTGTTCCGGTGATCTGGACCAATGGGCTGATTAGCTGTTCATTCGCCATGAACAACCTACATTGCTCTTTGACATTCTAACAAACTACGTATTAGTATATGTGTTTTTGGAAACCACCACTTAAAAATCTACTTTAAAAAAATGGTTTAAGTATGTATAAGGTTTATATAATTGTTTAATTTTCTTATATTTCATAGTCCAATGTGTTTGGACTCGTTTAATCTACAAAATATAAAATACTTTTAGGTATAAATAAAGCATATTATTTTAAAAAAATCTGATGATGTTAACAGACATTATACTCTTTTATATTACTTATATAAATAAATTAGCAAACTCGTCATATAAATTATGTGTAGGTATTTAAAATTCACAATAAATAACACACCTGTATTTTTTCCAGCTAGCAACACCAAACTCAATAAAGTCCTCGCCGGATAGTTGTTGCCATGTTAACAATATGTTAATCAGTATGGCTTGAGTCGTCCGCTTCCGTTCTGCGAGTTTCACATTCGCTTTATACCAACATAAAGTTATTAACTAGTTTTCCATAGCAGCCTAGGTAAGGTCCAAGTTTAAATTGAATTTGCATTGGTTCGCAAACAAACTCCATTTTCACCCCATAAGCTATGGTTTTTTACCAACTTTAAAAAAAGGAGGAGGTCCACCAATTCGACTATGTTTTTAGGGTTCCGTAACCAAAAGGTAAAACGGAACCCTATTAAGTACTACGACTGCGTTGTCCGTCCGTCCGTCTGTCCGTCTGTCAGCAGGCTGTATCTCATGAACCGTGATAGTTAGACAGCTTAAATTTTACAGATGATTTCACTGTGGTCGCAATAACAACAAATAATAAAAAACAGAATAAAATAAATATTTAAGGAGACTCCCATACAACAAACCTGATTTGTTTTTGCCGTTTTTATAGATAATATAATAATAATAATATCGCTCCTATTGTCGTAGCGTGATGTTGCATAGCCTTCCTCGATAAATGGACTATCCAACACAAAAAGATTTTTTCAAGTCGGACCAGTAGTTCCCGAGATAAGCGCGTTCAAGCAAACAATCATCATCAAGGTCATACTTCAGAGGTGGTCCTATATTAATTTTATTGCCTTCCATTGAACAGTTTTTGAAATAGCTTCGATAATACGTTTTTAATCCACTCTTTTTATCTTGATGATATATTAGTACTTCAAGTCACTGTTGTTTACATAGCAAGTTTAGCATGGATACGAATTTGTGTAGGGTAGGTTGTTACCAAAACTCAAAAGTGAAAAATTAAAAACTTTTTATGCAAAAAAAAAACAAGCGAGAAAAATGAAGAACGGTTGTTTTTTTACGGCAGGTATGAAAATGATGGCTTTAGGGTAGTCAAAAAATTATTTCTAGGAAAACACACTAACAAATTTTCTAAAATAATAATAATTATTTTATGAATATAACTGATGTGCATCAAGAAAAACGTAACATGCCTATAATCAAAGACTCCGGACCCAGGCTAGCCGAAGCCAGGTAAACCTGCTCAGGTGGGGATTCACAGACAACTCCGCATTAGAGTGTAAATGTGGTGCTGTTCCACAAATGATGGGAGACTAAATCGGATCAGGTCGTGCGTGTCCTGTCGTCTGCACGTTACTGGAACAGATGGACGCTAGTGATGGCGCCAAACACATAGCCAAATTCTGGGCCGAATCCGTTTAGATTGCTATCGACACGCTAGGAAGAAGAGATCCAAGAAGGGTTAGACATAGGTATCCCTCGTACCCACATTTTACATTCTGAAGTCCCATGTAATAGGGCGCGACCCTATTGCTATCAATTGGGCACAAATCCAGACACCGGGCTGCTACCAAAACGTCCCAGTTGAAAAAACCTAATAACAAATAATAATAAACATTAGGAGTTGTCGACTAATTAATAAAATGTTTTTTTCTCAGAGTAATTTTAAAATGCTACTCTGTTTATAAGGTGCCACCCACGGGCTAGCATTTGCTGAAGGCCATAATTCCTGAAAAACAAGTTCAATTCTATTTATCGTATTTCGTTAGGTCATGTCAAATTGATGAGTTGATTGGCTCATGATTGAAACTCTAACTGCCCCAAATGTGGACTCCGTGCAAATTGACGTTCAATCAGGTTATTTGTCGTTAAGGGGAAGCGCCAGGGAAGCTCCCAAAATTTAAATTTTTAGAGTTTTTTTATGTAGGAATTGCAAATCAGTATCAGGTTGTAAGTTGACCAAAAGGAAAGAAAGAGGAAGAATAATAGAAGAATTTATCAATACAACTCGCTTAGTTAGAATGGCCCTTCAAAGTTATAATTTCATGAAATATTCATTCCATTTCATGAACTAAGACGTACACTTTCTTCAGTCGCGAATCATATTTGATCAACATAAAAGCTGACCTGCAAATTGCAAAAAATCTAGCTTCATCTTTCTGACTGACCGACCCTTTGACAGTTCAAAAGTGCCTGTAATTGGATTTTTTTACATTAATTTGAGTTTGACTTTTGAGTAAGAAAATCTTAATTCCGCTGGCTATCTTGACACATTCGCCTTAAAATATAGACTAGATAATAATATTATGTCGAATAAATGTATTAAATTGTTTTATCGTTTATGTTCTATGTTAGCAGGTTATGGTTTCCGCACTCAGTCTTTAGTTAGACGGACCATTGTGCGTGGATTGTTACTTTTTCACCTTTTTTATTTATTTCTTAGAATAACTGGAACCCCCCAAGCTAGGTCTATCGTCAATCTTCGCAGGGTGGCTGGTAGCAGCTGGACGATACCAGACAAGGATCAAGCTAAATCACGTGCAAATGGGAAAGCCTGTCTCACCTTTAGGATGAAAACTAAGTGAACTGGCGTAACTGAAACTGAAAAAGTGACTTTTTTTTTTAATTGTGTCGTTTTCATCCTAAACGTGTGCTGTGTCCAGCAGTAATTTCTATAGACTGATTATGATGATGGGAGCAAAAAGAGAGGGCAACTGTTTTTATCACAGAAAAGTCATCAACATAATTAAGTAGTTACCTATAACACAGAGAAAGATTAATTTCTATTATCACTCGACATAAGCACAGTAAAGATAAGATACATCTTCCGTTATCTCCAGAGTAAAGCCAGAGCCAAAATATCAGCGTTATTACTTAGCCATTAACGATTCACTTTTGTTAAGTTTCTTATCTAATTATTGCACAATACGTAATTAGTTTATCTACCCTTAAATCCGCGAAATAAATATACCTACCTAATTTCTTCCGTTCTTTCTTATTATTTTACTTAATACTTGATGAGTTCCTGTTCATCTGCAACTGGTACAGTCGTCTGCACATCAAGTTACCACAATCTGTCAAATTTTCTCACTCGATTTTTAACTTAACGCTCAATTTGTTAAGGTTTAAAATCATTTGGAGAAATTTGACAGTTTGATACAACTTCATGCGCATGCGACCTTACGACGAGTGAAGTTGTACCGTTATTCCGACTCACTGTTGACGTTTGGTTCCACTTAACCTCCTGGCGACGTAATTAAATTCTCTTTCCCGCAAATATCGTGAGGACATGTACCAGATGATACACAAAACAGTTACTGTTAGTACAGATATACCTGCAGATTTAAATACTCTGCGTACACGCACAAAACAGCAGTGATAGCCTAGTGGTGTGACCGTCGGACTGGCTAAATCATAGGTCTCGAGTTCGAAGCCTTGGCATGCACCTCTGACTTTTCGGATTCGTGTGCGTAATGTATGGTGTATCTCTCTCGTATCACTGCTCAAAAAACGGTGAAGAAAACATCGTGAGGAAACCGGCATGCCTGAAAGATATTTCTCAACAGCTTAAAGCAGCTAAGTCAGAGGCCCATGGGCAGCATGAAAATTCTAACACCAGGTTTTTCACTAACCACACGAAAAATAAAACGCACAAATAAATTTACAAAACATGGACAAAATTACGGACGTTAATTTGTCATAATATCATCTTTTAGAAAGAGACTGTCATCATGAGTGACCGAGATGACGATTTTTTGACTAAAACGAATGTAGCAATATTATGTTAGTTCAGACGCCGGTCAGAACAGACATAACGTTCGAGCCCCCTTCAAATTGTTAAGCTACCGTTTCCGTACATCGATTGTTAATAACGTAGTTCCGTACATCGATTGTTAGCCGATACACAATGCATATAGAGATGGGCTTGAAACCTGTCCGTTCCAGAGGTTGGAGTGTCCTCGTATAACCACACAGTAATTACGCCATGAAATGCATGCATATGTAACTACTTACATTTCATGGCGTATTTACTATGTGGTCAAGAGGAAAGGAACTACGCTTTCATAAAAACTTTGTTAAGGACAGAATTATCAATAAATTAATCTGCTTAGCCTTTTCCCAACTACGTTGGAGTCGGCTTCCAGTCTAACCGGATGCAGCTGAGTACCTGAATATGTTTAATGCTCTACTCGACCACTAAACCGAAAAAATAATGGGCGAAGCTAATCTATAATTAAATGTCTTCTAAATTATGTTAAAGCTTCAACGAGAAGACATTTAAGTTCAAAAATAAGATAGTTGTTACTTATTTGTTAACATATTATAATAAACGAAATATACAATGTAACTATATTAAAAAAAAAATCGGACGCAGTCGTGTGGGAGTGCTATGCTATAATAATAAAATTAATATGTTGATAAAGCTATGTATAATTTGCGGTTGGCTGGTTCAATTTAAACAGCCTACCAGAAATCATAACAGAATACAGGGTGAAATTGAATTCATCAATCACAAAAAAATCAGCTGATCTGTAGATTTTGACGAGTTATGCATAATGTATGGAACAGCTGTTTTTTTTTCGCAATTTCAGATTTGTTCCCATAGTAAAAGTTGTTCAAAATGATGAGTACAATGACCCCTTAAACAATTGCTCATGAATTCAATTTCACCCTGTATAGAAGCGCTTATGTTAAAATATTGCTCATGAATTCAATTTCACCCTGTATAGAAGCGCTTATGTTAAAATATTGCTCATGAATTCAATTTCACCCTGTATAGAAGCGCTTATGTCAAAATATTGCTCATGAATTCAATTTCACCCTGTATAGAAGCGCTTATGTTAAAATATTGCTCATGAATTCAATTTCACCCTGTATAGAAGCGCTTATGTTAAACTTGTAAGTACACTACTCATCACAGCTCGCTCTTAAGCGTGTCATGTATTATTCATATTTTACCCTACATGAAATATAAGGTGTTAAAAAATTAACTTTAAGAATTTCGTGGGAGTATTGTACTCATCGTTACGAACAACTTTTACTCTGGGATGAACCCTGAAATCGCAAAAAAAATATGAGTTGTTCCATACATTTTATTAAGTTACGTGTGCATAAATGTATGGAACAGCTCATATTTTTTTCGCGATTTCAGGGTTCATCCCAGAGTAAAAGTTGTTCGTAACGATGAGTACAATACTCCCACGAAATTCTTAAAGTTAATTTTTTAACACCTTATATAAGAAATAACCGAAGCTCAATTATGTAACTGAAAATACTAAAGAACACACATACAAAAATAAAAAGTTAATGGAAAACCAAGTTAAAGAGCAACGCGGCCACTTAGAAAATTGAATTAAATTTTTTTCCGGCCTGACGACGTTGAAAGATGCCTTATAATACAGTTACCGAAGCCTGTGTCAGTAAAATTGCTTTCCAATAATGTAGTTAGGTACTGTAGAGCCTTGGCGAAACCTTATGCGTAACGTTTGATAGGTTTTTATAAAAGAAATAAATAAGACTCGGTTAGAAGATTTTTCAAAATGATGGAATATTTTGATGGGTTTTTATAAAAAGAAGAGTCTGTCAGTAGCCGTGCTGCTGGACGCATGTATTCTTGAAAAGTAATATAATTCAATAGCTGCCGCCCCGTGTGTTTCTATTTGTAGGATAGAAATCCCTGCAATACAACACACTAAACGAGCTCCACCTCTGAGCGCTCCCTAAGTGAAGGCCCATCTGGTCTTTACAGTACCTAACGGTGGGGGCTCGTGGCGAAGTAGTAACACCGCAAGGGTCGATCGAAAAGCTTATGCTACGCTTGCAACGGTAGGCTCGTGGATGGGTGACCCTTAAAACTCCAAGAGCCCTCCGTGCCTTGGAAAGCATGTTCAGCGGTTAGTCCCGTCTGTCATTTATCGATCTTTGACAGTCAGGATCGTCAGAAGCCTGAAAGGCAGTCTTACCAAGGGGTTATTAACCAGTAAACTGGGTTGTGGAGGTCAGATAGGCAGTCGCACCATATAAAATACTGGAACTAGCTGCATCTGGTAAGACTGGAAGCCGACTCCAATTATTTGAGGCTAGGGTTGATTGATTATTCTTATGATTGGTCCTAACAGCCTTATTTGAAAGGAATTTTCAAAACAATTCGCTGCACCTTCTACGCCAACACTTTTGTAATAGGCATAACAAAAGAATTGGCGTAGGCAAAGCGAATTGTGCAGCTACTTACGTATGCAGCATTAGTTAGTGTTGGTTCACGGTGTATGTTGATAACACTCTAGGTACCTATACTCAATTAAATCGTACGGTAATTTTAGCTTTCATAAAAAAAAAATGATTCCTTTCAGTTTTGCCAGGAACTAAGGCAAGGAAAACAGCACTGTTTCACCAATGAAACTGAAAGCGATCAAACATCAAACATTAACCGCGTTCAAGATTTTTCAGTGTCAATATTCCAGAGAAAAAGGTTTTCAGGTTTAAAAGAAGATGTAAAGACAAACGTTGAAAAGGGTATAGTTTAGATAGTTTGGTCATGTTGAGAGGATGAATTAAAAGCAATTAACATACATTATAAAACCCAAATATCAGTGGACACGCCGGGGTAGGACGCCTTAGGAGAACCTTATTGGTAATGTATTTCAGAATTTCAATCGAGTAGGTCTTGCAACGGACGACGTGCGTGTATGACCAGATTTATGAAACGTAAATGAAGCAACAGGAGTACCCATGTATGGATCGTTGAAAGTGGCGTTCTTTACTCTCTGAAGGGTATGCTTATAAAATCCCTCACTTAATCCTTTACGGATTGATCCAGTAAGCGCGCCTAGTCGACGCGTTGTCGCGGCTCTCTGGCGTCAGGTGGTGACGTCATGGCTTGAGAGGAAGTTTGACACTGTTGCCTACTAAGACAAAAATACGAGCAGATTCGTTGCTAACTACGGAGGGGCAATTCTACCTCGTGGAAACATTTTGTGTTTCAATGAAGAAACATTGTATTTTTTTATTTGGGTATCAGCTTCATTTTTCTGACTGACCGACCCTATGACTGGCTATGACAATTCAAAAGTGCCTGTAATTGGTTTATTTGAAAGAAATACTTTGAGTTTGAGTTTGATTTGGTCTAATATTATTAATTTTTGGAGAGTTTCATACAAAATGCTATACCCGCTCGGTCAAAATGAATGGAACTGCTGATTTTTTCTACCTATATACTCTTTGGTTCAAGAGTTGTGCAACAGTTTCATATGTTTAAAAAAGTATTATTGTAAGGACATACGTAACTATTTAATATTTGAATCTAATTAACAGGGAGTTGCAGAAGAAAATGTCCTTTCAGGAAAAAAATATGTTTCCCAGGATTCTTGAAATGTTCATATTTGAAAGTAGGTACCTATGTATACTTAATTTAGAAAAACTATTAGCAAAATATATCACTACATAGTATAAAACAAAGTCGCTTTCTCTGTCCCTATATCCCTATGTATGCTTAAATCTTTAAAACTAATACGCCACGGATTTTGATGCGGTTTTTTTTAATAGATAGAGTGATTGAAGAGGAAGGTTTATGTGTATAATTTGTCGACATATTATGCGGGTGAAGCCGCGGGCGGAAGCTAGTAATCTTATGTTTTTATTTACGTAGCTTTTTTTTATAAAATGGTCCTGGATTATGGTCGACGGATGTAGAACAAGAATAGACATAATATTGTTTTTATATAAAAACGGTTCGGTCAGTAAAGACAAAGATGACAACAGGTAGGTCATCATCATTCTTTGGCCCTTTCTATAATTGTATTTGGGATCGGCCCCACTTCTCTTCCCATTCAGTCAAGGATAAAAATATCTAAACAGTGGAAGTCCAGATCGATATTAACTATGATTAGTACGAGCTAGCATCTTTTTGAATTCAATCCCCTTTCAACATTTGAACCGATGATTAAATGAACGCACGTTTATTCGCTTGACTGTATTGAAACCGTATGTCATTGACAGGAAACCGTTTTCGTACCAACACGTTACCAACACTTCAACTACGGTTTACTGGCATGACATGCGGAATCAGTACAGTCAAAGGAATAAACGTGCGGTGACATAAAATTGAACTGTCAATGTCACTGTCAAAATGCTGCTATGTGATCCGTACAATGACAATGGAACATGGCCGCTCTGAACGTAGGTTCTCCGAATTTTCGCATATTTTGTCTCACCCACACTCGCCTCATTTACTTGTTCATAAAAATGTAATTGTGCATATCTAATTCATCGACCGTATTGTAACGTTGAATTTTTGTTGAGTAAGCGAGTTTCGCCATCAGTGGCACCGTCAGCATAATAATTACGATCGTCACAGGCCTGATCAACTTGGTAATTACAATATTACTATATAATATGCAATCGAATGTTCCATTAAACTGCTATTAATTAATACGTTGAACCGATAACCACGCTATAAAACGCTCTTACGGGCTTGGAGCGTTTTGAAACGTAGTCGTTTTAATTTTATTTTCTGGTTGTTAAGTCCCTAACTATTTAATAGTGTTAATTCAGGGTAATGCTAAGTAATTTGTTTGTCGTATTAAGTACTAATTACAATTCAATTGTGCCTACTAAACATTTCAACACTTGAATAAATGCCTATCAACATGAAGGTAAATGATAATCTGAACATGAAGTGCAGTAGCAACTATAATAGGAACAAGGATTTACTTTTTCGTCGTGACGTCCTTCAATTAAAGGTGATTAGAATGGCAGGAATATGTCTAGGAAAATTGGCACTGTAACACGTATGACATGTCCCTAAAAGCTGCGTCCGTGAAGTGCAATCATAAATCATGAACAGTCGAGATCTCCATTACAGAGAAGTCAGTCAAGTAACGCAGTTATTTAGGGTGACAGTCCGCACTATCGTTTTGACAGCTGAGAACTTCCACGTCCTAATCCCGATTAGTACCCATTCCCGACTAACAATTATAACTCTAACTGATAGCTTGAATATTTCCAGTGCCCCTAGTGCAATGCAGAACAATGCACGCTCACTTACATAGCACAGACATTGCGAACCTGTAGGTAGGTACTTAGATGCCTCCTCCGGGTTATTCCCCGAATACCCTTATCTTCGATGCCTCCGTCCCGGAGAGCCGCGATCCGACCCGTTTTAGCCACCGATCAGAAAAATTGTTATGCATTCATGCATTCTTTGGATGTAGATATATAAAATCGAATAGAAGAAATCTGATAAGTGTGCGCCGTTGGGGTTGGACAGCTATTACAGTTTTTAGATATGAGCACGTTTGCACTAATTCTGTCAAACCACAAAGTTATTTATAATAATAATAATAATCTTTATTTATATAAAAAACAGATTGCAGTACATGTAACAGTTATAACAAAGTGGGTAGTATTAGATCCCTGGCAATCAAGTGGGTGACATGCTGCTCTCCTTGCTAGGCTATGACATAGCCTGTATTAAGGAGTAACAGTGCCGATCCCCTCTAATTATATTACTACAATTTTATTTTTAAAAGTTATTATTTTTAAATAAAAGTAAAAGATTTATTCATTTTGCCTTTTCATACACACACTAGTAATATTATAAAATGGAAAGTTTGGATGGATGTTTGTTTATCAATCACGCCAGAACCACTGAATGGAACTGGGCAAAATTCGGCACAAAGGTAGATTAAAGATTGGAATAGCACATAGGATACTTTTAATCCCGGTAGTACATTCCCACGCCGGCGCAGCCTATGTCAGAACTAGTCAATTCAAGCAATATCAAACTGCCTAGCCTTTTCCTACCTAAGTCGGCTTCCAGTCTAACTGGATGCAGCTGAATACCAGTATTCTATATGGAGCGACTGTTTTTCTGACCTTCATAATCCATGAACTGGGTAACACGATACCCCTTGGTAAGACTGGATGTCAGACTTTCGGGCTTCTTACGATCCGTAACGACTGTTGTCATCCACGAATGACAGCTGCGACCAAGGGCTTAGCGTGCTTTCCGAGGCACGGAAGAGGCTCGATATGTAAAGATGGTAACCCATCCACGGACAAACCCTTGCAAGCGTAGCTTAACCTAACGGATCGACTCGTGAGGCTGTTATTAATTAGCCACGAGCTCGATAGCTAATGAATTTAAGCAAATGAGTTTAATTATGTGAATATCTCTCATCACCTACTAATGTTTTTTAACATGTACCTACGAGTAACAATGAAAATAATTCAGTTACACTATTTACTAGTAAACCTTAATTAGTTCTTATAGTTGTCATCTGTAAGTTAACGTTATTAAAATCTTCACCATTATTCAACGATCCAGACATAAAGTTTTGCAGTCTAACGAATTTATGTTTGATAAAGGATAAAGCGGTGTAGTGGTCACAAATCTCATTTGGGCCACACTTTAATAGGATTATCGTGTATGAAGTGAACATCCAGAGTATTGTGGCAGAAAGCGCTGCTCAACTGTTTCTAGTCCACTCGAGACTAATTGGACATATCAGTTGGACACTCCGTTATGCAGGAATTGTCAAAACTTTATATGAGCCGGCGGAACTTGGAGTAGTTAGCAATTCAAACCTCTACTGTGGCGTGTTAAAGTGAAGTGGAGGCTGACGCTTATTCGATTTATGCGATGCTCTCGGGGGAAGTCGACTGCTGGCATAGTACCTACTACTGCTCCTCTGAGCTGCATGTAATGAGATAACCGTACACGAGAAATAAGCAGCCTGAAAAAGATTTGAAGAAGACATGAATTCCATTTTCTATAACTTTTGTTCGATAATATCGTGTCAATGTTTAGCAATTACAGAATGACTGACTTTGATGGAATACTATGGAACAAGTATTGAAGACAATCGGGTATTTGAAAGGGTTTACTTTTTATGAATTGTCAAAACGCGGAATTTGTACGTGATTTGTATAAAATATAACAATGTGACGTCACAGATTTTTATAATCAAATGGAATACTTATTAGCATTAAATGTAATTTTACAAGCTAATCTCGTATAATATTTAATTTCTCTACGGTGATGGAAGATTTTAAGACGGGTAGGTACCTACTGTAGGTAGGTAGGTAGGGTCTACCTACCTACCTACAGTACCTACCCTACCTACCTACCCTACCTAGCTACCCTACCTACCTACCCTACCTACCTACCCTACCTACCTACCCTACCTACCTACCCTACCTACCTACCCTACCTACCTACCCTACCTACCTACCCTACCTACCTACCCTACCTACCTACCCTACCTACCTACCCTACCTACCTACCTACCCTACCTACCTACCTACCTACCTACCCTACATACCTACCCTACCTACCTACCTAAACTACCTAAAAAAAAAAAAAAAAAAATGTATTCTGCTATTCAGGGCGGAGACAAATCCAACGAAACAAAAACCATGAAAATTGGTCCAGCAGATCTCGAGTTATAACGAAGGGAACAAACCCGTCTTTCTTTTGTATATATAGATATCAAATGTCGCTTAATAGTGAGTTTTATGAGGTTTTCAAATTCTAATGTTATTGTTCTGAATTCAAATTAAATTTTCATAGGTTTCGTGTTTTCTATGAGTCATTTTTATTTTGTATGGAGAACGAAGGCAATGAACGAAACAACACACATGGGTGAAAAAAAAAACTGAAAAACTTTTATTAAATAACCTTTAATAACTAGTGTTCCCTCCTCGAGCTCTTATCACCGCTTCCATCCGGTTTTTCATCGATCGGATGAGAGTTACGATGACATGCTGTGGAATGTTGCCCCATTCTTCCTGAACGGCACTTTTCAGCTGATCAAGTGAGTCTGGGGCAGGATGTCTCGCTCGGATTTGCCTCTTTAGTTGATCCCAGAGATGTTCAATTGGATTCATGTCCGGGCTCCTTGCTGGCCATTCCATTATGGAGATACCGACTTCGGTAAGGTAATCACGTACGACGCTCGCGGTGTGGACTCTGGCGTTGTCGTGCATAAATGTGAACCCGTTGCCGATAAAGTGTGCATAGGGCATCACGTGAGGCTCTAGGCACTGTTCCACGTTCCGATGACAGTTCAAAGCAGGTAGAGGTGGCCCAGACACGAAGGTTCTCCAACTGCAGATGCACATTTGTCTCATAATAGTGATTCATTTCATTTAGAGGATAAACAAATGAAATTCTAATTTCGAATTTTAAATTTTCGCTTACCTTTGTAATTGCCAGATTGCCAGCTATACAATAACGTTTTTTTTTTCATGGAATGTAAACTCTTATGTATTAAATTAGGTGTTTCAATTTTTTAACAAATTAAAACGAAGGTGTTTCGATTTTTTTGATGAGAAGTGTATATAAAACCTCCTATGAGTATCACTCAAAAGAATGTTCAATAATAAAGTTACCTCAAAAGCATTAAACCGAACGAGGAACACCTGAACGGGCGTTCGAGATTCATCAAGTGTCAATATTCCACAGAAAATAATTACACTGACAGCCCATAAATGGAATAAGTTTCATTGGTGACATTCACCTTTAGATTTTTTTTTTTAAATGTTTTGCTTCATGGAAATCTGTTTTCCAACAATAAGCCACTTCTTTGTTTAATTACTCAGTTTATGTATTCCTCAAGAGCCATTCTTGTATGAAAATATTTTTTTGCACTACTCTCTTCTGGGCGGAATTAGGACTGCTAGGTTTGATGTCAAGTGGTAAATCTTTTACATCAAGCCTAGCAGTCCTAATTCCGCAGTCACAATTAACCTACCTATCAGGTAAGCACTCGCCTATAATTTGTTTTCACTGTCACCCGGCAAGGCCTAATTAGGAATTCATTCGAGATTCAGCTGTAATGTATGAATAAATAATTCATATGTGAGAACGTCTCAACATCAGGTAAACCGACCTAATTTTATTTCAGCCGATTTCATTTAAATCCACAAGCGAACATGTTACTTCAGCCTTTGTTTAAAACCGTGTTACATAATCTGTGTAAGTATTTATTGACTTCAAACTGTACATTTAAGGTTTGTCTTGGTTTTTCTGACCCGCAGCCCAGATCCTGCTTATTAAGTTTATTTAGGTATAGGAATAGGTTACAAAAGTGCAGTTCCCGGAAAAATCTATCCAAATAAGATAAAAACTTAACTGCCTTTACTGGGTGTAATCGAAAGAGTATATAGTATACAACGGGATATGCAACAGACCACCAAACCGAACAATTTTTTACTAAAGGACCAACTCCGAAATGGTAAAAAAAAAAATCTGATGTTCTATACATTTTTGGTCACCTTAATCTTAAGGGGAAGATTTATAAAAGCATGATTAGACCTGCCGTCTTGTATGGATCAGAGTGTTGGGCCACAAAAGGAATGAATGAAAGACAATTGCATGCAGCTGAGATGAGAATGTTAAGAGGGATGTGTGGTGTTACGCGAATGGATAGAATACGTAATGAGTATATAAGAGGAAGTCTGAAAGTGACACCGGTGACCGAAAAGTTGTGTGGAAATCGGTTGTCATGGTATGGGCATGTTATGCGGAGGAATGAGGAAAATGTTGTCAGGAAAGTTGTAAGTATGAATGTGGATGGCTATACAAGTAGAGGGAGACCAAAGAAACGATGGATGGATTGTGTGAAAGATGATATGGCTAGAAAGGGAGTGACTATCGAGATGACGACTAATAGAGAAGTATGGAAGAAGAAAACATGTTGCGCCGACCCCAAATAAATTGGGATAAGGGCAGGAGAATGAAATGATATACATTTTTGGTCACGTGACTCGTCGAAATGCAGGGAACAGCTGATTTTTTGCGATTTCGTAGTTGGTCCCATAGTAAAAGTTGTATAGTTTGGTGGTCTGTAGCATAAATGCTTTTGTATGTATATACCCTTTCGGTTACGTCCTGTATACAAAACTAAAACAGAATGAATATTTCGCATTTGTCAACATCATTATAAATTTATGAGCGGGCTACTCTGGCGGTTTCACCAAAACATGAATATATACAAGCATAAGCATAATCAGCCTATAATATTCCCACTGAGACACAGGCCTCCTCTATGTGAGAGGGAGTAGGCCGTAGTCCACCACGCGGTGCCCAGTGCGGGTAGGTTGATGTCACATTCACTACAAAAAGTTTTGGTTCTAGGACCTGCCGGTTTCCTGTGATCTGATCTGATGTTTTCCTTCACGTTTTCTGAAAGCAATGGTGGCGAAACTAATTACACAAACTAAAGTGCCTAACTGGGTACGAACTCACGACCTACAACGCGATACCATTGTGCGACTTCTGCTCCCAAATATACAAGAATAAAACAATCCCCAAAATATTTGGCGTAGTTGTGTTGGACGTGGATGTTGACTGAGCACTCGGAAAATAATTTCAATCATGTAGTTCAACAAGCCATTAACGTTCGTCCCGTTGTTAACCAAATGTTAATTAAAAGCAGTGTGTATCTGCTCTACCGGTAATATTTCATTTGTGAACATTTTGCAGTACCCTCAACCGTATTTTGTGTGTACCGACTGATGCATATTATTCGCAGTAATTAATTAAGGTTTTGTTTTTTTTTACCCTCAATTTTATTGTAATGGTTTGTTTGCTGAATTCGTTGTTGTATTTTTGTGTGTTTAAGTGCGGTGTAGGTTTGTTAGTAAGTAAATCTGTCCTGTTATTTCTAACCAGAGTGGGGGCTGGTTAAAAGGATTGATTGATTGATTTATTTTTGTGTTTAAGTGCGGTGTAGGTTTGTTAGTAAGTAAATCTGTTCTGTCTTTATTAGATTTTCAACTTTATGACAAAAGAATAAGGTTCATGTTCAATTGGGAGTATTTCACAGTTGCTGCGTCTGTACCTAAAACGCTATGAGTCCAGGTGGATAAGTCTATCTCTTCAATCATGGGTAATTTCAGCAAATACAAAGCTACCCCATTACAATAATTGTGCTAAAAGTTCATCATCTGAATTCTAGCATGTCAGTGGTCAAAAGAAATGTCAAAATAATAGAATAGTAGGCTTGACTTATCGATAAATACCAGTAAAAAATATAAAAAAAAACATTCTTTTTTCTATAAAAATATTAAAAAATGTATTTTATAAAGTAATTAAATGATATAATGTTTGAAATATGGCGAAGCTTCAACATAAATTTATAACACCTACGTATTAGCCGTATTCGCATAAATAAACGTCTATTCTATTCTATTTTTTTTTTCTTTTTTTTTTTTTTTTTTTGTATTCTATTCTATCCGATTCCATTGCCTGTCGTGTGCGTCGGTTTACTGAAGTGTCTCTAATCGCGTCTGCCACATTCCCGCTGCCCGTCCACCCACCCTGAGAATGCTCTTCATTCAAGCATACATTCCCGAAGTCCTGCATACCTACCGTTAGTGCTGCAAAGCGGCCATCTAAGCCACATTCCGGCCGCTTGTCTGCAATGTCACGAATTCTGATAGGTAATTCTTCCTTCCCGATCTTATTGGGTAATGCCACCCAACCGTGTATAGAAATACTGGAGAAATATAAATGTGTTTTAAATTATGCAACATTTTGGAAGCAAGCGGGTAAACTCACTGTCATCTTTTTATGTTGGCTTCATCCTACTTAGATTGACAATTTTGAATAGCTATCAAATTACATTGAAGAGCTCGTGGCTAAGTACTAACAGCCGCACAGGTCGATCCATCAAGTTAACCTACGCTTGCCGGGGTTGGCCGTGGTTGCTGACCATCTTTACATATCGAGACTCCTCCGTGCCTCGGAAAGCACGCTAAGCCGTTGGTCTCGGCTGTCATTTTTGCAACTTTGACAGCCGTTACAGGTCGTCAGAAGACCGAAAATCTGACAGCCAGTTACCTTACCAAGGGATATCGTATTGCCCAGTTACTGGATTGTAGAGGTCAGATAGGCAGTCACTCCTTGTAAAATACTGGTATTCAGCTGCATCCGGTTAGACTGGAAGCCGACCCGAACATAGTTGGGAAAAGGCTAGGCAGATGATGATCAATTTACATAAATTATCTACATACGGACGATCCTCGACCTATTAGGCTATATAAGTAATTCATGACGACAGTGATTTGTAATCCATTGAAGGTGTTACACGCAAACTGGGGCAAGCTTGGATATTGACATGAATATGTTAAAGATGAATAAGAAAGGAAGGCAGAGACGTGTCAATTTCAGAATTGCAAAGCTTAACTAAAAGTAAAGTAAACACCACTCTGGTTTAATACGAACACGAGAGTTCAAAGTCCTTCCCAGATACATTAATAAGCTAAAAACTGAAGAAAGACGAAGAAAATTCAGAATAAACCAGAAGGTCCTGAAAAATTGATGAAGCCACTCCTGACAACTTGCAGGGTTCCTCATATTTAATTCATAGTAGGCATACTTACTGATACCGCAAGTGATAAAAGTCTAATCGAATGGTTGCGATGCCGCGACGGAGAAAACTATGTTAATGGGAAACTTCAAGAAACAAACACTTAATAATTTACATACGAGACCGGAAGCATTGCTCTTGACAATTCCATTTTACAAGGAAAGCAAGACAAGTGAAAGAATCATCAAGAATGGACCTAGTTGGTGGATGCTCGAATTATAATACCTATCGAATGATGCTGTTTACAACATCTTTAAAATTCTGTATAATTTTCACCGGGAAAACTTAGAAGGAAAAAAAGAAAAAACGTTTATTTGCGGCAAACATGATGACGCAGTAAAAAACAATCAATACAAAACAAGTCGTGAGGAAATATGCGTCACATCCGCGCAAAACGGCCATCGCTCAGCATAATGCTTCGACCTCATGCGAGACGGAGCTGTTGCACTGATTTACGAGAATCAACTTATGAGAAGTGAGCTGTCATTCCACATGATCTGTCAATAGTGTAAATCCCTTGAATTAGGTAAATCCCTTTTGACATAAGTTTTCATGGTGAGATTTTTAACAGAGTCGATCGGCTGTTCGTCCTTTGTAGGTGCATCAAGTGCACATCAGAGGTAACTCATTGACAACGCCTTTATGACATAACGGCGATATTTGTTATGTGCGATGGACTGTACAGTCACGAGCACCAATATGTATACACCGAGCCAAATTCAGAAGCGATTTTCTCGTAAAAGAACTATCACAACTTTAAGATATATGACTGGTTTGGTAAGCTATGGATTCGAAAATGCAATGTGTGAAACAATAAACCATTTCATGCAATAATTGAGAACAAAACCGCTTTTGAAACTTGCTAACTGTATACATGTTTTTGCTCGTGACTGTACATATAATAGGCAAGAAAGAAGCGAATGTTAACATCGAAGCAAAGTAAATTTTTCTTCTTTTCCTGTGGTTAGTAACTAACCTGGTGTCTGATTTTTTATGCTGCCCTGCCTCTGACTTAGCTTCACATGCTGTTGAGAAATATGTCTCAGACATGCTAGTTTCCTCACGATGTTTTCCTTCACCGATTTTAAGCAAGTGATAATTATACATAGGCTGCACTAAAAGTATCGGGAATGGAATATTTCCATTGTTCCTGGCATATTAAAATCTTTTTAATTGAAAACTCCTTGGTTTTAAAAATCGAATACCATTTATTTATTTAAAAAAAGATTCTCGGTCTTGTCACAAGGTTTTCTCAAACTTGTTTAGTCGTTGAGAAAATGGAATTGACTCGAGAAAATTCAAGAGCGATGATTTATTATGACTTTCGAAGTGGTTTAACACAAAAACAGGGTGTTGACCGGATGATTTCTGCATTCGGTGATGAAGCCCCATTCAAAACCACAATTTATCGCTGGTTTGCTGAATTTCAACGCGGACGTGTCAAGCTCAGTGATGATCCTCGTCACGGTCGTACAAAAACTGCAGTCACCCAAGAAAACGTTGATGCTGTGCGTAAGCTGATTGAGGAAGATCGACATGTGACATACCGCGAAATTCAGGCAACTTTAGACATTGGCATGAGTCAAATACAAATAATCTTGCATGAACAATTAGGTGTAAAAAAGTTGTTTTCCCGATGGATACCGCATTCGCTCTGTGAAGAGCAAAAAGCGGCTCGCATTACTTGGTGCGTCAGAACTCTCGAAAGATTCCACGCAGGATCCTCAAATGCTGTATACAACATCGTATCAGGTGACGAATCTTGGATATACGCGTACGAACCCGAAATAAAAAACCAGTCACGAGTTTGGGTGTTCGAAAATGAGTTAAAGCCAACAAAAATTGTTCGTTCACGGAGTGTTGCAAAAAAAATGGTGGCCACGTTTGTCACCAAAACCGGCCATGTTGCGACTATTCCTCTTGAGGGACAAAGAACGGTTAATGCAGAATGGTATGCTAGAATTTGTTTGCCACAGATCGTTTCTGAACTCCGTAAAGAGAACTGCAACCGCCGCATCATCCTCCATCACGACAATGCGAGTTCTCACACCGCGCACAGAACAAAAGAGTTTTTAGAGCAACATAACATAGAATTCTTAGACCATCCGCCGTACAGCCCCGACCTAAGCCCTAATGATTTTTATACTTTCCCTAAAATAAAGAATAAATAGCGTGGTTAGAGATTTTCATCACCTGAAGAAGCTGTGGACGCCTACAAAACGGCCATTTTGGAGACCCCAACTTCGGAATGGAATGGTTGCTGCAATGATTGGTTCCATCGTAATAAATAATGTGTCAAATTTCGCGGAGAATACTTCGAAAAGCAATAAATACATTTTTAAATAGTAATGTTGTGTCACTTCCTTGATTCCCGAAATTTTCAGTGCCGCCCTCGTACAATACGCACATGAATTCGTAAAATCTGAAGGGCGTGGCTTGGGTTCGAACTCGAGACCTATGACTTAGCAGTCCGACGGTCACATCACTAGGCTATCACTCACTTACAGTACACAATGGTCAGGTGTTATTTTGGATTTGTATCTTGTTAAATAAGTGCGCTTTGGTCGTAGAAACCTAAAAGAACAAGTTTAACCCGCCAAACTACTTATTACATGAGACTTAAAATAACTGGAGAAATGTAGTTGTACCTCGAATACACACACATTTCACCTTTGGGAAATACACGTACAGACGCCAGCACATCAAGCTACCCCTTACTGTCAAATTTTCTCAATTAAAAATGAACCTTATGTCTTTGCAATAAAGTTGAAATACTATCAAAGAAATTTGACAGATTGTGGTAACTTGATATGCTGGCCTCTGTACAACTCATCACCGTACAGAAATTAAATACTATGCGAAGATACAATTGTCAAAATTGCGTCTAAAAATCTGTGACGTCACATTGTTATATTTCATACAAATCACGTACAAATGCCGCGTTTCGACAATTCATAAAAAGTAACGTTATTGACTACTCTTTCAAATACCCAATTGACTCCAATTTCAAAATGTCCGACTCAGTCTATTAAATAATCTGACAAATACGAAATCCTTATTTCATAATTCGATTCCATAAGCTAAAACCGCGTTGCCTTTACAAACACAAATACGCACGCACTTATCATAACCTCGCTGTTTTTCTTTCAAGATAAAGTACATGTTAGTAACAGTGATAAGGAACGTAAAACGGTATCAGTTTTTACGATTACCGTTAGCAATTTCATCATACAACTATTGTTAGGAGAACAATCTTACGTATTGTATTATACAATCATGTCTGGCCACACTATGCTGCAGTTAATACTTTAATCTAATAGTTCTTTTAAAAACGATTATTTCCCTCGAGAACAATGCAGTGGACACATAAAGGACAACAGAAGTTTCCACACGTGATTCGATTCCTACACTGTAGTAATACACATGCCAGGCACAGAATCAATTTCCTTTTGGATGGTAGACACTGTGTCGCTTTGCGTCGTTAGGTGGAAAACATCAGCATGGTCTAACTAGAAAATTCTTTTTGCCAATTCCATTTCCCTCCGATCCTGCGAATAAGACAGACTGACGAGAGCCACGTTTTCATTTAAAACACTATGAAATTCCATTATGAATCATGTATGAGTGTTTGAATTCCATTTACCGACTTGTAGTTGCAAAACGCATATAGGTGGGTAACCCTTGGATTGGAAATGTACTTTGTTATCATATTCGTGGATTATGCAGATACTTAGCATCTCCCTACTTTATATGATTGTTTTCTGAACGAGTATCTACATAAATATATATTTAGAAAGGAATTTCAAGTATCTAGTTAAAGATAGGTTGCCAACCTATCTTTAACTAGATACTTGAAATTCCTTTGTATATGTGATGTAATACTCATATTATGCAACTTTAGGGTTTTTAATTTACTTTTTTTAACACACACACATCTAAGGTGTATAGTCAAGGGTCGCAAAGAAATGACAACCTATGCATTGAGATTGCCTCTCAACCAAATCAGTAAGAAATTAAGAAAACACATTTATTTACGGTAAGCATGCCGCAAAGTTTTATCACAAAAAAAGAAAAAGTTGGGGTAGCATATGCGCCAAATCAAAGCAAAACGGCCATTGGTCAGCATATTTCTGCGACCACAGTATAGTTCGGTTCCCCCACCGATCCATTTACCTACCCATGTCAAAATGATTCCTGGCATGATTATATTTTTTTAAGGACCCAAAGCGTCCTTGCTGGATACCGTTTCCAAAGCCTTCGCATGGCCCCTTGTCTAGGCCTTCTGTCCTTCTTTCATAAGTTCTCACCTTATACGTTAGCAACGCAAGAGTATATGTATAGAATAAGAGCATTATGTACCGAAAGACATTTTATTAGAACCGTTGCAAGTTGAAACAATGACTGAACAAGATTTTTTCACACAACGGTACTTACTTTTCTGGACAGGCAAATGTTTATGATGCTGCTGGCAGCATCTCAAGGCGAAAGTGAAATAATATAAAAAGACTACTTACTCTAATCAAACTTACTTTTAACAAAAACGTATGCAATTGATAAATTGATTTATTGATTCATTGCCCCTAGACCCATATACAATATCTAGTTGTGAAACCTAATATTGACCGTTCATTGTGCTTCATTTTTAATTTCTACAATCTAATACAATAACAACTTATACATACTGACCGTACTCATCAAATATTAATAAACGTGGCATCAACACAAATGCTTGACACAACTACCCTACAGTAGACCTTGTCGAAGAAACGAATTAAATTAATCTATAAATTGTGGGAAACCAACTAAGGTCTGGTAGAAATGGTCACGTAACGAAATAACGTTTTGCACTCTGCATGACTTGTGTTTCTCTCTTTCAGTAGCAGTGTGAATTTGGTCAAAATGAAAATCCGATGCCGCGAGGAAAATCATTGAGTGGGAATTTTGATGGCAGTAAGAGTAAAGGAAGGTCAAAGAAACGATAGAGGGATGACTACTGAGATGTAAGAAAAAAGACTTCAAGAAGTTCTCTATCTATTAAAAAAAACCGCATCAAAATCCGTTGCGTAGTTTTAAAGATTTAAGCATACATAGAGATATAGGGACAGAGAAAGCAACTTTGTTTGATACTATGTAGTGAAACCAATTACAAGAACTTTTGAATTGCCAAAGGGTCGGTCAGTTAGTAAAGATGAAGCTAGTGGCCAAATCCAAAGCAGTGAGACGTCTACGGAGAAGAACGGGCAAGAAACTCTACGGTTTGATTGTTTCAACAATTCTTATATTGTTAAAAAGTACTAATTAACTTATATAATTCAATAAGTGGTGGGTAGGTAATTAAAAACATAAAGGCCAATTACATTAGTTCATCATCCAACATTCACTGCTCTGCTCTCTTTCTACTTGTCCTAGTTATTTAGTATTTCTAAGCTACTATACCAGCGTCGGTATTCAATTGCATTGGTTTATAACATGTGCTGTTATAAACCAATGCAATTCAACTTTGAGAGCATATTTATAATATCTCTATCCATGTTCACGTTCAGTCTGCTTGATTCCTAACTATGTTGAGGTCGGCTTCCATTCAAACCGGATGCACTTGAATACCTATAATTTACATGGAACGTCTAATCTCCACAACCCAGTAACTGTATAATAAAGTTAAGGTACCTTGGCAAGACTTTATAAACGAACATGTCTTTTTACAGCTTTCTCAATATTTTGTCACTATATTTATAAATAGTTGCTCCGCGCGGTTTCATTCGCTGCTCGGCTGCTAGTGGTCGTAGCGTGATGTTACATACCCTATAACCTTCCTCAATAAATGGACTATCCAACACAAACATAATTTTTCAATTCGGAATAGTAGTTCCAGATATTAGCGCGTTCAAACAAACAAACTCTTCAGCTTTATAATATTAGTGTAGATTAAAAGGAGGTATTGCCCGTTCTTCTTCATGGGAACCTATTACGCTTCGGATTGGTCAATTATCTTCATCTTTCTGACTGACCGACTCCTTGACAATTCAAAAGTGCCCGTAAAAATTGTTCAATTCAAACAAATGCGAGAGTGAGACTGGATGTCAGATTTTAGGGCTTCTGATTAAGTAAAACGAAGGTCAGAAGAGATCTATTAATGACTGCCGGGACCAGTGGCTTAACGAAATTAATTTCAAAGTCCGTCGACTCCTAATTATGGGAAATACAAATCAATTTAGTGTTGCTAAGCTCAGAGCCCTCTTAGCTAGCTGCGGGTCGGACAACGTGACTGTTGGCTCGTTACGTTGACGGACGAAGCAGTTTACAGGCAAATTGGAAGATTACTCGAGGCGATAATATGCCAGGAGACTGCATTGTATTCAAAATTGCGTATGAGACTCATAGCCGTGAGACGGTGAATATCTTCGACTGCTTTTTGTCACGTTTACAGTCTATCCTTCTCTCTTTTAAGATAGGGCATAAATCTGCCTTAAGGTCTTTACTTAGGAAACGCTGGCGTGATGGTTGCCTTGTTGATACAATATTATGCATAATTTTATTTTATGTACCCACAGATGAACTTCTTGATTTTCTTTTATTCATACCTACACAAATCTTATATGCTACTACTTTATACCTTAAACTAAAATATAGGTATATTATATACAAAGGAACACAAAGGGCTCATTAGGCATCAAAAAATTCGTCCGCAATTCTGTCCTGGGAAAAGGTTGGCAGCGTTGCCACGTTGGATGGCAATGCGGATTATTTGACTTGGGGGCCTAGACAAGTATCAATCGCTCCGTCTCGATTCGATTTCGAAAACTTAATTGTTAATCGAACAATTCGTTATCTCAGCGATTCGGATTGTCAAGAACGCCACTTCTCTACACATTTGTATGGGAATATTGATCGCGTTTCGTTAGAAATGATTGATCACGTGACATTTGGAAAGCGTCTTCTTCTACTTTTCGTGTGGTTAGTGACTAACCTGATGTCAGAGTTTTTATGCTGCCCATGGGCCTCTGACTTAGCTTCACATGCTGTTGAGAAATATCTCTCAGATATGCTGGTTTCTTCACGATGTTTTCCATCACTGATTTTCGAAAGCGTATGCCTATGGATTAATCTAATTTCGCTATAGTGCATGAAAATGTGACTTTGTGTAGGCCCCCAAGTCACGTTTAGACTCAATCAACCGCTGGGCGATATCCCGAAATACTCGCTGACTACTTGGACTTACTGACTCAAACTCAAACGGCCCAAAAATGTAGCTCCCAATGAGGTTGTTATATTTGTGCCGTTTGAGGTTCTCCGCACCTGCAGCAGCCACTCAGCACAGCTCTCTGTGCTAGGAAGGTGGGATGACGCGAGAGTGTCGACACAGGTTGCATCCGACACCAAACGTCTACCCAACTTCCAAGGCATTATGGTCATTCCGTCTGGCCTCTTCCCTTCATCGAGTGCCAAGTTTGCGTAAAATTATGTTTCCCAAAACATAGAAACGGTTAATCAGTTATAATTTTAAGCCTCTGTGTATGTGACCCAAATGTGCCTCTACTTAAACTTTCCCATATATATATTGTAGTTCTTAGCTTCGTGACCGGATTTGCCTATACATCGCAACACCACATTAGCCTGGAATGGAAGGACACGGTGGAGCATACGGTGGAGATCTGCTCGCCGTGTCCTCGTAAAGGCGATTGGCGGCAATGGCGACCTCTCGCGTCCGGCCCTGGTGCAAGCCATAGTCCGGAGCGAGAGGGAGTGGGAGGCAGTCATTTCCTTCTGCGCAGCAGTTATTCCCGCGAAAGAGGTGGCGGGATAGATGAGGGACAGGACCTCGCGTCCCAGCCATCGCAGGGATCTCTTTGTGGCGCGTGCGTGTCCCAGGCGCGCCGCAAAGAGATGTTAGCATTAAGGAAGGGGCCCGTTAGAGCCGAAGCCTGCCGGGTCAACGGGGTTGTCCGAAAGGGTTACCGCTACCCCGGAACATAAAGGGCTAAGGAAGGAACATGGATGGGTTTTAGTCAGTAAGAGTCTGAAACTCCCTTCCACTCCACTCAGAGCGGGAAGGGACATCTGATGATTTCCCAAACTAAAAAAACCAGTTGGTTAAGTAGTAAGTTGTATGTAAAAAGAAGGAACGCGTAAACATGTTCTTTACAATATTATATTTGTATCATTAGATCGCAGAAAAACATTTCTTAGAACGAATCTTCAGAAACGTTTCTTGGTAGAATACTTTCCTAAATATTTTAATTGGCATTTAAGCTCCTTACTCATCGCCGCGTCTAACTTTCCTTTGTAACTCATTTCGGAGAAATATTGAAGAAAATCTTTGTACTTTGAAAATATGATGGTGCTTTATCGCTACTAGGAAAATATATATTACTTATACGAAAAAATTAAATGATCATGAATTTTCCAGCTTCATTGGTACATATCTACTAGTGAAAGCATGGTTGGTAGGTACTTATTATTATTGATAACGTATTTTCAAAATTATTGATGCCTGTATTTGGGTACTTTTAATAATATTCAATGTAATTGTAAAATTGCATTGAAGTATTCCATTTGATTCAAAAAATTTGAGACATCACATTGTTATATTTCATACTTTAATCATGTACAAATTGTGATGTTTAGGGAAATTTCAGTGCTCCTGCCATTGTTTGATGTATTATACAGGGTGGAATTTTGTAATGCCCCCTGGAGGGAAAGTACTCTTAATACTGTAGATAGAACATTTTACTCAAAGGAAACATTCCTTTGTTTTTGAATAGAAAGAAAACTGCATTCAAAGATTTCCAAAAAATCGCTTGCCACACCCGGGAATCGAACTGACTAAAATCTGCAAAAAGTACACACTGTACTTTTATTGCCGCGATCGTTAGTATCAATTATAAGGATGAATGGATGGATTATAAGGATGCTACAGAGGTGGTTTTATCGGCACCGAATTTGGAATCGGCTTTTATTTATTTGGTTTGTCAGCATCGGAATCGGAATCTGAGTCAAAAGAGACATGTTTTAAGGGCTACAAGACCTCAAAAGCGGAACAAAACAACAAGTAAAAGATTAATCGACAGAAAACACGGAGGGAGGGAGTTCCTCACGTGAAAAGTATGTATTTTCTACTCACACTTATAACATCGCGATATTTTAGACATAAAATAAATAAATATTTTCAAATATGAACATTATTTGACTATGTCTTCTGTGTATTGGCAACCCTGTATCCCGTATGTCACTTGTTTTAGAGATCTCATAAATTCACTTTTCCGAAAGGATACGTGAATTAGATGGTCTAATTATTGCTGCTAGTGGTGGGTGGGTAATTATATTACAGATTTCTGTTCATAAAATTAGAATCAAGACTTCACTTAACAGGTAAGCCGGTCGTTTGATTCCCAATTTTATTTCACATAGAACTGAAATTTATTTGGGTATTTGAAAGGGTAGTCAATAACATTACTTTTTATGAACTGTCAAAACGCGGAATTTGTACGTGATTTGTATGAAACATAACGACGTCACAGATTTTCTTAATCAAATGGAATACTGCTTACTTATAACATTAAATGCAATTTTAGAATTACATCTTTGCATAATATTTATAATCTGTACGGTGAGGGATGTTTTTAAGACGAGCGGTCTTTTGTATGTGTGATTTAATATTTTATTTTTGACCGTTACAAATAGTCAATTGGTAAACAGAGTCGATGTTTAAAGTTATCTGCAATCATTAATTTTGCTACAAATAATAATACAAAGTATTTTACTGTGTACTTTTATAGAATAATAATAACTTATTTGCCGAGACCGTCGCGTCGCTGCCGCTTCAACCGCCGGTTATAATTTCCGATAAAAATTTATCGGAATCGAAATCGAATCGAAGGTGCGAAATTCTATTGGAAGCTCCAACTTTTAGAATCGGAATCGAAGCTCCGTAGCATACCTAGTATTGTAAATACAAGATGGCACCGTTATCTGTATTATAAAGCTGTACTGTACAGCTATAGAGAAAAACAACTGTCATATTTATGGAACATGACCACAGCTAAAAGCCGATTCGGCAATGCATGTGACTAGCCAGAGATATGTGCATTCCACGACCTACTTGCCTCCGATAATGAACCTCAGCCATCACAGCTTGTTAACGTTCGCAGGTCAATCTCTAATTTAAAACATCCTCTTACTTCCCGGAAATGATAATGGAATAATCCCTACTGCATCTGTCAGTTGATTCTGTAAAAATCTCAACGTGAAAACTTTGGTGAAATCAAGCGTGAAGTGACCTGTCGTTTCACCTAATACTACCGATTGGCACTATTGATGGCTCTCTTTAAACTCACTTCATGTTTGTACGGTGAGTTTTTTACAGAATAGCACTAGGTACTGTATTTTCGTAAGCAAGCAGTGATAGCCTAGTGGTCTGACCGTCGTCTGTCAAGTCATTGGTCTCGAGTTCGAAGGCAATCACCTCTGATTTCACGGGTTCATGTACTTATTGTATAATTATTACTTGCTTAAAAATCGGGGAAGGAAAACATCGTGAGGAAACCAGCATGTCTAAGAGATATTTCCTAACAGCATGTGAAGGTAAGTCAGAGGCCCATGGGCAGCTTAAAAACTCTGACACCAGGTTAGTCAACCTAACCAACCTAAAAGATGAAGATTTTCGTAAAAATATTCTGCAAAAGTTGACACCGGCTATGTTGCTCGCCGCCTTGGAGAACTCCTTCATGTATCTATCCGTATGCTGAAAATACAGGTTATGCTGCACTTGGACACCAAATTTTATGCCAATTCGTTCTGTCTTGGATGGAGGAATACACATTGTACAGAGGCCAGCATATGTGTCAAGTGATAGTTTTAAGTTATTTAATGTTGTGAATAAAACATTATTTATTTATTTTCAACTTTATTACAAAACAATAAGGTTCATTTTCAATTGGAAAAGTTTGACAGTTTGGAATAGTTTGATGTGGTGGTGTTTTTTGTACATAACGAGGGTTACCTATGTAACGTAAAAAATCACAAGATTCCATTTTCAAAATGGTGGATGTTAGCTGTAACTGATCTTTTTCTGTAGTTATTAATATTATTCTTCGGTTACATAACCCTCACATTACAGATACTTTCTGTTCACGGTTCCATTAGTATGTTTATTGGTTTGTTTTCTTTAATTATGTATATTAATTGATGAGTATATGAGTAGCTACAAATCACTATCTATGTTTTCAACAACTAATTACATATTATAGTCCAATTATAATGAAACTATATTAATCTGAATTATGTTTTCTTAATTAAAATAAGTACATACTTTTGTGTACAGAGTTAGTAAGTAAAATAAATCCTTTTGGGATCTGTCTAATCGGAATGCCCTTATTTTCTGACAGTCAAAGCAGAGTGCGAAACTAAGTGGATTCCGAGTGTGTTGGCCACTCGAGAGCCAATTTCAGAATAAAATTTTACATTGGTAAAGTGAGATGCTTAAACCTGTAGAGATTTATAACTTTGCAGATATCAGTGATGCTTTATTCCTTTTTTTTCCCCAACGTTGTATAGTGGGCTTAAAAGCGGTCCATCTCCATGTGTGTGCATCACTTAAGCGTGTAAACGGAGGCCAACACATCAAGTTACCCCAACCTGTCAAATTTCTTCGATAAAGGTTAATTTTCCATTGGCAAAATTTGAACATTAAATAATACCTACCGAGTTCCCTCTTCCTGATTCTGGAGCGACACAAAATACTTACCAGATAAATTAAAAAGTGTATGACAAGTTTACTAAAATGAAAGGTTTCTAAAATGGTGTAACATCCAGACTATTTTGTATAATTTTCACCGTGTAACTTAGGTGAAGCTGTCAGTGGTGTCAATCCCCAGCAACAGGTGGAATGACAGGTCAGCTCTTCTTTTCGCACCTACTGCGAGGTAATCAGGTTTTGTAGAAATAGAGGTGCGGCGAGTCATTTTTTTTTAAGTCTGTGAACACTTTTTTATGTCTGACACTCCTTTCCGCTCCATGGGTGGAGCGGAAGGGGGTGTCAGACTTTTACTGACTAAAACCCACCCATGTTCTTTCCGTAGCCCTTTATGTTCCGGGGTAGCGGTAACCCTTTTGGACAATCCCGCTAAGGTGAATCTAACATGAACATTTTAAAATAATTTTGGACTAGACTATACACAGAACATATCGTTTTTATCGTTGTAATAATTTGATTTAGCTATTTAATTATTACAAATTGTTACTGATTATTCAAATATAAATTGCGTGATTTTATTTTAAACTAGCTTCTGCCCGCGACTTCGTACGCGGACCCTGTTGCTTATGCCAGCGACAACGGGGTCGCCATTTATGTTATTTTTTATCATTTTTCCCATTTAAATCTTTTATCACACTGAGCTTTAGTTTAATTTCATTCCAACAACCACCAAAACATACAGTCCATTTGTCATCGTTTTCATTTTGGTAACCGCATTATTATATTCCTCCTCTAGAGACCTAGAAGTCGATGCGTAGATACGCTTGGAACTCAAAACTCAAGCGTAATTCTCTTTCCGTGAACGTCTCTGACTCGCGAGACAATACATGACGTTCACGATCAGCGGTCAGTCGCGCATCATATTCTTCACTGGTCTCTAGAGAATACGCTGAGAACGCAGGCGTGCTTCGCGACCCGAAGAGGTTTCCACGGAGCGAGTTGCAGCCTAATGTTCTCGAACAACATCAAGTCTCTCCTGACGCTCTTCGGTAGATTCTTGGGATCTTATGATCCTCAATCTTTTAGCTCTCTTGGAACATTGGGAAAGATTTGACCTCTTTCTAGGCATGGTCATAGTTTTATAGTGAAGATACCTGATCAATAAAAATCTAAATTAAAATGACTGCTCCCCTGCGTTACCGGGTAGGCTACAGTGTCACGAAGATAAATGGAAAAGGAAATTAAACACTCAAACAACATGAGCCCGAAGGCATATTCATACGATAAAATAAAAAAATAAATAAGAGTTTTGGCCAGTAGAGTCAAATTTTCAATGATATACCATCGTCATCGAAAATCAGTCCTAAACTGTTACCGCCTTCACCGCGTGCAGGTACTCCCAGTTTATGTTATTTTATAATTACACAGTAAAATTAGTGATAGCTTTGATTTCCACATCAGATGTTTCTGATCTTCGATTTTTATAAGTCAACAGGAAATGCCCATCATATTGAACAACAAAGACGTCAAAGACGTCATTCCTATATGTGTTATGTTGTAGCTAGGCTCTTGGAGTTCCACAACAGGTGTTCCAGATCTTCGATTTTTATAAGTCAACAGAGAGTGCTCATCAGATTGAACAACTTGTGCTAAGACGTTATTCCTATATGTGTTATGGTGTAGCTAGGCTCTTGGAGTTCCACAACAGGTGTTCCAGATCTTCGATTTTTATAAGTCAACAGGAAATGCCCATCAGACCGAACAACTTTTGCTAAGACGTCATTCCTATATAATGTTATAGTGTAGCTAGGCTCTTGGAGTTCCACAACAGGTGTTCCAGATCTTCGATTTTTATAAGTCAACAGGAAATGCCCATCAGACCGAACAACTTTTGCTAAGACGTCATTCCTATATAATGTTATAGTGTAGCTAGGCTCTTGGAGTTCCACAACAGGTGTTCCAGATCTTCGATTTTTATAAGTCAACAGGAAATGCCCATCAGACCGAACAACTTTTGCTAAGACGTCATTCCTATAATAATATATGTTACAGTGTAGCTGGGCTCTTGGAGTTCCACATCAGGTGTTCCAGATCTTCAAATTTATTCTCTCAGCAGAAAATGCTAATCACGTGGAACAATTTTTGCTAAGGTATCATTTTTGTATCTCTTATAGTTTAGCTGGTCTGTTGCGGTTCTGCATCAGGTGTTCAAGTTTCCAAGATAAATTATAGCCTATATGTTGCCCAGACTTAATACCTATACAACAAAAAAAAATCATTCCAATCCGTCCAGTAGTTCCGAAGATTAGCGTGTACAAACAAACAGACAAACAGACATACAGACAGACAAAATTTTTTTTTTGGATTCATGCTCTATTACTGTTTCTAAACCCCCCTCAATTATTATTTTTTTAATATATTCAATGTACAGACACAGTTTTTTTACTGTTTTATTATATGTATAGATAATGTACTTATTTAGACCATCGTGTGCCGAATTTTCCATTTAATTTCACTTTTTTAATTGTGATTTCGACTGATATGACTAAAACAAACAAAAGAGATATTTTTCTTTTGACTCATTTTTTTTTACTTTTGTAGACTTCACTTTTAATTTATCTCTTTCTTTTCTCATTTTCTCATATTTCTTTTTATTTTTCTTCATCAACAAAAAACTGAATATATTTCCTTATGTTACACAGCGTGGGTGAGCCCGCACTAAAAATTAAATATTCACCACTACACTTTATCTAGGTCCCAACAGCTGAAAGACAAATGGTAGGTACCTACAACAAAATAATTGGTAAAGGCACAAATAAATAAAATAAAAAGTAACAAAAAAAATAGGTATTGGTGTTTAAAAATAGGTATGTGTGTAAAACTTTTGTTTTATAAATACGCTCTACCATCTGTATACATCCACTATAGAGATGGTAGAGCTAATTTTTCCGAACAATTTTGTAGAGTATGTAATTATTTGTTTTCGAATCAATTGATTAGAACTTGTCGTAAAAACCTTATATTGGCAGTAAGTAGTAGTAATAACATTGTTTTACGATTGTTAGGCCAAAAATAATAACTATTTATGTTTTAGTAGAGAAGTAATATCTCCAATTATTTTAATTGAGTGTTTTAGTAGAGCTATAAGTGAATGGTAAGTGGTTTAATCCTAACAAGGCAGCGATTCTGATTTCAGTGCAGTTTTCAATTATTTAAATACTGTTATTTACAGCATTAAAAATAATGTGGATTACGTTAGCAAAAGTATCCAAGTATTATTGAGATAAAAAGAAAGTTGTATTAGTATTTCTTGAAATACATATCTTTATCCAATTTTATTTCAGAGATACCTAAATTTTCCAGGTACTTACGGTATGCTTGACAAAATTTGTTTGAGTCTATAATTTCTTTGTCTAGATGTGTGAAATTTAGAACGATAAGTAACTAATTTTAGAATCTGTCTCATCTCTACATAGATTAAAACAGAGTCCCTCTGTAGGCTTTTTAATGCGGTTTTCATACTGAGATAGAGTGATTTAAGATAAAGGTATATCTGTAGTTTAACTAGGTTTCGCTCGCGGATTCGCCCGCGTGATGGTATCTACACCGCATCCGTACCTGATAAAATCCCGGGTCACTAGTTCATTAATAAAACTATCTGAAGACAGTCAAGGATTTTTGTTTATTTTTCACTATATCTTTGATGCTGTATAAGAGTGCTCTACTTTTGTAATTATTCTGAAATATTACTGAGGTTCTTCATATTCGATTTAAAGTGAAATATTCAAAAAAAATCTCTAGGTTTTTCCATAGGCTGAGATTTTATCAGTTAAATTTAATTTAATGCTTTGCTAAGATTTTAATTTAAATGATTTAAATTCCCTGATCTGTATGATGTCCGTAAAGGTTCTCATTTATTTTAATCAGAAGTTACCTTTTTTTTAGTTCCTATGTCTATGTTTTTTTTATATGTCTATGTAAGATGATGTTTATTGTGGAGTTTCGACCAATTCGGTTCGTAAAATTTATGTGTCTTTTAAAGCTTTCGAGGTTGTTTAACAGTGTTCATTTACATAACGGCATGCCTTGTTTTTCCATAGTTTCCTTTACGGAAAGAAAGAGTGATGTGCTTAGGTACATTTTTAGATATACAGTGTGTTAGGTTAAACGGGGGACATACTTACTCATGAAAGTGAACAACTTTAATTACGGCACCAACTCAGAAATATGAAAAAAAATAGAATCAGATGTTCCATACATTTTGAC
The DNA here is from genome assembly GCA_951799385.1 of Hyppa rectilinea. Taxonomy (NCBI): domain Eukaryota; kingdom Metazoa; phylum Arthropoda; class Insecta; order Lepidoptera; family Noctuidae; genus Hyppa; species Hyppa rectilinea. The sequence goes on along the minus strand of OX637300.1, from coordinate 5,092,586 downwards.
GAATTATGCGAACATAAATGTACTGAACAGCTGATTTTTTTTCATATTTCATTGTTGGTCTCATGGACAAGGTAGTTGATTTTCATGAGTACTATACAACCTGAAAGTAAGTCCCTCGTTTAACCTAACTCGCTGTATATTTGCCTGGTTACTAATATTACTTTAAAAAAATATTTGCCTTCTTTTTTCTAATTCCTTACAATATAATAAGGGCGTTTAAGGCACCAATATATTCTATTCTATCCGTCTCCTCTCGACAGTTATTTTTTTTTTTTTAATAAATGGTTTTTACGTTATCATTAGTAGATAGTAATAAAAATAAGGCATTACCGTTATCACTGAACGTGTTGCCTTGGTTCAATGATCGATTTATTTATAACCTAAGTTACGACTGTTTTAAGGAATTTTTAAATGATTTATTAAGTATTATTTAAGCCGTGATCAATTTATGTCCTTCTCATTTAAATGTAATTATTTTTTTATTACATTTCTATCCTTTTTTATGTGTTTAGGTTTAGTCCGCCTATGTGATATAGGTCAGCCTAACATCTTATTTGCTTCTATAAAACTCTTTACAGCTTGGAAACCAATGGCAAATTAAATTCGCTCAGAGCATTTGATCTATAATTGTTATTTTGATATTTCTATCGTAAATAGTGTATTGTTCTCTAGCGATAATAGAAGCGTTATTCATGAAACTATTCGTTCGCTAGGCCATTGTATTTTTTTTAAGTGTCGGCGCGAGTTTCTCGGAAGTCTCGAAGGCTATCAAGGACAAGGATGTGTCCTGCTATTGGTCCTCTCCGCAGAGGGCGGGTCCGGATCCTCCCACAAACTTTGAAATTGTTTAGTGTAACTTTAAGTGTGGTGTATTTTAGAGTAACTCTGTTGCCAAAACAACTTTAACCATGTTCAGTGTATTAGGGGTTAAAAAAAAAAAGTTACAGTAAAAACCAGTTGATGTCCAATAAAAATCAGTTTTATTGTTAAATCGCATTGCACAGTACATAGTAGGCACATTAATAGATTATACTAAACATCAATCGCAATTGGCGTGCACGTTATACAATAAGAGGCCGCCGCGTGATGCTGCACAGTGATGCTGCCTGGAACAAAAAAGAAAATTAAACCAGCTTGAAATCGTAGTCCGTTGAGTTCGCGTTCTTCGACCAAGTTTAAAATTTAGGCAGCGGGGGAGGCGGGGCGGCGGGGCAAGACATCCGCTCGCTCGCAGATTGCCCAATTCCCGCCACGATCGTGCCGCGCCGACGATTATTTCCATTTCGTCATTCGGTGCAATGACTCAAACCCAACTGTTACGAAACAGATATTTAAAGCTTCAGACAGAAATAGTGACACAGGAATGAATATACACAACAAATATATAACTCCACGGCGAAAATCCTATAAACGGCTGTGTCTCAAGCAGAAAATTCAGTGATTTCGCAGCCGAATCAAATAACAGCTTGCGTAATCTCTGACGTCACTGCAGACTTAGCCATGCTCGATGAGTGGACGGCCGCCGTACAGCATGTGGATCTTCATGATGATTACATGCCAATCATATAGGAGAGAGAAAAAGACTGACTAATACATATTACAGTCCAGTCGATTACTCCCCCCTACACGACTGACATTTTAATTTTCTTCCTTAAAGTCTTCATAGTTCAGCAATGTTCAGCCGCAACTGTAATTAAAATATTAAACGTAAAGTCGACACGTGCGCGAACTACTACAGAGAGACGTGAGTCACATGACGAAGCAAAAGGAAAAATATTACTATTGTTCTGTAACAGCACACAACCGAACGCAAACCGAATTTGCTGTTATAACTTTTTGAACAAATGATAAAAAAAACGCGAAGTGGAAACTCAACTACCTATACGGAAGTTGTAAAAGTAGGTCGCGAACATCTCACAAGTTTTTAAATCCAAAGTAAAGTTATTTTTATTCACTTTTAAATTGATTTATGATCACTAGTTGTCCCTATTCCCCGTTAACTTTAACGCGCCTCACATCCCACGAAAAAATACTAAGTTTGAAAATGTTCAACTAAAGTTAAACTTGCACTAGGGTACTAGAGTTCCGAGAGCACGACCGAAGCGGACGACGACCAAAGTGCGAATGGCGGCACGTAGCGGAGAGCCATGGCGTTTGCTGTGAGAGGGACGCGGTGGGGGCCCGGGGAGGGGGCCACGGGGCGTGCTGCGCGCGCAGAGAAAGGACGCAAGTGGTGATGTAATCGCGATCGATGCACCGTCGTTCCGTGCGCCACCTTTGATCAACTTCGAGCACCTCATACCTTCCGCAGGGGGGCGCACTTATCAACTTTATCGAATCACGGTCCTCTTACGTACTGCACTGCGGTGTACCAGCTAACCTGCGGTGAAAACACCTTGTGACGTATTAAATAGTGATAAAGTGAAAGATTGCTGATCTTCGTGGACGAATTCATAGGTTAGTGACCGTAGTATACACACGTGCTCTATTTCACGAGTAGTAGGTAACAAAGAAAACCCGTACGTTGCATGATTTTGAAGTGAAATCCGTAATGGCATTAGATAGGCCATACTTATAAAATCTCGGTCTTATTAGAACGGTTTAGAGCATAGAGCAAGTAAAAGAAGCTACATCCTTAATCTAATTTCAAGGTGATGGCAATATTGAACCAAATTCGATGAAGGCATATTGTCCGCTTAAAGGGATCTAGTAAAAGTGTAAAAATTGTCAGTAAAAATGAGGACCCGATTAAAGAAGAATAGAGCAATCAGTAGGCTGCTGTTACCATTGGATATCATCGATCGCTTTGAGTCGGTACTTAGCGTCGCGCGCTCGCCGTGCTATGTCTTGCGTTTTCGTAGCCCCTCGGCTCCTAAGTAGGTCACACGTGTAAGCGTTATCCCCACCAGGCCGGCCTTGGCTTACTTGAACTAAATGGCATATCACCTCCCCTTATTCTTGGGTACTGTGAGATCCAACAGCACCTACATGTAATTTTTTTATACTACGACAAGGTATTAATGTTAACATAACTTTTAATCCCTTCATATTTCATATTATTGTTAATATTGCCCTATAAACGATTTTGTATTTAGTTCTGAAACTATTAAATGGTAAATCATTCATGTCTCACATAACAAAGGACTGACAAAGGGCGTGGCATGTGTTCTTCCTTTTAACGACCGCCAAATATTTTTTTCTAATAGGAACTAGTTTTGTAATTTCATGTATTCATTAAGAATTGGCCATGACCCGTCAAGTGCTTTGAATTAGCACTCATTTACATGCTTTACAGCAATATTATCGCCATTTTTAGGGTGGATAATTGTGAGATGAAATGATTGGTCATCTCGAACCCCTACTGCGCAAGACCCAAAAGTTGCGCAGCGAAACGACGCAGATTTAACGATCCGACTCAGTCTCACGTTCGTACAGCCCCACGCGGCCTCTCTCGAAGAAAAGTCGCTGCTGATTATTAAAACAGCATTTCGGCCTCGTTGTATCTAGGACGCCACCCAAAATAACTGGGGCACGGAACTGCGCAGCTACTAACGCAACTCATTGCTGGCGTTACGAGGCGTCCAAAGCTTCAAGATCCGCGAGAGATTAAGTCGCCCTGTGAGCAAGGCGTATCCCGAGCGGCGCGCGCAAGGAACCCTTCGACAGCGGTAACTATGATCTCATAAATCCACCTATCTACGGTAAAACGCCAAAATGTATGTTAATTGGTAACGCGGCAATAGTAATTGGGAATTTTCGCGGTCATTGTTTAAATTTAGGCGGAATACAGTCGCAACAACGACAATCGATATTTGAGTATCGCGGACTCCATTTTGTGTTCACTTTGTCCTCAGGTCACATACGCGGAGGCAAGCACATTATCGTTAACTTTGTGCATATTCTTTGTTAAGACCTTCAAGAATTAATAGAAACCTTCAGAGCCGCCATAGAGCTCGGCTCCTACCATAATTACATATCTAATTACTGTTGAAGTTAGAAGACATCATGGTGGAATTTGTCATCAGAGGCGAAAATCTAATCGATGACGACTTATTAGACGTAAGTACCTAGTACTAATAACTCTTATTCATTTTAGATTCTGATTTGTAATAAGACTCTAGGTTTAATTAGGATGCAGAGATTGTCCGAGATGAACAACAGCATCACGTAACGTTTTCCTACCCAATTGTTATATTACTTAATATAATCTATTCCCTAAACTTGGTTTAAATTGTGTTAACCAACTATTCAAGAAATTATTTTGCAATACTTAAACCGGAAGTCTTATCTCCAAACAGGTTGTTAGCTTATAAATACAGCCCACAGGTACCTTCATATTGATTATAAAAATACAATTTTTTTTATAATAAGAAATATGCAGCTTCTAAAATCTATAAAATTATTATGTAGGACGGCACAATTCCTCCTAACCCTCTCCTCTTGAGTAAAACCCTAGATTACTATATTAATCATAAAAATAAGTGGTTTCTTCATAAAAATAAAATTATTATACTCCTAATTTTATCCACAAAATAAACAAAACTATTTCATAAGGGAGTTTTAGACTTCCTATTCTAAATGTAAGGCTAACATTGCTATGTCGCCTTTCTATAAATATATATACCTAATTCAATCTTTAATTATACCTACAGTCCAATTAACCTAAATAGATGTTAATGAGACATAGATTTCTGTATTTTAGAAACCCCATTTTCTTCTATAATTGAAATTAAGTTTTTCATAGGATGTTTGCATCTCATGATGAGTGTGTCTAATGAAAATATAGTTTTCAGTAACTAAATACCTAGTTATTGGATATTTCTTATGTTCATTAGCTTACTTTTATAACTTCTGTTAATAAAAATAATAAAATTGTGACAAAATTCATAATATTTTCCCTTGTCTACTTGAATCAATAGTTTGTGTGCTTGATTTTAGCCAAAGTGTAACAAAAGTTTTTGATTTCTTTAAATATCCAAGCATTGAAAATTTATGTTGACTCAATGGTATTCTTATACAATGCAAGATGACTTAAGTTGAACAATCGCAAAAGAAAATACAGAGATGCTTAATTGCAAGAACACTTTTAAACATCTCAAGTTATGTCAAGGAAATGTATACGGTTTAATGAAATGAAATAAAATAACACAATGAATTGACATAGAGAAGATATAGCTCCGCAAATGATTGCTTAACAATTTATTCATCCAACTGAACAAGCAACAAAAGTGATAGCTAACTATACCTATTGCTAACAGCTACCATGTATTAGACAACACTATATGACGTTCAGTAGGTAGTTGAATTAATTAGATCCTTTGTTAAATATTACTTAAAGGATTTTGCCTACTTATGACGGTAATTTCTTGTTAGGCTGCATCTTTTCAGGCGGATTGTCCGAAAAGGTTGCCGCTACCCCGGAAGGAACATTGGAGGGCCAGTACTGAAGCCATTGTGCTTTAATTAGATTGTCTCTAACAAAAAAAAATTGAATTCGCTATCAAGTCAGAAATATTTAGGTACTCATTTCTGCTGAGAGACTTTAGTTCCAATGCTGTGTCTATCTGCTGATAATTTAAATGTAATCAGCATAAATCAATAGGTACTTCCTATCAATTATAGACAAACGAATAAGAGTTCGTATTCAACAACTTTGTTTAAGCAACATCGGGTATTATTTACCACTGAGAGCCAATGAGATTCATACTAGAACACGTTCCATTCATGTTATTATCAAACAATACATTCCACACTTTAGCTGTACCAATGCCATTCGGTACACAATTTTCTTTTGTTTTCTTTGTTGTGTCTCAATAACTACCGTCGGATACGTTTGTTGGGCATTGAATGAATACCTAAATCGTGTCAACTAAATATTAGATAGGCGACAAAGTAGGTACTGAAAATGCCTTGAACACGCCACCACGAGCCAGTGATAACGGTGTAACGATACGCGGAACACACTGATAACAGCTTAGTGGAATAAAGCCGCGCACACATGACGCCGCGATACGATACAGCGCGAAACGCTCCAGTTAGTACTGCGCCGCACGGCCGCTACTCGCAATTATAGTATGAGCAGAAGGTTAGAAAGAGAACGTAGTTTAATATAAACTTGTCACGCGCTTACTATACGCACTTAAGAAAACGGTAACACCCCGAAACTTGACTAAACTTGAATCACCCAAATCATAATTTAGATGTAATTAAAAAAACAGCTTTACAGTAAAAAATAAGGAAATAAAAAAAACACGGCTTTACACGCGGCGTTAGATAAGAGCCCGATAACGCGTAGGTTACTAACTGAAATTTCGCAAGCAAAAAAAAAAGTAGAAAAAAATAAAAAATCGCCGATAAAAAGTGAAGTGTATGTGCGAGCGCGCAGCGGGACTCACCTGAGGACGACAAGCGGCTGCTCGTGCTTCGGTCGGTAGTGTTATGCCAGCGGCTGGCATTTTAAGTATACTTATGACAGTCGCAGCGGCTAGTACGCTCGCGCAGACCACGTCGACGCAGAGCGATGCCGCATTGTGCTCTATACTGTATACGTATGCGCGCCCCAGGAATCCCCTCCCCCCCGCGAATCCAGTACTCTTCCGCCCCTCATGCATGACAGTAAAACGACGTAACCGCAACTGAACGCGCCACATAAACTGACTCTTCAAGCCACAATGGGGCCTGAAAGTAATGGTGGGTTTGTATCTCTATGGCAACGCTGCAATGGTTTATGCGGCATTTGTCTGCTACGTTAACAGAAGTCGTCGATAACTCGACTTGTACCAAAAATTTAACGCGCCGAATTCGCTCGCATCTGGGCTAACGCGGGCGTCAGTGGGGTCATGTTATCATGCGACACACTTTATAGCGTACAAAGCGGACCTAATTAATAGGATATTCTAGTTTTATCGAATTAACGTTTCTCCGTCAAATGACTCATAAGGTCACTGTAAATGTAACTACTGATTTGTCTTACTAACTATACTATTTTATTGTCCTTCGGTAAGTTATTGCTTGGTGTCTTTCAAGATATAAATGTATGTAGGTTAAATTGAATCTGTAATACAAACAAACATTACTTTTATAAGATTTCATGAGTTTTCAGTGCCATAACTTTAAACCAAGTTTTTCAGCCATTGATTGGGAACGGATTCTCAATGCATTGTTGTTGTTGTTGAACTCTGATAAATCTCCATACAAAAGTACTCATAACTTAAATAATTTAACAAACAAAAGTATTAATTTAAATAAATATAAGAAAATAAGATTATGAGTCAAGTTATTGTTGCAGAACCTAATAATAAATAAATACAGGTATTTTTTTTCCGTTCTGTTTTCCAATTTTTGCTACACATTTTATTTGAATATTTCTAATAGAACCCTAGAATATATTTTTGCTTAATTTTTTTATTTTTAATGTTTCTATTTATTTTTTTAGTTTAGTAATCCAAATGACAACAATCGTCCAGTTTTTGGCCAACTGCCCCTGGCTCTCCGATGGGAACTGTTCTGGAGTCAAGGTTGCCCTAACATAGGCAATGATTTATGATTTTTTTAAATTTTAATATTAATTTTATTAATTTTCTTAATTTATTTTACTAATTTTATTTTTACTTCTTAGTTTAGTTTTTCTAATTATTTAATAAAATAACAATAATATGCTTACTTATATTTAGGGGTACTAATATAATAACAATTTATGAATAACTTGCTTTTATATTTTATTTTAATTATAATATTTATTTATATTTTAATAAACCGAATAATTTCGTTATTTCAAAATAACCTCTACTAACACGAGTAATGGTTTAAGTAGGTATATAATATTACTAACATTCTATAAATTAGAAAGATTAAGATTTAGTAAATAAGCCTACTTATTTTTTAGGGCATCGTCTGTCCTTGCGAGGAGGAGGAACAAGAAATCATATTCGAATATGATGTCCCTGGACAATGGGTAAGCAATCTCATAGGTAGTAATCAGTCGCTCCATGTAAATTACTGATATTCAGCTGCATCCGGTTAGATCGGAAGCCGACCCCAACATAGTTGGAAAAAGGCTAGGCAGATGATGATGATGATGATAATGTATCTTACTCAGGTATCGTACACTGGCGACATCGAAGAAATGAGATTTCTCCTAGTGGCTGGCCGCCTCGCACAAATTGCCGTAAACAACCAAGCAAGGTCAAATGCCGCCCCAGCAGCGATCGACATAAATGAGCCACAGTTTGAATCCGTAAGTAGAGGAATGTACTTAGCATATCAAGCAGGCAATCGATAACCAGTAGCAGGAAACCTGGTTATTGTTCGCTTCTGCTAATAAATAACGACAATATTTAATTTATCATGTATTTTATTCAGCTCAACGACGAATGGGCAGCTGTCGAGGCGACCGACAACGCTCTCTATGCTGAAGGAGTAGTCGACCGCACAGCTGGTCTCGCTAGGATTGCAATACGGGAATTAAATGACCTCCGGAATGCAATGTATCCAAACGCCTTCTTAATCACCAGAAAGGCCAGGGAAGTCCAAAAATTAGCCCTGTCCGCCCTGGAGGCGCTTCAGACATCAAGGCGAGCTGCTATGTGCAATGCACGCACTACAGATGCGTTTACCCGGACGGAAGTGGCTAAACTGGCCGACGTGAAAGATGCTATCCTTGGCCAGCTTGATGATGATTACATTAAAAGGGTGGAGCAGCAAGCTGAAGAAACCCCGTTCCCTGTTGACCCGGTTAGTATTTCAGATACTTCACCGACACCGATAGATAACCAATTATATTGCCTGGCAAATTATGGAAATATTTTATAATAATCACGTTTTCAATTCAGATTGCAGACGAATGGGCGACCCTTGCGGCCGATCTGGCGGCTAGAGAGGCCGTCCGCGCAGCCGTCTCAGCGTTTCATATTGCCGAAAAGCATTTGCGCGACAAAGCCAACAGCAGAGAGTCTGTGAAAGCTGCCAAGCGCTTTTTGGATGCGATGATCTACGCCCAACAAGTTAGACGTGTTGCAAAACAGTTTGCTAGAATCTGCCCTGAAGGCCAGAGGGCCTTAGCTGAAATTAAAGATGATGAGAACAGACTCATCGATACTTCATCACTTGATACATTTTATAAACAGGTAAATATCGACTCCAAATTACTTAATTGATTATTTTATTACTTCAGCTCGACTTTGATTGCATTAGTAGGTGTAAGTCGTTTTTAATATAGGCTTCCCTTTCCAGAAATGGTGTAGATCAGCAGTGACTTGTTTAAATTCAAAGGACAATGCAACTACTTAGTCCTAAAAGATAAAAGATGTTGCCTAGGGTTGTTATTGACAGATCTTATTGCCAAAAGTAATTTTACTATGGCAGTCAAAAAATTTGTCGCGGAGAATAAGATATGATTAGAAGAAAAATAATATAATTTTACTATTAAATCGATTTCGCTTGTTTTTACATTGCTTATTTTTACTTATAGTTTTATAATAAACACAAAAAAAAAACATTCGAAATATGAAAAACGACCATAACAGTGAAATTAAATACTGATTCTTAAATCGGTTAAACGGTCACTTGATGTTAAAACGATTCGACGATTGATTTTATAGTAAATACATTTTTTTTTTCTAATGATCATTTCTTTTTCTACGCGATAGATTTTTTTTGGCGCCATAATAAAATTACTATTGATGATACGATCTATCATTAAACATTGATTTCAACTTTGGGCAACATGTTTCAAAAATTTCGACCAAACTTCTGGGAACAAGTTGCATTGTCCTTTCGCAGGCATTTTTTAACCTGAAAAGTTCAATCTTAAACACGTATACATGCACGGTAGCAACAGGCAAAATCTTCTTTAATGTCAAATCTACATCTTTATACTCAAATTCAAGAAAATCTGTTTCAGAGATACGTAGTTCACAGTTATAGCCCGTACCTCGAAACTACGTATCTCTGAAACTGAAAATCTCAATATTTACTTACCGCTCGGAATAGCCGTGTGTATCATAGCGGACCTAAATGGGTATTCTCAGAAATTACTCTGAGCGTCGAAATGACCTACGCACATAATACAAGTTCTAAGTATGGCCTACCAAAGTTATGAGAAATCGTGACACAGTTAAATATTTCATCCACCTTATTATTCCAACATCAATTCCTCGCTCTCACACTACGTTCCCTTTAATACCCATCTTTCTATCCGTCATACGCTTCGCCCGCGGCAACGTCATCTATTTTCAGTGCCTCAAACCGGTTCGAAAACCCTTAAGACCAGTCTAGTGTATGTAGCCCTCATCCTTATTAACAACATTTTACAATTTGACGATACATTAGATATCTCTGCAACTGCTGAGCTGAGATTCCTGAACACTGCTACTCGTTACCTGGAGTCCATTGCTGCCCCTAGCGCTATCTCCGTTGACTAATGTCATTTATTTTTCTATCTGATTTTATATAATTGTTTACTTTTGTTTCATTTCCAATTTAATATAATTGCTTATTTTTTTTTTATTTAACTTTATTATTTGTAATATTGTTAATTTTATTATGGGATGGGGACGAATTTTTGACACCCTACGAGCTGATCCCTTTTTTTACTTCTTGTACCTATGTATATATTTTTATTTTTGTGTTTATGTAATTAGTATTAGTCTGACTTTCAATTGAAATAAATAAAATGTTATGTTATTATAATTTCTAATATGTTTAATTTCTTTATGATTTCGAATGTCAAGGTTTTTGTTTATATTTATAATTTTGCATTTGTCATTTTAACTTTTTACAGTTTAAGTTGGTTGTAATAAATAAAATAGAAAGTTCTTTTGATGGAGTACTACTGCTATCACATTCTTATGCGGAGTAGAGGATGAAGCAAGGGATATTATTTCTGACCACGGAGGTTTATGCACCAGCTCGTTGTTCATATTAACTACTAATACTAACACCTACTTGTAATCTCAGGCGAACGTATGAAAGAGAAAGTGCCCATGTTGTTGCGGACGGAATTCTTTCGTTTATCTATTTCACTTTCCCCTGCTCCCAATTCTTTTTGCCGCAACCATAAAAATCATTTCGACAAGCCGCGCGTGTCTCCAGCTGCCCAGAAGGCACATCTTCAGCATCGACGCAACGTAGGAGGGCACTTACATACGTCGTTTTTGTAAACACTAAACTACGTACTTAGTTTTATGTGTTGTGTTCTCAAAGAGTAGCGGATGAGTTAAGATATAGAACAAATATGGACCTACAAACGACGGTGATGCTAAGCACGTACTACCAGAATTACTAATATAGGTCGCGGGGGCACGGAATCCCCTGGAGTGGGCGACGTGATGCTCCGAGCGGGGTGGGGTGTGGAGCTAGCGGAGGCGGGGGCTGCCACACAGAGCCCGCTCCGCTGCACAGCATTTTTTCATCGAGGGCACACGAATGAATTATTTCAGAATCCCGCCCGCGGCACTGCCAAGTACTGCGGCTATCATTTTGTTGTCCTATATAAAACATAAGGGACGCAAATTTCCACTGAAGTAACGTCTCGTTAAAATAGAATGCATAATGGCAACGTTACACAGAAAAACTTTCAATTCGTTAATTAGATTTGCTGTACTTAAGAACAAATACACTAGGGCATCAATCTCTTCACATGTAAGTCTGTCTTAAATCGTTTTCACTGTCTTGTCGAATGCCGGTGCGAGAAGTTACTTGTACTAGCTGAATGCGGTACAGTCAGTTCAAACGTAGCGTGTTATGATTTACACATTCCTGTCTCTTACGCCACGACTGATGCCGCCGTCGTAATAATTAACAGACCCAATTACGATATGATAGCCTATGGCGTGTGAGTTTCGGATGATTCGTTTTTTTTTAATTAGCCTACACTGTCCCACTGTTAAGCAGAGGCCGCCCCCAAATCCTTCCAGACCTTTTTGAGGCAAGAAAAGACTAACTTGGTACTTAATAACAGTATGAATCTCTTCAAATTAGACTCATTGATAGAATGAAGAAGATTCTGAGGACGTAGGCATGGTTGAGGAACGATTTTTTAAAACCCTTGCAAAGATTGATGAATTTTTCTCTGAACAACACTACTTTTCATTTCACAGTATTTTTCTATAATTTAAAATATGGAACTTGACCAGCCGGTATTCTTTGTCTTGTAAAAATGTTTGAAAGGGTCTCGCCACTGTAGTTCATTCTTAAATTTTTTTTCAGTGTCATATTCCATATTTTACTGTCTTCCTTTGTTTTATTTACAAAACAAAAGTGAGATGTTTTTTTTAATTTTACGAGTGCTCTCCGCAAGCTTATCCCCAGTGCACTTCGGTTGATAAGCTCGAACGTAGTTACCTATATTCAGTAAGTAAGTAAGTAGTAAACTTTGTGGAATAGATGTAAAGCCGAAATAGGAACCGATTTTTTATTTAGATATGTCGTAGGTACCGCAAGCTATATTTATAGTACCTGAGTACTGCTGCATCCACATACGCTTTAACTTTAGGATCTATAGGACTTTTTCCAAGACTTGGTTTTCGCATAGGTAGCACGTCTACCAGTCGCTTATACATTTTACATTACTACACGGGAACTAGTAGGTATACCTATTTAATAATAAAAGTACACTGAGACGACACTTTTATTTAAAATTGTCCCCTCTGATAAATTCATGCCGACAAAAAATTGAGCTTCAATGATCGTAACAGACCTCTTTGGATTAAAAATAGGTCGCACACGTGCGTCTATGGATAAGTGTCTGGGCCCAGCACAATGGGCCCTTAAAAACGTCAAGGCAGGAAGTGACATTTCTTTAATATCGTTTTAATTAGCATTGCGCTATACGCAATTGTTGAAATATAGTGCCCTGAACTACACACATCAAAAGTGTCTAGGGATCAACATATATTTTTGCAATAACTTTTCTCTTGATTGATATTAATTTAAATTTTCTTTAAGGATTCATCAAATAAAGTGTTTTCGTTTGTCACAGTAACGATAAACCAAGTCACCTTTGCATTAATAAAGAAATTTGCCATTTTCCTAATAAAGGGATTTTTGACATTTGAACCACTAACATTAAAGTTCGAAAAAAAGACTGAAATAACAGTTTTCTTTAAAATTTTATTGGGTAACTTAAACAATTAATAATCCGTGTTTCTACCGCGAACACTAACAACACAAGAACATCGGTTTGGCATACTCAAAATGAGTTCATCCAAATCACGCTGTGGAATGGCCGCCCATGTTCGTTGCAACAACAAAAAAAGGTCTTCTTGCAACTGGATACCCTCCATATTCGGCAGAGCTCTTCTCTGTAGCATATCCCATGCATGCTCAATCGGGTTCAAGTCTGGCGACTGAGCAGGCCAGGGCAGGACATTGATGTTAGCTGCGGCGAGAGTCTGTCTTACAACTCTTGCGGTGTGCGGTCGTGCATTATCACTCTTCAGGGAACTTAATTAGCGACCAAACAGTCAGAAACCGCTTGCATGAAGTGAACCTTCATTCCCGAAGACCGCTACGGGTACCACCTATAGCAATGCACAATCGTAGGATTCGATATCAATGGGCTCTTGAACACAGAAATTGGGCAGAAGAACAATGGCGTTTCGTGTGCTTTTCTGATGAGTCTCGTTTTGGTATGAGACCGGATACAAGACGTATACGACACTGGAGAACCCCTGGACGCCAACAGCGATTAAAATCCTGCCAGGAAGTCCATCCTTATAGTGGTGGAACCATCATGGTATGGGCGGGTATTTGGATCGGCGGAAGAACTGAGTTGATTTGGATCAGAGGCAACCTCAACGCTTAAAATTTATGCTGAGACGATTGTATCTGACGTCATCGTTCCTCTACAAGTGCAAATCGGTCCCTTATTTCAGTTAATGCATGATAATGCACGACCGCACACCGCAAGAGTTGTAAGACAGACTCTCGCCGCAGCTAACATCAATGTCCTGCCCTGGCCTGCTCAGTCGCCAGACTTGAACCCGATTGAGCATGCATGGGATATGCTACAGAGAAGAGCTCTGCCGAATATGGAGGGTATCCAGTTGCAAGAAGACCTTTTTTTGTTGTTGCAACGAACATGGGCGGCCATTCCACAGCGTGATTTGGATGAACTCATTTTGAGTATGCCAAACCGATGTTCTTGTGTTGTTAGTGTTCGCGGTAGAAACACGGATTATTAATTGTTTAAGTTACCCAATAAAATTTTAAAGAAAACTGTTATTTCAGTCTTTTTTTCGAACTTTAATGTTAGTGGTTCAAATGTCAAACATCCCTTTATTAGGAAAATGGCAAATTTCTTTATTAATGCAAAGGTGACTTGGTTTATCGTTACTGTGACAAACGAAAACACTTTATTTGATGAATCCTTAAAGAAAATTTAAATTAATATCAATCAAGAGAAAAGTTATTGCAAAAATATATGTTGATCCCTAGACACTTTTGATGTGTGTAGTTAAATGTTTAAAAAAGTACTTACCTAACATTTTCATTTTGTTTACATAACTGAAGGCTGAAAATCTAAAACCTTACGACATGAAACTTATAATATGTTCGTTTTTTTGGAAATGAAATGTTCAAGACTTAACATCTTTGTTTAAGTAGGTACAGACGCCAGCACATCAAGCTATCCCTAACTGTCAAATTTTCTCAATTAAAATTGAACGTTATGTCTTTGCAATAAAGTTGAAATACTATCAAAGAAATTTGACAGATTGTGGTAACTTGATGTGCTGGCCTCTGTACCTTCCATAGAGACATCTAGTAGGTATTTAATAATGAGATTTGTGTAGGTATTTCTCTTTTAATTAGTATTTTTAAGTCAACTCGCGTCGCCGTCTTTCAGTTTCTATAAAAGGTGTTTATTTTTAATATATTTAGTTTTACTAACTCTAAAGTATGAATGAGGGGCACACAAGATAAATACGAAAAACTTTATTCCAATTGTCAGTAATACGAATTCCAAAACACAAATTTTCACGAATTTTCAAAATTCCTATTACAGCAACTCCGATTTATCATTACTCGTATTTTTATAATTTCGAAATTTCAATATTCCTAACGTAAATTCTCAAAAGACCCAGTTTCAATAGATTGAATGACAAAAATTCCGACTTAATGATAATGCGAAACATCAAATATACGAATTCCGATTTATTAGAATTACTATTATTAGTCGAAATAAAAACGCCTTGTCAAACTGAATAGCAAGACAAATAAACACAATTTGTCAGAGAAATGTATTATAAATATAATGTTTAGTATAGGAGGGTAGGAATAAAAAAAACTAATAATTTCAAAAAATCTTCCTTTTTATTATTAAAAATCTCAATCCTAATCAAAATACTGATTGCACAGCCGTGCATGCAGCAAGCATGCATATGATCTAGACTTCCTGGTAATTCTAGGGCGTAGTGGACGGAGCTCCGCTTCGCGCGGGCTCCTACTTCTGGCTGGTTCACGAAAAGTTGCAACCCTTCTAACCTAACCTGTCCGAGTCGGGGTACCTTAAGTCCCTAATACAGTAATACGATGAAGTCAACTGTTCCTCAGCTCGCGGCCCGCCTCGCCCCACCGTGCTTAAATAAATAAATAAAATAAGCCTTTATTGCTGATATTTTTACATTTATGTTACTCTATAAACTATACCTAAACATAACGATCAATCATATTGTATCGGTAGCCGGTTTTTCCATTTCAGCTTGTCTTTCGACAAAGGCCTCCTCTAAAGCTTTCCATTTTGTCATATCCTTAGCAATTCGTGTCCACTCAGGGCCAGCTATCTTTTTCATATCGTCTTCCCAACGTTTGGTTTGTCTTCCTCCCACCTTTCATCCCACCGTGCTTACGAGGGTTTAAATTACACTCTAGACAAAACTACGTGGAGTCGGTGTTGCAGCGATTCGTTTCTGTCACTAATTGAATCAAAATCAGAATCCTATTCTTACCAGATTCTTCGATATTTTGAAAATCAGAATGTCGTTTTTAGGATTGAGAACCCATTGAGCGTTTGATTCTTCGAACATATGAAAATAGGAAAACAATCAAATCGCATTTACCGGTAAAATGATTTTCGTGTTTTTAATAATAAACATTATATCTCTTAGGTATTGTGAAATTCGGACTTTTGCAAATCGGAACACCGAATTTTTGAAAAAAATATTTCGTAGTAGGTATGAATGAGACCGTATCAAAGAATCAGCTGGCATATAAATTAATTTCCAATT
The DNA here is from genome assembly GCA_951799385.1 of Hyppa rectilinea. Lineage (NCBI taxonomy): Eukaryota > Metazoa > Arthropoda > Insecta > Lepidoptera > Noctuidae > Hyppa > Hyppa rectilinea. The sequence goes on along the minus strand of OX637300.1, from coordinate 5,076,360 downwards.
ACTTACTTTTTTTTTGTTGTTTTCATTTTTCATACAAAACAATAAAGTTACGTCAAATATACCAAATCGCTTTTTTTTTAGCTTTTATTATGAGTGATTGGTATGAATGAAAATAAATTACGCGTATTTGTCAATGGTACTTAGACCTACACGTCAAATAAATTACAAGTTAACAATAAAATTATGTCACTGGTATATATTTTCGCATCGCATGCTAGCTCGTAGCATCGAATAGTTAATAAAAATAAATCAATTTACTAAACTAGGCTGTTAATACCTTTACTAAAGTTCAAGGCAATAGGTATTACAAGATAAGTTCAATATAACCTGAGAGGATACTGGAAATAAGTGCTACAACCAATAGTCGTATCATTTAAACGCTTGGGGCCATAAGGGCTCACCTTCATAAAACAGCCCTAACGTTAACGTCATCAGAGTTTCAAAGGTTCTATAGATTTTCCTATGCCCTTTCTTTATACAACTATTTTTTTATTGTAAGTTAGCTTTTGTCTAAAGGAGGTAGGGTAGGTTGGTAGAGTAGGTAGGTAGGGTAGGTAGGGTAGGTAGGGTAGGTAGGGTAGGTGCCCGACTTACCCTGATACTGTACTGATAATCAGTATAAGACGGCTTTCCCACATAATCATTCTTATCATACCCACGACCAACATTTTATTTCATTGTCAGTAGTATGAAGATATCAGTGTCCAGGTAGACGGTGCTCCTCATCCCTGGCTAGTAATGACTCATGGTTAATTCATCATAATAATGTATGTTTTTGAATTTGCCAAATCCGGAAAGTAATTTTGTACCTATTCAAATTCATTTTGAATATTACTAAACAGGATTGCTGAAGTGGATTTAAATGTTATTTTGCCCGAAAAAGTAGCAGCAATTAAAGAGTTTTTAAAAAAAAAAACCAGATTCAAGAGTTATTTCGTGGACTAATTTTCTAGACAAGCCTTTGAACAGGTACCAGCTGTTTGGAGTAAACTGTGTATAATAGCAAAACCGCGAAGAAGTGGTCACCGTGGTTCGCAGTACTGACAAACTGTAGAAAAGTTATCATGAGCGGCCCACAAGCGGCCTCCGAAGCGTGGCATATACTCTTTTGTCGGCCGCCAGCCTTCACAAGCTGCCCTTTATCTTTCCTAATGATCAGGTACACTTCCGCTTCAATCAAGCTGGCGACCATTGCCCAAGCGTAATATGTATACACACAACACAACTTTGGCGAATTTTATGAAGCAACGTTTTTTTGTGCCCAGGTTATTGTATACTTCGATTTCGCTAAGATCTCGTTACGTTTTCGTGTTCTTCCGCGTCTATTTCCACTCCTTTTAAAATAGGAAACCAGCTGTACCTGTAGCGTCATCGAGGGTTATGAAATCAACAATGATGAGTTGGTAAGTCGCTTTGTGTGTTTGTCGCTATTCCGAGTAATGCCCAGCTGATGCGTGCCTATCCTACCCTACCTACCTTACCTACCCTACCTACCTTACCTACCTTACCTACCCTACCTACCCTACCTACCCTACCCACCCTACCTGCCCTATCTACCCTACCCACCCTACATACTTACCATACCTAACCTACCTAACTACCCTACCTACCTACTTACCCTACCTACCTACCTACCCTAACTACCTACTTACTCTACCTACCTACCCTACCTACCCTAGGACCCTAGGGCACGGTAATAATATCTATACAGTATTGTAACTCGGCCGTATCTTTGAAATAAATGCCTACAGCCGCGCGGTACGTAAACATGCGATAGGGCTGCCCGCCTCCAGCATTTTAATTACATTTGCCTACTTCGTGTTTGTAGTTTTGTGATTGTAAATATACTTTTTTTTATATATAAACAAATAAAATACTTTGTGAATTGAATAGGAAGTGTTCAATAAAATGCGTTTTTTTTTATTGGTAGATTTTTATAGCAGCAACAGAAATACTTATCTGAGAATTTCAACTATCTAGTGAGAGACAGACGGTCAAATATATTTTTTCTAGTATCATTCATAAACACAGTACAATAAAAAACTATTATACTATATATAATAATAAAATACCCCCGTTTTTACTTTGAAATAAAACAATTAACTAACGAAACAAGACACACATGCCTTTAGGTTATAACACAAGCGTACCTACCGTATCATGATTCATGAACCGTCTATAACTACCTATTTCACTCGTGTAGTCGTGTCAATCACTTTCCTTTACTATTATTATTCACTTTATTTATTAATTCAGACATTTTTTTATCGGGAGATAAAAAGAAATACTTATCCATTAAAAGACACATTATCTACCTACTAGTAAGTAAAATTATTGTATAGTCTTACCTTTCAGAGTTTCCAAGTAATCTAAAAAGTTATCTCTGGAGGCGTTATTGACGAAATAGCAACCAAAAACAGCACAATATATCCTATTCGTCATATTGTTGGTTGTTAAATAAATAAAAATAAATAAATACTAAAAAAAGTACTTAAACGTATTTTTGGTGTAAAAATCGTGCGGTTATTGTTAAAAAACAACACACCGCCCGTTCTTCACTGCGTCAGTCGCGACTGTCGGCATGCCGAGCGCGCGTTGAGATCGAGGCGCGTAGGTATAGCTCGCGTTTCGTCCGTTTGTATGAAGTTGGAATACTGTATAGATAATATTACCGTGCCTAGGGAACGTTCAAGTACGTAACGCAATTTTTGAAGATTTGTGACCCCCGCTCCTCCCCTTGTAACACCGTAACGTTTTGTACCCCCCTCCACCTCTCTAAACGTTACGTAACACTCAAGGGACCATTTTTACCCTTAAGTCGCAAAAAGTTATGTTATAGTTCTTGGTATATTAGGGGTTAAAGCACGAAGTGTGGGTTAAAGTATGAAAATGCCGATTTGTACTGAAACATTGAAATTCGTTTTTTTTTTAATTTAACATATTTATATAATCAAAATTTTTTGTAGTACGTTGGAGTGAGGTCTGGCGAATACGGACGGTGACGAATGGTTTCTAATTGCAGTTCCTGTAGAGTTAAAACGGTTTCTCGTTCTGAATGAGGTCTCGCATTATCATGGAGCAATGATGGTGAAGATCGATTCATGAGTCGGGGCTGTTTCACTGTTAGTTTTGCTATTAATGTGCGGAGTTCGGCACAGTAGACATCTGCCGTTATTGCTTGACCAGATCGGAGAAAGCTATAGTGGATAACACCATGCTGAGACCACCAAACAGTTCCCATTATCTTTTTCTTTGCTTTAGGACACTGTTGCGGCGTTTGACCTGCGGTCAGGCGTTGCATTTCGCGGCTATTGTAAAGAATCCACTTTTCATCACATGTCACAATTCGATCCAATATTCCCTAATTTCTGTATCGGTTCAACAAGGCAACACAAGTTTCAACATCATGAGGCACCCATTTCTCATATGTTTTTATTTTATTGTTGTGACGCAAATGAGTAAATATTGTTAGTAAGGTAACGTTAAACCATGCCGCTAATTCCTGGGTAGTTTGACTCGGATCGGCTTCCACCATCCCTTTCAATTCATTGTTATTCACCTGTGTGAGCGGTCTTCCACGTTCTTCAAATCAAAGTTTCCATCACGAAAGCGTTTAAACCAAAATCGAACAGTGCGTTCATTAGCAGTTCTCTCTCCAAACGCAACATTGATATTGCGAGCTGTTTCTGCCGCGTTAGTTCCGCGTCGGAACTCGTATTAAAAAATAACTCGAATTTTCGAAATATCTTTCTTGTCTAAGGTGAATAAAAAAAACCACTTAAAGTCTATAATCGAATGTTGTACCTTTTTTAAAAGAAGATCTTCATAGGTACCATGTGAAAAAAGTTTCACTCAAAAATCTTAAACCATAAAGGTTCTATGTCAATTCGAAGTACCTAATACAATAAAACGGCAATTTCATACTTTAACCCCTATTACTATTTAAAAAAAACTCAAACTCAATTTCTTTATTGCATTTATGTGTACATATGTAGGTGTTACAGAAGTAAATAAGTTCCAACATGAAACCCGGTTAGATGTTGCGTTACGCGTTAAAGAAAGACCCCCCCTCCGCCCCTGTAACGCATCGTAACGTTCTACGCGACACCCCCTCCCCCCAAATTGCGTTACGTAATACTCGAACGCCCCCGTACCTACCTACCCTACCTACCTACCCTTACTACCTACCATACCTACCTACCCTACCTACCTACCCTTACTACCTACCATACCTACCTACCCTACCTACCTACCCTACCTACCTACCCTACCTACCTACCCTACCTACCTACCCTACCTACCCTACCTACCTACCCGACCTACCTACCCTACCTACCTACCCTACCTACCTACCCTACCTACCAACCCTACCTACCTATCCTACCTACCTACCCTACCTACCTACCCTACCTACCTACCTACCTTACCTACCTACCTACCCTACCTACCTACCTACCCTGCCTACCTACCTACCCTACCTACCTACCTACCTACCTACCCTACCTACGTCGAACGGGATAAAAAGTAGCCAAATCGGTTCAGCCGTTCTTTAGTTATACCTAAATATTGTAACTAATACGACTTTCTTTGGTATACGGTAAGTGCTCCAGTGAATGAAAACTTTAGCGACTCCCGAACTTCTAAAAAATAAGTTAATATTGCGACATATCCTGAATACTTACTTCAATATTTAGCAATATTGTATTGAAAAATACCTTATAACCCCAGTGAATGAACGAAATTTTCTAGTAAATGAACACCATCTTTGTTTATTTATTAAAACAGAAAAAAATCTTATTATTGTAACATGAAGTGGTATAACCAACATTAATCAATTAACATTCTCTGCCTCATTAATCATTGCCTCATTGCATTCTGTTGTATTTTTTCCAACTTTTACCTAATCAATATAAACCTTTGTAGGCCTAGTAGGCAAAATAATATATTTTAATTAAAAGATAATAAAAAATATATTTAGAGGTTACATCAAAATATTAAAAAAAAACAGTCACTAATTAACCGATTATTCTCGATGCCCACCACCGGTTTGGCCACCATTTAAAAGTTGTTCCCTGTCCGGGAACAATATTTAAACTCAAACTCAAACTCAAAGTATTTATTTCAAATAAACCAATTACAGGCACTTTTGAATTGTCAAGGTGTCGGTCAGTCAGAGAGATGAAGCTAGTTGCCCATTCCAAAGCAGTAGGTACCTATGGAGAAGAACGGGCAAGAAACTCCATGGACACTCTTTTAAACAAAATATGGTTACAAAATATTGGTTACATAGTTCATATTAATATTATACATGTGAGAACGATGCAGAACGTTAAAAGCATTCGATATGAAATATGTAAAAACTATTCAAAAATTAAATTAAAACAAGCCCTAGCCGCTAAGAGATGACCAGTCCCTACTGACAGCGCCCGTTCACGAACATGACGCATATATTAGCACCATTCAGCTCAACCATTTGAAGGGAGCTAAATGATCCAACACACACGCCACCATCAGCGAGACATTAAAGTGAGCATGGCATACTCTCAGCCGCCAGGGCACATTCAAGTCAATGAAAGACGTACCCAGTAAATGGTCGCTTTATAGTAGGTACATAGTACACATATGTGCTAAGCAATTATACAATATTAAGAGATTGAATTTATACAATGCAAAGATAGTTTTTTTGTTGTTCTTCTCTTCCGCAGCTCCAACAGTTTTTAGCAATTAGTTGGTGCGCCCTTGTGGAGCTGGACTAGCATTGACCCAAGCATTTTTGTCAGCAATGTAATCTCCCAATTTATAATACGCTTGGCTGCATAGTGTGCGTTTTATACAGGATTTAAATTTTGATTCATTAAGTTCAAGAATGTGGGAACGTATTTTATTGTAACATTTTAAACAGAACCCCATGAAAGATGAATCTACTTTTGCCAGCCTGAAACCTGGCTGAACTAATTGGTCCCTATTTCTAGTGAAATAATTGTGTCTTTCACCTCTTTTACTAAAAAGATGCAGATTTTTCCTTACGTACATGATGTTTTCATAGATATATTGACAAGGTACAGTCATGATGTTAATAACCTTAAACCGTTCTCTTAGAGAATCGCGCCTACGGAGATTATATATGGCTCTGATAGCTCTTTTCTGCAGAATAAAAATTGAGTCGACGTCTGCAGCTCGGCCCCAAAGTAAAATACCGTAAGACATGATACTATGAAAATAACTAAAATAGACTAGCCTCGCGGTATCTACATCAGTATATTGACGGATCTTTCTGACAGCATATGCTGCAGAACTTAGCCGTCCTGAAAGAGATGTTAAATGAGGACCCCATTGTAGCCTTGAGTCGAGCGGGATCCCTAGGAAAACAATTTTATCGACAAATTCTAGTTTCTCTTGATTCAATACTATCTCACAATCACTACTTTTTACATTTGGTAAAGAAAATCTTATGCACTTAGTTTTTTTTCCATTTAATACTAAATTATTTGCAGTGAACCAATTTTGGACCTGCAGTAGGGCGTTATTTACGTCGTCAAAATTTTAAGCACGTCTATCTATTTTAAAAATAAAAGAAGTGTCATCAGCAAATAACACCATTTGTGGTTGATTTTTTAGTAAATGGAGAAGATCAATTATGTATACTAAAAAGAGGAAACGACGCGATATAGAACCTTGTGGCACACCCATTTTTACTTTTAAACCGAGTGAATTGACGCCTTTTATTTGAACTTGCTGTTTCTATCGTTTAAATAAGATTTTACCAAACTAAGCGCAAGTTTTCCAAGTCCGTAATGCTCTAGCTTCAACAGCAAGGTTTCGTGATCAACGCAATCAAATGCCTTCGAGAGGTCACAAAAGATTTCGATGGCGTCTTGAGCCTCTTCCCACGCATTTAAAATGTGTTTTAATAAGGTCACACCAGCGTCAGTTGTACAACGTCCTTTGGTGAAACCATACTGTTGATCGTTAAGTATTTTATTAGTGTTAAAATGATTAAGCATTTGATTAAGCATTATCTTTTCAAAGATCTTGCTGAAAACCGGCAACACGGATACGGGTCTATAATTATTGGTGTCTTTACTGTCCCCGGATTTGAAAAGTGGTATTTACCTTGCTGTATTTCATTAAATCCAGGAAGATGCCTTGATCCACACATAAATTAAATATGAAGGCTAAATAAGGTGCTATCGTCTCAATGATCGAGGTGCAGACTTTACTGGACATTCCCCAAAGATTTTCGGTCAATTTGATTTTAATTTTGTTTAAAAGTTTTAATTACTATTATGGGGTTAATATGCTTAAAGTTGAATTCAATCAGGCAGGCTGAAACGTTTGCCTTTACTAAATCAAAGAAGAGGGAAGGCGAGGAATTTAGAGTTTCAGTAGTTTTTAGGGGAATACTGGTAAAGAAATTTACAAATTCTTGAGCTACTTGTTTGCTATCACAAATGGAATCACATGACGTATCCAGTATGTAATCAGAACTATGTCTTTTGCTCCTGTTCGTTTCGTTATTGATAATTATTTTCCAAACCGTCATTTTATTTTATCTTCAGCTGATTTAACCTTGTTGCTAATGTATTTGGATTTAGCTGCTTTACAAGGTTTCTTAAAAATTTTTGAGTAGGTAGCAACATACTTATTAAAAGATTCAGTGTTAATAAAAGGCTTAAGGCCATAAAGCTCGAATAGTCTTTCCCTACTTTTCCTGAGTCCTTTAGTGGCCCAGTCACTAAATACAAATTTAGGGTTGATAGTTTTAGTTTTTTTCTTAAAACAATTATTAAATTCGGTTTGCACTACGGTAAAAAATTCCTTATACAAAATATTAATATTTTTCAAAGATAGTTCCTGATCACTTAACTTACAATTTAATGTGATATTAAATTTATTTAAATTGACAGATGTTATTGGTCTGGATTGTATTAGGATTTTTTGTATTGTTGTGTTGGACTCAAAAGTTACAGTTTGACCACTGTGATCAGAAGGGAGATAATTAACTATGGCTTTATCTAAATAGTCGCAGCAACAGAAAACATTATCAATGCATGTAGCAGTAGACATAGTTATTCGGGTTGGTTCAACAAACACATTTGACAAATTAAATAATTTAAACAAATTTAATAATCTACTTGAATTGGAATTATTTTCTAAAATATTAATGTTAAAGTCACCACAGATAACTACTGATTTATTACCAGTAGCAAGTTTCGCCAAAACATCTTCCATGACTGCCTCAAATATTGAGTAGTTTTGATAATAGTCAAAGTAAAAGTCTGTAAACGCACACTATAACATGCTTATCCAGCTCAACACAAGACAGCTCAATGCTATATGCTCAACAAAAAGTTCAACTATGTCCTCACTGTAAATTTATTCTCGTTGTCCAAAACTGGGGGGACAGCGAACAACTTTTAAAAATAATTTCCATTGGCACAATTGGTGGACAGCGACACAGGTTTTAGATCCAATGCCCCCTGGCCATCCATTTAAATTATTTTATCTAAAAACTAGTAAAGGATAGCTTATACATACTTACGGATTTGGTTTTTTAGCAGATAAGGGTGAGACTAATATAAATATTTCTAAATGATATGGTAGGTGAATAATAATATCGTGTTTCTATCTATTTTATGTTTCGATTTACTTGAGGATATGTTCAACTTTAATTTCAGAATTTTGATTGATTAGAAATATCATAGTTCATGAGACTTTCAGACGTTCAAAAATCTTAAAAAGTACTGCAAGCTCGCCTTAATTCCATTTTTAAACATCCGAATGTTGTTGAATTGAATGTTTAAGAATGCGTGTCGCTGTCAGTGGTGGCCAAACCGGTGGTGGACATCGGGAATAATCAGTAATCTAATGGGACAGTAATAACATATAAATAAAAAAAATGTAATAATAAAATCTAGTCTAAGGTTTCAAATCTAGGTCAAAATATTTAGTTCATTTATTGGTTATATCTTTAAGACAAAAGCTAATAATTGAACATGATGAAAAATGTTAGTTCATTAACTCTAGATTTTATGAACCAATGAATGAGCATACCAGCCTTAAGATCAGAAATCTATTTTTAAAACTACTCCCAAAACATGACTCGGCATAAAAATAAATTACTCACCTATTTTAATAAAAATATGAAATTGACGTGAGTCGGTACGGTCGTTCATTCACTGGCTCTTAAGCAATTTTTAGTTCCAATGCTGGGTTACCAAATAAATGATTGACTTAAAAATGGCTTAAATAGCAATAAAATTGTTTTTCTATACATCGTATAACTATCATTTATAAGAAATAATAAATAATGTATAGTCCATAATTCAGTTGCGGTTACAATTTCAAAAACGTTGCGTCTTACGAAACAAATACTCAGTACACCAACACTGCCAACTCTAAACGCTTGCCATTTTAAAACAAACACTGTTATTTAAGAAATAACTGTTGTTAATATAATAGAAAAAAGAGTAGTATCGAAAAAAAGTAAGGCGTTGGGTAGAAATATTTGAATTTTTAATTTTTTGCAAATAACTCCGTTTTTTTTATTTACTGGGTCGTGTTCATTCACTGAAGCACCTACCCTCTATAGATATGGCAATAAATCATACTGATTTTTAATTTTTGCTGGCGTTGATCTGCGGATTGCATTAGCCACTTTGATTAATCTGTATTACCTCTTATGTGCGGAACTAAAATGTATGATGTGGCCTGTGGCTGTGTCCTCGTAGAGGCGATTGGCGACCTCTCGCGTCCGGCCCTGGTGCAAGCCATGGTCCGGAACGAGAGGGAGTGCGAGGCAGTCACCTCCTTCTGCGAAGCAGTTATTTTCGCGAAGGAGGTAGCGGGATAAGTGAGGGACAGGACCTCACGTCCCAGCCGCCGCCGGAGACGCTCCGGGCGTCGGAAGCCGCGTGACGACTCCCGGCCACCGTAGGCGCGGGCCCGCGAGCGGTGAGTAATGGGCAGCTCACCATCCGATCAGGACCAGTCTCGTGCCGGACGGCGCATACGTGTTCCACGCGTGCCTCCAAGATATGTCTGCAATAAGGAATGCCGAAGCCTGCCGGGTAAGCGGGATTGTCCAAAAGGGTTACCACTACCCCGGAACATAAAGGGCTAAGGAAGGAACATGGAAGGGGTTTAGTTTTATGAGTCTGACACTCCCTTCTGCTCCACCCAGAGCGGCAGGAGTCATTTGATGATTTCCAACAATCAAAAAAATAAATATCTGTGGCTGTAACCTCACAAGAAGAACAAAACTGGGCTTCTGGAATTGTAGCCCTTTCAGCGAAAAAACATGCACGTTGTACGATCAGGTTTTCAACCGGACCTGCTGACTAAAAGCTGACCTGAACTGAACGTGAAAGGTGTAGCCACAACGCTAGAGGGAGAGAGAGGAAAACCACTTGATAAGACTGTTACCAAAACTTCACAAAAGCTGTCAGCTTTAGCGCCTAGTCGCATGGATGCCTATTCAGAAGAATGGTTAGAGAGCTGAGGGTTAAGATATGTAGCACACTTGATTGACGCGAATCCACTGTAAGTGGTTGCGGCTGGGCAGACACCAGTCCGGTTCAATCTGCTTGAGACTGCGGTCAACAAGAGATAGAGCTGCTTGCTCCCTTGATGAACCCACCCTGAAAATACGTTCACTTGTTGTGAACATTTCAAATACAACGTTAAAACAGATTAATTTGAAGTATTAAAGCTTGGCTTGAGGACCAAAGGCTTCAGCCTGCAATCAGTTTGGATGTGGCGGGCTCCAAGATTAAAGAAACGCTGAAATACCAAGATCACGTTCTTAGTTCCAGACGATAAAAGGCCATTATACCCTCTCCAACGTCTTACATGTGCCACACAGCAACCGTTTAATGATTCTGATACACATTTCTGTAGATGCTTTCGTGTTATGTGTACGAGTATTCTATATAAAACTGCACTTTATTTTTCGCGAATTCCAGGTTTTGAGTACAGCGAAAAAAATTTAATAACATGAAAAATATTAAAATATACATTTTTCATGAATATTCAGAAAATAACGGGCGGTGCCCATGGGTGACATTGTAATTTATTATTTTTGATGTATTTACGCATAAGGAGCAAAATCTAAAGTAATAAATTTTGGTTAGAAAACTTACTCAAATAACAATTCTTCAAAATGTACAATTACAAGATACCAATGACGATTTTCTTCTCGCAGTGGCCACCACCCCTGCGCTCGCCGAGGATTTTAGGCAAAAGCCAGTCCATAAAAAACGACACCAACTTGTCCTTCATCTTTTTGGAACGAAGTTCCTTATCGCGCGTTGCGAAAGGGGGCTAGACGGAAATTAAGACCAAAAGTAGTAACGACACTTTTTTTGGAATAATACAATGATGTCTTTTTAATCAATATTTTTTGATTGGTTAGTTTTAGATCAGATTTTTTTTGATTATTATAACTTAAAAGAAATAAAATGTTGTTACAATTCCTTCACTAATTAATCGAAAGGAACTTCCTACCATCCGGGTGTCCCTTGACACCTCTCAAGTTTATTCCTAAAAATCGTCATCTTTTATATGTAATTGAAAATGGTCCTAGCGCTTTCGTGTGTGTAATCGAATATTCAAACAAATAAATATTGAATTATTGAAAACATGATTATTTTTACATAATGTGTTTTTTTTGAGAAAACTACCATCATGTATATTCAGGAAAAGTTTTCTCCGATGTTTTATCTGCTGATTTTACTGTAAAGAAAAACAATAACACTGCATTTAAAATTATAATTGTTTCAAACAAGAACATCAACAAAAACTAAAATTTTAATTAAAAAAAAGAATTGTTTCAAATAAGGAAATCAACAAAAAGTATACTTTGCAAAGTGGGGAATTTGAACCAGAGGTTTTCATGTGCACATAATTTTTCATCCACTAGACAATCGTCTTTGGATTAATTGGTAAAAATTACGCATCTTTAGATACAAACAAAATCAGGTATGGCCTAGAAGCTAGATAAGATACAGGCTACGTTACTGTACCTACAACTTCCATCATATGCTAGATAAGATACAGGCTACGTTACTGTACCTACAACTTCCATCATATGCTAGATAAGATACAGGCTACGTTACTGTACCTACAACTTCCATCATATGCTAGATAAGATACAGGCTACGTTACTGTACCTACAACTTCCATCATATGCTAGATAAGATACAGGCTACGTTACTGTACCTACAACTTCCATCATATGCTAGATAAGATACAGGCTACGTTACTGTACCTACAACTTCCATCATATGCTAGATAAGATACAGGCTACGTTACTGTACCTACAACTTCCATCATATGCTAGATAAGATACAGGCTACGTTACTGTACCTACAACTTCCATCATATGCTTTTGTTTCATTGAATAAAATCTCTTTATGTCCTCGGTTTGTTTTATTTGCTGCCTAATTAATAATTACGTAAATGATCTTTGAGCGGCGCGCGAACCTTATGACACAAGGCCATCATGCACCACGCCTCAACGGCCTTTGACGCTCCGCGTAGAAATAAAATAGAAGCGAACCATCCCCGCCATGGCGCGATGTTTCATTCGACTCGTACGAGTTTCATCATTAAATTTAATAATAATCTGTATTAAATCGACTAAAAAAACATAAGTCCCCTTTATTGTTATGTAATACATCACTGTTATTTTCATTTTAGCAAGATTTGTTCATAAATAGCACAGTTACAATTGCTAGAATTTCAACTTTTATGGAAACTTCAGGACTCTTTTTTATAGAGAAAATTTTCAAAAACGTGTTTTGAACATAATGGTTAACCCATAAATATGATCCAGATTAAAGTATATTTTTTATGCTGCTCTTAATTATTATACAATTTGGTAAAACATGGTTTTGTTGAGCCTATTTTGGCTATTTACCACGCCTTAAAGTTTTAACCTAATATTTTGCTACTAGGTGGTCAGAAGACTCATTCTGCAAGGACATCCGGCAGACCCAGAAGACATGACACCTATCACAAAGGTGTGGACCGGTGAATTAAACCAGGCCGCACAGCTTGGTGGAGCCGCGAGAGACGCGCGTATTCCCAACTGGGCGCCGCTGCCCCGGGGCCACTGGGGCCCACCCATCCGCCCATTACAAGTGGAGGGCTTAGGTAGGTACAAAATACTGATCCGATCCACACAAATAATCCTAAGAAAACTTATATTGTCCGAAAATTATGATTCTGTCAATAATTTTCTTATTCTTTATGATGTTTATGAAAATGCAATACCGGGCACTTCTCTGGGGGAAGTATACCGGAACTTAGTACCAGTAGTCCACCCGCACGCCTACACATGTGTCGGGTTAGCTTTAGAACTAACCCGACGCTGGCAGTGCCTCGAAAGTGCTTTCCCGGGGCTGTGGTCTGCCACAGGACTTATGTCCTGTGAAGAGTCCGCCCCTGGAGTGCTTCGGGACACCATCCTGACGGATGGGCCCTTTGAAATGCCCGCGCCGGATAAAGAGCACGTCATGGCGGGCGTGCACATCTCGTTGAATGGGAGACTGGGCATTTTAATAGCCGATCCCGGTTACCACATGGCGAAAGTGGTCACGGTAATGGCGGACGGCAAATGGCCCCACACTGGCTGGTTTAAGCAAACTACAGGGCCCAATATTGTTAAGACATTTCTATATACTTTCTGTACATATAACAGCCAGTATGTTATATGGAGGGAGATAGAAAATAGGAACGGCGAATTGAAATTTTCCCTATCTCTAATTTACGTAGGCAGGTTTTTCTGTGACGCAATATGCGTTACAGAAAAAAGAAACCTAGTGTATAAATATAAAAGCTTGGTCCGCCGGTCTGATGCGGGGCTTGCAATGGCGGGTTTTTTTTTCGGCCTTAATCCTTCTTTTAATGACGCAAAATTTTCATTATTTTATCAAGGTAGAAACAATAGGAAAATTAAAGTAACATGCGATTTCAAAATATTTCAAACAAATGTACTCGCAGATATTCACGCCGATATTCTGCGTTCAGTAGAAATATGCAATGAGCAATTGAATATTCCCCAGGGCAGACTCCTTTATATAATTCAACGATTGACAACAATCACATCAAATGAAATGTTCGTAAAACAGTGCCTGGGGCTAAACTCCTACATTACTTTGTGTAGTAGATATCAGAGATGTGAGTTTTGGGAACGATGGTACAACTCCCTACATTAAATTTTAAGTTTTACATTTAAAATAATAATGTATGTTTTAAAAAATAAAGTTGCAATAGCATCTATTGTCTATTGTAGATGCTATTTAAACGTTATTTTTTATTTAGAACAATCTGTTTTAATGTGTGTATTTAAATTATAAATACTTGATGTTATCTATTTCTTCTACAACTAGATAGTGATTAATTGTAAGGTGCTAGACAAATAAAGTTACATAAATTAAGTTGTTTATAATTGCCATAAAACGAAATGCACCTGAGGAAAGTTATCATTAAATTTCTTTCATTTGAATTGTGACTCTTAAGTTATTTTAAGGACTCTAAGCATTCTTTTAAATCAAAACTGAAAATAATTTGAACCCAAAAAATAACATTATGGCTCTAAAATCAGAGACCTAATCACAAAAGACATCCTTAAGTAGTAAGTAAAGGGGTGCCCGGAGAAAACCTCCACGTGCGCCCGGGGACCGGGGACACGTCCGGGGGGAAGGCCAGTCTTCGGGCCGGTGCATCCATCGGTGGGGTGCGGGCAGCGACTCTGACTGTTGAAGGGGTTCGAGGGTCTTGTCTTAACCGCCCGGACCACGAGGAAGACTAACCTCTAAAAAAAAACCCAAACTCCTAAGCGGCGGCGCACCGTGAGAGGGGTTGTAAGCTTGACTGATGGGTAGCTTGGTTCAGTCACTAGTGCGGACCTTTAGTTTTGAGCCAGTACATAAAGTTTATTACTCGTGGAATTTAGTATGGAACATAAAACCCAGACAAGAGGAGGAGTGATGCGGGGTCAGACTCTGACGCCGCATCTGGTGGCGCGAGCACGGGAGGCAAAGAGAGCACCCGCCGCTCCGGGGAGTTGCCCACTGCGGTGAGGAACCGCAAGTTCTTCAACAAGCAGCGAAGGTCAGAGGACGGCCAGGGGTCGTCCTCCAAAGGAGAGAAAGTTTCGGCTCGAAAAATCTCCACAAGTAAGCGGGGTGGAGCCCCCTCCCCTTGCCCCGGACCCGGGGGGGGGGCTCACTGCCCGGGAGGCTGTTGAGCTAGCAGAAGAGCCCCAAAAGGAGGTGGAGACCGAAGCCAGCTGCGAATGCGGCCGCTGCCGCGGCTATCGCCCCAAAACCCGGGCCGTCGGGCACAGCCCTGGCACCGGCAAAACCGGCACCATCCGGCAAAGCCCCGGTGCCAGCGCCGGCCCGAAAGCCTACTAAAAAGGGCAAAAAGTCTCCACCGGCGCAGGTGGATAGGGTCTCCAAGCCGTTTCCCCAGCGCCCGAAGCCTCCCGCGACCGACGCCGAATGGCAGGTAGTCGCGGAGAAGGTGGCCAAGGCAGCCAGAAAAAAGGCAAAAAGGCCGCGCCGCAAGAAACGAGCCGTCGCGGCTAGGGTCTCCAGGCCTATGAAATGCGCAGATATGCGCATCATGCGCAGCTGGATGACTCGGTAGTGGAGGGAGAGGTGGTGGCCGCCGTCGTCAGGACGGGCGGGTGTCTGGCCGAACAAGTTAAGGCAGGCACCATACGCCCTGACTTCACGGGCATGCGAACCGTCGCGGTAAGCTGTAACCGCCAGTAATGCCGTGGAGGGCCGAAGGCTCTGGTGGGCTGGGTTTCAGCGCAGGTTAAGCCGCTGGAACCCCGACCTCTGAGGTGCTTCCGTTGCCACGTAGGGCACCACGATGGCATCCAGTGCACCTCGGCGATAGACAGCACTCTGTGCTTCCGCTGCGGTCAGCCCGGACACACGGATTCCTCGTGCAACGCCGCGCCACACTGCTTCGCATGTGTGGCTACTGGAAAGCAGGCCAATCACCGGGCAGGGAGCAAGTCCTGCGCTCCGCCTGCCGGGATCAGGAGAAATGTCAAGCCCTCCGCCGCCGTCACCACCCCCACTGTCGTCGCCGCCGCTGCCGTTGCCAGCACCGCTGACGCCGCCGCCGCTGTTGCCGCCACTGCCGAGGTCCCCTTGCAGGGGATCCAGGGGGGGGGGGTTAATATGGAGGAGTAACGGCTCGATTAAGTCTCCTCCAGGCGAACATCAGTCACTGCGCCTGCGCTCAGGACCTGTTGCACCAGAGCATAGCGCAGTGGTCGATTAATATCGTCCTTATCACTGAGTCGTACTTTTTCAAAAATCAAAACAAACAAAACATTTTGTCATTTTTTTGCTATAGGTACCGACTAATGTTTTTCTGGTGCAAATTATTCGCTAATTGATTTAAACTTTTGTACCCTACATAGATTCACTATTAAAAAAATGTTTAACGAAAATACGTAACCAAAAAATAATTTGAGTGACCAGCTAAAAGTAACCTTAATTCTTCAACTTAAGAGTCACAATTCAAATGCAAGAAATTTAATTTGTTTACATCCCTGAGTACTGTTTACAAATATGGCTCGGGTATAAGACTACCATTAATCAGTATGAAGACCAGCTGTT
Organism: Hyppa rectilinea; assembly: GCA_951799385.1. Taxonomy (NCBI): domain Eukaryota; kingdom Metazoa; phylum Arthropoda; class Insecta; order Lepidoptera; family Noctuidae; genus Hyppa; species Hyppa rectilinea. The sequence goes on along the minus strand of OX637300.1, from coordinate 5,059,711 downwards.
GATGGTAGTGGAAATAACGCACAAGCTGCACCAGCTCAGGCAGCTGCTGCTGGCGGTAATCCAGGCGCCTTAGTGATCGGACGTGGGTCGCGTCGTGGCGGTGGTCGGGTGCTGCCCGACCAATTGACCATTTTAAGAACTCGCCCTATAACAATCCAGTCGAAAAAAGGCAACACTGGAACTGTGGTTGATCTTAAAGCTAACTACTTCGCCGTTAAAACAACACCCCAGTGGTGTCTGTACCAATATCGTTTGGATATATCCCCGGAGGAGGATAATACGGCAATCCGCAGAGGTCTCTTGCGTATACATGCAAATACCTTTCGAGGGTACTTGTTTGATGGAACAGTATTGTATACTTTGAAGAGATTACATCCTGACCCGTTAGAACTGTACTCTAAAAGGAAAACAGATGGCGAACGCATGCAGATATTGATAAAGTTAACTTGTGATGTAAGCCCAGGAGACTATCATTACATACAAATTTTCAATATAATAATCAGGAAATGCTTCCAAATATTGAAGTTGCAACAGATGGGCAGAGACTATTTTGATCCAATAGCCAAGGTTTTTTTTGATCTATTGGATCAATGATAACTTTCCTCAGGTGCATTTCGTTTTATGGCAATTATAAACAACTTAATTTATGTAATTTGATTATCTAGTTGTAGAAGAAATAGATAACATTAAGTATTTATAAATTAGGTACTTACGTTATGTCAGAATTCTGAATAACAGAATTAAATAAATAGAGTTATTTAGTTTTCCTAGAACTTCGTTAGTTTTGTGAAAGAATTTTTAAGTCGAGGAAAAATTCAACAACTCATGTTGTTTAGTTTATTTGATATTCAACTTATCAGTGACCACAGTTATTGATTTATTTACTGAATTATTTATTTTTCCTATAAAAATAGTGTTTGTATGAAGATATTTATTATTCCATCTGTCCGACAAAAATGGATATCATTTTGGAACGGAATAAGATACGAAAATGCCTGTAAGGCTCAAATATGCGGCATGTTTTTGCGGTTTTGAAAATAGGGAAAAGTCAAAATCGCCAAAATCGGACTTATTTAATTTTCCAACTATGGGGACGATATTCACGCCGATATTCTGCGTCCAGTAGAAATATGCAATGAGCAATTAAATATTCCCCAGGGCAGACTCCTTTATATAATTATTCAACGATTGACAACCATCACATCAAATGAAATGTTCGTACAACAGTGCCTGGGGCTAAACTCCTACATTACTTTGTGTAGTAGATATCAGAGATGTGAGTTTTGGGAAGGATGGTACGACTCCCTAAATTAAATTTTAAGTTTTACATTTAAAATAGTAATGTATGTTTTAAAAAATAAAGTAGCAATAGCATCAACAATACATTGTCTATTGTAGATGCTATTTAAACCTTATTTTTTATTTAGAACAATCTATTTTAATGTGTGTATTTCAAGGCCTAGTGTAAAACTTTCATACAATTTGGTGGGTAATTCACCAATTTATAAGACGATTTTGAAAATTGATTTTATTATGTTATTAGTGGACTGTATTTGAGGTTTCTGATAATCGTCTCGGGGAATCTATCTGATGACGAACAAAGCGACGTTAAGGAAGAGGAATTGTGCTCACGTACCTTTGTTCCTGGGCCGCGTGGCTTGTTCCGCTGCAGACGTCGTTCGGTTGAAGCACTGGTCGCGAGTGTGATCTGGTGCACCAAGACGCGGATCGCGAATGGACCCCGGGGCCACTTGATAGATTCCGGCGGTTTGCGGGTGACCTGCTGGCTGCGTTTACGCAGCGCGGTCGTGAATTCGAGGTGCGAACATAAGCGTGTCTTGAGATGAAGTGAGGCTCGCGCCGTCAGACGCGAAGCGAGCACAAAGGCGGGAGGGAAAGAGAAGGGTATATATCGTCGCCTGTTCTAATCAACGTCATTTGCAATAATCAGTTAATGAGTGATAGAATTTACAAAAGGGACGACTAGATGGCGTCACCATTTCCCCCCGGGGTTAAAGGGTTACCTTTAAAAAAGGGAAACAAATAAGATAATAAGCTATGTTAAATACATCACCACATAACCTATCTTCAAACTAGCATTGCATTATGAATAAATTAACTATATTAACCACAACGGAACACCCATAACGCAAGCTACTGACTAAATACTTAAGCTAAAGAAGAGAGATCCAGCTTCAGGCTAGATCTCACTGATTTGGTAGCGGGCAGAGACGCACGACAGGGCTCACGTAGCTACCCCTCGCGGTTTTTACAGTAACGACGCGGGTTGTACCGTCCTTAGGGGTATGCAATTTCTCTACAATAGCTAACGGCCATGAAAGCGGTGGGGAGTTATCGTTACTGACAATGACCAGCGTACCCTCCTGTATAGGGGATGCAGGACTATTCCACTTCCAGAGAAAAAGTGCCGTTGTACGTGTACAAGCACTGCACCGGGCCGCGCCGCGAGAGAAATCGTTTTAGGGCTGCTATAAACGATTTCTCTCGCGGTGCGGCCCGGTGCATCCCCCATTCAGGAGGGTACGCTGGTCATTGTCATTAACGATAACTCCCCGCCGCTTTCATGGCCGTTAGCTATTGTAGAGAAATTGCATACCCCTAAGGACGGTACAACCCGCGTCGTTACTATAAAAACCGCGAGGGGTAGCTACGTGAGCCCTGTCGTGCGTCTCTGCCCGCTACCAAATCAGTGAGATCTAGCCTGAAGCTGGATCTCTCTTCTTTAGCTTAAGTATTTAGTCAGTAGCTTGCGTTATGGGTGTTCCGTTGTGGTTAATATAGTTAATTTATTCATAATGCAATGCTAGTTTAAAGATAGGTTATGTGGTGATGTATTTAACATAGCTTATTATCTTATTTGTTTCCCTTTTTTAAAGGTAACCCTTTAACCCCGGGGGGAAATGGTGACGCCATCTAGTCGTCCCTTTTGTAAATTCTATCACTCATTAACTGATTATTGCAAATGACGTTGATTAGAACAGGCGACGATATATACCCTTCTCTTTCCCTCCCGCCTTTGTGCTCGCTTCGCGTCTGACGGCGCGAGCCTCACTTCATCTCAAGACACGCTTATGTTCGCACCTCGAATTCACGACCGCGCTGCGTAAACGCAGCCAGCAGGTCACCCGCAAACCGCCGGAATCTATCAAGTGGCCCCGGGGTCCATTCGCGATCCGCGTCTTGGTGCACCAGATCACACTCGCGACCAGTGCTTCAACCGAACGACGTCTGCAGCGGAACAAGCCACGCGGCCCAGGAACAAAGGTACGTGAGCACAATTCCTCTTCCTTAACGTCGCTTTGTTCGTCATCAGATAGATTCCCCGAGACGATTATCAGAAACCTCAAATACAGTCCACTAATAACATAATAAAATCAATTTTCAAAATCGTCTTATAAATTGGTGAATTACCCACCAAATTGTATGAAAGTTTTACACTAGGCCTTGAAATACACACATTAAAATAGATTGTTCTAAATAAAAAATAAGGTTTAAATAGCATCTACAATAGACAATGTATTGTTGATGCTATTGCTACTTTATTTTTTAAAACATACATTACTATTTTAAATGTAAAACTTAAAATTTAATTTAGGGAGTCGTACCATCCTTCCCAAAACTCACATCTCTGATATCTACTACACAAAGTAATGTAGGAGTTTAGCCCCAGGCACTGTTGTACGAACATTTCATTTGATGTGATGGTTGTCAATCGTTGAATAATTATATAAAGGAGTCTGCCCTGGGGAATATTTAATTGCTCATTGCATATTTCTACTGGACGCAGAATATCGGCGTGAATATCGTCCCCATAGTTGGAAAATTAAATAAGTCCGATTTTGGCGATTTTGACTTTTCCCTATTTTCAAAACCGCAAAAACATGCCGCATATTTGAGCCTTACAGGCATTTTCGTATCTTATTCCGTTCCAAAATGATATCCATTTTTGTCGGACAGATGGAATAATAAATATCTTCATACAAACACTATTTTTATAGGAAAAATAAATAATTCAGTAAATAAATCAATAACTGTGGTCACTGATAAGTTGAATATCAAATAAACTAAACAACATGAGTTGTTGAATTTTTCCTCGACTTAAAAATTCTTTCACAAAACTAACGAAGTTCTAGGAAAACTAAATAACTCTATTTATTTAATTCTGTTATTCAGAATTCTGACATAACGTAAGTACCTAATTTATAAATACTTAATGTTATCTATTTCTTCTACAACTAGATAATCAAATTACATAAATTAAGTTGTTTATAATTGCCATAAAACGAAATGCACCTGAGGAAAGTTATCATTGATCCAATAGATCAAAAAAAACCTTGGCTATTGGATCAAAATAGTCTCTGCCCATCTGTTGCAACTTCAATATTTGGAAGCATTTCCTGATTATTATATTGAAAATTTGTATGTAATGATAGTCTCCTGGGCTTACATCACAAGTTAACTTTATCAATATCTGCATGCGTTCGCCATCTGTTTTCCTTTTAGAGTACAGTTCTAACGGGTCAGGATGTAATCTCTTCAAAGTATACAATACTGTTCCATCAAACAAGTACCCTCGAAAGGTATTTGCATGTATACGCAAGAGACCTCTGCGGATTGCCGTATTATCCTCCTCCGGGGATATATCCAAACGATATTGGTACAGACACCACTGGGGTGTTGTTTTAACGGCGAAGTAGTTAGCTTTAAGATCAACCACAGTTCCAGTGTTGCCTTTTTTCGACTGGATTGTTATAGGGCGAGTTCTTAAAATGGTCAATTGGTCGGGCAGCACCCGACCACCGCCACGACGCGACCCACGTCCGATCACTAAGGCGCCTGGATTACCGCCAGCAGCAGCTGCCTGAGCTGGTGCAGCTTGTGCGTTATTTCCACTACCATCAACAGCTGGTCTTCATACTGATTAATGGTAGTCTTATACCCGGGCCATATTTGTAAACGGTACTCAGGGATGTCAACCAATTAAATTTCTTTCATTTGAATTGTGACTCTTAAGTTGAAGAATTAAGGTTACTTTTAGCTGGTCACACAAATTATTTTTTGGTTACGTATTTTCGTTAAACATTTTTTAATAGTGAATCTACGTAGGGTACAAACGTTTAAATCAATTAGCGAATAATTTGAACCAGAAAAATATTAGTTGGTATCTATAGCACCTCCACCGAGTGTGTCTCCACGTTGTCGTCGTGGTGGGGCTTGCGTGTCTCAATGATCTTGAGGGCTATGCCGGTAGAGTCACTCATGCCGGAAGGCCTCAAGTGAGAGATGAGACTAAGAGAGATGCAGGGCGGAGTCCATAATATCCGACTTGCGCGAGGGGTGCACCGTCTTAAGGATTTTTGCAGTTGTTGATGTTCTTAGACGGTGCACGATTCATCCTTTCACTCTGTTGTTTCGGAGAATGAGAAGGGGAGGTTTACTTCCAGTACGTGTCTGCTCAGCAGACATGACTGTGAAGTGAACGAGGATAGGATAGGATATGAGGACCCCACCCCATAAAAAAAAAACAAAAAGGCAAAGCTGTGTTCAGCAACAATAATGAAGGCGCATCAAAAAAACAACTACCCCAGGAGGGTACCTGCTGCTCCGCAGTAGGAGAATCCCTCACCGAGCAGAGCTCGGTCAGTCCCTCGTATTCTGGGGGGGGCATTGATCGCCTCAAATCCAAAGTGGATTTGTTTCCGTCCTTTAAGGGCGCATGGAGCCAGGGTGGCTCACGTAGCGGTGACGAGGAGTCGCTGGGTTCTGTGCCCAGCACGTCCGCGACACCGGAACCTAAGGCACAGCGAGTGCCAAAAGGGATATCGACCCGTGCACAATTTGTGCGCCCGGCTACCTCGTTGCTGAAGACTTAGCGAGTGATACTAGTGACTCTTCTCTGCAATCGACGAAATCGTTTCGGGCAGGCACGCGCAAGCGTACGCAGAACGCAACGAAGAAGAGGGCTGGTAAATCGGTTTGCCTTGACAAACCGGTAACCACAGGAGGAGAGAAAGGCAGAGACTCTGAGTTAGAGAGTCCGCCACCCAAGCAGGTAAAACAAGACCTACCTGAACCAGGGATGTTAGCTAAGACGATGCAGGCGCAACCAACTACGGAATTAAGCACCTGCATTAAGGAAAGTCTTAGGACAATAGAGGAGGTTGCTAATAAATCGCGCAACCTTAAGGGTACTTTTGTGCACAGCCTTAAGTTGGCGGCGGTAACAGTGCAAGCTGCGGTGGCTGAGTTGGCTACGCGATCTGCCGTTGAGGTCAACGTGGAGAGGCTGGAGACCGATAACGCCGACCTAAAGGCTCGCTTAACTAGCCTCTCAGTGCAAGTCGAGAAGCTGACAGCGCAGGTTAGTCAATTTAGTCGCAAGGACGAACAAATGGTGAGCCCCTCCGTGGCAGCCTCTCCAGTGGGTTCTGGTCAGTCCACTTTGGCGTGTGGAATCTTCCAGTTGGACGAGTCGGAGGCCCTGTTTCGGCGTCCCATAGCATTGGAGATCGGAGGCAAGGTAGATGCCAAGCTGGCGGACTTGGCTCAACAGCCTCCCGGGCAGTGAGCCCCCCCCCCCCCCGGGTCCGGGGCAAGGGGAGGGGGCTCCACCCCGCTTACTTGTGGAGATTTTTCGAGCCGAAACTTTCTCTCCTTTGGAGGACGACCCCTGGCCGTCCTCTGACCTTCGCCGCTTGTTGAAGAACTTGCGGTTCCTCACCGCAGTGGGCAACTTCCCGGCGCGGCGGGTGCTCTCTTTGCCTCCCGTGCTCGCGCCACCAGATGCGGCGTCAGAGTCTGACCCCGCATCACTCCTCCTCTCGTCTGGGTTTTATGTTCCATACTAAATTCCACGAGTAATAAACTTTATGTACTGGCTCAAAACTAAAGGTCCGCACCAAAGCGACGTTAAGGAAGAGGAATTGTGCTCACGTACCTTTGTTCCTGGGCCGCGTGGCTTGTTCCGCTGCAGACGTCGTTCGGTTGAAGCACTGGTCGCGAGTGTGGTCTGGACCACTTGATAGATTCCGGTGGTTTGCGGGTGACCTGCTGGCTGCGTTTACGCAGCGCGGTCGTGAATTCGAGGTGCGAACATAAGCGTATCTTGAGATGAAGTGAGGCTCGCGCCGTCAGACGCGGAGCGAGCACAAAGGCGGGAGGGAAAGAGAAGGGTATATATCGTCGCCTGTTCTAATCAATATCATTTGCAATAATCAGTTAATGAGTGATAGAATTTACAAAAGGGACGACTGGATGGCGTCACCACAATTATTCAAATGAACTCAAGTGCCAAAATTACAATTTAATAATAATTGAATAACCTTAATTGAAAGCTGGGCCTCAATTTGATATCTAACTAAAGCTGCCTGACGAATGCTTCATCAGACGTTATTTGCGTCAATCTATGTATTTATCAAAGAAAGGAGTTTTCCTGAGGAAACATTCAATTGCTTTAAAAACGCACGAACATTTTCTTTAAATAATTGGAAATCACATTACCTATATTTTTATTTTCCTAGTGGTTTCATCTTGGTAAAATAATGTGAATTAAGCCCGGCTAATTGAAAGAGTTAAGCCAATAGACCAGTGCTGAAGCCTTTGAAAATGGTAAAAAGTGAAAAAAAATAATATAGTAGGATGAAACACATTGGAAAAGGAAGAGAATATAATATTTTCTGAGAACATTGAGAATTTTCGATCGAAAATTTTTGGGCTTTTTCGATATTAAGTCAAAATAAGGTGAAAAAAAATTTACAGTGGTGTATTTTTAGGCTAACATAGAATAACTAACTTTTAAAGAAACGTCGAAAGCAAAACGATCTGTTTCGAACCTTACTAAGGCTAGCAGGCAAATTCAAATATCGATATGACGTGTACTCGCGACCTCAGATCGCCCGTAAATTATTTTTCCATTCAATTTTTTTTTCACTTTTTACCATTTTCATTGACTCCACGACTCCTCAGATGCGGCCATTCCCTTAAAAAGACAACATATACAGGATGGCTTGTAATTTGACATGTCTATTCCTGGACGTGATAGTGGGCCACATTTGTAACAATTAAGCACCCCTTATAGCCAGGGCAAAAACTTATGGGATTTGAGAATACCCAATATTTATATATTTTAGATTCTTGGAGGAATGATTTTAGAAAATGGTTCACAAACTTCTTTCCTGAAACTTTAAAACTTTCCTTCTTTAAATTTTCTTATGCAACAATAACAGTGTTGTTTCAGAAAATTTGGTAAGATCGATAGGTTTGTTATATAGTATGTGGTAACCTACCCAATTAAATAATAAAAGCCATTCAATTTTAGAGTTTAAAGACAACGGATATTTAGACACTAATTCTGGGAAATTCTGAAAAATTGGGATTTCTCGAAACCCATTTTTCTCGTATCACATTCATACCGGGCTTTATTGCAAATGGGTGACAGTACCACGTCCTGGAAGGAATACGTCACATCACAAGTCACCCTGTAATATGTAGGTACCTATTTATTTTATCGAAAAACGATGTGGCACGATTTATGGAAGCAACACTCTTACGTACTGATAAAGATAATCTTGTAGACCGTACAGTACTTGTCTAATCAAATAATGGTTGGTCTTTCGGGATGCCGGTGTGTCCGGGTGTTAGGTACTAGCGTGATTTGGGTCGCGAAGCGCGTCCTACTGCCAAACACACACAGGCGCGATCGTACCGGCACGCACACAGCAACATCGCACCCGTCCGCGTTACCTCGGCCTCGCTCGTCACTAATTAGGCCGAAAAACTCACGCATGCGCTCACAACTATACGTACGTTTTGGAACATTCCATACCATTGCTTCGCCTACAAACTAAATGAATGCCTCTGCTTAGGGATGCCACTCGTAGTCCTAGTTATATGGACAAAATACTATATCTTTACTATGCACAAGTAATTATATAGGAGATACTTCCTTAATAATATCAAGTTTGTTTGAAAAATGTTACTTATTAGGTAGGAATTATACAACATTTATTGAAATTTTAAAGTAATGTGCATGTACCATCGCCACGCATAAGCACTGACCGATTTAGACATTTCCCAGGTAGAGGCCGTCTTTATATAGTCAGTTCCTGGATGATTTAAAAAAATGATTTGGACATATTTCTATGCTAATCAAAGCTCAATCGTGTGAGACTGTTATGTATACATATACTATTTACACAAAAATGTACATTCAGTAAACGTTATTAAATAATCTCTAATATTATGCTTGCAAACAGTAGTTAAAAGATATATTTGTTTTATCGTTTTTCGTTGTTATTAATCCCGTCTGTTTAAACAAAAGAAGTACAGCGATTAATGTTGGCCGATATCAATCAATATTCTTATTATTCTTTTCCGACACTAAAATCTGCCGCCTTATGAGTACTCTCCCTCCAGGTGGCATTACAAAATTCCACTCTGTATATATTAACTTTGTTGCTCTCATGTCCGCCATTGCAAGTGACTCATGATCACATCAAGAAGGGGCTTTTTAATTTGCCGATTCCTAATTTCGGGTTATTGTAAACTCGCTATAATGAAAATTTGCCACAAGTAAAAATTATAGTAAACTCGCCACAGTCTTATCTGTCTCACGAAAACTAGCCACAGCTTTAAAAGTACCGATAGCAAACGAAGTAGTAGTGTTTAATGGCCAGGGCCACATGGCCCATGGATCATGTTTTTTGATACAGTTTTCTTCTTTTTCTTTATTCGGAAACTCCATTACTTTTACTAAACAATAATGTTGAACGAATATCGTTTTACTGACGGTACATCCAAAACAAGTTTAACCTACCTGTGACGAGTTTACTATACATGTTGTGAATTATTTTGTCACTGTGGCAAGTTTACTATAATTTTTACTTGTGGCAAATTTTCATTATGGCGAGTTTACAATAACCCATAATTTCGTGACGCACCATCACCATAAATAAGTTGTACTTAGATAATTCATGATTTCCTTTATGAATTGTTTCCTTAGTTATATTACATAAATCGGATCGGATCAGTTCAGATAAATAGGAATCGTAACCAAATATCTTAGATACTTAAGTACTTATACATTTATATTAATTAGTATTCGTATACCCACTTAATCTCAATGAACTTTTTATATATATAAATAAACAGGTACTTTACTTACCTACATCGAATTGTATTACTTAATGATACTAATTATGTAAAGGATAATTTTGCCAATTAATGACTTTGTTTAATATTTGGTATTTTATAGACAAGTTTATGTAGCCATAGGCTTTTTTTAAGAAAGCCTTTTTGAGGCCTATAATTAAGAAATCAAGAAAAAGATTTTATAATAATTGTTTAAAAAATATATATATTAGATAGGAAGCTAAATCTTCCTCACTGAGTTTTGTTAGTTAAGAAGGTTCAGGGTTGTCCATTTACTCATGGAGGGTTCGACGTGTGTTACACAATCACTTTAAAAGTATAGGTTAAAAAACATTTAGTTATTATGCGTGTATTGTATATTTTATGTGTAGGTTCTAAACTTCACGCAAAAACCTACTATTTTATTATTTAATGTAAGTATTACAGGGTTAGTTTTCAACAACCAGCTGGTTCAGAGACGGTTCGGGATCGATAATATTTTCGATATTATATGAAATAAAAACAAAAACTTTTTTTAACATAATTTTCTTCTCTTCTTGACCGTAACCCATAGGCTTGATCTATTCATTGTTTTAGAATTTGCTTGGTCACTGAAAACTAACCCTGTATTATGCTGTTAAAAACAGTATTACCGAGAAGTAAAATGAAAAAAAAAACAATAATGGATCTGGAGACTATCTCCCGATAGTATTTTCAAAGTGGCCTCACCACTTTGAAAATACTATCTTAACCATTTACAGGCGATGAGTCAAAGCTCAATATATATTAACTTTATATTTATATTCTCGTTTTGAGAGATTTTCCTTATAAACCCATGGGTTCATACGACATTTGAGGGGTAAACCATTTTACGCTATGTAAAATTTTATATATGTGGGTGTACTTAGTCTTAATTCTGATAACTGTTTATCTCTAAGTAAGGGGGAATGGTTTCCGCACATAGCCCTTTAAACGGACCATTAAGTATTATTAGTATTTATCTCACTTGAATAATCGATCGTATATTGTCCAAATGAAATCGTAACCAGCGTTATTTGTAGGTACGTTTCAGTACCGCGAGAAGTATTTGAAAAGGAGAAGGTTTTATTGGCTACTTCCAGATTTAATCGAACTTTGGCTTGTGAAGTCTTTTTAATTATTTTGCCTCGAAGCCTTTTTTTTGAATCTATCCTAAGTATGGGCTATGAGGTTTAGTTTTATTTCTCATGGCTCACATCACATCATATTCTATAAAACGTTTTAGTTTCAAAAAGGTTACATATATTAGTGCTACATCAGTGTAACTTGGATTTATTAAGTACGGACGCTAGCGCATCAAGTTATACCGAACTCCAAATAATTTTAGACCTTAAAGTTCAAAATCGATTGAGATTTAACAGTTTGTGTTAACTTGATGTGCTGGCGATTGTCCCTATAATTATAGCAACACTTAGCACAACCAGGAGAGTCATTGTGTTGGATCAGTACAGCCAATTATGAAACTAATAGAATTAGAGAAGGTTCTAAGGAGCGATATTTGCTCGCAGAAACCGAATTGCTAGATAACCGAATGTGTTAAACATAATATGAATTAAGTATGGCTGTAAGGATCAAGTTTTATTAATTACTATGGTCAATTACCTACTTCCAAAAAGACTCCTACGCCAAAAAATATTAGCCAACTGTTTCTTAGGAAATAAGGACAATCGATTTGTAGATTAGGCGGAAAAAAATTAAAAAGTTGTTCTCTAATAGAGAAATGGAGAAACCCTCACGGTTAAAGAACTGAATTCAGTGCAGACCGTTTTTTAAAATAAGTGTCTAGTCTAAGAAAATATGTAATTGTATCAGAAAAACGTCACGGTACTAAAATTGAATTTCAATGACGATAATTTTTATAAGTGTCTAGAATAAAACATATGTTATTGTATTTGGAAAACGTCATGGTAAAATAACTGAATTTCAGTGTAGACAGTTTTTAAAAAATAAGTGTCTAGTATAAGAAAATATTATGTAATTGTATCAGTAAACCGTCACGGTACTAAAATTGAATTTCAGTGACGATAATTTTTAAGAAATAAGTGTCTAGAATAAGAATATATGTAATTGTATTTGGAAAAACGTCACGGCACTAAAACTGAATTTTAGTGACAATAATATTTTTGAGATAAGTGTCTAATAAGACAATTTGTAATCGTATAGTAACCATTTAACGAGTTCTACAGCATTAAATAATGCAAACAAGTTGCGATCTTTTATTATACTACCCCTACCCTTTTTTGTTTTTTTTTGAGGCTGGGAAATCATCCAATGACTGAGCGGAAGGGAGTGTCAGACTCTTACTGACTAAAACCCATCCATGTTCCTTCCGTAGCCCTTTATGTTCCGGGGTAGCGGTAACCCTTTCGGACAATCCCGCTTACCCGGCAGGCTTGGCCCTGAGGGGCCCCTTCATATGCTGACATCTCTTTGAGGCGCGCGTGGAACATATACGCGCCGTACGACACGAGTCTGGTGCTGATCGGACGGTGAGTCAGCTACCCCTACCCTAAGCAGAGCTTCTCTCGCACCGGACACAGCGACGCGTGAGGGCTGGATTGAAGTGGAGCAGTAGTGCGTAAGTGAGTTTAGAATCAGCTGTCAACAGCGTCAATCCCTAACATGCGGTGGAACGACAGCTCACTACACGCTCACTACACCTAAGTTTCCACGGTGAGATTTTTACGTCATCGACCGACTGCAACCGAGTAAACGGTGGTGGCGCTGGAGTTTAATAATATGTATATAATCAGTTAATGAAATAACTACCTGCCCTCAAATTATAACAGCCAGTAAACTGGCAGACTGATTGGTTGAAACGGCCGCAATGGCGACGTTGGGCGATGCATTGATTCGAATCCGTGCTCTTTTACCTCAACTGCATGAAATTAAATATTACCTCAACATGAGTGATCCCCAAAATACTGACCTGTAACCTGTTTACCTGGAAGAAGTTGATTAAGATTTACTTTATTCAGCTGTGGGTAACCCTCGGGTAGTGAAAATAATACATTTTATACGATGCTTCTAACGCAGTCAGCGAAAAACTTCAGTTTTGTACAATATATAAGTAGGATGATTCCTTAAGTAAATTTAATGACAGCTCAGGAAAGTAGCAAAGTCTGTAAAAAATCTTAAATCTATAATAGGTACTTCCTACAGCTCAGCAGGATTTCGCCGAAAGGGTTAACGTAAGTACTTCCTACAGTTTGAATGTTCTTTGTAAAATGGATCGATCGTATGTGATGCCTCTGTGCAGCAGATATATTATTTCAGATATTTTCATTATTAATTTAGGTACAGATTGTCTAAAAATTCTGCCGTTATTTTGTACCTGTAGTAAAAAGAAGTTTAGTTGAGGTACTGGCCAATACAATAATGAGTACTCTGATACATTATTGTATTAAGCAATTACGTTTTTTGGCTGATTTATGATTTTATTTGATGCACCGTAAAGCAGTCACGTTTTTCAAAACATCTTTCTTTTCTCTATTATCAGGCGGGTACCCGCTTAGGTTACCAATACCAAAGTACCTACCTGGGTAAGTATAATCTACGCTACCTTGCTTCAAAGAGAATTTAGGTACCTAAGCTTTGGAGGAGCTGTACATAAATTCGTTTACACATTAAGGGGCGGGAGGAGATGGACAAAGGCGACGTCACGTCACATGTATACATCTAAACAATTAAAACTGTAGGTAAACCTCATGTCCAAAGAAGATCTTAAAAATATAATATGTCTTTATCAATATTGCAATAAGGTTAATCTAAAATTGCATAATAATTATGTGTATTCAAAGGGACGAACTTTGTTAATGACGGAGGAAAGCATCAAAAATCAAGTTTGGTCGACCTGGGTACTCTGGGTACTCTGGGGCTGAAAATATTGATCATCACTTCATCACCATCATCTCGCCATAAGGAACCTAGCTTCGACACAACGAGTGGCCCTGCGCTGTGCTGCTGCCTGCATTTAGACTTCGCTTCACTCCCTGTTGCTTTACTGGCTCAAGACTAGCATACGCCAATACCTATTCAAAATTATTCTTATCGAAATTACGCAGTACCTACAACCTCAGTACTTTCTATGCTCCCATTTTTTCCATTACTATGGGTTAGTTGTATTTGTTTTTGATTAGCAACAGCGCTTTCCATATTACGACACGACTCGCTAGTTACGTCAGCTACGAAAGGTCAGCAGGTCTGTAGGTACCATGTCGTCGGATTGAAAGTGAAACACCATCATCGGTGGGTCATAGAAACCTTTATGTAGATACAATCACGTGTTGTAAAATGTTTACACTTTGCTTAATCTTACGGACTTACTAATAATTAAGAAACTAGGTACTAAATTTTAATATATATATATATATATATAGTCCTCCTTGTCGATTTCGATAACGGCGACCCTTCAAAAATCACTTCCTTACTAAATTTTAATATTAACTGAGTAACAGGTCATATTTTAAAAATATTTATTTAACACTAACATGTTAGCTCAGAAATCTAAATACCTTCTATTATACACCTAATGTTATAAGTAAATGAGGTACCTATGTAATTGTACCTACTTAATATTATTTCAATCTTCTTCAGACGACAAACGCGACGCACCCATGGGTGTAGGTAATAAAATACCTAACGCATTTTATGTTAAAATTAAACTAATTTTTTTCCTTTAATAGCTTAAAGTAGGTAGGTAAGCCAGCCTAGAAACCCTAGTACCTAGAAAAAATACTGATAAATGCTGTGTACTTCGGAACCCATGTAGGTACACATACATAGTATAAATGGAAAACGACAGTATTTAAAACAAAAGACTTCTGTATAAGCACAGTTATAGCGACAAACCCACTTAAACGGATTGGGTTGAGGATTTTCAGCGGTGACCCAGATAAGTTAAGCCGTGGTTTCAGTACACGAGGCACGAGCTCTCAGTACCTACTGAAAAACAGTGTGTTTTTGTTGTTATAAAATGTCCTTACAAGGAATATCTCGTATACCTATGTACCTATAGCTATATTTAGAAATACCAGAAGGAAAGTAGGTAGGGATATACCTAACGGTTGTCAGGGAAAACCTTTGTTCGGCAATGGGTAAAAAATTATAGGTAGAGCCGTCATTTAACCGATCTTTATAGTACCTAGCTACTAGTATAGATTCGTATGACACTACAGTAAAACTTAAGGGACAGGTTAGAACTTACGCAAAGACCTTCAAAATATAATTATATGAAAAGGAAAGAATGAAATAAATTCTCAAATCCCCATCCAAAGGTTTTAAGTTGAGATTGAAGCAACGGCACCAACCGATATTATCTGAAGTTTCATATTAAAAGACGCCGCTAAGTCTCTGAACGATGTTCCACTGCGGACATATTTGCGCTGTAAATAATACTAGATATCACCTGCAGCTTCATATGAAAGATTTCACTGAAAATACTCATGTGAGGTATCTACCTACCTAAGTTCATATTTGTCTATATTCATCTGGACGCCATTTTGGTTAGCCGTACACACAGAACAGATAAAAGGCCGTAATATGTACGGCCTTTTAGCAGGCTTTTGACTACTTGGAAGTTTAGATCAAAAGATAGGTTAGGAAATTCCAGAGTAGGTACAAAAGCTATAATATATGTATGTAATAAATAGGTAATGTAATATGTACTTTAGGAGGTAAATAAAAATACAACGGAATACAAACAGTGTGTTGAAAAATAGGGAAATCCAGTCTAGGGAAATTATTCTTTTAGCATTTTCCAGAAGTGGTTGTGAATCACGCCAAGATAGTGAGGAAGTCACAAACAAGCAGCGTTCAGATCTGAAACTCATAAGACCTTCATTGCTGGACATTGGCCGAGGAGTACCAGAATTTTTCGGAAATCAACCCGTAGCAGGTTGAAAAAGGGTTGATTTTACTATATTATAATTTTAGAAAAATATAAAGAATAAGGGTCCACGCGGGCGACACTGAGGGCAATAGCTAGTTTTTTTTTAAAAACACGATGCTTAGTACTGAAAGTTTCCCAAACGTGTTCCCTGGCTTTTTTTTACAGCGTTATTTATAACTTCCCCTAAGGGGTGTGACGTTCTATCGCTTGGAACGTGACCCTAACGAGGATGGTGTGAGGAGCAGGCGCGCCCGGCCTGTGATCCACTTCCACTGACCCAATTCCTTGTGTCTCATATGCTCCAAATTAGTGACCCCGACGTGACACGGAGCTGCGATGTACCATCTTTCTGTGGTGTATTTAAAGCCTTCTGCATTAACTTAAACATTCAAAAATTAAAAAGAAATCTGAGTAGAAATGAAAGGAGCAGATTCACGTAGTAAGTATTTTTATTAACTGACGACATGGTTGGCGCAATGGTTGAGCAATTGACTGCTGCGCAGCATGTCGTGGGTTCGATTCCCGCACGGAACAAATATTTGTTCGACCTGCAAGTATTTGTTCCGGGTCTGGGTGTTTTATATCTATAATATGTAATGTATTTACAAAAAATGTATATAAGTAGTTTATCAGTCATCTCGTAACCATAACTCAAGCATTATGTTGCTTAGCTTGGCGTTGTGTAAAATGTCCAAGGATATTATTATTTTTATTTACATTCTTACATACACAGGAGCGGTACCTAATATACGGTAATATAACCTAACTGATACATTTGACTAATTGAAGTAAATTCGTATAAGTGCTTGGATGGAATTCGGGTAATGTAGCAATGTAGGAAGGTAGGAAAAGTAAATTGTATTTTCATGCACGAGCAACTGATAAATCTTCCTCACAGCCCATCATTCAATCTGTGCATTTTATCCGCTAGCGTGGAAAGAATTCTCTAACTTTTCTATTCAATAATAATAGTAAAAACTACTTTCAATATTGGCAAGCTAGTAAGTACCGTGAAATATGACAACTTTGCCAAACGAGGTATCTTTGAAAAAAGTTAATTAACTTTCCACCCAAATAAATAAAAATGTTGACATAAAACATTATTTTTTCTTAGATTAGCGTATTTGCTTATAAATTTCTATTAGGGCAAAGATACCCAGATTGGCAAAGTTGGCATCTTTCACCGTAACTACCTATAATTTTTCTTTAAATTTATAAAATAAATAAACACTAATTTAATTAATATATTAGAAAAGCTGTTTTTCTTGCACCTAGCACATTCTTCGCTATAATGAGCAAAAAATTGTGAGTAAATTATTCGGCGTAAACAAAATTATTCGGCGTCCTTTGAAACCCTCGTTACGTTCAGAATTCTATATCTGAACCACTCGCTGTGTAGATACTAACATCAGTCGACATTAAGGTATTCGAAGAACCTAGGTATTTGGTAAATACCTAAAATCATATTAAAGGTGATGGACCTGCTTGGATGATAATGGTTCTCCCATTTTCTGAAACATTATTTACCCACAAATACCTACATTTGTGGGTAAATAATGATAGTGGACCTGTGTAACTATTGTTACCACATTTCGATTATTGGATTAAGTAAGTGTACCCACCACTCTTCACCAACCCTACATAAGTACACTTAACTTAATTATTGAGATATTGTGGGTGTGACCGAAGTAAATTTAACTAAGTAAAATATACAAAGTAGTGAGGTAATAAACTATAAAGGTTAGTAAGAAAACTGCCTTTTGGAGGTTCGTAACAGCAACTCTATCCTAGTAAAACATTTATTAGGTACCTACCTACATATCCTCCAGCATGGACAACAATAGCTAACAGCAGAGAGAAATAGAAACAGTTAAGAGGCCTTTGCCAATAAGAGGCGCACAGGCAGAGATTCAATAAAAAAAAAACAATTATAGTTAAAAACTATTGTATGTAAATTATTATTACATAGTCAATTGCTAGTATTATATTAAATCAACTAAATAATATGAATATTAAATAAAGAATGTAATATGTAAATATGAGGTGTGAATAAAGGTTATTATTATTATTATTATTAGGTACATATAGTTGACATTATTTCTAGAAACATTAAAACAAAATGTGTAATGATAGCGACTTTTTGGTTCAGCATGACGACAGATGGTGTTTAATTCAGTAAGTAGAGGCCTATTCAACTAAATAAAACATTGAAACCTTGAACTACTCGAATAAATCTTACAAGTGTGGACTAGAAACGATGATCTACCAATCTCCAGCAAGTAGGTCAACGGTTATCAAACAACGGATGAGCTACGCCACTCGCAAGTAGGGATACTATCCGTCGGGGCTTGTCCGGACATGTCCGGCTTTTTGACTCCCTCCTGGCCTTTTGATTTAAGGTAAAGTAACAAATAATAGGTAACTGTAAATCTCGAAGGAAGATTCGAGTATTGATTTTGGGTGTATAGTGTACATACAATATGTGCGTCTACACTGTAGGTACTATGCAGTGTAGACCCACACTTCGTCAGTTATGATTAAGGCCCATGTAATAGGGTGGAGAGCTGGGCGAGTCGTAGGTCTCCGGGGGGTGTATTTTGATTACTTTCAGATATTAAAAAGTAAACGAATGCTGAAGCAGAAAGAAAAAAAGCTCCGGTCCATTTCAAATTTTAAACTGGTAACCCTACTCGCCAAGTGGCGGAGGGACAGCGTCGTCGCGGGATTCAAGTCATTAAAGCAGCCTCATCGCCGAGCCAACCTCGATAGCGTTGACCCATATCTTTTAATCCGATGTAGGTAAGTAGGTCACCCGCTTCTAAACATTTTAAATAACGAAGGGCCGCCCTGGTTCTTCTATGTTGGTAGGTAACAAATGTATTCACTGTGAATACATGTAGGTACCTTGTACCTTTACTGACTGGGTTATTCATATTGCGTAGAACTGATTACACATTTTTTAGCTAATAAGACCATTGTTAACAACCTATGATCCACAATAAAGATTATGAATATGAGTGTGCGTTCGCGCAGCGGAATGTTGTTGAATTTAAAGATTTTAATTATGCAGATATTTAGTGTATGACGTCGTATAATTGTGTATGGTAAAAAAAAATTTGTGCATGCAGCCATTGTGGAGAAATTCACCAAAAACTGATTCCGCTGGGCGAACGTTGTCCTGGTGGAACTTTTTTTAATCCATAGACTTTAGAAGAAAAGAGATGTGTCCAAAAATTAGTGTGTATTTGTGTGTAATTGTGTATGTATGAATAAAATTAGTGCATGCATAAACTTCGGAGAAATTCAAGTTTCCGCTACGCGAACGTTTGGCCATTAGCTAGTTTTCATATAAAGCGCTTACATAGAGAGCTGTAGATTTATACATACGTTGCTTTGAATTTGTTTATATTTGTTTAAAAAACTGATTTAGAAAAAATCGTAGGGCTTAAAAGATAAAAATATAAACGTAAAATACGCTTATTAGGTCTTAGTTCTTAAAGTATGCACTTTGGGGTCTAGATTTTCACGTTTATACAAACCTTGTAAGTGTCTGCAACATGTTGCCAAGTATCAATGATGTTCCGTTAGTAATTAAAGAGTTATAGGACAATTTACCATGAATAGATCACTGTTTACAAAGCAGTCAAATATCACGACGTTCTAAAGGAATTGCATGGTAAAATGTATGCCAATAATTAGTGTATTCATTCAACTATTCACATGCAAAATTTCATGTCATTAAATTCAGTAATTAAAGAAAAACAATTATAATACTGACGAAGCATCGAAAACCTACATAACCCGACCAAGTTCGGATAGCTACAAAAAAGCGGCCGTGCAATATATTTAGGTAACATCCCAAAATTTTCAGTATAATGCCGGTATTGAATTGGTATAAGCGATAACACAATGATTGTTGTATCGATATAATTTATAGGTAATTTATTTTTGTACACCTACTTTTTTAAATGTATTTGACTATGACAGAAAGTAGGTACTATTTACGTAGGTACTTTATTTAAGTATGCGCTTGAGACTTGAGATATAATCTAGATATATGTATTACTTAAGACAAATAAAATTCATACAGCTAATTTCTATTGTAAGATTTCACGGATCAGGATTCTAACTATAGACCCCTTAGGGAAATTAAATAATTACCACATGCAAGTACCTACTACTGTTTAGGTAAATATTTATCATATTGTAGCTTATTACACTATTTAACCAATGGACTAGGCATGCACGAGCGTTCCCCTTTGCAACTTTAGTGGATCAAACAATCTAATAACTTAAAAAAAAACTACTTCTTGAATCGATTTTTTAATTGATAATAAAAATATTGATTGATTAATGATAATAAAATATTTTTCATTCAAGAAATGCAATTGTTTTACTTTTTCCTAACGCTTGTGTACGCAACTGTACCATATTAATAAATACTATATTGGAAGGTTAAGAACGTTTCTTAGATATATGGCACGGCCGCTTTTTTGTAGCCATCCGAACTTGGTCGAGTTATGTAGGTTTTCGATGCTTCATCAGTATTATAATTGTTTTTCTTTAATTACTGAATTTAATGACATGAAATTTTGCATGTGAATAGTTGAATGAATACACTAATTATTGGCATACATTTTACCATGCAATTCCTTTAGAACGTCGTGATATTTGACTGCTTTGTAAACAGTGATCTATTCATGGTAAATTGTCCTATAACTCTTTAATTACTAACGGAACATCATTGATACTTGGCAACATGTTGCAGACACTTACAAGGTTTGTATAAACGTGAAAATCTAGACCCCAAAGTGCATACTTTAAGAACTAAGACCTAATAAGCGTATTTTACGTTTATATTTTTATCTTTTAAGCCCTACGATTTTTTCTAAATCAGTTTTTTAAACAAATATAAACAAATTCAAAGCAACGTATGTATAAATCTACAGCTCTCTATGTAAGCGCTTTATATGAAAACTAGCTAATGGCCAAACGTTCGCGTAGCGGAAACTTGAATTTCTCCGAAGTTTATGCATGCACTAATTTTATTCATACATACACAATTACACACAAATACACACTAATTTTTGGACACATCTCTTTTCTTCTAAAGTCTATGGATTAAAAAAAGTTCCGCCAGGACAACGTTCGCCCAGCGGAATCAGTTTTTGGTGAATTTCTCCGCAATGGCTGCATGCACAATTTTTTTTTTACCATACACAATTATACGACGTCGTACACTAAATATCTGCATAATTAAAATCTTTAAATTCAACAACATTCCGCTGCGCGAACGCACACGAATATGAATATGAATTTATTTAACACTTTATCAGAATAATAAATTTAACAAAATCGATTAGGTTGGGTTAGGTGAATGTGAATTAATGTTAGGACGCAGGCATGAGATTTTATGAGACTTTTGAGACAACTTTTAGAACATTAAAATGAAGTTATACATAAAAATTCAGCTTATATATAATCTCTCATACCGAGGTTGACCCTTTATTTTTGCTAAAGTGACTGGACTTTTGTAACAGATTGCGTTCTGTCATTTCTACCTACCCCCATGGTGTGAAGGCGTGAGTTTATGCATGTTTAAATAATTTCAGACTTGAAAGATGTATATAGTTTCGTGTGATTTACATTCCTTCTACTTTTTACCAAATAGGAAACTAGTGGTGGATTGTTGTCATTTTTTGACGGACGAAACGCAGCCGTTTTCCGACGACGAAAACGGTTGCCGCTGCAACGGGTTTGAAGACGGCTTAGCGCGGACGACATGATGCTGCTGGGCCCGACTGAGGGATCTATCAGAAAAATGATGAAGCTCAACTAGAATTATGCTTCCTTGCACGGCCTTGTGTACAATGTCCGTAAATGTGGATATATTATTATGGTCTTTAAGTGCCCTAATCACGAACCTAGCATTTTTCTAAATGTTATAAGCATAAATAAAGTCCACCAATTTAAGCACTTAGGGCACATACATACTGACGACCTTAAAGACGATGTAGACATTGATAGGGAACGTAGGGCACTGGCGGTCCGAGGTAACATGACACATACATACACGACTCAATGCGTCGAGTTGCATCTTTTTGTATAACTCCAACACCCTCTTCAACCATGTATGCGGCACCGAGTCGTAGGCTTATCCAGCATGTCGACAGATCTTTGCAGGATCGACGAACCTGTTGGTTTATGGCTATGACAATGAGAATTTCAACCAAACGTTGCGCAGTCCGTCCGGTCCCGGTGATTTCCTATTCGGTAACGGACGGACTGCTCTGACTACGTCTATAGGTGTTATTACGACTGCTTCCATTTCTGGTATAGTTTCAGACACACCCTCAACATCCTGCATCCATTCAGCGCCAGTGTGACAGACGGCCACTGACCAGATGCTCCGACAGAATACACTCGTGATAGCATCCGGGCGGCAAACATCTGTCAAATTTTGTTCAGGTCGCTCAAATGGTCTATTGTATACCCCTGAAGCAGTATAATTTGCCAAATGACTCCATTGATAAGACGCTCGATTATGTACTGCCAGGCTGGTACGACTGGTTTTGGTCGAGGAGCTTCGTCATAGTTCGGGAATTTAACGTTGGCTTATCGACACGTCGCAACAGCCGCGCAATATAGGATCGAGTGTGTATCAATGCTGCTCTCGAAAAAATCCTTAAGCTGCGAATCCAAGGCACACACCAGTGCCCTATTTTTTTATGCATTGGTAGGCGTGGTATTCGGGGTCTAAGTCTGGTCGGAGTGGATCTATACTCGCGGAACGCATCCTCCAGTGCATTCCTCAATCTGACGTTACACTGGCTACTTACTGTGGCAACCCTATCATCGTCCTCTTCAACACCATGATTGGACCGCGGTCGGATTACATCAATTCTTGTTTTTTGACGTTCAGAAGGGCACTTCTAGTCAAATCATTTATTTCAAATAGGCACAAGTAAGGCATTACTTGTGCCTATTTGAAATAAATGATTTGACTTTGACTTTGGCTTTGATATTCGTACCGCGGTTTCTGCCGGAGTTGAGACGATATGGTTGCTCAATACCACTGAGCGCAGCCTATCAAGTGGGGCATCGTCCAACCTATGATTTCATTGGATGACACGCACCTGATCCGACAGTCGCTGGGCCGATACGTTGGCGGTTGTCTCTAGTTCCTGAAACAGAGACAGCATCCTAACACGATACGCAGTGAGGTTAGTTCCCCCCTTTGTAGACCTCGTTGGCCCCTAAGTCCGAAGCTCCTCTGTGGCCGGCCTCTCCTCCGCCGACTAACAGGTGTTGGCGACGTCGGCGGGGAAAAATACTCGTCACTCGAGCTCGACGCAACTGACGTGGTGTTGCCAGCTTTTTATTTATTATTATTAAGACGAAACTTATGCAACAATCGTTTTTGAAGTTTTCGTCGAGTGTAATAATTGCAGTTTTAAAATTATTTCGAATGTATGAAATAGTTTACTAATTACAGTCATCATCATCAGCCTATAGCAGTCCACTGCTTCTCATAAGCCTCTCCAGTTGCACGCCATTCAGATCGATACTCGGCAACTCTCATCCAGCTGCTACCAGCCACTTTGCGAAGATCATCGCTCCATAGCCTTAATACTAAATACAGTGAAAACTCTTTAATATTGAGTTTACTATACGATGATATGAACTTCCCTTCATACTTTTCCAGGCTTATGACTAGCTGGCACAGACTTTTATCTATCATTTCTCGAATTCCAGGAAATTTACCGATTATCCCAATTCTTTGTTCATGCAATTCAATTTTGAACCATAAGTCAACAGACGTAAACTTGCATGGGTTTGACCTACGCATCACGAACTACAACATTGACAACTAGTTACAGATTATCAACTATATTTCATCAAAAAAAGGTTCACTTTTAATTGCAAGGACTGTTTTGTAAACTAACGCCGGACGATGCGACGGGCGAATGTGTTATTTAGTTGAACCATTGCCTTCTCGACTGTATTTTTATAGGCGCAAAAGAAAATATGTAACGAAAACTGTTTGAACCCAGGACGCAAAACGGCTTCATCGTCGCAGAATACAAAACTGTCTTTGCAAACGATTCGTCGTCGCAACGCTCACCTTGCGACGATGAACCGTAACCGTTTACAAATACCGTTTTGTCCTAAGAGAAACCTATCCCAAGACAAAACAACATTATTTTCATTTTCAGTTTTCGGCCGCAAATGCAAATCGGCCGAATTCTGATTTAATCTTTAAGCTAATATAGAATCCGATTGCGGTCGGACTCTATCCCTACTCACAAGTTCAATAGCGCACAAGTGGTGGGTAGACACAATAGCTACAGTACGCTGCAATATTTATACAGTTGGACGAAACCAAAACGAAAATCACAGAGAACTACTTCCACTACCTAATCATTTAATTTTAGTAGAGTTCTACTGCCTCTAACAAAGACAGATCGATGCAGGTTTTTCTGATGCAGCCTGGAAACAAAAAATGTTGGTAGGTACAATTCAGCACAAAATTGGCAACTTACTTTTATTTAGTGCTTGAATTCTGTCTCCGTCATTTGCAACTTTTAAACGGTTGATAGACATTAAGATTTATAGACGCGCAAAATCACTTTACAGTCCGCGAGGTATAAGCTGAGCTTTGCATTTGTGTGAGTGTACATGGATAGTGTAGGTGTGATAACCGGCCTTAGGCGCGGCGCCATTTTCGCCCGGTGGTTTAAACTGATTTTGGGTAACCGGCCTGAGGCGCGGCGCCATTCTGTCTCGCCGCGCTCCTCTCACTCACACTAATGCAAAGCTCAGCTTATACCTCGCGGACTGTATATTATTTCATATTTGCGGTGCAGCTGGCCTTAAGATATAATTATGAGCAGTGGTGGCCTAGTGGTATTGGCCCCGACTTACAATTTGTAGGTCGTGAGTTCGGATCCGGATCGGCAGGCACTTTTTGTATTTAATCGTATCACAACTGCTCTCAAAACGTGAAAGAACGTGAAGAATAATACCTAGAACCCAAAAGTGCGTAGACATGTGATATTCACTAACCCGCACAGGGCCCGGGTGGCGGATTGAGGCCCACTCTCTCTCACAAAGTGGAGGCCCGAGTTACAGCAGTGGGATGCGAACATTGTAGGCTGATTATGCGGGCCTTAACTTTAAGACTTAAACTTCACTCGGCAAATATGACACGAGGTTTTACATTTGAATTATAATGAGTCGATTGGGGTTTCTTTTGAACCCACCTAGATAGCTGAAGAGACAAATCTAAATCGAGTTATTTTATCCATATTATATGATAAACTAAAAAAAAACTAAACTATAAACATTCTTCAGTCAAAACTATTAGCAGGAAGTCGGTACTTTTATCATAAAATAAGAACCCAGAACTTTTACTAAGCTATTTATTATCTAAACACATATTAAACATTATTACTATAGGTATACTTACATATTACATTAAGTTTATTTATTTTCATCATACACAGAGAGAGAATTTTAAAGACTTACAAAGGAAATAATTACATGTTTTTTTTTATTTTCTTTATTTAACTTTTTTTAATTTATTTTTTTTATTTAAGAATGGGCCTGCTCTTGACCTGGATCACGCTCAGAAGAGCGAGCATGCCCAGAAGATCCCTGTTAATAGTACGAGATCCGGCTGCAGAATCAATGCACTCGATAGGGGCACTAATTCTGCAGCCGGATATTAGACTATTACTATTGTTTTGAAAGCAGACGGGTTACCTATTAAGTTATATCTACTAACTATATCTAATTTTTTTTTCAAATGGTTAATTTAACCAACATAGAAATTTAGAATTTATATTCTAAATTTGAGAATTTATATTCTAAATTTCAGTCCAAAGTTTTTTTCCAAGAAAATTATTCTATGAATAACATATATTATCTACGTAAATGAGCTTTGCATGTTTTTTTTTTATATTACTTAACCTTACTTAATATTTCTTAACTAACATTTAAAATGTAAATTAGCCCATTGATTTTTTCCTTGGGAATGATTACATAAGTACTTATTATATTATTCAACTACTGAAGAGAGAGAAAAGTTGACTAGGATATTGTGAAGAGCGTAAAGTGGAAATCAAATCAAAATATTTATTTGCTAGAATACGGTACATAAGGTGTTACAGTTAATTTGTTTCAGCATATCCTGCCATAACATGGCGTGCAAATGTATTCACACTCAGCGATGTCAATTTATCTAATTTACAGATACTATTGATTTGTCTTCTAGATAGTCCTTAATGGTATAATATCTTTTGGAATTTTGAAGAAATTTGGAATGTTGTAACAAAACTTTAATGAACATGATACAAACTTATTAGATATTATATAAGTAGGAACTTATTATTTCGAATAGTCAAATGCTTAATTAATTATACATACATATTATCTTATAAAAATTCAGAATTTAAAAATTCAGAATATTAAAATTCAGAATATAAAGATTCAGAATATAAAAATTCAGAATATAAAAAGTCCAAAGATGTTTTATAAGAAAATTATTTGATTAATAATATATATTGTCGACGTAAATTCAATTTGTAAATCATACATACATAACGTACATCAATTTTGGAGAGATACATGTATCTCTAACATTTACATCGTATACATATGGATAAACAGCCCATAGAGATTTTTTCAAAGGAAATGATTATATAAGTTACTTAATTCGATTGCCACTATACAGAGTGTTTATATTCAATTGATATGGGCAAATAGCTAATCGTTATGCACGATAAGACTATAGAAGATTGCATCCCTTTAAATTTCGTAGTCCAGGTCATCTTAATTCTGTTCATCGTCGGTAGCGTCACGTACCTGAAAAGCAAAAAGATTTATGTTAAGTCATTGACTGCCACGCAGCAGATACAATAGAAAAACTATTGTTTGTCGGACACACGGTGACCGCGTTGGCGTTCAACGTGTTAAACACAGGCGCCTAAAACCCGAAAATATATGAATGCACACTGTTGTCAAGTTACGAAGTAAAATAAACCGGTTAATCTCTTACAACCTCTACGGACATGGCAAACGTAGTTGTACTCTGCCTTCTTAGGGAATGGCGTCACCCCTAAGTGACCTATTATTTCGTCCAAGGCTCGTGGGAACAACATGAACGAAAATCTTAAAAATAAAATAAACCCTACAATGATCCAACAAACTCTACAAGAGAGTATGTTCACCAAAATACGTAGCAACTCACTCGGCAATATATCGCAAGACATTAATGCTACAGAAATAGCATTTAGTGCAAACGACCGTAAAAAAAACGATTGGCAGCAAGATCGAATACCTCAAGCCAAAAGGAAAAGAGTGGAAACCAACTCACCACAGGCAGAAAATGAAAAGAAAAAATCCAACACAACTGTATATTCAGTACCCACACAAAATCAATTTGAAATATTAGACAATGAGAATGAGATTTCAGATGATAAAGAGTCAGTCAAGCCTCCAAAGCCAGAACCAATTTTTGTAACTGGAGTCCTAGATATCACTGCTCTTAGAAAGGAACTACTAAAAATTACAACAGCAGAAAACTATATTATGACAACGCTTAGATCAGGACACATTGTGAAAATAATGCCAGCAAGTATAGAAGTATACAAATCAATAAGAGAAAGCTTCATTAAGGACAACATTAGTCACTACACGTACATGTTAAAGTGTGAAAGACCCTACAGAGTTGTACTGAGAGGCCTTCATAGTTCAGAAGATACCACCCAAATAAAGGAAGAACTCAAAGAACTTGGACATGATGTGAGACAACTGATAAATGTCCGTCACCGTATGTCAAAAGAATCTTTACCTTTATTCTATTTAGACCTGGAACCAAAGCCAAACAATAAAGAAATATTCAAACTGAAATTCTTAAATCATACAAAAATATCTTTTGAACCTCCATACAAAAAAAAGAAATCCTCCAGTGTAAAAGGTGTCAAAGATTTGGTCATTCCAAAAATCAATGCCACCGGCCTTTTAGATGTGTCAAATGTGGTGACGACCATTCAACAACCAGTTGTACCAAAACTAGAGACACAGAAGCTACATGCGCAAACTGCCAGCAAAAACACCCGGCTAGCTATAGAGGATGTATAAAATATAAACAATATAAAGAACATATACTGAAAATCCAACCGAAATCAACACAGCCCAATAGAAACCAATACAACCGGATAACGGAAATTGACAAACCACAGCCAAAGAAACTGAGTAACTACAAAAGAACCACAGCAACTTAGAGCGATTCCACAGCGTGATTTGGATGAACTCATTTTGAGTATGCCAAACCGATGTTCTTGTGTTGTTAGTGTTCGCGGTAGAAACACGGATTATTAATTGTTTAAGTTACCCAATAAAATTTTAAAGAAAACTGTTATTTCAGTCTTTTTTTCGAACTTTAATGTTAGTGGTTCAAATGTCAAAAATCCCTTTATTAGGAAAATGGCAAATTTCTTTATTAATGCAAAGGTGACTTGGTTTATCGTTACTGTGACAAACGAAAACACTTTATTTGATGAATCCTTAAAGAATATTTAAATTAATATCAATCAAGAGAAAAGTTATTGCAAAAATATATGTTGATCCCTAGACACTTTTGATGTGTGTACTTACAGAAAGACTACCCAAAATCTACAATAAGAAAACCAACTGGAGAAAGTATCGGGATATCATCACAGCGGAGAGTCAGCTTACAATCTCTCTGAAAACCACAGAAGAGGTAGAACAGGCTATAGAAGGATTAAATAAATTGATTCATGACGCGGCAAACAGGTCCACACCTCAAAACAAAGCGGGAAGCGCAAAAGAACATGTGTACCCAGCATCAATCAAAGACTGTATAACGGAAAGACGTAGACTTCGCTCCGTATGGCAAGACACCCATTATCCTAGAGACAAGGCTGCCTTTAATAAAGCCTCACAGCAACTAAAGGCACAAATAAAGGAATGGAATAATGAGAACCTGCAATCATATCTGGCAAAACTGACACATACTAGTGCCACAAACTATTCCTTGTGGAAGGCTACAAAAAACCTAAAGCGCCCTCAACAACAAGTAACACCATTAAAAACACAATCAGGGACCTGGGCCCGCTCTGACAGTGAAAAAGCTAACACGTATGCCAATCATCTACATAAAGTCTTTGAACCACTTCCTAGCAGCAATCAACAGCTAGACAATGAAATACACAAATACCTCACTTCTCCTAATCAAATGTCACTGCCTTTAAAGCATGTTACACCACAAGAACTAAGGCGTGAAATCCTTAATCTCAAGGAAGGCAAGTGCCCCGGTTACGATCTTATTGACGCTACTTTGTTGAAGCAACTTCCAAAAAAGGGGCTTCTGCTTATACTAATTATCTTCAACGCGTGTCTGAGATTGTCCTTCTACCCAAGCCAGTGGAAGATTGCCCAAGTAATAATGATACTGAAACCAGGCAAAGCACCTCAAGAGGTAGCATCATACAGACCCATTAGTCTCCTTCCGGTAATTGGAAAACTTCTGGAAAAGGTCATATTGAATAGAATGAGAGAACATCTAGCAGAGATAATACCAACTCATCAGTTTGGCTTTAGGGAGGGCCACGGTACAATCGAGCAAGTGCATCGGCTAGTTGATGTTATTGGTAGAACGCTGGAGGACAAACAATACTGTAGCGCAGTCTTCCTAGACATTAGCCAAGCATTCGACAAAGTTTGGCATAATGGGCTACTCTTCAAAATCAAAAGAACGCTTCCACATTCCTTCTTCCCATTATTAAAATCTTACCTCGAAAATAGATGCTACGAAGTAAAATATAATTCCGACGCATCTCAAATGCATGAAATTAAGTCTGGAGTACCACAGGGTAGCATACTGGGACCAGTTCTCTATATTATATTCACAGCAGATTTACCCACTCATGCTTCGACCACTACCGCGACATATGCAGATGACACCGCAATCCTATCAACACACGAGAATCACGAGGCTGCCTCCGAAATGCTCCAACAACACCTGACTCTGATCGAAACATGGCTGCAGCAGTGGCGTATTAAAGCCAATACAGATAAGTCGGTTCAAGTAACTTTCACACTCAGAAGGAAAACCTGTCCACCTGTAAAACTTGGCAATACTGAAATCCCACATTCAGATGACGCCAAGTACTTAGGTATGCACCTTGATCGACGCCTAACCTGGCGCAAACACATATGGACCAAAAGGAAACAATTAGACTGCAAACTTCGAAGCATGTATTGGCTCACTGGTCGTAAGTCACAACTGACAGAAGCCAGTAAAATGGCTATATATAAGGCTATACTGAAGCCTGTATGGACTTATGGCATACAGTTATGGGGAACAGCAAGTCATAGTAACGTTGAAATACTGGAAAGGTTTCAAAGTAAAACAATGAGAGCCATGTTTAATATTCCACCGTACATAAACAATCGATATGTAAACCTAGATTTGAACCTGCGAACAGTGAAAGTAGAAATAGAGTCATACAGCAATAATTATCAAAATAGACTAAACCAACATGTTAATCAACTGGCTGCTGAATTGAGGGGAGAGGGCAGTGTGAGATTCTCTCGACTAAAGAGAAATAGTATACCAGATTTAGCTGTGAGATTTGTGGACAGAAGATGAGTATGGCATCAATGGGTGCTCAGCTCAGCTGATGATAATAATCCCGATGAAAATCTGACACCATATTAGATTATTGTTCCTTGGAAACAGATTGCTAAGTAGCAGGATATATAAAAAAAAAAAAAAAAATCTCTTACAAAAAATCAAGTCTCGCCGCTGCCAGAACCTCTCATGACGTCGTTTTGCCTCCCATTGGACCCCAAAACGACGTCATGAGACACCGTAAATTGGTTATGTTAATATTAATTTTGCTACCCATCAAATCTTATGTGTTAATTAAGAGAGATGTTTAAAAATTTCATGTGTTGACGTCATTATATGTTTCATATTCAGCGCGCAAGTTTATTAATTTATCTTTACAAATATCTGTAAATGCGATATAATTGCCATTTTGATGACAGCGGTGGTCGAGGCTAAAAAAAATTTGAGATAAGATATCATTCAATTATTTGACGAATACATCCACTGTTGAACTTAAATAAGTAGTGGTAGGTAATGAAGTTTTATGACAATCAAAGTAGAAACTTCGCGCCAATCGTTGTAGTTTTCACAATTTACACACACGCAACACTAGATACGATTTAAAATGTGACAAATATTATTCAAAATATCATAAACAACTAAAATATGCCCAGATCTTTACGTATTATACAAAAACAGATTCAATAACACGTAATATTCATTACCACTACTCAAATATCTGTGGTCAAAATCGCGCACTATTTTTGTATGTTTTTGATGTGCCAAAACGATTATGACAAACCATTAGCTACCTATATTTTTATTTCGATCAACTTGAGTAATTTATATAACTTATGTCGGAAATCGATACTTGTGAATTAAAATAAAATTGATAGTTATTTATACTCTTCTAATGTAATTGTTTTCCATTATGAAAACAAATCGTTATTGTTATCGTACGGATTTGGATAAAACTTGGCACAAAGATGGATTATAGTCTGGAATAGCATATAAGTTTCCATTATTCAATTTGCAAAATAAGTTTTTTTTTAGTTTAACACGTTGGCGGGCGGTACTATCTCACTGGTTGCAGCTACTGTGACAGTACTTATTTTCATACATTGCCCACGGGCGTAGTGTCTTAAGTACTTTCTTTGACGAATTTTTAAAAATAGTGTAGTGACAGTACGAAAGTCGTAATTATACCTGTGGTGACAGTACAACATGCCGTTCTTTATGATATTATGGAAAATCGTTCGTCGCGTGGCGTACTGATTTAATGCAAGTAAAAACTCAGACGACGACAGGCGTACTGTCGTAGCACTTTTAGCTACCTAGACGCCTGTGGACGTTACCGCCCGCCAACGTGTTAAGTATATAATTTTTATTTATCATCGATAAGGCAGGAATTGATGTTAATTTTTAATTCCAACCATTATCTTTAGCCGATTTATCTAATATTAGGAAATTTTCGAATACCAAAGAGAATTTTTAATTCAACAAAACAAATAATAGTTTTTTTTTTTAAAACACGCTTTTATAAGCGAGGGGTGCTTTTTAAGATATTATCGAAATGATAATCCTGTGAGAGCTATATCCAGTCCCCACTCTTGTTGATTGCTGACGTAGCGCGCTAGCTCTTAGAGGCAGTTGGTTGCTAACCTTGTTACAAGCAAATTGATTAAAATTAAAATGAATGCTAAACTAAAAGTAAGTTTTATTTCGGTAGCCCCATTTGCAGAATGATAATATTTTTTTCCCGTTTTGCATATTTCAAATAAGAGAGTAAGTTGTTTATTTACTTAATTTCAGCGCAGTTGCCTACATTTTGGATAGGTATCAATAAAATTATAAACTACTTTCGCAGTAATCTGGCGCGGTTTGACCGGCCTCAAAATATAATTAAAGAGATTTGCTACGAACTTATTGTATACAATAGACGCGGCAACATATATTTCTTAATAAACTCGAATGCTGAAAGTTGATGTAAATTCCTGAATTTCATGACTTTATTCCAATCAACCCGTCCACTCAGCTGATATGCCATATGTCAAAATGTAGTAGAGTAGAGTGGTTTAATATATTATATACTAGGAACATAAAACTTAATACTCGTTCGTGAACGGGCGCTATCAGTAGGGACCTAGGTATCTCTTAGCGGCTAAGGCTTGTTTTAATTTAATTATTGAATAGTTTTTACAAATTTTATATCTGATGCTTTTCACGTTCTGCATCGTTCTCACATGTATAATATTAATATGAACTATGTAACCAATATTTTGTAACCATAATATTTTGTTTAAAAAAGTGTCCATGGAGTTTCTTGCCCGTTCTTCCCCATAGGTACCTACTGCTTTGGAATGGGCAACTAGCTTCATCTCTCTGACTGACCGACACCTTGACAATTCAAAAGTGCCTGTAATTGGTTTATTTGAAATAAATACTTTGAGTTTGAGTTTGAATAAATATTTTTTTCAATGATTGTACAGTCGCATCAAAATCCATTTCATAGTTTAGAAGATTCTAGATGTCATAGAAACAGACACGGAAAGCAACTTAATTTTATAGATTATTTGTATATTATAAATTAAAAAAAAAACTTACGTCGGGCTTGGGATATTTTGGGCGTGGCGGTCTGTAAAGAGTATGATAACCACGCGGCGGCAGCGGCGGCGGCGGCAGCAGCTCGCTGATCCTCAGAATCTGTAAGGAGAGGAATATATTTTATTTTACAATCTTCTTCTTTTCGTGTGGTTAGTGACTAACCTGGTGTCAGAGTTTTTATGCTGCCCATGGGCCTCTGACTTAGCTTCACTGCGGTTGAGAAACATCTCTCAGACATGCTGGTTTCCTCACGATGTTTTCCTTCACCGATTTTTAAGCAAGTGATAATTATACAATACGCACATGAATCCGTAAAATCAGTGGTGCGTGTCTAGGGTTCGAATTCGAGACCTATAACTTGGCAGTCCGATGGTCACACCACTAGGCTATCACTCATAGCGAGTGTCAGACTCTTACTGACTAAAACCCATCCATGTACCTTCCTTAGCCCTTTATGTTCCGGGGTAGCGGTAACCCTTTCGGACAATCCCACTTACCCGGAAAAAAACAAAAAATAAATAAAAAAAACATACCTGTGTCTATCAATGTGTAGTGTCACTTAGAAATTAGGTGCTTTGATTTATTTATTTTTATACCTACTTAAACCCATCATTCCAATTTTATATCACCTTGAAAGATGTTTTTCATTTTATAATAACCTCCAATTTTGTCGATGATTTTTCAATTACAGTAAACAATAATTGTTGGTTGTGAGAGATAAACTCATACTCAAAATACAGTTGAATTTGTTGTTGTAGAGAAGTTATTTTGTAATAAACAAAAATACAGCACTCTTATTATCTACATTAATTTATTTCATAAAAATATGCGCGGTTTGATCTGTTTTATTCCATGTTAGTCTATAGAGACCAACATGGAAACTGCTTTGACAATATCTCCGTTTGTTTTCTGCAGTTGTTCGTGGCACTTGTCGAAGGTGACGTCAGAGCCCACTGACACCTTCACACGAACTAATTTGATGGCGTTGTGAACGTTCCAGCCGCTCAACTCCAGGGCTTCTAAACACTGCGATTGATTCGCCTGAGGATTAAAAACAATTTATATCAAAAACACATAATTTGGTACTTAGATAAAACGACGAAAGCTTGACACAGTAAGAATATGGAACTGGTATAAGGCTAAAATTTTTTTATGAAAACCATTTTTAATGCAATTGCATGAAGCGTAAATAACAAAAAAAAAATAACAGGAACAATAAAAAAAAGATTATAATATTTTATATCATTTAATAGAACGTGGGAATTAATTATTAAAAGGGAGCACTATTTCTCTTATATGGAATGTGATTATCGTGATTATATTACGTCAATAATTAATCTCGTTGTATTATTCTGTTTACCAACTCAAGTAACCTGTCTTTTTGTATGCACGTGTAGGTCTGCAATATTTTGTATAACATCGGAATGTTAAATTCAGATTGATTTTTTCAATTGCACATAGAGTATTAGAAAAAGTTTGTCTTTGTAATGCATCGTTCTGTCACGCAGTGTAGTGCGACAATCTGCATTAAAATTTCGATGTAGTATTGTAGAATTCAAAAACCAACAGACTGGATAACCCTAAACAAAAAAAATAAAGCTTGCAAAATATCCAAAAAAAAAGAAAACAATAAACAATAGCTAGCTAGTATGTGATGCAACACTAATTCTTCAAGATGACCCAAAAGAAAGTACCTATTTGATTGCCTCTCTGTGTAAGACAAACGTAAAATGCACGCATCTAAATTTATGGACGGGTGTTAGCAACTTTCCCATATAGAATAAAAACACCATGGCGGCCTTTAAGCTAGATATACGATGTTCGAGTATATAATAATAATCGACTCGACATTATTTGCAGAACAACACCGATCGAAGCAATTACTACAGATTCGGCCGCGCCGGCAAATTCCTTTCGGTATCTACCTTCGTTTAAATAATATGTTCAGGTCAGGTGGACACAATCAAGCTAGCCGTTCGGATTTTTCCAGAATGTGTATATATGTATATCTACATACTGAGCGTCCTGACGTCCGTCCTAAGGAGAGTACTTTTTTTAAATCAAATTCATTCTCACGGGAGCGTTAATATGAATTAATAAGTATGTTCTGTTTAAGACTTTTGAGTAAATTAGACTTTTGAGAATGCTCTTTTTAGTTATGTACAGCTACATGTTAAAAAACATTTGGGCCATCTTTATAAATATTCACTATATAAATTACAATGCACTACTTACGATTTCTATGGAATAGACAAACAATGGTCAGTAGTGTTTACAAACAATGGTCAGTACCTAGTGTTTACAAACAATGGTCAGTAGTGTTTACAAACAATGGTCAGTAGTGTTTACAAACAATGGTCAGTAGTGTTTACAAACAATGGTCAGTAGTGTTTACAAACAATGGTCAGTACCTAGTGTTTACAAACAATGGTCAGTAGTGTTTACAAACAATGGTCAGTAGTGTTTACAAACAATGGTCAGTAGTGTTTACAAACAATGGTCAGTACCTAGTGTTTACAAACAATGGTCAGTACCTAGTGTTTACAAACAATGGTCAGTAGTGTTTACAAACAATGGTCAGTAGTGTTTACAAACAATGGTCAGTAGTGCAATGGTCAGTACCTAGTGTTTACAAACAATGGTCAGTAGTGTTTACAAACAATGGTCAGTAGTGTTTACAAACAATGGTCAGTAGTGTTTACAAACAATGGTCAGTACCTAGTGTTTCCAAACAATGGTCAGTAGTGTTTACACACAGTGGTCAGTAGTGTTTACACACAATGGTCAGTAGTGTTTACCCTTATCTCCATCACCATCATCCTATAGTAGTTCACGATTAAATACAAATTCAAGCTGCTTTATAGAACAAAGAAACATCGACATGTACCTACTCCACAAGCCGTTCAACTGCCAACTCATTTTGTGACGTAAGTACGTTGGTCAGTACTTCCATGGTTACCTATAAAAGGTTTTATTGGATCTCATCATTGAGCGTAGGTACGTATTTCCTAAGAAAAACGATGACTGCCGAAGCGCATGTTTTAGCTGACAACCTGCAAGTGACCTCGTCCACCACCATGTTCTCCTTCCTTCCTTCGTTTGTCTCTATCTGAACAGTTTGTACAGAACACGATACCTCAACGACTCCAAGCCACTTTAAATGTCACTTAAAAACAAATAAAAACATCAATCAAGTAAATACTTGATTGAGGCAATCTTTGAGAGCAGTGGTGGCCTTGTGGTCACAGCCGCGACTTACGGGTAGTAGGTCGTGTGTTCGAATCCAGGCAATATGCATTCATGTAATTATTTTATCATCACTGCTCTCAAAAAATAGCTTCGTAGAAACCGACAGCAATATAGGCTGATTTTGCAATAATGTGAAATTTTTTCTTAAATGTTCGTGTAACAACAAATATGATTAATCATTATGAATAACCAGTTTTGTTTAATATTTCCGGGAACGGATCATCACATAGTTATAACAGTTTGTCTCTAACTTAGCGTCGTCTTCGTCGTGGCTGTTACAGTGTCGACCTGCGACAATCACGCAATAAACATAACGCATTTACATTATTCCCACCATTATTATTACTGCTATCGTTTGTTCGTTTTCATTCGATACAAATTCGAAAACTAGTCCAATGAACTCTATAGTCGCTATAGAGTTCATTGAAAGAATGGGGATGATGACTGTTACTACTATGCTATTTTAATTAGTCCTTAAGCTAGATTATTAAAAATATTGGACACGTATTTTTCTTTTTCACGTAATTCAAAGATTACGTCTATACATTGAATTAAAATGTGGCATGACGTCACTCCCCCACTCCCCAATATTAATGCGTTTTTTCTAAGTATATTTCTATTAATATGTTATAGCAAAAAATACGCAATTATTTTTTTATTATCTGATTGACGGACTAAAATATAACTCTTTTTTTACCTAGACATCATCCCTATCTCGAGGATCAATCAAACCATGTATTTAGATTGTATTTACTTGTGGCAACTTGTGGTTTCCTGGCTTTCCTTTCGAACATACAATTGGAAAGAAAAATTAACAATAATAAACTGACAAAGTATCAAAAAAATAACTCTGAAACAGAACTGAGTGAAACGAAACTAACAAAAACAAATGAACAAGAAAATATACCAAAATTACAAAAACTAGCAAACAAAACTTTGTGAAAAGCAAATAGCAAAACAAATGAACAGATCAGATATCAAAATTACAAAAAAAAAATAAGAAACAAAACCTAATTAAAAGAAACAGAAAACAACCGATAAAGATACAACAAATTGACAAAGAATCAAAACAACGACCTAGTAACAAAACCAATAACAAAACAACACAAAAACAATTCCCTAAATAATAAAAAAAAAATAACAAAATACCACCAAAATTGTATCAACTTCCGAAACCTCGAACAAAATCGTATGCCAATTAAGTATGTCATTCCTACGCGACTGAATCTAGTACCATTATCATCCTAGGTTAATGATGAAAAGTAGAATATAGGTACTTAAGAAAGAATCTACTCACCATATCTCTAAGTACTTTGCACATGATGCGGACTTCATCCGATTCTACTCCACGCTGACGGCCGCATGGCTTCTGGTCAGCAAACTCCAGCAGATCTTCAACGGACACGTGATCTTTGCGCTCTGAAAATATTTGAAAAGCGATGCACGTTAATTAGATGCGCGATCCGCAAAGACTTGTTGAGAGCATCGCAAAGATATACTAATATTATAAAGCTGAAGAGTTTGTTTGTTTGTTTGAACGCGCTAATCTCTGGAACTACTGGTCCGAATTGAAAAAATATTTTTTTGTTGGATAGCCCATTTATCGAGGAAGGCTATAGGCTATGTAACATCACGCTACGACCAATAGGAGCCGACCAGCGGGAACCTCCAAAACCGCGCGGGAGCAGCTATAATTTTATAAAACCAGATTACAGTAGCGAAAGCACCATATATGTTTGCATCAGCTATTGAAGTGGCATTGCACATCTGTTCAACATAAAATTAATTGACATTTCAGCTCAAAATTGTCGATAGTTTGATCCAAAAGCCGAACCGATCGCAAAGATCGATGGCCACCACAAAGTATGATAGATATGAAATTAAAATGCTGTTCGTTGCAGCGAGTGTCTAAGCGCATCAACTAAGACCCTACCGATTTTAATAATTGTATTTATTTTGGGAATTAAAAAATAGCAATGTGTCCCAAATAAATTCTCGAAAAATTTCAATTTTGAACAATTGAAATTTTTCGTCTTTAGAATTTTTATATGAACTTTTTAAATTTGAACAAAAAAAAACAAATTTGGACAGGACAAGTCTGTCGGGTCAGCCAGCAGCGTATGAATTACCTTTTTCAAGCTGCTTATTGCTCTCATTGTCACTGCTGTCCGAGCTCTCGGTGACGGTGACCTGCACACCAATATCTTCTTCCGCGAAAAAGTCGCCAAATGGATTGGCTGAGTTAGATTCAGCGGCATTGGAGAAGGGATTAGTATCGACCTTCGTTGCCGAATCGACGACGTCTTCAATAACTTCATTGGTATCGCTTGTAGCGGCAGCCTCTCCCTTTCGGGAAGTATTTTGATATATGAGAGTGTCGTCAACTTGCTCGGTTTCTTTTTTGGGTTCGTCAATCAGCTTCAAGGGGTATTTGCGGATGTGTCGCGGCTTGTCAACCAGCTTAGGCTTTGACGATTGTGGAGGTAACGGCAACACATTCTGTAGAGGAAGTTTAATTAGTTGGTTGCATTTGTTTTTCTTTTATCTTATTTGGATGTAGTATATTAGTTATTTATACTTACGATGTCCACTTCCTCGTGTGTTGGCTCAACCGAATATGACCTGAAATACATCCTACTACTATTATAAAGGCGAAAGTTTGTAAGTATGGATGTATGGATGTTTGTTACTCTTTCACGTAAAAACTACTGTATAGATTTGGATGAAATTTGACACAGAGATGGTTTATATCCTGGATTAACACATAGGATATTTTTTATCCCGGTAGAACATTCCTGTGGGATAATTTCCGACCTCCACGCGAGCGAAGCCGCGGGCAGAAGCTAGTATTGTAATATTTGTCTTAGACTATAATATATTTTTTTTGTACATTTTGAGGTTAAAGAGCGCGTTCTTGGTGCTTATTTGAAATAAATTGTTTGACGTTGACTTTGAAAACAAATGTGAAAAAAAAAACAGCTGTTCCCTACATTTCGACGAGTCACGTGACCAAAAATGTATAGAAGAGCTGTTTTCTTTGCGATTTCGGAGTAGGTCCCATAGTAAAAGTTGTTCAGTCTGGTGGTCTGTAGCATATGCTTTTGTATGTATAATATACCCTTTCGGTTACACCCTGTATAAACGTAACTGAAGCTAAAGGAGTGTGTAACAATCGTACCACGTCGCGTTCTGTAGCTATTATGTTGACATAAGCTGTCACTTTTATCCCATGGGGCGGCGAAAGGAGAGAGTGTATACTTATGTAGATACAAGGATTCAAATAAAGTGTAACATACCGGGACCGCATTGGCGGGTTTTGCTGCGCATGTGTAGTGTTACGAGGCTGCTTCGGGATAGCTCCCGTCTCCTTAGCAATGTGCGACATCAGCGACGTAGAAGGTGTTGGCTCTTCAATGAGGCTCGTGTAGGCCATCTTGGATTCCTCAGTCAGTGTGGACTGAAACAAAATGGGCTTCTACGTTAGAGTTGGTATACAGAAGCACACGCATTCCTGTATCCCTCGAAAGGTACGTTTTTATAGTTTACGTGTCTGTCGCCATTGGCCGGGGACATATTCAGACCGGCCTGCCACTGAGAAATTCCAGATGAAAAAAACCCAAAATCTAGAACAGCGTATTACTAGACTAACGAGATTCTAGAAGTAGTAAATATTTTTATTTAAGGCATGAAAACTTGCACAATTTCCTTATAAAACGAAAGTGTATATTAAGGAAGGATTTTCGAAAATTCATCCCCTAAAGGCGTTATATACAGGATTAAAGGTTGCTTGGAAGATTGTCTGGGAAGATTGTATGGGCTTGTTAAGTAAATAAACTTTAATTCATACCTGTATGTCGGGTACACTTTGTGCCTCCTCACTGAAATTGCGACGCTGTTCTCGGGAGCCTGTAAGATTTAAAGAAATTTAATACATATGCAAATTAAAAAGTGGGGTTTTTTTTAGGAACAATGGGAAATAAGTAATTGGTAAAAAAAATATGTTTATATAATAGGAAATCCTTGAATTTACAGTTATTAAAAACAATGCATTTATAATTTGTTCGAGCTTTGATAATAACATTTGGGCCAATTTCTTGTTTAGTATATTGACCTTTCACAGTTACTATACTTCTGACTTTGCATCACTATCAAAACCACAGTGATCTTTAGTGTACAAACCCCATTTGCATCCACACTAAGTACATACTTAGTCTCAAAGCCAAAGTCGAATCATTTATTTCAAATAATACCAAGAAAGGAACTTTTGAATGTCAAAATGAACAAGAAATAGAATGGATTTAAGTCACTGCTTCCTTTTGGAGTTAGTAGTTTTGTGTGGAGAAGGCAAACATGAACGAACAGTTAAGTCTGGTATGGGCTTTAGGGCCCATTATAAGTTTTTATTTACCTGAAGCCTGATCCCGCTCACCAGAGGTATGGCCATGATGTAATGACAGCGGAAACTTGAAGTGAAACTTAGCACGCTCATTTGGGGACCGGGAGGCCTTCTTGGCCCCGTCGAGGTCGCTCATGGATCTGGGAAAGTAGGTGACGATTTTAGTAAAATTGAAGTATAGGCTTAAACGGTCAGAGAAGGATGTTCTTTATAAAATTTGTGATATGTATATGACAAAACACACGAAACCGTAAACATTCATTTCTTGCTTAATTTCTTTTTATTCTTTGGTCAGAAATTTCATTTTAAGCGGAAGAAGAAAGAAACGAAACATTAACTAATCTGATATCGTCTTACGGTTGTATAGAAGATTGTTTTGATTTTGTATTATATGTAAGGAATATAACAACGCATTGTGCTTACTTCGATATGATTGCATTAGCCATAGCGACGGCCGTGTTCAGAGTCTTTTCGTCGGCCGCGGACATGGGCTTCATAGTACTGGTGGAGAAGTCCTTTTTACGTTCCGCCTTCGACATTGTCTGCGATCTATAATAAAACATAATATATACGTTAAGAATCCATGAACAAGTAAATACGTCATTAGGTATCAGTGATCGGATAAGCTTCACTTTTATGCCCACGAAAGAATAATCTGGACATGCACTGACGTGTGATAAATACAAGTCATATTTTTTAGTCCTATGTTCGTATGAAATACAATAAATTTATCAATTGGATCTCTAATCTGTTAGATACATAAATCAATTGCCACTACTTGACCAAATTGTGCAGATTTTAATTTTTATTGATATTCCATTTCTTTTTAATAAATGAAAGATACGAAATCAAAATAACCACTTTAATTTCTTTAGTTTGTTGTAGTTGTTCTTACAAAATTGTTCAATCCCGGAAACCCGGTATTACTTATTTATCAGAATGGAATGTCTATATTATTCTTTTGTGGGAAGACGTTTAGGTAAGCGTCCGATTATCCGATCACTGGTCATTACAAACGACAGCTAAACGATGATGGGACTTGATAAAAGCCGAGTCGTC
Source organism: Hyppa rectilinea (assembly GCA_951799385.1). Taxonomy (NCBI): domain Eukaryota; kingdom Metazoa; phylum Arthropoda; class Insecta; order Lepidoptera; family Noctuidae; genus Hyppa; species Hyppa rectilinea. Next base: position 5,017,687 of record OX637300.1, on the reverse strand, counting down.
TGATTTACCAAAGCAAAGACTTCTAAATATGATCAAGCAGAAAATAATAATAATAAGCTTTGTCAAGTTGTCACAGTAAAATACCAGGCAAACATGCCGTCTGAGGAGACTGTACCCGTCTGTGAATATACTTTTATATGAAGGTAAATTAATTTAATAATTTAAAAACTATCAACACCCTTTAAATAATGTCTGTATTGTTTAGCCTTTTAATATTTAAATAGTTTATACAAACTGTATCAAGAAACAATTCTGTATCATTTTTTTTTTTCATAGAGTGGCAAGCAAGCCAATAATAGTGTTGAAACCCAATTTCCTAGTAAAAATATATGTTAGAGTATTACAATATTCCTACATATATTTTTCAACATTTAGCTACTGCTAAACCTTCCCATTAGGAAGGTTCCTCTCACTAGAACCCCGACCACTGGCCTATGGGACCCAGTTGTTTAACTGACTAACATCACTCACAATCCGAATGATTTTGATATTGCTAACCAATTACTTCATATGCGCAATAATCCTCCTACTATTTTTAATACATGTTCACATATACAAATATGATATAACATGATGGTAATATTAATTAAATAAAGGGCATATAAAATGTCCAAGAAGTTAATAATGTTTTTTTTAATTACAATGGGCGTTAAGATACTTACATATTTTTGGAGATCTCCTTTTAAGCAAGGAATTGCTTGTTTTAGGAGTCTCCGCAGTACCATTAATCATTAATTGCTATGCAATAAAAATGTAGGCAACGTACAAGTAAAAATGCAAGACAATAAATAAAAGCCAGAAATTAACATTTTACAAACGGCGTTGCTATATTAAACGTTAATAATAATTAAACATTAAATTAGTAAGAAAAATACAATTTGCACTATTAATATACACAAAATAATATAGGCAATTTAAATGAAAGAAATTAAAAGATTATGTTTCCAAGGCTTATGCGCAAAGGTAGCCCGCGAAATTCTTATAACAGGTCAGGGTCGCGTTGTGTCATAAACTTATAATCAAAATATGATTTGCGAGCAAGAAAAAATACACAATATTATAACCATAAGAATCATCATCTAAATTAGAATTGGTCTCAAATGTCGTTTGCGGATCCACCTTATAATGACAATATGACCAAAAAAAATACACATGTACAACAAAAAATGCGCATTAGAACAATATTTCTACAAGAAAATGTATAGCGTTTGAAAATAAAATCTTAAGCCGCGTCCTAAAATGGAATCGTCGCGTTCATTTTGTTCGGCGAACCGCACGCGTAGTCACCGACTACAGAGCCCCGGGCGCCTTTCCAAGCAAAAAGTGAATATGAACGCAATCAGGAAATAGTTCTCATAAAATGTTCCTGGAAGGACTTGGGGGAGGCCCTGAAGTGGGATAGCACAGAATAAGCAAAAAAAAAATGAGTACATTGATTTCGTCTAATCCAATCATTACATTTATTGATTATGATTACATACCCCTCCTGCTTCTTGCCCTTTCCCTTCCCCTTACCCTTCCCTTTAGGGTCAGAATCATATCCGCTGCTGGGTGCAAAGAAGATAGCATTTATGATGGTCTCGTATTTTTAAATGTATACACGGTTAAATTTAAGTCGTTTTAATCCCCTTAAGGGGTTATTGTACTCATTATAACGAGCAACTTTTACTATGGGACCGAACCTGAAATCGCGAAAAAAAAATCAGCTGTTCAGTACATTTATGTTCGCCTAACTCGTCAAAATGTACTGAACATCTGATTTTTTTTTCGCGATTTCAGGTTCAGTCCCATAGTAAAAGTTGCTCGTTATAATGAGTACAATAACCCCTTAAGGGGATTAAAACGACTTAAATTTAACCGTGTATAGTAGATTTTAATTTTGGTTTATTTGGTAGGTCAATCCGTCAGGCTAAGCTACGCTTGCCGGGGTTGGCCGTGGATGGGTTGACCATCTTTACATACCAAGACTCCTCCGTGGCTCGGAAAGCACGTTAAGCCGTTGGTCTCGGCTGTCATTTGTGCATCTTTAACAGTCGGTACGGATCGTTAGAAGCCCGAAAATCTGACAGCCAGTCTTACCAAGGGGTATCGTATTGCCCAGTTGCTGGGTTGTGGAGGTCAGATAGGCAGTCGCTCCATGTAAAATACTGGTACTCAGCTGCATCCGGTTAGACTGGAAGCCGACTAGGCAGGCTAGGCAGATGTATATATTGGATTTTAATCTACAGACATAAACATCAGTGAATACCATAATAATTGTTCTACTATTGTCAGTTAGTACCTAGAGTGCCGCTTGCTAGGTATGTATCAACGCAAAAGTAGGATTTGTGAAAACGAGACGACGATTCATCATAATTAAAAACACCGTTTTATGTCATTAACGTATTCAAGCCACCTCAAGCGGACTATCTCAAAGGTACACAAGGTAAAGAAAAGGTTTTCTGGTTTTCTTTAACAAAGTAGTATGTGTAATATCACCACAGACACGTGCAATAACTTTTTTTTCTGCAAATCGCTATTAAAAGCCTATTTCACTTATTTCAACATTTCATTTTGATACTTAGAAGAAGTTCTAAGTCTCAGTTATTAAACATTTTGGCACCGTATTAAAAAATGTTAGTCACTAAAACATCAATCTACACATAAATATTTACTACACTTTGTTGTTGATAACAACGTTGTTATCACTAAATAAAAAAGCATCTTAAATTAAGGACTATTACTATACCCATAAATATAAAGTTTCGTCTCTTCCTTTATTGTGACTTTGTATTGAGATTTTTTTTTAAATATTCATACCAACAGGTTTCAAGGATTGCTTTCGTAGGTAGTGTTTTCTTCTGTACCTATGTTTTTCATAATTACGTAATTACATTTCCCAAAATCTGAATCCGAAAAACCAGAATAGTAACCAATTACGTTGTGGTCGGCTTCCAGTCTAACCGGATGCAGCTGAATACCGTTATTTTATCCGGAGCGTAGCAGGCGCCCCAGTTACTAGGTAATACGATACCCCCTGGTAAGGCTGGTTCTTAATATTTCGGTCTTCTGTACATTGGTTTTTGGGCTGAACTTTGTATGAACCGTGAATATTCCAATTTAATCTAAGCCCATTTAATTTAACGTAATATTAATAAATACCTGATTCTATTCTATATTTATATTAAATAGTATTTTAACAAGTAATGTTTAATATAATTAAAATAATATGCTTCGTATCTCCTAAGTTCACTTAATTTACTATGCCCGACAGGGGTCCATGTGATCTAATTATAAGTTTTACCACCTAGGAATACATGTGGAATGCTATACAAGTACTGAGTATTGTAAGGTAAAAAAAATGTTTAAGTCCAAGACCAAAAACATTTTTTTTTTTTTCGTTCGGTTACTTAACTTTTTTGCCGCAAAATCAAATCTACTACTACTCCTAGAACGTGAGCAAAGGGAAATTCTAATACTCACCACCTGTCGCCCATTCAGATTTCCCATTCACCAGCTTAATAAGGCATGCAAAGTGCTAATAGTTCGACAACTATTTGTTCTTAGTACAGTTTTACTGCAACACACTGAACTTGATTTAAAACCAGTACCTTGAGATAAGAGAAGAAAGGATCTGGTTTGGACGAACCCTCAGACTAAACATGCCTTCACTAAACGATTTTATTCATTTCTAGTACCTTTCTTGTATAAAAAAACTGCTTAAGATATAATAAATGTAAGTTATAATAGGTGTAGTATAATTTTATCCGATAATTTGGCAAAACTAAATTACTCAGACACTGAAAAACTACTGCAGACAAAGTAGCTGACTTAACTGTAATTTACCCAGCCTAATGTTATAATAATTTTAGTTTAAGTAATAAAAATATAACCTATAAGCTTAATTTACAACAAGGTAACACAAAAGGCTGATCCTGCTTAGAATTAAAAATATATGTAACTAAATTCAATGAATGTCCTTCAGAAAACTACTTTCGTAGAGATAAGGCCTGAAATACAGGTTTAAATAAACCTAGATCGGGCAACGCACTACATTACCTTCAGAATTCTAGCTTTTATTGCAACTGTAATCTTTTATTTGTCTTACCATAGTTTTGAACCAAATTATTAATACTATGTAGGTACACTGGCCTAGATTAATAATATATACATACAACTGAACCATATTTATACTTTTTGTAAACTTATTATTATTTCAATATTTTTTTATTATTATTTATCTGCACTTAACGTTTTTTTTTAATTATTTGTGGTTATAATCATGAAATTGTTTTAATAAATATTTCGTGTTGCGTATCATTTGACAGAGGTTAATTTATAAGAAGTGGTAACAAGGAAAATAAAGATAAGTTACCTGGGTCCCGCTTCTCCCGGATTGGGGGGTTGAGACTGAAAACATAAAAAATACATATGAGACACAGTTTGAAAGATTTTTGTGTGTAATTAACTGTCTCTAAAGCGTAGATTATAAGCTTGTTCGTTTATCAATAAATTTCATTAATCATGAATGGCTAGTGGAATGATAGCTAGTGTGCAACAAGGATCTTTTAGAACGACGTTGACGCTTCCGTTATTACTACATATTAGTAAATTGTATAGAGAACATAGGATGGCGGAGTTACTTCTGATTATGGCCACGTTCCAAAAGATCCTTGCAATATTCAAGCAAGAACCATTAGTAGCTTTATTCGTATTTTATAATCATCTTCAAACGCCGTTTCTATACTATCGGCAACTAGTGAACCGAAGCAAGGTATTGCTTTGTATGGGTGCAATCTACCAATGTGGCGACCGACGAGATTTATGATGGTGATTTGTGTAAGTCAAATATTAATTACTAAAAAAACTAATGTTAGTAGTAGTAATGAATATTTTTGTGTTTTATTTACATTTTTATATTTAAGATACCTTTTCTGTAATTAATGGTTACAAATAAAAAAATGTAGAGAGAGAGAGAGGTTGGTTACCCTACTGCTAATGAAACATCCCGTTTGTTTACAATGCATGTGTGGCCGGCTTTGTGTTTCGTCTTGATGAGTCTCTTGAACGCAAACAATGTCGCAGTCGGTTTGGCGGTAGATATCAGAAAGAATTTCCGATTTGTGGAAACTCGCTGATTGTCCGGGCAGTCTTTACACAGACTCCGGACCCCGGTTGGCCGAAGCAAGGAAAACCTGCTCAGGCGGAGATTCATGGACAACTCCGCCTTGGAGTGTAAATGTGGTGCTGTTCCACAAACGATGGCACACTTAATATCGTGTCCTGCAAGTCCTTCCGTATGCACGTTATAAGAACCAAAGGACGCTAGTGATGGCCCCAAACACGTAGAATTCTGGACCGAGTCCATTTAGATTGCCATCGACCGCTAAGAAGAAGACAGACTCAAATCAATTCCTAAAAAATTGGATACCAACCCACTAACCTGTATAATTGTAATGAATGATAGTGTTACTGATATTGCAGTGAAAGATAGCGTTGCTATTGATGAACTGTCTGTATTCGATAGACGATTACATATCCACGTTTATAAAATGTTTCATTAAGTAATGTGTAAATGTAAATTACTTGCAATTATTTTTTTTTTTTTGGTTTTTTCTTTAATTAGTGTAAGTATTACGAATGTGTTAGGCTGATAATTATAATGAACGTGTTTTTATTTATGATTTCAAACACGATGTGAATTGATCCGTAAAAAACTGAATTGAATTGATAAGGATGCAGTAATGCAAAGAAATAATATCCGTATGGATTAAGGATTTAAACGTGGGTAATTGCAAAATTTAGTAGTAAATTAGCCGAATTTGTAACTCCGACACTTGAATTTGTTGTAAAAACTCTTAACAAAGCTAAAGGACGTAACTCCTGAATTCAGAAGTCTAAATTTTTTTTATTTTTATTTTACTGGAAAGCTTTACTGTTGGATTTGTGGTGCGTACATACTATGCTGATTTGTCATAAAAATCTATAAATTTCAACGTGCTGTTTGTCGCAAAGCCAATTAAAACAGGATTTGAGTATAGTTTAGAAGTAAATGTATTCTAATTGTTAGTATAAAAAGGCCAAACTATATAATTTCGGCGATACAAAACGTTATTATGTGGCTGCTGAATTCTGCTGTTCTCTACGAAATATATGTATCTACGTAGCTACTAAAGCAGTTGAAAAAACTTGTTGATGAAATTTGATAATGAGGTCTAACAATAATATAATTATATTATTGTTAGACCTCAAGAAAGACTAAGCCAAGTCCTTTGTTTGACTTAGATTGTCTAATGAGAATGATACTAAAACAATTTCAATAATTTATCATTTTTGACATTTTTTACAGACCAATAACTTGTTTGTGTGGTTGTTAAACTGTTAATGCAAGTTGGTTATAATAATTAAATAAATAATAATTTCAGACCTTCAGCAAGTTTTGAATTTCATCAATCAAATATAATCCAAAGTATTAGCAAAAAACGCTTTAAAACCTCACGTGTTTACTAGGTTACTAGAAGTAGATAAGCTCTACTAATTCTCACCTATACAATATCCATGTCATCGGAGCACTAAAACAAATAGGATTCAACGATAAAAAGTGTTTGGATTTGGATAATTATTCGCGAGTGCGCGCCGAGCCAACTACATCAATATTTGTTTATAAAAATATTGGCCATGCTTTATAAGCACTTGTACCTACTTTAAACTTAAAATTATTTTTTTGGTAAGTATTAATATTTACTAAAAATGAAATCTATTTTATTGTGACCATAGAATTGGGCACCGTACTATACAAATACCGTCCATCTGAATCGGATGACGAGAATCTTAGAAAATTAATATAAATCTAAAGCCGGCCAAGTGCTTATTGGAGGCGCACAAACTGAACATTGTAGTGGAATAATATTTTCTCTCATACATTTTAACGGCAAATTTAAGTTTGTAGTTACAATATTGAGATTTACCATGTTATTTAAAAGGTATATTAAAATAGGTTTTGAAATAATTTCAAATAAGCACATCCTGTTTTTCAGAATTTCTACAATTTTACCTCAGTATTTACGACGATAAGAGGGAAAGGGAGATGGAAATTTAGTTTTCGCGTGTTGTCCCTGCTCACTACCCGCCAAGTTGGATCATCTTTGTTTATGTTAGACATATAGTCGTTGATAGTCCATTACCGCGTAACTAACATTGATAAATACCGTAAACAAAACGAACAAATAATAACAAAAATCAGTCAAAAAGTAATTTCTAATGTTAATACTATAAAGTATAAAGTACTATTGTGTTGTGTTGTTGTTCTATTATGTATTGTATAAAGTAATTTAATAATCACAAAATAAATCACAAAAATACTTCAAAGGTCAAAATCTAAAAACATCTAATAGAAATAGAATCATCAAAAAGTACTTTTCCAGCAACAGTGACCCAAAGCAATCATCATCATTATCATTTAGGACCTAATGAAACAGTCTCAAAATTATCATAATTAACTACAAAAAATACAAAAATCTAGAAACTTTCTGAAGTTATCTCTACTTTCGATGGTGTAAAAAAATATGCATTACTCTGGTAAATGTTCTCAGGAAATGCAAATTATTATATTTTTCCTTTAATTTTTGTTATATTCTCTTCCTTTACCAATGGGTTTTCATGCTACTTACTATTTTTTTGTTCACTTTTTAGTATTTTCAAAGGTTTCAGCACTGGTCTAATTGTCTAAACTGTAAAAAAATAATAAAAACAATCATTTTCATTCCCTTAGATATATTTTTCTTAAAAGTAAAATGATAAAAACGTCCACCCAGCTTGATAGTTGATTCTGAAGAAAAATAATATACAGTGTGTTACAAAAAAGTGTAGTTATTCCAAAGGACATTGTGCTTATTTTTTTTTACTACTGCACTGTACACTCACTCACTCACTGTACTGTACTGCAGTTATCTGCAGTATATTTTTCGCGATTGCAGAGTTACTTGAGTACAGGGAATATATCTCTCCATAAAATACTGATAAGTAAACTTAACGCATATGGAGTAAGGGGAAATGTATCAAAATTAATAGAATCATATCTCTGTAATAGGCAGCAAATAACGACAATCAGTAGAATTTCTAAAAAAACTGCAATAACTTATAAATCTAACCTGAGAACGGTAAATTATGGGGTGCCACAGGGTAGTGTACTCGGGCCGCCCCTATTTATTGTTTATATTAACGACTTTCCGACAGCATCGACATATCCTATGACAATGTTTGCAGATGACAGCACTTTACTGTTCAATTGTGACGAAGTTAGCAAATTAGAGCCTGAGATTAATTCTACGCTAATATCAGTTGTAAATTGGCTGCAAAATAATAATTTGGTTATAAATCTTGACAAAACAGTATTAATGAAGTTTCAACAAAGAGTGAATTACAATCTGGACTTAAATGTTAAATACAAGGACAAAATTATAAATGAAACAAATGTGACTAAATTTCTTGGACTGAACATAGACAACACTTTAAAATGGAATTCACATATTGACAAAGTATGCAGTAAGCTAAACCAACTTTCCTATGCTTTACACATGTTAAGTAAAACGGTCAATCGTGCAACAGTTTTAACCGCATATCATGGTTTAGTAGCCTCAACATTGAGATATGGAATTATATTTTGGGGCAATGCCACTGGTAAAGATATGGTATTTAAGTGCCAAAAGAGGTGCATAAGAGCTATTTACAATTTGAAGACAACAGACAGCTGCAAACCATTTTTTAAAAATAGGAAAATATTAACGATGCCTCACTATACATATATGAAACTTGTATGTTCCTCAAAAATAATTTGCAGAAATTTGCTCGAGTAACTAGTCAGCGCCGCTGTGATCGGTTACAAACTGTCGGATCTAGTACTGCGCTATATGGAAAAAGTATTTTTGTAATGGCACCAAAGGTCTATAATAAATTACCAAAATGTATAAGGAGTGAGGACAATGTCCGTAAATTCAAATGCAAATTGTATTCTTTTTTGTTAGATAAGACGTATTACTCTATAGAAGAATTTTTAAATGATAAAATTTGACATTACTTACCTTTTAATACAATCTACCTTTGACATGCAGTAAAATAAATTATAATTGATTAATTGTCTATTAGTAATACATTTAATTGAAATTATTTACACCAAAATTGATTCACTATTGTTTAAATTCAGACTTATTATTATAAAATAAGTAATATATTTGTACACCAATTTCATTGGTAGAACATAGAGCTCGACTCAAATATATACATAAGACCTGTACTGTAATACCTGTGTTCACAAATAAAGATTGATTGATTGATTGATTGATTGATCTGTGGGAAAAAAAATAATGACTGTAAAATTCTCATCATTTTGAGATTATGAATCGGGCTTTTTAAGAATTAAAAAACCATAGGGTACATGGTTTTTTTTACTGTTACAAATGTTTACAAACATCAGTAAACATTTTCTTAACAAACATTTCACCACAATGTTACGAGGGAACTCTATTGGGCTTTTTTCCATTCAAACGCATTTCACTGTTATGTTCGTTGATAATGTCTCTACAGCTAAGTTTTATCCAAAAAATCTAGGTCTAAATAGTACGAGCCCCTAGCATTTCCCTTTTTATTAAACATAATCACTAAGAGAATTATAACAATTCAAAATACCAAAAAATAGCCCGTTTTTACCCCCATGTTCAGACGACTGTCAGACAAATTTAATAAGTTTTTAACAATTAATAGAAACATGATATACTTTTTCTCTAAATTTTGAAATAAGATTCCAGTTTTACAAAAACGTTTTTGTAGGTAAAATTAGCCTGAGCTTTCATATAATATGATTTTTTTGCGAAAACTACCACCTTCTATAGTAATACTCATGAAACTTTTCTTCTGCTGATTTTACTATAAAAAAGAAAACAATAACATTGCATTACAATTGTTTCAAACATGAAAACAAACAAAAAGTTAAATTAATTATAAAAAAAATATTGTTTCAAATAAGAAAATCAACAAAAAGTGTACATCGTTAAGTTGGGGTTCGAACCAGAGGTTATCACGTGCAGATAATTTTCAAATGCATGAGACCACTAGACCAAACCGTCGGTTAAAATTACGTATCTTTAATCTATAAGCAGCGCCCCGCTGTTTCACTGGCGTAAGTTTCGATTCTGTGGAACTATCGGAACAAAAAGTAACAGCCTATATACCTATTAACAAACATAAAGAACATAATAATATGCAGAAGAATTATGTATGTATATTTATTTAGTCAAAGGACATCAAAAATTCGTCCACATCGTTATCACCAGAAAAAGTTCACAAAAGGCTAGCAGAAATGTCACGTTGTATGGCAATTCTGATTCTTTAAGTAAGTACATACTTTACTGACAAAAACCCATCCATGTTCTTTCCTAAGCCCTATGTTTCGGGTCAGAGGTTCGGCAACTTTTCGAACAATCTCGCTGACCCGCCGGCATCGGCCCCTAATGGGCCACCCATTCGATAATACTGACATCTCTTTGAGGCGCGCATGGAACACGAACGCGTCATCCGGCATGGGCGTGGTCCTGATCAAACGGTGAGCAACCCATTACTCAACGTCCGCCGGCCCGCGCCTAGAATGGCCAGGAGTCGCCACGCGGCTCCCGACGCATGGAGCGTCACACGCGGCGGCTGGGATGTGACGCTCTCTGCCTCAAACGTCCCGCCACCTCCTTCGCTAGCATAAATGCTTCGCAGAAGGAGGAGAGTGCTTTTCACTCCCTCTCGCTCTGGACCATGGATTGAACCAGGGCCGGGCACGAGAGGTCGCCGCCGCAGCTGATCGCCGATATGAGGACACGGCGGTGCTCAGCCCAAGTGGGCAGTCCTCCACCGTAATCTCCACCTTGTCTTCCGGGTGATACCCGGGCGTTTCCTTCCGGCCAATTGTGTGCAGGAACCTCCCGAAACAGCCGTGACCGGCGAGGACCTTCGTCAGACGATGGGTGAGGACGCCGCGGCGCCTCGCTAGCCCCTCCTCAAAGAGGGGACTTATCGCCTTTAACGTGGAGACCCCTCTAACGTAGCGTGTCCTAAAACACAAACTATATTTGATGTGCTAAGTACTAAAGACCTATCTATTCTTAAAATCTTCAATCGTTTTTCCCTGGGACTTATTTAATTGTTAATGCAAATCATATTTCAGCCGGAAACGAAGCCTCTTAGATGGTAAGGTAAATCCGTCGGTATTGTTGTTGGTGGCTACAATGACACTGTCTCGAAGTTCTTTGGTTAAACACTTGTGCCATTTCACAGGCTTGGAGGGTTAAAATTTGTTTAATATCATTACGGGTGCTCTAAATTTTAACTTTAGTATGTGTGGCGACAGACCAGTTGGATTCAAAGGGTTTAAACATACTTGAGAGTAGTGTACATGTATCCTTGATGTTGCACACTGTGTCGATAGACTCATAGAATAGACAACATGCTATGTTGATGGACTTGTAGCATTCGCCCATTTTATACAATATGTTACAAAAACCCTGTTGTTCTTTTTAGGAACGCATACATTTACCTACAAGCACAACATAGCTGAAATTGTCTTCGATCAATAATACACTAGATACAGGATCAGGAACAAAAATAAGTCGCTAAAGTGGCCACGTTTACACACAGGTAAACATTTACATTTGTGACTACAAAATAAAGAAAAACGTTTTATAATATTAACAACTTCAGTTTATTATAAACCTTAACACTCAAGCATAAAGTTTGATTACGATTGCAAAATATTTTTATTTAAGTCCTTCTATCATCCGAGAAAGTAAAAGTACAAAAATATTTATTGTACCGCCGGGGTGCCAGCTGTTTTAGAACCCAAAGGCTTGGCACGCGACGATGGGAAGAGACCAGATGGAATGACACTAATGCCTTGGAAGGTAGGTAGGCCTTTGGTGTGGGATGCAACGTGTGTCGACACCCTTGCGCCATCCCATCTTCCTTGCACGGCGGGTTGTGCTGGGGCAGCCGCTGCAGGTGCAGAAAACCTCAAACGGCGCAAGTATAACAACCTTATTGGAAGTTATATATTCGAGCCGTTTGGGGTTGAAACACTAGGGCCATGGGGTCCGAGTACCCACTATGTTTATCGAGACATCGCCAAGCGATTGGTCGACTCTTCACGTGACCAGAGGGCTGGCCTATTTTTCGGTCAAAGAATCAGCATTGCCATACAACGTGGCAATGCTGCCAGCCTTTTGGGAACTTTTCCTGTTGACAGCGATGTGGACGAATTTTTTGATGACCTTTGATTTATTTTATTTTGTTTCCCTCCTGTTATATACTTGTAAAATAATCTTAGTATAAAATAAATTTAGTTTTATTGTAAGATGAAACTTACACCTTTAGCAATAAGGTTAAAAACATTTTGTTGACAATTTCGTGCTTACTCTATTTTGAAACTAGACATAATTTTAAGTATTACATTTCAATGCTCAGAACACAGTAATTATTGAAAGACGTAGAGTTGCAGAATAATAACATATTTTTTTAGACGAATGTTCGTTTTCTATGGTGGCAAATATTTTAGACCGTAGTAAAAAAGTAGTAGAACTGAATTAGCATAATAGTTATTTTATTAAGACATTGGTTACAATTGTCTGCTGATTGACTCATTGATACCAACCCGCAAAAATGGATGTGTCTTCTTATGTGCGCGATTTAGAAGTTATAAAAAAATATTTGTATTAAATCAAATTATTTTTTGAAATTAAAACTTCTTTAGCGGCGTTCTGCACTTTTTTTTGTGATGGGTAAACATTTTTAAATAAAAAATGCATAATATAACGATAATTCAAGTTTTCACTTCTCCGGCCACTACCTGCATGCAACCCGTTGATTGTTTTTACTTATTATTTTATTCGTCTGATTTTTCCTGGTCAAGTTTCGCGACATTCAATACCCATTCTGCATTGCGAAATGGATTGGTAGGAAATCTACAAACAAAAACAACACATAAAATAATAATACTACTCCATGCATGGGATGTTCCAGAACAGTCAATGTTTGTTACAATAGTTGCAATAGTTGGCGTGTGGTCGCAAACATTGGTCAAACAATCATATTATTTGCTAAACGATGTCATATTTACTATTTAAATGTTTTTATTTTATGAAAAACATACATAATCATATAAATTATTTAAAAAAATATATTCCTTCCAAAATCTTGGTGTTACGGTGGTTATTTACACAATTTTTGAACACGCGCTGCGGCATCTTGACGTCTTAACGTTGGCTATGTTTGGACCATACTAATTTGAAATAAGAGCACAAAATTATTTGTGCTCTTATTTTTCGGGCCGTGTTTGAAGCGCTAATCGGGAATCTAGTGTATTATTGATCGAAGGAAATTATAATTTAAAAAATGAATATTGGCTAGTAGAGAAGTCAAAATCAAATAACTATTAAAATGGACTCATTCAAAAAATAGTTACTAGAACAGTTAATAGAAAATCAGATACTCTATATCTGATTTTACAAGTAGGTACATCTTTATTCCGCTCAATAGTTTACGAGAGCTCACACACTGGCTGGAACGCTGGTTACATTTCGAAAATCAGTGTCAAATAAAATGAATGTCAATTGTTAATTTTCAGTTGGAAGAAATTGTTCCCTGAGAAACGTGATTTTATTTTCCACCATCCTAACGAACCCAATAATTGGTGACCCCGACGTGAAAGCCTACCGCGGCCGGCGCACGTGCCCGTTCGGTACCACGTGACTCCTTACCCCTTTACCCCGCCACCCGCCGCCTTGCGAATCATTTCCTTGGTCTCCCGCGCAGCTTACTTCCGAACGGATGTTATTGTTTACAGTAGTGAGTGACTTGTGATTTGTGCATGAAAATATCGTTTCAAACAAACATTTTCAAAGATTAATTCGTTAAAGTGATAAACAACAGCTGACAAGGTCACGAACTTGTGTAGAAAAATAGGCGGCAGTGCACTGGCCCGCGCAGCGGCACCAATCAAAGAGAGTGGCGGGAATGTTCTACCTACACACATCAAAAGTGTCTAGGGATCAACATATATTTTTGCAATAACTTTTCTCTTGATTGATATTAATTTAAATTTTCTTTAAGGATTCATCAAATAAAGTGTTTTCGTTTGTCACAGTAACGATAAACCAAGTCACCTTTGCATTAATAAAGAAATTTGCCACTTTCCTAATAAAGGGATTTTTGACATTTGAACCACTAACATTAAAGTTCGAAAAAAAGACTGAAATAACAGTTTTCTTTAAAATTTTATTGGGTAACTTAAACAATTAATAATCCGTGTTTCTACCGCGAACACTAACAACACAAGAACATCGGTTTGGCATACTCAAAATGAGTTCATCCAAATCACGCTGTGGAATGGCCGCCCATGTTCGTTGCAACAACAAAAAAAGGTCTTCTTGCAACTGGATACCCTCCATATTCGGCAGAGCTCTTCTCTGTAGCATATCCCATGCATGCTCAATCGGGTTCAAGTCTGGCGACACGGAGACAAGACCGATACATTCAAATCTTAACTCGAAGAGCTCCAACAATAACCGCCATGATGTTAGCCGTGAGGCTTCATCACTCTTCAGGGAACTTAATTAGCGACCAAACAGTCAGAAACCGCTTGCATGAAGTGAACCTTCATTCCCGAAGACCGCTACGGGTACCACCTATAGCAATGCACAATCGTAGGTTTCGATATCAATGGGCTCTTGAACACAGAAATTGGGCAGAAGAACAATGGCGTTTCGTGTGCTTTTCTGATGAGTCTCGTTTTGGTATGAGACCGGATACAAGACGTATACGACACTGGAGAACCCCTGGACGCCAACAGCGATTAAAATCCTGCCAGGAAGTCCATCCTTATAGTGGTGGAACCATCATGGTATGGGCGGGTATTTGGATCGGCGGAAGAACTGAGTTGATTTGGATCAGAGGCAACCTCAACGCTCAAATTTATGCTGAGACGATTGTATCTGACGTCATCGTTCCTCTACAAGTGCAAATCGGTCCCTTATTTCAGTTAATGCATGATAATGCACGACCGCACACCGCAAGAGTTGTAAGACAGACTCTCGCCGCAGCTAACATCAATGTCCTGCCCTGGCCTGCTCAGTCGCCAGACTTGAACCCGATTGAGCATGCATGGGATATGCTACAGAGAAGAGCTCTGCCGAATATGGAGGGTATCCAGTTGCAAGAAGACCTTTTTTTGTTGTTGCAACGAACATGGGCGGCCATTCCACAGCGTGATTTGGATGAACTCATTTTGAGTATGCCAAACCGATGTTCTTGTGTTGTTAGTGTTCGCGGTAGAAACACGGATTATTAATTGTTTAAGTTACCCAATAAAATTTTAAAGAAAACTGTTATTTCAGTCTTTTTTTCGAACTTTAATGTTAGTGGTTCAAATGTCAAAAATCCCTTTATTAGGAAAATGGCAAATTTCTTTATTAATGCAAAGGTGACTTGGTTTATCGTTACTGTGACAAACGAAAACACTTTATTTGATGAATCCTTAAAGAAAATTTAAATTAATATCAATCAAGAGAAAAGTTATTGCAAAAATATATGTTGATCCCTAGACACTTTTGATGTGTGTATTTCTAGTTGCGCGTCATCGCGTCATGCAGAGGTAAGCAATCAGTTAAATATTACAAATATTAATAATTAAATATTTATTTTAATCATTTTTATGAACAGTTTTTTAAAAATGACTTGCTTTATTACGTAGGTATACCGATTCTTAAAACATGGGTAGAAGGAACAATCGTGTAGTACATAATTTTGATGTATCATTATTCATTAATAGTTTTGTCAGTGCACGCTAAATAATGAATTTAATAGGAAAAAAATTGCTACTTTGGGGTACATTATTGCAATTTTCTTAAGGATTGAGAATTTATTTTCTAACCTTTTGAAAAAAAATAGCCTATGTTAATTCCTGATAATTTAGCTTTCTATTGGTGAAAACATTGTTAAAATTGGTTCAGTACTTTCAGTACCTATTCGGTACAAACATAAAATCTTTCTTCGTTATAATATCATTATAGAAGTATAGATACAAACAAAATCAGGTGTAGACTAAAAGCTAGGTTCAACTTCAATCATATGCTTTTGTTTCATCAAATAAGATGTCTTCATTGCCCTCGGTTTTTGGACTCTTTTTTTATCAAGAAAATGTTCCGAAAACGTGTTTTGTACACAATTTGAATAATTGTAAAGTAATTGTAATGTGTAATTTTGATCCATTGTGTTCTAAACACTCTTAGGAAAATTTTCTTTCTTTTCGTGTGGTTAGTGACTAACCTGGTGTCAGAGTTTTTATGCTGCCCATGGGCCTCTGACTTAGCTTAACATATTATTGTCGAGAAATATCTCTCAGACATGCTGTTGGTTTCCTCACGATGTTTTCTTTCACCGATTTTTAAGCAAGTGGTAATAATTATACAATAGGATGCTTGGAAACATGCTTGTCCTGATAATAGACCTAGATTTATATATACCTACTACTGATCTATACGTACACTTTTTTTGTGAACTTATTATTTCAATAATATATTTCTTATTTTTATTTTAACTGGTTGAAGTAAATTAGTTAATCATTTATAATTTGTACCACACTATTTTAACATTTTGAAATAACTTTAACTCACACATTGATTGATTTATTATTATTAACTTTTAGAATGTTTGTAAATAAGTGAGCACCATGTACTTATGACATAATTAAGCTTACCTGCCATTGCTATATGTGTTTTTCTTTGCACCTCTTGTGGTGTAGTGTTTTTATTCTCGGTGCATCGTCTTAACATATAATGTTATAATACATGTGTAACGAATATTTGAAAAGACATGGTGGAGTTTCTTGCTCGTTCTTCTCCATATGACCTAACTACCTACCCCTTCTACCTTTTGGAAGGCGCGACTAGCATCAATTCTATTCCTTGTTCATTTTGACGTTCGAAAGGGCATTTCTTGCGCCTATTTGAAATAAATGATTTTGACGTTGACAAATCGCACATGAATTCGTAAAATCAGAGTTGCGTGCCTTGGGATCGAACTCGAGACCTGTGACTTGGCAGTCCGACGGTCATATCTCAAGGCTATTACTACTGTCTGCTTTCTCGATAAAAAATATGATCAAGATTAAAATATTTTATTATTTGCTGCTCTATATTATACATATTGCTAAAAAACTGTTTTATTGAGCCTATTTTGGCCATTTAACGCGCCTTAACAATGTTAGTTACGCGGTATTTGACTATCAACGACGATATGACGTCAGCAGGCACGAGATTAGGATGGCTCTGAAGCAGCTCAAAAACAAGACAGCGGCCGGGTGATGACTGTATCGCAGCCAAACTGAAGGTCGGCAGGAAACCCGTTCTTATGGCTCTCCAGAAGCTGTTTGGTTCCGTCATACTCGAGGTCAAAACGCCACAGGCATCGAACAGAGATGTAGTGATATTGTTCTTTTTCGAGGGTTCCGCAAAATCTCATTTTCACGAAATTTTTCAATGAGGGGCAAAACTGCATCGATATCCCAATTAAACACGGTTTTTTGTAGAGAATCGACCGGCGCGGTTGCAACCGGGGCGGCCATGCCGGCGGCTCCTTTGTGTGGAGGATTTGTTTTTATGCGCTATAGTCCGGTGCTTTGTGAAGACGAGTGTCCATTTTCGCGGCAACGTCCGAAATTTAATTGCATGGAACTCCATTATGCCCGCCCTTTCACTGACGTAATTACAATGTGTGGTGATGTGTCTGTGCGTTTATGTGTGTGTGTTTATGTAAGATTTATGTGACTAGTGGATATTTAGAAATTAACGTTCATCAATTTTTATAGTAGGCAAGTAAAAGAAGAGGAGTGCCGTAATACAACGTCGTTGCCTCGGTTCACTAATTAATTAATTCTTTACTTTTTTTTCATCTTGTATTTATCTTGTGTTTTTTAATTAACCCCCGTGGATTTTGAAGTTAATATTAATTACCATTCTTTTTAAATATCCGTATACAACTAACACATCAGAAGATCTGTTGGAAGGGGGACAGGTCTCGTAAAATTTGGTCATCATCCTTTATACGAACAAATGCGCAATCACAAATCAAGCTATCACGCATAACAGTGCAAAAATATAAGTTGGTACGTCAGTTGTATGTATCGGAATTCACGCGTGTCACGAACAAGGCCATGCAAGAATGTAGAACCAACCCATAATAAGGTATTTTAAAGGGTAGTCTATAACGTTACTTTTTATGAATTATCAAAACGCGGCAATTGCACGTGATTTGTTTGAAATATAACAATGTGACGTAACAGATTTTTAAATCAAATGGAATACTTATTAGCATTAAATGCAATTTTACAATTATACCTTCGCATAGTATTTTAAGTTCTGTTCGGTGATGGAAGTTTTTAAAACGACCGGTCTTTTATCTATGTGATATCATATTTTATTTTTGACCGTTTCAAATAGTCAATTCTCTGTGTGTTTCGTCAGAATAATAAAAGCAAAGAGAGAAATTAGACTTACAGATTCTTCCCTTCTCTTTAGGTCGACGCTTTCGAACAGACGTTCGATTTCTTGAAGTAAACTCTGACTGAAGTCCGTACAGCTTTTCTGTAACGATACAAACAATGAAATCAGAATCACTTATTGTGTGGCGTATGACAAGCGGTATGTTATGCATATCAAAACACAGCGTTCTTAATAACCGGAATAGAATCGTAGTAGTCGTACAGAGAGCAGTTGATCTCTCCAAAGTGTAATTATCATTAATTCCCGCACTGCAACCCACAAGCAACACGATTTACAATATCGCACAGAGGGTGCAACAACGTCGTAAATGCTAAAATTGGTAAAATGAGTTCTTGATCACAAAATGATGTCAAACATGCGTCTACATCCGATGCAGCAAAACAATAAATGTTATTCTTAAAACTGTCCAACAGAGGGCGTAAATATTGTTGCTGTTTTGGTGTCATTTTAATAAATCTACAACTTTTAAATCATTCTCCTGAAAAAACGTTTTTTGTTACTTGTGACATCGTTGCACCCGGTGTGCGATATATATTCGAATAACAAAAACAGTTTCAACGAGAGTCCTTTTAATGCAGGATCTATTTTGTTTCAATGAAGGAACTTTCGAACTTAAAGTAAGTCTTGGATCGCTTCTTGTGAAATCGCTTATAAACTTCCTGTAAATCCTGAAATATACCTAAGAGCATATTTCACCACTTGTCCTGGTCTTCATCTGCTTAGTAGTAGCACACAGAATTTTCGGGAAAAAAAATATCCTAATTCACTTAATTAATCATAACCTACTCGAGCTGTCCTCATTCATTCGGCCATTGAAGCGTGTTTGCATAAATCTAAACTGCACATTTATAATAATATGACAAGGATAACTACAACTTTTTGTAAAAAAAAAAGTGGTATTACTAGAACCTCAGCGTTCTCAGGTCTTGAAGCTGAGCGGTCAGACCTGCTGCACGCAGCTGCACCCTCCTGAAAAGAGAGAAATGTACCTATTTACTTACATAAAACACAACCGGTTTTAATATGATTACGGCATGAATAGCGTACATTCAATTGGAGGGGACTGTAGCCAGAGGGGACTGCTATTTGTTAATGATTTTTATTTTATTTTATTTATTTGGGACAAAAAACAGGTATGCGTTACAACATTAATAGATACATATGGTATAATAGTAAACAAACGCACAACCCACACTATTGTCCACGGATACATATATCGATTTTAAAAGAGTTAAGGAAACGGACGCATACATAAAGGGACAGTAAGGAAATAAAAATAAACCTGAGAAGTCACACAAACCAACTCAAGACAGCGCTCCCCGTCCAGATTTAGTCTGTAGTCACCAATCAGATCACACTATAACATGATGAATAGTATTTGGGTCTCCAAAAGTCTCATGTCTCGAACTCCCGGGACTTTTTGTAAATTAAGTTGTCTCGGGTCCGCGAAATATAAACGAGCACATAATATTGTCGTAGCCCACCATCGAAAACGACGACGGCGCGTTTTATTTTATTAAAATAACTAGCTTCCGCCCGCGGCTTTGCCCGCATAATATGCTAACAAATTATACACATAAACCTTTCTCTTGAATCACTCTAACTATTAAAAAAATCTGCATCAAAATCCGTTGTAGTTTTAAAGATGTAAGCATACATAAAGACATGAGGACGCGGGAAGCGACTTTGATTTCTACTATGCAGTGATTATTATATTGCTTTATGAGGAGGTTGTTTAGGTCCAGGCCGACTATGCGTTGCTGTTGCCGCTTGTAGCAGTCTGCCATTAACGTATTATTTCAGTGTTTTTTTTTTATCTTACCGTGTCGTCAGAGTCTGAGATCTCGTGGTACTCGTGGACTTCGTCTGTCTTGGGCACGGCGGCGTTGTCCCCTTTGTGGCGCCTGCCGAGAGTGGCGGAGCGAACCTGGAAAATATTATTTTGCTTTAAGTTACTTCTTTATAGTTATTGTACTATTCTGAATTAAAAGGGGTAACCGATAAAATAATACTACGGTAAGTTTCACTTATTTTTGTTTAAACATTTAACCGACTATCTATTATAAATTACATTTCAATTGTGGTTAAGAGTGCTTGAGAGGTTGCCTACTATTTTCATTTCTCTTATCAAATCTTTACTTTGATTTAAAAAATGATAGTGTATAGTGATCTTACAAAATATATTAATATAGCCTCATATTAATATATTTTGTAAGATCACTATATAGATAAACTTTAAAAGCCGCTTAGTTAGAAAAGTATATTACTGTTTGCATTTTATCAAATCGACTATTTGACACGGTCAAAAATAAAATACGAAATCACGTATAAAAAAGACCGCTCGTCTAAAAAACTTCCATCATCGTACAGAAATTAGATATTCATCATCTGCCTAGCCTTTTCCCAACTATGTTTGGGTCGGCTTGCAGTATAACCGGATGCAGCTGCTAACCGGATGCAGCTGAATACCAGTATGATCAGTATTTTACATGGAGCGACTGCCTGTCTGACCTCCACAACCCAGTAACTGGACAATACGATACCTCTTGGTAAGAATGGCCGTCAGACATTCGGGCTTCTGACTATTAGTAACGACTGTCAAAGATCCACGAATGACAGCAACGGCTTAGCGTGCTTATGCGAAGATAGAATTATAAAATAGCATTTAATGCTAATAAGCATGCAATTTTACAATTATATTCAGTGCTGCAATCGCTTATATTCTCTGAAAAAAAATATGCAAAAGCTGTATCCATACCTTACTAAGAATGCCTTTGCTCGTCGACGGCTCCGAGTCTGTCCCCTCTGGCTCTCTCTCTCTGTAATGCCTCGGCGAACCTCGTACGTCGCTGGAACCTATTCACAAAAAGAGAACAACACTTCATCAATTTTAAAACTATGTTTGTATTCCCTAACTTATATTTAACTGACAAAGTAATTACAGTGGCAGTCACAACTACCATATTTATGTCGAGTATTGTTAAAACTAAGCCATGGCCTTAAATGAATAAGTTTTGTATGTCAGGTTACGTCGGCATCCGTCGTCCCGGCGCGACAGTACACTGTTATCCTCACAAAGGCCTGAACATACATGACACCAATCATGTTCTGGTTCTAAAAGAGTTGGTTTGAATTGTAGAAAATACTCGTATAACGGACTTGGATTCAAAACAGCATTGCGAAGAGCAATTTGCTGGCCTCGCTATATCCATCTGCCTAGCCTTTTCCCAACTATGTTGGGATCGGCTTCCAGTCGAACCGGATGCAGCTGAATACCAGTATTTTACATGGAGCGACTGCCTATCTGACCTCCACAACCCAGTAACTGGGCAATACGATACCTCTTGGTAAGACTGGCTGTCAGACATTCGGGCTTCTGACTACTCGAAACGACTGTCAAAGATCAACGAACGACAGCCGGGACCAACGGCTTAACGTGCTTTCCGAGGCACGTAGGAGTCTCGATATGTAAGATGGTCACCCATCCACGGACCAACCCCGGCAAGCGTAGTTTAACCTGATGGATCGATCCGTGCGGCTGTTATTACTCAGCCACGAGCTGCTCTATATAAAGATAATAATTATTTTTTTGTGTAATGATAATATGTTCGTATCAATCATATAATAACTCTAATACGATCACATTCATGCAAAAGCATAATTAAGACGCCTCGTTATTTGTCTGCATTCTTTCCATCCTTGTAATATAAGGAGTGTCCTACAGGGGTAAGCAGAAACTACAAAATATTTATATAACAGAACTTGTGATAACACACTCGGAAACATAAAATATGTGTTTAAAAAGATACAATCCTTACACTAACAAGCAACAATGTTTTTGATTTTTGTATAAAGTTTTTATTTGTCTCATTAGAGTTTTACCTTGCACAAATTTGAAGATATAAAGATTGTAAACATAAAATGCCTTTCAGTGTTCTACTGCAACTTTGCTAGGTAGTATTGATAAAGTACAAAATTTTATAGTTAAATCGGAATGGAATTTGCTAAATTTTTCTAAGGATTGTTTGAAACCAACCCTTTCAAAAATCAACTTAGATGCTCTACTTCGGGGGTTCAGAACTTCTGACCAAAAGCTTTATTATTGGTACCAACTCGCAAATTACCAAAAAATTGTATTTAGGTTCTCATGAATACTCTTATACAGGTAGTTTATCAGCAATGGGGGATCCCCCACCAACATGATTGCTGAATATTTTGTTTTGATAGTGTCTATAATCATTTCCCTAATGATAGAAAGGTATTCAACTTATAATTCGTGAATATCAAATGGTTCGAGAGCCCGCACCGCGTGATTGCAGTACTTAACATGGCTGCCCCGGAACACAAAGGCCTAAGGCAGGAACATGGATGGGTTAAGTCAGTAAGAATCAGGCACTCCCTTCTGCTGACGATTTAAGTTAAGACCCGAACAACGATCGAGAATCGAGACGATCGTATATAAGAGACAGAATACATACCAGGTTCGTCAAGTTCTTGTAAGTTAGTTCTGCCGTTTGGCAGCATGTGGTACGGAGTGTTGCCGGAAGCGCCCGTGAGGTGCGATGGTGAGTTCGGGTTGATTAGGGGCACCTGTTCCAGGTCTTCCGAGGGCCTGTATGGCGTCACGATCTGGCGAGGAGGCTGTGAGGAGAAACACTAAAAAAGAAAGTCTCAATTAATGGTTATTCTCATATACTTCGTGACGAGGAAAGCAAAGATGAACATATTTTTACACACACGCTAATTTGATAATTTCATTAGAACTCATAACATGTAAATACCATCCTGTCTCCTACC
The DNA here is from genome assembly GCA_951799385.1 of Hyppa rectilinea. Lineage (NCBI taxonomy): Eukaryota > Metazoa > Arthropoda > Insecta > Lepidoptera > Noctuidae > Hyppa > Hyppa rectilinea. The sequence goes on along the minus strand of OX637300.1, from coordinate 4,994,321 downwards.
TGGCATTCTGCGATTATCAACACATACATGTAATAACTGAATTACCATTGCAGGATTAGCAGTTCGTCTTATTACTTGTACGGACATATCAATACAACATCAAAATTGGACCATTTATTAGTTTCCGTCCACCAAATTAAAAAAAGCGAGAATAAAAAAAAACGAAAAATGTTTGTGTACCAATGAAAAGCATATTAATGAATTGTGGAAAAGCACGACTACAGTGCCTGCGTGGATAGGCTAATCATACTAATATAAATATGTGCTAGATTTTCTTGCTAACATTATTTAATAAAGTCAGTAATTATATGGTTTCACAACATTTGAGGTTTTGGTAGCAAAACGGAGTAGTTTTCAGTTCAGTAACATTGTAATAATCTTTATGCTGTCGTCATACATTTTGTTCCCAGACCTTTTCATCTGTAACAAACGGACTAATCTTCGACCTTGAGCGGTTTTATTTAACACCTCTCTGTTATCAACATAAATATGATAAATTACTAGCATCATATCATCATCCACGCAGGTTTCATCGAACCATTTCAATACTTACGCTGCCATCGGGGTCCAAGAACGAAATATCTCCGAAGTAGGCGCCATCGAGCCCGACGTGTCCCGTGTGCTTCACGTCTCCTTGCGGGCTCGAAATCATGCTGCGTTGTATGTGTGTCCGCTTGCCGGTGTACGTGTGGCGTTTGACGTCCGTCCGCAGAAGCGACGGGCGGATCGACCGCGCCGATTGGCGTAACGGATTTGACGTCAACGAGCTCGCCGTGGAACTTACTTTTTTCTGAATGGGGGCGATGGAAGCTTAATGTTGGTTGAATTTATATGTTGGATTAGTGTATCCTCAACCGCGATTAGCTTGCATGTCTGCCCCCATGATGCAGTTGTGAGTGAAAAAATAATAATTTAAACACACAAAAAAAAACGTTTTCAGTGCCAGAAAGCTCTTGTATTTAACAGAGCCATACATATAATTATGGTTTTTGTTTCTAGCAGTGAAAAACGCGTGTAACGCAAACCAAAAAAGGTGGAAAGGAATGACATATTAAGTACAGATCAGATGAAAGAAAAAATCAGATAACATTTAAGTACAGAAAATATAGGATGAAAAGTTGAAGAGAGCCCTAGAGGAGTTACCCTAAATATTGAAGATGTCATTTATCTTTGCTCAAAGGAAACATTCGATTCTTTTATTCGCAATCAGACTTTTTTGAAGTCGCTTGCCTGATCGGGGAATCGAACGTCGGATCGAACAGAAGAAAAGAAACATCTTTTATATTCAGTATTTATTATTTTATTCTTTTAAGATGCAACGTTTTTTAGACGGTACGCCTGGTCCCGAAATTCAAAATCGCTCAATGAACTATGGAACGGGCTATGCTTGGAGTCACTCTGAGGTATCGAATCCGGAATGAGGTGATCCGTCATAGAACCAAACTTGTCGACTATGCAAACAGAATTGGCCATATTAGTTGTAGCACCGATGCCCGTATATCTTCATAAGTGACTGAGACATTTAAAGTTTAAGTACGGCCTCCATGGCAATATCCGACTAAGCGAACGCGCTAACCTGTGACGTCACGCTTCTAGCAGCGAGCCGGCGCTTACGTACACCTACATACTTTGGCTAGTTGCGCTGTCGCGGTTTCGCTATAAATTTAATTGTTTTTACTGTAGTGAATCACTAACATGGTTAATAAATATTGTATTGTGCCTATGTATACCAACTTCTGTATCATATGGTAAAAATATTCGGAAAAAGTGGTTAAAAGTTATGAAAAAAAAGTAACCGCTAAAACAAACACTTAAAATAAAAATGTGACGCGTAACGAAAAATTTTTTTCCAACCCCGATAAAGAAGTTTCACTGCAATAAGTTAACACTTTACAAATCAAACTTTATGAACGTAAACACTCCGCATCATCCGCAATCGGACATGACTTGCGCAGCGTGACGTCACGGCAGTAACGAAGGAATGCAAAACTTAAAATAGCGGCGAAACACTAACTTTGGCAATCCTGTCCCGATTCCAATGAAAGAAAAACTATTATTATTTGCACGAATCATAATCTGCCTAGCCTATTCCCAACTATAATGCTGTCGGCTTTCAGTCTAACCGGATGTAGCTAGCGACTGCCTATCTGACCTCCACAACCCACGATTATATTATTATTATTTGCACGAATACGCGCATTAAACGCATCAACCTTTATAGTAAGTAATATATTGATGTGTTGGTGTGACTCATTGGAGAGGTCTATGTCCAACCGTGGCTTTAGGCTGATTATGATGTTGATGTTCTTTAAGTTGTTTCCTTTTTGACTGGTGTTTTCGCCTTTATGTTGGTTCAACAACAGGGTGAGGCATACGACATAAAAAAAGCAATGTTACGTACTTTAAAATTAAAGGCATGTTTCCATTGAGTAACTTCAATATTTAAGGAATTTTCTTTTCACGTTTCAGCCTGAATACACATTCACACTTAAAAATTGATTAACGGCCGAAATTAATGTATATTAACCCTTAAATGGAGTATCAAAACGGAAACACTTACCTCATAGCCAACTGTCAGCTAAAATTTTTTCCCGACGTCAAACTCAGTTACCAGTTTTGATACTCCATGCATTTAAGGGTTAAATAAATCTCAATCCAAATCTTGTTCCGCGGCCTTCCTTGGCTGCTTTTAATTCATACCTTCAAATATACCGATTGGGAAACTCGGCCGTTGGATGTTCTGAGACAAGGATCGTGATTGTGATACTATTAATTTCGAGCGAAAGTAAAGGCAGTGAAAGATAACATAGTAATATGTATTGAAGGACCTACCTCTGGGATCAACCGCATTACTGTGGGGTCGAACAAGCCACAATTCCCTCCGGGAAGCACACCGTACCATAGATTCATATGCGTCATATCCCTGGAATTGACGATTAGTACTATCACTTACATGTCACAACTGCGTAGGATCGAAGATATATGATAGTTTTAAGGTATTTGTGATTCACGGCCGGCTTAACAACATAAATGTCAACAATCACACACTAAACAGTAAACCTTAATAATTAACTGGTTGTAACAGCATGTTCTCGAGTTGATGACACAAATGCGATGAGTTAACAAGATTACTTTAGCTCAGTAGGTGGCCACGCCTATTGGGGCTCACATCCTCAAATGTGCAGGAGTAGAATCACTTTGGACACTCCAACAAGTGACCTATTCTCTAGTCACCAGCACTCTCACATTAACTAATAACTATACTCCATGAGTACCAATCAACGGATGAGTAACTATCTACGTATCTCACAACCAAGTGTCGAGCTCACGCCCGCGTATTGCACCAGCCTTACGTACCGACCGCCAGCTGTGCATTAAATAATACAGCGGACTGTAGCGAGCGCAAATACCAGCTCTTTTGTAAGCAACGCCCCCAATAAAAAACTCTGATCTCAATTGAAACTTTCCTGCGACAGATGTACCTATATCTGGTTTCAATTCCAAAGCTACTTATTGTAAGCTCCGTTTTTAAAAGAGTCTAAAGAGGGGGTCACACAATGTTGAAAGAATAAACAATTGAACGTTTGTGTTATTTACTGTAAATAGTCCCCTCCGTTACAAAATAATAATATTGGCAAACTTTAGAGAATAAAGGATTGAGTTCCATTCAAATTCAGGGGTATTCATTATCCTTTTGTGCAAAATAAAAATTAGTGCACAAATCGCATCTCGTGATTGAATAGATTGTGCAGCTTGGGCCACATCCTGGCTCAGCAAGTCTACTCAATATTATATACAAAAGGTAATCGCATAAGTACTATACATAACTAAACTTCCTTGATGTTCCTAGGAACATTTATTTCAGTACAGCCGAAAGACTAGGTCCTAAAATAAACAAAACGAAGGTCATGTGAAATGCCCATGTAACACCCACCCTCATGAAGATCAGAGGTGCAATGAAACATAGCACATCGACAAAGTTCAAAATAAATTTAAATAACTTTAAAATAAATGATATAGCTGGCGTTGACCAGCTTCCTGAATCGCGCTATGGTTTCGTTCCCGCCGTTCTTGATAAGCGGGACTCCATTTCACCAACGTACCTATATGACTTTTAATAAATTTCCACATTTCTCGTAAAATTTTTGACGGAACCTAGCCTTATTGGGTGAACTTCCTATAAAGACCAAACATGTAGATAATCTCCCTCGTGGTTCGGTATAGTAACCTACAGATACTTTTATTGTATGGACTTCTAATTAGCTTTAAGGTTAAGAATGATTTTCATAATGATATTATGATAAACCAGGTATTTCTGCTTTGTAATGTGCCTGATATCATTTGTTGTACTTCAAAAAAATGATCGGAAATAATACTGAAAAACTTCTCGCCTAATTTTTTTACCAAGAACCAATCCTCTTGAATTTTGCACCAAATTAACGGATTTCCATAGATTTACATCCAATATATTTGGCATACATACGTATTGTATATATACATAGTATGTGTGTATGAAATGTTATAATCGCCATCATTTGGACAGAGCATGTGAAGGATTTGCTCAGAAGAAGAGCATTCTATCTAAAGAACATAACCAATATGGTCATTACATGACCATCTAGGGCGTCACCACCCGGCTCACTCACTCCAATCTGCCTCGTGGTTAGTAGCCTTTAACTCATTCTCTCAACAAGTCAAAATGACCTAAGCGTCCAAGCAGGCTCTTTTCGGCAGTAGGCCGGCTAAATGTGGTAACACGCCGACACGCTCAATATTATCTTTTACGTCACCACAAGCAAGTAACACTATATTCTAGAACAAAAACAAACACACAGATATATACAGGGTGTCTCAGAAAAGGGTAGCGAAAATTAATCGTGTGGTACAGACTATGAAACGGAACAATTTCGGATCCCCAGGAAAAAGTTGTTCCGTTTGATGGTCTGTACCACACGCTTACTTTTCGCTACACCTTTCTCAGGCACATTGTATTGAAATATTAAACAAATATACTTACTCTTCTCCAAGTACTGTTATGACATCTCCAGCTTTGTACTCTAGCAAACAGGTCCAACCACGATCTACCGGCCTCTCGAAGTCTACCAATGCTTCCACCTAAAAAGTAGAAATAGAATAGTTACATATTAATATTGCTGTATTGTATGAGGATTACTTTGAAGAGAGAAGAATTAGAACAAATTATTAAATCGGTAGGGATCAGTACGCCTATCTGTGAGCGGGCTGTATCTCATGAACCGTAATAGGTAGATAGTTGCTGCATTTTGTGCATCCATTGTGAATTTCTATTGCCGCTATAACAACAATAATAGAAATAAAATAAAGTTAACAATCAAAAGGTGGCTCTATTCCACTCTCTATTAAAACTCTACCCGTCTTATTACAAAAAAGTGTTTAAGTAATAGTTTAAACCATAACTTTTAAAGTCTAGGATTGTTACGGTGCTAAAGCTAGTACCAGAATCAAAATTCGTTCCGATTACAAAACGAAGACTTTCTGAGGATCAGGTTAGTACCAAAGAAGACTCATGGTTTAAATAATATCCACAGACAAGAAACAGTGGCATTCTTTCATCCGTTCATTCAATCCTAATTTGAAGCAACATTCCGTTTCTCTTCATATCGATTTTAAAGTAACACTTGAAATGCTTCAATCATTATTTATGAATACAAAAATATGTCATAAATTGTTCTTTGTTTAGGTTTCAATATATATTGAACAAGCACAACTTGTACTTTCGGCGCGCTTTTTATAATGAAGTCGTCATATTTTTAACGCATCTCGTGCGCGATGCGCTCGTCATTTGATTGAGAGATGTTTATGTTGCATTCATAATAAATAAATGCTATTCTTTTTTATTTATTGTTTTAAGTATTAATGTTGCTATTATGTGGGTTATTTGTGAATTGTTGTGTTAAATTGTGAGTTTTTTTACATTTTTTACTGATGACACACCATGTAAATAAAAAGATAAAACAAAATCAGTAAGTAGGTATGTTATTTGGATTTTGTTAATGTTATGTTAGCATTGACCAACTCACGAATAAGCTACATAACAGTAACATTAATACTAAGAACAATGAATAAAAATAAGAAGAGTAGTTATATCGTTTTGTGGAGCTATGCTTGTAAGAGCTCCAAAACGTCTCCAGCATTTCCAGATCATCCAAATCCATCAAGTCAATCATATTAATACCCATTTCTAGGGATTTATACGTAAAAACATATTCAAAGCTAATGCCAAATAAATGGATACCGAAGTTAGTCCCATAGATAAACTAGGGGACACGGCGGACCTACCATACATAGTTCAATAACTATGATAAGCTTCATTTTATAATCGCGTTTTATTTTGTAATAATATAATAATAATATCCTTGGACATTTCACACAGCGCCATATAGTCCCAAGCTAAGCAATCTAATGCTTGTGTTATGGTAACGAAATGGCTGATAAACTACTTTTTTTGTAAACACATACATTTAATAGATAGAAAAACATCCAGATCCGGAACAAATACTTGCAGGTCGTACAAATATTTGTTCCGTGCGGGCATCGAACCCGCGACATGATGCGCAGAAGTCAATCGCTCAACCACTGCGTCAACCGTATCGTCGTAATGGTTTAAATCTAGTAATAGTACCAGAACTAAATTTAGATCATGTTTTGGAATAAGACGGTAATTGTTGTCCTAACAACTGGACCGATTTCGTATTTTTTTGTATATCATCAGCAAACGCGATAACAAGTATGTGGTTTAATTTTTTGCATGTATGTGGTTCCCATACTGTATATTGTGTTTGACTAAAGTGCCGTGCAATACATACCATGTCCGGGCGGCTGACGCGTAACCTCGGCGCCAACTCTTCGAACTTTGGTCTGTCCTCGGCCTCGTGAGCCCAACACTGTTGCATGACGTCGTAGTAATTGTCGGGGCAGAGATGCGGCCTCTCAAGTCGCTGAAAATGATATAAAATAGACGTGAACAGACCACCAATGAGCCCCCAAATTAAAGTTAGTTTATATGAGCTTTGTGACAACTACGGTGTACTACTAAAGCTATTGTATCTATCTGACAACAAATCCATAAATACAAGTGATATAAGCTTATTGGAGGAGCATCGATGACATACAGTACTGCTATTTTGTAAAAATGCCACCGTGAAAATGTAGGTGAAGTGAGTTTAAAGTGAGATGTCCTAGTGAGTTTAAAGTGAGATGTCCTAGTGAGTTTAAAGTGAGATGTCCTAGTGAGTTTAAAGTGAGATGTCCTAGTGAGTTTAAAGTGAGATGTCCTAGTGAGTTTAAAGTGAGATGTCCTAGTGAGTTTAAAGTGAGATGTCCTAGTGAGTTTAAAGTGAGATGTCCTAGTGAGTTTAAAGTGAGATGTCCTAGTGAGTTTAAAGTGAGATGTCCTAGTGAGTTTAAAGTGAGATGTCCTAGTGAGTTTAAAGTGAGATGTCCTAGTGAGTTTAAAGTGAGATGTCCTAGTGAATAGTGTGAATTCCTAGCATTATATATATACATATTTCACGGTGAGATTTTGCACAGAATCTTCAGACTGGATAGAATTTTGTGACGCGGCCGTATATGTAGGTACTGTAGAGCCGGGTTTCTCTTCGTAATACTAGAAGCCCCTCACACATTACACGCTCTACCACTGAGCCCCCTTAGTAGAGGATCTTCCATCCTCTACATTTTGGTGGAGTACGCCAGGGTCTCCACTAGAAGACGCGGTACGATCCCGCTCGTTTGTTTTTTGGTGTGTGCAGAACCTTAGAATATCTGCACAAGTGAAAAAATAAAATATAACCAAAATTTCGGTTAAACCGTTTAACGGGCGTTCTACGCATCGTGGTGGATGTGACTGCACGAACAAGTAAATGATATATCAATAAAAGATATAAAGGAAAACTGTTTCAACGAGTATTCAACGAGTATATGTTTACGCATCCTGTTCGTGGTGCGCGATATTATAAAAACGACGCCCTAGTCGTATTATGAAGCAAAGCGATTAAAGCAGGCGAATGAAACAACGCCTGGATATTTAAAGCTAAGTGGTTTTTATAGTTGTTATTATGGTTACCATGGAGAGCATGATTGTTTATTCCGCCTACAACGGTGTATGCTTTGAGGATTTCTTAGCCGAATTTCAAGTGTTAGCCATTGATAAGAAGTGGATAAAGAGCAATTGGGCTCTGATTATGGGCGCATTTATGCAGGGTCCAGCCCGCATTTATTATTCGACAGTTTTGTATAATGATCAAGAGATCAGTTTTGAAGCGATGTGTGACGCACTGAGGAAAGAGTTCCCGTGCAGAGTTCACAAAAGAATGTGTGTTCCATTTGTGCAGGACACTGTGATAAATGTTGTTGTGGAGGATGTTGTCTCACCTAGCGCAACACAAGAGCTGTCGGAGGAGTGCGGACAGGATAATTTTGTAAATATGTGTGTTGATGCTGTTGTAATTTCTAGCGCAACAGAAGAGAAGGTGCTAGATACGGAGCCAAGCTGCCTTGTGAGCAGTGATGATGATGATGTTGTGAGCAGTGTTGATGACGACGTTGATGATGTTGTTGGCGCTGACGCGCAAAGCTGCCTAGACAGCTGTGATGTTGATGAGGAGACGGAAGTGTTCGAGTCTGAACATGAGGAAGAACTGGACGAATCGGGTCGGTCCAGTCCTGTTATTAATGATCATGATCCTGTTTCAGAGTATAATGATGAATATTACCATGATCACGATGTAAAACTAAATAAAAATAACATCGCTGTTGATCGTGTTGATGAAGATGGTCTCGTATCCATTTCATTGGATGTAAGTGTCCAAGAGTTGGTTGTGGTTGACGCGGAGTCACATACATTGAGAAGCGAAATGGTGCAGATGAAGGAAAATGAACCATTTATTGAATCTTCAACGTTAGAGTTTTCAAAGATAGAGGCGGAGGAGAGTGAGCATTTTGTTAGTTCTTCAGCGATGGTGGTGACAAACACTTATCGTAACTTGTTCATACAACGGCGCATAGTTAAAGCTAGAGTTAAACATGTTTGTAATATTAAAAAGAAAAACCAACAAACAAATAAAATTTCCATGAACGGCTCTCTGACATATAAAAATAATGTCAATCTTAGATTTAGACGTTTTCAAAATATGACTTTGTATGTCAGAAAAATTAAAAGGAAAAAGTTTGTTTCCAAAATTATGACCAAAAGAGGTCATAGGAAAACTCGTAAACCTTTTGAAAATAAATTTGCTTTTTTACAGTATGGGTTTACAAAATCAAATAAAAAGAGGTTTCGAAACATTTTTAATAAATGGGAGTTTTCACTTTTTAGAATTATATAATTACGACTCCAAATAGTTTTCATATCATGTCGCTGCATAATTTTTGAGATAAGTAGTAGCGAACAAAAACTTTTTACAGCTAAATAGATTATAGACTTTTCTTTTTTATGTTGATAATTAATTGTCAGTTTTAGACATATTTGCCACTTGTTGACATGTCTGTCATGTCAAACAGATGTAAACAACATTTTCTCATTATTTTAGCTTTGTTTTAAGATATAGTTTATTGATGCATTCCTCTTTGTGTTTATTGCATATGGTGATCAAAAATGAATGAGACGCTACCGGATGAGCGTGTGGGAGACACACCTCGCCGCGTCAAAGCGTCAGAGGGAGCGACACTTCGACTTCATATTTCTCTAGTGCTTTATAAGATTAGCATGATCGTGCTCCAGAGCATTTTAACGGGTTCATCTTGAGAGAAGGGGTGACACTCGTCCTGAGTTGAGGCCTACTTTGCTAACGGGGCGTAGCCTTGCAAAGTGTGTCAGGTTGACACAATTGGTCTAACTGAGGATGGGGTACCCATATCTTGGTACCCATATTGTGGTTTCATATCTGGAGTATGGGCATGAAACGTTTTTAAGTTCAGCCTTCTTTGCAGTCAACCCCATCAGGGTCGATATGAACTTTCATATCATTGTTTGTTTTCGGAGGCTGGCTGCACCCTTTGCCCCGGGTTTTGGTGCAGTGGGGTTCAAACTGGCCTAGCGTTAGTTTGTGTGCACATTGGCACACATTAATGCATTCATGGACTCTTGTGATGTCGTAAGATTCGCTTTGCCAGAGTTGAGCCTGCCTTTGCAAAGGCCAGACCTCACATGTAGATTCTCCTGGGGTTAGGTAAAAACTTAATGTTAGGCTAGGTAGGAGTAGGAATAGATAGATTCGAATGCCAAGAGTAAAAGGGCTTAGTTATTTTAAAACTAAGTGTTCCCTTTTACTCAAGGGGGGCGTAGCTGATGTAGAGCCTTAGAGTAAAACCTTATGTTGTACATGGCTGGTAAATATCTGACGGCATTCGAACCTTTCAAATGTATTAAGAATAGATTAGGATTTGATATATTCTAGACTTTACGTCTGGCAGCGCGCCTAGACAGATGTATTCGTTATAACAAAGTGAAAATATATTGATTCGTTGCATTTATTACGGGTTTCTCTTCGTAATACTAGAAGCCCCTCACACATTACACGCTCTACCACTGAGCCCCCTTAGTAGAGGATCTTCCATCCTCTACAGTACCTTGATCGCGAATTTTTGATCCCTATTCAGTAGGTACTAGTAGTATTCACAAAAATTGTACAGTTACGAGCAAAAATATGTACAAAGTTAGCTAATTACAAAAGCTGGTTTCTCCTTAATTATCGAATATAATCGAATGTTGTCACACACATAGCATTTTTATGATACAACATTTGCGGTAAGCTTATGGATTCGAGCCATAGGTTTACCGAAAATTTATCTAAAAGTTGTAATAGTTATTGCACGAGAAAATGACTTCTGATGATATACAAATATGTATACAAAAACCCTGTTGTTCCTTTTAGGAACGCATAGATTTACCTACAAGCACAACATTGGTGAAATTATAATTAAAAAAAAATGAATATTGGCCAGTAGAGAGCTCAAAATCAAATAACTATTAAAATGGACACATTCAAAAAAATGTTTAGAGTATCTGATTTTACAAGAAGAAGAAGATGCCGCCTATCGAAGTCAAAAAGAGTTCACATGACGTGCCAGCGGAGCGGCGCACGGAACACTGGCTACTGGCTGGTTACATTGTGTAAATCAATGTCAAATAAAATGGATGTCAATTTTCAGTTGGAAGAAATTGTTCCCTGAGAAAAGTGATTTTATTTTCCACCATCCTAACGAACCCAATAATTGGTGACCCCGACGTGGAAGCCTACCGCGGCCTACGCACGTGCACGTGTTAAATGTAGTTTTAACAATAATCAATGATGCATCAAAATATCGTTTAAAATAAACATTTTTTTAAATGATTAAAGATTCATTCGTTAAAGTGATAAACAACAGCTGACAAGGTCACGAACTTGTGTAGAAAAATAGGCGGCAGTGCACTGGCCCGCGCAGCGGCACCAATCAAAGAGAGTGGCGGGAATGTTCTACCTATTTCTAGTTGCGCGTCATCGCTTCATGCAGAGGTAAGCAATCAGTTAAACATTATATTATAATTTAAAAAGTATTAATAATTGAATATTTATTTTTAATATTTTTATGAACAGTTTTTTAAAAATGACTTGCTTCATTACTTATGTATACCGATTCTTAAAACGTAGGTAGAAGGAACAATAGGGTTTTCCTTACATATTGTATATACATATGACTGTTCGAGACTGTACAGTCCCCAAAAAAATGATCATGCTGCACATTTGAGTGCAGTGATTTTATGTATACCTTTATAATGAAATAAACCACTAACGTTATAGTGTGGAGCATCAATAGCTTCCAGGATGTGCTGTCCCGAAAATGCAGCCCAGGGTTGGAATCCATATGTGAACATCTCCCACAGGGTCACTCCGAAGGCCCAGACGTCACTAGCTGAAGTGAAGCGAAGGTACAAGATGCACTCTGGAGCACACCTGGATAATAAATGTAAATCTACACAAATAGGAGTGACTGACTGACTAACTGGGTGATATATCAACGCACATCCCAAAACACTAGACCTACAGACCTGAAATTTTGTACATAGATACCTTATATAATGTAGGCACCCACTAAGGGCGGATTTTTGGAAATTCCACATAAGAAAAAAGAAGTAAAAAAGACAATTTCAAAAGGTCAACGTATGATAATAGTTCATGCGGAAAATGAAAAAGGTTTGCGATCATGCAATCAAATGTGAGAATGAATATAGAAGCGTTCAACACTGTTTAGACAATTACACTGAAAAACTAGTGATAAATATGGCTGACAGTGACAGTGATATTGACCTCTTTGAGAGCACAGATAATCAAATGGTAGTACCTAATTGAGAATTAGAATTATTACTACAATTTTTATTACTATGTCTCATTTTAACAATATGTATAATGGTATTTATTATGTACAACTAGCTTCTGCCCGCGACTTCGTACGCGGACCCTGTTGCTTATGCCAGCGACAACGGGGTCGCCATTTATGTTATTTTTTATCATTTTTCCCATTTAAATCTTTTATCACACTGAGCTTTAGTTTTATTTCATTCCAACAACCACCAAAACATACAGTCCATTTGTCATCGTTTTCATTTTGGTAACCGCATTATTATATTCCTCCTCTAGAGACCTAGAAGTCGATGCGTAGATATGCTTGGAACTCAAGCGTAATTCTCTTTCCGTGAACGTCTCTGACTCGCGAGACAATACATGACGTTCACGATCAGCGGTCAGTCGCGCATCATATTCTTCACTGGTCTCTAGAGACCTAATGAATACGCTGAGAACGCGTGCTTCGCGACCCGAAGAGGTTTCCACGGAGCGAGTTGCAGCCTAATGTTCTCGAACAACATCAAGTCTCTCCTGACGCTCTTCGGTAGATTCTTGGGATCTTATGATCCTCAATCTTTTAGCTCTCTTGGAACATTGGGAAAGATTTGACCTCTTTCTAGGCATGGTTATAGTTTTATTGTGAGGATACCTGATCAATAAAAATCTAAATTAAAATGACTGCTCCCCTGCGTTACCGGGTAGGCTACAGTGTCACGAAGATAAATGGAAAAGGAAATTAAACACTCAAACAACATAAGCCCGAAGGCATACTCATACGATAAAATAAAAAAATAAATAGGAGTTTTGGCCAGTAGAGTCAAATTTACTAAGTACTACTACTAAGTAACTAACTATTACTAACTAACTATTACTAAGACTCCGTGATAGTTTTTTTTTATCTTTTAAATATGGACGCTTTTTTGCGTTCTGCATAGTTCTAACGTGTATGATTCAGCAACCGTTCTCCTAAGAACAATTCGCCATTGGACTGTTCGTCGACAGGATGATTCATTTATTGCCATTTCCCCAGCAGAGTCTTTCATCTACGGTCATTTCACCGACAGAACTTTTCATATGCGTCACTTTCGACGACAGCCCTTTCCAGCTACACAATGTTTCACCGACACGACGATAAACCTATAACTCTTTTAACTACAGACCTTTCCATCTACGTCGGAGAATTCACCGTCAATCTTAAGACAAGCGATATTACAAAAAATACGCATATCTGTCTACAGCTTACTGTGTCTTTACTAAGCGATCAGGGCCGGCTACTTGCAGTAAAAAAATCTAACTTTGCTTACAACACAAAACTTAATATAAAAAAAAAGTTAGTCTCACCTATCACTCTGTACATAGGTTTATTTTCATAGAATAGAATAGTATGTAAGTAATTAAAATTACATAAATAAGTAGGTAATGCTTTTTTTTTTTATATGTGAGACTAACTTTTTTTTAGCTTAGTAATATATGTATAAGTTTTCTTCCATACCAAGCCACTGGCAGCTTGAGATTCACGTTGTAGTTTGTTTGGTAGTAGTCCTTGCCGACGCCCAGGGCTCGCGACAATCCAAAGTCCGATATCTTCACTTTATCTTTACTGAATACCAGTATATTCCTTGCTGCAAGGTCCCTGAAAAATTATAATTTAATCATTTAATGCCAGTTTCATATTCATATAAAAAGGGGCTAGCCTATCGACACTAACCACACACAAAACCAGACTCTTATTTTTCAGTAGCAACTGAAAAATTATTGATGGGAAGCCCAGTAACTTGAAAAATATTCGATTCTGAACGTATAACAATTGGGATGATGACTAAAATGTATTGTTTAGCCCGTCAACTAGATTCTTTAAAAATATTAGCAACGTATTTTTCGCTTTATCATATCTATTAAAAAAAAAAGTAACAGATAAATCGCATTAAAGTTGGAGTGGAGGGGCGCTACGTCACAACTCAGTTTAAAACCTACACAGGAGTGACGCCATGGCACAATTCAACAAAACGTATGGATGTTATCGTGATTACGTGAGAAAAGAAAAAACACGTGCCCAAGATTTTTAAATATTTACTATATTTGTTTTTGTCAATTTTTTGTGTGTGACCTGCAAAAAAAAATCAAAAATGACACAGATTCTTTCTTCTTTTATACTGATTAGCATCAGTTTCTCTTAATGGTCTATAATAAGAGAAACTGATGCAAATCAGTATAAAAAGCAGTAATCACCTAACATATTTTTATCCCAAAAACCTTGGTACCGCTGTTCATAAATCTTCAAATCTTGATGAAAACGTTCACCATGTTCATAGCTTACGTTTCCCAGGTTCTCAGGGGAAAAATCCAAGTGCGAATGTAAAAAAATTGATTTTTAATGAAATATTCACCCCCATCTTATGGTAATTCTTCAACCAATTGGCAACAGTTTGTTTATAATTTTCTGATTTATGGTTGCCCAAGAAATTTTTTACTACTGCTTTAAATGAATAAAGCCAAGCATCTTTTTGGACACAGATATTTTTCTTATTTGGGGGTCCACAAAGATTCCTTTTTTGACTTTGGCATCAGTAAGATTTGTAAAAATTTGTTTTTAAGTACTTAAAAGCAGGTCCACCTTTGTCAAGTGCTTTGAAAAAATATTTCATCAGTACTAGTTTGATATGAAGCAGAGGTAAGATCAAATTTTTTGGGTCAATCAAAGGATGGTTTTTTGGGTGTATATTCATTAAATACGTACAGGCCGATCTTCACTACATAGTATAAAGCAAAGTCGCTGCCCGCGTCTGTCCTAATGTCTGTAAGTATCCTTAGATCTTTAAAACTACGCAACAGATTTTGATGCAGTTTTTTTTAATAAATACAGTGATTCAAGAGGTAGCTTTATGTGTATAATTTGTCGACATATTATGCGGGCGAAGCCGCGGGCGGAAGTTAGTTTTTAATATAGTGATCTTGCTTAGCTCTACTGTCCCATAAGCACAACAAACAGCAGTATTTGGAATATAGACCAGTTCAGAAGCCTTTGAAAATGGTAAAAAGTGAAAATAAATTATAGTAGGATGAAACCCAATGGAAATGGAAGAGAATGTAACAAAAATTAAAGGAAAAATAAATTACGGGCGATCTGAGGTCGGAAAGTGGATGGGGGTGCGTTTTTAAGGGTAAAAAATGGTTTATCTCGATTTCCGGCAAAACTAAAAGTCCTATGGAAAAAAGTTAAATAGCAAAGATGTAGGTAATAAAAAGATCTACAAATTTTGTCTTCACACTTTTTTCACATAACCTCAAAATTTATGTGAAAAGTTCAAATAACTAATTTTTTGGTTTTTTATTTTTATCTTTTACAACACATTTTTTTTTCCCACGAAATTTGGTGAAAACTTACCTTTTTATATTCAAACACACAAATTTGTTTTTATTTAAAATATTTATTTGTTCACCTTATTTTGACTTAATATCGAAAAATCACCCTAATTTTCGATCGAAAATTCTCGCGTCAAAATATCAGCTTTTTTAAAAAAGTCGGTATGCTTTATGTTCTTTGAAATCTCTACATTTTGATACTATAATTTTTTTTGTTTTCAATAATTATCGACACTGGTCTAATAACCATTTTTCAAACCTAGAAGTAACCCCTTTTTATCGTCCAATGAATCCAACACTCTGTGTGGAGCGGAAGAGAGTGTCAGACTCTTACTGACTAAAACCCATCCGTGTTCCGTCCGTAGCCCTTTACTTATGTTCCGGAGTAGCGGTAACCCTTTCGGACAATCCCGCTTTATACTTTTAAACGCGTCGGTAAAATACAATACCCTGATATTCCTTACATCACAAAACCTGTATTGCATTCTGAAGTGCCTTACCCATCATTGCCCAGTACTTCAAGTAAGGAAAATAAACCGGAGTTCATGAAGTTCTTCTCGAATTTGTATCTAAATGTAGTGAACCACATTTAAATTTCATAAAGTCAACTAAAGGATCTTATGAGACACTTGCAGCTTAAGCTTGTCAGTAATCTAAGTGACAGACTAAAAAAAATGTATAATCATCCCTATTGTTATACATTCATAACCGATTTTTTTTAAATTATAATCACAAAGTGATTGCAAATAAAAATAGTAACCAGCACATTGTGCTCTCTACAACATTCTACATACCTGTGTATCAGCCTTTTGCTTTCTAGATAAGCCATCCCTGCACTGATCTGTTCTGCAAACTCGCAAAGAGTCGGCACCGTGAAGCTGCGCCGAAGCGACACTTCCCGGAGGCACTCTAACAGCGAACGAAGAGGCGCCAGCTCCGTTACCTGAAACGTATATCACGTAGTATCAGCGTAGCGTGGGGGGGAGGCGCATGAGCCCCGGCGTACATGAAACGGGGGCGAATTTTTCTTTTTTCGCGATTCCAACAATAGGCGCTAAAACACGTATTTTTTAAACCCGCAGCGATATCGGGCGTTCACGAGTTTACCTAGATCAAGCTCTTCAAGACATAAATAGAGAAGAGATCAAACTTGAGCTCGTACATCTACGGACTTTCGTAGCCGCAACAGTCCCAGACTATAAATACAGCTCATTTAGACCGGCTCACTGGGTATCATCTGCCTCATCATCTGCCTTTCCTTTTCCCAACTATGTTGGGGTCGGCTTCTTGGTTTGGAGTCTGTAACTGGGTAATACGATACCCCTTGGTAAGACTGGCTGTCAGACTTTCGGGCTTCTGACTACCCGTAACGACTGTCAAAGATCCACGAATGATAGCCGGGACCAACGGCTTAACGTGCTTTCCGAGGCACGGAGGAGTCTCGACATGTAAAGATGGTCACCCATCCACGGACCAACCCCGAACCGTGCGGCTATTATTACTTAGACACGAGCTCCTCCTTACTTACATGTCAAAAAAATATCGCCGGCCCAAGTGAGATGGGACAAGACCACGATGACTATCTAACATTTCAAAAATGCCTGAAATACCTATTGCATACATACCAGCATCAAGGAGTCCATATGCAACACCACACCGTACAGACGAACGATGTTGGGATGTTCAATACTGTGCATCACGGCTGCCTCTTTCAAGAATTCTGTCGAGTTTGAAGTCATCCTCTCGTGTCCCAAACATTTTATCGCCACTTGCAGCTGAAATAGTAAAAAAGTATTGTTATGTTTTATCGGAATAAATACTTTTATTGGATGTCAAACTGGCAAGCCTACTTAGGATGTAACTGGCAAGCTGGAACTTATTCTTGCAGTTATCGTCGCCATTAAATCGAAAATGCTACTGGAACTATAAAAAATGTTTATTTTAATTCAATCTTCAACCTATGTCTTGATTAACTCTTGATGCTTTTTTGTTTGTTTTCTTTAGCTGTAAGTCCTACATGATCTAAATTAATAAATAAATAAACTCTAGCCTATTTTAAAATATGAATTGGCTGGTCATGGTAATTTGGAATAGTTTTAGATGATGTTGGCCCAACTATTATACAAATAAGTTTTTTTGTAGCAACATGGACTGGAAGGTGTTCTTAAAAATTCGAAGTGGGGCTACTAGCAAAAACCAGTGCTCTTTCCTCCTCCTGGGTTAAAATATAGGATACTTTATATCCCGCTAGTACGTTCCCGTGGTAGAATTTTCGACATCCACGCGGGCGAAGCCGCGGACAGAAGCTATTAATATTATAAATGTGAACGTGTGTTAGTTTGTTACTTTTTCTTGCCTTAACAGCTGATAGAATTTCGAAGAAAATTGCCCACAAGTGGAATATGACCTGTTTCAAGACAGCAAACCTTATATTATCCCATTAGTCCGGTCCTATCTGGATAATATCCGCCCTGCAGGCAAGCGAAGCCGCGAGCAAAAACTAGTTATTAAAAATGGAAACAATAAATGGATCTTACTCTTTGAGATCCTGTAGTCCATGTTCCCTGCTGTACCACACCAAACTGACCCATACCAAGCTCTTTGTTGATAGTTATATCCTCTATGGAAATGATGTGTTTAGGTGGCAATTTCACACGGTTCATAAAAACAGGCCGGGCATATACTGGTATAGCTGGACGACCACGAGATTTCTGAAAATATACAATATTATTATTCATCATTTTAATCAGCATAATATGATGGGTTATTATTGAATGGTTTATTTATTGTTGCAGGGCTTATGACAGCATCATCAATCAGCAGTTGCAGATACTGCAGGTGCTCCATGAATACATTATTATCATTGGCTGCTTATGTGAGCTCTAACAGAACCCTGTTGCACAACCATATTTGTTGTAGGTATTTGTTGATTTATAACCTGGGCACAGAGCATTAATATAATACCCAGGGGTCAACAGGTTGTTTAAATTTAATAATCAAATAGTCCACTGCTGGCTCTCTTCAACTCTTCAACTCAGCTCGCTACAACTGGAGGTGTTTGTTTACATCCAGGAAACTTGGACATTTCGCAGGGGAGTGAAGATACACACACTGTAAACTAGCTGATTAGTCTTTTGCCATCAAGAAGTAGTTTCTAAAAGACAGTAGCATGAATTTTATGAGAACTTCCTTTGTTATACTAGCACTAACCTTGCCTCGCTTCTTTTTTGGCTTCAGCATTTTCCGTATCTTTGATATATACGGGTTAGGAAAATACTTGGAGTATGTCTTTTTATAGCGTCTTTGTTCTGGCTTTGACATACCAATTTGAGTCAAGTCTTCAGGCATCACAAATTTAAGTTGTGACACTTTTTTAACTTTCAATACATCTCTGAAACAAACATAATACATCTCTGAAACAAACTGGACACGGTTGGCGCAGCGGTTGAGCGATTGACTGCTGCGCAGCATGTCGCAGGTTCGATTCCCGCACGGAACAAATATTTGTACGACCTGCAAGTATTTGTTACGGGTCTGGGTGTTTTTCTATCTATAGTATGTATGTATTTACAAAAAAAAATGTATATAAGTAGTTTATCAGCCATCTCGTTACCATAACACAAGCATTAGGTTGCTTAGCTTGGGACGATACGGCGTTGTGTGAAATGTCCATGGATATATTATATTATAATCCAAATGTCAATCAATCTGCCTTCTCTCAACTTTGTTGGGGTTGGCTTCCAGTCGAGCAGCTAAATACCAGTATTTTACATGGAGTGGCTGCCTATCTGACCTCCACTACTAAAAACCTGGGTAAAATGATACCCCTTGCTAAGACTGGCTGTCTGACTTTCGGGTTTCTGATTACCCGTAACAACTTTCAAAAATGTAAACCAACACTAGAAATGTGAACTACATACATTCCTTAAGGCCAATAACAACCACACAAATGCTAGATAGGTATCTTTGTTATTAAAGAATAACTATGATGGTGGCTTATGTCAAATCGCTGTGTGCAAACAATTCTGGCCATGTTTTCCGAAACATACCTGGACGCGACACAGCAGAACACTTGAATAGCTATTAGTGAACACATAGAGCAACCTAAAGGGCTTGCATGGTGGATTACAGCTCAACCCCTCACAATATAGGATGATTATGCTTGTTATTATGCTGAACACCCATTGGGTGTCGCCTCATAAGGTGTCCAATCAAGTGAATATGTTCATTGTATCCAAATTCAAATAAAACTAAATTCAGAATTTCCACCCAAGCTAAATGTTTTTATTGTTTTTTACATTTAGCACACAGCACACATTTAGAACCGCAAGAAACGTAAAGCAGACAGGGTGTGGAAGATGAATTTATCCATTTGTTTGTGTACTACGTACCACATACCTAATCTCATCCCAGGTGCGACAAGCTAAAGGAGTCACTTGATGCATTGAAATGCTGGGAAGGGCTATTGGTTGTTGAAACCCCTAATGAAAAGACCACTTTCACTTTGGACCACAAACATGATTATTAACAAAGCATTAAATGTTCGCACTTGGGACCAGCCAGCAAGCAATGGAACAAAGTATTCTGGGAATCTAATTCATTGACCATAAAAGAAAAAGTGTGCTTTGTTCCAAAACACAAATTGCTGATGTGGGAAACACAGCTATCAAATTTAAATGGAATGTAACACTCTCATTTTATCCATGAATATATATGAAAAATTAATCAGACACAAGCCAAAATGCTTTACACACATATAATAGTGGGTTGTCCTCAGATGCACATAGGAATAGTTGTCTATGAATGCCTCACTTCATTGTTTTAATACAATGCCAATGGTCAAGTCCGCTTTGGTACCACACCCCAACAAAACATTTGTATTGCAATGAGTTTACTACTAGCCATTCAAGAGTTCCTTGATCTAGCATCCAGGTCAGTAATCAGGTCCTCATCATAAGATAAAATGAATAGAACTCATTGAGACACTGCTACTGGGCCACACCCAATGAGTTCGCACCAAACTAGTAGCTATTCAAGAGTTCTGTTATAAAGCATCGAAGTCCGTCATTAGACCAGCTTGATAGTCCCAAATGATTTTATTATCATTGGAATGCATACACTTGTGATTATTCAAACAATGACAACTAGAATTGTTTTATTATTCTAATGTTCGACTATCTATTGTTTAAGTACTTCCCCCAAAATATTACCACAGTTTCACACAGCAATAGGAAATGAGCCACCATAGTAGTTATTGTTAAATATTAAATACTTTTCTAATGGTATATGTTTGGTTATTATTGCTCCTCAGACAAAGGTTTGATTTTTGAAAGGTTTATTATTTGATGTAAATTCGCACCAGGCGCAATATTGAGCACACATAACACTACAATTTATACAAATACTTGCAAATGCGGACTCGTAAATACAGCTAAACCCTTACTCTTTTGAAAAAATCTAAAATATATTATGTGAATGGTAAGTAGTTACCAAGTATGTAAGTAATTTACGACACGAAACTAAACGGTTTTTAAGCAATAGTGAGAAACAAAGTTGTTTATATTTACCTAAACGATTCATCATACTGTTCAAGTTCTGCCTCTTCCAAAAATTCACCCAAACTATCACGATCCTCGGATGAAGAGGAGGCCTCTGGAAACATCCCCAAACAACAATTGTTAATTTCGCGGAAAAATAAATAAAATAACATAAAATTATTATTTCGTTAACACTATTTACCCATAATGCCTTCGAAAACACCAATATGTCGAGAAATATAGATTAGTGCTTCAACAAATACTAAATACAAGAATCGGGAGGTGTGCAACTGCATGCAATGCAACTTTACTTCACGGAATAGTCAATAAATAATCAATAAATCACAGCCACAGATTATGTCAGTCAGTCAGAGTAAAAGACATTGCCAAGGTTTGGACCAAGTGAGCTGCGAGCAATAAAAAAAATATTTAAAAAAAATACTAATTAATTTAATAAAAATAATAATTTAAGAAAAATTAATAAATCTAATAATTATAAGTAAAATAATTAGTAATAATACTTTTTTTTTAAACAACGTTTTTGAGATATTGTTTTTTATCAAAAATTATGACGTGACTGCCTATATGACCTCCACAACCCAGTCAGTAACTGGGTAATACGATACCCCTTGGTAAGGCTGGCTGTCAAACTTTCAGACTAAGCATGCACGTTAGAGCCCTCAAAGCGTGAGACGCGTTGTCCCGGGATGGGGTTGCCGTTGCGGTGTCACGGGATGGGGTTGCCGTTGCGGTGTCACTCGACTTCGCCAATGTATTTAACACCCTGCTCTGGAGCTGCATTGGGGAGGCAGTCCAGTATCACCGGGAGCCGACCTACCTCCATCGAGTAGTTGGGGCGTATTTGACAAAGCCGTCATTTACCCTAGTCGCAACGGGGAGTGAACCCGTCGAGAGATGTCGTGAGGTGGCCCACAGGGATCGGTTCTGGCGCCGCTCCTGTGGGACCTCAGTTACGACTGGGAGCTGCGAATCCACCTCCCTGAAGGCGTCAGCATGGCATGCATGTCTTCGCTGAAGACACGCTGGTCCTGGTGCGGGGGAGGGGGCAGCCCGTGGCCTATCCTGCAGTAAGAGTGCAGGTTGGTTAGGACGGCACGCTAGTGTCACTGACATTATTCGTAATGCTTTTGTCCCCGCCGTAGTGCCAGCTGTCTTAGAACCCAAGGGCAAGGAGAAAAGACCAGACGGAATAACACTAATGTCTTGGAAGTTAGGTACAATGAGCCAATGGTAGTCAGTGGTTACCAATGGTTGCCATTGAGCCAAACAGCTCGAAAATAATTATGAGTATATTAATCTTAGTGCCATTTGGGGTTGAGACGGGGCTTTGGGGCTTTGGGGTCTGAATGCCCGCTTTGGTTTTTGAGACCTCACCAAGGGGTTAGTCGACTTTTCAAGTGACCAGAGGGCTGGCCCATTTTTTGGTCAAAGAATCAGCATTGCCTTACATCGTGTCAATGCTGCCAGTTTTTTAGGAACGTTTCCTGTTGACAGCGATGTGGACGAATAATTTGATGCCCTATGATTATTTACCCTTCAGATTTTTTTATACTTGCACACATTATTTGTAATATTTTGAGCTTGCGTATTGTGTGTAAAGAGCATATTTGACAAATCATTTGCAAGCTACACTTATTGAAAAGGAATGCATTATAAGAAGCTATAGCTACACATGAACCCGGTTTCACTTACTTTGTGTGCTAATGGCACATCCACTTCATTCATTCCGTTCCACTGCCCAAAACAAACGTGAGGACTGATATTTTTCTGAGAAGTGGATTACATTATGAGGTCCGTATTATTCAACAGAGATTCTGATTCTCAGAGATGGAATTCTATTCAAAATCCCTACACGGTTAGAATTTATCTCACTATTTTAGTCGATTATTCACGTAGCCTCTGGATGGAAAGGAACCCTACGAGGCCTTACGAGGCCGATATTTGTCGTTTTAGTTTGATTCCTCACCAATGACAGATGTTGGAACAGGGCTGCAAACATCGGAAATAGTTTCTATAAAGGTATTATTTTCTGGTCCTTTGAGAAAAAAAGTAACAAACAGCTAGATTAATTAAAAAAAAATGGTACTTAATATTTGTTTTTATATTTTTGTTCAGTTGGTTTTTACATGCGCATTTTGTATATGAGTATGTATAACTGCGTTTGCACTGACGAAAGATATATGTACTTACATAGTAAATGATTTGTAAAACATTTCAAGAGGCAAGAATCGTCAAAAAAGTTTCGGGTAAACGTAGATTAAACATTGACAGAAAACTGACCGTTTAACACAAATATTTCTATATGCATGTTTTGTCACTGCAAACGTATAGTTAGGAAAGCACTGTACTATGTAGGCAGGTATTACTTATTTTTCACACATGTTATTATTCGGTTAAAAAAAAATAAAGCAATCGTTTTTTCAGTCTATAAGGACAATCGGTTATTATAATTTACGCATCGATTTTATGAATGTTCGGCACTGCCAAACAAAAAAAAATCTTCACTTCTTGTGACAACGACAAAGTCAACTAACAAAATAATAGTAGGTATCTACAATGTAATCACGAAACGTGTGAGTGAGCTGCGTAAGTTCTTGCAAGCTTACCAGCATGCATGTAAGACTAGATTCATGACATGTGTACGTAGAAGAAGCAGTAGGATATGGTAAAGATTGTAACAGATGGGTTTTGTAATTTTTGCCTACGTCTTGAAAAAGCGTGGGTTTATTTATTTATATTTGTAGGAAATGCGTTTTTGTAAAGGGTGAAAGGTAGGGTTTTATTGTAAAAGATTGATTGACGAATTATACAATAGGACAGAGTGTTTAGCCTTTTAACTAGAGGAAAAGGCTTGAGTTTGTTGAGAAATAGTAGTTTTTATTTCTATAATAAGGCAACACTGTCACCTACTTTGCAAATATGGCGTAGAGTTGTACAATATGCAGTGGGAGATATTTGATAAACTTGTCAATTCTGAATTTTATTAAAAAGACATGTATCTAGGATAGAACTTTTTCAATCGACTATAGTGTGCTAGACGAGTACTAACAGTGAAATGTGAATTTTACGCAATGTAGGTACAATAACTAGATAATTTTCGAATTTGAAAATAAGCTATGAATTTCACGTCTTATCGCTACTCCTTTTAGTAGTTTGTTTTTAGTAAGCCGATCTTTTGTTTACTTAATGCAGTTTGTCTTTTGTGTCGCGACCGTTGCCTATTGTTTGTATAATTTTTAGTGCAGTTTTGTCAAGACGTTATTGATAACAATCTGTTAGGGACTATCAAACGTATTTTTTTTTCTATTTTCTATATTGTAATGTTTTAGTATGAAATAACTGTAATTTTCTTTCCGTTTTGTTCATTTCGAAAGTATTGGTTAAGTAGTTTTAAGTATTGTGTTATGGACTGTAACAAATAAAAATGATGGAGATGAATAACAGAAGACACCTGGTTGGGTTTAAAATGCTGCCTCATTTAAAGGTAAGTGTTTTTATATTCCTTTTAATTTTAAAACAATTAGAATTCAACTGTGCGCAACAGACAGCTGCATAGAACTACAGAATATTCTGTTGTGATTAAGATGTCTAATTAAATAATGTATCTCACAGTACTTGCGAAAATGCAAACTGCGCCTACAACCCTTGTAGTATTTCCACTAAAAACAAAAAGAAGAAGATAATTATTATGAATGTACTGGAGCCGTTCAAAGTCTGCGACAGGCATCTCGTGATCCCATCTATTAAAACTTTTTAACAAAGTACAACTTTGATTCTTATTACTTGCTCGGTACATGATGCATGATCTCTTCACAACAACATGTTCAATCGGGCCTCTAATTATTATTGATCTGGCCATTTGTCCCCATGATTGTTATGTAAATGCGGCATCAGTTATAAATCGAACAAAAGGCAAGACAATTATCTTTGATTATGAATGTTATCAAGGAGCATTAAGTACAGACACAACAATGCAAAGTTGGTAATTCTTCTAGGAAAATGTAACTACATACTACATAAGACAGCTAATTGTAAAAACTACTCTAGTTGGCATGTATTTTGGTATAACATCAGTAGTTTTCAGGCCCAAATGTTATGTTAATGATTACCATTATCACATTTTAAAGACTTACTATTAAAGTATTTATAATTTTGTGTGAGTCGATATTATACTGAAAATAATTTAAGAAACTTAATTTAATTTTTGGGGTTTCAAATCACTCTGTCCGTAGTACACACAGCTCCTAAATAGAACTCTTTGTTTTCTGTAGGTAGATAGCTGAAAATAAATCTTAAAGTAATATACACAAAAGTTTATACTTTTTTAAGATAGTCAACACCCAATTAAATATAATTACTACATCTGGTGTTGTTATTTCATATGACACTAGACTGAAATTTAGGTAAAAAGACTATTATAATGAAACTTTTTAGGCCCACGGAACCACAACTGTCTTTCTGCCTTATATAAGGATGCTCCGTGAGGTTCATGAAACCAGGAAGCTTCTGTTCATCTGTGAGGGGCACTTTGTTAGCCAGGGCTCATCACACATAACAAATTTAATGAGCGCAGACCGCGTTTACATACATAATTTACATACAATGTAACAAGATAGGATTTTCCAAAATCAAATTACATATTAGCATTGTTTGCAAATAACCTATCTCCTTGATATTTCCAAAATACAATTTAGCTTAGATTTTTGAAGTGTTTTTCATTTATATTTCACTAGCTTTTGGGCCCGCGGCTTTGCCCGCGTGGCGGTCTGTAATTATTCCACAGAAATGTACTATCAGGATAAAAAATATCCTATGTCCTGGTCATCGTCTACCATGCCTTTCATCCAAATCCGATCGGCCGCCAAGGTGTGAAAAAAAAGTTCCTTTTCTATACTAATATTATAAAAAGGAAAGATTTCTATGTATGTTTGTAACGAATAAACTCAAAAACTCCTATAGGGATCTGGATGACACTTGGCGTAAAGATAGATTATATTCTGGAATAGCATGTAAGCTAATTTTTAACCCGGAAAAATGTACGGTTCCCGTGGGATAATTGCCTACATACAGGCGGGCGAAGCCACTGGCAAAAGCTAGTGCATTCATATATGGAAGTGTCTATAACATCTTTCCAAACAACATTTTACTTTTGCCATCTTTGCTACAACAGATTGAAAGATTTTTTGAGTTGGACTCGTGAGCACGCCACACACAGCCCTTGGGGAAAACGGGATTTTCTGAACATACACCTGCTCTTTCAAGTGTTGGTCCTCCCTTGGGGAAAACGGGATTTTCTGAACATACACCTGCTCTTTCAAGTGTTGGTCCTTGAGCTTTATTTTTTAAAGTCATCGCAAATGCTATTTTCAGAGGGAACTGCACTCTCTAAAACAGGAATCTGTCGGAATTATTGAGTTACGGGAACTCAATACATTATCTCAAACAACATCGTCATTCATCAACTGATAAATCTATTTTAATTCTAATTCTAATTTTGCTATTCCTGACATAATTTTTGCACTGGCGGCGGGGGCGGGCCGGCCTGGGGCCCCAGTCTTGGTTGCCCTTAAATCTGTAGATTAAAAAAAAAACAAATTCCTAACAACACCAAACCATGTTCAGTAACTTTAAGGCAGTTTCTAGTTATAGTTGGAGGCCACCTGCATGTGCTAAATTGACGTGTGCAAAAATTTCGACCCTGCTCTTGAATTCTTCATTTTCTTTATCTCAGTTAGCTGCGTAAGTCGTCAAAGTAACTTCTATATAAGTATCAATAATTAAAAGAGAACCTATCCGGGTTGGGATGCAATTTTTTCTACCTCGCTCCGCTCGCTCTTGCAGCCTACATTCTCAAACTTTTGTGTATAGGTCGGCAAAGTTATGCCTATTTCTAATTAAATGTTAAAAAGAAAATTTAAACAATCCGGAGTGCAAACATTTTCTAGTTCGCTTCG
Organism: Hyppa rectilinea; assembly: GCA_951799385.1. NCBI lineage: Eukaryota > Metazoa > Arthropoda > Insecta > Lepidoptera > Noctuidae > Hyppa > Hyppa rectilinea. The sequence goes on along the minus strand of OX637300.1, from coordinate 4,967,084 downwards.
TTTGCTCTAGCTGTAACTTTTCTGTATAAGTCTACAAAATATCCCCTATTTATGTATGAATGGTCAAAAGAAAACCTAAACTTACAAGCCAGTGTGCTTTTATAAATTCACGTTTGAGCACGCTGAGCTCCCTCTTATATCCTAATTTATCCTAGTTTTCTACATACCGGGCCCACATTTAGTTTTGCCGCAGGGTCCCCGACAGCCCCAAAAGGTGGTAGCCATTCGGCTAATCCGGGGGTACCGCACGATCTCGGGCGAGGCGGCAAGCCTCCTTGCCGGACTGCCGCCGTGGGATCTGGAGGCGATAGTCCTCGCGCGCCTGTTCGAGTGGCGCGTGGAGGTACTAAGCCGGGGGGAAACTCCGTTTCCGCAGCAAATTGCGGCGGAGCGGACGGACCTCCGGCGCGATCTCATGGCGGCCTGGAATCAGCGACTGTCGCAACCCAGCGCAGGGCACGCCACGATAGTGGCGGTAAGGCCCCTCTTTGAGGAGTGGCTAGAGAGGCGTCACGGCGCCCTCACCTACCGCCTGACGCAGGTCCTCACCGGACATGGATGTTTCGGGAGGTTCCTGCACATCATCAGGCGGGAGGAAACGCCCGGGTGTCACCACTGCGAGGATCGCCCAGAGGACACGGTAGAGCACACGGTGCAAACCTGCCCCGCTTGGGCGGAGCACCGCCGTGTCCTCGTAGAGGCGATCGGCGGCGGCGACCTCTCGCGCCCGGCCCTGGTGCAAGCCATGGTCCGGGGCGAGAGGGAGTGGGAGGCAGTCACCTCCTTCTGCGAAAAAGTCATGCTCGCGAAGGAGGTGGCGGGATGGGAGAGAGAAAGGTCCTCCCGTCCCAGCCGCCGCAGGAGACGCCCCGGGCGTCGGGAGCCACGTGACGACTCCCGGCCACCGTAGGCGCAGGCCTGCGGACGGTGAGTAATGGGTGACTCACCGTCCGATCAGCACCAGACCCGTGTTGTACGGCGCGTATATGTTCCACGCGCGCCTCAAAGAGACATCAGCATATGAAGGGGCCCCCCAGGGCCAAGCCTGCCGGGTAAGCGGGATTGTCCGAAAGGGTTACCGCTACCCCGGAACATAAAGGGCTACGGAAGGAACATGGATGGGTTTTAGTCAGTAAGAGTCTGACACTCCCTTCCGCTCCACCCAGAGCGGGAGCAGTCATTGGATGATTTCCCAGCCTTAAAAAAAAAAAAAAAAAAAGCGTCCCCGACAGGCACAGCCCGTCACTGCCGCCCAGGTGTAAAATGTGCAACCATGGCGCATCAAGATAACGCATTAACAACACCGGAACACCAACTTTCAGCCTCAGCTTATGGGAAGGCACGCCACGAAAGTGGTGATAAGACCCCTCTTTGAGGAGTGGCTAAAGAGGCGCCTCGGCGTTCTAACCTACCACCTGGCGCAGTTACTCACCTGATACAGATGTTTCGGGAGGTTCCTGCAAGTTATTAGGCGCGAGGAAACGCCGTGGAGCATACGGTGCAGGTCTGCCATGTCCTCGTAGTGGCGATCGGCTGCGACGGCGACCTCTCACGTCCGGCTCTAGCCATGGTCCGGAGCGAGAAGGAGTTGGAGGCAGTCACCTCCTGCGAAGCAGTCATGCTAGCGAAGAAGGTGACGGGATGGTTGAGGAACAGAGCCGTGACGTGAGTCCCAGCTGCCGCGGGAGACGCCCTGGGTATCGGGAGCCGCGTGACGACTTCCGGCCACCGTAGGCGCGGGCCTGCGGAGTGAGTAATGGTTAGCTCACCGTCCGATCAGGACCAGGCCTGTGCCGGACGGCACGTTCTTGTTAGGGTGCAGAAGTTAACGTAGTGCACCGATCAATGTGCTCAGCTACTCCGCATAGCTCATGTTGATACTGACCTCATCCATAGAAACTCAATATTAGTGTTGCTGAGCTGACCGATCAGCCCGTTCATGTACAGCTTAAATGGGCGAGGATAAACCCGCTTGCCGCATTCCAACCCGTACACGTCCGACCGACTGAACGTGTACTAGTACCTGAATACGGACACACGTGTCAGATCCGTTTCACATAGTAGATTCTACCACAGTTTGTCATAACAAACTAGATCAAAAGCTTTTCAAACGTCTAAATAGTATGTATATACTGATATGCTTCTGTCTGTGTTGTACTGCACAGTTGCCTTGAGAGGGAGGATAGATAGTACTCTCCGGTGACTAACCGTATCCTGTAACCAAACTGAGCGTCATGCAATTGCACCTTAGCTTTGACCGTCGCGAGCGAAATCAGTCCATAGTTAGCAAGACCTGATAAGGTCCCGTTTTATTCTTAATGATTGGTACTTTAACGATGTGCATTATGTCACCAGGTAGATAGATAACTGACTTGCACATTTATTTGTGATCGATGCTTACACTCAAGTTGAAACACAATGCAAGACACACATCACAGCGCGTTTGTATACTTGGTTACCACTAGGAAAGCGCGTGTCCCTTCGTGAGATAAAAATACTGTTTACAAGTTTGGTAGAATTCGCCCTAAATTCTTTAATTGAGAAACTTTGTTTCTTTAAATGTTTGTTTCTTAGTTAAATAAATACAGGTATAACAAGATTTTTGTATTTATTACATACTAGCTGTGCCTGCGACTTCGTCCGCGTGGAATAGTGACTTTTCGGGCAGCATACCTTAACAAATGTTCGCCGTGATTCTTTAAATTGACATAACTTTTTTATTTATGAACCGATTGACATGAAATAAACACTAAATGTTAAGTGAAGCTTACTACAATATATTAGTGAAAACCGCATCTAAATCGAATAAGCCGTTTCTGATATTAGCGTGCACAAACACACAGACAAACAGACAAAAAAAAAATTAATTACAATTTCGTGTTCGGCATCGATAAAATAACAACCCCTGCTACTTTTTTTTATATATTTCCATTGTACAGACACCACTTTTCTACAATTTTATTATATGTATAGATAAAGTTTTAAAGAACCTCTTTATCTTGCACATTTTTCCGAGGTTGCCTGGAAGAGATCGCAGAAAGCGATAAGACCGCCCAATGTACTACTCTGTCAAGAAAGTACCGGGAAAAGATCAATAATACACAAAATGTCTGTTATTCATCCAAATTTATTTTATCACCTTCAAAGTATGCTCCTTTAGAAACGATACACTTGCGCCAACGAATAATCCATTCATCAAAACATTTTTTAAACGCTGCTTCCGGAATTCAGTACAGTTCTCGCCGCGAATTCTCCTTTATATGTCTTCTATCGATTGAAAACGGGTGCCACGAAGTGGTAATTTGAGTTTAGGAAAAAGAAAAAATTCAGCAGGAGCCATATCTGGTGAATATGGTGGTTGCTGGATGGTATTTGTTGAGTGTTTGGTCAAAAATTCGTTCACAATGATAGCCTTGTGCGAAGGCGCATTGTCGTGGTGCAAAATCCAAGAATTTTCTTTCCACAAATCTGGCCTTTTTCGTCGAATTTGCTCTCTTAAACGCCGCATAACGCTCAAATAATATTCTTTATTTACCGTTAGACCTTCCGGTAAGAATTCAGAGTGCACAACACCGCGATAGTCAAAGAAAACAGTCAACATGACTTTGACTTTTGATCGACTTTGGCGTGGTTTTTTCGGTTTCGGTTCAGTTGGAAGGCGCCACTCCGAAGCTTGTTGACTAGTTTGCATGTCAAACTCGTAAACCCACGTCTCGTCACCAGTAACAATGCGTTTCATGAATGTTGGGTCCGAACTGACTCGTTCTAGCATGTCCTCAGCGACTTTCATGCGATTGAGTTTTTGGAGAAAATTCAGATCTTTTGGGACTAGCCGAGCAGCAACATGTTTCATACCCAAATGATTAGTTAAAATGGTACGGATCGACTCGTGAGATACAGTAAGTTCGGCGGCTATCTCTCTCAGAGTTGAATGGGGATTTTCAGTCATTTATGCACAGGTAACTCAATAAAATGTATGGAACAGCTCAAATTTTTTTCGCGATTTCAGGGTTCATCCCATAGTAAAAGTTGTTCGTAACGATGAGTACAATGCTCCCACGAAATTCTTAGAGTTAATTTTTTAACACCTTATATATGATACTAGCTGACCCGACAGACGTTGTCCTGTCTTAACTGTGCCTACCTACCTAGCTACCTACCCTACCTACCCTAACTACCCTACCTACCCTACCTACCTACCTACCCTACCTACCTACCTACCCTACCTACCTACCTACCTACCTACCCTAACTACCTACCTACCCACCCTACCTACCCTACCTACCTACCTACCCTACCTACCTACCTACCCTACCTACCCTACCCTACCTACCCTACCCTACCTACCTACCTACCCTACCTAAAAATAATTAAAAAAAAAAAAAAAAGTATTCTGCTATTCAGGGCGGAGACAAATCCAACGAAACAAAAACCATGAAAATTGGTCCAGCAGATCTCGAGTTATAATGGAGGGAACAAACCCGACTTTCTTTTATATATATAGATTACTAAAACCAGCACTGTATTTAATATAAATAACAGATGCAACTCAACCTCCGCGCCAAAATGGAAAACAGTTGTGCCAATCTAACAACTACAAAAAAAACAAAAATTTGAATTTGGAACCATAAACAAATCATCCATTCCCAATACTTTTTTGACTTTTTTTCTTTTTATGTTTTGAAGTGTTGAATTTATTGGTGTCAGTATGAATAAATAAATATTATTCTGATAAATCTTTACATTTATGACAGCAATTTTTTTTAAGTATTATGTAATTTAAATAAAAACTTGTAACGTCAGTAAAATCACACACATGTCGCGTACTCTTAATTAGCCACATGGTGCACCCCCGCGCTCAAAAGAACACGGTAGTTCTTTATTCCTCCTTAATGAGAAAAACGACTGACGTCCTTACCTCAAAGAAATAAGGTCTAATTTTATAAAACTGCAAAATAATGATAAAGATCTCAGAACATATCATTTTAACTTACGTAATTTTAAAAGAACAAGGAAAGTAATAAGTAGCTTTCCGAGTTCACAGAATTCTCGTTTATCCCCGTTTATGTTACAGTTGATGGCTGTCACAAACACGTGTAGGTAGGTGCCATTTTTGAATATCAGAAAGACAAACAAAGAAACATCTTGTTGTTATTCGAACAAGAAAGATGTCTAACCTAAGATGTAACAGATTTAAACAGAATTATGATGGTCGAATCAAACATTTCGAGATGAGTGATGGACGGTAACTGACGGACAGGTCCAGAGGAATCAGTTTATTATTTTAGGTACCTATATAACTGTCCGTATGAAATATACATTCATAAACCATGCTGGAAAGCTTTCGTGACAAGAAACCAACCCAAGTTATTTCCGACCAAAGAACATTTTTGTCAACATTGGTAGTTTTTGACGAATTTACCATGAAAACCGAATCTAATCTAAATTACCTTTGCAACTTTTACAAGTTAGTAGGTTAAGCCCCTGAACAGCTTTATTTTTTCATTCGTTTAGCTCCTAGTAATGAATCCGAATAAAACTTCTCGAAAATTGTTTAAAGATTTCTGCTGAGACTAATAAAATATGCTGCTACGTGACGATGTATTCCTTAGAAAGCGATGAAAGTAACAAAGAGTATTAAAAAATAAGGAACACATTTTTCCTTTATTCTTTGCCGGGTGAAGCATTTGCAAAACCGCGTCTATAAGTGACGCTATTCTTTTCTTACTCGCTGTTTCTAAACCCTACAGTTTAAATAATCACCCTGCATAAAAGGTCGCTTTAAACAAAATTGCATTCAGAGCGAATGGCTATGACGTTGGCTGGGCTTAACTTTGTAATAAATAGAATAATCCCTCAGCTTTCTACCTAAACGTATCCTATTCCTTTTAAATTTACGTACAGTGCTACCGTTATCATTATTAATGTAAGCATTTGCGCATAACGCGCGTGCATATTACAAAATTACGTCATAATCTCGGTACTAGTTCAACGATCCACTTATCAGTTTGAGCTCCGTAACCCGGGGCAACAAATACGCTACAGAGCCTTTTCGCATTTGCCGATAAGCCAGCTTACCCAACGCAATCTGTAAACACAAAAACCTGGCTACGTATTTAGAAGTACGCGGGTGTTGCTAATGCGGAATTACTAGTATTGTACGAAATCAAAACGTACATGCTAGAGACATTACACTCACATAAAAAGGCAAAAAGAATTGCTTGGTGGCCAAACAGTTGGGTAACCTAGTCTAGTCATTTTTACAAAGCGCTTGTTCGATCGCGTATCTCTATATACGATCGATCCCAGATCCGCCCAGAGATGAGAGCAGTGCTCCTACTGCTCTTATCTCTGGGCCGGATCTACCACATACCAGCTTGATGCGCTTGAGTCGATTGAGAAACGGGCCAAGAGGCTCGTCAGCAACGACGCACTTGTCGAGTCGAACCTCCAGAATCTTGAACATCGTTGCCGAGTTTTCGCTCGAAGTATTTGGAAGTTGGAATTGCGGTTAATTTCGCCAATCGGGTTACGAACCGGGCAACAAAAGGTCTTTTTTTTTTTTAAAATCACCGTAAAAAGATAGGTTACCTACGTGTCATTCGAACTCATACTAGGGATGAAAGTCAAAGTCAAAGATTTGACATATCGTCTTAAGTTTTCACAGAATTGAGGTGACATTTTTACAGATGTAAATATATAAATATAATCCTCACAGACGTTACCACCGATACGTAGTAGGGCCCACCCATAAAACTAAGGAGTGTAATTTCTTGTCAGAATTTGTGATTCCTGATAGCTGTGAACTGATGTTGTTTGTGTCGAAAACTAATAGATTACTTTTAGGTAAACGTGCTCCATCGCCAAATGCAATACAACAATAAATAATTCAATTACACGATTTTTTGTAACGGGGTAACACCCAACCACAAAGCAATTCTAGTTACCAACTACGTTAACAGTAAGAATTAGAAAACCTAGAACTTTTATTAATATGCCAACAAAGTATTGACAAATTGAGTTTGATGCAAGAGTTTAAATTGAAAACGCTGGTGTGAAAAACAAAAGAGCTCTGTTCTATTAAATCTCTAGGATTAAAAGCATTGGGTACTGGTTGTGCTCTGAAATACGTTGCCGGGACAATGCACAGGCTGTTTCGGTATGGATATCTGTGACTGTTTGCTAAGCTGAGCGGTTTAGTCCAAACGGGATAGTCTTTTTTTTATTTTGACTGGAATCTAATAGTCGATAAACGAGGTCAAGCGATGAAAGGAATGAATGAAACTCGATAGAAACAACAAATCAACATTTTAGAAGTGATCAGTAAATAATACTTCGATTCTAGCAAGGTGCAGGCAATATAAGAAAAACAATATAAATCAATAGTTTTTTTAATTGTTGTCTGTATGTTTTTCGGTCGGTTTGTTTCAAGGGAAAAGGGTTTTAAACGACTTTCAGCGATACTTGGAACCGAGATAATTAAGCTACTACGCTCTATACTTGTGCGTCCCCATCTATCGAGATGGGCCGTCCATTAATTACGTTAAGTGGATTTTTAAAATTTAGATGAGTTTGTTTGCCCTCCTTGCCTTGGTGAGATGTGGTGGTACACCCTTATTAAACATAATGGTGCTTAGCGGTCGAAGTTCAACAGCAATATTCAGAAAAATAAAGCGTTTGTTCTTTGTGTAGTTTCATTACTTCAGTTTCATTTTAAAACGCTACAGTATTTTTAATGTTACAAAGCGATGCGTGCTTTACTTGTGGTAACTAAGTGTACAAACACGCTATGAATGTTTCCGTGAAGACGAGCAGCGTCAGCCACATACATAACACACATAATCACACACTTCCGACTTCGCCATTGTTTGCAAGATACCAAGAGCTCCTGCGCTCAGACACCATATTCACGCCATATATGTATACATGGTAACAAGTTAAGTCGATGTCGCTTTGTGAGATAAAAAAAATATATACTCGATTTCAAACTATGAAAACACCTCACGTACTTTCTGTAAAATCCAAACAACATAAAGATGCACCTGGTATTGTTTGCAATAATGATTTTACTGCGACTAAAGAGCCACCAAGCCATGATTATCGTTCAAGGCATAAACTTGGGAGAAACGACTGCCCGTAGATTAAGTATGTTGAAATGGCATGACATGACTATTTCCAGGGCAAGTGATATAATTACAAAATCTCTAACAATCACTAGATGAATCTATAATTTTAATTGATGTAATAATCATTTAACATAATAAACCATTGATATAATTTCAAAAGAAAATTATTGTACCTAATTTTATATTTACTATAATTTCAAAAAAACTTATTATGCTTATATGATAAAAACGCCTAGTTTAAATACACACTCCTTAAAAATATTTAATCCTGTCATATTTAGTAACCTACTGACAAAATAGGTCGACGGAGCCCCGCTACGCGAGCTCCTATTTCTGGGTAGTTACAAAAAAAATAACCACGAATGGGATCCCTTCCCCCTCCCTTCTAATCTAACCTGTCCAAGTCGGGGTGCCCAAAGTTAAATTTAGCTTTGGGCAATTTTATAATAAGTTGGTGGTCGCATTACGTACGTACGTATCAGTATCGTATTACGAAGGTGACAGTGATCTCGCTCCGAGCAATTTTTAGAGCACGCAATGCCTGCCAGATGCCTTTCTCTAGAATTCTTCCCAAGTATGCTAAGCCTTCGATAATATAGGTCGTCCGGTTACCTTTTACGCTCAGAGATGTAGCTTGAAATTGTGTTGTCATTTTTTAGAAGACGACCGGTGACTTTAAAGTAACAAATCCTCCCTTCTCTCTTTCCACCTCTCTTAGTTTAGAGTTGCCATGGACCACTCTTTTTTGAAGGAGTGCAGCAGCGCCCTAATTACCTAATCCATCCATCCATTTGTGTAGAACACTACCAGTAGCAATGACTTTCATTTCGACAGTTCAACAACATACATTGCGTTATTTATGTTACTGAGCAAACAAAATTTTTCGAACATAAGAAGCAATTGATTAGCAACATCCTTCAAAGTGTTAAGCACAATAAGAGATGTCAGCGGAAGAGAAATATCGTTGTGATTTCCTTTCTTTATGAACGAAGACCATGGATCGACTGGAGTATTGTAATATCGTTCGATTAGTAGAATTCATAGAAAGAGAAACTAATCTTTCGATCAGCTTTAGATTAATTATTTGAATTATGTATACTTCTAAATAACACTATCACTAGTTAGGTGAGACAATTAGTACTAAACTAAATGTTCATGTAATAGTTAACCCAGCACAGAACCTTGACTGCGTGTATCATATTTACCACGAATAACTCATGAACTCATGACACTAATATAAAAGTGACCCAGTTTTATCCTGCCATATTTATCTATACTATATTGTATACTATACTATACGGTAATAAAGCTGAAAGGGATGTTTGTTTGAACGCGCTAGTCTCTGGAACTACCAGTTGTATTAGGAAAACGCTTTTTGGATTTGATCGCCCAAATCTCGCGGCAGGTTATTTAAGATCACGCAAGGGCCCTTGGGGAGCCGCGCAAAAAGAAAAAAATCGGAAAGCACGCTAAGCGAAATAAAGTAATATCGCGGACAGGCAGTGCGAAACGATAGGGTAGGTCGGCGAACAAGAAATTGCACGTGGGTGATGTCGCGGGTAGAAGCTAGTGCTCCATAGAAAAGGCGCTTATGTATGCTTATGCTTATGTATGTGTTATGCTTAAAGTACAACTTGTATAAGTGCTCCTACGGTAAATGTCAACCTATCTTGCAAATGTTGTTCTACTTATCAAAGGACTGCTGCAATTTTGTTAACATAATGGATATGGAAAGCATTTTTATTAAAGTATAGAAGGAAGAACATTTTTATTATCTAGCCTGCAAAGTTTCACGAAGTGACATTCAACTCCCAATGCAACGCTGCCAGCCTTTTGGGCACATGTCCATGAATTTTTTGACGCCCTATGAGGTTTTCCCCCTTTTTTACCACTTGTACATAATGTATATATTTTTTAGTTTTAGGTTGTATATAGTATTTAATTTTTCATGTAACTTAGATAAATGAAATAAAAGTAAAAGACTCCCAATCATCCATTCACATATTAGAAACAGTATTTTACGTTGCAGTTTTTTTTTGTTGCAGTATTTTACGTTAAACTGATGACTGGAGCTTGGCAGACCACAGTAGAAATAAATCCCGACAGGTAGTGCCTTGTTCTCAAGTTGTCGGGAAAAAAAATTGTTCAGATTGAATGGAGACAGACCTAATTGCACCTTCACTGAGAATCAGTCTTGTACGGTTGATAATAACTTCCATTAAAGAATATCTTTTGAGTATTGATGGGATTATATTTTGATTTACACCTCTTGTTTTGTGTTTGTAATGTAATTAGGTAGGTCTGTATCGGCCGTATTATTAGGAAGCTGATCGCAACATAGTTGGGAAAAAGCTAGGCGGATTGATTGTATCATTGATTTTCTTCGGAAACTTTGTGATCTACCCATCTCTCTGCACATTTTGAGATAAACATCCTACTATCCTAAACGAAAAACATCTATGCAACAGCACTTGTGTACATCGCGTTTTTTCACTATATTAATTAAGAATTTTCTCAGGCAGGTGGGGTTAGCGTGTCTATGCCGCATTTAACCTTCGTTGTAATTTCCGTGATTAATGTAACCCCATTTGGATTGGACTCTGCATTTATAAACGCTTTGTTATGTAATACGAAATCCGTTTCGCTATGTGTTTACTAAGTTTTATATCAACGGAAAACATCGTTGATATCCAATCGGCATACTTACTGGACTACCTATTTTCTGACCATCGTCATGTCATACGTTTTTCAGAAATAAAGATGGTTTTATCCGGACTTGGAAATTTTTATAATAAAATAGTCATAGACAAGTTCCTAAACAAAGAAGCTTCTTTGAAAACATATGAATAATCGGCTGTTCATCTTAAAGTTTAGTTTAGTCATCTTATATCTGGAATTTGTTTATTGGAAATCGAACACTGTATCATGAATATGAACCCCCACAATTAGTTTTGATTGTCGTGTGACCTCGGTTGTTAACGGTCCCTCCCCATTGCGTCGTGTCGTATTATAATGTGACGTCTGTCCGTGTGTGTGTGTGTGTGTGCTAAGATGGCGTATTGTATTGTGGTCGACAATAGGTTCCAGACGCGCTGATTGTTTCAGTGTGTTTGTTCTTGTTGATCGGACCTGTTAGCACAAATCATCGCGAATTGGTCATGATTGTTTTGAAGTGCATAATGTAGTCGCTCCAAGTGGAAGGGCTAAGTCCAAACATAAGTGCACTGGCGACACTGGCGTGCATAAAGACTATAGGCCACTTATAAAATACCCATTTTTTTTCCGTATTTTGGTGTATATTTTATAAATTATTTATTAGGTTTTCAGTAAACTGAAATACATAATATGTTACTTAATAAAATCTTTCTTTTTTTCTGAGATTTGAATACAATATGAAAAACTTTAAAAATCAAAAACCAATTGACTTAAATTTTTTTTTTTTTTTAATTCGAAGGCATTTCAATGTAATAGTAGAAGGTATTCCCTCCTCTGACTTTAATAACACACACCATACTTATCCTCATTGAATGTATCGCCTTCTTCTGGTTGTCTGTGGTATATTGGCCCACTCGTCGAGCAGCACTTTCCAGCAGCTGTAAATTTACTGGTAATGGTGCCCGTTGTCTTACCAGCCGCTTGAGTTCGTCCTATAGATTTTCTAATTGGTTAAGATCTGGTGTACGTGCAGTCCAGAACCTGTACCCGAACCTCATTTAAGTAGGTACTCTGACGCACATCGTAGCATGGTGACGAGCATTATCGTGCATGAAAGTGAATACATTGCCAATTAGTCCTGAGTGCATCCAGTAAGTCTAATTCATACGATTACGTCTTGATAGAACCAGGGATAATCACCGTTGGCCGTGGATGGGTGACCATCTTTACATATAGAGACTCATCTGTGCCTCGGAAAACACGTTAAGCCGTTGGTCCTTACCAAGGGGTATCGTATTGCCCAGTTACTGGGTTGTGAAGGTCAGATAGGCAGTTGCTCCACGTAAAATACTGGTATTCAGCTGCATCTGGTTAGACTGGCAGCCGACTCCAACATAGTTGGAAAAAGGCTATGCAGATGATTCACTGACATTAACATTCGACCGTCTCAGAAGCATGTATTGCACTTCAATAGCAGAATGGTGACGATTTCTTTAAGTTGTTGATGCAATAAATCGACGATCTCTCTCAGTTGACTTCCTTTTGCGGCCAGATCCCGATCGCCTGATGTATCCGCCCGTCTACTTATATCTTAAACACATATTGGAAGAGTAACTTCACACGTACGTAACGACTACGTAAATAAGGCTCTTTTACCCGCCACCCTAGAAAAACTCCGTAATTTTGTGTTCTTAACTTCGTTATTCGTATAAATAAATTTACCTAACCAAGTAAACAACCCGTAAGATATTTTTTTTAAGGGTGGCCTAACTTTTATGTACTCCAGTGTAATTAAAGTTATTGCTTTTATAGAGAGCTTTCCAAACCGGCGCTTTTTAAGATATCCGATGCTGGCTGTTATTATTCTACGGTCCCAATTTGATCAGATACCTGAGCGTTTTACAAAAAGGGAGTACGTTTACCTTCTACAGATGAATTCAGAAAGTTCTGATTGCTTGTAAGCGGCGACTGTTGCGCCTGTTACCCACGCAGACTGTTTGACCCCGATGGTACATCGTCGTTAGGTTTAATCTTTTAAAATAACATAACCCAACTACGACAAACGCCAACTAAAATGGCATAAACAATACATAGTAACAAAATATAATCTGTTTTCCTCTATTCTTTCGTATAACCGTAGTCATGTAAGTAATCATACGATTTTTGTCATAACATGATATAATTAAACCATTAAACCTTTTAGTTGGCGTTTTGTCGTAGCGGGGTTTTAGTATATTTCTTTTTACTACAATTAACTGAGGATTAGGAATCATTGGGGATAACAAATATAATTTTATAGTCATGATTTGTTAACGCAGGCTACATATCACTTTATATTCTTTATAATGAGTTAAGTGTTACCTATTGTATAAAGTCAGTGCGAATCATTACTGCTTTATTCTAATTTGGGGAATTATATAGAAAACCAATGTATATTTTCCGAAAGTACCTCATTAAGAACTTTTATTTATTACATACCAAATACGATGTATAAGTAAAAACAATTTATTTTTTTGGTAACACTACGTACGCTTTAAGCCGCCATTGTTTGGAATTTTTCTGTGAAACGTATTAACGTATAGCATATAACCCGCGGAATAACATCGTCAGTGATATCTCGTTTTTCAAATTACGACTAGTAGTTTAAGAGTTATAAGGGCACAGATACATACATGGTCTAATAAAATCATAACCGCCCTTGGGCTTAATACTTGGGCAAAAAGACTTACAGCGGAAACTCTTCTCGACCTTAACTTCTTTAACCCAGTTTACCTAGAAAAGTGCAAAATGATAAACCTTAAAATACTCTTATGCTAGACGGAATTACACGTAGGAAATATTCATATTCAGTTTTCATTTTCTTAGAATTTCAAAACAGCTGCATCGTATCGTAAAAGGAACTAGGTTACACAATAAACTGTTCTATTCCGCCTTCCTTTTAATCAATCTGTTGAGCCTTTTCCCAACTATGTTGGAGTCGGCTTCCAGTCTAACCGGATGAAGCTGAATATCAGTATTTTACATGGAGCGACTGCCTATCTGACCGCCACAACCCAGTAACTGGGTAATACGATACCCCTTGTTAAGACTGGCTGTCAGATTTTCGGGCTTCTGACGACCCGTAACGACTGTCAAAGATGCACGAACCTTCCTTTATTAAGGCGAATTTCACCATATTTTTATTTTTGATATTATTGAAATTAACGTGATCAGCATCTAAACCGCGATCAACAGCTGTCAGTTACATAATAAATAATTATTGGGGAATATTAGCACCGGCAGCTCTTTAACTTTAAAAAAAAAAACAAATCAAATGTAGTCAATTTCCGGTGAGTCTAATACGTTTACACTGTAAATTGCAACAAAGACCTACGGATCTTCATTGTGCATCTAACTTTAAACTGACTCATGACCCAGCTTCCTTGTTATTAGTCCTATAGTAAATAATTCATAGCTCACATTTGCTGTGAGGTATTGACTGAAAGAAATCCCTGTTTCTTTGCTAAGCGCAGATCATAGACATAAAATTGGAGCACCCATAAACAAAATTAAAGTGTTTGTCAGTGGACATACGTTCCAATGTTATTTATGTATATGACTATGGGTTACCGCATCACGGAAACGGTTGAGAGCAACGCACAATAACTACACACATTGCGTCGAAGCATGGATTATCGTAATCCGCAATCGATAAAATTACCGGTTGAAATTAATACGGGTAATGTCAATGCTTTTGGATGTGATAACATTTTATAGTCGTCGTACGCCGATAAATTTTATTTCTCAGCAATTAAAATCACGAATAGTTTTCAAGAATTTATCGGTAGTCAAATGACACATTAAAGGAAGCTAATTCTTTTGGTCATAACCAAACTATTACGACGTAGGGTATATTAGATAAACAGTAATACCTGTCATGAATTCCTTAATAATTGGGACAGTAGAAATACAGAAGCGTTTGTGGGGTACTACACGTGCAAGCGCAATAAATGAAGACAGTCTTAAGAAGTGACGAGTCGAAATAATTATTTTAAGGCTTGAGCGAACACTAAAAATACATCGCCACTGTGATGTCATGAAAAGTGTTACGTACCTATCCAACACGCATCCGAGTATGACATCAGTTCTCCCCGCCGCGATCATCTGTTCACCCGTTGAATTATTATCACAGTTCCCACCATTTGTGATTCACTGTGTTTTTTTCTAGAGCTGCGATTAAATGGGTTTAGCAGAATGTAGGTTGGTTAACCCACTATCGCAGTTGATACCTAATTAGCGGTTGGATCCGGCCGTTGTTCTCAGATAAAAACCGCAAAACAGTAAAGGACAGACAAAATTGTTATGTTACGCTACGCTTGCTAATTATCTCTGGTATAAAGTCGTCTAACTCGGTATTGTTTTTGGCCTCAATTATGATGGCTTAGATTAGATTACGTTTTTTTTTTGATCAAAGGAAGATTTAAAACCGTGTGCGCCCTAAGGCTGGAAAGTTTTTATATTAATTTTCTAGTTGGTACCTACAACATCGTTATTTTACATTTTAATGGTCCTATTTAAATGCTAGTCGTAGCTTCCCGATGATGTAGTCGCCTTATTCGATGCGCTACATTATTCATAGCCGGCATCGCCTTGATACTTTAGTTTGAATGTTGTTTATTTTTGCTTATCAAACCATTACTATATCTTTACCTAATTTTAGTTACTACTCAAAATATTTATGTTCCAACAACGCCCACACAAACAGCGGATGGACTGTAAACGTGGTCCTCAACATGGCATTGTTTTCGTTCAGGTATTACGTCGTAGAATACGTCACTAGCTGCTCTAGGTATTTACGTGCATGTAATTCTGCGACACTAAATAGCCCTGCACTCGACGGCTAGTCCGGCAACATTCGTTCGCGCCATGCGGGCTCTGACTGCTGATGTTTGAAGGTTAACTGTTCTAGTTAACTGGCGTTCATGCTACGAGCGTCTCACGATAATCGGGATAATCATAGTCACCAATAGATGCTCATGTGTGTCTAGCCTGGACTTGGGCCAGCCCACTCAGACACTCAGAACTACTGTGACTCGTTCATGACGCCGCATATTTTTAACGTAACAAACAGCGCAGACACACTCACGAGTGCCAAATGTAAAGTTCACTAACATAGATTTGGCAAGAGCAGCTATTTACGCGAGTGTCTATGCTTCTAGCGAATAATCGTGGACCACGTAGGCATTCATTCTTGTGATCGGCGTGGGATGGCGGAGGATCAAGTGAGAAGATCACCTGCATCAGTTGACGGAATAGATCTGAAATTACATTTTGTTCTTGAGAAGTTGTCGCAGTACCTAAATAACTAATTCGGTCACGATACGTCCATTAATTACATGAAACAGGTTAAACCATCAATGATTATTACAATTGATCTACCTTGATTATCAACGATACGTAGGTACAAATTAAAGACCTCCCTGCGGAGACTCGGACGGTATTTAATTTCTTAAGAGAGTGCAGTCTTTATATAA
The DNA here is from genome assembly GCA_951799385.1 of Hyppa rectilinea. Taxonomy (NCBI): domain Eukaryota; kingdom Metazoa; phylum Arthropoda; class Insecta; order Lepidoptera; family Noctuidae; genus Hyppa; species Hyppa rectilinea. The sequence goes on along the minus strand of OX637300.1, from coordinate 4,950,790 downwards.
TCCAATTCATATTTTTATTAATCGGATTAAAAGTCTGCTTTCCTTGGCCTCGAACCGTTCTCTATCTGTCATAAAAAATGAAGAGGTTTTATTAATTAACTCCGTGATCCCAGCCAATAAGTAGTGCCCGTAGTTGTGCTAGATAACTCTTTTTGCTTCGAGCGTCGCATGCTAATTAAATGTTACTTTATCGTCCGTACAAAGTACCTACCTGCTTTCTATTGTCTTTGGCAATTCTAACGATTTTCCTTTTGGTAGTAATGTATCCGGTTATTAACGACTTGCCGTCCTAATCTTCTGTCTGTAGAATATCAAATTGCATTAGTTACAAAAATTATGTTTCGGTTCCTATTCTTCAAGATTGAAGAAGAAATATGTCAGTTTATAGGTATTTTTATTTATAGCATGTAGTCGATGGTCGGATGGAGGAGAAACGAGATTTTCCGCCTGTCTCCGGAACTATCTAACATAAGCTATTATGAGCACCCTGACGAAGACATGGTATACGTATGTAATGTGCGTTCGAGTCTGTTTCTGGCATTGTCTTTTATGTACCACGAGCAACATTTCATAATATAGAGTACATCACTCCACGACAATGAATTCATCTTGTGACCTAATGTGGTGGCCATATTTTAACTAACAATGACAGTCTCGGAAGTGCCAAGCAGCAATACCAATTGGCATTCTCCGTGATGTTTTGTTGGCAGACGTGCACGGCACTCCGTATCTCCGTTCAATATCTAATAGATTTAATTAACGACATGTACCTTTTAATGAGAGATTAATGTTTGCTCTAAGCGCATTTAATGTATTGCAACTATTGTTCCAATAACCTTCAAACCCACATGGTACGCTTTTCAATAAAATTATTCAGGCTTTTTCGATTAAAAAACTTGCATCAAAGAAGGAAGTCGCCGTTTTGTGGCTTCGGATTAAAATCTACATTTATATGCAGAATTTCAATAAGCTGAAGGCTTATTTAAAATACCCTTTGCAACCAGCAGTAAGCCTTATAAGCCGTGACAATCTTTGTAGACATTTGGTTGTTTTACTTGAAACTACATAACTCGCTGATCATAAATGTGTCGGAATTAGATAAAATGTACGATTCCCCACCTCTGACATTCGAAAATATTTTATTGATCTGTCAGTAGCGACAGCTGCATGTACGTTTTCATTGCTCTCCTGTTATTAGTAAAGTCTTTTGTTCTATAACGGTCACCTTTCAAATGCCTCTAATTTATGACGGCACCGAATCCCTTGTGCTTTTCTTATTTTTAAAGTCTTCTTAGTTCCGCGGAGGTTATTTCTGGTAACAAAAAACATGCCTATTATAAATATCTGAAGTTTCGGACGAATTCTCCGAGCATTTCCGGGAAAATATTGCAAAATTCTTATCTATTCTTGCGACGCATATCGCCGGTGTAAAAGTTTTGATTTAAATGCTGATTGTTAACAAAATTACAATAGTCATGAGTCCATTACCTAACCATTGTACATTTATACAAAATATTGTATCACCATCATAAATGAAATGATGTACCTACCTTCTTGTATTTATGTCAATACATTGTAGATTTAAGAGCGGTGGTGACAGCCGCGACTTGCGATTCGTGGCTTAGAACTTATTCAAGCGCTTTACTTTGTGTAAACAATTTCATCGCGACTGCTCTCAAAACGATGAGTAAAGACATGTGAGGAATCTGGCATGACCTAGAACCAAAAATTCGAAGACATGTGACATGTACCAACCCGCACTACGCCCGTGTCGTGGGTGACTACCCATTCCTTCTCAAAGATCGGAGGCCTGAGAACACTACCTGCTAAATAAATAAAGGGTACATTTAGAATAGGTACTGCGTTAGTAGGTACTAGGTAACATCATCATTCATAAAGAAACTGAAGCCATGAGTATGATTATGAATTTAAAACTACATTGTTTGATGTTTATAAAAGAAAAGCGCTTTAAAAACGCACTTAGGAAGCTATCTAAATAAATAGTTTAAGTTTTAGTCCAGTTATCCCATCTCTTACATTCATCGTGTATGCCCAAATTATGCTGTACCTATTAGGTATCCATCATGAACTTGTGCTGAAATATTGACAGTGAGTGAGAGCTCTTGAACTCGATAGCTCGGTTAGACCATGTCTTTGGTGAAATTCGTTTTGAAATAAAAGACACGTTATAAAAAGCGCGTACATACTTCATTACATCATAGGTAGGTATTTATTCCTATACATACTGCTGCAACCCTTTTGATTATATTATCGTTCGAGGCTGGCTTACGTAGCGTAATAACGTTAAGAGCCTTACCTCTTGGGAGCCACGTAGTGCACTAATATATTATATCATCCTACACGCTCTAAATATATTCAGTGCATCCGCTAAAGCTAATAAAATTGATTACCAATGTTCCCGTTTCATTTATGTTGACGTTTCCAACATGTTTAGGTTACAATAACAGTGTATTCATCCAGGCCTTTATTTGAACTATAAATATTACTTAAGAGTACTCATCAATGTTATTTAAAATTATAAAAAAGCGAGGTGAAACCTTGTAGTGAACTTTGTTTATTTACATCCGTTTGAATAATCAGTTTCATCTTTCCGGCATACAGAATTTATTTTTAGCGAGTCTTGTCGCGAATACGAATGCAGTCGTATATTATTCCCAGATGACTTGTACTGGTTCGCGAGCTGTAATAATTCTAGTCATTCTAGTTTCATTACAAATCGAGTTCGGAAGACATGATGCAAGAAGAATTAATGTGTCTAATGAATGAGTAGATCACGGTAGTTTGCTTTTATAACATACGCTCGTTTATATAATGTTAGTATATTACTATTCTTTGTTCCTCGCGGATATGTCGCCATCGATATAATCACAAGCTTTTATACATTACAGGTACAAATTACTAGTTTCAGTGCGCTGTAGGTAATCATTACAGCTGCACACAGTACCTACAATGCAATTTTGTGATTAAACTTGCAGCACGGAACATGAAAGCCGTATTTTTTTGAATTCACTGTATATGCTTTATCCAACCTAGACTGCTTACCCAACTGCGAATAGAGGAGCTTGCCTGTTTGTATTGTCCAACATGCCTTTGCTCTGTAACAATAAAAATTGCGGGCGGGGGCTTGGTTATTTTTTTTACTTTTTACACTTATTAAGTTAATCTTATTATGGGATTGTAAGGGCACCTAATTAGAACAGCAGTTAACACACTACTAGAAATTAGAGTCTGTTCGAAATTCGATTGGGGTTTTTCTATACACATGTAGGTAGCTATCTACTTACCTACCTGAGAGCCGATCGTTTTATTTATGTTGATCTTCTTAGCGTGTCGATGGCAATCTAAATGTACTCGGCCCAGAATTCGGCTACGTGTTTCGCGCCATCACTAGCTTCCATCAATTTCTGTAACGTGCAGACGACAGGACACGCAGGATATTAAGTGTCCCATCGTTTGTGGATTAAACATTTTTATATTACGTAACAATATATTTGTATCTCAGTTCCAGTTTTCGGCTGAAAATGCAGCCTGAAGCTGTTATCGACTACGCTTTGAACTGAAAATAAAAAATCCACTTGGTCGTTCTTTAGTTATCTCTACCATAAAAACACTAAAACGTCTCTTTGATATAAATGCTACTTGTTTTTATTGTTTTTATCCATTGTCCGTGCACCTGTGCTTGCACAAACCAGACAAATCATAAATAAATTGCTATTAAGTACTATACAAAGGGTTTTTCAACAGGAAGTTTTCTAAAACAAAGAATTTATATGAAGATGATTCAAAATTTGTGTTGTATTACGAAGAGAAAAGTTTGGCAAATATAAATTAAAAATGATACTGACAAATGACAGAATATCCACCACGACTACGCTAACAGGTCTTTTATTAGTTTTTAATCACTTTTTGGAAAAAATGGTTTGGTTTGGTCTATAATGTTAATCGTTACGGATGCAATCGATTCGATTGGCTCCGTATAGAGTCTGTCCTTAACATAACCCCACAAAAAATTACCCAGTGGTGTTCAATCACACGATCTGGCTGGCCACATTTCGTGAAATTATGCGATCGGGAAATTAGGTTTGCATTCATTTTTTATGTGACATTGTGGCACCGTCCTGTTTAAACCACATGTCAGTGATATCCACGTGATTAATAATAGGCCAAAATTGAGTTGTTAACATCTCGCGATAGCGTGATCCATAGACAGATACAGCATTTCCAGCTTCGTCTTCGAAAAAATAACGGCCCAATCACGCCTCGAGACCACATAGCGCACCATACAGCGGTCTCAGAAGGACGATTATGTTGTCCGAAAATATCACGAATTTACGAAATGCAACTTTAACAAACGAAAACGAAAAAGAACAGAGTAGAGAAACACCATTTTCAAGGTGGATATTAATTATTTTAATTTGATTTTCGAAAATCGAAATTGCCAAAGCATCTACTACGAATACCTCAAAAATCTAAATGTCAAGTGTAAATGTTGTTTAAATGTTGTTGGTGTAGCCCCAATTGAAAAACAAAGTTCTTGTTGAAAACCCCTTTACTACAAAAGCATTACGGATAGATACTAAATGCCAATTTCACCAATGTAACTGGACGCGATCAGCACATCTTAAACGCGTTCAGGAGCTGTCAGTGTCAATATACCATAGAAAATAATGACACTTGTGGTTTATGCGCTGATCGTTTTCAGTTTTAGTGGTGAAATCGGGTTGTTGTACATTCGTCACTAAGTAAATTCGTCATATTTTGAAAAATCTGTACAGTGAAAGTAATTTCGTCACACGTATTAAAAATATGTGTAAATTCGTCACAAACCCTCTTTTCAAAAATTTTATTCTTAAAGTAGCGATTGCAACCAAAATTTTTTGTTTAAATCATTACCTAGAAAACAGTGATTTTAATGTAGATGTAACTAAATTAGTAAACGTGCTGTGATTATGATAAATATACAACATTTTCATTCTACTTCTTGTTTATTTATTTTTTGCTATCGGTACGGATTATAACGTGATGAATTTACAATAATCAAAATTAATATATTGGGAATTATGGCGAATTTACACATTTTTTTTGTGACGAATTTACTTTGTGACGAATGTACAACAAGCCGTGAAATCTTCCCCGTATTTACTGTATTAAAGTTTAATACAGTAAATACGTACCTACCTCATTTTAATTTCATGTAAAAAATCGTCGACAGTTCCACATGTCGTAGGTATGTGACCTATATTCACGAAATAAATGAATTTGAATTTTGTTCCTAACTGGTACAGAAGTTCCGAGATCGAGTTAGTATTACATTTTGTTGTTGTGCGTTGAGTTGTGATTGTTGAGAACTAGCTAACGAGGAGGGTATTTCAAATGTAGCCAGAGTTAATAATTAGAAATTTACATCAGACTAAAACTGTTTCTTGCGACTGCGTGTGTTATGCATTTCAATCACGTTACAATACAAACATCCAGAACGAATAATAGCTGGAGCTTAGAATCCGACCGAATTCCGTTTCCAGTTTTCGGCAATTTGTGACCTCAATACCTATACATTTTCACCCCACATTTCGCCCGAACTAAAGTGTATCGTTTTGCAGCTGTATCAAAAAAACACGTTCCGTCAAATCGATACTTACTTTTAAATCTTTTATTCATAGAAAATCTATACTTACAACAACTAAAATGAACAAATATTGTTTTTATAACTACGTTTTTAACAATAGCTGCCTACTAGGTAATAGGTCAAACGGTACATTTCTTTAGTTAAGTTTTGTTTGGTAGAAGTTTCTTGTACTTCTTTTTAACAAAAACTTACCTTTGGATAGTCTAGACTTAGGAAAGAAATAATTAACATTTATAAAACATAACACAACGCCTGTAATTCCTGAAAAGTTAGGCAGAGGAGTACCTATAGTACACCCGCATTTGGCCAGTTGTGTATGAGTCCATAATGAAAAAAAAACGAGTTTATGTTAGTACTATACATTTTTTATATATTCGTATTTCTTTTCGAACAGATGATTCAACAGCTTTATTCCACCAGTGAGTCTGTGCAATATAGCTGAGAATTAAATCTTTACCTGGAAAAGGTTATCCGACGTAGGCAAGTACAAACTACCCACGATTCAACTCCCATGGGGATGCCTACTCTGGCGCTAGTTATTGTGTAAAATGATCCAGATCATGAACTTTTCTAAATAGAAAGCTCAGGTTATTTTTCACATCTGAAAATCTCTTCTTCCATTAGGTTTATGTATATTATATAATTATGTTAAAAGAAGTACCAACACAGTTTAGCAAACAACAGACGAGTTAAAAACCAAAATCAGTCTTTAAAACATCAAATATCGATTTTCTTCCACTTCACTTGGTACGAATTATAATTGTCATTAGGCGCAGTATTTAGTAAAGTGCGACAAATCTGGTTGCCAGCGTTCATCTTACTTAATTCGACCTAACAACGGTTGAACTACCTACCTAGTTACTTAAGATAATGTATCTAACTTTGGGGGTCTGTTATGTTAGTAAATTTAACCTCATATTGCGAACTTCTGGCAGATTGTTAATCGTTTATAAGATCCTTTTACAACCTAAATTCGATGAATGAACCGAACTCCGTGCCATGTTTAAATTGTGATCGATTAAGCTGAAACTTCTGATAAATTAGAGCGAAAATAGCCTAGCGATATAAGCGTCTGGCTAGCGAAGCGAAAGATCTACACTTTGATTGTAAACCCCATGTACCCCACCCATCGCCCCCGTAGAAAAGTGCAAAATAGTTCTGGTAAAAGCCACCTTTTGTTTGTTTTGACCCTGTGTTTAATGATTAGGTACTTTAGAGGCTTGATGTGACCTTAACTCGTAGCAGGCTGGTAAAAAAAAACCGTTTGTACCGTCTTTTTTAATGTCACTACGTCCCCATGTAGTCATGTAGTCTACATGGGGCGAGCACTCCTCCAGTGGTCAAGAGGTGAGGCCTGTCTACACCTCACAGTACCTACTAACTTATGAAATACAAAATTAGTGAATTTTATTTGGATGGGCAACTTTTTAATGTTAGGTTTAATGTAGGCTTTTTGACGTACTGGTCTTGCAATAGTTTTAAAATTTAAAAAAAGTATGTTAAGTAGTTCGCTAGCTTATGAATAGGGCATGACGCGACGTCCACTCATGTTTGCAGGTTCCGGGCTGCACCGCGCCAGCCTCGAGCTTTTGTGTGTAATACATAGATATCTATGTAGCAGTAGTAAAGTAGGTTGAATAGGTTCAAGATATATTGACAGGAAACTTAAATCCTCAGTAAACGTCTCGCCTCTTTTGTCTCTGAAAGCAGTAAGTATCGAGAAAAGCAAGTAGGTCCACAAAGATTTACGTACTTGGTTCTTTTCAACATTCTGTTCTCGACTCGTTTGAAAAGCCAAGAGCCCCTTGCCCCCGAAAGAGCTTCCTTTCTGAAGAGCTCTTCAATTTAATATCTTGTGGAATTTTAAATCAACTTCTTGACTTATTGGTCTCCAATCAACAAACAAAACATAGCATAAGGTTAACACAAGCAATCTGAAGACAATTTCAGATTATTGAAAATGCCCGAAATGTTTAACAAAATTTTCCCAATAACCCGGATTGGGAAAATCCGTTTTCAATCTACATATTTCATGACCCGTTTACCGTCAACCCGATCAAAATAACAGATTGACCCCAAATGAATCGTGTAACTTACCTCCGTCTAAGATTCCACTTGATCAAGTTTCACAGATTGGGATAAGTAGGCTTCACTATTTAACATTCGTTTTATCATGCATAAGCATAACCTGCACAATATCTCTTGCTCACTGCCCTTCATGAACCAAGAAAACGACGATGTAAAAGAGATTTTGAGGAAGGAAGGTTGGATTAATTCCGAAGAATTTAATTTTTTTCCATTATGGCATCGTGTGACGCAATCCTATGTTGCAGTGGTTCACTGCATAGTTTGTAGGAATTGTTGGCATCAGTTGAACTATCCCTCCCACTAAGAACTTAGAATGGGACTTCGAAATCGTCAATTTATTATGTTTCGGTTTTGGCGATTTCCGCATCAGATCTGCGGTAATTTGTTTATTCTTTTACGATCAGCATATAAAGATATACTTCCTATTTTCTACTAAATATCTACGTAACCCACTCACTTGTATGATTACCTACCGCTATACTTCCACATTTGTTATCTTTATTCTATTTTGTTCAAACACTTAATTAATTAAAAAACCAACGCAAGAATACTAAGTAGGTTCTTAATATGCATGCTTACTCATCATATTGCTATGTGATGTTATTATTTTGAGATATATTTATATTATCCGTGATCCCGTGATCTGTGAATCACAGTCATCTCTAATAGTAATAGTCTTAAATTGCATAAGTACGTAAAACAATGGTGCTGGTTTGTGTATTTAATAAATTTAGTGGAAAGTGGAAATGGCGCGGGCTACGCGCCAGCTAATCGATACATTATACTTTTATTTTGTTACAAACGCAAGGTCGGTTGGAACTTGGGACCGCATACAAACTCAATGCCTAGTATTAGGGGAATAAATCATTGCGACCGCAGTGATTACGCTGTCCTACACCTGGACAACATATTTTAGTGACCATGTTTTGTCGTTCTAATAATTTAATGACAAGTAAACAAATAAAATTGTTTATTGTAATGTACTTTCCATGTTAACGAATTATCTCAATCTTAACATTAAAAGAATCATACATTAAATTTGACTACGGCTCCCTCTGGGGGCGAATGTCCGACCTATCTTTACATGAAAAGAGTCAGATGTTAAAGTTGAAAATGGCACCCTCTGGGGGCGACTGTGCGACCTACATCCTCCCTTAGTTTATGAAACTTTCACTAGTTCCAGTTACCATCCACTGCAGTAAAACTTACAGCGCGCCATCTGTGTACGCCGTATCGAACTTCGTCGAGTTTAGTTCTGGCAAAACCGGATAGAGGGCGTAGGAAGTATCTATCTGTTGGAATCGTGGAAATTATTATTCAAGAGAAAGCTCTTATGCTTAGCAATCAATGCGTAAATTTGATTCAAATTATATTTTGGATTTACTTTCCTACATTACATAAAACACTCCGATCACGAAGTTTGCTTGCTCTTGACATTCAAGGAAATTCAAGACCAGTCTTGAATGTCCACGAACAATATTTTTCCTCTGATATACGTGACGGCAAATTTTGGATAATGTGGTGAAACAATTTAGGTATCCACTTATTAAAAAAACCATATTATCGTAGATACTGTTGACAACAGTATTGCGTTATGTATAGCTAATATTTGTTTAGAGTAGATTGTGCATCGATAGACACTGCTACCTACGGTTTGAAATATGTATGGAAGCAAAGTGCTGATCAAAGGTTGCTTGAAAGTGAAACATGCATAACACGCGTTCATGCATTTAGGCCACAATATATTTGCTGATATTCGTATCTACTCTAATTAACAAAACTGGTTCTGTATTTTAGCACAAACATGACTGTATTGGGAATTCTTAAGGACTCGGAAAAAGGCGACTCAACGAATATTGCGCCTCATTTGTTTATCATCAAATAATGATATTGTAATGTCTAGGCTGATGACCAGAGGACATATCTAAAATGCAACTTAGAAAAAAAAACTCCCTGTTTTCTTTCGAAATTGCATTTTACATAATCTCCGGAAAAAACAGTTCCAACCCATTCATAATGGGACATCAAAAGCGGATAAAAAAAATCACAAAAAATTATCATTTTGATAACGAGTTTTAGATTTATAACTGAATCAATCAATTTGGCTATCAGGATGTTTCTGGCTGAACGCTTAATACGAAACGAACGCACATTTTATTCCAAGATCGACTGTATAAGCTTCTAATAAAATGAATGGTTTATAATGTATGTATGAACCTGCCTGTCTTATTACTTTTTTTATATATGATTAACAATATCTAGACTCATAATATATGCAGCACAATTTTTATTTTTAATATTGTCTTCAATATAAATTTACAGAAGAAATATTATATATATTGTATAATCTAAGTAACGGATTAATTTTTATTTTTTAATTAAAGTACTCTAGTAAATATTTGACTTTTGAAGAATATTTCGGATTTTTTATGAAAAGAAGGCCAAAGATTGTGTAGGAAAGAGAAAGGAGTTAGTTGTAACGTGACGGTTGACAGGAGAGAATGGAAGACGAAAACGTGTTGCGCCGACCCCACGTAACATGAAACAAGGGCAGGAAGGTGATGATGAGACTATTTGGGTAGAGTAGCTAGTTCCCCTGTTTATTAGGTACGTACTTCTAATCCAAGTGTTTTAATTATATCAATCGTAATGATTAGGTGTTTGGAGCAAAATGCTGTCGGGAATCAGGTAACGTTTATCTAAAAAGTTATAATGTCAAGTTGACATATTATTTTCTTTACAAAAGCTCTTAGAACACAATTTGTATTCTTTATATTAAGTTAAAGTAATTAAAGGCGACTTGACTAACTAACTATAGTCAACTATATTAGTTACACTCTTGGCCAAGCTGGTGTAGTAGTTTTACAAAATATCTTGTTACCGACATGTATTCATGCTTCTGTTGTTTATCTTTGGCTCAAGTTGGCTAGACGTCTTTTATACGTAGGTAGGTATGTATAGACAACTTAGTATAGATTACAGTCTATAAGTTTCCGGTTATATGAACTGTGCCTGGAGCTAAGTAACAATAAGCAGTACCCGCAAAAGTTGCATATTTACAAATTAGGCTTAGTGTAAAATAAATGATCGAACCTGATATGTACGCACGGCTACACATCAATCTATACATTTCCAGTTTCAGCTGATCTCGCATTGTAAAGGATTTCCGTACGATGCGAGACCAGCGTAAACTGGTTTTGTATAGCTTGATGTGTAGCCGTGTGTACATGTGTCTCAATCTACTGAACGGACTGGGCTACAAATTTGGCGTACACATAGTTATAATGACGTAGGCATCCGCTATTGTACGCTAACGAAGTAGCGGGATGAAGCTTGTGTATGAGGAACAGGGTGTGGAGTAAACTCATCCTCCATTGAAAAGGGAGGATCCTCCGACCAGACTGGTGTTGTGACAAGCAGTGCCTGCCCGGTGATTGATGTCGGGATGCTATTTAAATGCTAGTCGCACGGTAAACTGCTTTCGTGATGCAGGATTTTGCGTGACGTCACTGTGACGCGTAGTTCGCATGTTGCAATATCGATGGCGCCACTATACAAAGACCAAGCGACTTTAGTATTCGAAATAAGACTTTTAACACTACTTAATGTATACTTTGCCTTTGAAGTTAGGTTGAGTGGAACTCGAGAAGAGAAGGAATAGATTTCTTTATTCCAAGTTTTTATTTCATATTTCAAAATGTTTTAGGTATCTTCAGGTCAAATTTATTAATATATAAGGTCCAATATTATGTTTAACTTTACCGAGCACATTGCTTATTTCTGATCCGGATTCAAAGTATAAACAAATTATAATCTATGTTCATAAAATTATTACTTTTAATTTTATTTTTAATTAAGTATTAAATTATAAAAAGTCAAAAGTGTTTTTTATAATCCTCAATATTAAGAATATTTGTGCAAGATTAACACAACCCCGGAGTTTTTAACCTTATCACTAACGGCAGAAGGGTGAAACATTTGCAAACCAATCGATCAGATTTCTGGTGTGTATGTTTCTGGGCAGTCCATTATCTAATCTTTATGTGAGTAGTTCTTAATCTCAACAAATGTTTTCGGTTAGTAATTGTGCCTTTGTTTTTTTTTTAAGGCTGGGAAATCATCCAATGACTGCTCCCGCTCTGGGTGGAGCGGAAGGGAGTGTCAGACTCTTACTGACTAAAACCCATCCATGTTCCTTCCGTAGCCCTTTATGTTCCGGGGTAGCGGTAACCCTTTCGGACAATCCCGCTTACCCGGCAGGCTTGGCCCTGAGGGGCCCCTTCATATGCTGACATCTCTTTGAGGCGCGCGTGGAACATATACGCGCCGTACGGCACGGGTCTGGTGCTGATCGGACGGTGATTCACCCATTACTCACCGTCCGCAGGCCCGCGCCTACGGTGGCCGGGAGTCGTCACGTGGCTCCCGACGCCCGGGGCGTCTCCTGCGGCGGCTGGGACGGGAGGACCTTTCTCTCTCCCATCCCGCCACCTCCTTGGCGAGCATGACTTTTTCGCAGAAGGAGGTGACTGCCTCCCACTCCCTCTCGCCCCGGACCATGGCTTGCACCAGGGCCGGGCGCGAGAGGTCGCCGCCGCCGATCGCCTCTACGAGGACACGGCGGTGCTCCGCCCAAGCGGGGCAGGTTTGCACCGTGTGCTCTACCGTGTCCTCTGGGCGATCCTCGCAGTGGTGACACCCGGGCGTTTCCTCCCGCCTGATGATGTGCAGGAACCTCCCGAAACATCCATGTCCGGTGAGGACCTGCGTCAGGCGGTAGGTGAGGGCGCCGTGACGCCTCTCTAGCCACTCCTCAAAGAGGGGCCTTACCGCCACTATCGTGGCGTGCCCTGCGCTGGGTTGCGACAGTCGCTGATTCCAGGCCGCCATGAGATCGCGCCGGAGGTCCGTCCGCTCCGCCGCAATAGTAATTGTGCCTAGATAGATATCTAAATTAGTATCTACTGCTTCGAAACGGTTGAAAACATTAAGTATAATAATTACACATATTTAGAAAACATATTTAAACTGGAGTTTAATAAAACATGGAGTAAACCTCTGTGCCGCTAGTACCTACTCATTTTTTTTACCGTATTATAATTGGACGTGAAATCAATCTACCTCGTTGTAAATATCTGCGTCGTTGCGTTTGTCTCCGTAGCGCGCATGTCTCCGTCGAGTGCGCTGAACAAAGGCAACCAAACTTACCGTCTAACGATGTTAACCTTTATAAAATTCTTTGTTATGTTCAGGTTATTTTCTCCTTCCCTACATCTTTTAAAATGCACATCTCTTGGTTGGAGTGATCATTAGTGTGCTTATCTAAATCATCATCATCATCTGCCTACCAATTAAATACCAAAAATTAAATTATGTTCGTAAAAGGTATCGGTCCAGCTGTCCATCTAACGAAACCGAGTAAACTAAAGAGCCGAAAAAGTTTCTATGTTGTTCTCGGGTCATCCAAGTCTAACTATCGAAGGTTGTTTAGCGGGTGATATTTTCTCCACAATTGTGTAAGAATACAGATGAGGAAAAACATCACCCATCATCTGCCTAACCTTTTCCTAAGTATGTTGAGGTCGTTTTCCAGTCTAACCGGATGCAGCTGAATACCAGTATTTTACATGGAGCGACTGTCTATCTGACCTCCATAACCCAATAACTAGGCAATACGATACCCCTTGGTAAGACTCACTGCCAAATTTTCGAGCTTCTGTCGACCCGTAATGGCTGTCAAAGATGCACAAATGACAGCCGGGACCAACGGCTTAACGTGTTTTCCGCTACATTCTCTTTTGCGGGAATTATTATATATATTTCAGCACTTTCCATAAAGATCTCAATATAAGCAAAGACGCCCACATTTCAACGATTTGGATAAAGCATTATGAAAAGGTGATCTCTTGAAATGTTAATTCTCCGCGGTGACCTAGTGCACTTTCGGTAAAGCTATCTATTTTCTTGATTTTAGATGACTAGCTTCATGATGCCTTCGTAATTAAATGTCTGTAGGTATGCAACATTTCAGCCCAATCCGTTCAGCGGTTTATATTGGCCATGTGTTTATAGATCAGTCCGTCATAGCTTCCTTTTATATATGCAGATTATGAAAATCGAATGGGTGTCATAAAATTGTCCATTTTAATTTACTCGCCCTAGAAAGAGCAAAGTATTTTTGCCGTTTCTTAAAATGTTATTGGGGCTGAGCCGAAGAAGTTATTAATTATGTAATAGGTGCCTATTATGGCTGGAAAAGGTCAGTTTCAAAGCTAGTAAGGTTTCTGTGAAATTCGTTATTAATATTTTGTTGATACTTTTTACATTGGGCGAGTACAGGTAGGCACGAGCATAAATGCCCATAATACCGTAAGTCCGTAACATAGCTGATTTAGGAGAAACTAAAAAAAAAAGGAATAGAGAGGCTCGTCGGTAAGTAATAAGCCACATGGATGGACCTTCAAGTTTAGTGCTAATAGGTACACACAAGCGGCATACATCAACGGCACTCGCAACAGCATGCGTCGTCGGCCTCGAAGAGTTTGTCACGCTAGTGTGTCGCGGCTGCCATTTTTCTGAAGCCCCGACAAACTGACAACCAGTCTTACTAAGGAGTGTCGTGTTACACAGTAACTGAGCAGATAGGCAGCTGCTCTATGTAAAATAGATGTGCCTATCTCGTTAGACTGGAAACCGACCCGTGACATTTATCTAGAAGCTTTTTGAATCTTGCGTAAGTCACGTTTATGTGAACGTGACTGTACCTGTCAAGTCTCATACTCACCTACCTACCTACAGTGAATAATATTTTCGTAGAAAACACTTTTTTCTGAATATTTAATTTGGTTAAATAATTTCGACCTCTCTTTGACTTTAAAATCCCGAATAAAAGTCTTTAAAAATACTGTGAAGAAAACAGTATTTTTTCGTCCTAATTGTCGCCTTCTGTAGTCCAATATAAATAGGTTTTAATTTTCCAGAAAAAGTATTATTTTCAGCACGGAGTCAGATCCATTACGCGAGAAAGAGCCGAGTCGTTTAATTGTATTTGGATGCAAGAGCCTACGTGAAATCGTACTTTTCCGTTTTTAACAATGCGTTTGGAAAAACAGCAGCACGTTTACTATACATACGGTGTAGACTTGACATTCAGGCGTTGCTCGAACGTGCTGATGCATATTGTAACTCGATTTTATTGCAAACATTAAAAAAAAAAACGGTTTACAACGTTTAAAACGCTCCTGTTCTTCATCTGGTAAACCTGTAGGATAACTTAACCAATTAGTCACTTCTACAGATTCGGTGCTCTCTATTTACGCAGATGAGCATCACATTCAGAATTAGCCAGTCTCTTTGCCAAAATTACGAGAGTTTGAAGTTACGGCAATATCAACCTACCCTAAATAATGACTGGGATCGTCAGCAAATTTTCTTACGAGTGGTGATTAACAACGTTTAACGTTTAAAACAGCGAACGATGAATGTTTGTGTGATCACTAGTATTGTTGTTAAGTAAAGTAATTAACCAAAAATTGTCTTGTAGCGAGTAAATGAGCTTGACGTGCACGACATTAGGGTGACGTAAGAATAAAATTGTAACAAATCTCGACCAAACGTTCGAGACAGGATTGTCGCGTTGTATTAAGTTGACAGACATTCTATTAGGTATGTATGTATACGCACACATTTCTGTTCTCAACATCCTCAATGTGGAAAGATTAAATAGACAAATATATTTATTGATATTATTGACAATAGGTTTAATCAAGGAATGAAAATACATTAAATGGAGTAATAAACTTGAATGTGTTTACTCAGCGACGGAATATAGCCTGGGGCATTTTCACCTTGATACGGTCCTGGAAAAAAAAAAAAAATTTTTTACCCAAGTATAAAACCTTGGAGAGCTAAGTAGGTACAATACGATTCAAGAGAGATTTTTTTTTAAATCAGAGGATTTGAGACTCGTGCAGGGCAACTTGTATACAGCGCGTTTGTCCGAAAGGGTTACCGCTGCCCCTGAACACAAAGGTCTATGGAAGGAACATGTATGGGTTTTAGTCAGTAAGATTGACTGACACTCTCTTCCGCTACACCCAGAACGGGCAGTCATTTTATGATACTTTAGAAAAAAAAGGCAGCTGGTGTCCAAATCTGACCCTATAAAAGTAAGCCGTATCTACAGGATTGGAGGACGGATGGTTCGGTTCAGTCGTTTTTAAAGTCAATTTTTAATTTAAGAAACTCGACGCCCCTTTGGACTTTATCATGAGCTAATTTACTTAGTCGAATGGCATTACATTACCTAGTTTTACATAAAAAGGTGCGATATAATATTGTCTTATGGTATGTTGGTTCTTATTTTACCTAATTAATACTAAAGTCAATAAAGATATAATATAATGACAGTAGATTATGAAAAAGTTACAAAAACCTACGTTATACTAATAAAGTATTGTACCTGCTACATGTGATTAAACTTATATAAATATAATTCGCTTTCGACGTTCTCGTTCGCCGAGAAATGGTTATTAATGCTTCAAAAACATTACCATGTTCATTTGGTTCAGCTGTAATAAATAGAAAAAAGTATTTTCAATTTCACGCTGAATTATTAACTACGGCATGGGCCGCCACCGCCGGTTCTATAAATAATTCATAACAGGTGCAGTTTTGAAAGTTTTTATATTAATAATAGATAAGTCATTAAGAATTGTAAATGTATGTATTAAGCGATTGTATGTGAATAAAATATGGGCCTGAAACGCGTGTGCGGGAAATTCGTTTGTTAACAAAAAAGAATCATAAATAGTAGTTATATCAATGTCATTAGTTACAACAGTAGGTACTTATTAGTACCTACTAGTGAGTGTGACCTACAACGTTTCGTTGGTGCGCTACTCGTATGTCTCATCAAATGCATTTAATATTCGGTTTTCGATACGAAATAGCTGACACCGCCGCTGCAAGTACCAGCGCTCACTCACCTAACTAGAGTTAAGTCGCTAAGTAATTACGTCAATTTAAGTTAGTTTCGGTGCCGTTGGTTCAAAGTACCCACACCGGCCCCTTTAATGTCCCTACCCGACATATAATTACTATCAGCCTAGTTGATTAAATCAACAGTTTAACTTTTACCTTAAAAACCTTGGTGTGAGATTCATTTCATAATTGAAGTTCTCTAAGTGCCACCATAATTAAAAATAAAAGTGTTATGGTCCTTTACATACTTGGATACAAAAAACTGCCTTGTTCCTTAACACGTTAGACGTCACCGCTGACCGTGAACAGCAGCTTTTGCTGCGTGGCAGCCAATTAGGTACTTGGAATTTAAAAACACTGGATTCAGCGTTTCTGTTCTGTCATGGTAGTCAAACGATTGTGGCTTGTTAAAGTACATTCAGTCAAAAAAGTATCGGGAATGGATGATTAGTTAATGGTTCCAAATTCAAATTTTTGTTTTTTTGTAGTTGTTAGATTGGCACAACTGTTTTCCATTTTGGCGCGGAGTTTGAGTTGCATCTGTTATTTATATTAAATACAGTGCTGGTTTTAGTAATATCATATTTAGTGTATATTGCGAATTTCATAATGGACAAAAATATCGAACCAAGAGTTTGTCTTAAATCTTGCATCGCCAATGGAATTTCGTGTTCGGAGTCACTGAAAATGTTACAGAAGGCTTACGGTGAATCGACTTTATCAAAAACTCGTGCTTATGAGTGGTTCAAAGCGTTCAAAAGCGGTCGAGATGTGATGGAAGATTTGCCTCGCTCTGGTAGGCCGTCAACGTCTGCAACTGAAGTTAAAATCGCAAAAGTGAAGCAAATCGTGACTGAAAATCCCCATTTAACTCTGAGAGAGATAGCCGCCGAACTTTCTGTATCTCACGAGTCGATCCGTACCATTTTAACTAATCATTTGGGTATGAAACATGTTGCTGCTCGGCTAGTCCCAAAAGATCTAAATTTTCTCCAAAAACTCAATCGCATGAAAGTCGCTGAGGACATGCTAGAACGAGTCAGTTCGGACCCAACATTCATGAAACGCATTGTTACTGGTGACGAGACGTGGGTTTACGAGTTTGACATGCAAACTAGTCAACAAGCTTCGGAGTGGCGCCTTCCAACTGAACCGAAACCGAAAAAACCACGCCAAAGTCGATCAAAGTCAAAGTCATGTTGACTGTTTTCTTTGACTATCGCGGTGTTGTGCACTCTGAATTCTTACCGGAAGGTCTAACGGTAAATAAAGAATATTATTTGAGCGTTATGCGGCGTTTAAGAGAGCAAATTCGACGAAAAAGGCCAGATTTGTGGAAAGAAAATTCTTGGATTTTGCACCACGACAATGCGCCTTCGCACAAGGCTATCATTGTGAACGAATTTTTGACCAAACACTCAGCAAATACCATCCAGCAACCACCATATTCACCAGATATGGCTCCTGCTGAATTTTTTCTTTTTCCTAAACTCAAATTACCACTTCGTGGCACCCGTTTTCAATCGATAGAAGACATATAAAGGAGAATTCGCGGCGAGAACTGTACTGAATTCCGGAAGCAGCGTTTAAAAAATGTTTTGATGAATGGATTATTCGTTGGCGCAAGTGTATCGTTTCTAAAGGAGCATACTTTGAAGGTGATAAAATAAATTTGGATGAATAACAGACATTTTGTGTATTATTGATCTTTTCCCGGTACTTTCTTGACAGAGTAGTATACCTTCTTCTTCTTCTTTTCGTGTGGTTAGAGACTAACCTGATGTCAGAGTTTTTATGCTGCCCATGGGCCCCTGACTTGCTTCACATGCTGTTGAGAAATATCTCACAGACATGCTGGTTTCCTCACGATGTTTTCTGTCGCCGATTTTTAAGCAAGTGATAATTATACAAAGCAAAGCAAATCAAACCAAGCAAAGTATACCTATCAAAAGTAAATACTAGTGACAGTAAGCACAGGTTATATGAAAGGCGGCTGGAACTGCCCGGCGGGGATCGTGGAAGGCGCAACAGATCCCAAGTTCCCCGTTCCAAGCGTGGTGTTCCCTTAACACCTGGGTGGGTTTGATCAGTAAGAGTGACATTCCCCTCCGCCCGCCACAGGGTGGCAGACATCCATGATGATTTTCCACCCCAGAACAAAAAAAAAAACAACGGGTTGCACTCCGGGAGTGCTGGCAGAAGTGGAAACTTGAATATTCACGTTGTGCATTTTGATATTTTGGAATGGTTGGGGAATAATTTTGCACGAATTGCTTTAATATCAGTATAAAATGACTATCATTTATGTGGTATAATACAATATTCATTTATTGCGCTGTCGTACACAAACATGACAATTTATATTACATTAAAAATGTAACACTTCAGAACTAGTCCAATTATTTTACATTAGGGGAAACCGGGGCAATGTGGGCCCTTTAAGGGAAATGATGAATAAAATCTGAGAAAAACAAGATAATGAAAAAAATCAACAGCCATTTATTAGTCTCATTATTCCTTATTATTATTAATCTATACTAATTATCTTAGGCTACCAGTCTTTGGTGCTAATAGAACTTAAAAAAAAAAAATAAGCTGCCTGTTTTGCCCCGTGTCTGGGGTAAAATGGTCATATGCGGGGCATAATAGGCATATACTTTTAAAACCGAGCACAAAAAGTACAAATGTGAAGGGATTCGTCATCATTATCCTCTTCACCGGCGCAAGAACAGTGGGCCCATCTCTGGCATGCACGGCAAGTGACCCAACCCTCAGTAGATTCTGAGTACCAATATCCACAGTACAAACATTCTACATCTTCTTCCTCCGATTCGTTTTCCTTATTTTTTTCATTTTTCTTCGTCTTTTTCTTCCTTCCTTTCTTCTCATTCGCCACTGGTTTCCGTGCCTGGGCTTCTTCTATATCCTTCTTATAAGGTGAGCTGGTTATTAATGCCGTTTTGCCGCGTTTCCTAGTGACTCGTTTTTGGACACGTGCTTTGGGTTTTGGCATGATATCTACAGGCGACATGACATGGAAAGATGTTCCAGGTGGTGGAGTTGCACATAGCTGTAGCATTGATGATGGACCCGGAGAAGGTGATACAGGAGGCTGCTCGATATTTGGTTGTGTCAGGGAAGCAGTTGAACTTTGTGTGGGATTATGCATAGCCAACGGTTGTGGTTGGGATTCTTGATGCAATGATGATGATGGTGCATTTACATCATTCATAGGCAGATCTGTAGTGTCAGCAGCTAAAAAATCCTCATCACCAAAGATGTCTGGGTTAATAGGCCATATGCCTGTTTTACGAAATCCATTTATTGCTACAAGCATTGTAGCAGATCTTAAAAACGCATTGCAAAATAGGGTAGCTACTTGATAATGTGTCACTACACGCCCTGGATTTGATCGGAGCCATTTTTTAACTTCTTCTCCATAATAAGCACTCAGTGGTTTCATAAAACTAACATCCAGCGGTTGAAGCCGGTGCGTGCAGTGTGGTGGAAAACAGATAATATGAACACCGCTTGATCTGGCAATATCGATGAGTTCTAAATTTTTAACATGGCTAGCGTGTCCATCTAGGAGTAATAAAACTGGTTGTTCCTGCGTAGCTCTGGACCAGGTCACAAACTTATTAAACCATTTCAAGAAGATTTCCTTCGTTATCCAACCTTTCTCATTACATTCTGCCCAAGAATTGGGAGGCGCACCATCCATTAGTTCAGGCTTCAGTCTCTGACGTGGAAATATGAACATTGGCGGCATGAAGCACTCATACAGATTTCGACTGTAAACAGTTGCCCACGCTCTGCCGATGACAACGACCCAACTTGTTTTCTACCTTTGGTGGCCACTACTTTTCCAAGGCTTTTTGCTACAGTTGTCATCCCGGTTTCATCAACGTTATAAATTTTATCCGCTGTAATTTTGAACTTATCGACTGTCTCGACTAAAATTTTAAAGAAAGCCTCCACAGCTTGGCGATTGAAGCCCATGGCTCGAGCAGCGGATGTGGCTTCAGGTTTTCGCAGGGACAAAGAAGAATTGCGTTTCAGAAAATTTGCTAACCAATCCTCCCCAGCGGTTTGAGTAGTCGGATCAAAATTATGTGGGATGTTATTTTTTGTTGCCAATTGATAGGCCAGCTGACGAACTTCTTTTGGAGACAAACCAAACAATCTACCTTCCATGTCTTTAATATATGAAGCTAACTCTTCCTCTTGAGCAGCAGAAAATACTGGTCTATAACTACCTAGTTTAGTTGGTGATAGATGTTGTTTTGATTTGTACTCCTCGAGTTTTCGCTGCAAAGTTGATCGTGGCACATTGTACTCAAGAGCGGCCCGTTTACAGCTTAATCTGCCACTAGACACATCCTTTACGGCTGCTTCCATATCCTCCAAGCTCCATTTGGCACGTTCTGTCTTCCTTTGGTAGTGGCGAACCATAATTATATCTGCAGAAAAAAGATCAACTTAATAGGATTACCCGAGGCAAAACGGGCACCCTGCCCATTTTGCCCCGCCCGAAATGCCCCCAATGTCAAACAAAGCAAATGATATCCAAATCAAACAAATATGTGGTGGTCCCTTCACAACTCTTTCTAGTTATTTAGACACATAACTGAACGTAGCAATTTACTTAATAACTGGGCATTTAACACAAACACGAATTAGCTATAACACAGACTTAAAACCAAAAAATTATATCAAATGCATCAACTTACGTAATTTCGTTCTGGCGACGCACAATGCGCATCTACACGCACACAACCACTTTTCTCGCTAGCGCGAGGTCGACTGGAACGCGATCCGACTAGTTCCGAGCGTCTCGGTTTATTATCCTGCGGGGAAGAGGGGGTGCCCTTCTTACCCCGGGGGCCCGTAATGCCCCGGCTTCCCCTAATCAATTTATCTCTCCCTCCGTGTCCTGGCGCCAGTATAACATTTTTTACCCATCACAAAAAAAGTACACAACTCAGCTGAAGAAGTTTTCACTTCAAAAAAACGTGGTAATATCATAAGCGGCAAAAGATATATGTCTCTAAATTTCACCTTGTTTTAGCAAGTCCAATCGCAATTAAGTCATCGACTTGCGGGTGGAAACTTAATACCATTTGGCCAGGGCACGGTTTTACCACTATCTAGGTATAAACCCTCTCACCTACAGTACCTACTACTTGCTCTCGTTCCATATGTGTTGGTACCTAGTTACTGCCTCAACCTATTTATTCATATTTGTGTTATAAATTGCTTATTCTCAGCGCATATATGATTACTTGATTAGACTTAGTTGGTTTTACCTAAAACTTTTCAAATCCGGTAACCACAGATTTGAAAACTTTCATGTTAGCTCGTGAGCGTGTGTTGGATATAATTTCGTATTTAATATTATTACTAGGTTTTGCCCGTGACTTCGTTCGCATGGAAGTTTTAAGTCATTGACTGCCACGCAGCAGACAATAGAAAAACTATTGTTTGTCGGACACACGGTGACCGCGTTGGCGTTCAACGTGTTAAGGGATCAATTAACAGCCACATTTTTGTAAAACTTCCCTGTATACTACGTTGGTAGTTTTAGTCGAACAGCTGTCCCTGAGGGAAGCAGCTCCTTCAAAGGTCAGGACACCCGCAACTTTAAGTAGCAATTTCCCGTTGCTTGCGCAGTTATTTGTTTTATTCAATTAATGAACGCCCGCGTTGCAGCGTTGTAAGTACTACATAATGGCACAACACTGATGCACCGTTGCATTCTTACAGATTATTTCTGCCGAACAGCTATCATAGGTACATGAACAATCGCCTAACCTTAGATATTTATTTTTATCGTAACTATAGATAACAGGAGAGGCCTAAACTTTATCGGTGTATGATCTACGAACTAAAAAATAATTGTGAGTAGTAAAATAATGTAAAAAAGTGCGCTAAATATATCACCTGCTGGGAATCGAACTTAGGTTTGCGAAGAAGTCGTCGAACCGCTAATCTATTTGCTTTTTTAAAAGTTGTCTAAAATATTATTGGTACATATTTCATGATTGACTGCTTAACTCCATAAAGTAATAGCGTGATAATAACCATTTAAAAGATCTGTAACGATCTGCACGTCTTTTTAAATTTTGCTGTAAACTATAGAAGAAAAAAGCAATATTTCTCATCCCATAGCATATAGCGTGATAATTTATAGCCTATAAGATTGGACGATACTTATGGGAATAACCAAATCTATCCGGGACCTAGTATTTGCGTGATGCTGGAATATAGTTCAGCCAAATAGGTAAACAGACAAATATTCTTTAAACCATCTTATTGGTATTACAATCGTTCCCCGACCCCGTATTTTGAAAAAAGTCAATTAACCCTTCGGGGATTAAGACGTGATTGATGTATACCTATGTGTGATTAGATGTTGTAGCCAATAACAAATCCAAAAATCCTCTTTTTCCTTACGAAAAGACCAGTTCTTCATCGGAAGCGTCGGAATGATGTATGTTGATGGAAAAACGACTGCCAGTAAAAAGTTGCAACGAGCCACATTTGAAATGTGTGAAATGTCCAAGGATATTATTAATGATATTATTAAAAATGAAATGTCTACCAACACTCCAACTTTACCTATTCAATATTGTAGTTCTAAAATATGCAGGTATCGTAACCATTTCTATAATATATCTTTGGGTTGCTCATTAATTCTTGTTTTTATGCCCTGGAAAACCCTCGGGAGGACTACGAAAACTTTCCTGAACAAACATTTTCAGAAAGTCGACTATTGCCTCCCGGGACATTTCAGAAGTAGGTATAATTCTTTAATCTTTTACCAATATCCTCATCCTTCTAGAAAATATTCTTAGAACTAGTGTTGATCGATTAAATTTCCATTTTAAATGAAATAGCTCGTGCATTCGGCAACTAAAGTCGATGAACAACACATAGGTCGTGTTAATACTTTTTTATTAAGAAACATATTTCATCTAAATTGATATACCATTTTAAGAATAACCTTACTCTTTGTTATTACACATAATCAGCGAATACAGTCTAGCATAATGCTAGACAGTATTTGTGTAGGTATGTATCAAATCATTTTGTGACAATTTACTAAGATATTATGTAGGCTAAAAGCAACAGTGTAATTAACTTATACTGGCTGTACCTGATATCTAGGATTGTTTAAGAAATGGAGAATAAAGTGGATAGCGCTCTTAAAATTTCATCACTCAATAAGCTTAGACGAACTCAATAACGCTTTTATTTCACGTCTTATATCAAAGATTTCCAGAATTAATTTAACTCACTGATTCCTCGTCACACGGTTCGATCGTCCTTTTACTTAAAAATACCTATCGCTTGTAAGCGTGAAGGCAGATGCCACGCAATTGCTTCCTCGCACAGTTTGGAACTTGGAAGTTTGGTCATATGAGATAAATTGCCTCCCAGTCATGACATGTTTACTCGTATTTGTATAACATAAGTATCTTCTAGCTATTTATGATACTTAGAACAGGTTGCAAACGTCATGTTTTCATGAAATATTCCATATAAGTATTTACTGAAAAACTGGCCGAATAACTATATTAGTAGTTATTCGGCCAATTCGAACTTATTATTATGATGAGGCAATCATAATACCTAATAAGTTCGAATTACCTGGGTAGCTATTGCTGTAACTTCGTTTGTGTGGACTTCGAAATTGGTTCCAAAGAGTAATGAAAAATTCGGAGAGACATGTAGCGATGCTACTTTGAATAGATCTTTTTCAGATGAATAATTTAGTAATACGTTTTTTCATGTAATTCTATTGGTTTAAATTTGGCATGATTTTTTTCGAAATCTTCCACAATCATTGTTATATTTCAGCCAATTTACATAAAACCTTTATTAAATTAACCTTCCTTATGAATCCATCCATGGTGGAAACCGTATAAAAATCCATTCAGCCGTTTTTACTTTTCGCGCGTCTTACTTTTAGTACAAATAAATCAACATTGCAGGTGTTGGTTTATTTGTTGCCTGCAAAAAAATTGCTGTTAGAATTAAACTTCGACGTCGAATCAAGCGCACCCTTAATAACTTACAAACATATTTCAATTCCTAAGAATTTCCTTCCGAAACACAGACCGTATTTAATACCTCCAAATGTCAACATTTTGGAATCTCTGTGCTACTCCATTTCGATATCAGCAAACATCGACTGTTTGTTTTAACTAAAACCATCCAATAACGCTCGGTTAGTCATTAGAGATCGAGCATTAAATTGTCATCTCATTCTCAGTCAATCGTGTCACAGCCATGTTATCAGTCACACTCTGTGTTATCTAGTTCGATCAAAGCACTCGAGTGATAATTACGGGTTATATTTTATACGTCGGCTTCGTTATCACAAGGTTAAGTACACTCATGGCAGTGTTCGCGCATACTGCACTAGCTAATAAAGGATCATTTATCAATGTCCATGATAATGTAGCCTATGTAAACACGGGGAAAAAATGTTCTGAATAATAAATGGCTAACAATTAAATGATGTTCGTAAAAGGTATCGGTCCAGCTGTCCATCTAACGACACCGAGTAGACTAAAGAGCCGAAAAAGTTTCTTCGTTGTTCTAGTTATCCAAGTCTAACAATTGAAAGTTGTTTAACGGTTGACGATTTTCCCACAATTGAGTAAAAATGTCACCCATGAAGATGAGGGAAAAACATCACCCATCATCTGCCTAGCCTTTTCCCAACTATGTTGGGGTCGGCTTCCAGTCTAACCGGATGCAGCTGAATATCAGTATGTTACATGGAGCGACTGCCTATCTGACCTCCACAACCCAGTAACTGGGCAATTCGATACCCCTTGGTAGGACTGGCTGTCAGATTTTCGGGCTTCTGACGACCCGTAACGACTGTCAAAGATGCACAAATGACAGCCGGGACCAACGGCTTAACGTGCTTTCCGAGGCACGGAGGAGTCTCGGTATGTAAAGAAAGGGAAAGACATCACCCGCCAGTCGCCACCAACAATTTCGTCCAGCCCCAGCACCACTTGCCACCCAGACGTGACCTGCAGTGGCCTGTATGCAAAGCAATCAATCGATTGCGAAGCCAAGTAGGCCGCTGCAAACACAATCTAGCGAAATGGGGGATTATTGACCCAACCGACGCCCAAAGCCAATGCGGTGCTCCTGCCCGAACTATGTCCCATAGGTTGGTGTGTTGGAAGTGCCTATATACCTGCACTCCTTAGGACGTAAAAACGCCACTTATGCCGCGACTATGGCTCTCACAGGACGACCAACTCATCTAATGTCTACAATATTTTTAACTTTTAGACTACATTTCTCTATTTGATTTCCATCGAACGGTATAATGGGTACAATGTACACGGGTATAATGTAGATAACATAAAAATATAAAATGTAACCATTCCAAACAATAAAAAAAAAAGAGTTTTCCGAGGACATATTGTAAAAATGTAGGAAGCTATTTGGTGCGCCCACCTGTATTTTTTTTGGGGTAGCGCTTTGACAATATCAGAATTAGTCACTCCATAAAAGCTTGCGTGATTGAATCAGGTACACACGGCTACACATCAAGCTATACAAAACCAGTTTACGCTGGTCTCGCATCGTACGGAAATCCTATACAATGCGAGATCAGCTTAAACTGGAAATGTATAGCTTGATGTGTAGCCGTGCGTACGCTCTTTTAGACATGGATAAAAATATGCGTTTTTATGGACATTTTTAAACAACTCCTTTTTGTTCTGTTTTGTAACTATTAAGTGTTAAGCACCAATTAACACTATTTTTGTTTTGTCCCCGTCCGCATCCGACGGCGTCTATTTTAAATTAAAATAGTAGCAAAAGCGAATGCAGAAATTCAATTTTCTCTTCGGAATTCTATTTGCTGTTCATTCTGAAATGCTAATTGACGAGTTCCAATTGTTTGTCAATTATTGAACATTAGCACCTGTATTATTTGACCACTCAGTTGTGGTAATTCAGAACTCATAAAATAATACGAAGTATCTGTGGCAATTCGAATTGTTTTCTGGCAAAAAACACAAGTTTAAATTTTTCTCGTAAGTAAACAGCCGCACGGGTCGGTCAAGGAGTAAGTTGCCCTTGCCGCGGATGAATAGGTGGCCATCCATTACATATCGAGACACATCCGTGCTTTCGTGTCAAGTCGTTGGTCGCGGCTATCATTCGAAGATCGGCAGTCGTTAAGCCAGAAGCCCAAAAATGTGGCGTATAAAGGGTAGGGCAAGTATCGTCTTAACTGGGTTGTGGATGTCATATAGGAAGTCGCTTCATGTAAAGGCTAAGCATATTAAGATATTTATTGAAATTAAGAACTAATAAATTATGCAGACCTTTGAATAGGTATAATAGTCAATCAGTTAAAATTATAGCACCGATAGGAAAATTATTAAGATTTAAATGAGTGTTGGTATAGTTGTAAAGTGATTTACGTGTGAGATATTAACAATGAAAATGTTTCTCGTGGTTTGAAAATGAAACTCTATTTACAGAGTATATTTTCATTTTAATACTAGTAGCCACTCAGAATTAAAACTACGTAGATAGAGGAAACACCCACCTTGGGTGTTTCCCAACCGACTAATCTGAGAAGGAACGCGGCAAAAAACTCGAGGGTTTTTTTAAAGCCAAGCCATAATCTTAGAACATGAGGTTACCATGCGGATCAGTGCCTTTTTTATTTTGAGGGTGGGAAATTATCCAATGACTTCTCCCACTCTGGGTGAAGCGGAAGGTAGTGTCAGACTCTTACTGACTAAAACCCATCCATGTTCCTTCCGTAGCCCTTTTTTTTCCGGGGTAGCGGTAACCCTTTCGGACAATCCCGTTTACCCGGCAACAATCCCGCTTACCCGGCACCAATCCTGCTTACCCGGCACAATCCGGCTTACCCGGCAATGCGGATCAGTGCCTGAAATGCTCTTTTGAAGAGTGAACCACACATAAACACATTTTTCAACTCAAGATAAAAAGTAACGACTCGACGAACAAAGCAAGGACAAGCGCAGGACGCAAAAACTAAAAGGTACTCGAAACTGCCAAACTAACTTAAAAGATATCAGGTCCACATAGTCCTCACAAACATTTTAGTTCAGCTCAATACCCTGTTCCATTACCTACCTACACCGCTATTGAATACCTAAAAGTACTTACAACAATCGGTTTGGAAATTGAATTGAACGGAAAAGTATCACGGCTACGTAAACTTTATTAGTTAACGACTTGACCAACTCATGAATGGTTTGGTTTGTAAACTTATTACTATTAAATGACATAATGAGCCTATAATGTTCCCACTGCTGGTACACAAGCCTGTGGGCCATAATCCACCACGCGAACCCAGTGCGGGTTGGTGTTACATAACTTCGATTTTTTGGTTTTCGGTCATGCCGGTTTCCTCTCGTTGTTTGCCTTCACCGTTTAGACAGCAGTGGTTTTGAGAATATTTAAACAATACCACTGATTGACTTAAATTTACCCATGTTTAGAAGTCTTGGTGCTAAAGGCTGCTAAGGCCATATTGACTAGTAAACACTACAGTGCGTCTAAAATAAGTCCGTGATGTGCCCCGAGTAGCAAAGATTGAGATCTTATGAAAATCCAGTTCCACGTAGGTACATATACAATGTAATGTAACCCACTTCAATATGTGGTAATATTTGTACCTGTTCGGCTATCGCTGTTTCCAAGTAGCACAAAAGTGTTAAGATTCTGAGAACAATACATATTTCGTGACAAATGGTAGTTACGGCCGGCAAAATCCAAGCTAAGGGAGACATTGAACGTCTTTCGTCGTTAATGTAATTTCTATTACTTACCTAGTTTACGATTGTTACTTAGTTTCTAGGTCATAAAGTTAAAAATTCTATACCGCTGTGCATACGTGGTAGCTATATCTACCTACTTACTTACTGTTGGTGACCAACAAGGTAATTCCGAAACAAACGTACAATTCGTAATGGAGGATAAAAGAAACAAGCTCAAACAAGGTTACGAACTAAATTCTTAATCAACTACCTACTCACAATTTCGTTCTTGTAGATAAATCTCGAAACTAGACGCCCAGTCCTAAAATAATTAATGTACTGAATTAACGGAGGGTACAAATAACATCATCAGATAATACATAAAAAGTTTAAATGGTCGTCGGTTTCGAAGAGAGTTTTTCTATTGAGTATCTACCTACCCGCACTAATTATTATTAACGGCTGACTGAAGCTGAAACGAGATAAAGGCAACCATAGTTTAGTTATCAAGTATAGATTTCGCGTTCAATCAATGTTCAAGAGTGACGTTAATGAAGACTTACAATGCAGGTGTATTCATCGAGAAACTCGAGAAACTTTATATAACACATTGTTATCTCTACAGGATGAATTTGAATTTATGGGCAATATTATAAGGGGTTATTATTCTCATTATTATAACTTTTTACATAATAACAACTTATAAACTCAAACTCAAAGTATTTATACATACATACTTAAATTAAATGACTATGTAACTAACTATATACAAATAAAATATATAAAAACAAAAAGGACACTTAGGCGTCGAAGTACTCATCCGCATTGCTGTCGTCCGGAAACGTGCCA
The DNA here is from genome assembly GCA_951799385.1 of Hyppa rectilinea. Taxonomy (NCBI): domain Eukaryota; kingdom Metazoa; phylum Arthropoda; class Insecta; order Lepidoptera; family Noctuidae; genus Hyppa; species Hyppa rectilinea. The sequence continues at coordinate 4,921,444 of OX637300.1, read as the reverse complement.
AGAAGGCTGCAATAATTAGCATTGCCATGTGGAATGGCAATGCTAATTATTTGGCCAAAGAACAATCCAGCACTCTGAAGTGCCGAACAATCTGCGACATATTTCCTTAAAAAAAGGTTACGCACAAGGGCCCCATGACCCGAGACGTCTGAACTGTACTTACCTTTAACTTGAATCTTGTCACAAATTCATATCTAAGTTAATGATAAAGTTAGCCAATTTTTGTCTATCTAAACAACCACCTAAAGGGTGATTGGGGGTGTCAAATTTTCTATGGAGAATTTAACGCGCGGTCCGATTAACTCAAAACTCAGTATTCATACCTAACATTAATAATAAAGAATAACGTGTATCAAGGTTTATTGAAAATCTACCTCAGGATTGTCAATTTTAAATGGGATATTACTGCGCGTCTTGGTTAACTAGAATTCCCTAAAACACTTATTTTTATTCCGTTAGCCGTCCGTTCCGTTAGCGACGCTGGCGCCCTGCAAAGGCAGGGCGCCAGCGTCGCTAAGGGCGGTAAGTGCGTATTTAAAACGACCACCTACCTACGTACTTATCAGAAAAATACTTCATTGAATTTGTAGGTTTTACTGAAGATAAAAAACCTTAATTAATTAGCGGTCCTCATTCTCCTTCATCTTTTTACAGCATCGATTTCAATTAGTAAGTAGCCACGTGTATTAACTTATTAAGTGCCCTATAATGAAGGTATGAAGGGAGATACCTTCATTATAGGGTTTCGTAATTAAACGCAAGAAATAACTGTAAAGAAACTACGTAAAAATATGTTTTTTCTTTTCATCTTCCGTAATATAGCAATTAATTAATTTCCCTAATAGTAGGTCACTTCCTGTAGGGATCGCCTTAGCGACAACATCGTACCCTAACAACAGCCAATCGGCATAACAATAAAATATAGTGTCCACATTTATACCCGTGCGAAGCCGGGGCGGTTCGGTAGTAATAATATAATTCAATTGTGATTCGATAAACATGTAGCGCCATCTATTATCATAACAACGTTATTGTTGTTTTCCTCTGGAACAGTGCTTTTTTTTGGGATGAAAGGTTTCTGTACACCTGTCAATGTTTATGCAAAATTTCGGGATAGTCGGATCAGTGCTTTGGCGTGAAAAGGTTGCAAACATACCAACTTACTTTCGCATTTACATTATTCCTTACTAGCTTCCGCCCGCGGCTTCGCCCGCAAAATATGTCGACAAATTATACATATAAACCTTCCTCTTGAATCACTCTATCTATTAAAAAAAACCGCATCAAAATCCGTTGCGTAGTTTTAAAGATTTAAGCATACGACAAACAGACAAAAATAGCGACTTCGTTTTATACTATGTAGTGACAATAGTTAGGATTGAAGAAGCTTTGATGTCCTAAGAACGTGGTGAACGGTCACACATACATTAAACTTAGGTCACAATAACGACTGAACCAAATACAGAGCATTTAATTTCATCACCACTGCTCTGAGAACATCGTGAGGAAACCGGCATGATCTAGAACCAAAAATTCGAAGGCATGTGACATCTGCCAACCCGTACTGCACTCACTCTCTTAGAGAGGAGCCATGTGTCCCACCAGTGGCAACATTATAGGCTGATTATGTATGTTATATTTAATTGCTGATTATTATAAAGTAAATACAGAGCGATTTTTGTCAGTTTTATGCAAATACTAGTTAAAATTAGTTTTTTTATGAAGGTCGTTATAACACGACGAAACTGCTTTCCTAGGAAACCCAAGCTTTATAGATAAATCGGTAGCAAACCACTTAATCACGCGAGACAAGATATTGCCCTCAATGACAACCTGCATAAATAAAACGAAACTGGATAACGTGAAATAAGGTTCTATTTCGACGTAGTTTTAAATGTCGATGTAACCGAGTCGAATAATGAAGTAACATTCGACGATCGGCATCGACGGGCATGCTCAACTGCCATTTTGTTTATATTTGCACTCAGGGGAGTGCGGACATAATAATTTTATTGTATGATGTTCGGTGCGCCACAGGGGTGCTTTAGAATAGCCTTTATAACTGTAAGTACGTAGGTATGTTTAATGTGTACGTACGTTCTTGACTGACTATATGTTTAACTGGTTAATGAGCAGAATTACTTCAGGTTTCAGAGGTCTGTATGTCCAAACTTAGAAAGTGCATATGAATTGAAAAAGTTACATTGGTTTAACCCACAACCTCGTCTGAAATCGCCAATTGGGCTTGAGAAAACGCGGTATTGCTAGTGCTTTATCAGGATGTAACTAGGCCTTCGCCCTGTAGTGAGTTAGTTGCATGCTGACATTATTAATGAGCAGAATCCAAGACAAGATCACTAACTAGCTTCCACATTCATACTCAGAACTTTACTCACGACATAGCCCTAATTCTACCGCATTACTAACTACTGGCAACCAATTTGGAGTTGGAATATCTTACCTACGGGGAAACACCCCTTGCGGCGGCGATGGGACTAGTGTAAGCTCTTTCACAATAAGCAGTTAATGGGTTTCATAAGCACGGCATTTAAAGACTGTGAAAAACGTTCACTTTAAAAATATTGTAACATCAAAAATAAAACCAACAATAAAAGTTCCTCTTTTCGCAACTTTTTGTTATTTCCCAATAAAGCTTCTGAAACAAGTTTGTTTGGAGCGTGATTACTTCATGTCTGGTACCTTCTTATTGCCCATAATAAATGTGGTTAGGTGAACCGAAACCATAACAATAGCTGTCCATATTTAATGCTACTTTTCGGACATATGATTAGCATTGCCATGTGGAATGGCAATGCTAATTATTTGGCCAAAGAACAATCCAGCACTCTGAAGTGCCGAACAATCTGCGACATATTTCCTTAAAAAAAGGTTACGCACAAGGGCCCCATGACCCGAGACGTCTGAACTGTACTTACCTTTAACTTGAATCTTGTCACAAATTCATATCTAAGTTAATGATAAAGTTAGCCAATTTTTGTCTATCTAAACAACCACCTAAAGGGTGATTGGGGGTGTCAAATTTTCTATGGAGAATTTAACGCGCGGTCCGATTAACTCAAAACTCAGTATTCATACCTAACATTAATAATAAAGAATAACGTGTATCAAGGTTTATTGAAAATCTACCTCAGGATTGTCAATTTTAAATGGGATATTACTGCGCGTCTTGGTTAACTAGAATTCCCTAAAACACTTATTTTTATTCCGTTATTGCGATATAATGGAACTCCACTTGAACGAAGTAGCGGGCAAAAGCTAGTAATATAATAAAACTCCCAACTTGAAGATGAGTGAAGGTATTGATCAATGTCTGTGTTGATTATTTTCGTTAAGACATAACCTTTGTCTAGTCTAGATCATAATTTAATATCAGCTAAATCCTCGTGTCTGCCCCCCAGACAACCTCATATGTCCGAAAAGTAGCATTAAATATGGACAGCTATTGTTATGGTTTCGGTTCACCTAACCACATTTATTATGGGCAATAAGAAGGTACCAGACATGAAGTAATCACGCTCCAAACAAACTTGTTTCAGAAGCTTTATTGGGAAATAACAAAAAGTTGCGAAAAGAGGAACTTTTATTGTTGGTTTTATTTTTGATGTTACAATATTTTTAAAGTGAACGTTTTTCACAGTCTTTAAATGCCGTGCTTATGAAACCCATTAACTGCTTATTGTGAAAGAGCTTACACTAGTCCCCTCGCCGCCGCAAGGGGTGTTTCCCCGTAGGTAAGATATTCCAACTCCAAATTGGTTGCCAGTAGTTAGTAATGCGGTAGAATTAGGGCTATGTCGTGAGTAAAGTTCTGAGTATGAATGTGGAAGCTAGTTAGTGATCTTGTCTTGGATTCTGCTCATTAATAATGTCAGCATGCAACTAACTCACTACAGGGCGAAGGCCTAGTTACATCCTGATAAAGCACTAGCAATACCGCGTTTTCTCAAGCCCAATTGGCGATTTCAGACGAGGTTGTGGGTTAAACCAATGTAACTTTTTCAATTCATATGCACTTTCTAAGTTTGGACATACAGACCTCTGAAACCTGAAGTAATTCTGCTCATTAACCAGTTAAACATATAGTCAGTCAAGAACGTACGTACACATTAAACATACCTACGTACTTACAGTTATAAAGGCTATTCTAAAGCACCCCTGTGGCGCACCGAACATCATACAATAAAATTATTATGTCCGCACTCCCCTGAGTGCAAATATAAACAAAATGGCAGTTGAGCATGCCCGTCGATGCCGATCGTCGAATGTTACTTCATTATTCGACTCGGTTACATCGACATTTAAAACTACGTCGAAATAGAACCTTATTTCACGTTATCCAGTTTCGTTTTATTTATGCAGGTTGTCATTGAGGGCAATATCTTGTCTCGCGTGATTAAGTGGTTTGCTACCGATTTATCTATAAAGCTTGGGTTTCCTAGGAAAGCAGTTTCGTCGTGTTATAACGACCTTCATAAAAAAACTAATTTTAACTAGTATTTGCATAAAACTGACAAAAATCGCTCTGTATTTACTTTATAATAATCAGCAATTAAATATAACATACATAATCAGCCTATAATGTTGCCACTGGTGGGACACATGGCTCCTCTCTAAGAGAGTGAGTGCAGTACGGGTTGGCAGATGTCACATGCCTTCGAATTTTTGGTTCTAGATCATGCCGGTTTCCTCACGATGTTCTCAGAGCAGTGGTGATGAAATTAAATGCTCTGTATTTGGTTCAGTCGTTATTGTGACCTAAGTTTAATGTATGTGTGACCGTTCACCACGTTCTTAGGACATCAAAGCTTCTTCAATCCTAACTATTGTCACTACATAGTATAAAACGAAGTCGCTATTTTTGTCTGTTTGTCGTATGCTTAAATCTTTAAAACTACGCAACGGATTTTGATGCGGTTTTTTTTAATAGATAGAGTGATTCAAGAGGAAGGTTTATATGTATAATTTGTCGACATATTTTGCGGGCGAAGCCGCGGGCGGAAGCTAGTAAGGAATAATGTAAATGCGAAAGTAAGTTGGTATGTTTGCAACCTTTTCACGCCAAAGCACTGATCCGACTATCCCGAAATTTTGCATAAACATTGACAGGTGTACAGAAACCTTTCATCCCAAAAAAAAGCACTGTTCCAGAGGAAAACAACAATAACGTTGTTATGATAATAGATGGCGCTACATGTTTATCGAATCACAATTGAATTATATTATTACTACCGAACCGCCCCGGCTTCGCACGGGTATAAATGTGGACACTATATTTTATTGTTATGCCGATTGGCTGTTGTTAGGGTACGATGTTGTCGCTAAGGCGATCCCTACAGGAAGTGACCTACTATTAGGGAAATTAATTAATTGCTATATTACGGAAGATGAAAAGAAAAAACATATTTTTACGTAGTTTCTTTACAGTTATTTCTTGCGTTTAATTACGAAACCCTATAATGAAGGTATCTCCCTTCATACCTTCATTATAGGGCACTTAATAAGTTAATACACGTGGCTACTTACTAATTGAAATCGATGCTGTAAAAAGATGAAGGAGAATGAGGACCGCTAATTAATTAAGGTTTTTTATCTTCAGTAAAACCTACAAATTCAATGAAGTATTTTTCTGATAAGTACGTAGGTAGGTGGTCGTTTTAAATACGCACTTACCGCCCTTAGCGACGCTGGCGCCCTGCCTTTGCGTTTGCACAGATAGTGGTGTCCTTAAAGTTGATTATTACAATACCTGCAACTTGAGAAATATTTTAGTTTTGGCCTCTAATCTGCAATACAAAGTCAAGGTTTTTAACTGCTAAGCCATACAATTAGAGCTGATTTAAATATACGCCTAACTTAAGTTAACCGTTGGCAGTTTATTCAAATCATAGATGTTATTCTTTGGCCGTTGTGCGAAATTCGAGATGCGAAAGTATACACACTAACGTATTCAGATCAATCGAAAGAGGTCCACATACATCACTATTCACTATCTATACAAATAAATAAAATTTAGTTGTATGTTTGTGTTGACAAAATAACAGGTTTTTAATAAATGCTGTAAGTAATATACTTACGGTTCTTATTACAAAAAACATTTTAGTCTGTCTGTTTCTCCCTTACGGCTGGACGGACTTTGACGAGACTTTCATAGACAGATAGCTGCTTTTATAATGAGTAAACCTAGGCTTTTATTTTAGTAAAATAGTCAGGATTCACGCGGGCTAAGCCGCGGGCAGCCGTTCGTCTTTTATATCAACAACTTTATTCTGTTTTGTAAAAGTTTTGTGAATTGAATAGGTATTTCAGAGCTTCTAATGAGTTCTAGGTGTTTCTAATTGGCGAAGTTGTTCGTTCAACATAATCAAGTTTCAGTCTTCACCTAAATTGCTAACATTGCATTTATAACTTGTATCGACTTCGTGCTCTTGGAAGCAGTTCACCTACTTGCACAACTATTCGAAACAAATTACTCTAACGTCTTGTTGAACTATGAGTAGGTAACTATCTTTTTCTAGTACTAACATACACTATCCCCAAAGGGTTAGGTAAAGTAAGTAGGTACCTAGACCTACAGTACACCTACCTACCTGCTTAGGTACACCAAGATTCTGGTTATGTTTAAGTTCCATGCAATAGGGGGCAAGACTATTGCTATAGACCGGGCACAAATCCAGTGAAAAATTCTAATGGAAAAACCCAATAGCGCTTTGCCCGACCAGGAGATCGGAACAGGATGCTCAGGAATAGAATAACGTTTGCGACCACTACACCAGCGAAGTAGGACCATAAATCTGAATTTTGACTTGCCGTTAATCTGTTTTTTTTTTGTTTGTTACAGGTACGTACCCGCCCACGTCTGCGACGTAATTGAGTTTGATGAACAGTGACGTAGTACGAGTAGCAATTCGGCGAAAATAGGTAAGTTCGTATTTTGTGACAGTTCATGTTTTAGCCACCCACTAATACTGCTCTTTGGTTCGAACCCCCTCACCTGCTATAGAATTTTCGTTTCGTGTGGGTTGGGGATGGAAAATATTGAATAAAAATATAAGTGAATTGTTCGCCGGTTCGCCCCCACTCGCCCGCCGTCATCGAGTTACAGTTATGGGTTGGGGTAAATCACATGCACTTTTTGCCGGTCTTGCCGATCAGACGGATACCTAGATACGTGAACATCCATATGCTGCGAGATATCGGGATTAACACAACCCTTTAGGATCCTTTGTCCAAAATAAAAACCTGGAAACCATCATTTTTGGAGTGAAAAATCGCTGTTTACATCTTCAAATGTAACGCATAATACATTATACAGGGATAAAATGAAGAATAAGAACATGGATGTACCCAGAGTTACCTATAAAACTTAAAAAAAGGAATTTAAATAATTCTCCGTAACCTGAATGTTATACAGGTGATAATTTTTTTTGTAGCAAGATATGGTCCAGTGCAAAAATAATAACGGGGACAAAAAGCGACTGTCGGCTTCCCAGAAAAAGTATTTATTTATTAACTCAACATCACTATCATAACAGAAATTTCCTAATTCAATAGTGTGGCCATAATTAAAATTTTATTACTAACAACAACACAAAGCAGTTTGTGTAACACATACCTACTACCTAACTATGGAAACTATGATTTTTTAAAATGCCAGTTAAGGGTTTTAACGAATAGCAGCAGAAATTGAAACTGCGAATGTTGATTGCTAAATGGGAAATGTATGACGAATACGTAGTGGTCGATATCAAAACGAACTGTAAAGAACTTACATTCCTTTCACATTGATAGAGCATACCCGTGGTTATCACAATGGACAGCAAAAATTAAGAAATATTGGAATTTCTATTGTATATATTGATTGAATGATGCTCCATTATTGTTCTGCAGGGTCCTAGCGAAACATCCTATAATTGCAATGCCTTCATTGTTCAAATGCGTTCATTACTCTGCCGGACAGAGGAAATTCTCAGACATATGAAGCAATGGATTAGAAATTTTAGATGTGATGTGGTACTGCTCACTCGCTCATAAAACAAGTAATTCGCGTGCATTTAATAAATAAGTCCTGGATGACGCATGAAGTCGCCAGTCTGCAGGCATCGATGGTAAATTATTTGAACGGCAGAACGGCTCAAATGAAGATGTGCATTTTTATTTCGCTGCCTAAGCCCCAGACTGGAGTAGTGCCACTTGCTTGCGCGTCTACTTCAGGTGCAATATCCATAATTAGAATGTCAGAATGGATGCAAAACAATAAAAAAATAAGACAAACCAATTTGTTGCTTCTTTGAGAGCGAACGAGTGAGCTTCGCGAGCTTCTTTGAACTCCGATATTATTCTCTTTTATAAAGTCGCGAATTCGAATTTGGAACAATAGTGATACAGAAACGATGGCGGATGTCAGCTTCAAAAATACATTAAAACTTTTTCAATGGCTCATCATTGTTTTTATGTTTAACCTATAAACTTAAAAAGGCGAGGTGGCTTTATGTAGGATTCCGGAAGTGTATATTATTATGGTTTTGATTTTATCTTATGTACATTTTTATTGTACGGTTCAATATAGTGAATGTGTGAGTTGGTTAATACATAAGTGTATAGACTGCAATCAAAAAGATTATTCGTACACGAACAGCGCCTGAATTGAAGTACCTACATTAATCAGCGTTCTTGCAATAAGAATACCCTACACCTGAGTTCTTACAGCTGTAGAATGGTAGTAAAATCACTTTAGGAGATCCGTCTGGGTAAAAAAAGAAATTATATTTAGTCCGTCAATCAGATGATAAAAAACTATTAGACACATATGTTTTGCTATATGATATTACTAGCTGACCCGACAGACGTTGTCCTGTCTTAACTATGATACCTACCTTACCTACTCTACCTACCTACTCTACCTACCAACTTACCTACCCTACCTACCCTACCTACCCTACCTACCCTACCTACCCTACCTACCCTACCTACCTACCTATGCAAAAATGTGCAATAAAAATATTTTTCTCATACAAACTTTGCCACCCTTTGTAACCCTTGTTGGTTGAATTTCCAAAAAATAATATGCCTAAGTATGTCCTTCTCATGAATGCAAACTATCTACATACCAAATTTCAGCAAAATCGGTTTGGTGGTTTAGGCGTGAAAAGGTAACAGACAGACAGACAGACAGAGTTACTTTCGCATTTATAATATTAGTGTGGATTAAAAAAATACTGAGATAAAACGCATTAAAGATTACTTTAAATATACAGTATATGAGTAGAGAGTAAACTTTTAGGGAAGGTTCTTCACATAAGAACGAACATTGGAATTAGCCATTCGGAAAGTACAGGGTGTATGTAAGTTTTTTCGTATATATGTTACATCTAGTTATGTTGATCACAATCACAAAGTAAGTTTTGTTAAAGATAATTTAATAACAGTCTAAAAATTAATTGGATTGATCTCTTTGTGTTGATAATAAATTTGATTAAACACAAAAGAACAATTTGATTACAACATATTGATGTTAGTTTAAAAAAAAACCAACCCTGACTAATTTTTATATCATATTAATACTTTCAGATTCGAATTAGTAGCCCATTATTTCCTGCGATAGAAAATATAAAAATGCAGAGACCTTCAATTATCGACTAGGCAGTGCAGATGTAGCATTTCCCACGCATAATATTACTTACATAAAAAACGCCTGTCATTATGATAATGCTGCCTGCATTACCAGTGGTCGTAGGACAGGGCTATTTGAAATTTTACTACAAAAAAATTAAGCAATAATATGCATAATCAACCTATAATGTTCCCTCTAGGCCCAGGGCGGGTTGGTAGATGTCACATGTCATGTCTTCGAATTTTTAGTTTCCTTTCGATGTTTTCCTTCACCGTTTTAAGAGCAGTGGTGATGTATTTAATCCACTAAGTAAAGCGCCTGCTTGGGTTCAAACCCACGACCTACAATTCGTAAGTCGGGGCAGTCTAACTAAAAATGGAAGATATAAAAGCTCTTCCCCTTGTTATTTTGTCAAACACGATTTACTTATAAAAAACCATGTTCTACGCGGAAAACTAGATTTTAAGATTGTGTGATATGTCTACGGGAATTTAGTGTATGAACAGTCATAGCATAAAGTGATTCTGCATAGGGCATATTTTTACCGTTCATGGGACTATGAACGTTATCGTGCGTTAAGAGAAAAATCTTCATGGTGAAGCTTATTGTCTACTGCTACGCCATGTAGCATCGGCTTACGCACGGAGAAGCCTGCTCGCCTGTAAGAGAGATTACGTGTATAATGCTTGTCAAAATACCCACGCTTCGTGTGAGACGATCTAAGATATTATTAATATGTTTCATATTCATGCCATCATTAATTCAATATTATGTGTGTGTAGTAGATACTCTTACTGGTACTTCCTCTTCTTTTCGTGTGGTTAGTGACTAACCTGGTGTCAGAGTTTTTATGGGCCATAGGCCTCTGCCTTAGCTTCACATGCTGTTGAGAAATATCTCTCAGACATGCTGGTTTCTTAGCTTCACATGCTGTTGAGAAATATCTCTCAGACATGCTGGTTTCCTTACGATGTTTTCCTTCACCGATTTTTAAGCAAGTGATAATTATACAATACTAGCTTCCGCCCGCGGCTTCGCCCGCAAAATATGTCGACAAATTATACACATAAACCTTAATTCCTCTTGAATCACTCTACCTATTACAAAAAACCGGCTTATTGGACGACTCGCACGAATTTAACTCGCACAAAACGTGCGAATCGACTCCTTTAAAAAATATTATTTTTTCTGTAGTCGATTCGCACAAATTTTATTTATTGGCGTGCAAATCGACACCCTCACAAAAATGTAGTAGGCTATTCTCTCCCCATTAAATAAACTTTGTGCGAATCGACTACAGAAAAAATAATATTTTTTAAAGGAGTCGATTCGCACGTTTTGTGCGAGTTAAATTCGTGCGAGTCGTCCAATAAGCCAAAAAACCGCATCAAAATCCGTTGCGTAATTTTAAAGATTTAAGCATACAGACAAACAAACAGACAAAAATAGCGACTTTGTTTTATACTATGTAGTGACGCACATGAATCCATCCGTAGAATCAGAGGTGCGTGTCTTGGGTTTGAACTCGAGACCTATGACTTGGCAGTCCGGTGATCACACCACTAGGCTATCACTGCTATACTTACTGGTACTGTGTACCGGCTAGCACTTTGAAGGTGGGCTGCGCAGGCTATTAAACTAAATAGCAGTTAAAAGAAAACCAGCGAGTTAGCTTCATACAAAGTAGTAGTAGGTTGTACACGGTTGGGTCGTAGGTCGCACTCTGACTTGAGCACTCGTACACACTTGGATATCTACGAAGGGTACCGTCCTTAGCATCTTGTGACAGACAACGGTCAGCACAGACTCAGAGGTTGCAGGTAGCGAGCGGGTATAGCTGGACGAATGGTATAGGGCACCCGGTTCGGTTCTGAGTAGCGTGCAGTGCGGAGCAGAAGAAACAAAAAAATTTAGAACCCTGCCCCCAGCCTGGGCGTAAAACCAACCCTAGAAGTGCGAGTAAGGTGCCTCCCATTCGCGACCAAGGAACAGCGGGGAAAGCTCAGGTGATCACTACGATAAGGCTATGTACAACCTTATAATTATATTGCACCTGTCAGTATGACGGCACATACATGTGACATGTGGCGCATAGTCGCAAAGGAAAACCAGTAATCGTTGCAGACGGCACACCGGTTCTGTGCTGTCGGTGTCAATATTTTCTGTACTTTACACACTGACACACACACACACACACACACACACACACACACACACAAACACACACACACACACACAAACACACACACACACACACAAACACACACACACACACACACACTGACAGGTCTTGAACGCGGTTTAGATGTATTGTGCTGATCGCTTTCAGTTTCATTGGTGAAATAGGCACTATATAGCTTAAAGCCGCCGTCTGATAATGCTTTACACGGTCGATGCTTCTTTGTTTGTACACGTCCTCCCGATATGGAATACCTTTTTTCGTAAAAAAAAACAACACAATACAAACTCAAGACATCTTTAAAAAATATTTAGATATAAAATATTTAGTGTCGTAAATGTATCAAAAACTATACAGGGTTATTTGTAAAACACCAGAAACCTCTTAAGAAAAAAATTCAGCTGTTCCCTACATTTATGTTCGTATAACTCGTCAAAATGTAAGGAACAGCTGATTTTTTTTTCGCGATTTTAGGTTTGGTCCCATAGTAAAAGTTGTTCATAATGACGAGTACAATGACCTCTTAAGAGGTTTCTGATGTTTTACAAATAACCCTGTATATTGTCAATAGCAAAATCGTTGTCGCCACTGACTGAGGCGCTGGATATCAAAGCCGTAATAGGGTGTTTGCCAGTGATTGAAATTAATATAAAACATTGATTAAAATTGGTAACTTTATTATAATTTTTTTTAATTTTCAATGTTTTGTCGATAAGTAAAAAAACGTTTTGTTTTTTTAATGTTAAAGCACTTTTTTGATCAGCTTGTCAAGTGTCACTTCCAACAAAAACATACAGCGTGTGGCGACGTCATATTTATGTGTCAGCGACCAGCGTGAAAAGTCTAAGCGGGATTGTCCGAAAGGGTTACCGCTAGTCAAAGCTTTGGCTTTGATGTTACGGTTATGTTCATTTTGGCGCCGATTTTAAAATGACAATTACAAAATCACTATTTTAGTCTTTTAACGAATATAATTTTGCGGCATAAATATTTTTCATACATGTACCTAAGTAATACTTTTATTTTGCACATTTTTTAATTTTTGCCAATAGCGATATTTTTCCAGCGTTTCATTAATATTTGATTTTACTTCAGACATTATGGTCCTAGTTTAGTTATAATATGAATAAAACTCAATAGAATTCCATGAAGTAGGTACAAAAAACCCGATCAATCGTTTTTTTTCGACATATCGAAATCAATATATTTTTTTTAAATATGGACACTTACATCCCTAATACGTCACATTGTGCACGGGAATGTGACGTGAGAGCTTCTGGGGGCTAAGACAAAGTCACATTTTTACTAACGATAACGAAATTAAATAAATCCGGATTGTAAAGAATTGCCATAAGCTTCCAAAATGTCACGTGATCATTCGGTTTCCATCGCTAAGTGCTAGACAATGTCAAATTGTGTAACGAAACTCGATCAATATTCCCATACAAATGCGTTGACAAGTGGCGTTCTTGACAATGTGGTTCGCTGAGATAACGAATTGTTCGATCAACAATTTCCGAAATCAAATCGACGCGGAGCGATTGACGTTTGCTTAAGCCCCCAGGGCTTCTCTCGTACTGACAAACACAGCGTTGAGCTACTAGGCTCCACAGATTTTCAATCGGGTTCATATCTGCGGACCGAGCAGCGTATTAAACGCCGCCGTACGTTGAATCAAGTTCAATAAGTTTTTAGATACTCAGTCATATTGGACTTCTGGTTAGTTTACCATACTTCACTGAAAATATTTAGCGGAAAAACTTGCAAGTTAATGACCTAAAACTAACCTTAATGACACATATTGTGGTATATAACGTCCACATACAAGTCTTTCGCCGATCTTACTAGTGTGGATTATTGCAGTTTTTATTAATGGCAATTTTTTAAACGATATTTCTAATGGGGTTTTTTACGTAATGGAACTGGCAAATCACACGGGAGGTCATTAGAACATTCTTTGAAAATTTTATTTTTATTGGACACTGAATGTGTCCAATGAAAATAAAAACTGAATGTTTTCTCTTCTTTACAATTTCTATTCATTAAAATTTTAAACAAGTAGGTAAAAAATACTGGAGGAAGGTCACGCCTTTTTGTTTAGGCATTTTCTGTTACTTAAACAAACCATCGCACACCTAGCGACATTCACACGGAGTAAATACAAAGAGGATACGGCCTGAGCCACTGTGCACTGGGATTCTCGACTCGGTCCTGACGTCATCATGTGGGCGTGGCCTTTGTCAGTGTATTGTTGGCAGTCGTCCTGTATACAACTTTGTAAACTTTCCCATTTTACTGCATTGTTCGCGCTAGACGAAAATAAGAATGAAGTGTTGTGTTTTATCTTGTAAAAATTACTCGGATAGACGTTCTGATGCTATGGACAGCATCTCATTTCATTTGTAAGTAATTTTATGCGTAATTTATTAAAATAGTTCTAGTAAAATCGCCTAACATTGGCGTTTCCAAACATAATTCTTCCCGACACTAGATGGCGAAACTTGGCGTTGGCGTCGTGGAAACTAAAAATATTTAGGTACGTAGAGCTCAGTACTAACATAATTTAATAATCTTAATACTAAAATGTGTTCAACATTAATTCCTAAAGACCCTTTAATGGCCAAAATGCTATTTTTGTAGTTTATTAATTATATAATTAATAAACTACAAAAATAAATATATATATTATATAATTTTGTAACAGGCTGCCATCTATCGTCAACTATGAAGAACAAACATAAACCTAACAAAAAGACAGGGCCGTAATTACAAATCAATTATTGTTCTGAATGTCACGGGAAGAATTTGTGACTCCCGCATTCCCCTTAAACTTAAGGGGTAGATTTATAAAAGCGTGGTTAGACCGGCCGTCCTCGATGGATCAGAGTGTTGGGCCACAAAAGGAATGAATGAAAGACAATTGCATGCAGCTGAGATGAGAATGCTAAGAACGATGGGTGGTGTTACCCGAATGGATATGAATAAGAGCAAGTATGAAAGTGGCACCGGTGACTGAAAAGTTGTGTGGAAATCGGTTGTCATGGTATGGGCATGTTATGCGGAAGAATGAGGAAAATGTTGTCAGGAAAGTTGTGAGTATGAATGTGGATGGCTATACAAGTAGAGGGAGACCAAAGAAACGATGGATGAATTGTGTGAAAGATGATATGGCTAGAAAGGGAGTACCGAGATGACGACTAATAGAGAAGTATGGAAGAAAAAGACATGTTGCGCCGACCCCAAATAAATTGGGATAAGTACAGGAGAATGATGAAATGATGGAACGCAAAATTAATTTATAAAAAAAACAGTACTCCCTGGTACGACAATTCTGAGTTCGAACCGTACCGTTTAACGTAATATTTTTATTTTTATTCAAAACTTATTGAGCATTAGTTATAATAGCAATAAACAACATAGGATAATTACATATTTACATTTAGAAGCTAAATATTCATAATAATATGTACAGAAATAATTGTTTATACTGTTAAAATTATGAAATGTTTTACGAAAATCTAAGGTTAATGTAATAGTTTCTCATAGGTTAGCAACGCATGCCACTTAAACGTTAAAAAAAATATGTTTACTAAGAAATGAGATACTGTACTATAGTACCATTAATTAAGTAGACAGAACAAAAGAAACAATAAAAAAGATATCAGTATTGAGGTTTTTAAAAACAATAATAAAACATGATAGGTACCTACAACAGAAAGTGTGCCGATATAATTGTGACGCACAAATTAAAAACATAACTTTCTACCACTATTCTGAGTACTGTCGTTAAGCGCCAAAGTTACAAACGAGATAACAGCTCATGATTGCTATAGGCTCGGACTGCCACTACGGTGGCTAATCTTTTGGTGGCACAGCGTACCTACATTTGACAATGTTTGTCACATCCTAAGCCTACGGCCCGGCAGGCAGATTCTGAAAATCAATATGTTACGTATACGGTACCTAAACAAATGAAACGGTTTCCAAACGCCACTGACTTCTCACTAAACCTCGGTCCAACTGTGCGAGGAAAGTAATTGGGTGTTACACATGAATTTTACAATACACACATCGATGTATTTACTTTACCTTTTTAATTCGACGCTTTGTTTTTACGTCGAGTTTTGTGAATTCTCGCTAGCGCACTGCTTCAAACAAACATTTGTTACGCTTTATGTCTGAGTAAAAAGAAAGGGAAACGAATTGTTCCAGTTTTCATATCACCCTAGTATAGAGCCGACCGTACGCAATCCTTCTGAATAGAACATGTTTATCATATTAAAGTCGGTCTCGGTGCCCCCGCCGTAATTTGGGCGTGGACCCTAAACAAAATGCATTAATTTAACTTTGTTCATGAGTTTGTATTTGTCTTACTCTTTACCATAGCAATGTGGTTCGCTAAAGGTTGGAAGTCACTCTAACAATGCCGAAATCGTATGAATTTTTAAGAACAGTCGTGTTATAAACTGGTTTTCTTCTTGTGGCAAGATTTTTTTGAAATAGCTGTCTTCAAGCACACCGTCTAGGTTAGGGAGCTCCGCATCTGGGTCTTTACAGTCTCCGCATAAATTATTGAGGCTCTTCATCACACCTACGTACCTTTAGGTTACAATTCGCATTAAAGATACCTTCAAGACTCGTTAGCGCTCTAGCTAAAAGATTATCTAGCTAAACAGTCTCGCCAACCAAGCGCTAAATTATTTTATCTACGAATCAGGAAACGATAACCTATATATTTATCCAAACGAGTGCGCAACGCCTCCACCGTAACAGTGCCATAAAAAAGCGCCTTAAATACGTATTTACGTTACTAAAGTTTTAAGACATGTTCACCCCTTGGGTATCGCTGACTTATCGACTGGGGATGGCCTTGGGCTTTAATTATAAACTTGGGTCGGCTTAAGTTGACTTTGTTATATATAAAACAACGTCGCGCCTCGTTGAAGCCACTACCTATGCGAGCTTAGGGGTAACGTGGCTGGCGGCGGCAAATGGAATTACCTGATTGCACGTAATAACCCGCAAACATTATGAAACTCGCCGTAGCTGAGCTTTATCCCGCGTTCAACGGTGTCGAACATTTGATTCATATCTATATCTATATAATCCGCATGTTTGTTTCTATCTGCAGAATTATTTGCGCGACACAATAGGTACCGTCACTAAGTATCGATCCGCCCAGCTCACTCATCACTCGGAATCAGTCATTTTTGAATGAATGCCATATACTCTTGTGTTTGTTTTACATTGATGAAATAGACGTCGACAATAATAATTAATTTGCAGTAGCCATCCTGGTCCTACGTACCTTCATTTGTTATAGTACAAAACTCCGTTACAAGATTTTTCCTGCCTTGATTCTATTTTAATTATACATAATGACCCTGCACACTAAACTAAGTGTTTTCCACTGCCATTGTTGCAAATATAATCCATAACTCATCATCAAGGCCTTGTTAAACCATTAGCAAGTACTAAATTAGCATATTTTTTTAATCACTGACTGGGTAATTATCCTAACAGATGAATATCCTTCAATATAGGTTACGAGATTCCATTACTAAGTATTTACAACCTTTCCCATTACTTAGTAATACGGATAGAGATGCATTGTAACCCCAACGCTTGTACGTAATACCTACCCATACGTACGTACCTAGTACGTAACAGATTATTCCTCGAGCAATTATTGTACTGCCCGCCCTAATTGGCATCTCAAATAGCAACAGAATATCGAAGGTAAATTCTGTGTGGCCACGAGTGGTGGGAGTGGCCAAATTGATAATTTGTATAGGTGTATTTTTATGTCTCCAATGTGAACTTTGCTTGTGTAAAATAAATATTTGTTCTTCAAATACTCGTGGCTTACTAATAACAGCCGCACTGGTCGATCCATCAGGTTAAGCTACGCTTGCCGGGGTGGCCGTGGATGGGTGACCAACTTTACATACCAGACTCCTCCGTGCCTCGGAAAGCACGTTAAGCCGTTGGTCCCGGCTGTCATTTGTGCATCTTTGACAGTCTTTACGGGTCGTCAGAAACCCGGAAAAACTGACAGCCAGTCTTTCCAAGGGGTATCGTATTACCCAGACTCCAGGCTCCATGCAAAATACTGGTATTCAGCTGCATCCGGCTAGACTGGAAGCCTACCCCAACATAGTTGGGAAAAGGCTAGGCAAATTTGAAATAAGCGCTATCGGTTATCAAGATGAAATAAAAATAAGTACAGGCATCTATGTTTGTTCACAACTCTACTCACTCACTCCCTCTATACGGTACTTGTTACGAAAGTACTGTGAAACCGTGAAGGATGGAAGATCTTGAAGCTTGCATTAGATGATTAAACTCGTATTTGATACTAACTTCTATCCTCAACTTCGCTCGTTCGCATCAAAGTCGTAAGATAAGTACACAATATACTAAAATAATGTCTACAAAACTCCCTTGGCCCTTGTCGCTATTATGTACTTCGTTTTCGGTTACCGTTCTTTCTGACTTTTTTCTTTTTGCTCGACTCCTAAGGGTTGTTATGTTGGTATTGTGTTGGTATGTTAAATATACCCCTGGTTGACCTTCCTCAAGAATAATCAAATTGGTCATGAAATCTCAGTACAAACTGTTTAGCTTAATTATAACTATAGATTATTTTTGGATATCGCATTAGTATAACTATTTACATGAGAAGCCAAAGCTGAATACTAATTTTTCTATAATACGAAAAATCTTTTTTTTTATTTATACCATTACTTATACCATTTAATTCTTAAATATTCTAATGTTGGATGAGAAAGCCATCCCGGTTTAAACCTCTACAGTACCAACTTAAATCACATACGAATCCTATAACCTGAAGCTTTAAGGGAAAATCTGTTAATTATCGGGAACTCTAACTACTAACTAACACTAACTAGCTTATCCAAACTGTTAACTCTTGCACTATTTGCGGTACCAATCTATCTACACGAGTAGATTTTAGCTTAACTCCTTTTATTTAATTTTTTAGCATGTGTTGTCGCGCTGCTGGACCAAAGGCTTCCCTTTAATTCCGTAACATCCCTCTATTAATTAGTAGGTACCAACAATATTTTCATATGATTCATAAATGAAGACAATTTAATCATTTTGGTATGATTCAATTGTATTCATTTATGAACTAGCTATTCACGTGCAATTGTTGATCGGCTAATGAATGCGTGTGAATCGACTAATAAGCCTGTTGTCCGCAACTCCACGTGAAAGCGCGTATTATGCGCAAATAACAAAATGCATTAATCTGACATTTGCTTTGTAAGAATTCTGCATAAATGCAGGCGTTCAGACATGGATAACAAAATGCACGTATACGATTACTGACGTTTTAAAGGACATGCACTGGTAATAAACTGCTGATGATACGTTACGCTTGACGTCTGTCTGAACAAAGGACATGAAGCGTACAATGAAATACACAATTTACGACAGAAACACTAATTTGACACTAATCTAATTTCAGCTTAGACTGATGTTAGCATCAAGTCCAGCACAAACAAAGACAAGTCAAAAGTCCATTTTAGTTGCTTCATTAGACAAACATCATTAACCGTGTAAACAAAACAGTCCAAAACGGAATCGAAAGTATGACAACGGATGTTGAAATGATTCTAACATCCATGTACACGTACACCTTGAGTATTAGCGCCACTGGCGGGGCAGGGCTTCCATGGAACTTTTAGTTAGTCGCCGCGGAGTCCAGCTCGTAACAAAGCCGATGAAATACAATAACCATTGTTGACTTTGTTTAAGATTCAAGAGAAATGAAGCTTACACAATAGCTAGGTGTCACTCAATTGAAGCTCCGATGAGTCCGAGGAACAAAGACTGCTCTTTAGTAGCTCACAAGATACGCAATGTCATAAATATTTAATCAAAACTGAAGAAAGAAAAGCTAGTCGTTTCCCAATTTCTACACTTCTTATTTATTGCAGAGGGTTGCCAAGCGTCCGGATAAAGCCCGACACAGTCAGGCGTTTTGGTTGCGTGTCCGGCCAAATCAGACGGTGTTGGGCCTGCCAGGATTTTCGCGCGCGTCTCGCGCCTCTAAAGTAGCCACAGTCGCCGCGCCACTTTTTACTTAAAAGGACATTGGAAAAAACCGTCCCCACCCTCCAACAGACTTGAAACAAGTATCCCCGGAAGCGCCTCGTAGGGTAGATAATTTCTTATTTTGGCGACTTATGTCTGAGATTTGTGATACATTTTAATATCTTTTTATAAGATTTTTTAAAATAAGAATATATGTATATATTCATTTACTTGGTGTGCCGTAATGAAGAATATATTACAGCGACCAATATTGTCTTTTCATAAGTATGTTTATTTTAGTAGAAACCGCAATAAACAAAAATTACCAAGATTCAATATCCTGCGAAAAATTGTTCAGCTGGGGAGAGCCCGAGTTCAGTCGCGTCATGTCTAATCACGCATATGTATAATATAGTTATATTTTAACCGACTGCGAATTGACTGACAGACATGCTATAGCATATTAGTACTGCACTTGCCGTTTCACGTTTTTTTTTTTTCACGCTATTTCCGTCACTTTGATGATATACATCACACATGTTTGATAGTATTTTAATAGATAACTTCGTGTAATACTTATAAGTTATTGGTATAATAACATGTAAGTTATTAATGTCATTACAAGATTTTTCAGTTTGATAAAAAACTTTTGTAGTATGGAATTTTCTTATTTTATATAAAACATGCTTTAGTGTACAAATAATATGATTTTTAAAGACACATTTTTCCCCAAAAATGTTCTTTTTTTAAATAAACCCCATCGATTTCGTAACTAAAATAGGTATTTTGACTTATTTGGGTGGGGACGGGGTCCATAAAAATCCCCCACGGTCCTTTTAAATTGTCGTCTCATACTAAGACTAAAAGGAAGCTAAGTCCTCTGACTTAGCTTCTTTTCCTTATTTTTTTTTCTTTTCTTTTCCTGTGTCAGTTTTGCTAGGCAGCATAAAACTCTGACACTAGGTTAATCACTAACCATACATACTTGCTATTAAAAAGAGAGTATCCGACGTTTTTACCAACTGTCCGGCTACACCGTCGGTTCGGTTTTAAGACTTGGCAACCCTGGCACCTAAAATTTATGAAATACATTTTACTTTACTTTCCTAGGAATTCTCACCTGACGCGTTCAAAGATGTCTCGAATTGCCGAACGTTTCCGCACGAATTACTCCATAAAAAGCCCCATTGACGTTCACGTTGCGAGTTTCTTGCCTGAGATATTACTATGAAATTGAAGCAAAAAATGGCTTATATCGTCACACTTTAGAAGACGGCACAAGCTGTTACTTATGGTATCCCACAGGAAATTAAATCACACCGTGTCAATCAGGCGTAATACGGTGACTTTATACGGTGATTAAATATATTTTTAAGCATATTCGCTTAGGAATAAACAGAAACATGAAAAGATTTATGGGGTCTTAAATAAAATGGTTGGAGCGCAGAACATTGACCTTTAAATTAACCGACCACATCTTTATGCCGACATAAAGTCGCCGAGCAAACACCGCGGAGGCTCTGTGACTATTCCTCATTTGAGGAGAACTGAACGAGCTGCCAAAGAGTTCACTATTCGAACTCGGTACCTTACTTTATCTTTTAAAATGTACTTTGTACGTTTCTGTTAAATACTCATAGTTAAATTTACTAATTTTTGTATTCCCACAGAGCTTTAATAAAAGTAGCACACTATTAATATGTCATTCAATTTAAACCTTACTTGACACTTAAGTTCTCTCACAATGTGGACTCGTATAAGAGAATTCCCTACGGGGAGCTGAGGGCGAACGAATCGCAGTCGAAAATCGATATCTCGTGAAACTTAGAACGAAACCCTATTCAAAGCTCCGCAGAGTTTACGGCTGTTATAATACCTATTATATACAACACGCTTTGTGCACGCCTGTCCTATGTCACCGAGATCCTGAACAGTGGTCGTCATGACACTATCTTTTACATTACGTTGTCCCAAATAGGGTTCAAAAAATATATGCGTGACCTAAATAATTGTATACATTAGGTACACTTTTCATATAACAATAGCACCAGTGATATAATTACAGTTTCTACTTTATTCACCTGTTAATAGTTACTCAATTTCCGATTTGAGGTTTGTTTGATATTCGATTCTTGTTTAATAGCCCATACACTTAGTGAAATGTTTCGGTAGGCTAACACAATGAATGCGGTCAATTGCCTACTCTTCTACTATTAGGTATAACTATACGAGTAATGTACTATTATTTTAAATGAATTTATGAAATAAACATGTTTACACTGTTGTATTGGATCAGATTCATGTGCATATTTTCAGATTTCTTTTGGACTTACATTTTGGTCTGTAAAATATTAAATATTTTATGGAAGTCTGACTCATTGGTACTAAATCGTGCTTTTCTAGGTTTGAGCGGTATTGTACTACTTATTATTGTGCTGTAATACATTAAATAGGTTATCGGTTGTTATGTTGCAACGTCGCGACGCATCCATTCGCGAAATAGGATCCGGAAATAGGGTATGAGTTGGAAATCTCTGACGACTTGGCACTATCGTGATCTTGGAAGTTTGATAAGTTTTGGTTCGCCTAATTTCGCTGAGATAGAAATTACTCTTCATTTATTATAAACATTTATTGCGACCTTTGAAGTTAATCTGAATCACATTGAATGAAAGTAAATGAGAAAGTATGTTAATAGGTACTTATTAGAAATAAAAACGTCATATTTATAAGAATTATTAAGAGTTCAAAGTAGGCTGACATATTAATACCCTAGACTCCAAACAAATAAAGAAATGTAATTGTATTTTTTATTGTAGAGTGAGCCTATAAGTAAATAAAGATTTCCACAGAAATCTTACAATTCAGTCACGCGATCGGGGAACTTCGGCCCTATACTTAGTCAAGTATTCATGCAATACGTACAAAGCTCACGTTAGCGTGTCTACAGGTGCATCATAATAATTTCATGTGTTTTCCGAACTGTGTGAACATGCAGGCATTCCATCAAGTGTCCGTCGAACACCGAAGCGGGGAAAGCTCGACGTTCGATGTATCTATTTAGCGTCGGAAACACATGGCCCACGTGACAGAGTTTTGCAATTTAAACAACATGAATATGTTTTAATGGAATGCAACTAGTTTTATGTCCTTCGCTTTAATAAGTCAATCTGCCTAGCCTTTTCCCAACTATATTGGGGTCGGCTTCCAGTCTAACCGGATGCAGCTGAATCCCAGTATTTTACACGGAGCGACTGCCTATCTAACCTCCACAACTCAGTCAGTAACTGGGTAATACGATACCCCTTGGTAAGACTGGCTGTCAGACTTTTGAGCTTCTGACTACCCGTAACGTCAAAGATCCACAAATGACAGCCGAGACCAACGGCTTAACTTGCTTTCTCAGGCACGGAGGAGTCACCCATCCAGAGACCAACCCTGGCAAGCGTAGCTTAACCTGATGGATCGATCCGTGCGGCTGTCATTACATAGCCACGAGCTCCTCGTTTCGCTTCGCTTTAACAAATACATTAAATAAAATCGTAACGAAGCATTTCTGTCAGTTTTTATGTTTAAGCTTCACACTATGTCAGATTTCAATGAACTCTGGTATAGAGCTTAAATATGTACCAAAGGACGCGTGTTATTAAAGGTGCCCGGAATGGTTACCTTTGACGCTAGTGAGTCTGCCGGCGACAACGTGTGTTTAATGCGTTGGTACGGACGCGGTTGCATTAATTTGTAAACCCTTTTTGTAAACACTTGGTGCGACGTGTTAATTACTTATTATTACACTAGCTTCATGCTTTTATTTATATATACGTTTCAAGTTGTTTTGACACAATAAATGTTATTATTATTATACTTTTCAAGTGCCTAAAAGTTGATCTCATACAAGAAGTCCTCGATTGACGCCTCAATGGAGGGTTTTTTGTCTGACTTTTACTGTGTATTCCCTTCGGATGCTACTCGTGTATGAGGTAGGTAAGTACCGAAATAATAACGGTGTTGTAGTAAACTTGGCCGTGTATTTTTTATTTGTGAAATGGGTTTTTTTCAGTAGCAGCACGGAGTCTGTTTTTTTTTAATTATCAAAGGGCTCGCGCTGTCTGCCTATCGATTGAAGGCAATGATATTATGTCATGTTATATTGTTGTGCTTGAATCCTTTCCAAAATCTACTTCTGTGTCCATTGAATTCCGCTGGTTTGACACTTGACGTGACGCTGCCGGCTCTGTATGTATTGTAAGTTAGAATCAACGCAAGAAAAATCTGCATTTTTCATCATAAATAATAAATAACCCGTGGCTCTTTCACAATTCTTGGTATAAGGCCTGTTTGCACAATAAAACATTATATCGCTGTCAGCTTAGCGCTAAACGAACGATTTCTGATGCCAGAGCGCTTCATAATTGGGTATTAGGTACAATAAGTATTAGAATACTCCACTTGGGTAGCTGCTACTGCCTCACAGTTCAATAAAAAACGGCAGTCGCAGGAGCAGACGCACGGATTGAAAGCAATTCTGGCCTTTCTTATGCAGACAATTCTTTATCCCCTTTATGAATTTCCGTAAGACGAGACACGAAACTGGTTTTTATTTCTCATTAAATTCGTCTCGGAAGCAAGTCATAAAAATTAATAAAAACTCCGTAAAACATTTTTTATTTTTTAGATTCCATGTGGCTATAGTTTATAATATTTCTATGGTATTCCACGACTAAGAAAGCTTATGAATTCGCTTTGACGTGTTCGTTATTAAATTCTTTTTACTGTTTTTCTTTTGGTTTTAAACTTTTAATATTTTAAGAAAGCCAAGGAGGTAGTTTCGAAAACCACCACCTGGAATTAGGAGAAGCTTTCATTATTGAACGAGTTTTATTCACCTGCTTTGTTTTGCAACTCGTATTAGTGTAGTGTAGCTAAATCGGTTTAGTTTCTTACCTCGTACATGTTTTGCACAATATCATGTTGTTGGCTCAGTAACCTGATCTGAGAATATGGAGCTGCAAGTGGACCGGTTAGATACGTGCCCGCTCGCTGCGTTAGTAAACTAGCCTCATACTAGACAATATGTACCTAGACGCTTGCATTAATGACGCAGACTTTAGAATAACTGGCTTTAAAAACAACCGTTGTTTATACAGGGTTATTTGTAAAACACCAGAAACCTCTTAAGAGGTCATTGACGTACTCATCATTATGAACAACTTTTACTATGGGACCAAACCTAAAATCGCGAAAAAATAATCAGCTGTTCCTTACATTTTGACAAGTTATACGAACATAAATGTAAGGAAAAGCTGAATTTTTTTTCGCGATTTCAGGTTTGGTCCCATAGTAAAAGTTGTTCATAATGCAGCTAAATTGGCAACCACAAGCGGAGGAAATTTGCAAAAAGTTGAATACAGCGGCATACGTCCTTTCAAAGTTATCGAAAAAAGTTGACCTTCAAACAATATTAGTGGCTTATCATGGTCTGGTTGCATCTGTTCTAAGATTTGGTATTATTTTCTGGGGCAATTGTAGCTCAAGGGAATACATATTCAAGGCGCAAAAACGTTGCATTAGGGTGATATGTGGGTTGAAGACCACAGATAGTTGCGAACCAAAATTTAAGTCCCTAAAAGTTCTTACATTTCCGTCACTGAATCTTCTGGAAATGGCCATGTTTGTAAAGACCAATAAAAATATATTTCCCACGATGTCAGAAACTAGAAAACGACCTGTCAGAAATCAATACAAAAATTTATTACAAATCGAGTCTTGTAACACAGCGCTATTAAGAAAAAGTGTCATCTGCATGGGTCCTACCATATACAATAAATTGCCAGATGTAATAAAAAATGAAACAATTAAAAACTTTAAAAAGAAATTAGTGGCCCTACTAATAGAAAAATGTTATTATTCAATTAATGATTTTTTAATGGACAAAACTTTTTAATCAGTAATGTGTATAATACAATAATTAATATATAATGGACCTAATATAATTTATTTTTATTTTATTCTAACGTAACATTTTATTTAACATTTTTCAATATTAATCAATGTATGTGTAATTGTAATTATTGTAACTGTGACATTTTAATTTGTAATATTACTAATGGATACTCGTATTTTCTTAATAATTTTTGTTTTAAATAATTTTTGTGTGCCTATTTCCAGGCAGAATGTATATGGCTCACACTTATTTACTCCATCTGTATTTTCAATGTACCTACATTCGTTGCAAATAAATGATTGATTGATTAATGATGAGTACAATGACCTCTTAAGAGGTTTCTGGTGTTTTACGAATACCTAACCCTGTAGAAATGCGGGCTCAGACAATTGAGAAGTAATTAATAGGATACGAGTTACTTAGACTATACTGCCCATTGCCGCTTAAAGACCGTGTCGAAGAGATATTTCTATTCCTGTTGCTTTTCTTATTTTCTGACAGGGCTTTACAAAATACTCGACTCGTACAGTCAAACTTGATGTTTTGTCGACAAACCCTAACATGGTACCCACACCCAGGTTATCCGGAATATTGGCGCCTACTAGCTCAATATAGAGAATTCTGCCCGGCGGCGGTTATCGTGCAAGCGACTGACGCATGACGTGGCCCGGCCGAACGCATTTGATCATAACTATCTTCTTGTATGGGATGCAGCGATCTATTGCTCTTTGCCTCACTCTAACGCGGAACCCTTGCGACTCAGTAAGAGACCAGGTTATGCACCGTAGGTTAGGACGGGCAGGGTACAAAATTCCATAAGTTTGAGCTTCAGGTAGATCGGCAGATCACCTTTCATGGACTAGTAGTAGTATGCCTTTTCGATGGTAAATTTCCCTTTCCTGCCTGTTGATTTCATGAACGCAGACCTGTAGTGTATACTATAGCGGTACTTTTTGTTGGCTTTAGTAGGATATGATGAACCACTTTCACAGTAGATGTATGTCTGTAGTCTGTACTAGTGAAATGGAAATGAGAAATTCATCGATTTGCCCGCATTTCCACTAGACTTTCAGATCAAAGACAAAACGACTGCGTCATTTGTATTCCACAACACGTTTTATTCTAGAAGCTCAACTCGTATTAAAGATGAATTGTTATTCGAATGAAAGGAATGTATATTTACTGGAGTACGTCGTTGTTATTGTCAAGCCAGATAATGTGTTGGTGCGAGTACCGGGAAACTTCAGTGAACAAGTCCTTTTAAGCTGACTTATTTAAACAATTAGTTGTGACGTTAATATTTTGGTATTGTGTTACCTGTGCCGTCGGGGTACATTGAAGGAATAACTAAACTTATGCTAAAATAGAGTTGGTTCAGTTCAGGTCCTGCCTGTTATGTGTTATGCTTTAAGTGACTGTGCCCATCAAAGTTGATTGATGAAAGAAAGACAGGTGACGTTGCGTCGCTGCCGATGCGTCATCATTCGATCGGTCACTCTGTTAGTGCGGAATGTCTCAGGTCAAAGGCTATCTGTCACTATCTCAACTACATACCTCGGTATTCGCTTTATAATCATACTTTGACGGAGATTTTACGTCCAGTACGTATTTCTCTGTGAATTCATCCAATACATTTGAATTGTGTCACTTTTCTGCTGATATCTTGTCTTTGCGCATTTATCCTTATTTATTTACGCTAGAAAAACTCACTCACTGAGTATGACTACTATTAACGATATGATTACCTACCTATGTTGGCTATATTGATTATCCTTGCCGTCACCGTTGAGTAATCATAAGATTGTCTCACAATCCATACCTACCAGTCTCCTTCCAGCTTTGCATTGCCATAATGAACATTACAAGTTATTGCGCCAAGCTAACAAAACTTTTCATTCTACCTATACAAAATTATTCAATGAAATCTGAATATTTGTGTAACAGTTTTGTCGTCAAAACTTTCTTTTTCAATAATGTGGTGAGAAAAATGTAAAGCAAAAACCAGTCCAATTTTCAGGGGCGCTTCACAAAGCTACGTTATTCATATAAGTAAGTAGGTTTGACTCAAGGTATCTCAGAACGTTCCCAGATTTATTTCAACCTGTATAATAATGATACAGTGAATAAAAATGTCCTAAAAATATTCGGCACATAATAATGTATGTATTGACATTGAAATGTGTCCGAGGTTATTGGCTCCGACCCGTCTTATTGTGAAGATGGAGGCACGTGCGACCCTGCAAAATTAGAAATTGAATGAAATGTGAAATTGTATATACGTACATGTTTCGTATTTCTATATCTACGTACCTACCTACCTTTGCTAATCATTAGATAAAATATACATGTAGTTTGTGCGTTAATTGAGCACAGCTGGCACCGCATCGAGTACCCTTCGCGTTAGTGCTCACGAATTAAATTGACAATGGCCGTTTGTGAATCTCCCCTCCGGCTTCTTACTCGCGACTACCTGCTCCAGAACCGCGAGCTTTTGTGTCGCGGGTTTCAGCTCATCTTAATTAAGCAGCTATGAAGTTGTTAACTCCCTTGATTTTGAAGTTGTAAAGACTGGTCTGCATTATCCGTTAAGACGTTGGAAATCCTGGAGTATAGTTCCGTCCTTTTTTTAAAACTTTAGGTAAAGTTTGACGTAAAGTTTCAGAACTTTAGAAGTGGCAGCGTGTACTCGTACAGGCTTTATCAAGATTTTTTGGTGATTGGAGTCGTAAGGAGCAGTGGAGATCGATATGCAAAGTAGGTTGGTTAGCAATGTGGTGTGGAGGTCGCAGGCTATGCGTGCCTATGATCGATGGCGTTGCGTGCGCTGAGCGGGAGGTCGCGGGCCCGCTGGCGCTCCGTGCGACCCTCATCCAGCACCGGTAGAGCGCCGTGACGTGGCTTCTCTTTGTTCCACGCCGCCCGTCGACGCCACCATTGCCTCCACCGCCTCCATCGCTTAGTATCCCGACGCCGCGCCTACCTCTTATTGCGCATGCTCACCGCGATTCTCATGAGTCCCCACTACGTCATGATTTAAAATGATATGCGGTGCAAAGTAGCGTACATTCTATCTGTACGTCGTCACAGTCCGGATTGTGGCTGATACGAGCGTTCCAATAGTGATCGCAGCGCGGGTCGTGCCGTCGTAGTGCTGTACCGCTGTGGTCCCGTGGTTAGTTGATAGCTGAGAAGGGAGCGCGCGGCAGCGCCGGTATCGATCTGAGCGTTTGGTGTACCCGCTCGTGCACGAAGCGACGTTCTCTCGGGATATTCGCCCAGTGGTCGCCGTCGGCGCCGGCCTTGCTGCACTGTTTACGCGCAGTGTATATTTATTTCATCCGCGCGATCATGCTCACCAGAGCTAATTGATAACGCGACACACGCATCCGTGAGCGTTTCTCCGAGCCGCACCAGGCTCCGTCGAGTTACTTGATACAATTTCACAGCAGCGAAACTTTCGGTAAGTCCAGTTTTTAGTGTCCAACGTGCCCCAACTTTATTTTATTTTTGCATTTTATTTTGTAGCAGTCGGAGCGAATGTTTGCTAAGTTTTTAACACGAAACGTTCTGTTCGTTAGGCTTTTGGCTGCTATTTTATCCAATTTATAATTTTGTGATTCTGTTTCATCCTTCCACGCTTATAATCAGTGTTTAAAGTGTGTTAAAATATTTCTATTGAGTGTTTTAGCCGGCCATCTGGTTTATATTCTAAAGTTAGATTGTAAAATCGTAAACCACAGGGAATCATCGGTACATAGGTATTAACAGAGCGAGCGGTTTGTTGAACGCACTCCATCTCGTCCATGCTGAACAAATTCGATCCGGTTTTTTGTATAAATAATCTAATTGGTATTAGGAGTATTCGCCATACTGTATATTTAGAGAAATACTACGTTAAAACAGACCCAGAAAATATTTGAAAGGGCTTTATACACGTGTGGTATTTCTTATTCATACTGCGCATGTCTTTCAAGTTTATTTGTCATACATCTGTACCTACAATGGGAATTCCTAAAATCGGTAATAGGTGGTGGTTGACTCGGCGTGATCTTCAATACGTATTCTTTAGTTTCAAGTGCAAATTAGAGCAGAATCCTTTCTTGTAGTCGAACCGTACGTGTTGAATGGCTTAGCAGTGAAATGGAGTGCCTACACTGAAGTCCCTCTTTGGAGTACCCGGAGCCTCTTTACCCGCAGAGGCTGTTTAGCGACATTGTTAGAGCGAGGCCGAGGAAAGGAAAAAACCTAGTAAATTCTAGATCTACTTTGTTTAAATGGCACCTAATCCCTTTCAAGAAGATCGTTAAAATCATTGCAGCATTCTTGACGTTTCAAAGAGAGATCACACGGTGTTTAGCCGTCCCTAGATCATGTTGTTATGGCTATTGTTGTACCTACATAAGCATATCTACGTACCTATTCAAAGTTCATAGTCTCTCCGTGATGTTCCAATTATCACTTTTCCTCTCGTACCTATAGATATGTAACACTTATCTGTATTACCATTTACTACCTCATATAGTTACAAATACATGGCAAAAACTACAAATTTTTTGTTAACCCTGTAGTTACCACACAATCTGTTTAACGCTGCGCATGCGTCATCCGCGCTATAAAAACAGCAAACGGCGACAAAAATGTCTCGCCACTACATATTCACAGTCTTTTCTATACAGAAATGCTTTAAGAAAATTGCGTGTACTACATTTCTATGGAAATAAGACCTTTGGGGTGTGTTATGATATCTTTTAACAGAAGGTGAAGTCTTGGGTGCGGGTCCCGCAATTTAATGTAATCCTACAGTAGGTATTTTTATTTAGTATTAATTTGACTTCTTCAGTAAATAAGATAGGGACAGTTATGTATAGATTTAATGATGTATCGAAATTTCTCTCGAATCCTCAAAGGTCACTTAGCTTTTTAAGACGTTCTTAAATATCTGTCTATTGAAAGTACCTACAATACTGGAGGAATGAAGTTTCAGGAACATTTTTGGAGTCTACCAACTAAACCTACGGTTGCGTTTGATAAATTGGCCATTAGAACTGTTTGCATAAAGAAGATAAACTTACCGGCTGATACTGATAAATACAGAACCGAAATAAGTCAAAAATAATAATTATTATACTTGCTGATTCGACAGGCGTTGTCCTGTCATAACTATGATGCCTACCCTACCTACCCTACCTACCCTACCTACCCTACCTACCCTACCTACCTTACCTACCCTACCTACTTACACTACCTACCTATCTTACAAAATTACATCAATGCCAGTAATTAATTACATTATTATTACTGGCATTGTGGGCATTCGATTCCGCCTGAAAAACTTAAAGTTCATGTTGAACTTAAGTTACAGACGTTTAGCAAGATGATTTTGTTGATTAGATTTTTGCAAAAATGTTGCACCAAAACTGCTTCTGCAACAACTTTTGTTTACTATGAATACAGGCTATATCCTCCTAGAATTAAAACATCACAAGCAAACCGGCTTGTTCTAGAACCAAAAATGTAAAAAAAAAAAAATACAACCGCATTGAGAACCTCCTCCTTTTTTTGAAGTCGGTTAAAAATAGAATATGTGAGACCCGCGCAGACCAACACGCACGGTGCGTGGTGGATTTCGAGTCGCCCTCTCTCGCAGAAAGGACGCCTGTAACGTGTCTGTTTCCCATCAGTGGGCACAAAGTTAAGCAAAATCGACTATAATAGCAGTAGTTACATATATTGGGCATTCAAACAGTTTTTCTGCTTATTAAAAAACGACAAGATCTTGGCACACTTACATTCGTCTATGGCAGTGGTTCCTAACCGTTCCATTATTGTTACCCCTATGACCTATTAGAGAAACCGATTTTACCCGACCTTAAAATGTTACCAATACAAACAAATACAAATCTTTTATTAATCACAAATTTGAAATCTATCTTACTTGACGATGACGCGATGGCAGCTAGAAAGAAATGCCACGAGTGCGGTACCTACTTACTGCGCGGCGATCTATAATTTTATTAGATATTAGGTCTTAATTATTCTTCGTTACCCCCACAAAAAAGCTGATTTACCCCCGCGGGGGTAATTACCCCCAGGTTCGGCACCACTGGTCTATGTGAAGAGTCAGCGTTTTTTTTTAATTATTTCTGCGCCTATTCTTGTATAATAGTTATAGCTAGAATGTTTACAACCCAGACAGGTAGAGATTTTTAAGTATCTATATAAATAGTATATAAGCTCTTTAATGGCCGTCATACTTCAGATTTTCCGGGTTATTAGGCAAGTTGTAAACATTTAGGGTGAATTTCACCGATAGAGGTAACGTGATCAGCACGTAAACGCTGTTTGTCAGTGTGATTATTTTCAGTGCCACTGACAGGTCTTGCCCCTAGTTTAGGTTATGATCGCGTTCAGATTCATTGGCAAATAATCGTATTTTCTTTCTTTCTACTGGCATTGACAGTAAACTAGGTTTAAATAAGTTATGAATTATTTTAATATTTTCACTATTCAAGATATTTTATGTTAAATATTGCGAAATGTTTTGTCCTACAAATACCATAACGTATGCGCTCCTGCCGCCTGTGATACAGGTTCATCCTAGTACAGGCATCTTACAATATAAATACCTTTACAAATTATTTTCTAAGATTTTAATGTTAATATTTTACCAATTTCATTCTGAATAAATATATTATTATTATATTATTATTTTCAGTAGCATCAAGTTTGAAAGACTATTGAACACGAGTATTTAGGTTGGTTTCAGGTACAATACCTACCCGATTTCTGAGGTAATTATAACCTGAGATTATCATTGCGAATGAGTGGTATCGGTTAGACATCTTAAAACATTGCGTTTTTGAATTATTCATTCATTCATTAATATTTGACAGTTAACTTTACCGAATCAGAAGTGATTGGGGGCTTACCGTAGCCGTACATTAGTATTACAAAGTTAGTAGTTACCTACGGGTACTGAGCTGTTCCCTGTTCATTAGCACAATTAATAATGCAAGGTATTTGAATAACGTGTGACGTAACCGAGGTACTAACTTATGCTACACTGATGTATGTAACAGTAATTAACTTAAAATTGCCTGATGTTGAGGGCGTTAAATATAATTCCTTGAAACAACGGCACTACCGCAAAAAAAAACAAGTGAAAAACGGTTGACCTTTAAGAAAAATAATAATCTTCATTTATAATTTAACCCCTGTTTATAAATGGCTAACGTTCAAGGTTAAGTGACATAATATAAAGTATTAGCACTTTTCCCGCAGATTATTGCGAGTTTTGTTTTGCAATAGCAACACTCTATTTCATTCACTTTTCGGGGTTGATATTATAAGATGTCGTTTAATAGGAAAGTTTGGACGAACAAGATATGTTGCGCCGAACCAAAATAAAAAGGGGAACAAGATAATAGTAGTGTAGAGATAAGAATAATTATGATTCGGGGTTATTTTAACACTAGCTAAGCAAAATTGCCTATGACCCTCGGGGGTAATGTAGCTTCCCATTAGTGAAAGAATTTTCGGACGAGGGCGTCACCGTCGTGCTAGTAGTTTATATTATATAGTGTGTCTGGGAAAGGCGTAGCAAAAATTAAGCGTGTGTACACAAAAAAAATATAAGTCGTCCTATACAAAACTTCAATAAGTCAAAATTTGACAAAATATTATATGGGATAACTTTTTTTTTTTTTCAATTACGATGTTGGTCCCCGGGAAAACTTGTTCCGTTTGATGGTCTGTACCACACGCTTAATTTTCGCTACTCCTTTCCCAGACACCCTGTATAATATATCTAAAATGCCAATCTGTCTAGAGCAGGCCTGGTGAAGAATATTCGTACCTTCTTTGCATGACAAGAACCCTGCAGTGGGACAGTAAGTTTTTTTTTGTTAATGGCATCTCGCAGTTCAAACATAGGGTTGTCTACTGCTTAACTGGACTAGCCTGTGGATGCCACAAAAGAATTGTAGCCTCCAGGCAGGGCTTAATAAAACTGCACAATAATAACTGGTGTCGTTTATATTTATAATAATATGGATTGCAGTAGGTTCTATCTGCTGCAAATATTCAAAGTGAATCAAGGATTGGGGTCGTTATGTCGTCAATTGTCGTCAATCCGAAAATCGGAAACGAAAATATTGCTATACTGCACGGTTCGCAGTGTTCTCGAGTACTGTAGTGCTGCCTGGCGGCCTCACTATGCTGTTCATTGCCTTAGGATATAGCGAGTGCAAAAAAGATTTTTAAATTACCTAGGGTTCTCAGTAGGGAAAAAAATCAAAAGGAAATCATATAGCTATAAGCTGGCCCTTTTCAAAATGAAGTCCCTTGAGAAACGGAGAGATATCCTGGATCTAAGGTTTATCTACAAGCTTCTCAGGAATAAGACTGACTGCCCTAAACTCCTAAGTAAAGTCTCGTTTCGAGCCCCATGTAGACTACCACGAAAGCCCATCACTCCTCTAGTCCCACCCTTCCGTCGAAATAAGTCTGGTACTGGTTCCCCTATTCCACGGATGTGTAAATTAGTAAATGAAAACAGTGATCTCAATGATATCCATACAGACACACTAGAAAAATTCATCCGCAATACTAGTATACATAATATGATAAGTTAAGTTTAAGTCATAGTTTCGTTAGTCGTTAGTCTATATTATATTACATTGTTCAAAATTCTTGTCCTTAGTAAAATATAATAATTGCATGTTGTGTTTACCTGTAATTGGGTGTGCAGTAGAACTAAGGTCAATTGCTATGTATGTATCGCTGTAACATCTGTTGGTAAACCATAATAAATAAATAAATAAATAAAAATTGGAGAGACCTTAAATTCACCAACGAGCTGCTATTGGCTTATAATGTTCTAAGATCGTTCTCATACTGAACAAAATATTTTTATCTAATCTCTACAGACGAACTAGAGCACAATAAAGATAATAAACGCTTAGAGGATATTATAGTCAGTAGTGCAGTCATTTTAAAAGAAAAACGTGCCGTTCAAACCTATTATTTACCGGAGTGATAAGTAAAGATAGATTTTTTAATTTGCTTATATTTGGATAATTTTGTAGCTGACGTTGAAGTGTTGCCTTGGACAGGAGAGGAAAATTAAGAAACAATTGCTTTGTGAACGACATGTATGTAGGTACGGTTTTATTTTTAACATTATACTAAGTTACTAAATTTCTACACACCTGGTTTGATCTATGTATCACTAGAAACATTTTGCTAATAGCAAAAACGCATTTTTGTCGCCTTTATGCAAGCCATAATGTCAAAAGAAAACAAACATGCGCGATAAAAAAATAGGAATGCCTTTATTTGTTCTCTACTTATCCGCACAGAATTCAAATTCCATTTCACTCACTCATGTAAGTATTGTTAACTTATAAATAAGCTAGTGATTAACAAAGGCATTCACACGTCCGTGCCCCACATTATGATAGAAACCTTATCTCAGTAATGTTTTCCGTTCAGTGCAAGGTTTGCAAATTCAATATTGAGCAATTCAAACTCCAAAGGAAACCAATAATTAATATTCCATTTTACTCGACGCTAGAACTTAGTGCTAGACATCAAACCGTACATATACGTGGCTATGTATGCACACGTCATGTTCGGGCCAGTATGATCAAATGTAATATCTAGATGTGTTCAGGAAATAGCCGTTCGGTGCAGCTTGATTTATGTCAAGCCGTCCGAGACATGATTCTGTGAGGGTAACTGTTAAATGCCGGTTTATCGACCGGCCCGAGGCTAATGAAATGTTATCGATACCAAGAACATGTCTAAAATTTAGGTATAAGTGCCTATTTCACCAATGAAAGTGACCGCGTTCAGCATACTTATCTAAACCGCGTTCAAGACCTGACCTGTATATACTGATTGCGTTTTCTTTCAGGTGGTATTTGCCCTAAATTAGAGACTTTTTTTTTTAAGATTTAATGCAGTTCTTAAAAAAAACGGGAAGTGCCTTCGGATATTATAGAAAATATTTTTTATCAGTCAGTAGCACTTTCGACTTCATTTGAATTTTTGAATTTCGTATTCACTTTAAGGGATGATTTATGCTAGAACGTGCCGAGGCGACGGTCTATTAGGAGATCGTCTTAAAGTGGCGGAGGCAGAATGAGGTTGTAACACAAATTGCCTTGCGTTTGGGAATACAGCCGTTGGTTTATTATTCAACTAGCTTTTGCTCTCGACTTCGCCCGCCTGGAGTTCGGTTATATTGGAATAAAAAGAAGTATTTTAGGTGTTAATTCGAGTTAACCAAGACACTATCTCTTTTCACCCCGCTCGGGGTAGATGTTCAAGAAACCTTGATACGCGTTATTCTTTACTTTTGGTTTTAGACATAAGTACCTATATACTGAGCTTCGAGTTAATCGGACCGCGTGATAAAATTCTTTCATACAAACTTTAACACCGCGTTGAGAAAAACAAAAAGGACAAACTTTATAATTTGCTTAGATAAGTATTTGTGCTAAGGTTCAAGTTTGGTAAATCAAGACTTTTCATTCAAACTGTCATCCCCACTGCCCCCCCCCCGCGCTTAAGGTTAAATTTTTGCTGAAACCCTGGTACGCGTTATTCTTTAGGTACTTTATGTTTAGACATAAGTGAACACAAGAAATTTCCCGCGGATGAAGTTGCGGGCAGAAACCAGTCGCAAAATAAATCAGATTTGATTGACGCTAATACTACCATTTGTCTCAAGTAAATACAATCATCGTGTATAACCAATGACGCGCTTGCAGAACTAGTTGAATATTAATAATTACAATCAATACCTCCACTACATACGTAAGTACTTGTCACGTAATGATGACGTCACACGGACTATCGTCACTAGTCATCAATATACTTGTAAGAATATCTTACGTATTAGGTAATAAGGGGCCGGTGTCCGACAAGGGGCTTGTCATATATTTAGTATTACTTATGTATCAAGATAGTTAATTGCTATGAGGACGGTCACAAAAATGTTCTAGCAATCGTCAGGAACATGAATAGGTTTTAGTTAGTAAAAGTCTGACACTCCCTTACGCTCCATCCAGAGCGGGAGAAGTCATTGGATGATATCCTACCCTCAAAAATAAAGTATGTGTATTTTTGTATGTGACATTACAAATATCCTCACTTCCTAATCACTACATAGTATAGAACAAAGTTGCTTTCTCTGTCCCTATATCCCTATGTATGCTTAAATCTTTAAAATTTCGCAACGGATTTTGATGCGGTTTTTTTAATAGATAGAGTGGTTCAAGAGGAAGTTTTATATGTATAATAACATGCAATTTCCGTCATCCACGCGGGCGAAGCCGCGGGCAGAAGCTAGTTAATGTTATAAATGCGAAAGTAGATTTGTTTGTTACCTCCTCACCTAAACCACTGAACCGTTCATCCTGAAATTTTTCATGAATAAAGTAGAACATTCAGGCTCCTTACAATGTTCGGCCTTTTGTGAAAGGTAAAGAAAAAGATGGTACGTGGTGTTAGTAGTGCCATTTGGAGCAATAAATTAGGCACAAAAGATGGTACGTGGTGTTAGTAGTGCCATTTGGAGCAATAAATTAGGCACAAAAGATGGTACGTGGTGTTAGTAGTGCCATTTGGAGCAATAAATTAGGCACAAAAGATGGTACGTGGTGTTAGTAGTGCCATTTGGAGCAATAAATTAGGCACAAAAGATGGTACGTGGTGTTAGTAGTGCCATTTGGAGCAATAAATTAGGCACAAAAGATGGTACGTGGTGTTAGTAGTGCCATTTGGAGCAATAAATTAGGCACAAAAGATGGTACGTGGTGTTAGTAGTGCCATTTGGAGCAATAAATTAGGCACAAAAGTTGTAAGATTGCTCTCAGCCAAGTTATACAACTTCGATGATTTGTCAATTTCATACATTTATTGATTTCTAAACTCATATCTGTAATTTTTGTTCATAATAAAGAGTAATCTATTCTATTGTACTCATAACACGAATATTTACGTCCGTCCTGAAAAAAGATGTCCAAGCTGAAAAATGTCGACGAACACTACAGAAAATGAACGCGAAATAAAATCGTGCCGGCACAATTAAGGATTTCCACCGTGCTGTCTCATCTGCATTATAAATGCAGTAAATTCAAATCTTTTAGCAGAGAATAGAAAAAAAATCTGTGCAGCAATAATGTTCCGGATAATCCCCCCATATATGTATGTAGAAACCAGTAAGTGCTTTATAAAACAGAACATGTTTGTGAATGAATGACTAATGGTATAGAACGGAGGTTATTCACTTTATTTTTCTGCTAGACAGTTGTATTTTACTTCAG
Organism: Hyppa rectilinea; assembly: GCA_951799385.1. Lineage (NCBI taxonomy): Eukaryota > Metazoa > Arthropoda > Insecta > Lepidoptera > Noctuidae > Hyppa > Hyppa rectilinea. The sequence continues at coordinate 4,883,297 of OX637300.1, read as the reverse complement.
ATAAAACTTGTTTATTTTTTCATTCCCCGTTGAGACGCCTTAGCACTTCAAGCTATCCCAAAATGTCAAATATTCCCAATTGGACATGAACCTTATTCTTTTATAATCAACTTGAAATGTATCAAATAAATTTGACGGATTGGGGTCGGTTGATGTGCTGGCCTTTGAACAAGGCACACAACACGGCGAACTTTATTGATTAAAATAAAGAATAAGGTTAAGGGGAACGTACTTAGTTTCTTTATCCAGGGCCTACAATTTCAAGTTAAATTACTTAGTTCAACAAAACTCAGTCGACCGCGTATTCAAATGATTATACAATGTAGGGAACAGACGTTGAAATAAGAGAAGACGAAATGGCAAAAACATTCACATTAAAAAAATCGTAGAAAAACTTAGTCACAGTAAGATTACAAAACTTTACTTATAATCTTAACTCCTTTACTAATAAACGTTGTATAGCGTCTGTATAGTTACACAATGCTTTTTCTTCATCTTTCAAAAGTCAAATTTCTAACGACTGAAAAAGAGAAATCGGTGTGTTAACTAATTCATCTGAATTTGGGGGCTAGAGTATAAAGTAGGTACCATCAGCGGGTTTTAATTCTACTACGCATATGGACTGGTTCCGAAATAAATGAATTAATTATATATTATTATTATTAAAAACGATCGCAATGTCTTTCATTTTTACAGTTCAAGCACGTTCATGTCGTTATTTACGTTGTTGAGTTAACGTAGATTTCTAACCTACGAAGCAATGTATTAGGTATATCCTTCAGAACTCTAAGATTATGGTTGGCTATAACGAATTGCTTCATATTTATCCAACGAAGAAGTCATTTTTTCTTTTTTTTTAATCGTTATAAATTCAACCACAGAGCGAAGGGACTAAGCGATAACTTAGTTTTCTAAAAACGGAACGCTTCAATTGGATTATTTATGAAGTGAAACTGCATTTTATTTATTTCCCCGTGAGAACGAAATCTTTCGGTTGAAATTTTCGCAAATGCTACAAGTTCCGCGGCAAACGGAAACTTTGGTTTTAGCTTCTTCTTTATTTTATCCCCTTGTTAAAAACCACATTTTCATTATCAATAAGCCTTAAAGAAACGAAACAGTTCTCGAAAATTATATCTTACCTACCTACCTGTTTTGTTTTGACTATTGTTTCGATATTTTTTAATCTTCTGATATTTCGCGTTAGCCATGGGTATTCTGCTTTCTACTGTCTTGTAGGCACTGTATTGCACTCAAATATATTTTCATCCCATCATCAAAAGAAATATCAACATAAAGACAGTTATTTAAGATAATCATGAAACAGTTTTAGTTTCTCAAAATTCCTTCAATCGGCAGTTCTTGAAATTGGGTGCGCTAAATAACTAACTAACGCTAAGTTTGAACAAATAAAAACTAAAAAGCGATTCTGTAACTGAACCACGAGAGTGCATATTCCTTTACACAAGCTTCTATATTCACTTATCAGAATTATTTCGTCTGCCTCTGTCCGTAAATATGCAACAGTATTATACTCGGAAGTTCCGCGTAGTCAATCAAGCAAATAGACACGAAACCAGGCTCGAACATGACCTACGTATTGCGTGCATTGATTCCGGGTGCACTACAGGTGCGCTGCTAATTAGTAAGCACCATGAATGCCGCTGGCGTTCGCTTTGTATCTGCCTGACCAAAGAGAAATCACTCATAGCCATTGACATATTGGTATTTGGACTAAAGTACAAATGGACACCCTTTGACCCTTTGAGGGCATGCCTTTGACAGTGAATACGCTTCTGTAAGCATTTGCCTGACTGACGTAGCTAGAAGTCGGTGCGAGATACGTAAAGGACTTCACAAAGCCGATATCCGGTACATGCAATATATTGCTTTACTGCGTGAATTGATCCGATAGGTCATTGAGACACAGTCATGTATGGACCAGTTCCTAGTTTGAATACAATCAAGTATTTCTAGATAGATAGATACTATCGCCGCTCCTTTGTGCCATAAATCTATTTACATTCTACAATAATAAGATGCCTATTCAATGACTTATTGAATTATGTATAGTTCAACCTATGACAATGAGCTCGACACATTCCTTTTTACACGTTTAAGTGAACGATCTAGATGAAATGGTAATCAAGCGCCAGTGGGACACCAACCAACCTATTTGCTTCTATCTCTCATCGGCTGACTCAAATCGTTTTCATTTGCCATATCAGGGTCCGACATCTCCGACAGACAATCTCTACAATCATATTTATAGCAGACTCTCACTAGCATTTTGCTGACGAAAACAGACAAAAGTAAACTCGGTGAATTTGTGGACTTTATTGTGTAGCTGTAGTATATTGCTGTACTCGTGGAACGTGTCTCTAGATGGCACTTAAATGTAGTGTCTTCTTAAGTTAAGATCTTTCACTGCGCAGGGATCACAGCTCTAGAAAAATGTTATTTGTTCACACAATATTACTCCCTAGGGCCGTAATGAGTCTAAAAGCTGCTCTTATTATGAGTACAGTATTTTATCTCGCAGAAAAACCATTTTCAATGAGTCTGACGAATACGCCATGTCTCTGGAGCAGCTTAATGTTCGTCATATTTCATTCGTGTAACGTATTCCTTATTCCATTGGTTCACTTTGCGTCTATTGTGTTTGTGATAGTAGGAGAAAACGGGGTACGAGGGTAGCCATAAAATGGGCATTTTCTTAACTAGAAAACGAAGGAAGTGTTGGTTAACTGGCACTCGATTCGCCCCGCGCTTTGTGCTAGATATATAGTATGGTAGTTTTAAAAAGTTCTGCGTGTTACGGCCTTAGGAAAATACAGTATGTACTCTAGTTTTACAGACTTGAATTGGAGTTCTGTTCATATAAATTCTCTATCGAACCGCTTTTACAATGATTTTCGAATCGCAACACAAATAGAAAATTTCCTCTTTATCATAACTTGAATAAAACTTATTTGGGAAAACAGTTTCGTACTACGTTTATCAGGTACGCAACAAGAAACATTATTTCCTTGTAGAAATGTTTACCTCGCTCTAATGAATTTGTAGTGAACCTAATGCAACTTAGACGGCCTTTTAAGTATTTAGTGCACTATATTCAGTGTTTGTGACGATCTAAAGTGCACGTATACTGAATTAAATGTGATGAAAGTGATATATTAGCTTGGATATTTACATGGAGGCAAAAAAAGTTTAAGGGTTTCTACAACACTTTGGCCCCACGTTAAGAGATGTTTGTGTAAAGCTGGCCCCAACACGAAGAAAACTATGAAATCACCGCAGCAAGAAATGTAGAAATTACATGTCAGCAGCAAGAAAAGCGGAAAATTATGAATTATCTTTTGTTGGGTTAACGGCTAATTCGTTCTCGGTAGATACGATAGTTCAACTCATTTAAAGCTAGGTCATCACAAATGCTTTGTGATGCTACCGATTCCAATTCGTTTATTCCACTTGTTATTGAAAGCACCCGCAGACAAGCGATGCGATAGCGCGACGCGCCTTCAGTAGAACAACTTCAATTAAAACTTCGTGGAAATTGTTTTTCCAGGATCGCGTCGCACCTGTCTGCTGGAGCATAAAAATAATGATCCTAAATAACAATCTTATAATCATTCAATAACTATAATCACACGATTCCAAATCAAGCATTTGCATTTGCGTTATGCTATACTACTGTAACTGTTGAGTTTAACATTCACCATGCCGCATTAGGCCCACGTAGAGGATTATGGCCCACTGCCTCTCACAGAGAGAAGGCCTGTGTCCCAGCATTGGGAATAGTATAAGCCGATTATGCTATGTTGCATTAAGCAAAGCGCTGTAAGCCTAAGCTTTACTATGCAATCAGTCGGTGGCAGACGATGCAAAGAACGCAATTAATTTTGTGAGGCAACTGCATTGCAATAATAAACCCAGTTGGACATTGTCTAAACGTACAATACCGCTCTTCCAAGTACTTACTTATACTAATATATACAGTTTGCGTTTTCGGTTAATACTGAATTTGACTTTTAGAGCATAATCTTTTTAGGGTCCTATCTTCATTTATTTATTTTTAAAGTATGCACAAACATACTTCACGATTTCGTTCCCGAGTAAAAGGTTTTTAATAGACTATCTTTACAAACCGAGACTCCCCCGTGCCTCGGAAAGCACGTTAATCCGTTGGTCCCGGCTGCCACTTGTGCATCTTTGACAGTCGTTACGGGTCGTCAGAAGCTCGAAAATCTAACAGCCAGTCTTACCAAGGGGGTATCGTATTGCCTAGTTACTGGGTTGTGGACGTCAGATAGGCAGTCACTCCATGTAAAATACTGGTATTCAGCTGCATCCGGTTAGACTAGAAGTCGACACCAACATAGTTGAGAAAAGGCTAGGCAGATGATGATGGTTCGCCCCATGTCCGTGCCAAACAAATTCGAGCCCAATGTGACATAACATTCAGTTTATACACACTCGACCTTTACAGAGTCGGTCTTTGTTACCTACTTAGGTACTATGTGAAAGTGTGATTAGTACTTAGTGCGAACACACGGCGAAAAGCCATTTCTGTCCGCTTAGCTCTGTGGAGATTTTTCTTTTAACATTTGCTTTCGAATTAAAAATGGAAGCTATAATCTGGCTTAGAACTGGCTCAGTGCTTCCTTTTCTCTTTGTATCGATGTTAAAGTCAGGGAAATGGATTGATATGATTTATTTTTGTGAACTCGGAATGTCTGTTATAAATTCAAATCTCAACTGCCATCCTTTGTCTTTTGGAATGGGTAGATAGCTCTACCTATGAAAAACGGTATGTCTACATTTTTTCAAAAATGACGTTCCCTGACTATTTAAATGTGTGGAGCTTTTTATTATAATTTATTTATTTAACAGACAAGAAGAAAAGAATAGAATACACATTATTATTTCTATAGAAATCTCTTCCAGTACACCTATGATAGATAAAAAATATATGTAGACAGACAGTTTGTAAGAGTAGAAGAGAAAACAATATACATAGATAATAAAGAACCAATTCCAAATTTAAAAATAAACATACAATAAGAGGATTTTCATTATTGCATACATACTTCTAAAATAAGTTTCACTGCAATAAATATTATATAATGTATTATATAATAATAAATACTTTTGCAACTAGGATGAAATGGGACGATAGCGTTCTCACAACATTTTTTAAGAGGTCACCCTTAATTATTGCGTTAATAGTGGCTCTATGGAGATTGGAGGTCCTTTTTGGTAGATTGATTGGAACTTAGTCATATAATGTAAACAGCGTCAAGATCCCACAGAAATTAATGGCACTGTCACCCTTTAAACGGCGTTTACACGTTCAGTTTCGTTGGTGAAATTCAACCTAAGTATAGAGACGTCACCTCGTAACTTTTTGGCATCTACGCACCACTATTTGGACGTCAATCAGATGATAAACTTTGATAGCGAGGAAATTCCAGATTTACGACGCAACAGTTTTATGTAATAAAAATAAGCTATATAAATAGGTTTCATGTACCTACCTACCTTGTACCATTACTGAAATAAGGCCGCTCATTTCTCGAATTGATTTCAAACACGACTTCAAAGCCGAGTTTGCTAGTGTGTAAAGGGCAAGTAGAAATGTCGAATGCAAATCCAGAACGTATTTTCGAGAACTAGAATTCCTGATTCCAATAAACCATTAGACGATGAACTTGCTTCTTAGAGGTATTCATCTATGCAGCGTAAAATCCCATTGAAATGTTGCGACTTGTTGCGAACTAGTCATCCTTTGCGACTAAACCTTGCGACGCTGCTCAAACGACGGAAGTTATTATTATAGTAAATTCTATTTTCCTTGATGAATACTCCTGCGGATAAGCCGAATTTTGTCTTTGTCGTTAGACGAACACTTATTATGCCGACTAATCGCTTGGCGAACTGGTTCGGGTACGGAACTTTGTTCTCGAAAGCGAACCTCTGTCACATTTCATTAAAACTGCTAGTCGATTCTCTGAATTCTCTTTGAAGGAAGGAGGAGGTTAAATTGAAATTGGCATTTCACCTCGCAGCGTTGTATTTCAACGGCAAACTAAAAAAAAAAATGAGCCGGCTGCAACCGGGCTCTGCAGTCAGCATCTGCCACCGCGGCTGACAACATCCGAATTTATACTACAATATTTTCTGTACATAATAGTAAATTCCGTTACTAAATAACATACATACCAAACCAACATACAAATAAAACCACCGTATAGATCGAAAAATAAAAATTATAAGAAGATATTTAAACATAAACGATTTTACCCCATGAAATTAGTGGTGCTGGGTGCTTAAGCTATAAAATACCGAGTCACGAGGCGTGTGAAAGTGGAATGTCGGCTTCGGTCGTCGGAACCATGGTCGGTTGATGGCGCACTAATGGAATTATCGCAGGTGGCGTGGCGTGGCGCTCCGGGAAATAAACCACACATGAATATCGACACAAAATAAAGTGATCCATACTCTGCTGTTCGGGAAGAACTCAATTCTAACACGGAGGGCCGTAAATAAAGCCATGTACCTAGCCATGTATTAGTTTTAATCTCATGTACCAGCGTCTAATCACAGCTAAGTACCGCATTAGAACACTCTCAGGGTCTAGTCTTATTTGTGGAAACTAAGGGAAAATGTACGCTTCAGTCGAGTAAATGAGGTTCAAGTTGTTCCTATTACGTTGTACATACAATACCTAGCCAACGTGTTCTTACCACAAGTGGCAGAACTGCGCACAATGGGGACTATTTACTGAGTCGCGAAAATAATTGTCTTCAATAGTTTGCCGAATTCTTGCTAGCGAAGCAATTTTTGTATTGTTGCCGTGAACAATCGGATACATGAACTAAATGGTAACTGTTGATGTTTTGGAAATCATTTCTTAACATAATACGGAAACTAAATAAGCCAATCAAATCTATTGTCTTCATGAATAACATATTTTTAATTATTGTCCGCACAGAATACAATAGATAAAACTTGTGTATCTAGAATATCCGAAAGTTTCAATTCAAGTTTTTTCTACATCTAGGTATGCTTATGACTCTAGCAAATATTTCAATCTTCGTTTTGTGAGACAAAAAGGCATACAATAATGCGGAACGGATACAAATACTCAATATTTCATGAATAATAATATCTCAATACTATTTCAAAAAGTCAGTTGTTCGAACCGAGCGGGCTCTTGTGCATTTGTTAATTGGCGGGCCGGCAGACAAAGCTCGGCTTTGGAAATCAATCAAGTTCGGAACAAATCAAAATGGACGACTCCTCCAATACTCCTTGTGTTTCGTTATTAGGCGGATATTAGCAATTCATAACGTAGCCTTCGCGTGATATTGTAGTTAAAATGAATATTGACGCGTAAAGTAGCTTTCGAATTTTGTTAAGTATAGTAAGATGGTATGTGTACATCGTCTTACTAGTGCCTCGAACTACACTTATAAGCATTTGTAAGAGTTTACGAGGTTTTGGGGTACTAAATTATATAAGCTTCCGCAAAACTTCATCCATCTAGTGAAATAGCAACATTTATACGCGCTTCCTACAAACTTGACTAACTCGAAATTCGATTTCCAGGACTTAGAAAAGCTGACAATTTTATATCGAAGATGTGAAAGGAAATCATTCTTTGATTTTTAATAGGATTGAAGTCTCGGAAAGTGCATCAATACCGTAAAAGCTCTTTACAAACACGTCGCGTACGTGCAAAAGAATTGAAATAGCAACTTTATTTAAAATATATATAGGTACGTCAGTAGATAGAGTCTAGAACAAAATGTAGAATTTAATTTTGTCAAAAAATATTTTATACGAAGCGAAGTTATTATTATCACACTTCGTGGTTTTAAGTTCTAGAAAACTGGTTCCAACTACGCTATAACAATAAATATCTTTAAAATCAATATTTCTGAGAAATTTTTGATTTCTGATATAATTAAGCTGCTCTTGAGACATTTGCAGCAGGTCTCTGTTTCTGTGTGATTCTATTGTTTTCAGAAACAGTTTCATTTAGATTCATCTTGCACTTTGAAAACTGAGAGTTGCATGGTTAGCTTTGAGTGCCGTACTAGTCACACTTGCACTGGTACTTGCCATTATGGTTGAACACTTATTCTCTAGAAAGTTATTTCGTAATGGATGAATGCTGCGCTTGTGCGACACAATAAGAGCCGCACTCGCGCCCCGCCTTGCTCAAGCACGACTCCTAAAGGTCTTTGTCTAATTTTTCAAGAAACTTGCATTATTTTCGGCGTGTTTTTAAACAAGCGCTCACAAGTACCGCTACCCCGGAACATAAAGGGCTACGGAAGGAACATGGATGGGTTTTAGTCAGTAAGAGTCTGACACTCCCTTCCGCTCCACCCAGAGCGGGAGCAGTCATTGGATGATTTCCCAGCCTTAAAAAAATTAGTGTAACCATTAAAAAAAATGTAAACATGTAGTTTATCAGCCATCTCGTTACCATAACACAAGCATATTAGGTTAGCAGCAAGCTAAGCAGCTTGGGACTATATGGCGTTGTGTGAAATGTCCAAGGATATTATTGGAACGAAGTTCGCGTTGCGAAAGGGAGCTAGACGAAAGTAAGACCAAAAGTTGTAACGACACTTTTGGGATTAAAATATGATGTCTTTTTAATAAATATTTTTGGGTTGGTTAGTTTTAGATCACATATTTTTTATTATTATAATTTAAAAGAAATAAAAAATTATTACAATTCCTTCACTAATTAATCGAAAGGAACTTCGTTCCATCCGGGTGACAAAAAACTTGAGAGGTGTGAACTTGATTGACACCTCTCAAGTTTTTTTATTTATTATTTATTTATTACCACAGATTTTTGCTAATCGAGTAATTACGCGCCCGTCTATGTCATCAGCTTTCACGTCCTTGCTTACCTACAAGTACTACAACTGAACTATATCATGTTACCTACGTGGTTGTTCCAGCGATAATGAGTACGTAATATTTCGCTCATGGCGGTCCGTAATTGCTACGCCACTGAACGCCGATTTTATCATTGAGTACTTATGGTTTTAATATGGTTTGTTTAACGGGTTTAAAGCTCAGTAGAAGTTCGGATACCGTAATGTGTTAAATAATATTATAGCTAGTCGTTTTAAAAATAATTACACCTGTGTACATAAAGTAATTACCTAGCAGATCGAGATTATTTAACTTTTTCTGTAAAATATTTATCTGATATTAAGATTATAGAATTAAAAATAGGATAATTATGATTTAGAGTTTAGATGGAGGGATTTAGAATATTTTGTTCGTAATAGATCATTTTCTTACTAGTTTCCTGATTGTAAAATTGATTTTGAGGATACGAAGTCGTGTAGTGGTGGTGGTGGATTTCGAGAATTTTCCATTTATTTGATGTAACTTCTTACAAAAAAAAAACTGCATTTCCCAATATTACTAATGGATCCACGTTGTCAACGCCTCTGACATAGGTTTCTTCAGAAATATAAGAATAGCTCTTTGTTATTGTCGCGTGAAGCGTCTCTTCGAATATACGTCGTAATATAATGCTTTAGAAAAACAAGAAATATACTAGTGCTGGAAATGGCTAGGGCGCTCACGGACGATGGGCGCTAAAATATTACAAACCTTTTTCAGAAATAATAAAATTGCAATCGGTGCCTTCCGCTTTTGAAGAAATCCTCTTTAGATTCTAATTGAGCATATTACTTATAATTGTTAAAACAACGCAGGTTTTCATGTTTCTTTGTGACAAACAGAACATTAACATGACTACTACGACGTTTGTGTGTTTTTTAAAATAAGTATTGGAAATAAATTACGTCTGACACCGTTAAGTTGCTGATATTAATGATGTTCTAAGTACCTACTTACGTTTATTATATTAAATCAGATATACACCCAAACATTAGGACTCGTAGACATATTTTGTATTTATTTATCCTTTATTTCAAGCAACGAAAACCCACAAAACACAGTACATATATATACGAATAAAAATAATAACTATAAACTATATTTGACAGTGATATAGATATTTTTATGTACTAGTCGTAGTTTGGTCTTCTACTTAGTCTGTCTGGTTTTTTAATAAAAAAAAACAATAGTCCATGTGAGGACATGGGCTATTGTTTTTTTTTATTAAAAAACCAACAACAACCAAACAATCGATGTGTAATACAGATGTGTGTGGGAGGCCACACACATCTGTATTACACATCGATTGTTTCAGTGGTACAGGTGTGAAAATGTTCAGACATACGGATTATTTTTAATCGGATTGCGCCAGCAACTACCGTGAATTTTGAAGTCCACTGTTCCGTTTTCGAAATATTAATTTATTTTGTATAGAATTATAGAAACAACGAACACGGACTCATTGTTATATACTTACTTAAATCGTATTCAAATAGATACGTGGTATTTATTTTTGTTTTCGTGTAGTTAGTTTGATAGTCGTATGTATAAGTTGTTAATATGTAACTAGATACTGCAAATTTTACATAAGGAAGCTTAAATCTTGTATTTAATAGGCAATTGTTATGTTTTCGTACCATGCTTTCTCGGACACAAAGGAAAAGTCATTTGTATCGAGAGAAGTGTGTCCACTTGTGGTGGTAGCAATAGGAACTTGATATCGTCAAGAAGGTAATTAGTAGAGACATACCGTATTGTTTTGCTAGAACTTGTATTTTTTCAGCAATGGACGAACATAAATTTATATTTCTTTAGCTGAAAGTTGTCGAGAACGAATTCATTCACGTTTTACCTTTTTAATAACTCGACTCTGATAATAAGGCTATATAATAAGGTATCTATTACTATGCTGTTCGGCCGGCTCAATACATTTCTGGCGACTAACAAATACCATATAACAACATGACAAGTAAAATATTCTATTTATCTCACTAATTAGTCTTTCTGGTACGAAATACGAAATAAAAATAATTATCATGTGTAAAATTTATCCTTGTTGCCATAGAAGCTGACACAATTAGAGGAGAGAAAGGAAGTTTCCTTCGTTGCAAGAGCAGCCCAATTTCCTGTAACCAAGGATAATCATTTTCTACACGATATTTTTCACGTGTCTTTCCAATTTCATACCCGAGTAGACAGACGATAATAATTTCTGAGGAAAAATACAATATTAATAGAAAGATACGTGTTGTTGTGATGTTTTTCTTATAATTGTAATAAAGACAACTACACCATGTAATGGATTTATTTCATTCGTCGAAAACTCAGTCGGTAAGAAGCGTGCGGAGGATACAAATACCCAATGAAAATGAGCCTTCAAAATAATTGCCTAACGTGCTGTATAGGTTTTCAGTTTACCACATTGTTCCCTATCGAGTTCAATAGGCGGTATATGGGCTGTATGTCACGCTTTACAGAAATCGCAGCAATCCCACATAATTGCGGACCCTTTAGATTAATAAAAATGGATCTGCATGCGGGACATACGGCATGCGTTACAGAAATCCCCACATACAAGCCGTATCAACCAGTGAAAATGAGCCGTTATTGTGATTTTACGTCAAGTAAAACGTATGATGCGTATGGGAGAGGGAAAGGTCCTCCCGTCCCAGCCGCCGCGGGAGACGCCCCAGGCGTCGGGAGCCACGTGACGACTCCCGGCCACCGCAGGCGCGGGCCTGCGAACGGGTTACCACTACCCCGGAACATAAAAGGCTAAGGAAGGAACTTGGATGGGTTTTAGTCAGTAAAAGTCTGACACTCCCTTCCGCTCCACCCAGAGCGTAGACCCTCGCAGACCCACCATCAAAAAAAAAAGTAAAAGTTATGATTAATTTATAAAAGAAAGTGTCATATACAAATTATGGGACATCAAGGACTCTCCGACGACAAATAATCAGACACTTATCATGAATTACATGAATAGACAATCTGTTCTGATCTGTTTTATCTAACAGGGCCAGATATGGTAATTGCAATTAGATTAATATAATAGAATCTCCCTTTATTCTGGAACATAATGTTAGCGTATGGTCTGAGCAATTAAGTTATCTACCATCGATAATTAGATGGACGTGTACTATCTGTATGCTGATTCGATCACTTAGATGGAATCCTGATTCAAATGCACAATGGAAATATAAACCTTAAACGGGAACATTGCACTGAAATTTAAGTTCCAAGGAATTCATCAAACTAAAGGAAACCCGAAACCCGTAAAATACGTTTCGCAAGCAACGCAAGCATTATTAATCCGGATTGTATTCAATACTACAAAGGTGCATTCAATTCAGATATTCAGAATAAACCAAAATTTCCAGAAACCTCTCAAATTTTGCCCGTCCAGGTATTGTTCGAATTTAATTTCTGCAGGAGTATTCACCGTGTTTATTCTTCAGTTGTGTGTGTTATTAATTATTGCATATAATTGTAATTGGCATAAACACGGGCAACCCATTGCCCAAAAAGATTAATTCCGGCTGTCTATAAAACAAGTTTTTGCGTTTTGCATTGGCTTTATGTTGTAGACTTACACAGAGCTCAATAAATACATAGCACTTAACGGTTATTTTAGGCAGCATAACATGGAAATACACTCGGCCTGCTACTCGTAGCCCACCTGAAATAATAATGAATGGCAAGAATTTATAACTTTGATATTCTGTAGTCTATATTGGTCTAGGGTTTAGCAAGAGCTGTGACACTTTGAGGCTCGCGGTCCAATCTTTAAGATGTTCCTATCCATACTAGTACCAGTATCCAACTAAACCAATAGTATATGTTTGTCTTGAGGCCTGCAGGACATAGGCTACTTGTCATCCCGGGTGTTTGTATCACCAATGATGAAATCTGTACATTTATATAAAACAAAATCTTTTAAACTACGCAACGGTTTTCAGCAATAGATACACTGATTTGAGAGGAAGGTTTATACTTATAGTTTAACAAACTTTCGGCCGCGTGATAGTATCTATATTGCGCCCGTGCAAAGCCACGGCGGTTCGCTAGTGCAAAATAAACGTGAGACGACGAGCCAGTATCATATACTTTTATAAAAATAGACATATAAACTTTATAGTGCTTTGCTGGCGTCTCTTACGCAGATAATGCGCAAAACATCTGTTGCGGTCTTGTGAGCATTCTACAAGTGCTCCGTCTGAACACGAAATTCGATTTGATCTCATTGCTTGCTTGTCTTACTACAAGAGAAAGACGATTATTATATTGCACAATTTCGCAGTACATAATTATTGTGTACCTACTTAATTGACATAACTGCGTAACATAAAATTCATCCTGTAGGTACCTACAGAATACGCAGAACCATAAAATACCAATGTGAATATATTTTTCGGAAGCATTGAAACTATCCTCCAACAACATACATGCACTATACATAGGTAGGCAGGTATCAAAAATAATTACGAAAATTGAGCACTGGAATAGTGCTGCTATTCATTACAAAATAAAACAAAACATTTTATCCGCTGAAAGCCCACCGAGTTCACAAAATTACTCAAATATCGGAAAACAAAATTCAATCCCCGCACAATACACTCATGTCTATATCATCACATCTGTATCCGCATTTGTACCGACAGACAAAGCCAATTTGAAAATGTCTGCTGTCTGAATATTTTAATTGAAATATTTGGTTTCGAAAAAGCCCGAGGGTGCAGCCGGATTTTAGGCAGACATTCATTAGTGACCAGTAACTTCCGTAAGTGTCAGGTGCCATTAAAATAATCTGCGATTTTATGTGATTTCTTATCCAGTGAAGCGATTATAATGAGCAGATATGACGAGGAAACCTGTCACTGTACTTTTCCTTAACACTTTTGTTTAGCTTTCGATACTGGTCATGACGACAAAATAGCGATTGAAGTAATATTATGTGCTTAATTTAAGTAGGAGAGACATTAAAGTCTTCAAAAAGAATAAAAAAACCTTCTCAGCTCCCAAGTAATTGCATCTTTTCCGTGAAATATAAATACGTATTGAATTAAAAAAAAAGAAACCATTTCAGCTCCCAATTAATTGCATCGTTTCCGTAAAATATTAATTAATAGTGAACCTGTAATGGTTAGTTCCATATGTAAGGGCAGTCTCTGTTATTGACACATTTCTCGTCGCAGCCTCAGCGCTACCATTACTTTAAGTACAATTTATTGTGATATTAACTAACTTGTCTGATGTGGCATTTAGCATGGACACATAGTTCCCACATTTATAATTTACTAGCTGACACGCACGGCGTTGTCCTGTCCTTTCAATAATTCATTTAATAATGGACGTTCAGTTTTGCCCGAAATTGAAGATTTTCTGGGTAACTTTTTCAATTTTTAATTACACTGCTTTCGGACGGATATTTCAAAGGATTCCCAGCTACAGGAGATATGAGTGGCGGTGAGCAGGTAACAATAAAAAATCTATTGTGTCTGCTAATTGGAGTGAAATGTCAAAATATGCCAATGACTAATACATTGGAGATTAGTCATGAACGCCCAATGTTTCGAGATGCCATTTAGTTTTATGAAACATCTTGGAAAAACCTTTATGACCACTTAGATCACCATCTGTCTATAGCGGCTTTACGATACGACTGATCGCGTTATACCTAGCAATAAGCGAATCAAAACTTCTTCATTAATGACTCCGGACTCCTCTGATAGGTTGTTTTGATATTGTCATTATTTTCAATCGATTGATTGAAAATAATGACAATATCAAAACAACATTTAAATATCCCAAATGTTAATTACTCAAGTCCCTTGTTAGAAGATGATTAAATACCTACAATGCGTTTGGTACTGGTTTGGTATTCAATTACCTACACCTCCCTGTCTGTGCTTGAATATGTTGCAACGGGATTAAAAATGGGCGCATGATCGAATTTTGGCGGTGGAAGTTATAAGGGGGAATCTATAGTATTTTGTATGGTTACCAAGCAGTTTGAAGACCATGTTTGTGGTCAGCTATGTCACAATACTGCTCTTCTCTTAACTTATTTGAGGTTGGCACGTGTCTTTTCTTCCGTAGTTCTCTATTGATCATCATCTCGGTAGTCACCCCCTTTCTAACCATAACATTGTTTCTGCCTAGTTACACGATTATTAAAATAAGGACCAATGCGATACGAAGTTTATCGTTGTCACAGCGGCGGCGGCCGATGCCTATAAAATATCTCTGGTTGCGTTGCTTCGAATGTCGGATGTGTGCGCCAGTTGTTGTGTATAAATAAAGCCTTAGATAGAAATGCTACGCCGGCGGCGGCGGAGACGCAGCTTTATAACAGTGATTGAAGTTCTTTTGTTTGCCCACTGCTCCGATTCGCACTTTATTTCAAACATTAAAGAGTTTATTTGTCTTTCAATTATGTATGATTTTTTGGAAGGATTCAATATTTTTTCCCGGATTTATGTAGGCAAACGTGACGTCGCTGCTGTTATCCCACGTGAGATTAAGAGTAATGAATCATTAGTGCGTGTAGGTGGATAGAACTTTGTGACTTTTAAAAATGTACCTACTACAGTAATTATTTGTGGGGTGGACTAAACCTTCTTCGGGTTTATTAAAAACCGTAAGCTCGGTGGCTCGTTTGCGCCGAGCATAAACCTACTGCTTTTAGAAACCGAAACGTCGTATAAAACAAAATAAACACTCACATGAAATACGTATACCCTGTGTATGAAACTTCCTATTTGTAAATTGATATGTAGGTACATAAGTCTTCTTAAGTTGGCGAGTGCATCAAAGACTAGTATTGCCGCGTGGTTTATACTAAGACTAATTAAATTAGATTTGTTAGCAAGTTCTTTCAAGTTTTGAATTTAAAGGACTGCATTGAATAACACGAAAATGGTACTAAAAAATAAAATAAAAAAACAATTACTTAGAAAAAACTTACTTGGTAAAATAATTACTTAGTTTATCCACAGTATGGATGAACTAAGTTATGTCTGAGATTAAATTAGTGTGGTCATGACGAAAGTCAGCAAGGAAAACGGTTTTATCATTTTTTTGTAATAAGTAACATTTTAGTGTTAAAAAAAAACATATTTATTATCCGTCATTACATTAGTATTAAATATCCTTCTGTTTCGCTCGCAATCATAACTGACAACGGAGCTTTGAGAGAGATGCCACGTCCATGTCAATATTATGCCTGCAACCCCAAACGTTTCCAATATCATGATTTCCGTGATTTTCGAACGCCCGCTAAATACCTCCCACCACAATATAATTCAACTCCACAGTTATTCTCAGAACTGGTAGGCGGGTCCGAAAGCCTGTGCGGGGGTGTGCGAGAGCGAGAGCGGGAGCGGGAGCGGGTGCGGGTAGTCGGGATAACAACGAAATCGATGCGCGCGCAGCCCCTGGGCTCAGCTAAGCGCCTCCTCTCCTCCCTTGGACGCTACAAGTGTTCAGTGCTGCAATTGCAAACAGTCATACGCAATCCGGGTTTCGCCGCTGAACGTCTCGTTTGCCGACCGCGCTCGCCGACCGCGCTTTCCGACGCTCCCGACTTGTTTCAATCATTGCTGAAATCGCTAAGTCCCGGTTTGTGAATTTTTCAAGTTTGTTTTGAAAAATATTTTATTGTTTAAATTCAGTGTATGTATTAGATTAGTTAGTTCTGCAGTGGATATTTTTTATTTGGTTTTTATTTTATTCTTGATTTTGATAGTTTGTATTTTTTTTTAATTTGAATATTAAAATTTTATTTTATTTTATTATTTCGTTTTGTTTATTTTGAATCCTTTTGAATGGCCAATTGTCGTAGTGTTTGTGGTTCCTGAAGTTTTTTTGTTTTTCGGTGATAATTATTTCGCTTCTTTGTAGTTAAAATGCTTTCCTGTATTTTCACACGTATATTTATAACGACAACGATCGCTCCGTGTATTGGTAAAATAACTAAATCCGCGACATTGTTCAAATTGAAGTTTATCGGTACACAATAATCCCGACGGAACGGAACAGGAGTTGATATATTTTTTCAATCGGTAGAATGTGTAACATTCGTGAAGCGACGGGTAGTTTAAAATACGCTGCAAGTAAATTATAGAATCGTTAATCTACCGGTAAAACGTGGCGAGTTTGAGAAGAACTTTAATATAATTAATCAAAATGGAGATCTTTCAGTAAATAGATACCCGTAAAATTAAAACAGCTAGTTAAACAATATTTTATTTGGGAATTCAAGACGTCGCGCTATATTTTGCAAAAGTTTTCTTAAAGTTTCGCTTGAGTGGACAAAATGCAAAACTAACCCTGAATTCGTCGCAAATGCGTTCTAGATAGCGGGTAACTTTAAACAGCAATGTGAGTATCGGGTTTAATCAAAGCTAAATTTTTCTTTCGGAAACATATAACGTAGATTTCCGTTTTTTTTATTTTCCATATTGTTGTGGGACGGCTCAAAACAAAGGAAAAATTGGGAAACAGCAATACAAGCTTAAAAGCTATGTTGTAGTTTTAGTCTTTTTTGGGTCGCGTGTCTCTGAAGTGCGATAGAAAATTAATTACATTTTATATATTGAGGTTCCTCTTTTCTTTATAACTTAGTAGATTATGCTTGTGGCTCATACACTCAGTTAAAGTGAGGGTGTTCGAACTGTGCGACGTTAGCCATACAAAATATAATAACGCAAAATGGGTAAGCGGGATTGTCCGAAAGGGTTACCGCTACCCCGGAACATAAAGGGCTACGGAAGGAACATGGATGGGTTTTAGTCAGTAAGAGTCTGACACTCCCTTCCGCTCCACCCAGAGCGGGAGCAGTCATTGGATGATTTCCCAGCCTTAAAAAAAAAAAAAAGACAAGAGAAAATACATTTTAACATTTTCAGCAATATTTTAGCGCCCTTGGGAAATCAAAGCAAAAATATTCAAATGGCTAAACTTTACGTCGAATGGGCTGAAGGAAATATTTTTTTAGATTGAATTATGTACTGAAAGAACAAAACGTTTCGGATATCTGTATCGGGATCTAATAAAAGATTTCGCGCCAAGGTGTTGGCGACTTTGAGGGGCACAGTTCGTTTATTCACAGCTAGCGGTGCCTCTAGTTTCACTCGTCAACAGTAACTAGAAAACAGCTATGAGCTATGAATTAAAACAAAAAATACGTAAATAAGTTATTCTAATCCTTATTTAAAATTCAGTTTTTTTTTTCACGCACCTAATTTAAAATTCAGTTTTTTTTTTCTAACAAAATCCTAAACAGTTATATTTAAACTAATAGGGATGATGACATTGTAAAAAAAGAAAATATATGTATTTAATATCTTTGGTACACACTATGGGTACACAGATACTACTTACTGCGTTTTAAAATATAGAATCTAAAGTTTCAATTACAAGTTGGGATTCCGTGCAAAGCAAACTAACAGTACATTAACTTCGGAAGTGAGGGCTTGCGACCCTCGCCTAGCTACCTAGTTACCTACCCGCGTAATACGTTTAATTAACTATCACATTGTTTCAATCATAATTTCAAGCTGCGTGAGTGTTTAAAGGAAAGCGTATGAATTAGCTCCTTAATTGGATTCATATTCATATTAATTGTGATGAGTATGCAATACTCGGTTTGTAATAAAACAGGTGTACACAGGCACATCTGTACATAAAAGTTGTTGCTCGGGTTTTCCAGAAAATCTCGAAAAATTACCCAACCGAATAATAGACAAACAGCGAATATCAACACGTTATTTGCTCTTTCCGCAAAGTGTTTATTTGTGTATTTCGAAGCGCTTTTGACTGGTAGTATTCAGCGGAGAAAAAAAGAAACAATATTTTACAGAGAATCGGTTTAAGAATCGGTTCGGCTGATTTTGTGTTTGCTTTAAAGGCGCACTTTACTGCATTTTTTATTGGTAATAGCATCTCGCTGTTCAACCATAGGGTTGTCTACTGCTTAAACGGACTTGCCTGTGGAAAAGAATTGTAGCATCCAGCCAGGGCTTATAAAAACTTACAAACTAAGCGACTACACGCATAGGGCTCCCCATGTGAGGTACGGACCTCTGCTTAGGGCGTCGCTGGGGAGGACAGCAAGGGACAAGCTGGATCGGGCGTAAACACTTTACTGCAGTTTACAGTTATCAATATATTTGTATCTTTATGGGACTCCCACTGCGCCCCCTTCTAATGTCGGCTGTTGATCTGAAAATCGTACAGTCGGCAGTTGACACATACAATTTACACTTAGATTCGGTTACCTACTTCGGTTAATATGAATGAACTTCGGACACTGAATAACTCGTTAATATTCTAATTAACTTTGAACCAGTGCCGGGATAGCTACACTAGTTCGCTACTAAGTATCAATTATGAAAGCGTTTGATGTCAGTGCTCATTATCGCGGGCTCTTTCATCTATGTTTCTACGCTCGCACTGTGACGTACGTCTCCGGGTCATCCGTCGTACCTTTGTGTCGTGAACGTGAATCGGGAAAGTGCTGACTATCGTCGACGTGATGATCGTGACTTTCAACGCCAATTCGACAAACTGACCTAATACTAGCGCTTTCATTGACACAAAAGATTCCTTTTTTATATTTTCCCCGTGGTTTTACACGCGTGGATTTATCATACTGATCTAAAAGCCCCTGTACATTTCCATGCCGCTGCACGTTTGACAACTATTGTGTCGATACTAGCTTTCCACCAGAAGTCAAGTACCTACTTAGAGACAGAAATTAATTAGGACGACAGTCCGGTCTATTTTATATCTTAAACCGAATATCACCTCTTATTAATTCTGGGAACGGTATAGTATCCTACGAAAGATTAATTTAATCTACCTCGTTTAAAAGAGAATCTCGAACACTATTTCATTAAGGTAGGAGTCGTTTGAAATAGAACAACCCTTAATATCGAGTACTGTTCCACGGGGAAGAAAAACGAGATTGGAACAGGTTCGAGTTGTGTATGTTTAATAGCGAGGTCAAAGCTCAAAGGCTTTACATGATACTAGCAGATTGGAAAGCAACGTATCTAGCTAATTCGATAATTATATTGCACCGCGTGACTTTTTTCCCCATACCTATGCCAAAGTGCCGTGCAACTGTGTAAACTATATTGGACTCTGTCGTAGTAGAACAATGAAAAAATGACATCCAAGTAATTAACACATTAATTTAAATAGTTTTCTTTTAAAGATGTAGATAATTTCTAATTTATTTCTGTTTCACCTGTAAGTTAGGTATCTTATGCCATCTGTGGCTTTCTGGGAACAGGGTTTTTGTTTCATAAATTATTCTAATATTGAAATAGTTTCCAGTTCAACTCAGAAGCGCTAACTGGTTTAGCCGCCGCGGTAGCTACGCTTTACGTCGAGTTTTGTATTATTACTGCATTTTAGAGTCTGAAATTCAACATGCCCAACTTCTGCTTCTGGTTTTGTAACGAAACCAAATATTTGATAAATCATAACATCACGCCTAATTTCCTCGAAAGGTTGAGCACATGTACACCTTTTTGTTGTTCACACATTTCGCCGATTTTGTTTTAGTCCTATGTACCTAATAGGGGGCGACCCTATAATAATATTGCCACCAACCGGACACAAATCCAGACTGGTTGCTACTGAGAAATTAAAAAGAAACCAATAACACTGACCGACCTGGGGATCTTTCTATCCCGTATTTTATTTCACTAACAAGCTCCCGGCGTGTGAGTACTGAGTATCTCATAGGGTTAAGTCTACTGTGCAATTTAAGCGGGACTGAAAGGATAGCAGCTTGAGTGTGCTCCACAAGAGTCAAAGGATGAACAGAATAACAATAAGTGTGTGTCCCTCTTGGAGCGCGACCTGAATGCTTTATATAATTTAGGCAGCATTGTGACTGAAGGCCAGTCACCCAGTTGGCACGGAAGTGTGTTGCCAAATGTACCTTTTTTTCGCACCTAAGGCGTTACGCAGCCTTTATTGCACAACCGCACACCAAATGCAATATAATCCCAGATATGCCCCAGACGTGCATTACACATGAGACAATCCTTTCGTTCATGACCTTCTAAAACAGCGATCAAATCTTTACGCCTCTTCCAACAAATTCTATCAAATAATTTAAACTCTTCAGTGCCAATTCTGCGGCTTTTTTGAACTTCGACCAACAAGACCTTGAAGTAACACCACAAGCGGAATGTTTTTATTTTTATAATTTATTGCTTTAGTGGCGTGGGAAGCCGCTGGCGGGACTTTATATTGCCTTCATTATCCCCATACCCTTCTGGCCTGGCACTTTAGGTACTAGTAAGCACGGTTATAGACTGTAAAGCGATGTTTTATGAAATGTTTTGATATTTTTAACTGCCAGTTTTATGATAAATACAGTGTCTTCGTGAGGTTGTTATGGTCACTTAATTGCGGTAATAATGTCAGGCGGTCGGCGGTTGTGAAACGCCGCGCCGACGCGACGTGACCGGCATCCCTGTCGACTGCATTAGCATCCTTCCAATAGCAGACGCCACGAGTCCACGACTGCAACCTTTCCCACATGCACGGATTGCCAACTACACTATTGTTGTAGGTAGTCGCACTATTGTGTATTGATTTGCGAACCGAATACGTCTTTATTAGTCATGACGTAAGTAGCTCGATTGTGTCGCTAATTCGGAAAGTAATATCAGTCTTAGTCACATTGGTGAAAATATTTGAATGCCTCTTCTAATATACAAGTCATAAAACGTACGATAATTACAAAGTAGAAACGCGCAAATTATAACTATTTGTTTATTTGTTACAATTTGCATATGAATTTGTTAGCGTTTCTCAGCAATGATAAACGAGGGCGTATGTTTAGATAATACTCCTCAATAACAGAACATTATGAGAAGTGCGGGCGCCGCGGTTTCGACATAATTCTTGGCGCCGCAATCCAGCGTATTTATCTCGATGAAGCTCGAGCGCTTGCCTTGGCCGTGCTAAATTAACACTTTCCAGTGTCCTTCTATCTAGTGCTTCCAAGTTATCGTCGCAGCTCAAGAGACTTCCGATAGCATTCGTCAGATAATAGTCGTGGAAGCTCCCGGTATATTTCTTCACAGAAAATAAACCGTTTCTATATGGTAATAGAAGCCATTGCATACAAATTGCAGCTATTCCTTTTTTACAGGCCAGTGGGCAATAAAGCTGTCTGGACAAACAGTCTTACATTAGATCATTTGCCTACGCACATAAATAAATTACTTTTGCGTCACGCTATACATATAATAAGAATACTCTCAAGAAGTACTTAGTAGCGATCGCAGATAGTGTAGTTATTTAAATCTATAATGAAAACATTAATCAGTCAAATGTGAGCTGCACATGTAGCGCTATGCATCAATACGTACGTAAAATGATCAAAGCATTTGTAAAATTGGCTCTCCATTGTGTCATCGGCATTCTTGCCTGGAAAATATAACCATAAACGGGGCCCCAATTTATGAACGGATGATTCCAATAATTCCTTGTTCAATTATGATGCGCTCATTCGCTTAAAACTCGTTATGAATGTAGATCAGGAATTCATAGCTGATTGTCAATGTCCGTATTGTCATGTATACATCAATTATTAACGAACCAGAAAGGAATTCAGGCGGTTTTGCTCGTGTCCTATGTGACCGGCAAATTCCTTTGTATGCGCATAAACGTGTCCGCAAAATTTTACAAATTGAATAATCTACTAGATAACCAGCGGTTATTTCTTTCCTTTCCTTTACCCTAATTGGTAAATTCTCGAACTTACAACATAGTTATAGAGAGCCAGTCTGCGTGTAATGGTTGCTAAATGAGACTGAGCCCAAGAAGTCAACAGGACACGAGTTGACACGACACAGTTCGTGATCGCGCTTCATTTCAATGTCTATAAAACGCGTCTCCCTCATATATTCAATGCCGAATTATCTGATGTCGTATGCATGGACACGTCCAACTGCCTCTTCGAACCGACATTGAATGAAACAAGTGATCTTGCTTTTGGATTATCGTAAAACTATTTTCGTGTATCGACTGTGGAGTGGCGCGTAAATCACGGCTATTTTTTCCATAGCGTTTAGAACCATCTCAAAATAGCAATTCACGTAGGTATGGCTTTTTATGACGTCGTACTGCCGTGGGGCAGCCGGCGGACGTGATACGGAATTGCACGGCACTCTCAGTTATATCCAAGAGCGGTGACATAAGTCGATTTGTCTGACCTGCCAGCAGCGGTTTTAGGGTTACAGTCGTCACGGAACAAGCGCTGTTCCAATTTGCCGCTGGTTTCTAAGGTAGTACAACTTTACTCGTTGGATACATGTTGTTTCGAAGCGCCTATGAAGGGTGTGACAGCTCAACGTTTTTCCACTACATTTTGTGATGAGGAAAAAGTATTTTCTTAAATGAACCTGTTGCAGCATAAAATTTATTTCGTTGCATGAATGTTACATGCAGATAGCCACACAAAATATATTTAATGGTCTCACTGTTACGGACATAGCTCTCAAAGCTATGTTCGTAATAGTGAGACATTTTTATCGGAATAGTTAGTCGATAGTTGAGAACTAGAATGTGCCGACACACAAAAGTTTAACTGGTGTAACAGCTCTCAGCTGCTGTAGGTATGTGTATGACTATCATGGATGTGTGCAGAACAAAATGGAAACAAATGACTGCTAATAGATGATCTGGGTAAAGTGTCAGCACCTACACTTTTAACACAGAATTAAACAACAAAACATTTAGAAAAGTTACAAAAAAAACTCTTTTATACACTTTTAACAATGCTCAGAGAGTAGAGTTAAATGAAAAAGTTGCCCATTGTTGTCGTGATCCGAATCCATATAAAACAAAAGTTCGACTTCCAGTATAACGAGTGAAAATAAAGTTTTTATAAGTGTCAAGGCTTAAAATGGTTCTGAACAATATCTACTGAAAATACGATTTATACAGGTGGCAATCGAGTTTCTATTTCCAAATACTCGCTAAAGTTTGGTTTAGTAATCAGAAATCGTTGAGGTTAATTAGAAATTATCCAATCAAGACGAGCGGCTTACTTGAGGATCGGCTGCTATTTGGGGCAGTCGACCCCATGACAGGTGATTGCCGATGTCTAAATAACCTGTATGATGGATTAGCGCGGTGACGCTGCAGTTTTTTATCGAATTTCCCTTCGACGCCGTCTGAAATCTGACTCCATTAAAAACATGGCGACCGCGATGCCCGCGGCGAGTAAAGTTCGGCCGATAATTAAGTAATGGATTAATTGTCCAGAATTTTTAAATATTTATCACGGGTGACGGATACGAATTTTGATTTAGTACAGGTAGCTTTTACGTTTTATTGGAGCACGTCGTGAACTATTTCTGCTATTGGACTTCTGTTAGCAGTCAGGATTAAGGACAAGGAGGTAGTACAAATCAGTCCTGTACAGGTGTCTGACTGACTGTCTTCAAAGTAGTAAGATAAGGCCCTCCTTTGTCAGAATCTAATTTATAACTTCAAGTTCGAAGAAAAATGGAGCTTCCGACTCCAGTTCAATACATAGCGGGTTGATTTACGTCGGTACGTTTCAAAACAATCTTGAACACAGTCCTACGTGAAATACAATATTACCAATTCCCAAGTAAGAAATTAGAAATTCAATACATACCCTTATAGTAACTGAGACTAATAAAAAAGCACCTAAATA
This sequence comes from Hyppa rectilinea, assembly GCA_951799385.1. Lineage (NCBI taxonomy): Eukaryota > Metazoa > Arthropoda > Insecta > Lepidoptera > Noctuidae > Hyppa > Hyppa rectilinea. The sequence continues at coordinate 4,858,639 of OX637300.1, read as the reverse complement.
ATGATATAATGTGGCAGCGTGGCGGCTATTATTTTTCCCGTCATGGCCGCACACAACGGTAACTCAGTTAAAGGTTACCCGGTTAAAATAAAATGAAAATAATATTTACATTCACCTTTCTAGTGATTTTCACCCGGCTGTGTGTGGATTCTGTTGGGTACAAGCTGAACATAGTTTACGCTATTTAGAACTTTATCCCTCATACGACAAGAGACTGAAATATATTTAAAAAATCTGCGAAGTTTCAGTTTAATCTTTGAACAAAGCCGAACTTTTAAGTCGATGAGCTATATCTACGACGTCTAAAGCCTAATCGATATCAATAAAACTCAAAGACGGGACTTTCTCCAACCCGCAGTTGGCCCACTTCCTCTCACAGAGAGGAGGCCTGAGTTCCAGCAGAGGGAACATAATACGCTTATTACGCTGGGTCTAGATCCAAACACATGAGCTAGCATAAATTTCGGTCAAGCTTTATTTCTGTCGATGTCGCACAACTGTCAAATTACAGTGCACAACTGTCAAATTACAGTGCATGATACACGGAAACATGCCTCAGACCAAGCATGTGCAAAGTAACTTTTATACATCTAGGCCATAGTTCGAGGTATTGTATTAAATCCACACTTGCTCCTGTAATTCGTTTACGCTACGGAAGCACTTGATGCCCTTTGTTTCCGCGATTCGAGCGTAGACACGCTGTCAGTTGTAACATGCAAATCGTTTTAAAAAAAGGTATATTTGTCACTTGTTGTGTGGAATATTGAGCGAATAAATTGCGCCCGGCAACTTTGAGCTTCATTTCCGTATCGCCTAATGAGTTTTACAATAGCTTTCGTCTGCATTGTAATTATGATGAACTCATCATAGCGGCTATAGAATTATTTTAGTTCTACTCATTCAACTTCTAGTAATCTTTGTATTCAAGTTTGAAGGTTCGGTTCTTCGTACTGCGGATTTTCTGAATATTTCGATTTTCCTTAAACCACTCGCTCGTTTCGTTGTGAAGGATATTATGGAGCTGGAGTAATATTATTCTGGAATTCAAGCTTCTTAACATTCAGTAACTTATTATAAACACTAAACGGGCCGTGACATCTCTGGTTGCAGCTTTTAGAGCTAACATTATTAAATAAAAAATTGAGAATTTTGGGAAAGTTTCCCGTCGGAGGCGCAAAGCGGTAGGCTCGCTTTATCTTTATCGATGTGTCCGTGACATTTCCACGCCCTAAGCCCTCCGTCGCATCAAATACCATTCTTTACACATTGATATAATAACCATGCCCTAATAATGAATATTAAACCAAGTCTAGACTGAAATAAACCTGCAATATAATAATATCGTAATATTCTTCGTCTTCACCAACAACTTAGTGGCAGCACAATTGTCTCGACGAAAATAGTGTAATTATGTCGTGAGTGGTGTCGTGCGCCTTGTTGCATGGTTTGCATATTTAATTGAATACCGCCGGTCTAAAATTACATACATCGGCTGGTGTTGGTAAACTATAAACTGGTAATAGTTGCTATTATGACTCATTTTCAAAGGGTTGAAAATGATTTTTGAATTCGGTATATTTATGTTACTTCGAAGTTTGATGAGGGTCGTGGGGGATGCAATTAAATGATTTTATTCTATTTAATTATGTGGATGGAAGGGAATATGCGTCAGTGAATATTTAAAATACTCAACGCTACGTTTTGTAAATAGTTGCTGCTTGGGTGGTGAAGACGAGAAAAGCAATTTCATCGACATTTCCGTCAGTTCAACAAGTATACTATGGGAAATCTTAGAATTTCATTGCAGATATCCGATTTCTGGCGAAGTGCGAGCAATGTTGATGTAGTTTATTGCATCATGTATCTGATATGAAAGTCGCATTTCTGAGTAGTGTTAAATTGCAAAGAAGGCGACCTAAGTCGACCGATTGTTGCCTAGCAACTAGGTTGCTGTAAAGATCTTACATTTCTTAGCGTGCCACCTTCGATTCGATTTAATAATGCACCGACATAGTTATAGTGCGATACAAGTATCATACGTGTGACTTAATACTTCAAAGTGAACAGATAGAATAGGTGCTCTATCGGTTCACTTTGATGATACATATTGAAAAATTTCAACCTTGTTACTTTTCCTCGAATGAAGATTTCAGATTCTCCTTTTAGAGATGGATTTATATTCATATGCGCTACTAGACTTCCAATAAAGATTTACACAAATGTCTGTCTGTCGCCAAATAACGCGCTGGTTTACACGCTCCGGTTAAACATGTTCTACATATTAAATTATTAATGTAAACAAGAATTTGTTTGCAACTTAAGTTGATTTATGTCAATGGTGCCAGCCTTGGGCACTTTTTCCACTGACAGCGATGCGGACGGATATTTTTATGACCAACGAATACTCTTTTTTTAAATATACTTTTATAATTTAGTTTTAGGTTGTATTTTATGTTTAAGATTTGTATATTTATTACAATTTAAAGGTAACAGTATCATAGATACAACTTTGTATGGATAGGTAAATACTCAAGCGTATCAACGGCATAGACTAGATTTGAGACTCCCGTCTCAGGGCTAAACTTTCCTATCGCTAAAATTGATATTACTGAGAAGCTATGAACAATACTTAAACGATAACTGAATACTTAATAGCCAACACCGGACTTTCAAAGCTTTCAGAATGGACATCTGCTTCAATAACGGTGTCTTCATTACTTGTAGAAAATTATTATGTGTGCCTTATGTGTGCAACGTAAGGCGGTTTTTCCATCGCCTCGTCTAGGGAACGTGAACAATATGACGGCGCCGAAGTAGCGTTATATAGGTAGATACATTTACGATTGTTGCGTGTCCTGCCGACTCGACGTTATGCTCGGTTCCTATAATCTCGTATCTAGTTGACGTCCTGTTTTGACGTCGAGCGGTAGAAAAATAGTGTAAGGTTTCAATAATTAATGTATGTTTTTTTTTCTTTGTTGCAGAATCTAAGATGGGGTGCTTCGTCAGTAAAGATAAACTTACTAAAGAAGATATGGATTTTCTCAAAACGCATACTTCTTACGATGAGACCACCATCAAGGAATGGTACAAGGGCTTCAAGGTATGTAACGACACGCAGATTGGAGATCAAACACGTCACACACACTGACACACAACAACACACAATCATTTCAGCTTCCGAATAGACACTGTCCAGCATTTACCAGATCAATTAAAAATGGAACGGAATTAGTAAAAATCAAAAAGTTTACCCTTTCAAACAAAGAAAGTTTTTTTTTTAAATCTGATCACAAATTGACAGAGAAATCAGTGGTCATACATAAAAAAAACATACATACAGTTGACTATTTAATCTCCCTCCTTTTTCGTATAACAAATGAATAGTCACTTAGATGGATTCTTGAAACTGAGTTCGAAGCTGAGAATTATCTATTTTCGGACATCTGTTTCGCTTTATCTACATTGTTCCCAGATGCTTAGAGAAACTTATAGAATTGGAAAACTAGTTCATTCCATTTTATATTGTGCGCTTAAAAGATTGGACTTCAATATTTACAAATCCCGTCAGACCAGGCGTGCAGTCTCTCATTGTCATCATCATCAATCTGAGTAGTCTTTCCCTATCTACATATGCCGGGGGTCAACTTCCAATGTAACCGGATCCAATTGAATACCAGTTCGTATTTTACATGGAGCAACTGTCTATATGACCTCCACACCAAGTAACTGTGTTTTACGATACCCTTTAGTAAGACTGATTGTCAGACTTTCGGCCTTCCGACTCCATTGAAAAGGGAAGATCCTACTCCGACCGGACAGGTGACGTGTCTGGCTACTGTTCATTCTCTATTCTTTGCTAATATATTTGAATAACATGTAATAGATAGTTGTTTGTATTGTTTTGATATATTGTGTCGAAATTCAGTCAGCCGGAAGTGAGTGGAATCTACGTCTTGGCACGGTTAACTTGTAAATATTGTTCTGTTTTAATAAAAATGGAACTCAATTCTTTAGATTCTTGCAAATGACGTTTCTACTTCAATAGTTTTACGACCGATAAATATGTTTGAGAGACAGTTCGTTACCGGGTAAATGCAACTTAAACGAATGAACCCGATATTAAGTAATATGATGCCGTTGCATGACTTTCTCCAGATCCAAGGTGTATCGTAATAATTATTAATAAAATGATGTTATGATTACTTTCCTTCTTATTTGATTTTCTATAAAATATTTAAATAATAAAATATATAATTTATTTAATAAAATATTTTATTATTAGCTACTACTATGTATTGTTTGCATCCAGATGTTGGGATGTTAATTGTAAGGAACTTTTTGTTTTCATTTCTTAACGAAAACCGCACCAAAGTTTGTTGTTTTTCTTGTGTTGTATTAAACAAAGGGTTTGCAGTGAACCGTAACTTTTTAAATCCAGGTAAGTGCTAACTCTTAAATAATAAAGCCAGCTACATTTTGACACGACCAGGTTCTGACCGCGACTTCATTCGCGTGAAAATTTTTGTTCCCCCGTCTCAACTTCTCGTTCGCCGCGTATTTCGTTTTTGTTTAGCTCTCTTTGAGATGAGTTCAAACAAACAACAAACTCTTCTGCTTTATTATGACGAGGTATATAATAAGATGTGGATAAATAAAAGTTATATTCTGAATTGAACTGAACTCATAATTTTTCTCGTCAATTGTAACTTAAATGTCACGATACTTATATTGTCATAAAGGCTAGAATCCGAACGAACTCGAACTTATGAACATATATTAAACTTGAGTTGGTACGTTCCTATAATTGTTATAAAAGTATAGATCACTTTAATAAGCTTTTGGATGAATTTAGGAGTAGATAGGAGATAGGTAGGCACATTTGTGTAGGTAGTTTCGCACACGTAGATTCTTCTCTAAACGAGACTTTACTAGGCGAGGTCACTAATCGAATTTTAAAATGTAAAAGTACCTCACAAAAGTTTATCATAGCGAAAAAAAGCTTGTTAAATTTAGAAGAAAACATGTGTAAATCACTCAAACGTGCTAGCACCGAACCCAGCCACTGTTGCGTACACGGGCACAGCCCTCTCTGTACATAAACAAACACGCAAACATCGGTGAATTGACAAATTTGCATTAGCACGAAGTTACACGATTGGAACGACCGCGTGCGGCCCACATGCAATGTTTAGTTAAGGGCAGGGGCTCACCACGCATAGCAGCACAACTGCATAGTGCATACCTACTCTATTTGTTCTTTTTCCATTTTTCTTATGACACATAATAGAATTTCACTCTCATACACATTTTTAACCTTGGCATATCACTTACAATTTCTTTTTCCGTCTTCCTGCAGCAAGATTGCCCCAACGGTAGGCTGACTCCCGCCAAGTTCGTGGACATGTACAAGATGTTCTTCCCATCCGGCAATGCCGTCGAGTTCTGTGACCATGTGTTCCGCACATTCGACATGGACAAGAACGGATACATTGACTTCAAGGTAACCTATTGGTGCAATGCGATTATTTATACCATCATAATATTTGGCTGAATAGCAACTGGTCATATGTTGCAAAGCAGCGATGCGAATGACTTCCTTGCACCTGCCCTACCGCTGCAAAAGCGAGTAGAGCTAGTAACTAGAATCGAGTTGGCGAGCAACAGGGGGCTAGTGTTCTGCTCGCCAAGCTGGGCTGTCGCTGGGCGCGGTTTTCTTAACCCCCGACTCTCTTCAAACTAATACAGAGAGAGAGTTCTCGCCTTCAGCGACAACAGTCAGTAGTCAACTATTAACATACGTATTTTTTTTTACCGACTCAGGAACTGCATCATAATTATAGTCGCATCCTCGTCGGCGGTAGGTAAGGTGCCTTAGGTCATTGTAAATTCCTTGCGAATGATTGATCGGGTTTCTAACTTATTTGTGTTCTTAATTCATAATTTCTTACTGTCAGCAGTAAACGGTATTTAAAATTCATCGAACAAGAGACCAACGACCTCTTGTTTGTATTGGCCCCGACTCGCGTGGTGTACCAAGAACTACTTTGTTGTAGGAGTTTCTCCAGGCCATCCACGTCACTTCAAGTGGGACGCCTGAAGAGAAACTGAAGTGGGCGTTCCGCATGTATGATGTCGATGGCAATGGTGTCATTGACATCCAGGAGATGACGAAAATCGTGCAGGTATGTTTCCCATTACAGATTTCGCGGATCAACACGGAGCAATGCCCTTCCCAACGCTAACGTCTGCAGGTTAATTATACCTGAAACCATCCGAAACATTACACAAACAGATTCGGGGATGGTAAAATTAACCCTGCCGATTCCGAAGCACATTGCTGTGTGGTCTTACAAAATATTTGCATCCATTGTTCCCGGAGCATAATATAACATCAGATATTCTGATACATGAGTCATGATAGCAATTTTTACGTTTTACAGCAACTATATTTTTATCTGAGAAGCAGCTTTGTTTAGTCTCAGGTCAACATATTTTATACTAATTGTTTTAGTATATAGTTTTAAGAACATAAAGCTTTAACAGATGAGCAGCTTCATACCTGCCCAGCTATTTCGCAACCGTGAAAACGTTGGTGGAGCGAGCGCGAAGTCAGCTGTCATTCCACCTAATGCTAAGGATTGTCACTATTGTCAGCTCACTGCAAGCTCACTTCGCCCAAGTTTTCACTATTGCGGATTAGCTGGGCAGGTATATTATATAAACTGGCTGGTCAGCACAATATGTTCGATGAATTTCGACAGAACTCAAAGCTTTTGAATTTAATTAAAACAACCCAAATGTCTATTATAGCATCACATTCAGTCACAAATTATCATTTGGTTTGTTTTGCGAAATACGTGGAACATGAATACTTCATTGACAGGTATTAATTACAGCGCACTCGCGTTGCGTCGATATTGTGGTCATCAGTAGTTATTGTCAGTTAAACAACATATTATGTGTGACGTTCATACAGAATTAGCGTCCGACATCTCGCTGAAAATGGACACTTTACTGCTCGGCGGTGGTAGAATCCAATATTTCTCTAAAAGCCTTTTTAACCTCTTAAGGGTTTCTCGATCCTCTTCAATCTAAATCATTTGCCGTTTACGGATAATGCAGTAGCAGTACTTCGGCTGGCCATTGATTCAGTTGATGGTTTTAAGCGCCTCGTTCCTGTTATTATAGATACGCTTAAACTTTTAATTAGAATTTCATTATGGTTGGAAAATCCATTTTAATTAATATTCATAATAACCTGACACGATGGATAGGCGCGGTTAATAGTGAGAGAGACATTTAATATTAAATTATCAATGTTTGCACAACAACCAATACAATTGTTCGAAATATTGACGTTATGGAGCCATCGTTTTAATGCAGTCGTAATTTGTCGTCATTAGTTATCAGTTGGACGGAAGAAAACACTTCGAACACAATTAGCACATCGAGAGAGCTTCGAGATAAATATGTTATCTCAAACGCATTCAGAGCGGCAACATCAGTACCTAACTCAGTTAATCACTTTATGTGTGTGACATACAAGCTGAACATAACACACCGCAAACGCGTCGTCGCTTTGACTTGCTCTTACCACAAACGCATTTACACCTAGCTGTCATCATCTCGCATTGATCCAATATTAAAACGCTCGATTTGCGGTATTCTACCCCTTGGCACCTGAGCAGCATATTAATTAATATCGACGGCATTCTACTTACCACTCAATTTAGACAAATATTACCTCTCAGTGTATTTCATCACGACTCCCGGCCACCGTAGGCGCGGGCCTGCGGACGGTGAGTAATGGGTGACTCACCGTCCGATCAGCACCAGACCCGTGCCGTACGGCGCGTATATGTTCCACGCGCGCCTCAAAGAGATGTCAGCATATGAAGGGGCCCCTCAGGGCCAAGCCTGCCGGGTAAGCGGGATTGTCCGAAAGGGTTACCGCTACCCCAGAACATAAAGGGCTACGGAAGGAACATGGATGGGTTTTAGTCAGTAAGAGTCTGACACTCCCTTCCGCTCCACCCAGAGCGGGAGCAGTCATTGGATGATTTCCCAGCCTTAAAAAAAAAAAGTGTATTTCATCGATTGCATACTTATTGTTTTCTGCAATTAAATGCCTATCTATCATAATTATTTCTTTTGACGTGTCTCTCTCAAGTCATAATAGCTTGAGTTATTACAAGGAATGGAACGGTCCCTTTTGCACTTTTATTTTACAATTTATAGACATTGGCTGTCAATAGGAACTGCTAGTTCTCACAATTCTTTTAATAGCTCACCGTCTGCGTGCCGTCTGTCGACATGGCATGGTTATTACGCCCCGTTGCATTATATAATTGTAGCCCTGTCGTTGAGCTTCTGTCAATCACTTATTAATAGAAGGCACGGTTTAAGTTGTTTGTCCCCTTGTTGTAATCGCTTACGTTGTATTCGTAAGGGCTATTACGAATTTATGCATTTCAGTATTCTATTTTAACTTTACCGGCTTGTGAATTTAGTCATCTTTATTAACTTTATTGTCATTCAATTAGTTAACATGTCCAAAGTATTAAGTTATAGTAAATGATGGGGACTTGTTTCTGTCTAATAATTGTACACAATAATTTTGTAATTTGGTTAGTCGTGACAAGTTTTTTTAAAGCTAAGCCTAAGCTCGATAGTTCTACTAATAACACACAAAAACTAATTAACTGATCTGAGTGAAATAAAAAAATAGATAGATTACAGCCTGGTATATGTAGGCTACTTTTTGTGCGGTTCCCGTGGGAGTATTTCCTATATACACGCGGGCGAAACTGCTGGCAAAAGCTATAATTGCTTTTTCGGGTTTTAGTTTAGTTAGAAATAGAGTTATATTTTATTCCGTAGTGGTCGCCCACGATATTTTAAGCCAGACGGAAACGAAAAGTACCCAGCCTTTAAAAATACATCAGCTTTTCCGATGATGCATCGATTTATCACTAACTGTTGGGTATCTGTTGAAGAAGAAGTAAGAAAAAAAAGAGCCTTGAGCGCATTTATAAAACTTTGTCTGAAATCAACATAAAACGGTCTAAGTTTAAAACTAGTTGTTATACTAGAGCAGTTTGGTCCAAGATCGGGTCCATTACTGTCTAGCTTCCGAACCGGAACCCCAAAACTTACCTACGATACGTACGGGGTCGCACGTACGAAGCGTCACTCTAAATTAGTAGTAATAAATCGGACTCCGGGTGAAATTGACCGAACAAGGACCGCAACCGGAGATAAATGTAGCTGTGGTGCTAGCCTTATTACCTAGGATGGAATTAGACCGGCACGGCAAGGGACGAACAATTCAACCTTCAGTTAGGTACTGGTGGGATGTGTGCTACAGGCACTGACGTAAAAGGGATCGTGAAATTCCAAGCGAGTTGTAGAACATTCGTTTAGGACAGTGGAATCATTAATTAAATTCTATATGCTCCGGGAACATCAAAATTATGAATGACCATTCATTGGCTGCTAATGATTATACAATTTGTGTTTTTCTGCACTTTCCAGGCCATCTATGACATGCTCGGTGCTTGCTCAAGCAACCGACCAGCTGACTCTGCCGAAGAGCGCGCTAAGAACATCTTCGCTAAAATGGACGAGAATAACGATGGGCAGCTGACGCAGGATGAGTTCCTCAAGGGATGCCTGCAGGACGAGGAGCTCTCGAAAATGCTGGCACCTTAAATTGGCGCTCAGCTTCTTTTAACCCTGCGATCCGTTCTCACATACCCACCCCCTTGTATGCCTCACGATAACCCGGCGGCGTCGTCTTGTCCACACGGCAGCATTAGAGAATGAATCGTTTCAACTAAATTTATATACCTAGTTTCAGTCAACCATTCGATCATTAAAGTACATTTTCACTGTAAATATATTTTCGAAAACTAAAAGTCACCCGCATTTCAGTAGTTTCAATTCTGTACAATTTTTTAAAATCAAAAGCGTACATTTTTAACATTTGGAGAAATTTAATCGTTGCGGTGTAAGTGAAGGTAGTGACCGGGTCAACTATTATCATCGAGTCGGATCTAACACGGTAATCGGTGCGGTTGTGTGGTGTTGCTGTCGTGTTGGCATGGCATGAGTATGTAGCATGTGTCCGAGGAACTCACATTGTGTTTGCGCACCCCGCCCGCGGCAAGTGCAGCGCCGATTGTTCACTAACATCTGCTCACAGCTAAATATGAATCACAAACCGAGCTAAACTGTCGCTGTACCCCACCGAGTAAACAGAACGAATCTATTGATTGCACACGCGCTAAATACAGATACCGATAAACCAACAATTTATCATAGCAGTTGTTACTCGGCTGGAGGTATTTTAGGCCGACACGTTTCGGTGCGGTTGTGCGCATCACAATCTGCTTTCCCAAGACACATGTGAATTTGTCGATTGTAAAAAAAAAGTATTGTAAAATTTAAGCTATTGATGTAACGAAATTGACGTCAATAAATCCTCGAGTTAAAAATTGTCCATTCCTAATGATAATGTATGAGTGATAATATAATGTTTGTGGAATATGTCGCTGTCGGATTGTCCACTTCGCTAATAGTATAAGTATGTGTCCGAAACATTCACTTCGTAGTGTCTATGACTATTCCTATGTGACTCTCGGTCTATCTGGTTCAACGCTATTTTCAATCCGATGTCGGATTACTATAACTGCACAGTATAAATCTTACATTCTAATATTAAGGAAAACTTAGTGTAGCTATGTATGTACAGAATCGGTCAGATTGGATGAACAAACTCCGACCAGCTGCACGCAATAGGTAGGTACAGTCCGCTAACGAGACCGTAGCGCGCATCACGACGCGGCGTTACCAACACAAACAACACGAACAATCTGATCACTTCTGTCGGCGTTAAGTTCAATTTATGTAAGTTAAAATAACCGTAATATTGTACACGAGTAAACTTATTATTATCGTTTCTAGTATTGGTGTTGTTTATTATTGGTGTATTCGTAAATTCGTCAGGGATCTTCTCCACCGCCCGGTTGCTCCGGGAGGTCTCTCGCTTCTTTATCCCCAAATTGTTTCGACGCTTCGGTCTTTATTAGTGATACTATTACCTATTCAGTTCCTTCTCGTTGTAATAAATTACCTACCTACTATTTCTAATTAATTGGAGTATGTATATGTATATCCCAGTTAGTTTCCCCACTACTGTGCCTTCTAGTTCCCCGTTGTAAATAGTTTACCGATTCAGCATTATTTATTTAACCTACCGTCTAAGTTTATCGGTTATCCCAGTCAACGTTTGCCAAAGGTGGCCAAAACCTTGGATCTTTACCTTAAACCAAATGTTAGTGTGCCCTAGTCCCATTGCGTGTTATAGTTAATTTTAGCATTCTTATTATATTTCGTCGCAATCATCACCAATAGTCACTGACCGCACACTGTCAAAAGGGTCGCGATATTATTAATTAATTTAAATTATATTAATGTTTAAGCTGTATTGTTATTTCTATTAGGTTTCAGTGCACAAATTTAAGATAATTTAAGTTACTTGTAAGTGAAATTGACAGCGCGGAAATAACGCACAATGAAGTAGGTAGTCATCAGGTCGAACGCATGAACATGTCGTTGGCTTGAATCAGCCGCACACAGCATTACGAGGCACAACTTAATTTTAGTAATAAATGTAGGTTCCGAACCCAAAGTCTTTCCACGAAGGACCCCTTTCCAACCCGATAGCTCACAAAGACCATATTCGTTCATATGTGAGAAGCTTGACATAATTCTAAAAGAGCAATTAAGTATGACGATTTAAGAGTCCAGCGAGTATAATATCACAACCTCGCTAAGAAGCGAGGTTGTGATATTATAGAGAAAAAAAACAAAGAAAATATCAAATTTGCCGCGTACACCGCTATACTCTTCACTGAAAATTGCAGATTTTTCAGTTATGTCACCCTTGTTGCCAATGAGCGTTATGTTGCCAGTCAGTAAGGATTAAGTTACATCTTGTTCAGTAAGGCTTTGTTTATAATTAGTTCACTATCTCATAACCATGTGCACTGGAAACTAAATATACTTGCATTAATTTGTTGTTAAGACATTCCATTTGGTAACGCATTGCAGTATAGTCATTTAAGTGTTTACTTAATTTTAGGGTACTATTATTTCCCTTGTAAACTTCATATTTATTGTATTTAGATGCTTTATAAGATTTTTTTTTTGTATATTAAAGTTAATTTATCTTTTTATTTACAGTCACTTAACTTGTTCAGTTGAATTGTATTCATTTAGTCATTACTTGTCCGGTGACAGTCATCGGACGAATAAATTGTAATATTATTATAATGCAATTCTCCTGGTTGCCACGACTAAGTACGTCGCATTAGTAGAACAGTGAAAGAACGATCACAAATCGACTGAATTTTATACAAAAAGAGGGATCAATAATTCTCATCTCGGACCCGAAGGTAGCTTCGCTGACAGGGTGTGTGACATATCAGTAAAAAAGCATTTTCGATTGGAAATATTAAAGTTTAAAAAACCCTTAACTTAAAATAGTTACAAACAAATTTCGTAGAAAAATTCGCCCTAGGCGTCACGTACTTCGTCTTACTAACAAGCAATTTCGTTACGGCTTCAACAATGCCCGTGTACATATCTCATACAAAACAATGACAAATTACAATTGCATGTTTAGTCAATTATAATGTTTATGATACTTTTTTAATTGATAACGTTTATTACGCGACCCAGGCCTACGAGTCAGTTGCTACTACTCTTTGTATTTATGGTTAGTTAGGCATTACCGCTTAATTGGCAGTCTTTACAACTACCTTCTTGTCCAAAACTTAAATTCAATCTAACTTCTTGACTCCATCACTTCACTTCGAGAGAAAGCTTTATGTATGCACATTATCGCACCACGTATAGTAACTTTTATCATAGATTTTTAAATCTCAAATATAGAGTCGTAAAATCAATGTGAATTATATTATGTTCGCTTGTGGTTTCAGTTCTCACATTACGTGTCATGTATCTTTCATTATATATAAAATCTAGGGCGAAAAATTTGCAACTAAAAGCATTGATCAACACCCGAGAGAGGGCGCCACTTGCGGCTTGCTGTTCGTTTTGAATATCGTAGTAAGACGGTTTCTCTTTGCGCATTATCGCCCATTTTTATACTTAAATATTGGTTAGGACATAAGTGAATACTTTCTTCTTGGTCTCAAAAATGAAATCTCAATCTGTGAAAGTCAGGGACTACTCTGTTCTAACCAGGTGTGGCATTTTACATAGTTACCCTATAATTAACTTGTGATTTTTATATTTAGCTGAAATTACAATGAATGAATGTGAAAATAATTAGGAATCATTTAGCCTATTTTTGTTCATTTTATATATTAATTATTTAGGTAATTAAAAATGTTATAAACATTAATATTTCATGTAATGAGTGTTATGTTCTGTGTACTTTTGTTTTGGGGGATGTCTTGCCTATTCGCATCTCTTAATTACCACCAAATATCTGTGTGCAGGGGTAAAGTTCGCTGCACAGCGTTACATCAAATTCCTAGTAACATCGATTCCAAGCGGCAAATGGCATCTCTCATTCCTCAAAATTTTACATGAACTAACAGAGTAGTTACCTTTGATTTAATCAATGTATAATTTGTAAACGTACTCTTAGTAGTAAGCTTCAATCACTATTTCTAGTATATAATTTAAGATATTATTGTAACTAGCTGCGATAGTCGCACAAATCAGATACTTGGATTATTTGCCGAAAATGTTTTTATTGTATTACCATGTATGAAAATTCTAATAGTTCGAAATCCATGTTAGGTTTCTATTTAATTTTGTCTTGACAAAACTGTACCAAAACGGTGGCGACACGCGGTGGATAGTCTTGCAAAAATCATAACATAACTGATTTGTAGAGGTTGGTAGTACTGCATAGTGTGTTCACTGCATAATCGGGTGAACCAAGACTACTTTCCGGATACCTAGTGTGGACCCCGCTTTACTTGGTGAAGTCCGAGTAAAGTATTTACAGTAATGTTCATTTATATTCAAACTTGGGGCATCGCCATTATTTTATTGTGTAAAGTCGTTTCAGGCGATATTGTTACATTCATTCGGCATTATGTATTAGAAAAAAGTATCCACAATGTGTCCCATTTAATTTTTTTTGTATTTCTAAGAATACATAGTTTTTATGAATTCACATTTTGCCTATTCATATTATGTATAAATTAAAATACAAGATAAAACAAATAGTTCATAATTATTTGTCTCATTATTGTAGTGTGCACGACAACGTAGGTTAATTATTCAGTAAGTAATATAGTTAAAATCATGTACTAGTCAGTCTATCCGCTATTGTAATTGGGGTAATTGTGGGAACGCAGGATTCATTGCTATGAATAAAATTGAAAAAACGCTAACTTACTTAATTTCATCACCCAATTTTAATTTTCTTTTTGTTTCTTTTTAATGGACGGTGTGAATTGACTGGGCTGAGACTTTGGCATTATCCTGCCTTTTTTAACTCGTACGATTTCTTAACACGCTTAAAATGCAGTACTAAAGTTCGACTAACATTGCAGTCCCAGTTCAAAATAATGACACCATCCATGTTGCCATTATGCCCTCGTATCAAGTATGCGCAAAAGGTTCAATATCAACGTACCAGATTGCTATTGAACTGCGCGCTACAGCTTTCCACTCAGTCATGCGTGACGTTGTGAGATGAAAAACTAACACACAACTCTCCTATACCGCCAACTCCCTAACAAGTACCAGTGTCCATTGCAACCCTACATTTTCGATACACACAATTCATAAAAAAAAACATACAAAAATGTGAGTAACGTGTTGTTAGACGACAAAACAACACAAAGAGCAGTACTCCACCAAAATAATATACATACGTATAAAATCTGGCATAGACACAGCTTTAACCAATATTTCAGATAAATTCTTGGAATTGGCGCAGGCGCAGTGTCCCCGGCTGCGTCTGTGTGCGCACACAAACAAAAGAACTTCATATAATCGCTTCCAATTCTCATACAATCAATATATGCCCCCAGCCCCTTCTCCCGGCTCTCCCGGACAGATACCTGTGTGGTGATATAAATAGACCAAAACAATATAAAATGCACTAAACCGTCAGCCATACCTTAAATCATATATTTAGATTTTTCCCGGAATTCCCCCTTCTCCCAGCCCCGCCACGCCCCCAATATGTTTGTGTAAAAAAAAACATATTAAATGCATTACTCCCGCACCCGTTCCTAAAATCGTATTTTCAGATTTTTCTTGGAATTCCCCCTCCTCCCGGTTCCCGCCCCCCCATTATCATGTTGAGGATTTATATTTCATTCGGGTAATTGGTGCGATCGCAGTGCGTCCCAGTTTATTTGCATCCAATGGCGTGGAAATGAAAATTATTTGATTGGACTTCATAGTTGTAGTTTTCAATAACAGCTATAGATACGCCCCCATATCGCCCAGTTCATCCCGGTTGCCTCGATTTCACCCCACCCCCCCTTGTTTGAGGGTGGGACATCATCAAACGTAGCCTCCTAGCTCTGGGTGGAGCGTAAGGATCCCGTATGCCTCGATTTCACCCCCCTTGTCATTCACACAGACACAACAATGCCTGCAGTTCACACACACTAGACTGATACTAATTATATTAACTTTTGCTCTGCAAGCTTTTCCGAGAAAAACGAAACTACAGCATGTTTTTCGCATAAATGTAGGCTCTTCTATACGGACTCGTACATGATTTTGACTAATTAAGTAAACTATGGTGTCGTGCGCATACGGCCATGATTTGGTATTTATTATTTTATTTTTGCTTTTGATTTAATTGCTCAAAAGTACCTATATTATAGCGTTATTGCGAAGGCTACATAAGGTCAGATTTTTTCTTTGACTTTGTTGGCTTTATTTACAAATGTTACACTTATAAATACTTAAATCAAATTAAGATTGTCATCAGTATTTCTGCAGAACCAACGTTTTATTGCAATGAAGAGGTTCTTGAAGCTCTGCAGTTCCGTGGTTCATTTTTGAATAAGATAACGTTTGTAAATAAAGTTATGATATTTAGTAGATGTTACAGTTTGATATTTTGATATTTTGTTTGACTTGTAAGAAAACTGCAGCTTTACTTATTAATAGTAAAGTATTATCGAGGAACCGAATCGGTTTTACCTTATTGACATTAAAAACTATTATTCTGGAGTCCATTCAACACAGATAATACAGATTATGTTGTGTTACGACGGGTATGAGCATAGCTCAGTATCTTAAGATTGTTTTAAAATTGATGTTCCAGGGTAGCCCGCGAAATTCAAATTTTCTTAAGTTTTTTGCAATTTGCAGGCCAGTGATAGGTTGTATGTTAAAACTTAAGAAAATTTGAATTTCGCGGGCTGGTTGGAGCATTCACCTTAAAGAAATATTGTTAATCTTGTAGTTCAGAACCTAAGACAAGAAAACAAAGTTAGCATGAGTTCTTTTCTACGAAATTGGTCTTACACAACTTCTGCTGCCAAATGAAAATAAAAGTGTTTTCAAAATCGGTCCATAATTGACGTAGATATCGCGTAAACATCATACAAAAAAAGTACACTCGAATTGCGAACATCCTCCTTTATTAGAAGTCGTTTAAATATTTATTATCATCAATCCAAATATTCTTTTTCCTCTTTCTTCGGCAAAAGGACATGATCTTGATCTTATCCTTTATACTCGTGACATTAATTATTTATCTGAACTGACACTGTTACACTCTTTTGAATTGGATTCGCCTCAAATATATCCTGTCCTGACGATGCAGCATTTGTGTTTTTTCTCCCAAATATTATTCTCTCAGCCAGTTAGTTCTCACTTACTTATGCTTTCCTGACTATATGCGATCTTAATGCAACAATTTCTAACTGTTTTTAACACACTTTTTATAAATGCCCGCTCGATAACATCACATGATACCGATTTTTGCAGTTTGTACTCAAAGTACCAAAAGTTCTCAAGTTACTTTACTTTAGCAGTTTTCTTACAACGTTTATATGATAACAAGTTGTAAATTTTCAGCTGACACTAAATAACTATTATGTTTTAGGGCACAAGATTTCACTACTAACTAAAAGCAAGCAGGTTGTGTAATATTTTTACGTCCTTTCCGAAATATAAGCAGACACCAAAATGGGAAAACAAAATAGTAAATTAAAGCCAGAGGTCCTGGAGGATCTGAAGCAGAACACTGAGTTCTCAGGTAGATATACTATTGTTCTACGATTGTTTATTATTTTCGGTATGACTAGCGTTACCCGGCTCGGCTTCGCACGGGTGGTACGAATTACCTACCTACTTACTTACCTGCCCTACCTACCTACCCTACCTACCTACCCTACCTACCCTACCTTCCTACCCTACCTACCCTACCTACCCTACCTACCCAACCTACCCTACCTACCATACCTACTCTACCTACCTACCCTACGTACCCTACCTTCCTACCTTACCTACCCTACCTACTCAACCTGCCCTACCTGCCCTACCTACCCTACCTACCCTACCTACCCTAGGTGAAGTGTGTTTAAAGTGAGCTGTCAATAGTGTCGATCTCTAGCTATTAGGCTGAACGACAGCTGACTTCACGCTCACTACATCTAAGTTTTCACGTTGAGATTTTTACAAATCCACCAGTTGGTCGCTCCAGTCATGACAGAGCGCGCAAGCGCCCTGGTTCCAGCGGGTAATAGTGCCCACGTATTCGCTACGGCGCACTACTTCGTGCTTCTGCCGAGTCCTATATAAATCGCACTTTAGTATCTTCCTTCTGTCTACCGCTCGTCCATGATAACTTATTTTAACTTTGATTTTGGTTTACGTAGTTCTGGTATTCATTCTGACGTACCACTTAACGTAATTTTCTAATTGTTTTTAGCAGATATATCTTAGATTCTTTTTGAGTCAATTAAAAATATGTAAGTATGTCGTTTATTTAATGATTTTCCAGACGCTGAGATACAGGAGTGGTACAAAGGTTTTCTGAAAGATTGCCCCAGTGGACATTTGTCTGTAGAAGAATTTAAGAAAATATACGGAAACTTTTTCCCGTACGGCGACGCTAGCAAGGTAATGGAAATCTTAACACACATTTTTAAGTAACATCGTAAACGTTCATGACTACATCAGAATCTCTGAATTCCAATAAACGTTTCACTTAATTATTGAAAAAAAAAACAAATTAGGGAAACTTTTTTTGCGATATGTGGATTTTTTTGTATTGTAAAATCTGTTGGTCTATAGATAGTTTTAATACTTAAACGATATTTAAAGAAAATAACGATGACGTTTTTGTTGCTGACTCAAACATTTTCCGAGATCTGTGGATGTTATTAGCAATTGTTAAGTAAGGACGTTTTCCTGTAGTTACTATGGTACCTAAATATCAACTCAGCAAAAACCCGCCTTTTCTAATAGTAGGGTCTCATCAAAACTCAAACTCAAAGCATTTATTTCAAATAAACGAATTACAGGCACTTTTGAACTGTCATAGGGTCGGTCAGTCAGAAAAATGACGCTAGTGGCCCATTCCAAATCTGTAGGTACCTATGGAGAAGGACGGGCAACTGAAACTGAAACGGAAACTCCAGTCCATCACATTAAGATACGTAAAATAATTTTCAGTTCGCGGAGCACGTGTTCCGGACATTTGACGCGAATGGCGACGGCACGATAGACTTCCGAGAGTTCCTGTGCGCGCTCAGCGTGACGTCACGCGGCAAGCTCGAACAGAAGCTCAAGTGGGCCTTCTCGATGTACGACCTGGACGGCAACGGGTACATCTCGCGACAGGAGATGCTCGAGATTGTCACGGTGAGTTTACTTTCTTTCTAAGTATATACGTGAAGTCTTCAATAAATATCGTCGTCGTGGTTGACCCATACGCTGCCATTTCTTTATTTTTTTAATGGCATCTCGCAGTTCATAGGGTTGCCTACTGCTTAACCGGACTTGCCTGTGGGTGCCACAAAAGAATTGTAGCTTTCAGCCAGAACTTATAAAAACTTTAAAACTAAACGACTGCACGCTAAGGTCACCTCCTGTGGGGTACGGATCTCGGCTTAGGGCGTCGCTGGGGGAGGACAGCAAGGGACAAGCTGGATCGGGGGTATTTAATACTAAAATAGGCTCAGCGGCAACGCGGGCTGTGTCAAGCAAGGGTCGGGGGCATACGCTGCCATGAACACGTATGTGTGTTGAAGGCACAGAGCTTAAAATAGCACAAAAAAAGTGGCAGTGTTTTTGTTAAGGACTCTTGCTCGATGTTGTAGGTTCGGATTCGGGGCAGTTCCAATATGTCTTTTTCAATTCATATGTTCTTTCTTAGTTTATGTTGGACATCCCTTACATTGTGGTTATTGGTTTTGAGGAGAGCTGGACTTATAATAAATCACCAACCCGCAAACGATGCTCATGCCTTCTTTAAATGAGAAGACGGCTGTGGTCCGGCAATGAGACAGTAATGTCTTGTACTATTATTTCAATTTATACATATTATTAACTCGTGAGAGCTCTTGGCTAATAATAACAGCCGCACTTGTCGATCCATCAGGTTAAGCTACGCTTGCCGGGGTTGGCCGTTGATGGGTGACCATCTTTACAAACCGAGACTCCTCCTTGCCTCGGAAAGCACGTTAAGCTGTTGGCTGTCATTTGTGCATCTTTGACAGTCGTTACGGGTCTTCAGAAGCCCCAAAATGTGACACCAAGTCTTACCAAGGGGTATCGTATTACCCAGTTACTGGGTTGTGGAGGTCAGATAGGCAGTCGCTCCATGTAAAACACTGGTATTCAGCTGCATCCGGTTAGATTGGAAGCCGACCCCAACATAGTTGGGAAAAAGGCTAGGCAGATTGATTGACATATTATTAACATAAAGAATCATTTAAAAGTATACTCCATAGTTGCAGCTATCTCCAGCTACCGGTGGTCAGGGCTAATGAGAGTAACCTGACGACACGCGCCGTATTCCTGAGCACCGCTTTCTGTATCAAGCCTGTGTTAAACTGGCCTAACGAGAGCCTCAGTCCTCTTGTCTGTTAAAAATTATTAAAAAAAAGTCTTTGACATAATATATCTCGGCCCTTTTAAATGATGTGGCTCCAACAGACGATTATTTCTGTACAGACTATGCAAGTGCACTCAATGACAGCCACAAAGTTTTAACTATCTAAATAATATAGAGAGAAAACATTTCATTTTCTGTTTCCGGTGTTTTTTTAGTGGATTAACTCAGAAAATACTCTATCGATTTAAAAATTTGAATGCCAATTGCAAAATCATTTGGCCATGCACTGCAAAAACTACACATAAAATAGAGTAACACAAATTTATTTTTTGTAGTACTTCTACTCACAAAATGGGCACGAGGCTAATGGCTAACTGTCAGGTATAGTAATAGTAAAAAAGCAGTCATAGCCTAGTCCTGTGACCGTCGGACTGCCAAGTCATAGGTCTCGAGTTCGTATCCACGTCATAGGTCTCGAGTTCGTACCTCTGATTTTTCGGATCTTATAATTATGACTTATTTAACAACGGTATAGGAAAACATCGTGAGGAAACGGGGATTGAGAGATATATCTCAACAGTATGTGAAGCTAAGTCATGGGCAGCATAACAACTCTGACACCAGGTTAGTCACTATGAAAAACAAAAAGAAAGAAAGGTATAGTTACATAATCGTCTTAGTTCATATTAGTCAATAAAAAACGGGAAAATCGAAGTTATAAAATAAAAATAAGTGATAACGCGGGCGGGAAATCTGTGTGCGAACAAAGTCGCGTGCAGTTACATTATATCAGTCTATGTCAACGGCAGTGCAGTTACTATCAAAACCAAGAGGCACCGTGTACTCGCACTAACGGATGTGAATGACGGTCCGTGACATGAGTTTTGCGCTCAACGCAGTTTCGGCGCCAATTAATTTACTAGGACCTACTACCGCCTTCCACTGGGCAGCCCAGCCTATGGCTGATATGATGGCTGCCCTCATGAGATCTCTCCAGACAATTACGGTACGACCTACTAATTGTGATGTATTAATGATTCCAGGCTATTTACAAAATGGTCGGGTCCGTCATGAAGATGCCCGAAGACGAATCGACGCCGGAGAAGCGAACCGACAAAATATTCCGACAAATGGACAGAAATAAAGACGGGAAGCTTTCCCTCGAAGAGTTCATAGAGGGCGCCAAGAGCGACCCGTCCATCGTGCGGCTGCTGCAGTGCGACCCGCAGTCTCAGTGATACCTTCAATATTAAATCTTAGTACTCAATGAGTACCACTCAGTTTATCTACACTTATATAAAACTGTTGTAAAATATCACCCTTATTACAATGCTTGTAAGAGCTAGTGCGCGTCGTAAAGCGTTGGTTACACATTAAATCAGTATGTTGTCCTGTTGCTTGGCTGTTTGCTACATTTTCGCCGATTCCATTGATTTCCATAAATATAATAAGATTATTAGAATTTTTTATAGAAAATAGATAAATATATATACTCTCTGTTTTCTTGTTCACAAACGAAGCAATGCAGTTATATAACCTGATGAACCGCTCGGCAAGACGAGGTTGGGGATACACGTTAAGAGTTCCTCAATAACTCAATACATAATGGTTGTGACAAGAAATGTACAGAAAATAATCAATACGACTTATAAATGAGAATGAAATGTGAATATTTACAAAATAATTCACGGTAGAAAATTAGTACAAACATTAGTATAAAATACAGTGCAAATAGAATATATATATATTATTTATACAGCATCTGCTTAAAAATAAGAGAAAAGATGCTAATATAAATAGAACATAGTGACGCAAACGCTGCAATAATTCCAAAGATATATATTTACAAGGATATTTTGATACGAGATGTAGTAGGGTAACGAACTCTTGTCTTCTATACATAATCGGTGACTTCTGAAAAGAGGCAAGGAAATGTCAGAAGCAGAAAACGATACAAAAGTTAGATACGAAACACACGGCAGTTAACAATTCGTTGACCTAGATGGATTTAAATTTCTGTAATATATAAACTCATTGTAGCAGCCAACCAACAGGACAAGTTATGTGCGACTGTAATGTGTATAGTGTTCAAAGATTTTTCCCATTAATACTAGTTAGGTTAATACACAGTTTTCTGCCCACAAACGTTTTGCGGCTTTTCGTATAAGCGGGCTCGCGAGTTACCCGTCGGGCACTTCTCGGATGGTCGACTGTGTAGGAACATACCCGAGACATTATAGCCGGTATATCCGCCTGCCAAGATAGCGTTCCATTTTCATGTATTTAAAATATATTTGCAATAGAATGATTAAGTATTCTGTCTTTGTCTATCTCTCCGATGTCTCTCGTGTATTGTTGAAAGTACCCTTGTACCCGGATATGACTGGTTACTCAGTAACCCAGTCGCCTAGTAGTAACATGTCGATAGCAATATATTGCAATAATTAAGTATTCCTTGTCTATCACTCCGCTGTCTCTCGTGTGTTGTTGAAAGTATCCTAGGACCCGGATATGATTGGTTACCCTGTAACCCAGTCGCCTAGTAGTAACATGTCGATAGCAATATATTGCAATAATTAAGTATTCTTTCCTTGTCTTTCACTCCGCTGTCTCTCGTGTATTGTTGAAAGTACCCTTGTACCCGGATATGTCTGGTTACTCAGTAACCCAGTCGCCTAGTAGTAACATGTCGATAGCAATATATTGCAATAATTAAGTATTCTTTCTTTGTCTTTCACTCCGCTGTCTCTCGTGTATTGTTGAAAGTATCCTAGGACCCGGATATGATTGGTTACCCTGCAACCCAGTCGCCTAGTAGTAACATGTCGATAGCAATATATTGCAATAATTAAGTATTCTTTCCTTGTCTTTCACTCCGCTGTCTCTCGTGTATTGTTGAAAGTACCCTTGTACCCGGATATGACTGGTTACTCAGTAACCCAGTCGCCTAGTAGTAACATGTCGATAGCAATATATTGCAATAATTAAGTATTCCTTGTCTATCTCCGCTGTCTCTCGTGTATTGTTGAAAGTACGCTTGTACACGGATATGTTTGGTTACTCAGTAACCCAGTCGCCTAGTAGTAACATGTCGATAGCAATATATTGCAATAATTAAGTATTATTTCCTTGTCTATCTCCGCTGTCTCTCGTTTATTGTTGAAAGTACCCTTGTACCCGGATATGATTGGTTACTCAGTAACCCAGTCGCCTAGTAGTAACATGTCGATAGCAATATATTGCAATAGTTAAGTTTTTTTTCCTTATCTATCTCTCCACTGTCTCTCGTGCATTGTTGAAAGTACCCTTGTACCCGGATATGACTGGTTACTCAGTAACCCAGTCGCCTAGTAGTAACATGTCGATAGAAATATATTTCAATAATTAAGTATTCTTTCCTTGTCTATCACCGCTGTCTCTCGTGTATTGTTGAAAGTACCCTTGTACACGGATATGTTTGGTTACTCAGTAACCCAGTCGCCTAGTAGTGACTATGTCGATAGCAATATATTGCAATAATGCGTCTAATATTATATACATCTCACTTGCCCGCTTATATCGCGTCTAAATTTTTATCCAACTATATCTTCCTATATTATCGAAAATAATTTATTATATCTACAACTATTGAATGTTCTAACAATCACAACGTGGGTGTAATACGAGATTTTCGGAGTTTGTAGATCTTAATGGTTCAATATAACTTTTAATGGCCGACATTGACTTTATATTTGAAATAAATTCTAAATGTGACTGCAAATACCTTCGATTAACGATATTCTAAAGTCTTATTTGACAGAAAAATGCCCTGTAACCGTATATAGTTCAAGTTATTATGATGTAGAATATCTGGTATATTGTTTAAAATAATTTAAAGACTTTAAGTCCAGCCTTGATAAAAAGATTGGTGAGTAACTACATACGCGCAGTGCCGTGGACAATTAGTGATATAAATGATCTAATTCGAATGTTATATACAAAAAAATCTGTTGTTTGTGTCCAGTGGTTATTAGTTTAATGTCTAAAGTATAATCGGCGACATTTATTAAACGGATCTCGGGAGATCTCGCTGCACGACCACGTGGTGCGGGCGCGGCGCGTATGTCGTTGTGACGCATATGTTTCGGTAATAAGGTTGTACGGCTGTCTTGTCAATGCTAGCGACCCTGGTGATGCTGACCATGGCTTGTGTTAATTGTGTGGTTCATTGGTAATGTCAGCTGCCGATCTGAGAACATATACCTATTAAGATCTTGACCCTAACGGTTGTCACAGGATGTCGATACAAATTGGCATCCGACAACTCGTTGTCTTGTATGGAACTGGTTTGATTGACCGATCTGAGTATATTTTCTCATGTTTGCACCTGTTTGTGCAGCAACATTGCATGCCTTATTGTTATATTCTAAATTATTCCCCTCGTAGTGTGTAAACCAGCTAGCACTGAAAAGACAGCGTTTTAAGCACAATTTAGGAAGACATTTACGCAACAAACGTTACAGACGAATACGAATATACAGTTATTATTAATTTATATAATAATGATTATTCATGCTGATTTATTCGCGTAGCTGATATTATTAAGTTTAGTTTTAATGAATGATGAAAAAATGTAAAATCATTATTATTGTCCCGAGTCAGCCTAAGTATTAGGTAATGTTCAATTGATTTGTAGCAAAATGACGTGTAAGGATTTTTGAATATGGTTAGTATAAAAAGTAACAATTGACAGTAGTGGAATTTTGAGTTTTGCGGTGACTAAGTGTTGTTACACTCCGCATTTGGCTTTAGGGCAGCCGCAGGGGGACCACCCGTTAGGTTTCGTTGAATGAAAAGCAATCAAAATAGGTTTACTTTATATTATAGTATTGTTGTATCCTGTACAAGAAATTCTATTGATGAACGTATTGTTAGCAAGACTGCTATAAATTGTTATGACGTTAGATACCTTACTAGTATATATACTTAGACCCCGCCCCTCGTTAGTTGTGGTCTTTCTACGAAAGCCTTGGGCCAGACTCTCGGTGACGCTTCGACTGAAATAACGAATTGTTTTGCGCATACAGGGCATCGCTAGACACACGCCACGCCGCTGCGATACCGCCTTTATGTTAAATGTTGTATAAATGTAGAAGTAAAAGTGAATTTTGAGACTTGTCTAAAGCAATATATCAGACTGAATTTATGAATAGATATTTGGTCGCGCAACTTTATTCATTCGTTTCATGCTTTAAGCAATCTATTGTGATAACATGCGCTATCGCATCATCGCATCCGCCGATGCGTGGATGTCTTACTGAATGTGTAACCTCGTCTTCCAGACAGACTATTTCTCTATTTTATGTCGTCGCGTGTCTCATCGCAGTGGTGGAGCCCGTTCGTCTGAATGATGCCCTGAACTAAAGCATTATTGGAATACACTTTATTGGTAGTTATCGACTCTGTAATATTATAATAGGTTATATTATATATTCGACTACATTTTACGGTTCATTTATGGTATTTATCACCAGTGTTTATATACAGTTAAACAAATATTGAATAGTTTGATACTTGTTCTCTGCCCATATATCACTTTATTTGACATGATCGTTTGGAATGAACGATTTTTTTTAAATATAATTAGTTATGTAGTTATTATACCACTCACTGTAACGATGACCCAAATCTCAATTCGAATATAAAGTTTAAAAATGTATTCATAGCGAGTCTCATTTTTTTGTTTGTTATAATAACTACATACTTATAGTAGGTTAGAATCTACACAATACCCAATGTATAGTATTTTTTATTTTATAACTATCCGATTTTGCAGCGTATCGCCATTTTACTAACGCAATTGTTGTGGCTGTATTATTTTTGTTTTCACTAAACTTTTAAACTAACACTTTATGTTTTAAGCACGCTTTATTTTTATTTATTTATTAGCTTTACATAGACATAGGTACTATAAATAAATTCACATTTTATATATTATATTATACAATGCGAATTTTGATTGACCGATATTTTATTTTGCTTCTTTAGCTAGCTAGTTCATCGAACGGAATATCGAATCAAATGCACAATTATTTTGGTTTTCGCACAACAGCAGAATAATGTACGTATCAATATTTAACAAAACAATAGTTATGTAGTTACTGTGGAATTGATGGTTCATTGCAACCTTATTCAGAGTTCAAGTTGTCTTAATTGATCACACCAATTTGCCGACTTATGATATACACTTGTAGTATATTTTATACATAATATTTGTCGTTAAGCAGTAATTATAGTATGTACTTATGTTTTATTACAAGAAATATTTATAGTAACGTTGAAACACCAATTTAAAATAACCAAAATAACAGAAATACACATTATATCTAGAAGTCTTCTATTGTTATATTCCTAGGCCGTGTACTAATTAAAAACAATCGTCACGTGTTTATGTCACTTTTTGTTCGGATATCCGGCAAGCGCCCTCTATGGGCGTGACCATGCGTTCGGGCTCACGGAACAAAAGAAGTCTGCACGCGATAATCGCTTTTAAATAGAAACCGGGGATAGTGTCTGCGAAACTTTACAAATTATTATGATGTCGTGTACTTTTATATTCTCAGTAAGTTTACATATCTGTTGTATAAAAATCGATGTTCAACTAAGTGTCGTAGAATTAAATTCCGTAAAATATATCGATTCTGGACAAATAAAGAAAACAAAGATGAATACATATTTTTAATATATAATTTTTTGATTGTGTACAGATTACTAGGTGTTCGGTCGAGTTATATATTATCTGTGTCATTTTTGCTAATAAGATAATTAAATTCTAAATATGATCGGTGTGTACATCATCCTGAATGAAGCCTTTTATTCTAAGTGTTTAAAAATGGAATTAACGTTGTATTTTGAATTAGATTTAGCAAATAGATGTTTATAAGAGTAATTTATAATATTCCTTACTTCTCTATCCAGACACCGGACGTTTCTATGCATTTTTCTCTTCCTTCCGTATCTTGACTGTGCAGTTGATTCTATAATCAGTTTCTTATGTCATATATTCAGTCTGAAATCGCTTTAATTTGTGGTGAGGTCATTTGCTGAAAGTATGTGGGAAGCTTTGAAATTGACCTTTGAGTATGATCTCTTAAAACGAAAAATAGTATGAAATATTACACAGTGCGGCAACATCGCGGGTTCTTCCACTGCCGTGAGCGGCTACATAGCCGTTGCCGTCTGACCTCACCCCATGTGCTTCCAGGATATATACTAGCTTTTTCTCAAGCGGTTCTGATAATGTTTAAGTTACTAATTGACACTAAAAATTGGCGTAGGTACAGTATGCTGTTGGAGCAAAATTGCATTGAGTGAGCGAATCAACTGATAGAACCTTAGATAGATAGGTTATATACCCAATATTAGATAGGGTTCTGTTAATAACGCTGTATGCCCCGCGTGTACTAGTCATAATAGCTGAATTTTCTGAATTCTCCCGACGATTATTTTACCGTCTTCCAGTATTTTAAGCAGTAGACGACTGAACGTACTTACGTACGTAATAAAAGTTCAAGTTACTTGAAAAATAAACGATTTAGTTCAGGTTTTATTCCTGATAGTAAACAACATACATGACTTAGCACCGCTCTAGTTTATTGCTAGCATTAAATGGGTGCTAATTTTTACATACATTACGATCTAAAATGCTTTGAAACATTTTTTTAGTTCATTTAGCGGTTTTATGAAAGTATTATAAAGTTACAAATTCTTCCTAACTTAACCTCTAATTAGATTTTTGACGTTTTTGCTCTTCCTCAATATGCTTATAGCCTTTTTAAGTTATTCAATCTATGGTATAATACACTTGTAATCTATGGTGCATAAAATGTCCTGTGGGATTAAAGGATTGTTATGATATGTGTAGCAGTAGTTGAGGTGCGAGATGTACCTACTCAGATGAAATGGTATTTTAATAAAGATATTCAAGTTAAGCTGACATACATTTTCGGATCTCATAGTTTTCGCACTAACAAACAATTCCCGTACTGTGCTCGATCGAATTGCCTCCAATGTTCGCCCGCCACTCACAATACGCATTGCACATGCTGTGGTAAAAAGGGAATGACGAACTAAGACCAGTGAAGTATTTAGCATTGGTGTTCTCAAATGTACAAAGCTTAACATATTTCACTATCTTGCACTAAACTAAAGCTACAAGTCGAAATGGTTTCTTGTTTTTTGTAAGTATCAATAATTAATCCCTACTGTGTTTAGCATACGAACTTATTATTTAATACGTAAATATGTATTGTAACTTAGATATTATAATTATTATCTAAACTCAGGGTGCTAATAGTATTGACTCGGGAATTCTCGAGATCGGGCGCCGGCGATCGATTGTTACTCGTCACGTGTCCGTCTTGCAAATTTCTTGTAAAAAATACTAAGATTTTTAGAAAATAATTGTCACTGTCATAAACGTCGTCGCGACTGCACTTGCGCACGCGCATGTGTAAAGCTCAATTGCCGCACAGAGATAGTAGACTTGTACTGATCCCGGCCGCAGTGGGTTTCGACCCGGCTGAGCTCAGCCCGCTCACACCCTCGTGCTAAAAGCTCTCGAAACGCTTCAAGGACCAATATGTACTAGTTAGTACCTAAGTCGTAACGAAAGGTACCTTGACAGTCGGCATTTACTCCGACATCTAAGTAGTAGGTGTATAATCACCGCCCTCCGTTGTGCATAACATTACATATCAAACCGCTTGAAGCAGAATATTCTCAGTATACACTCAATTTGAGTACACAAGATAATTTGAGAATTTGAGTACAGGCTTCGTGAACAATTACAATTTGTGATCGGCATTTAAAGTAAACGCATACATGTTTGATTCACTAATAGCACCCTGTTCTTTGACAATTGTTCTGAGTCAGTACGTTGAGTACGTCGTCGACTTGGACTATGAATACTTGGCTCTAATGCAAACTTGGCTTGTCTATCTAAACGAATACATTTTGTCTTGGCAATCATTGTTCTGTGTAGGTAGTCAATTTGTGATTCCTAACATCGTTTTCTTTACAATTGACCTTCTAGCTCTGATACTCTGTTTTAGATTATAAATTATTATGTATATCTATTTATTAAATCTTTCTCCTCTCAATCGACGTTTCATTTTCCAACCTTATAATAATTTGTATACCTACTTAAGATAAAAGCGCTGGGGGGTAACCCGCGAAATCCAAATTTTCTTTTATTTTTTACCGCTTGCGGGTTAGTAATATAATTCATTAGGTTGTATGCAAATTAATTCTGATTCGCGGTTGTCGATTCTACCCTGGCGCTTCCCCCTTAATGTCTTGCCTAATCTTTACAACATACAAAATATAATTATTTTCAAATAATTCGACCCTTTTTCTAATTATTGCATTAACGCACGGCAATTGTAATTGTAGATTTTATTGTAATACTGGGTGGTCAAATAAAATCTTTAATCTTTGACACTGTACCCGGACTCTTACATATTCATATTTTTTCTATCGTAGGTACCTTTCTATTATAATCTACCTATCCCTTTATGACTTAAAGCTTACTTCTCTACCAACATCTTACCGACATTGATTAGAAACTAAATAGATAACACATTCTAAGCACTAAGATCAAAATTCAATTTATGTGCATATTGTATAATTATGATTAGCTTAAAAAACGGTAAAGGAAAACATCGTGAGGAAACCGGCACGCCTGAGAGATATTTCTCAACATGTGGAGCTAAGTCCAGCATAAAAACTGACACCAAGTTAGTCACTAACCACACGAAGAAAGAAAAAAAGGCACTAAGATGTAGGCGGCGACAAATTTAATAACTCAGTACTTTCCTATAGGAAACACATTTTGCGAGATATGATAGACTACAATACCGACCACTTAGAAAAACTTTCTGAACTTTGAATCGAAAATATTTTAACAAGATAAGTTTTCTAAGCTTAACACTGATTATAAAATACTGCCATCTGTCGTCAGTTCGATGCATCTCGTTACAGACGGGGCAATAATGTAAGCGCCAAAGCAACACCTTAGACAATTGTTCGCATCGCTAGTTCCTGAAAGGTCCGCATGTTCAAATATCTATTTAGTTTTTATGAGTCTGTTCTAACTTAATTTAACATAAATTATTGAAGATGTTTTTGAATAAAGGAAGTAAATCATCATTCATCAAACTTACATACATACATAATCAGCCTAAAATATTCCACTGTTGGGACGCAGGCCTCCTCTCTAGGAGAGGGAGTGGGCCATAATCCACCACGATGGCCCAGTGCGGGTTGGCGGATGTCACGACGTCTTTGAATTTTTGGTTCTAAGACATGCTGGTTCCCTCACGATGTTTTCTTCACCGTTTTAAGAGCAGTGGTGATGAAATTAAATACACAAAGTAAAGCGCCTGCTTAGGTTCGAACTCATGACCTACAATTCGTAAGTCGAGACTGATACCGCTGGGTCAAATCATAAAACAATTTAGTGAAAATTTACACATCTAAGGGTTGGCACAAACCATAGCCACCGGTAGCCCAGCGACAAGTAGTACAACCTCTCTCGTAGTCGTAGGATATGTAGGTAGGTAACGATTTCCAATAATATGATAACTCCGTCTTGTCTGCCCTAAAACTAAATGTGATGTTATAATGAGTGGTTCTAAAATTATACTGCTTCAAAATTAAACTTTCGAAAATTTGATACCTTTTTTTTTTTTTTTTTTAAGGCTGGGAAATCATCCAATGACTGCTCCCGCTCTGGGTGGAGCGGAAGGGAGTGTCAGACTCTTACTGACTAAAACCCATCCATGTTCCTTCCGTAGCCCTTTATGTTCCGGGGTAGCGGTAACCCTTTCGGACAATCCCGCTTACCCGGCAGGCTTGGCCCTGGGGGGCCCCTTCATATGCTGACATCTCTTTGAGGCGCGCGTGGAACATATACGCGCCGTACGGCACGGGTCTGGTGCTGATCGGACGGTGAGTCACCCATTACTCACCGTCCGCAGGCCCGCGCCTACGGTGGCCGGGAGTCGTCACGTGGCTCCCGACGCCCGGAGCGTCTCCCGCGGCGGCTGGGACGGGAGGACCTTTCCCTCTCCCATCCCGCCACCTCCTTCGCGAGCATTACTTTTTCGCAGAAGGAGGTGACTGCCTGCCACTCCCTCTCGCCCCGGACCATGGCTTGCACCAGGGCCGGGCGCGAGAGGTCGCCGCCGCCGATCGCCTCTACGAGGACACGGCGGTGCTCCGCCCAAGCGGGGCAGGTTTGCACCGTGTGCTCTACCGTGTCCTCTGGGCGATCCTCGCAGTGGTGACACCCGGGCGTTTCCTCCCGCCTGATGATGTGCAGGAACCTCCCGAAACATCCATGTCCGGTGAGGACCTGCGTCAGGCGGAAGGTGAGGGCGCCGTGACGCCTCTCTAGCCACTCCTCAAAGAGGGGCCTTACCGCCACTATCGTGGCGTGACCTGCGCTGGGTTGCGACAGTCGCTGATTCCAGGCCGCCATGAGATCGCGCCGGAGGTCCGTCCGCACCGCCGCAATTTGCTGCGGAAACGGAGTTTCCCCCCGGCTTAGTACCTCCGCGCGCCACTCGTACAGGCGCGCGAGGACTATCGCCTCCAGATCCCACGGCGGCAGTCCGGCAAGGAGGCTTGCCGCCTCGCCCGAGATCGTGCGGTACCCCCGGATTAGCCGAATGGCTACCACCTTTTGGGGCGCGTTCAGGTAGTGGGCGGCTCGCCGCCGCAATGAACGCGCCCACACCGGGGCCCCGTAAAGGGCCATGGAAAAATTTGATACCTAAGTGGGCAAATTTCTTGCAGAACATTTGATGTAGCCTGGAATTTATATAGGATGGAAACGCCGCTACGTAGCCGCCACACAAACGCGACGTAACCACGGCGTAGGCGTGTGGGCTTATGACTTTCCGATGGACGCAGGAAGAATGGAGCAGACTTTGTGGAGATGCTTTGAGAACGTGTCTGCCCAGCAGAGGAAGTTTTTCTGCTTAACCCATTCGACGTTCGTTTATTAGAAGTCGTTGGCTTATAAGAGCTCAACGATTTATACGGTTGTATTTATTGTCGTTTCGAGCGAATTTTTTTATGAACCTAAGGGGTTCATACGACATTTGAGGGGTTAATGCGACGATGATGACAATGTATACCCCCAAACTTCCTTGTTTGTTTTTTATTAAGTACTTAAGTAACTTCTTTGCTTAGGTAGGTAACACAAATTATCTTTACAAATACCTACTTCAAAAACTTAACTCGGCTGCGTTTGCACCAGAGATGTGCGAGGACACGTAGCGCTGAATGTGCGTAAACTAACCAATAACAACACTAGCTTTGAAAATAAAGTGATACTATTGGTGGACTTTTTCCTCGCACACCACTTAACTAACTATATTTCGCACATCTCTGGTGGATACGCTTACGTAGCCATGAGGACTTAGTTTGAATTCGAAAATGACTGCCTTTATTTCATAGTTCAGTATAGAACTACTTAATCCAGAAGTAAATTACTCATGGAATACTAGATAGCGTAGGTAGGTTTTCAGCCGGTCTATTCTGTCAAAGTCTCACCGTGAAAATGTAGGCGAAGCGAGTTTAAGTGAGCTAATAGTGTCAATATCTATGTAGCAATATGTGGAACGACAGCTCACTTCTCCAAATTTTATTTTATTAGCATTTTAGCGGACAAAGGTCGCTGCAGGGCTGAAAGTTACGGGCGTAACTTTCACGCATTGCTGTAGAAAGGAACTAGCGCAGAAAAAACGGCCATGTGCGAGTCGGACCACGCACTGTGATGAGTTTCTTAGTCACTATGTTGATTTTATAGGTTGCAAAAAAAATTTTGTTTTTATTAGTATTTCTGAAAGAAACTACTTATTAATATAACTATTTCTCGATTGCTGTATCTCAGAAACTACAAGACGTAGGTATTTTCTTCAAAGCAATATCATGTTGGGTATTGCTTTTTTAGTTCATTTTTTGTCAGAATTTTCTACTGTGTCTATTGTTGAAAGCTAGAGTCAAAGCAGAGGACACTTTAACCTTTTGAACGCCACTGTCACATATACGTGACAAGCATGCGTATGCACTGTACATCAGCATCAACACTGTAACACGAAATAAAGAATTAAATCATAACTTTTGTGAGTGTGAGTTTATATAGATATCTTAAAAATTGAAGCTCTCGCTATTTAATGACATGAAACAAATTAAAAGACCATGGGGCATCCATCATAACAAGAAGAAATAAATTTGTAGCTTGGCATGGAGGGCACGCGCGTGCGTTTATGCTCTGGCGTTCTAAAGGTAAAAGCAGTGGACACTTTTTGCGACTTTATAACGCATCTTCACTAACTAAAACCACTTAGAAAAATCATTGTTTTTATTTCCACGCTTAGACAGTGTTATAAAAGTAGTTACTAAAAAAATAATTATGTATTCGAAGAAGAGTTTTACTTAGTCCTGATTCCCGCAATGTATCACAATATTATATTTGGTCGAAAGTCTTCGACTAAAATGGCTGTGAGCGCTGTGACATATGGACGGAAACACGAAATTTCAACAGTTCCGTTTTCCCATTTCGCTCTTGAACCCTAAAACGGGGTGACACTTTTGCAACGAACTATGGAATTGACCGGTCGGTCGATTCTGTAAAATTTCACCGCGAAAACTTAGCTAAAGTGAGCTGTCCTGTACCACATAGGCTAGGAATTGACATTGTTGACAGGTCATTTTAAATTCAATTTCACTTACGTTATCACGGTGAGATGGTTACTCTTTCTTTCTTTTCTTTTAGAATAGCATTACTGTCGGTGTATTCTTAAAGATTTCACCGCGGAAATGTAAGTGAGGGTACTACTGTCAATAGTGTCAATCAAAGATTTTTATAGAATACATCAGCAGAACTCCTACTTTTCATGCGACATCTAGAAACCACAGGCAGAAGAAAAACTTTGGTTATAGGTAATTGTAACTAGTAGCTATGATTTTATTATGTCACCATATGTCGATAGATCAATCTAATAAATGTCTAAAATTCCCAAACCTTAGATGAGTACCTACAACCGCGAAGCGTTTTCCTTGCATCTCAAGGAAAACCAATATTCGACCGAATTTAACAACGAACTGCCCTAAACTTAAGTCATCAATATTCACAGAAATCATCTAGCCAAAACAAAATGGCTAAAATCACAACTACGCACGAAGCATCCGTAGGAGGAAGGGACGACTCACGCTTGACCCTCATTTCATCCCCTCTTTACATTACGTGAGCGCGTAGAATTCTCGGTTTTTTAATCAAACTTTAGCTTTCGAAATTGTAGTGGAGAAATACGTAGAAAACCCGTTTTGGACATACTAAGTTATACCTACATTTTAAAAGAAAAAAAATCGCAGATTTTTTTACAGTTTTAAGAATAAAAAGTACCTACGTACTGTATTAGCTGCGGTCCACTCTACTATGTAAATAAGTAATACAACGAATAGGAAGCTCCTAGGAGCCGAGGTAGGGCTAGTGTTAGCAACATTGTAACGAAATGAAACAATTACAAACTCAAAAGCCAACGTCCGTTCAAATTAAATCAGCTTAAACCAAATAAAATTACACGCCAAATTGATTTAAAGCTCAGTAGGCACACATCTAAATATAGTAGGTATAGGTGGGTTCCAAATTGCGTATTTAAATAAGTACGTATCTATACAGGAACACGTATGAACGAGTTTATAGAGGTTGGCAGCACAGTTAGTTCGCTCTCTGTATGGTGTACTATGCGTGAGGGGGTCCAGGGTGGACGGGCAGGGGGCGGAGGGGGGCGGCGGGTGGCGCTCAGGACGCCGCCGCCTAAGGGGCCTCGTCCAGAGAAAGTAAAATATCCTGGTGTGGGGAGGCTAGTATTGTCAAGCCAATGTATAAGTATAGCTTTAAACTATATATCGGGGGTCCATACTATAGCCTGTGGAGTACTTATTTACATACGTATATAAGTTTATCTATTATGCAGACATAGGAAATGGAACAGGTTGGGAAAGGGACGTTGCGAAATTTGCTTACATCAGATCTATTGGACGTAAAATCGTTCTAGTTTGTAATATTGATTTGAATTCTCATTGTATGATGGTCATGTTATAATTTATGGAGGCTTCCTAGTCCTGTTATTGTTTGAGCAGTTCCTTGTATATTGTAAACAGGCAAAAGCGATAGAATTCTGTATTTTTCAAGGACTTGTAAAAAACACCCTGGTCTTCCTTGTTATTCATACGTCCTATCCAGCAAGCACTCATGTTTAAGTTTATACTAAAGTTCAGATAACATTTTTCGTAGTAGGTCAGCTCCGTACCCTACCTAGTGGAAGTCTGCTGCAGCAATTTTCTCGGCCTCGTTGACCTAATAACGTGACGTGGTCGCAGATTTAAAATTTACCATGACGTTCGAAGCTTATTCAAGTTTGTTACCTGCATGTCTTCTGCTAAAGCCTGCTTGAGTGGCTGTTGCAATGAAATGACAAATTGAATTAATTAAAATAGCCATCATGAGTGACGTCAGTAAAAATAATTATTTAGGTTTACTACCAACTTAATTGTCCGATTATTAAAATCACAACTGATTTTTTGTATGAACTGTACGTTGTGTGGAATGGCTGTAATATGAAAAATTTACTTATGGTGTCTAGTAATGCTTAAAAAAATCCCTGACAGTACTATTTCTGTTGCACCCTGGGTAGTGTGCAGTCATGCCTTAGATACAGGGTGAGCAGTAGCCTCTTGTTGTACCGAAAATTCACCAACAATTTGATTTCTTCGACCTACTTTTGACACTGTATGTGTTGTAATAAAAATAACGAAATCATAGGACTGTCGACCTACCGCGATTGCGGGTGAAAGCGCTCGTAAAAGACAAACGGTAGCGGATATACGGGATTGCCGCGTAGCATCTTATTCACCAGACTTAAAGTTCATTTTCGTTTAACAGCGACCGCATTTGTCGAAAGGGTTATGTGCAAAATGTATAAAGATGACGCATGACGGTTGCTTTGAATCTTTTGGCATGCAATAACCAATCATAATCACAAATAAGCGCCCTATTTAGAATTATGATTAGTTACCTCTCGAGCAGGGATGGCCCAGTGGTATTGGCCTCGACTTTCGAGCTGTAGATCGTGAGTTCGAACTCAGGCAAACACTTTGTGTATTTCCTTTCATCCCATTCTCTCAAACCGGTCTGTGGGGAGTTTGTTGCGCCACTTCTTCTTCCCAGCTAAAGCACTAGGAAGTGGTAACTTTGACCTTCCAAAAGTGCTGATTTTCAGCCTAATTTGAATACCTAAATGACTTTTGATTTGATTTGATTTTGGTAAAAAAAACATCGTGCACGTCATAAACCGTGACATGCATCCGCATTGGGCCCGCGTGGTGTATTATGGCCCACTTCCTCTTACAGAGAGGAGGCTTGTGTCCAACAGTGGGAAACGTTCGAAAAAAAATTAACTTGCTACCAGTGCTACGATGGAGCAGCTACGCGTGACTATCGCCGCGTCTTCCGCTTAGCGTTTATCCGAGCCCTGGGTTCTGCATTCGGGTTTTTCACGTCACTTTGAAACTGAAGGCTTTTGTTATAATTAGACTACTGGGCAGAGATTTTCCTATAAGAGAATGCTAGTAAAATAATATTAAAACAGAAAATAAACAGTTGTAAAATTCTTCAAAAAACCCTAACCTAACTCTCTTTATCGATCGGGAATTGTTTTGTTCTTTCTCCTCTGGGTAGTGATCGTGATGAAAAATGACACTGTGACATTATCGTTGAGGAGTTTTTCGTGCATTCGTAAACAGCTAAACAAGCCACTTCACCTGCACTGACCATCAGTCTGTCATCTCGCAAAACAGGCATGTTTAAGTCCGGTAGTATTTACAATTTCTAACAAACATACAGGGTGTTTGACCCAAACAACGTTGAACGAGGTGATTGTATATCTGATTGTGTACCCAAAACAATAAAAAGGGGACCTTAACGAACACTCTTAACCTTGACCGATAGACTTGTCAAGTGCGGGCGCGGCTAAGTCGTGTCTATGGCATAAACAATTCAATATTTGTGATAAATTGTAAGTGGAAAGACTTTTTATTACTGTCTCTGGTCTCTGACGGCTCGTGGCTAAATATGTAAGAACAGTCGCAAGGATCGATCGATGGTTAAGCTTCGCTTGCCGCGGCCGGTTCGTGGATGGGTGACCATCAATTACACATCGAGATTGCAGCTCCGCGCCTCGTAAATCATGTAAGTCGTTACTTGAAGCTCAAATGTGTGACAGCCAGTCACAGCAATAGATATCGTTTTACCCAGTAACTGGTTGTAGAGTTCAGATAGGCAGTCGCTCCGTAAAAAATCCTGGAATTTAGCTACATCTGGTAAGACTGGAAGCCGACCCCAACATAGTATGGGAAAGGGCTAGGCAGATTTGCGAGAAGTGCGTTATTCGGCTCTGTGATTGTTTTTTGATTTCTACACTGCTTATACCGGGTTCTATTTTATTCTACATAAAAAGTTTTTCCGTGCGGGTTTTGCTCGTAAGAGTTGTGTTCGTAAATGCCTACAGGACTCAGAAGATTTTTTTTGTAAAACATGCATATTGGGCGTTTCAAATCCATTAAAGTTTTTGAGTTTGAGTGAAATATCCACTTCATATCAAATTTTTACAGTTGTAATTACTTACCTATATACGTTTACTATCACATGAACTCTAAAATAGGATAAAAATGGTGTAAAAGCCGTTTTTAAAATAATAAGTACACCTTGTGACGAAGAAAGAACGAAGGACTGATGTAGGTAGCTGTAGATTATTGACACGCTCAATGTTCCTTTCTGGAAAATGTGAACAACAAAATTTTTTTTGGTATTTCGCCTTATGCTGTGGTACTAGTAGGTCATGGTATCATTACGTCATGAACTACAATACACAACCCAACAGCCCACAGCTTTGTGTAAGACTCATTACGAAGCCAAAGCCTCTCTCCATCCAATCATTGTACAAGGATCATAAACAAAGCCCTAAATCTAATGAGAAGTGATGGAAAATTTAATTAAGTTCGATCGAGATGTTGATATGCGAGCAAGCACTCATCTGGAGCGGCCGAGGGGGGCGTCCGAGCAGCGCATGTAAATTCGAGCAACGCACCGGCACCACGGGCCGGAACCTACAGCCGCAGTAGCCGGCATCGGGAGGAATGGAAAATATATATCAAGCCGAGCGAAAAGTCCACTACACACCCCGAGGGTGGTGGGCCCGGACGTGCGTTCGATTCAAACGAGCCGTAGCCGCCCCCGCACTACCGAGCTCCATTTTATTGTGACGTGCGATAGCGTGTGCCGCGGCCGACCACCGCATGCTGCACACGCACTGCATGTGTCGCTCCACACACGCACGCACGCATCGCACGCCTCGCACGCACCGCGCTACGCCTCTCCAGCTACCCACCTACCGGCCTTCTCCTTGTTCCTTACTACCTACTGTAGAGAACTTTTTTCAGATGTAATTTCAGATTTTTCTCTTTGGCCTCGAGAAAGTCCCGAGGAAAAATAAATATGCTTAAACCCGACCCTAAAGGACCCGAAAGAGGAAAAAATATTAAAAATTAAGAAAATATTTGTTTTACAGTTATGTAAACATCTCTAATTACGACCTGTTCAAATTATTATTTTTTCTTTGCAGCGTGCGCGGGGCGGCGCTCTAATTAACATCTATTACAGGCTTACAGGTATTTCGGGAACGGAGGAGTATCATTTGGCGAGGGCGCTGAGTACACTCAATTAAACGAGGCCGCCCCTGCCTCGCCTCGCGGCCGAGTGGATCACCCTGTAGCTCGTAGCCGTGCTAACACTGCACTCTTGTGCACATCCTTCACAACGTTCAGCATCTTGCGGCTTCTTGAGCCAGGAGTTACGATGAGTTTTAAGGATGGGTTTATGTTGACAGTCGGCTGGCGGATCCCGCGATATCAGCGTCTAGACCAGTTGTCTGGACCTGTTGCATAGGTGGTTGCGGGGTGCGTGCAGGGCTGCGGTGCCGCTGCGTGCCGCTAGGCGGCGCTGGCCGGCACACGCTGAGCCTCCCCGTGGTCACCCGCTCGGAACGCTCGCCCCCGCCGCCCCCCGGCCACCCTTTTTAAAAGCCAGTGGCGAGCTTCAAGAGAAAGTGCCGCGTGTGTACACTCACATGCGTACAACCATCTTTGGCGAGAGCCGGCGGGCGCAGGCCGGCGGGGTGAGCCTCGGATTATGTGGAGGCGCCTCCCCCCGTATGCGTAAGTGCGTTCACACAAAGCCTTCCCACATACATTTGCATAGTGACATTGTTCGGTAATAATGTATGTGACCACTCGGCTCGCCGCCCCACGGCGACATCTTTCAATAGATCGCCTCGCCGCTTGTTCTGTGCCTCCCGACACTCCCCGCGCCCCGCAGCATCTCCCGAGCCGCTTTCTAATTAAAATACATCTACTATAATATATTATTATTTTCTATACGTGCTTGTGTTACTATGCTTCCTATTTAAACGTCTACCGCCTTTGCTATGGAGGTAGATGTATGATCAGCAACTTTAAAGATGTACAACGGTAAAATATCCAGATGCGTAAATTCTTAGAAAAGTGCGAAACTTCAATCATTGATAGGCTAGATATTAGCTAGTATCAACATAAATGTGCCGTTCGATCAATTGGATCAGAAGAAATTGAATGTGTAATTTTGATTTACATATGTGACTAGGTACACATGTGCGTATAAGAGGATTTCTTGAAGTTTCGTCGATATAGCGGCGGGTGGCGAGGGTGGTTCGGACGCTCACACGCCGCCCGCCGTGCGTCTGTGTGCGTATGTCTCGGACATGCACGCTACGCAGATTTCTCTAACGATTTTCCCGGAGTGTGAAATGTAAAATAAGGGGTTAGACCAGGCTGAGCTCGCCCTCGTCCCGCGCGCCCCCCACCTGCCCCTCCACTCGCCAAATTGATGACCAGCCACCCACAGGGCGATCTGTTCAAATTTAACACATATCGTATTTAAAAGTAAAACGGTTCGGAACCTTATCTCCCCTCATTAATATTCTCTTGCAAATTGTTAGCATACTTCGAGCTGATTTTATTTTTAATTTTCTGCGAGTACCCACTTGTAAGTCCCGCATTCTAATCATTCCCCTAGTTACATCCTTACGGTAAGTTAAATAACAGCTAATGTCACTGTCCGGAACACTTTAATTCAAAGTAAGCAGTAAAGAATTAATACTCTTTTCTTCGAAACCATGTCAATATCGCCAATAATGAGTGGATAGCTGGAACCTAAAAATTTTACCAAGATTTTCGTATAAAATTATCTTCAACCGACAAAACAATAACATAAAAATTTTTGACGATGAAGGCCTATGCAATTAGACAATTATTTGAGAATTTTGTTAAAACATTTCAACCCCTACGTAAGCGTTAGCGTTATTATCATTATTGCCCTTGAGTTTCTATTCATTTCCCATCAGTCCATAAGTTCTCAAAATCGCACAATTCCTTATTACATTTATTTTTCAAATAGGAACAAGAGTATTGAACTGGTCCAAGGATATATTATTTTTTATCGGAAATATTAATGTTAGTAGTTTTTCATAGCAAATTAAAATCCCTTTTAACATACGGCGGCTACGAGATTTTGCTTGCTACGAAGCAAACAGTTTAAAGTTCTTCAATATTTACTGAAGCTATGACTATTACAATCATGACTGATGCTAGGATTGGATACTACTGACAACGCGCTTCGTGTTCACGTGACATGTATTCACGGTGAAATTTTTACAGAATAGGTAGCACTACAGATATTTAGTTGTTTAGAATAACGGGGATTTTTGTATACCCAGTAAAACCTATAGGAACATTTTTATGATGAAAATTGCTTAGTACCATGCCATTTTGTTAATTTTTGATATGAATTAAGATCCTTTTTATAAACCTATTAGTTACTCCAGGAACTACCCCAATATAACAAAACATTTTCGCCCATATTACGAATCCAAAACTAGCCTATTTATCCTTAAGAAATAGCAGTGGTGTTGTGTTGTTGAAACCGGTTTCAACTCAGCCACCCCCGCATCTAACTGTATTTTATCGTTTTTTACCACTCCCGCTGCATTCCTATGCACCCCTATCATCTTCTACAATGTGTGCACCGCTTTCGGAAATCGAAGTTTTTTTATTAAATCAGTATCACCCCTGTTGAAGATAAGGTTAGATTCAGCTGAGTATTACTTGTGTTCAAATGAATATATTGCTTCTACAACTATTTTCACGCGCAGAATGAATTTAGATGAAATAACTATATGGTCAAATGAAATAACTACATTATGGTTTGTTTCCAGTCGTGTAAATCTGTTGGTACAAAATAGGTTATCAATTAATTAGGATTGACTAGATTCTCAATCTTTCAAATTCATAATTGAAGTTTTTAAAGACAGTTTAGCAATATTACTGAGCATTTAGTTCCATCAAACGATTTTTTGACTTCTTTTATTTTATATCGCACAATAATACTCAATGTTGAATGAGAACATTGAGAACTCAAGATTGAGGATGACATTGGTTTTACTATGCAGCAGACCTACCACAACGAAGCACGATTGACATTAATATTTAACACCACGTGGACGAAAATAAACCAAAACACTAGTTAGTTGTAGTGACGAAACTAGTATTTCGTATAAATTATATAGTAGGTTACCTAATACAATAAAATACCTACAGCAAATCTTAAACAATAAAGTTTAGGAAGGGATTCATTGTTACAGGTGGGTACGGAACTGAGAGTAATAATAATTCTACTGCGTATTATCAGCAAGAGAAATCCAAACGCCCGATGAGCGGCGCGGGCGCATCATTGTTTTCTCGACGCCGCTGTGTGGGTGCGACTTAGATTTTCTGTAACACACAAACGCGTTAGGGCCTGCGTGTGCGTGGCATTTCTCAGAAACCTTACGTGAGAATCATGCGCATTGTCCTCGTGTGCGTAGAACGTGCATTTTACACCTGTTTCGGACGCGCCTGTGTGGGTCGTTTGGGTCGTGGGGGTAAATGCGATGTTGCTAGATGCATGTTTTCGATGCACTGATGTAAATTTGACAACGTCGCACAATTTAGACACACCACCGCGTTCCGTGCGGGGGTTGTTTGTGATTTCTGTTGAAGTTAAAATAAATAGCTTATTCGATTTCAAATAAAACTGTAACAGTTATCAATATAATACTTAATTAAAAACAATTACAAGAATTTATTCGTATCCGTCTTTATTTTGCTGTACGTAAAAAGGTTTTCTGACACTTGTAACAAAACAATTTCCTATTCTAGTTTTGTTTCAGTTTTTCACCTATGATTTTGTTAGCTTTAAGTTTTGCTGTTTAGTGTTTAGTGACTTCAGATGTTATTTTAAAATTAGGTATGTAAGGTATGGTATGAAACGAAAAATAAGATCAGCTCAAAACAAGGCTCAAATTAACAACTAAAAATACTAAGAATTAATGATTCCGTCTTCAGTTTGCCGTTCGCCAAAAACATTGCCCTGTGGTTTGTGACATACAAAAGTACAGAGGCCAGCTACCACAATCTGTCAAATTTACTTGAGAGAATTTCAACTTTATAGCAAAAGAATAAGGTTCTTGTTTACTTGGCAATATTTGACAGTTTGGGATAACTTGATGTGCTGGCGTCTGTACTTCAGGTGTTCAGGCAAACCCTGAGCCCTGCTACTATTTGCATACTTACAATTAGCATGTAAACTTTTGACCCGCCAGCAAGTACGGTAAAACCATACTCTACTGACAAATACCTAAGCATTTTTACCTTATTTAATCAATTAATATTAGTTAACAATTAATAAATGTGCTTCCTCACTCCTATTCAGCCTTTAATTCCTTTAATAGTTACATTATTATATTTTATATTAAAGGCAGCAGTACCTATCATATTAACCAAACTTCTACAGATTAAGTTATTCTAAAAGACAAAAACTTAGAACAAGTCGAAAGTATGAATAGGTATGGTAAGTTTAGGGGTTCGTAGCCTATTTAGGTCTATCGTGGTAAAACATGGAATACACCGAAACAATAACATAGCTTTGCTGGGCTGTCAGATCAGCTGGTCAGTGTCCCCGTAATTCACCACGCGGGCCCAGTGCGGATTGGTAAAATATGTCATAAGTCTTTGAATTTATAAGTAAGCGGTAAGCGGGATTGTCCGAAAGGGTTACCGCTACCCCGGAACATAAAAGGCTAACATGGACAGGAAGGAACATGAGCGGAACACCTAGAGCGGGAGAAGTCATTCGATGACTTCCCACCACCGGAAATCTTTGAATTTTAGGTTCTAGGATATGCCGCTTTCCTCACGTTCTTCCTTCACCGTTTGAGAGCAGTTGTGATGAAATTAATGACACAAAGTAAAGTAAATTGCTGAGCTGACCCCAAATAAATTGATATAAGGATGATGCATACAATCAAATACTGTAAGCTTATGGGTAACTACAGTTTTGAGCCGTTTGGGGTCGAATCGCTCAGGTCATGGGTGTGTGTGTTTAACTACTTTTTAAGGAAATTTCTCGCCGACAGGACGGCCCTTCACGTGACCAGAGTGCTGGCTCATTCTTTGGCCAAAGAATTAACATAGCCATTCAACCTGGCAATGCTGCCAGTCTTCGTGGCACGTTTCGGATGACAGCGATGCAGACGAGTTCTTCGACGCCTCAGTGTCCTTTGGTTTTTATATTTATTTGTATATTAAGTTATTCATTTAATTCTTAGTAGGTACAGTGGCCACCATATTAAGCTATCCAGTTCTGTCAAATATTCTCAATTGAACATAAACCTTTATGCTCTTGGAATACAATTGAAAATATATTTAAAAAAAATGGCAAATTGGATAAGCTTGTCGTGCCTCTGTACCTAGTGTAAATAATTTATTAGGAAGAATCAAGTCTCTAAATTGTATGGTTAGATTATGCTGTCAAATTCATGAATCATGAAGTACAAACTAACTATCATTAAATAAGGAGAAGTTGTTAATGAAATGTCAGTAGGTAACCAAGGTACACTTTACACTAAGTATAATTTACTATTGAGATAATTTGCAAACGTGAATTATTGCAGTCTGACGCGCATATTGCACGGCATAGCAATTTTATTGGAAGAGTTAATTTAATTCCTAGAACTAGTAATCATTTTAAGCTATGTCCAATTGTTTCTGTCTTTCTAAGAGTGCAAGATTCTATAATTAAATTCTTGGTTCATTTATTGTTAGTTGAAGCATTAATTTAACGGGAGATAAAGAAGTGTGATACATATTTATCGATGTCTGGAAGGTTAATGCCTTGGACCTATTTCTGTTCCACCTTTGTCTTGTAAGTTTGTAACCTTCTTACTCTGACGTATGCACACAGTGCTGGTGTCAGATAATGATCTACAAAGTATCATCA
Organism: Hyppa rectilinea; assembly: GCA_951799385.1. NCBI lineage: Eukaryota > Metazoa > Arthropoda > Insecta > Lepidoptera > Noctuidae > Hyppa > Hyppa rectilinea. Next base: position 4,814,033 of record OX637300.1, on the reverse strand, counting down.
TCTGCCTAGCCTTTTCCCAACTATATATGTTGGAGTCGGCATCCAGTGTAACTGGATGCAGCTGTATATAAATACGGGCAAAGCGAATAAGTGAGGTAAAGCGGATAGCTGGTTTTTCTCGAAAAGTATAATAGTTAGCGCTATTTGCACTGATGCAGTTGATACTTGACATGTGCGGCTATGCCATGACAGTTGAACCCACACAATACATCTCTAACATTTGTTGTGAATTAAAAAAAAAAGTTTTCGTTGGATTTCTTACGATTTTTGATCAGGTATGTGATGTTTTCTTTTGTATTTAATGTAACCTATCCGAAAATTACTTTAGATCAAGCAATTAGCCATGATTTAAAGTATTATTTGCGATTTTAAAATTGCACCGGCATGTAGTGAAATTATTTGTTAGCTTCGTTAACTTAAGAAAGGTACCTATTGGGCAAAGCGGATAGGGCAAAGCGGATAGGTTATCTGCTTGGCCCGAGCACTTGTATTGATAGTTCTTTTCAATTCACGTTTCAGAATGTTGTTTAAGTACAAAGGCAAAACGAACCAAGCATCATGGTTGAAAGAAACTTTACGAAAACCAATGAACGAAGTCGCAAACGTAAATGTCAAAAATCTGAAGTATCTACTGCTAATATATACCAATTGAAGAGTGGATACAATGCGCACAGTTTTCCCAATGGGCGCATGAAAAATGCACATCGTGTGGAGGACGAGGCAGTTATTTTTGCGATGAGTGCGAAGATTAGTTGGTTATATTATTCCTCATCCTCTTTGCCCTTCTACCATATCCGCTTTGCCCAACGGGGTCGGGTAAAGCGGATAATTGACTTCTTTTTGTTTTACATAACTTTTAAATAGAAGATGATTGTATATTCTCATATTGATTGTGTTCGTCCAAAGACAGTTACATGTGCCATAAATAAGCAATAAATAAAGTTCTGATCTAGATTAATTCTGTATTTTAAAGTGAGTTTCCCTTAGCTTATCCGCTTTGCCCGTACCTCCCCTATTTTACAAGGAGCGACAGCCTATCTGACCTCCACAACCCAGTAACTGGGCAATACGATACCCTTCGGTAAGACTAAGGATAATGATACTACAAAGTATAACCTAAGTTAAAAAAAAAACTCCATGACTTAGAAACACACTGACGCCAATATACCGCTAGATCAAAAATAGGCTAGGAGCAAAACAAAAACATCGGTCAGAGTTTATCTCGTAACGAATGCCTACAAAAAGTCGGGTCGGTTCGTGTTGCAGACTGCAGCATAACGGGCCATCGAGCTCGCAAACTTTTTCAGCACTTCTGCGGGTCAGTTCTCCATGTTCTGACATCTCAGACATAAAAATGAACTTTACTAATCGCTAAATAATAACATGTCTGGCGTTGGCCAACTAAAAACGGGAGCGTTCGTAGAATCAGCTCGAATGTGACCTTAGCTAAAGTCAAATCGGTGAAGTGACTAAGACTAATAATTAATTTTTATATATGTACGTACATGTAGCGATATTTAACATTAGTTTTTGTGTGATCGAATGGCCTTCGCTGTCGGTAAGTGTTCATCAGGCGGACTTCTTTGTGCAGCGAGATTCGCCAAATGATACTCAGAATGTTTTAGTATTATGCCGTCTGGTGACCGCGGATACTTATATGATTAGGACTTACCGCCTGTCAATCAAGTATAATTATAATTAGCGGTGCAACATCATAAAGGTCGTTATGTTGTATGTATAGTTTCAAAGTTATTGATATTATTAAATCCAATTAGTCCAGAGCAGTGGTGGCCAGGGGTAGCGTCTGCGACTTACGAGTAGTAGTTAGGTCGTGAGTTCGAACCCAAGCAGGCATTTTACTATTTGTAAATGCTACTGCTCTCGAATTGGTGAAAGAAACCGGCCTGTCCTACATCTAAATATCCCACAACATATGACATTCAACCCCACTGGGATTGCGTGGTGGATTACGGCCCACTTCCTCTCACAGATATAGAAGGCCTGTCCCAGTGTCAACCTTATAGCCTGAATATGCGGAAACGTGTGACCTAGTCCGCGCAGGTTAGCCTGTTTTCTCACTATGTTTCTATGCACCCGTATCATTTCCTACAATGTGTGCACCGGTTTCAGGAATCAAAGTTTTTTATTAAATCATGTATCACCCCTGTTCAAGATAACGTTTTTAACGGCAATTTGAGTCAGTTTAATTCAATTCAGCTAATGACTAGAAAACGATATAATATGTATCTAGTCCTAGTCCATATTTGTATTTGGTTCGCTATATTTAATCGATCCTGTCATTATTAATATCAGCGCCATCTTGCTCTAAAATATAGGTAGACGTGTAAAAGTGTATTAAAAAGATCTAAAGATCTACTTGAAGAAATAAACATTTCCTTTCATATCATGTACCTATAGCTACATGTCGTAGTATAATTTTAACCTTCCTTCTTTCCTTGATTTCAATATATTTTATTTTTTCCTATTGGTTTCCCTCGCATAATGAAATGTCTCTCATTAGACCGATGTTTCGTTCGTCATAACATAACGTGTTCAGCCAGGAAGTTAAATCTTAAGGAAATTTACAACTTACGCCAATTTGTCGCGTTAAAGCCATTTATACATTAAAATTTGTCAAAGAATTGCGGGGAAACGCACAATTTAAGTCGGGGTGTGGTTTAAACGCTAAAAAATTGAAGTCGGTATAATTGCTATTTAGTCAAAAATTTACCCTGACTTTAATTTACTTTTTTTATTCCAACCATTGATTACGCCATAATATTCTATTTCTAATTAAAATTAAGTTCCATATAAAAAAGAGAAGTTCGATATATTGGCCTATTCTCAGTAGAACATAAACTATTAAATGTATTTTGAATTCTTGCTAATGGCAAAGTCAGTTGAGGTGGCTCGTGGCCCGGGGCTACGTTTAGCCGGCAAAGGACAAAGGTACATATAACTAGGATATGAACATCACAACGTATGTGCATTTAAGTAACATGCTTATAGCACCAATAATCCTATAAAAATTAAAAAAAAAATAATTTGGATCAAACTTTCTTAAGTTTGTTACTTAAAACATTAATTCGTAATTTATTACAAAATACAGACGCCACCATATCAAGCTATCCCAAACTGTCAAATACTCCCAAATGAAAATGAACCTTATGCTTTTGTAATAAAGTTGAAAATCTATCAAAGAAATTTGACTGATTGTGGTAGCTTGATGTGATGGTCTGTACAAACCATGTACCAGATGGGATTTTCGACAAAGTATCCCCTATCATCATCATTAATCCCCTATTTAACTCATTAGGGGCATCCTTCTTACTTTCGTTACATAAGGAACTATTGCACAAAATTTCATATTTCTAGACAAAGCGGTTTAAGCTGTGTCTTATCCGACAGTCAATAAATTAAAGATTTTTATTAATTACCTACTATCTTCTACCAGCGGCTTGGCCCGCGTGGATGAGTTTCTCCAGGATATAAACTATCTGTATGCCAAACATCCAAATCCTAGAACAAATGTTGGGTGATTGAGTAACAAACATCCAAACATCTTCACAAACTTTCACATTTATGATACTAATGGCATACGACACTAATTTTTTTCATTCGTTATTTTATACCTTGTCCATTTAAATGCATTTTACTTATAATAAATACTTCACTGCGACTACCAGTATGTTAAAACTATAACACAAAAACTAAACAATTAAAAACAACTGGTTTGTACCTATATTTAGATGGCATATTACAACAAAGTAAACGTTTTAATTTAGAGAATTATTTCGTCATAGCATGCCTATACATTTATACACCTACTAGCGTTTGCCAGCGGCTTCGGCCGCGATTCGGTTCGCTCGGTTATGTGCTAATACAGGTCATAAACCATCTCTGTGCTAAATTTCATCCATTTCCGTTCAGCCGTTCGCGCCTTAAAAGGTAACAAACATACACACACACTCAGAAACTTTCGCAGTAATAATAGCGCTGCTAAACTCATGATTAATTCACTTCTTTTCTTATTATTTCGTATGCTATCATGAAAACAACATTCACGTTACATGAAACGATTATTAAAATAAGTAATAGTTATTTTTCTTGCAAAAACAAATAAAGAAAAACATTAAAAAACAAAATGATTTTATAACTATGTAGGTTCTTAGCACGTTCGGTTAATCTTAGTGCAAAAGCATGACGAATTGAGGAATTCGTCAAAAGCCGCAATTTTACAACATAATTAGTAAAATCCTTAAAATCAAGGTGTAAATAAAGAAAATAAAATTAATAGGATTGTTCAAAGACTTGTAACAAACGGAAAGTAGGAACTAGAAACTTTTCTAACAGATAACGATACACCTACTTTTGTTTCCCAACGCTGGATTTACCCAGAAATATTTATTACTTTCTTGCTTAAGATAAGACTTTTTTACAATACCATCGTGTTATAATTCTACGGTAATAATAAGGGTATCTTTTGTTATTCCAGGTGTTAGTTTTAGCAAAGATCCTTAGTTATGTGAAAGGTAATTATGAAATAGCTTAAGTTTTGTGTTCTTTTGTTTCTGGGTTATTCTTTTATTTTTAAAAGTGTCTATTTCTAGAAATGTTTCAAGTAAAGTTGAGCTTAGCCACGTTTTATTATTAAACTAGCTTCCGCCCGCGGCTTCGCCCGCATAATATGTTGACAATTTATACACATAAACCTTCCTCTTGAATCACTCTATCTATTAAAAAAAACTGCATCAAAATCCGTTGTGTAGTTTTAAAGATCTAAGCATACATACCGACATTGGGACGCGGGAAGCGACTTTGCTTTATACTATGTAGTGACGATTTTTATTTAGCAAACGAAAATTCTGAACAATATGTGTCAGCTTATAAGTGAAGACTATCAAGAACTTTTCAATGAAGAACCGGGCTAGTAAATTAATTATGAAAGCGACCGTGAAGTAGATGACTCACTACAATACCGCTAATAAGATTGATAGTGATAACCATCCGAATAAGTTCGCGACTAGACGCTCGACGGAGGTTGGGCAACGTCGCATTAACAGCGGGCCGCGTAGCACGCTTTAGAACGATGTATTTTTTGAAGTGGGGCCCTTTGCTTAGCGTGTAGTTTACTGCAATCTCGTATGTTACTGAATGCTAGGTAATTTTGTGACATTCGTTTTATTTATGTCCCTCGGTTGATCGTTTTTTTTTTACAAAAAACATTGTCGCTATTTTCTTTGTCAATAAATGTAAGTTAAAAATAAACCTTCAATGAGTTGAAAATATTTATGTATATAAAATTAATTTGCTCTGCGTTAGTCTCGCAAAAACCGTTTGTCTAGACTTTGATTGATGGAACTTTGATAAGTAGTTTTGTTTTGAAGGTTCCTAAACAAAAAAAAAGACGAAAAAGGCATTCCAACGCATTGCGAAGCATTGGCTAGTAATGATAAAAAAGAATCTTAGATTTCTGATTGATATTATAATTATTGTTTACAAAAACGTGGAAATTTTTATCAGATACGATAATACTGAGATTATTATCATATTTTCAGAATCAATGTATATTAATAACTCGATCTTGTTATCTAGCAAACATACAATTTTATTTTAATAACCTCATAATTGATTTAATTTGATTTGTTAGTTAATCAACAATTTTGATAAGTTTATCCTTGGACATTGTATTATACATCTTAGAGTTAGCTTTTACGTTTGAATATAATATTTTCATCCGTAATATTCATACCCTTTCCCACCTTAATGACCCTGCTAAAGAATCGCCTAATTAAGTTAATCGCTTCCAGTGGCACCTCGCTCCACGCAAAGTTGTCGAAGCTCAACTTTGTTTGTCAGGCTGTGTGTTTATTGCCTCCGTCCCTCATAAAATGTTATGAATGATACAGTTCGCGAGGCAGGGATTAACCGTTTAGTAGCTACGTTTCGTAACCATTATACGTTTAGTTCGGCCTTTTCCAGACCTTTTTGTGTTGAATATTTTCAGCTATATTTATATGACGGGTCCCGAGCACTTTTTAACGGCAAAACAAAGGTTCCCATGAATGTTGTTGTGCATTGTATTTAGTCTGTACAGCTCTGCTCTGAGATTTTTATTTGTATGATGTTTTATTCTGTTTGTTTTTATTAACTTTTGATTGTCATTTAACATCATTATTTTTGTTTTAGCCTTTCCTCTTGCAATTTCCTAATCTCGTGGTCATCATAATCTTAATTTTTATCCTCAGATATAACTTCGGTGTTTGATTCGTTCGCTATTAAACTTATGACGCAAAGGTATTACCCAGTTTGTAAATAAGTTTCCGTAAGTTCTTTCCGAAACATTGTTTCGTTCCGAAGTTTCTTGTAATGTTTTGAATGTTTAAGTTAATTTTACGTTACCGCATCTATTAGGTCACGTGGTTTATTTAATGAATTACGAAATGTAAAATATGAAGTGTTAGTATATTTTTTATTTTAACTTTCTCTTTAGATACTATAAAAAGTAAGGCAAGAACATTCAAAATGTTATCGAAACAAAACGTAGAATGGGCCTGCTACGCACAGAGGTGTTCGGGAACAAGGAAGCCTCTTTATGTCAGTGAAGGAAGCTATCGGCACAGTCCGAGAAAATCGATGTCGGCTCCCCTCATAGTTTGCATGGCCACGGTCCGGCCGCGACCACCACGCTACGAAACTCCTTACTTTCACTACCAACCTACATCTGTGAATTTTTTATTAAAATATTAATATTATATGGCTGGACGTAAGGGGTAGTGCTTTCGACGTGTTTAGAAAAAAATTAAGGAACCGCGCCGCCTCCCCCCCCGCCCTTTCTCCTCCGCCCGCACCCCTCGCTCGTCCACGATGCAAAATTTTCAGTGCCCTGCGCACGGCTCGGCCATTCTGATAATACTAGCTTCCGACGCGGATTCGCTTGTTTCATTTTGTTATTTTGTTTTTTCACGTATGTAGGTAATCATTTAGAGGTGAGTTTTATTTATTGCAGTCTTAGTTCATAACAGGAAAACTTATGATTTCTTGTTTTAACATCATAGTCGCATCACCCGAACTATGATTCACCTAGAATACCGCTAGCGATGTTGGCACGAATTCATTTAATTATGAATCCTTTTTTCTTCCTACTTAAACTCACTAATATCACTTTTAAACATGACCTCGAACAAATTCGTTTTTATTCTCTTTATTTTATCGTAATCACAGACCTTTTTCGGTTATTGACTTCGAATAAGGAAATGACATTTGCTTGTCATCTATTACAGATTAATATTATTGAACACATACACATTGAACACGTATGTGCAACTATTTGTTTTGTTTTCTGGTCAACTTGTCGATAAAAAGGTTGAAATTATTTCGATACCAAGGTGACCCCCATCGTTCGAAATACTTGCATCAATTGTAAACACACTTTACTAAGTTTTAAAATATTGTTTAGAATTTGGTGGCAATTTTTTTTACGTACAACATAATAAAAGGAGATTTAAAATTTAGAGAATTTCGTCGCAGGGCTCTGTCCGCCCGCATTGTAAGGGTGGGTGCTATCGCTATCCTACTCGGACGCAGCTTCACCGGACATTTCGACCGGGCATTTCAATTTTGAGAAAGAGTAGGACCAGCCTCGTCCCCCGCGCGCTTCGGCCACCCCCGCTCTGCTCTCTCGCTCGCACTAAGGACACACAAAAGGACGAAGGAGCGATAACTTCATCACCGTGGGACGCTCTCTCTCGCACACACGCTACGGTGGGGGACGACGTTGCGAATTGTTATTGAAGTCATGCCCCCGAAGGCGACTTCGGGAAGGCTGTCAGTTGCTAGTAAACGTTCGCAGCGTCCGTACCCGGCTGACCCGCGACGCCTCCGCGACGCACCTAGCACATTACAAACTATAACGCAGCGCGCCACCGGGTTTACAAACAAGTGCCAAGTTGTTATTCCACTACTTCCTCTGTGATTTTAGTTTGTTAAAGACATTGTTAATTATTATTAGACTTTTCCGAGTGACAATAAGTTATCGCTTTGCTACGATGAAACTTTTGGGCGAGTGATGCGAAGTGTTGGCGATCGCCGGTGAAGCGAGTGTTGTTGATGGGCTGCGAGCCGAGCGGAGCGCGCCGCTTTCAGTGTTTACAAGCGCGCACGTGGTCGCGCCGCACGCCCGACCTGCGAAATGCCGCCAAAAACTTTCTTCGGAAACATCGCCGCTGTTTGAGCGGAGTCGTGAGGGGACCCGCGCCGACCGCGACCATGACTTCAACCTGTAGCGCCTGATCAAATAGGACTACATGAGCGTCGACACGAGAAGTGCCGTTTTTTTATTATTTTTTTTTCGTTGGAGGAGACGGTGCTCTCCTTTGGATTGATGATTTAAATGGCTAACAGCAACGCCGTTTCGTCGACTTTATCGTCGAGGGACTATCATTGTAAGATTTGCGATCTCTACTTGGACACTGTCGAATCATTAGAGGTGCATTTGCAATATCACAAAGAGAACTTATACGTGAAGTGGGGTACGCAAAACTCACAGAATGATACCGATAACAATAACGGTGCGAAAGTGAAGATCGAGACCACGGTGTCGGCGCCGGCCGACTCCAGCGACAACATGATCACCAAGCCCAGCCCCGAGTTCCCGCAGCGCGCCACGCCAGAGACGTCGGCGCAGTTCCCACACCCCGCGACCCCGCAGAGCTACCACAGCGCGCCCTCGCCCTACCAGAACCCTGACCAGACCAACTTCTCACCTGGAGCACAGTTCGGTAACAACTACTCTCATTCTGGCTTCTCACAAAATCAGCATTCTGAACAGATCAATTGGGAGCAGTCCCAATATAACCAAGAGTATCACAAATCGAACCGGTTCCATCCGTACAACATGCAAGAGCGAGTGTCGCAGGTATCATCTTCGAGCCCACTGTACGGTCAGCCACTTAATCAACCGACGCCCTCACCGTCGCCCAACCAGTGCGACAAGTGTGGCTTCGTATGCGACTCCGCCGTCCAACTCAATGAGCACTGCAACTCAGCTCACGCGGGGGCCAGCACAGCTCCCACGTCAGCGTCCATGCCATTTCAACAGTATCAGGGAAAGCAGTTCAACAACTCGGGCTATCAAAGCGAAAACCCAAAGGTGAAAGAAGAACATGAAGAATCGTCAGACATATTAGATCTAGACTCTCAAAAAGTTGTTTACCAAGGAAATGAGGGCGACCAGCCGACTGCGACTTTCGAAGAAGCGCCACCTCAAGGCCGAGAAGTGAACACGCGGTCAGTGCCCATGATGCCGTGGGAGGCTCAGAAACTATACAGTAATCCACAGCTTAACGGAGATGTATCCCTTTTCAAAGAACAGAAGATGTTTGCTGAACAAAAGGGGTATCAATCGGAAGCAAAAATGTTCCATCCCGAACAAAAGTTTGCCTACACACAAGACAAGTTCCTTGGCGTACATCATGATCAAAAACCTTTCATGCATGTTGAACAAAAAATATACCCAGGCGTACAAATGCCTCCTCTCACTGATTACTCGGGGCCGGTAGCATCTTCAAATCCAGATATGAAACCACCGTATCGGCCATACGATTCCCCAGCGGCGCCACAAATTACAAGCACACAACCTGCGAATCCTACATCTTCCACCCTTCCAAGTATTGGAGGTAAAGGCGCTAATTGGAAATCAAATGAAGCGCGACGTCCGAAGACGTATAACTGTACCGCTTGCAACAAATGGTTCACTAGTTCCGGTCATCTAAAAAGGCATTACAACACGACGTTGCACAAGAACGCGGTGAGATCGTCGGGTCAGCCCGACCCGGCCACGATGCCCATCTCCAACCACCACCACCCCAGCCGCGAGATGTCTCGCGCGCAGCAGCAGGCCGCCGACTCCAACACGCAGAGCCCCGTGCCGTCCGACGACGCGCGCGGCGTGGACGACGCCGCGCTGCAGTCGCCCTACGCGTCGCAGAGCTTCGAACGATCACACCGGGTCGCCACCATGCAGTCCAAGTCACCGTACTCGCATCTTCAACAGGGTAACTTAGATAATAATTTCAGTAATAATCCTTTAGCTAATCACCCTTTACAGCACCAGGTCGGGTCACATCCGCTCAATATAGGTAGTCAACCGCCGGGCATAGGGAATCCGAACGATAGTAATCATCAGTCATCGAAAGGTGTAGCAATTTCAACGGCAGCGAATCCCCCAAACGGGGAAGCAGGTCCCTCTGTTTCTCAAAATCACCATATGAGGGGCCTGCTATCAGTGTCAACCAGCAATATTTCAACTCCAGTTCTAACACAGAGTGCGCCGGCGCTTACGGCGCACACCCTGCCGCCGTTCAGCCATTTGGGTGTCAACCCGTACAGCCCGAGGTCTACGGATCCTTTGGGGCCTTCGGTTCCGGACCCCACGCACACCCCTTTATATTTGGGTCAGAATTTTCAGCAGACTATAGCACCGAGTTACCCAAACGGGATGGCCCCCCACGTTATGGATATGGCTATCAACAATCTGCCTATAGCCAATCAGGCTACTTTTGGTGAATCAACACCTGAAGAAGTCGAAGTTATGGAACATGAAACGTCAAGCGAGGGAGCCGGCGGCCGCCTGCCGAGCTTCTCGCAGCTCCAGACGCAGAGCTTCAGCGTTTATGTTTCTAACTATATCACGCAGCCTAACGTGGGGGGTCAAGTTGTGTCTGACGAGTCGACCGCCGGTTATATTATCGTGGACCCGGTCCACTCAGCGTTCCAGTACGGCGGCAGTCCCGAATTACAAAGTATAGAGTTCGATTATAACTTTTCACCGAGAAAAGTCAAGGACGTGGACGTGACCGATTACGATCCGGAACACACCAAAGTTTATCCTTACGGTTACGCCGTCGAAGGAAAAACTATAAAGCGCGAAGTCGATATGTTACAAACTGATTCGAGCGAACTTCAGATATTGAAGATAGAGGATATCATGGACTATGCAAATAAGGAAAATTACGGGACTCAAATGAAGTCCCCGGCTAGTCCGGAGAGCGCGAAGGCTGAGAACGAGAGCCGCGGCTCGCCCGCGGTGTCGTCCACCGTGCCCAGCACGCCGCTCGCCGAGCGGAACCAGATGAAGAAGTCGGCCGCGACCACGGTGCACAAGTGTTACGAGTGCGACAAGCTGTTCAACAAGGGCTGCTATCTTACGCAGCACAACAAGACGTTCCACTCGGGCGCCAAGCCATTCAAGTGCATACGGTGCGGCAAGCGTTTCTCAGACGACGCTTCTTACGAATGGCACTGTGTCAAGCACTCCGACAACAAGCCGTTCAAATGTAACGAGTGTCCAAAGTCGTTCAACCACAAGTCAGACCTGCGCCGGCACATGTGCTTGCACTCCGACTGCAAGCCGTTCACTTGCGACCATTGCGGCAAAGGTTTCATTAGGAAAGACCACATGGTGAAGCACTTTGGCACTCACAAGAAGAAAATCCGCTCGTCGTCGTCGCCGACTTCTTCGTCCTCGGTGTCGTCCACGTCAGCGTCGTCCACGTCAGCGTCGCCCACCTCAAGCTCGCGCGCGCTGCACGTCGTCTATAACTGAACGCTCCAGTCCGAACGCGTCGCACACACATATCATTTTTACTTGCAGATAGTTCGTTAGAACATTTCTTTTACTTACTTAGGCCCTGCAGTAAATGAACCCTGATGTTCCGCCGCGATACATATTTATTTCGAGCGCGTTATGTCGATGTGGGCCCCGGCGCGACTCCGGTGCACGCGTTCAGTTTGCAGCTCGTTTTTTGTTGTTCATTCAAGCTAACCTTGCGTCCGGCCGGCACAAGGTGACTTTACATGCCTGGGTGTCTGGGCGCTAAACATTATAATTACATGACGTTAGAGTAATTCTACAATATCATTTAGATCGAACCATATCATTTTTACATATTGAATACGGAAAGAAACGTAGAAATAGTTAGATAAAGTAAAGAACGTCGTTTTATTTGGGAAATATCAGACGCGACGTACATCACATATCTTATTTTATTGTAAAATATTATAAACTATAAGAAGTTTTTTTTTAACTTTAGTTAAAATTCTATGTTTTCTTATGATTGTTGAAGTTTACGAATGATAGGTATGGGTATTTTGAAAGTATTTAGAGTATTTTTTGTAAATATTGGGACACGATTGCCAGACATTTATTTTAAGTAGGTACTGGAAAAATACAAATCGTACGCCGGAGATAAGTGTTATGCTTTAATTATATGAAGGGTACAAATCGAAATTTCAACCGGTTTAGATGAATTGCCAAAATATAGGTTTAATGGCAAACTTTGTAATGATAATAGGTCGGTAGTGCAAGCGGTGCGGGCGCCGGCGACGCTCCGCCCGCGTCGGCGCCTGCGCTCGACGGGCGGGACGCGGCCCGTGCGTCTCTGCTACGTAGCTATTTAGCGTTTTGTTCTAGGTGTAAAATCTTCTATTGATTATATTATTACGTATTGATATTTTCCCGGTGCTTCCTATTATTATTTTGTCTGTTAACATTTGTTTTAATATTGTAAGCTAGTTGACTTATTTGTTTAAAATTCTGAGTTTTTTCAAAATGATACTAATTTATGTCCAATTAAGTTACCATGCGTTATTTGAACGAATTTAGTTATACATTCCTGTTTCGTTAGTGGTAGGAAAGTAGTCTTCCTAAACGTTGCCAAATTGATTCCGCCAACTGTCTGTTGCGAAACGATTTAATTTTTAATAATTTTTAGCCTAATGATAATGAAATTCTCTAGCAATAATTTAACGTAATAATGTAAATGTTTTTTGTATAGTATTAAAATTTAATGGTCACGATTTATTGATTTATGTACCGAACAAGTTATAAGGGAATCATGAATTATTTGTATATAGAATTGTGAAAAACGGTAAAATCACATAATGAAGGACACATATCAAGGCCGCAAAGCGCGCGCGCTGGCGTGTCAATATACTCGCCTTGCGCATCAATGTCGATGCAAGTTTGTTTAGTGTTGAACCCGGTGATCACATGTGTGTCTGCACCGCCGTGCTCTCGCGGCCTGGTGACGCATCGCACGAGACATTGACACGCCATGCCGCGTCTGTATCATCAGACGATACACAAGTCTAACCAATCATCCGTTTGTCAAGGCAAAAAATGTGCAATATGAACATTATATCGATATGATTTTTGATAATGTTTGTATTTGAATGTTGATTATATTGCAGAAATATTTTTATACACATAGAGTTACACTAACAACGTTGATCTACCTCATCAGCGCATAATGATACATTATAGAATAATTACAATCCGAGAACATATTGTACAGTAAAGCGATGTTGCTTAACGCATTCCAGTGACCAGTAACTGGGAACAGCTCGGACCGATATGGCCTACCTCTTAAGAATTAATTAACTTTTAATGAAATGTAAGACTATAGTGCGATTGTCAGTACAAATACCATCTGACGCCTGTGATCGTTTATATACTTGCCAATATACAAACATGAAACGAGTCCAGGCTCCACATATCGTACAATATCATTATATACAATTTCTGATAAATTATATGAGCTGTTTGTGAAAAGTAATACATAAAAGTGTTATATTGTTGAGAATATTGTATAACAGTTTTTTTCCTATAGCAGTAATAATGTGTGAAACAATATACGAAACTTAACTACCTCAATTAACGAGTAATAGGGTTAGAGTGTTGCTCGGGCTGTGGAGCGGCTGTCGGGTCGGCCACTATATACCTCATCTTGCCTTCCATGTTACGTTTAGAGAGTACGTTATACCGCAGCGGCGCGACGCCCGCGCCGCAGCCCCTTACCTTTATATATATATATTAGAAGGCATGTATGTCGCCTCTCATACTGTTTGAACCACACACTAGTAGTATCAATTAGATATTAACTTATGTAAATATATAATAACGATAAATTTGTTATTTATCATATTCTATTATCGTACTCATCGATAGACTTATTTTTAAATAAGTTTAACGTAGTGATTTCAAGTTTATAACATTAGTTATTAAGAACGATAAAGTGTAAGATTTTTGTGATGAATATTTGTGTATAATGTATTAATTTAATAATCAGTTACCAGAGGATTTCTGTTACATTGAGTTGAGTAAAATCGGAAGAGTTAAATACGATAAGATGTTGTTTTCTTTATATCTTGTTCCCTCGTCCAGTCGTGTCTGTATGTCCGTGGAGGCAGAAAGTACATGCATTTCTTTTTTTTATTATTGACATTTGTTAGCGTAGCGACAAAATTTAACATCAGTAGGTGACGTTCGGGTGGAAGCCACCTCTTGCCATGCAGCAGTGTTAAATGTCAACACCTTCCATGATCTGAAGTTTTCTTCCGAGAGCTTCCACTCGAGTGTTGTCTTACTATAGAGATAAGTCTTGATTATAGATATATCTAGTTTAAGGCGACAGATCTGTCACACCGCTACGGCGAAGGCCCTGTGCTCTGCGGCGGCTCGCTCGCGCTTGACGATACATTACGAACTTTAACCTTGACAAGTATCTTGCAACGTTAGATCTCATATTACCTACATGTCTAGATTATTCCATCTACGAGATTGGCAAACGTGAGCGAGCCCCTCAAACTATTCTGATGCGAACTTTTTGTATGTAAACAGCAAAGCGATTTATAAGTTTTATGTATTTGTCATTTCCCGGAATATTGGACGGGAACATAGGTATTGTCTACATTGTTGTACGGGTAAGGTTCGCAATGTCTCCGAAGTCGCTGTAGCAGTAGTATTTGTTTCAGATCTGTGAGTTAATATAAATTTAATGTGAAAATATTCTTGTTTCATTTCCCTGTTTCCCATGCGCGCATGTGCGATTTTTAGGCTGAGTAATTTTGTTCTCTTTTTTGTGGTTCATGTAAACTTGGACTGCAATCACAAAAATGGGTCCATTAATTAAAGGAATAGAGTATTTCAAAGTCTACTTTTGTTGTAACTCCTAAAATAATCTTTTTTTCTTTAATTCCTTTGCAGGTACAGTCGCCAGCACATCAAGTTACCACAAACTGGCACATTTTTTCAATCGATTTTGAACTTAACTTTCAAATTATATTTTATTATTATTATTGTCCAAGGATATTATTAAATGGTTATGGTTGTAAATCATTTTCAGAAATTTGACAGTTTGGTATAACTGGACACGTTGGCGTCCGTACTAAAATCATATCTGAATCTACCTTCAGTAAAAATGAGATGATCTTAATAATGTGACCCATTTTGCGTGATTTCACAATAATATAACTAACTAACAACATACACCTGAACTAACAGTAAACAAGAAGTATGTTATCGCATAATTAAAATAATTGTGATTCATAAAAGTTGACATAATTTCTCAAAACCTTATCCTGAAGCTCCTAAAATTGGTAAACATGCTTTGTTCGTAACCTCGAATCGAAGAAATAATTATGTTATTGATTCATTCCAGTTTTTTAACGATTTTTTTACAATAATACCAAAATAAGCGTAGTTATCTTAAGGTCATGAAATGACAACAATATACCAACGTGTTATTCTTCAATCGAGGCATCGAAATATACAAAGCAAAGAAACATCATTGACAAATGAATAATATGCTAAAAATAAAATTGACTTCGGTTGATTTTATCTTTACCATAAAATACGAACCGAGCGAAGCGGAGCTGAGCTGAGCTGAGCTGCACGACGCCGCGTAGCTGAACTGCAGCGCTGCGTAGCACGTGGAGAGCGGGCGTAGCAGAAGGCTAAGTATAAAATACTAAAGGGCACGAAACATGAAAAGTACGCTACGTAGTAAGTATCCTACTTTAAACTCTAAACTATTTAAAATAGGGATTTTATCCAGTTTGATTACGGTAGACTCAATAAATAGGTAAGTAACAGTTTTAAAATAACCAAAGAGAACCTTTACGAAGTAATCGAGCACTAATGAACCGAAGTAAGTAGTAATAATAAAGGATTTGTTCAGAATTAAAATGCATACCTAATTAATAAATCAAATTTAATAATTAAAATTATAATTTACTGCATTAATTATAACTTTTAATTACAAATAGAAAATGGTTTATTTCCGTAAAATAGAAATTGAACTTTTAATAAGTACCTAATATAACATTTTAATAGATAAAACAGATTTTCTTATAAACAAACCTTAATTGTGGTTTTTTTTTAATTATTAAAATATATTTTGTACATAAAAATATTTTATCATCACTAATCAATAAAGGTAATTTTATTCTTAACTAACTTACTATACACGTTTAATTAATAAAAAAAATCATGAGATATACCTAAATGTCACAAATCATAAATAAATAAACAATTAAAATTGTTCCAAAAGGCTGTAGCGCGGCGTAGACTCAACCGCTCATACAAAAGACTTCAACGGGCCAGCCTGGGGGCACCCCAACTAAATAGGTAACACAATATGGCAAAATGATCGAATTTAAATACTGCTCACATTTTCTAATAATTTTATTACTTAGTTTGTTTATTTTTGGTAGTTTAAGCTTGAATTATTGTTATGTTATTTATCTCATTAAAGTATTAACAAGAAGTAATGGGAAACGAAGAAGCATACAACACAATGTAATTAGTGGAACGTTGAAGATTTTTTATAAATATTTTTTTTTTCAACATTTTAATAATTTGTACAATGAATTCCAGTATTTTATTTAGAGTGACTGCATATCTGTATAGGTAATACGATAGCCTTTGGTAAGACTGGATGTCAGACTTTTAGGATTCTGACGACCCGTAACGACTGTCAAAGATTCAGGAATGACAGCCTGAACCAGCGGCTTTAACATGCTTTCTGAGGCTGGGAAGAGTCCCTTTATGTGATGGTCACTTAAAAGACTTAAACCACTAAGACCCACTTGACTGTTGCATTACTTAGCCGTGACTCCTCATAACATTGTTTAATAGACAGATCATTGCACTGCTGATACAGTAATAGGAATGAGACTATTTTTTTCAAATTAGTCCGTAATCTAGATTATTAAAAAATATTGGACACGTATTTTTTTTACGTAGTCCAAAGATTACGTCTTATACATTTAATTAAAATGTGGCATGACGTCACAAGTATGTAGTTTTTTTACTTACTTGTGTAGCGAGCCTCTCTTACCAACTTTAATGCGTTTTATCTCAGTCATGTTCTATTTATATGATAAAGCAAAAAATACGTGTCAAATATTTTTTTATTATCTGATTGATGGACTAAATATAACTTCTATTTTTACCTAGGCATCGTCCCTAATAGGGATGATCTAGACAATCAAATGTGTTCATGTTGTCTTTTCGAGGCTAACATTTAGATTCCTTACAATGGTTTATATTGAACATACTTAAAGTTCCGCCATGTTGCCCGTAAGGGTTGGGCAGAACTGTACCATTAGGTACCATTAGTATACCCATATTTCACCAGTTACATCTAAGTCCCATGTAATAGGGGGCGAGCCTATTGCCGTCGGGCACACATCTAGGTTCGGGGCAGTTATTGAGAAATTCCAGATAGAAAAACCCAATAACACTTTGCCCAATCTGGGAATCGAACCCAGGTCCTCACGCTAAGCTGTAGCGCCTGCGACCATTAGGCCGACGAGGCAGTCTCACTAACCAACAGTATGATTATTTCAATATAAGTGTTCAGTCCTAGTTTAAATTAATGCTACAAATAGAGCTTTAAAAAAAAATTATGTACAGAGACTAGCACATCAAGCTAC